>CM077011.1:10000000-11250000 GCA_039090855.1 Macrothele yani | reverse complement strand
TTTGTGGGATGGAGTTCCATGCCTGTTGCACTTGGTCGGTCAATACAGGGACGGTTAATGCTGGTTGGGGGTGACGCTGGAGTTGTCGTCCAATGATGTCCCACACGTGCTCGATTGGTGAAAGATCTGGTGATCTAGCAGGCCACGGCAACATGCCGACACTCTGTTGAGCATGTTGGGTTACAACAGCGGTATGCGGCCGAGCGTTATCCTGTTGGAAAACACCCCTTGGAATGCTGTTTATGAATGGCAGTACAACAGGTTGAATCACCAGACCGACGTACAACTGTGCCGTCAGGGTGCGTGGGATAACCACGAGAGTGTTCCTGATGTCATAGGAATTTGCTCCCCAGACCATAACTCCAGGTGTAGGTCCAGTGTGTCTCGGCCACAGACAGGTTGGTTGCAGGCGCTCACCTGGCCTCCTTCTAACCAGCACACGGCCATCACTGGCACCCAGGCAGAACCGGCTTTCATCAGAAAACACAACAGATCTCCACTCCGTCCTCCAATGAGCTCTAGCTTGACACCACTGACGTCGCAAACGGCAGTGGTTTGGAGTAAGTGGAATGCACGCTACAGGGTGTCTGGCTCGGAGCTGTCCTTCAAGTAACCGATTTGTAACAGTTCGTTGTGTCACTATGGTGGCAACTGTAGCTCGAATTGCTGCCGCAGACGCGGTACGATGCGCCACGGTCATACGCCGTACACGGCGGTCTTCCCTCTCAGTAGTGCCACGTGGCCGGCCGGAACCCGGTCTTCTTGAGGCAGTACCTTCCCTTGACCACCGCTGCCAACAATCATGCACAGTGGCTACATTCCTGCCAAGTCGTTCTGCAATATTGCGGAAAGAAAATCCACCTTCTCGTAGCCCTATTACACGACCTCGTTCAAACTGTTGATAATGGCTTCTTCGTCTTCTTAAAGTCATTCTTGACTAACATCAACACACTACGTCGAATCTCAACGATAACTAACGCTCACGAACGTTACAGCGCGTATTTACAGCAAACCTGCTTTGCATGTTCCGAGGGGCGCTACTAGCGCCAAGCGTATGCGCCGAGCGCGAAATTTGCATAGACGTCATCTTACAGATGTACTCTCACCGCCTACCAACTGTCGTTTATCTAACACAACCCCTTCTTGGTGTTGGGATTTTTTCCATCAGTGTAGTATGTTCCATTTGTGTGGAAGAACTTAGAAGATGGTCGAAGGGAGAACAAAAATCTTTCCGTTTCGAAATTCCCCTGGTATAGCAGGAACCCCGCAGCCATACCGATGATTGTTACTTCTTTTCTTCGAATGTTGTTGTGAAGAAAAAAAAGACATTTCTTATCTTGATGTGCCATCTGCAATGAGCCCAGTGGAACATGGTCCTGAAATACCCGTGCTAGCACCTCTACAAATTTTGGAAGAACCGCTCGGCGGCGATGCAAATGAAGAAGTTGAAGATTTCAATGATGACGAATACAAAGATAGTGGCGCACATGAACTTTTTCACAGACCGATTTAAACGACTTGGTCAGAGATTTGGGTCTACCTAAGAAATCTGCAGAACTGCTGGGCTCAAGACTAAACGAAAAGAATTTGTTAGCTTCTGGCACTTCTTTCCCATGGTTTAGATAGCAGAAAGAGATTGTCTTCCTTACTTTTCAGAGGAAGGTGATTTAGTAATGTAGGAAGGTGATTTACAGTAATGTAGCGATATTCCCGGACGGATAAGCAAATTCAACGTAAAATATGAAGTCATCGATTAGAGGTTGTTTATCGATTCCTCAAAAAGAAGCCTCAACGTTGTGCTTCTCCATAATTACAATAAGTATGCTTCAATGCCAGTAGCCCATTCCGTACATTTGAAAGAACGATACGAAAATGTAATCTTCATTCTCGGCAAACTTAAATACAATGATCATGGACGGACAGTTTAATTAATACAGACATTTAACGTGGACCAGGAACATCAAACAACGATCCTCGCTCTTTCCACGTTTATAAGTGAGTCACAGAAAAATTCTCATTGGCCGCCACCGGGAGTCGAACCCAGTGTCTTCCAGTTACGTGCCGGATATGCTTCCGCTACACAACAGAGGCCTCGAATTCCTCCAGACTCACACACGCTAACTGCCAAGCCAATTTGGCAGGTTGCTTCTTGGAGCCCCGCACAATGCTGGGGATTCACCAAAGATGGCAAGCAGCAACTGAAGAAATAATTAGAAGGCGAATGAATAATTAATACAGACATTTAACGTGGACCAGGAACATCAAACAACGATCCTCGCTCTTTCCACGTTTATAAGTGAGTTACAGAAAAATTATCATTGGCCGCCACCGGGAGTCGAACCCAGTGTCTTCCAGTTACGTGCCGGATATGCTTCCGCTACACAACAGAGGCCTCGAATTCCTCCAGACTCACACACGCTAACTGCCAAGCCAATTTGGCAGGTTGCTTCTTGGAGCCCCGCACAATGCTGGGGATTCACCAAAGATGGCAAGCAGCAACTGAAGAAATAATTAGAAGGCGAATGAATAATTAATACAGACATTTAACGTGGACCAGGAACATCAAACAACGATCCTCGCTCTTTCCACGTTTATAAGTGAGTTACAGAAAAATTATCATTGGCCGCCACCGGGAGTCGAACCCAGGGTCTTCCAGTTACGTGCCGGATATGCTTCCGCTACACAACAGAGGCCTCGAATTCCTCCAGACTCACACACGCTAACTGCCAAGCCAATTTGGCAGGTTGCTTCTTGGTGCCCCGCACAATACTGGGGATTCACCAAAGATGGCAAGCAGCAACTGAAGAAATAATTAGAAGGCGAATGAATAATTAATACAGACATTTAACGTGGACCAGGAACATCAAACAACGATCCTCGCTCTTTCCACGTTTATAAGTGAGTTACAGAAAAATTATCATTGGCCGCCACCGGGAGTCGAACCCAGGGTCTTCCAGTTACGCGCCGGATATGCTTCCGCTACACCACAGCGGCCTCGAATTCCTCCAGACTCACACACGCTAACTGCCAAGCCAATTTGGCAGGTTGCTTCTTGGAGCCCCGCACAATGCTGGGGATTCACCAAAGATGGCAAGCAGCAACTGAAGAAATAATTAGAAGGCGAATGAATAATTAATACAGACATTTAACGTGGACCAGGAACATCAAACAACGATCTTCGCTCTTTCCACGTTTATAAGTGAGTCACAGAAAAATTCTCATTGGCGTGAGTGAGTCAAACCCAGTGTCTTCCAGTTACGTGCCGGATATGCTTCCGCTACACAACAGAGGCCTCGAATTCCTCCAGACTCACACACGCTAACTGCCAAGCCAATTTGGCAGGTTGCTTCTTGGAGCCCCGCACAATGCTGGGGATTCACCAAAGATGGCAAGCAGCAACTGAAGAAATAATTAGAAGGCGAATGAATAATTAATACAGACATTTAACGTGGACCAGGAACATCAAACAACGATCTTCGCTCTTTCCACGTTTATAAGTGAGTCACAGAAAAATTCTCATTGGCCGCCACCGGGAGTCGAACCCAGTGTCTTCCAGTTACGTGCCGGATATGCTTCCGCTACACAACAGAGGCCTCGAATTCCTCCAGACTCACACACGCTAACTGCCAAGCCAATTTGGCAGGTTGCTTCTTGGTGCCCCGCACAATACTGGGGATTCACCGAAGATGGTAAGCAGCAACTGAAGAAATAATTAGAAGGCGAATGAATAATTAATACAGACATTTAACGTGGACCAGGAACATCAAACAACGATCTTCGCTCTTTCCACGTTTATAAGTGAGTCACAGAAAAATTCTCATTGGCCGCCACCGGGAGTCGAACCCAGTGTCTTCCAGTTACGTGCCGGATATGCTTCCGCTACACCACAGCGGCCTCGAATTCCTCCAGACTCACACACGCTAACTGCCAAGCCAATTTGGCAGGTTGCTTCTTGGTGCCCCGCACAATACTGGGGATTCACCGAAGATGGTAAGCAGCAACTGAAGAAATAATTAGAAGGCGAATGAATAATTAATACAGACATTTAACGTGGACCAGGAACATCAAACAACGATCTTCGCTCTTTCCACGTTTATAAGTGAGTCACAGAAAAATTCTCATTGGCCGCCACCGGGAGTCGAACCCAGTGTCTTCCAGTTACGTGCCGGATATGCTTCCGCTACACAACAGAGGCCTCGAATTCCTCCAGACTCACACACGCTAACTGCCAAGCCAATTTGGCAGGTTGCTTCTTGGTGCCCCGCACAATACTGGGGATTCACCGAAGATGGCAAGCAGCAACTGAAGAAATAATTAGAAGGCGAATGAATAATTAATACAGACATTTAACGTGGACCAGGAACATCAAACAACGATCTTCGCTCTTTCCACGTTTATAAGTGAGTCACAGAAAAATTCTCATTGGCCGCCACCGGGAGTCGAACCCAGTGTCTTCCAGTTACGTGCCGGATATGCTTCCGCTACACAACAGAGGCCTCGAATTCCTCCAGACTCACACACGCTAACTGCCAAGCCAATTTGGCAGGTTGCTTCTTGGTGCCCCGCACAATACTGGGGATTCACCGAAGATGCTAAGCAGCAACTGAAGAAATAATTAGAAGGCGAATGAATAATTAATACAGACATTTAACGTGGACAAGGAACATCAAACAACGATCTTCGCTCTTTCCACGTTTATAAGTGAGTCACAGAAAAATTCTCATTGGCCGCCACCGGGAGTCCAGACCCAGTGTCTTCCAGTTACGTGCCGGATATGCTTCCGCTACACAACAGAGGCCTCGAATTCCTCCAGACTCACACACGCTAACTGCCAAGCCAATTTGGCAGGTTGCTTCTTGGTGCCCCGCACAATACTGGGGATTCACCGAAGATGGTAAGCAGCAACTGAAGAAATAATTAGAAGGCGAATGAATAATTAATACAGACATTTAACGTGGACCAGGAACATCAAACAACGATCTTCGCTCTTTCCACGTTTATAAGTGAGTCACAGAAAAATTCTCATTGGCGTGAGTGAGTCCGGAGGAATTCGAGGCCGCTGTTTTGTAGCGGAAGCATATCCGGCGCATAACTGGAAGACCCTGGGTTCGACTCCCGGTGGCGGCCAATGAGAATTTTTCTGTGACTCCCTTATAAACGTGGAAAGAGCAAAGATCGTTGTTTGATGGACAGTTTGCCGTGAACTTAAAGTCATATCTATGATTTTGGGATAACAAAGAGGATACACCAAATACCTGAGTATTTTTGTGCGAGTGGGACAGCCGAGATCGAAAGCAACACTGGATCAAATGTGTTACACGAAGCTTTGGTTGCTTGGGAAAAAAACCCTTTTACCCCCGCTTCACATAAAGCTTGGATTGATGAAGCAATTTGTCAAGGCTTTGTCGAAAGAAGAAGAGTGTTTTAAACACATCTGTGCAAAATTTCCGGAAATACCTACAGCAAAATTGAAAGAAGGTACTTTTATCTGTCCGGACATCTGGAAACTTATGAAGGATAAACTCTTTGAAGAAAAAATGACAACTGTTAAAAAAGAAGCGAGGAAAGCTTTTAAAGAGGTGGTGACTAAATTTTTTGGAAATCACAAGGACCCCAACTATAAAATGGTTGTTGAAGACATGCTACAAAAATTCAAGGATTTGGGATGCTCCATGAGCTTAAAAGGGCACTTTCTCAACTTTCATTTAGACTACTTTCCTGATAATTGTTAGCGAAGAGCAAAGAGAGCTATTCCAAGACATCAAAGAGATGGAAAGAAGGTCTCAGGTGGAATGTCAACATGATGGCGGACTATTGCTGGATGCTGCACAGGGACGACCAGGGAAAAGAATTTCACAAAAAATGTTAAAAAAGAAGCTCTGAAGGAAAAATAAAAAGACACCACAAGAAAATATAAAGTATGAACTACAGATTAATATTTAATTACTTTAATTAAAAAAATTCCAATACTTTCATTACAAAAATGTTTATGTAAAATTTTAAATACTGTTAATTTCCTTAATATAATGAGTTTCAAAGCTATTTTCCGCAATATTGAGATCCATTTTGTGAAAAATCCTTACGTGATAGAGACAAATTAAAGTGACATTTGAAATAAGCGGCTAAAAATAAATCAGAAACCGTTAATAGTTTCCAGACAACTTTTCATGACTGGAATTTTGCAGGCCAGTGTAATCATATTAATTTTAAAAATAAACGATTCGATGTCCGACATTAAAGCATGATTTGAAGATTGCAACTAGATATCCAGTTTTCGTTAGGCTGCTTCGCTTAAGCAACTAACTTTCTTTCATTCGGACGTGACATAATAGACACAAGTGAAATAAAATAAATTCAGTAACGGCTAACCAGAATACGACATTACTGTGTTACAATAAGAAACCAGTTACTTAAATTATTGTAGAGGTGATTGTATGATGCCATTATATATCAGTCTGTAGACCCCTTAAAACAAAAGCTATTATAGCTATCAAAAGTAAATTTGCATTTCGGGGTTCTGTGAAATAATGCTATAAAGCAGTGCACTTAACTTTTCTTAAACATAATTAAAAGTCATTGTCAGTTTAAAATAACTCGAGTTCTAAAGCGTTCTGTTGCTTCGAAAAAACATGATGGAATTTTTTTTTTAATTTGTGCTATCCTCCTACAGAAATAAATTTATTACAAACCTATTCAGAATAATAATAAGCTCCAACAGACATAAAATGGCTAATTAACCGGCATTAATAGCGAAAAACATTTCATTATTGTGCAATTCGAGTCCTTCATTTCTGTTTTATACGTGACTTTGTGTTACGTGTATTTCTAGATCAATCGGTAGTACGCGAGGGTGTCTTTGAAGACGTACCCCGTTAGAACCCACTAGGGTCAAAGAAAAAGGATTTGTTCACTCCATAACAAAGAAAAGAACAATCCCTAGTAAAAGGGCTGAAAATTTTCAAGTCGAAGATTTTGCGAAATGTCTGTATAAATACGAAAACTTGCAACAAACTTTACTGAAAAAAAACGGAATTACCTAACAACCGAAAATTTCCCAAAATCATAAAGTTATTATAGAAGAAACAGAAACTTTTAAAAAAGGAAATTTCGTTAAAAGTCGATCACCTGCTGGCAACTTTGCTTTACATTGTTTTCAGGAATTTTCCGTGAATTCACAACACTTACTTTTGCAGTGTATATATACAATGAATGGACAAAACCTTTGAGATACCTCCTGTAACGCGAATAACAGCCAATACACACCGAGGCACCGACTTCACCAGACGCCGGAAGGTTTCCGGAGATAATGCCAGCCATGCATGTTGTACCATTGTACACAAAGCTACCCAAGACGTCGGTGCAGGATCCATGGATCTGATGTTCTGCTCGGATGCATCCCAGAGACCTTCTACAGGGTTCAAATCCGGGAACCTTGGGAGCCACTGGATGTTTCCAAACTCAGATGAGCGTTCCTCGAGCCATGTCTGGGTGGTTGCGGCTCGGTCGGGAGGCCTGGAACAGATAATCGGTCGCAGGATGAGCGAAGGCCATGAAACCGTGTAGGTGATCACCCAGCACATACTAGGTAGCGCGCAGCGGTAAAGTCCCTCTCCAGACATACTAAGGGACCTAATGTGTCCCATAAAAATGCTCCCTAAACCATCACAGAGCCGCCACCGCCTTGAACAGAACCGACCTGGCACACCGGGGTGATGGCCTCATGCTGTTGACACCACGCCCGCACCCTCCCATCAGCTTGGTACAGCGGGAAACGGGACTCATCGGACCACAGCACGCGGCGCCACTCTGCAGAGGTTCAGGTTTGATGTCCACGGCACCATGCGAGGTGTAATATCCGACGAGCAGGCAACAGTGGCAAATGAGTAGGGAGTCGGTCCAGTAACCCAGGGTATTCAGCGTGTGTATAGTACTGTTCTCTCCCTGGCGCTGTTTGGGCTTCCGACATTTAAAATCGAAGTGATTTGCACCGCCGTTGCTTAGCGGTCGGACTGTAGGAGCCTATATAGTCTACGTCGGGCCCGGTCATCAATGGCGTGTGGTCGGCAATGGTTTGTTCTCTGGGCGCTGGTACGCCCGCCGATGGTATACTCGAGGTACACCCTTGGTACGGTTGCCCTCGGGAACCCTAGGGTTCGTACCACTTGGGCGATAGAATTAACCCATCTGTCTTGCGCTTCAGCTGCCTTGTTTTTTCATCGCCTTCAGTTTTAACTTGCTGGGCACATATATAAAATTTCTAACCCTTTCGCCATCTCATGTGGAGGCAATTTCTGACGTTTTTATTTAATTTTCTCTCTTGACCTGTAACAGCGTCTTCTCTATTGCAATCTCTTCACATACTGCTTTTCCAGAAGTTTGCTTCATATCACATTCCTTCCTTTCTTACTCTTTTTTTCTTTTTTAACACAGCATTAAAGTTATCTGAATAATATTTTTAATGTTACTTATCTTCTTTCCCATTTTTGACACTGGCACACTCTTTCAATATTGGTCTTTCGGCGATCTTCAGCTTGTAAAACTGAAGAAATATAGCTGGCAAAGCTAAAGAAAGCTAGAAATAAAAGGCATCCCCACCACTCTTGCAATAGTTTTAAACAACCACATAGGGCGTTCAATATGTCCTAAGACTAAAATAAAAAGACAACATTGTTTTTCAAAAACTAATCTTTATTTTCTCACATAGTCTCCCTTTGACTTGGATAAACTTGTTGTGCCGATCATAGAGTTGACGAATCCCCGCTGCGAGAAAAGTTAAATCTTTCTCCTCAAACCAACACTTCGTTGTTTCCTTTAGTTCAGAATAATTCGCAAATCACCTACCCCACGGATCTTTTTTTAGATTTTTGAACACGAAGAAGTCACCATGGGGGAGGTCAGGTGAATACGATGGATGGAGAAGCAGTTGGAAGCCACATTCTGTCACTGCTTGCATGGTAACACCGGCGGTGTGGATCGGAGCATTGTCTTGGAGAAGCATAACATCCCCTCGCAATTTTCCTCCTCGTTCACTCTTAATAGCTTCGCAATTGTCGCAATAGCTCCGCATAATAGGCAACATTTATGGTCCTTTTATGAGGCAAGTAATCAATTAACAGTAACTCTTCTGAGTCCCAAACAATGGTGGCCACAATCTTCCCTGCAGATGGTTGTTGTTTGAACTGGTTTTGGTGGTGGTGATCCATGATTTTTCCACTGCATGCTCTCTTGTTTAGAATCAGTGTCTCAATGGTGAAGCCACGTCTCGTCACCAGTCACAATGCAGGAATAGAAGTCATCTGGGTCCTCCCTGCAGATGGTTGTGTTTTAAACTTTTTTGGTAGTGGTGTTCCATGATGATTCCACTGCATGCTCTCTTGTTTAGCATCAGGGTCCCAATGACGAAGCCACGTCTCATCATCAGTCCCAATGCAGGAATAGCAGCCATCTGGGTCCTCCCTGCAGATGGTTGTGTTCTGAACTTTTTTGGTGGTGGTGATCCATGATGTTTCCACTGCATGCTCTCTTGTTTAGCATCAGGGTCCCAATGACGAAGCCACGTCTCATCATCAGTCCCAATGTAGGAATAGAAGACCTTTGGGTCCTCCCTGCGGCTGGTTGTGTTTTGATCTTTTTTGGTGGTGGTGATCCATGATGTTTCCACTGCATGCTCTCTTGTTTAGCATCAGGGTCCCAATGACGAAGCCACGTCTTATCATCAGTCCCAATGTAGGAATAGAAGACCTTTGGGTCCTCCCTGCGGCTGGTTGTGTTTTGATCTTTTTTGGTGGTGGTGATCCATGATGTTTCCACTGCATGCTCTCTTGTTTAGCATCAGGGTCCCAATGACGAAGCCACGTCTCATCATCAGTCCCAATGTAGGAATAGAAGACCTTTGGGTCCTCCCTGCGGCTGGTTGTGTTTTGATTTTTTTTTTTTGGTGGTGGTGATCCATGATGTTTCCACTGCATGCTCTCTTGTTTAGCATCAGGGTCCCAATGACGAAGCCACGTCTCATCATCAGTCCCAATGTAGGAATAGAAGACCTTTGGGTCCTCCCTGCGGCTGGTTGTGTTTTGATCTTTTTTGGTGGTGGTGATCCATGATGTTTCCACTGCATGCTCTCTTGTTTAGCATCAGGGTCCCAATGACGAAGCCACGTCTCATCATCAGTCCCAATGTAGGAATAGAAGACCTTTGGGTCCTCCCTGCGGCTGGTTGTGTTTTGATCTTTTTTGGTGGTGGTGATCCATGATGTTTCCACTGCATGCTCTCTTGTTTAGCATCAGGGTCCCAATGACGAAGCCACGTCTCATCATCAGTCCCAATGTAGGAATAGAAGTCCTTTGGGTCCTCCCTGCGGCTGGTTGTGTTTTGATCTTTTTTGGTGGTGGTGATCCATGATGTTTCCACTGCATGCTCTCTTGTTTAGCATCAGGGTCCCAATGACGAAGCCACGTCTCATCATCAGTCCCAATGTAGGAATAGAAGTCCTTTGGGTCCTCCCTGCGGCTGGTTGTGTTTTGATCTTTTTTGGTGGTGGTGATCCATGATGTTTCCACTGCATGCTCTCTTGTTTAGCATCAGGGTCCCAATGACGAAGCCACGTCTCATCATCAGTCCCAATGTAGGAATAGAAGTCCTTTGGGTCCTCCCTGCGGCTGGTTGTGTTTTGATCTTTTTTGGTGGTGGTGATCCATGATGTTTCCACTGCATGCTCTCTTGTTTAGCATCAGGGTCCCAATGACGAAGCCACGTCTCATCATCAGTCCCAATGTAGGAATAGAAGTCCTTTGGGTCCTCCCTGCGGCTGGTTGTGCTTTGATTTTTTTTTTTTTTTGGTGGTGGTGATCCATGATGTTTCCACTGCATGCTCTCTTGTTTAGCATCAGGGTCCCAATGACGAAGCCACGTCTCATCATCAGTCCCAATGTAGGAATAGAAGTCCTTTGGGTCCTCCCTGCGGCTGGTTGTGTTTTGATTTTTTTTTTTTTTTTGGTGGTGGTGATCCATGATGTTTCCACTGCATGCTCTCTTGTTTAGCATCAGGGTCCCAATGACGAAGCCACGTCTCATCATCAGTCCCAATGCAGGAATAGAAGTCATCTGGGTCCTCCCTGCGGCTGGTTGTGTTTTGATCCTTTTTGGTGGCGGTGGTTCATGATGTTTCCACTGCATGCTCTCTTGTTTAGCATCAGGGTTCCAATGACAAAGCCACGTCTCATCATCTGTCCCAATGCAGGAATAGAAGACAGCTGGGACCTCCCTGCAGCTGGTTGTGTTTTGAACTTTTTTGGTGGTGGTGATTCATGATGTTTCAACTGCATACTCTCTTGTTTAGTGTCAGGGTGCTAACGGCGAAGCCACGTCTCATCGTCAGTCACAATGTATGAATAAAGTCATCTGGATCTCGGTTAATGGTGGTCAAGTTGAACTGGACTTGCTTCAATACGATCATTCTTCATCAGAGGTGTCAACATTCGAGGCACCCATGTGACACAGACTTTTGACATCTCTAACCTGTCAAGCAAAATGGTACAAACACTACCGGCACTTGACTTCTGTTCCCCAGCAATCAATCATAGATTTGCCGGTTTGACATCTCCAGATCCTCCATTTTCTGGCACATTTCATCTGCGGTGTGTCTTCCGCATTCACCTATTCCTGCTACGTCGAAAGTTAATGGGTTCCGCTATTTTAGACGAGGAAAAAATTCTTCATTCGCTTATTCCTGTCTCACCTAAAACTTTTACCTGCTACAGGAGCCGACTTCCTGTTCCCCTATTCTTGTTTCGCCTATTCCTGCTACGTCGAAAGTTAATGGAGCGCGAAAATGCTGTTACATCATTTCGCTTAAGCTTTGGTGGAGTGATTTTAAAAAGAGATACATCTTTACCTCAAATGATTTTTTTTTTTATCGAAACACTAAATCTTTCGGGCGTAAAAAAAAACCAAAAAAAAAAACCCGCCTTATCCCGTGAAAAAAAAAAGCTAGTTTTTCCCTAGAGTTTGAAACTAGTTTTATTTCTTTAATCGAAAAAAAAAGCCAAGTAGAAAACAAAGTTGTGCGAAACATTTATAATTTTAAAAAAGGGAGGGGGAGGGGGAAGGGATACTATTACATTATTTTTCATAAGCTTTGACGGAGTAATTTAAAAAAAAAGGATACATCTTTACCTTCCGTGACTTTTTTTTATCAAAACTCTAAATCTTTCGTGCGTTCATGTAGGAAACATCAAATCCTGAGTAAAAAGTAATAAACGGAAGGTAGTCGTCAGAGGTGGTCGTCAGCGTGATTAAGGTATTAAATGTGTCGTCCAATCAAAATCGTGAGAAACTATAGTGAGGTGTGGGGGAGGGGTTATGTGGGTGTACGGCCGAATTCAAGAAAGCGTTGATAATGAAAGGTAAAGAAGAGTAAAAGATAGAGGGATGTTGACGCGGGGACAGGACTAAAGCCCACCGGACATTTGCCCAACCGGACACTTGCCCACTATGAATGATTTGTAGATAATATGTAACGTCGGAGGAAGCTTCCGGTCTAGTCTAGGAAAATTGATGACATAAATATTTATGGACCGTCTAAAAATTGCACTTTGTTTTAGAAATGTTGAAATTTAAGGGGGTTACTCCCAATCCTAAACTCATATATTTTTTATATATATAAACCTTTGTTATGGGTTCAAAAAGCTCAAACTTAAATCACAAGACAACGCTACCAATCGACGAACAACGCACTTGAAAGTTTGGAAAAGTTTAAATTTAGGGGGTGTTAACCCCCAAATGCAAACTAACATACATAATCTTTTTAATGGGAGTCCTTGTGTTCACTCTTGTTGTTTGCTTAACTTCAAAACCGTAGAAACAGATTTGTTATAATGGTAAACGATAAGCTTTTTACATTACGATCAAGAACATATTGTAATGCATCAAAATTTTCTTCAAAAAATTAAACAGGATTTACATCAGTAATCAAATACAGATTTTTATTTCGGCCAAAAACGAAGAGAGTACGTGACCACACAGGACCAAGGAGTCCGGACACGATCCCAACTTCATTGACTGACTACGACATGAGCCCACCGGACATCAGCCACTTCCGAAAATGGCCTGCTTTTATTCCTATTGAATGTTCACATGTGTAAATCCTAGTAGCAGAAATTTCCGGTCATAAAAATGTCCTATGTTGGAAAGATCCCCATCCGTTTACAAGAAAACAAAATTGTTGCAAACGAAAGTAGGATATGGAGGAACTCTCCACTCAGTACCATTTTCCAGCCGTAACACTGGGAGTGCATTTTTGAAACCGCAGATTAAAATAAAAGGCAGCACGTCATGCCCTAATGCTTACAAAGCATCTAGGCTAAGGAGCACTTTTGCAAACTAGAAGCTATAAAATTTAAGTTAGACACATTAAGTATGTAAATCATTTTAAAATAAAATGAGTCTATAAAAAATAAAATGAAACTATTCAAAATAAAATGAGGCAGAATTAGACAAAACATATTGATTCTGAGCAGCTTACAAAGGACATAAGCTTAGGTCTTATTTGTAGGTTTTAAGTGGTAAGCATAATATTTGGTATGTGCACATAGAAAATAATATTAGTAAAAATCTGAGGATATATCAGTTACATTATTGTATTCCCCTCAGGTTACCGAGAACCTACTAGCATCATGATAGTAAAAAACTCGTTAGCGTTGGACTCCCCTAAGCCCTATGTACACGGTGTGGCTCTTTTGACTCAACATGAAGTGGTAAAAAGCATTTAAGTCGCCATAAATTAAACTGTGGCTGTCATACATCAGCTTTTTCAGAGACTTCTGAATTCTGTTATGAGTGTCACAGAAATTTTAATTATCCACCCACCCTCCGAACCAGAACTGGACAAGTAGCTGGCTGAGATAATATTAAAGATGTAGAGACACAACTTTACTAGCTTCTTTCTCAGATAGTTCTGTACTTTTGGCCTTTGAACTGAAGAGGTAAACAATTATGTCATGGTCTCTTTTGCTTTTTACTCAGCATTTGATGTCTTATACATTAACGCACGAAAGATTTAGTTTTTCGATTAAAAAAAAAATCACGGGAGGCAAAGATGTATCTTTTTCTTTTTAAATCACTCCGTCAAAGCTTATGCGAAATAATGTAATAGCATCCCTCCCTTTTTTAAATTATAAATGTTTTGCACAGCTTTGTTTCTACTTGGCTTTTCTTTTTCGATTAAAGAAATAAAACTAGTTTCAAACTCTAGGAATAAAACTAGCTTTTTTTATTTTCACGGGAAAAATTGTCCCTTTCTTTTAACACACGAATGATTTAGTGTTTCGATTAAAAAAATTCACGGGAGGTAAAGATGTATCTTTTTTTTTAATCACTTCGTCAAAGCTTAAGCGAAATAATGTAATAGCATTTTCTTGCTCCATTAACTTCTGACGTAGAAGGAATATGCGAAACAAGTATAGGCGACAAAGGAAGTTTGCTCCAGGTGAATCTTCCCCTCTAGTAGGTGAAAGTTTTAGACGAATCAAGAATTCTTTCCTCGCCTAAAATGGCAGAACCCATTAACTTTCGACGTAGCAGAAATAGGCCAAACAATAATAGGCGAATCAGGAACTAACCCATCTGTCGTCACCACCATTGAGCGTCCCTTACAAGGATCGTCTTTCAACTAGCTTCTTTTCCATTTAAAGAGTCTTTTTGACTGTGGCATATGAAGGTGAAAATATAGATCTAAAACTGAGGAAGAGAATTCTAAAGGTATATGTTTGGCCAGTAGCTCTCTATGGCTATGAGACATGGACATTGACCAAGAGGGAAGTGAAAAGGCTGGAGGCATTTGAGATGTGGAGCTATAGAAGAATGGAGAGAATAAGTTCGCTCGAAAGAAAGACTAATGAGGTGATTCTGGAGAGAGTAGGAGAACCCAGGAATCTGATCAACATGCTAAAGAGAAGATAGACTAATGAGGTGATTCTGGAGAGAGTAGGAGAACCCAGGAATCTGATCAACATGCTAAAGAGAAGAATGATGTTATGGATGGGACACACATTACGCTATAAAGGCCCAATTCTGAAAGTTTTGGAAAGGAAAATTCAGGGCAAGAGAGGAAGAGGACGGCCAAGGAATAGTTTTGTGGCACAGCTCCTCCAAGACACTAATACCAGGATATACACTATCTACCAACAAGTAATTGTACACCCCTGCGATCGACGATATCTGCGGTCCTGATATACGTCACGGCCGCCGCCGTTAAATATCGTGTGTGAAACAACAACGCAACTAGTCGCATGCAAGATGCCACGCAGTTCGGAGCTCTCTAATTTCGAGAAAGGTGTAATCGTCGGGTAACACAGAAATGGCCGATCCATACGTGACATATCCAGCAAGTTGAAGTACCCAAAATTGACAGTGGCCTACGTGATTGGCAAGTGGAAGATGAGAGGTGACTGTCGGAATGTGCCCCGACCCGGCAGACCCACAAAACTGCGAGTTAGAAACCGACGGGTGCTGGCCAGAGAAATTCGGAAGAACCGCGCCAAATCGATGGGCCACATCCGCGAGGAGTTTCAACAGGCATCCGGGAGTGTTCTTTCGATGAATACCATCCGTAAGGAAGCCCATCTGCTCGGTTATCATGGACGTGCTGCCGCCCACAAACCTTTGATCCCCAAGTCCAATAGCGCTGCTCGGCTAACATGGTGCAAAGAACGTCGACAGTGGACCGTTGAACAGTGGAAACAGGTTCTCTGGAGTGATGAATCAAGGTTCACCCTCTACCGTTCGGATGGCAGGGTCTGGGTTTAGCGTCTGCCTGGAGAACGCCTCCTGCCGGAATGTATTGTGCCAACCGTGAAGTTCGGCGGCGGTGGAGTTATGCTATCGGGGTGTTTCTCCTGGTATGGCACGGGATCCTCGGTCACAATTCCAGGTAGATTCAACGCCGAGACCCACTGCACCATTTTGGATGACCATGCGCTTCCTACGTTGTGGCAGTTTTACGGGGTGGACCCATTTTACTTTCTGGATGACAATGCCACCTGCCATGTTGCGAGGTCCACCATGGCTTGGTATGGTGACAATGGGGTTAATCGAATGGACTGGCCTGCGCAGAGCCCGGAAATTAACCCTATCGAGCACCTCTGGGACGAGTTGGAGCGTCGACTTAAGGGGTGCCCCCACCGTCCGAAATCGGTGAAGGAACTGACCTGTCTTCTCCAAGCCGAGTGGAAGAAAATACCGCTAGCCGTCGTACAACGCCTGGTTGAGAGTATGCCCCGGAGGGTCGCAGCTGTAATCGCCGCTCGTGGAGGCTCCACCAACTATTGAAGGAGAATAAACTTCGTTTTCCTTTGCTATCACAGTTGTCCAATTACTTGTTGGTAGATAGTGTACTATGGCTTGTAGAGAGCGGCGGAGAATAGAGACGGGTGGAGAGGCAGAGTACATCTACTGAACAACCAGTCCTTGAACTGAGTAACCAAGAAGAAGATATGAAGGTGCACCATCGATGTACACACATACCATCCGTTGATGAATTCTGCGTGACGTTTCACCTTGCTTCGTCAAAAATTCAATCGCCGCTCGTTTCCGCATTTTCATCTGTCGCTTATCCATTGTCACATTATGGACTTCTTTGTACTATGGTGCCGTCCGAAATGCTGACAAAGCAGCGTGGCATATAACTGAAGGATGATGCAATATTTTGCAATACTTGCGTCAACCTCCAACCACTACTTTTAAGGTTAGGTTTAGAACTTACTGAACGCCCATCATACATGTCCTTTCTTCATCTTTCTAAGATAGGAACAATTAGCATGCAATTCTTCGTTAGGGATTCTTGATTTCTTTGCTAACTCTAGGATAGGTTTTGTACTACAGTTTGCCAAAGGCAAGGGACTGCGTTGATAAAATCTAATATCAATTTCTTCAGCTGGAAAGTCATTTCGGAATTTAGTTGGAACTGTT
The DNA here is from genome assembly GCA_039090855.1 of Macrothele yani. Lineage (NCBI taxonomy): Eukaryota > Metazoa > Arthropoda > Arachnida > Araneae > Macrothelidae > Macrothele > Macrothele yani. The sequence goes on along the minus strand of CM077011.1, from coordinate 11,233,035 downwards.
ATTCAAAGGAATGGTCTCTATAAGACATTTTGTTTTGTTATTGTATGTGGGCATGCGAGTGTACGAGAAAATCTGCAGTTCATGTACTCAAAAACTATAATACATGATTTTAACGGAAAATAATGCTAAATAGTTTTACAAAGTTGTAGCCAGTATCTTCCCATTAAAGTCATCAATGCCAACCTAGTAGTTGAGTAGTCGGAGGCGCGGGCTTATGGCCAGTCCTCGGCCCGGGCACGAGCCTTGGATGGGTCCCTCTCCTCCGGTGCCAGTGGACTCAGATTTGGGACAGGCGACTATTTATAGCTCCCTTTATCACTGTGATCATTAGGCCTAAAGAAAATGACCAAAAAAAAAAAAAAGACATTTACGTCATACTAGTCAGACGAAACCAAACCTGGATGCTTGAAATTTATGATACGCGACTGCTTTTAGCCCTGAGTTTTCTCTGTAGTCGTTAAACCCCGAAACAAAAGATAAAAAAAAATTACATTTTACTAGTCTGAAGAAAAGCACTCCATCGAGAATTGATCGGTATTGAACTAAAGAGTCATAAGCTGCGGATTTCTGAAATAGCTGTAATTCCAAAAAATTAATGCGTCAGGCAGAGAGAGTAAATGTTGCGAAGAGTGGCTTTATTTTCGTCGACAATCGTCTCTAGTGAGATATGTCATGTCAAAGATAGACATTTTCTAAAACACTCAAGTGAACAATGCCTTGCAAAAACAGTATTCAATGGCCTTTATTTCAATTGTTCATTCTGAACATCCTATATATATTAACAGTTCATGAGAGCCAATGTCCTGGGCCAAATGTTTCGAGACAGCTACCACAAGTGGGCACGGTTCAGAGCACACTATTTATTCGTGAAGGTAAAGTCTCGCTCATCAGGTTGCCATAAATCTTTCATTTCCTGTTAAAACTGCTTATTCTCGATGGAAGTTCTGTACGCATTTTTGTTTCAGATACTGTGTTGTCTCAATTTTGAGCCTGCATATGTTATGATGATCTTAGAGTTTTAATGAAATTTCAAGGTGTCAACAAATCGTTCATTTTTGTTTGTCGTGGTGAATTTTTCAGCTTCCTTTGGCCAAAAATCCTCTTCGTGTAGATATTTTCCTGGTTTTCAAACAAGCTGCATTCCTTAAACGTACTCGAGAAAATATCTTTATCTCTTGAACATGAAACGGTTTAAAAATCGGCCTTGGATCAGATGGAATCAGAAAGGTGTAACACAAGAAAAAAATTATGAAGAAAATCGTGCAGATGATGGCTGGTCTGGTCCAGCAGGAACGCATAAAGTTTAAAGTTTTAGACAAGAGCCTGGGATGGAAGAAAACATTATCCCAATGGAGGCGTCCAGACAAGATGTGGTTATGAATCTGTTCCCAACTTTGCATTTTTTTTGGAAAGAGAGTGGATGATCAAGAAGTCATTGTACCTCAGACCCTTGGGATTGGGCATTGGTGAGATTGTATTCTGATTTAATGTACAGGACGGTGTTTTTTAGTAAACATCATAACAGAAAGCTCTAACCTGACTCGTAAAGCTCAGTACCGAAACAGAACGTGAAGAATAGAAACGTAATTTCAAGATATTTATACTAATGTACCACGAAGAACTGGCAATACAATAATTGATTATCATTTTCAAGATTCGTGCAAAACAATATATCATGGAAATAGTTCTGTTTCGTATTCTGACTCAAGCGGACTCAAGCGAATATATGTATAATATAATATAATATAATTTGTTTCAAAACCAACCAATGCAACTGATTTATCCAAACACCGAGAAACTAACTGTACTCGTTTACATGATGAACCATCAAGATTCTTCTTGGCTGCCAGCACAATGTTTCGCCTTTTATTTCTGTCCAGCCCCATCGTGGATCACTTTTCAATATTGAGTTCTGTTATATCCTTTTCCACATCGTCTCTCCGTGTTCTTCGAGGCTATCTTCTTCAATATTTAGATCTATTATATCCTATACCACATTGTCTCTCCGTCTTCGTCGAGGCTATCTTGCTGTTGTACTAAACTGACGGCAAGGCAATCCTGACTACAGAGTGAAAGATGTCGAGTGTGTACGTCCGCTGCGTAATGTAGTTCCAATCTGAAAGCTTGTATTCGAGCTACAAACTGCTTAAAAAGTACATAGTTGTTCTAACTGTTGTATCCATGTACATTTAAAAAACTGAAGATATAAGTTTCAATCGCATTTCTAAAAAATACAGATATTCGTGTTTTGGTGACGTCATCGTTATTTCTATCAGTCGATCATGTGTGTTAGAAAGCCTAATGACATTTACCGAGCGTGGGAGGATAAACAGGCAGGTGAGTGGTTTGAAGGCCTTATGTTTTGCTGTCTTCCTAAGATGGAAATCACTGAGGAAGGATCAGCGGAAATTTTCATTTTCTTCTACCTCCTGTCTCGCTGGTACACCCTCAGGAACTCAAGAGATGGTCCTTGACATCACACGTTGCCCCCCCCCAAGTGCGCAGAAATACTGAAAAATCACGAGATCTTTTAGGTGAAATGTTGTACTCCACATTCAGGTTAGGTTTAAGGACATTAAAGAGAGTTCATGTGCATTCGAATTCGCGCAAATTAGAGGTTCAGTGCATTTATATAAAAAATTCTATTTCACTTCTACAACAATGGAAATATATACATACTTACGTGTCATCCAAATTGTTGCTGTCTTAGTGATACACAGGTATATCCAAAATATTTCGGGAAGGAAGTGTCTCGGATTTCGGAGTTTTTCGGTTTTTTGGAATATTTGCTTACGGTATGCCTAAATAATTTGGGATGGAACCAAATTTAAATATTAAATTATTAGGGGGACCGGCAACTAATGTAGTTTCTTGGGGGGCTAAATTTGGGGAGCAGTTGTGAGGCGTTTATGTACGTTCAACGTAAAGTAAATGTATGTGCAAATGAATGAACTCTTCGCCTTTAACTTATGTAGGTGTTTTTGTCTTCCAGATTTGCAGAACAAAATGAGTGACGTAAAACCTGAGGAGAGTCATGTTCGTCATTGTATGCTGTATGAATTTCACAAGGGGAACAACGCAACTGTGACCACCAATAATATTTGCGCTGTTTATCCGAATGCGTTAAGTGTCCGCAAGTGCCAGCGTTGGTTGGCCCAATTCCGGTCGTGCAATTTTGATCTCTCTGATGCCACTCGTGCAGGAAGACCCATGGAGCTGGACAATGACCTGCTGCGTGCAGCCGTTAAGGAAGATCTTCGTCAAACCATTGATGAATCATCCCAACATCTTAATGCATCATGGTCTACTGTTCAAGAGCACCTGCAACAGATGCGGAACGTCTATAGACAAGGAGTTTGGGTCCCACACCAACTTTCACCCGACGAAGCCCAGCATTCCACCATCTGCAACTCTGCTCAGCCAATAGGAAAAGGATCCATTTCTTCATCGAATTGTCACTGGAGATGAAATGTGGGTTTTTACATGAAAAACAAACCCAAAAACGAGTGCCTTTTTCCAGATCAGACATTACACCAGTTCCTACGCCAAAACCAGGCCTACATCCCAAAGAGGTTTTGCTCTGTGCTTGGTGGACTACCGCTGGGATATCTCACTTTGAGCTCTTAGAACCTGGACTACCCGTAACGGCTCACCTCTATTGTTAACAACTGGACCGTTTGAAGCAAGCTCTTACTGTAAAACATCCAGCACTGTTCCCTCCAGCATGACAAAGCGAGACCTCACACGGCAAGACGGGCCAAGCAGACGATCAGAGATTTTGGCTGGAAAGTTCTGTCCCATCCCCCTTATTCCCCTGGCGTTGCACCATCTGATTACCATTCATTCAGATCTCTGCAGCACTTTTTTAATGGGAAAAGATTCCAGAATATTGATAATGTCAAAACGGGGCTCTTGGAGTTATTTGCATCACAGCCAACGTCTTTTTATAAAGACGGCATTGAAAGTTTGGTTTCGCGATGGGCAACTGAACCTCATATCAGAATAAGGTTCAGGTTTTAAAGGTTTTAATCTCAAGTTTTATCAGGTTTTGACAGGTTTTAATATGTGTGCTTATTAAATCAGAAAATGTATTGATTTTGTTTTCATTTCCTAGCCTTTGGTCTCGGAACGATGGTGTACAACGGGCTCGAATTTGGATCCTTTTTCGAAGTTCCCTCAACATCACTCTGCTATAACTTCTTCTTGGGACTCAATCCGATTCTACAAATGATCTTCACTTTCGCACAGATGTATTTCATTTTCGTCAACGCAAGGGTAAGAAAAAAAAGAACTCTTTTTGTGAAAAAAAAAAATGTTTTCCCTTCTTGCTGAATGTTTTATCTCTGATCAGTGTGAGCAGATTATGCTACAGTAGCGAATGTTGTAGTAGTACAGATCTTGAATCTTCTTCCGTAACATGACTAGTCCCATATCTAGGTGGCTTCGAGCTTTCGGGTCTTCTTTTTCTACTCTTTTTTTGCCTTATGTCAACTTGCTTTTTAATTTATACTTTACTAGCAACCCGGCTAGGATAATAAGCAATATAGAATTTACGTCGAATCTAAAGAGAGACTATTATTACGTTCAACAGGCGACAATCTTTCTCTTTGTAAAGCCATTGTTTGTCTTTCATTTGCCAATTGAAATTATGTTTCTTGGAAAGTTTCATTATGACGGGATAAACAAATTCTTTTAGCGTCCGATGTACCTATATTCGATTTTTTTTATTGGAGGTTTAACGACCACCGTGAGCAACTCAATGGGCTATATAAGCAGTCGCCCGTCCCTAAATTAGGGTCACTGGTTCCAGGGAAGGGAGAGAGCCAGTGCCGTAAGACAAACACAACATCCATGCCTCACCGGGATTCGAACCCGGACCATTTTCGGACGAATGATCAGAGGCCATCGCTTAGACCACTGCGCCACCGGGGCGGCTATTCGATTTTCGTCTCGGCAAAATGTTAATACAATATTTAAATTTTAATTAAGGAGCTACTCAAAGAGATACATACGTGTGGACGAAAACAACTACGCATTAAGTCTGTGCGAGCGCCGATAAACCAATTCTTTCAGCGTCCGATGTAACTACGCATTTAGTCAGTGGCCTTACATGCTGTCAGACCGGCCGCCGCGCATGCGCCTTGCGTCTTTATCCCAACGAGCAAGGAATTTTCGTAAACCGGTCGCAGCGCATCGTTGTTTAGGCGGTGGAAGCCACGAAATAATGTGAACGGCAGTTTTTCTTTGACTTGTCACTAAAATCGTTACTGTTCGGCTCCCTTTTGTCATAGATTAATGTTTCATACACCTAAACCTGCCTCGATAAATGCTCTATGGAATGGTGAAAACCGCATCAAAATCCGTCCAGCGATTCTCGAGATCAGCCTGAACAAACAGACAGACGCCTACCGGGGACTTTATTTTATACTATGTATAGATGTATTTCCTTGCACAGTTCTTTAATCTCATTTTTGGTTTTCTCTATGGTTCGGTTTCCAAGACGTTCCTTATCCATAACTCGGCGTTCCATGTATTTCTTTGTCTCTCTCTCAAAACATGACCATTCCAGTAGTCTTGCATCTTAAGACTTTATAACGAAGTAAATTTCTCCGTCATTTTTGTCCACGCCGGGCATCGAATCCCGGTCCCCTCGCTCAGGAGTAAGTCGCTCTCCCAACTGAGCTACGCGGACGTATGCTCTCGCTGCTATCTGCCTTTATCTTATACGCGTCCTGCGCTGCAGGTACGTCACAAATTCTTTGAAATTTCTCTAATGTTAATAATTCATTTCAAATATTTTCCTTTCTGTTGACACCACATATCCACCTAAACATCTTCATTTCACCAACATTTAGCTTTATTCTCAAAGCATTTTGTCGCTAGTCAAATTCAGTACTGTACGGCATAACTAGTCTCATCACACCTTTAAAAACCGAGCAATTCATCTTCACTGGCCTTCTTCTATCCAACTTACATCTGTTGTAGTTCTCCACTTATTCTATTCCGCTTGCACTCTGTTGCTCACTGCCTGCCCCACAGGATGCAAATGAGATAAAGGCAGGTAGCAGTGAGAGCACATGCCAGTGTAGTATAGTGGATAGCACTCGGAGCTCCGGAGCCGAGAGTTGGGGGTTCGAATCCCGCCTCTGACATAAAATGATGGACGAATTTATTTCGCCATACGGTTGACTAATATCTCTACTCATATATCAATTAAGAGCACGTAGTCAGCACATGGCTTTGCATAACATCGCTCAGTAAATAACCTTTACAATAAGAATATTAGTTGGAAACGATAATTTCATTTATTTAACACTAACGACATCAGTCAGATAAAAAACTTATAAAAAAAATAAGACACACTAAATTTTTAGTTTCCTAATTACTTTGTCCGTGTTCATTTCGTCTACGTTCACTTGATCCAGTCAGTTCATTTCGTCCACCGTTCACTTTGTTCACATTCTTTTCGTCCTCAAAATAGATGGAATACTGCGGAAATATTCCATTTTGGTGGAATTTTTATTACTAGGCAAAAAAAAAAAAAAGGTTCATCGGATGTTTTTTTCTTGTTTAAGTTTTTCGATTAAAATATAACGATTTTAAATGTTATTTAAAGTAAAATCAGGAACTGAAGTTTGAAGAGCTTTGTAACTTTCGTGTGGCACGATGTCAATCACTATGACATAAATCAGAGTTTATTTCAATGGCCATAATTGTGCTGGACTGAAGAGGAAAATTTTAGACCCCTTTCTTCTTCATGTAAAAAGTCCGTATTTTCCTTCTCGCACACTGCAAATTCACAGTAAATATAAATCTAAACTTTTTTTCATCATTATGCTTTTATGGATTTTTTTCAAGTTAAATACCTATGATAGATATCATCATCATCATTGTCAACCATTATCAATCCACTGCTGGACGAAGGTCTCTCCAAGCCTCTTTCACAACGGTCTGTCTTGTGCCAGTCTCCTCCATGTTACTCCCACATACTTTCGAATTTCATCCACCCATTTTTCATGTGGTCTTCTTTTGGGTCTTTTCCTGTCCCTTGGAATCCAATCTAAAATTTCCACTGTCTATCGATGGTCTGTTCTTCTGGCAGTATGTCCAGCCCATTGCCATTTCAGGGATTTAACTCTGATCATGATGTCTTCCACTCTTGTGATTTTTCGGATCCACGAGTTCCTCTTCTTATCTCTCCTGGTTACACCAAGCATGCACCTCTCCATGCTGCTTTGAGTTGTCTGCAGCCTTTGTATGTCTCTTTTAGTTAAGGTCCACGTCTCTGCACCATACGTAAGCACTGGAAAGATGCATTGATCAAACACTTTTCCTTTAAGACATAATGGCATATTGCTCTTGAAAATTATGCTGTTTTTTCCAAAATCTCTCCAGGCATGTTTTATACGCCGATTAATTTCTTCATCAATGTGACCCTCACTTGATATCTGCTGTCCAAGATAAACGTACGTGTCTGTTATCTCCAGCTTTTCCCCATCAATCGATAAATCTTCATTTCCTGTAAAAGCATTGAACATCACTTTTGTCTTCTGCAAGTTCATTTTTAATCCCACTTCTTTACTCTTGTCAGCAAGTTCCTGGATCATACTGTGCAGCTCTGATGGGGTAGTTGCAAAAATGACTACGTCATCAGCAAAACGAAGGTGAGTTAGATAATCTCTATTAATCTTTATCCCTTTGTTTTCCCAGTTCAGTGACTGAAAGACATTTTCCAATGTGGCATTAAAGAGCTTAAGAGATATAGTGTTACCTTGTCTCACCCCCTTTCCAACTTTTATGTGTGCTGTATTCTCAAACAGCCGAATCTTTGCACTTGCATTTTCATAGATGTTATTAATAATATTAATGCGTGCATCTTCAATACCGCAGGATTTCAAAGCCATTGTAACTACTGATGGTTTCACTGAATCAAAGGCGTTTTTATAATCGATAAGAGCTATGCACAATGGAAGTTCATATTCCCTCGCTCTTTAGTTCACTCAGTACGTGGTTATGATCTATGAAAATTAGTAATTCAGAAATGATAAACAATTAATAATAAAAATACAAAATAAATATACTGAGAAGTTAAGAAATATATGAAATCAATATAGGAGACGTATTTCGAAACATTAAAAGATTTTTTGTCAAACTTTGATTTTTGTCATAGTGATTGACATTGTACCACGCAAAAGAGTTAAAAATCTCTTCAAACTTCAGTTCATCGTTTTACTTTAAATAATATTGAAAATCTTTATATTTTAATGGAAATACTTAAACAAAAAAAAAAAAGAAAAAGAAAATAGGCAATGTCCGCTAACCTATCCATTATGAGGACGAAATATATGTCGACAAAGTGAACAGTGGACTAAATCTACAGCGGACAAAGTGAACAGTGAGCAAAGTGATCCATGGAGAAGATGGACTGGACCAAGCGAACGTGCACGAAATGAACACGGGCAAAGTGATCCGTCACCACATACATCATCGTCAAAAAAATAGTTGCACCCAGAAGGACGTGTCGGATTGCGATGCTATTGGGGAGGAAGGTAAAGGTTACCAGGAACAATGAATGATTAAACATTGAGACTGATATGGGCAATATTTATTGAGCTACACGCCAATAAGTAATGTCTCTCAATATAACGCCAGTAAAGAGTGTCACTCAGTATACACGCCAGTAAATAGTGTCGTTCAGTATAACGCCAGTAAATAGTGTCACTCAGTATAACGCCAGTAAATACTGTCACTCAGTATACACGCCAGTAAATAGTGTCACTCAGTATAACGCCAGTAAATAGTGTCACTCAGTATAACGCCAGTAAATAGTGTCACTCAGTATAACGCCAGTAAATAGTGTCACTCAGTATAACGCCAGTAAATAGTGTGACTCAGTATACCGCCAGTAAATAGTGTCACTCAGTATAACGCCAGTAAATAGTGTCACTCAGTATAACGCCAGTAGATAGTGTCACTCAGTATAACGCCAGTAAATAGTGTCACTTAGTATACACGCCAGTAAATAGTGTCACTCAGTATACCGCCAGTAAATAGTGTCACTCAGTATAACGCCAGTAAATAGGGTCACTTAGTATAACGCCAGTAAATAGTGTCACTTAGTATATACGCCAGTAAATAGTGTCACTCAGTATAATGCCATTGAATTGTGTCACTCAGTATAATGCCATTGAATTGTGTCACTCAGTATAATGCCATTGAATTGTGTCACTCAGTATAACGCCAGTAAATAGTGTCACTCAGTTTAACGACAATAAATAGTGTCACTCAGTGTAACGCCAGTAAATAGTGTCACTCAGTATACACGCCAGTAAATAGTGTCACTCAGTATAACGCCAGTAAATAGTGTCACTCAGTATACACGCCAGTAAATAGTGTCACTTAGTATATACGCCAGTAAATAATGTCACTCAGTATACACGCCAGTAAATAGTGTCACTCAGTATAACGCCAGTAAATAGTGTCACTCAGTATAACGCCAGTAAATAGTGTCACTCAGTATAACGCCAGTAAATAGTGTCACTCAGTATAACGCCAGTAAATAGTGTCACTTAGTATATACGCCAGTAAATAATGTCACTGAGTATACACGCCAGTAAATAGTGTCACTCAGTATAACGCCAGTAAATAGTGTCACTCAGTATACACGCCAGTAAATAGTGTCACTCAGTATAACGCCAGTAAATAGTGTCACTCAGTATACACGCCAGTAAATAGTGCCACTCAGTATAACGCCAGTAAATAGTGTCACTCAGTATAACGCCAGTAAATAGTGTCACTCAGTATAACGCCAGTAAATAGTGTCACTTAGTATATACGCCAGTAAATAATGTCACTCAGTATAACGCCAGTAAATAGTGTCACTCAGTATAACGTCGGTCGTCATGTTTGCTCACACAGCATGCCAGACTTCGCGGCATGGAGTTGTACAGGTTCCTAATGGTGTCCTGTGATAAGCCATCTCATGCAGCTTGAATCTTCTCACGCAGTTCCTGCAGATTGAACGGTAGGGGTGGAGTGTGGATAGCACGTCCAATAGCATCTCACCCATTTTCAATCAGCGATAGGTCTGGCGATGCGGCCGGCCATGGCAGAGTGTCAGTGCCTTGGAAGCAAGCTCTCGAGACAGCAGCAGTATGCCGACGAGCGTTGTCCTCATGGAAAATTGCACCGGAGTAAGCGTTCAGAAAAGGTAGGGAAACTGGCTGCAGGACCTCATTAACGTAACGTTGGGCTGTCAAAGTGCTTGTAATGAACACCAAAGGGGATCTGGCATCGTACGCAATTGTACCCCACACCATGATACCAGGCCTACTGGACGTATGACGCTCGATAACACACCGTTCATCTCAGCGCTGACCACGGTGCCTCCACACACGGATTCGTTGGTCGTCTCCTCCAAGACAAAAGCCGGATTCGTCACTGAAGATCACCAGCTGCCATATTCAGTGGATCATTGAAAGTCTGGCACGAAACTATTGTAGTCTTTGGAGACGATGCAATTGTCTTAAGGGCAGTCGTCATAACGGTCTGCGTGAGTGTAGTTCCACGTCGTGTAGTCGTCCACCGATGTTGCTGGCACTAATCGGACGATGCATGGAGGGCACCACTGCTCGCTGAATATCCGTAATCCTGACTGTAGGCTGTAGGGTCACTCCGCGCATGTAGAACAACCCCTCGGTCATCTCTCTCCGTGATTCGCCTAGGTCTCCCAGACCGTTCCTGTCACTGCTGCGTGCCTCGTTATATCCACTGCCGCAACAGCGTCGTGCTATGGTGATATCCGCATGACCGGTATGGCACGCAATGCGAAGATCAAATCATCCCGCTTCACGGAGCCCGGTGATGCGGCCCCTCTCGAACTTCTCCAACTGCTCGAATTACTTCCGAACTTTTCTTCGAGGCAGACTCCACTTGCAAAGGATACAAAATAGCATGGAACCAGGGGAAAAGGCTAATATTTGACTCACTAGCCCCTGACCCCTAAGAAAAGAAAAATGCCAAATCAAGTAATTACATATTTTTTAACATATACACTATTTTGACAAAAATCACCTGACACCTAGAAGAGAAACACAACATAGAATTTATTGACATACATCAGTATGGTGTCGGTCAACCTTTGGCCTTAATGCATGCACTAACCCTTCGAGACATGCTTTCGATAAGGTTTTGGAACACAGTAATAGGTATGAGCTTCCATTCAGTACATAATGCTGCCGCTAACTGTTGCTTAGTAGCAGGCCTTAGTTCCAAATTTCTTATGCGGCGCTCTAATTCATCCCATAGGTGCTCTGTGGGATTAAGGTCAGAACTCTGTGCTGGCCAGTCCACACACGAAGCGGAATTATCGTCAAACCACGCCGTAACAGTCCTTCCTTTTTTGTACGGTGCATTACCCTATTGGTACCAACAAGACTCGGTACCATTATATTGCCACAGAGTTGGTAGGGCATAATTGTCCGGAGTATCGAGGTAGACGTGCTGGTTAGCAGGTTTGTCCACAATAACCGATGGGCCGGGACCATACCACGAAAAACACCCCCGCACGAGTACAATGCAAGCTCCAAACTTAACCGCAGGAACAGTACACTGTGGTAAATAGCGTTCCCCGGCTGCCGCCATACCCACACACGGCCATCAGACTGATGGATCGTGTATCTGGATTCATCAGTCCATAGGACCCATTTCCATTGATCTACGGGTCCACGATAAATGTTCTTTGCACCATGCTAAACGAGTAGCATTCCGAGTGGAGATAAAAGGCTTATGAACAGCCGCACGACCACGGTAACCCATGGAATGAAGTTCTCTGCGAATGGTACGTGTACATACCGAGGTTCCAGCATTTTTACTCACCTGTACACTGAGGTCTTGTGCAGTACTGCGTCGATTAGCTGTAACGACTCTCCTGAGGCTTCGACGTCCTCTATCACTGATTTTCTTTGGTCTGCCGGTACGTTTTGGTGCATCAGGCATGCCATGTGTCTTCCACTTATTCAGTACATCCAAAACAGTAGACTTGGGTATGTTTAAAAGCCTCTCGGTTTCGCTTATGGACAACCCACTAATATAACACCCAACAATCTTTCCTTTCTCAACGTTAGTTCTCTCCCGTCGCCACATTTTCACTCAACCTCACAGTGCGATATGATCCCAGTCAGCTGTAGGCTTGTTTTTATACCGTTTGCAGCAGTACCGCGCATCTTAACAACGCAGCGGATCCGTTTATTTGCTTTTGAAGGGGTGTCCGGTGACTTTTGTCAATATAGTGCATATACACACATTTGCAGTACGATATGACTAAAATGAATCAGATTTAACTGTTTACATCATATTCCTTTAGTGCTTTTTTAAACGATACAAAACTGGCAAGTGATTTTATATGAATCGGCAACCCGTTCTAGAGCAGGGGCCAAGGAGCATTAATATTGAGATAAACGAGCTCTTGGAATTAAAAGTTATCATACCCACGATTCTGACAACTATGTGCAGGATGACTTAAATTTATTAAATTGAGATGTTTGTTGGCATAAACACGCTCATGCATTAAAAACATCAGTCGATAACTGTATAATCTCTCAAACAATAATAGTGTATAACGACTGAACAGGATTTTCACATTTTCCAGTGGATTCAACAAACGAACGAATTGTTTTTGTAAAGAAGAAATTCTATTAATGTTGCATTTACTTGTCCTACCCTAAGCGAGTAGACAATAAGACATATAGTGATAAATAAAAGAATAATAGAGTGCTAACTTTATATTTAATGGCAATAGACTGGAGACTGTAGATAAAATTCCTATACGAGCCTCAAATCCTGCAAAATAGCTTCAACATGGGCAGGGGCGGATTGGCCCGCCGGGATACCGGGACATTTCCCGGTGCATCATTCGAGAACTAGCCCACTTTCTCCCATTCTTTTCGCGTGGATTTCTTGGAAAGAACGAATAATTATTTCGGTACTTACACACTGAGTGGGCCATTTTATTATGACCACCCCCTCAGTACTTCGTTGGGCCACCTTTTGCCTTTAATACTGCGTCGATTCTTCGTGGCATGGACTCCACGAGATGCTGATAGGTGGTTTGTGGAATCTGAGACCATGCTTGATGAATAGCACTTTCCAGGAGTGTGAGATTGCAAGGGTTGTCGATCCAGCTGTCTGATGGCTCGTTCAACTTCATCCCACAAATTCTCAATGGGGTTCGGATCTGGAGATTGTGTGGGCCACCTAACCAAAGTAAACTCACTTGCATGTTCCTGAAACCAATCCTGTACAATACGAGCACTATGGCAGGACGCATTATCTTGTTGAAAGTAGCCATCGCCATTGGGATAAACTATCCACATGACAGGATGCACTTGGTCCGCAACGATGTTTAGATATGATGTGCCAGTCAGACGTTGTTCAACACGAATTAAAGGGCCCAATGCATGCAAGAAAAACATTCCCCAAACCATAACGTTGCCTCCACCAGCTTGAAGGGTTGAAGAAATGCATTTGGGGTCCATGCTTTCGTGCTGTTTCCACCAAACTCTCACTCGGCCATCGGCATGGCACAACTGAAAACGTGATTCGTCGGATCACATAATTTGTTTCCAATTATCGACTGTCCAATCCTTGTGTTCCTGTGCGAACTGGAGACGCTTTCTCTTGTTAACTGCAGACAATAAAGGTGTTCGAACAGGCCTTCGGCTACCATATCCCATCCGATGCAGTGTACGGCGAACAGTGCGTGCAGTGATCATTTGACGAGATCCTTCATTAAAATGGTCTGTAATTTGGTGCACTGTTGCCCTTCTGTTGTCTGTTACCAGTATGGACAGTCTCTGTTCCGCCCGAGCAGTCACTAGTCGATGGCGACCACACGTTGCACGTAAAGACCCAGTTTTTTGGCTGACATTCCAGTCTTTAGACACTTTAACAACAGCTGCTCTGGAACATTTCACGAATGCGGCGGTTTCGGTGATACTCGCTCCATGGCTCCGAGCTCCTACAATCATCCCATGTTGAAAGTCCGTGAAATCGCATTTTTTACCCATCTCGTCACCCAAAAATCCCTTCTACTACTGTCGCAAGCACTAAGCTTTCCTTTTTTATACTAGCCTCGCCTTCTGGCGGCAACAGCGTGCAGCCTAGCTCATTTGCTTAAAACTGTCAGCTGGTCATAATAAAGTGGCCACTCAGTGTATGATCGTAAACTTCATACGAGCTTCATTTCTATCTGAAAGGTTATTTACATAAAAAAAAGAACTTTTCCTTTTATTTATGTTGTGTGTTGGCTGCAAAACAAAATAGCAAAATTCTCTACACGTCTATGAGAAAAGTGTCTCTTGTCCAAGAAAGCTATTATAAATATAGCTAAGGCTAACTACAGTTAGACGTAGGTTGCTGGATTTCGGAACCCAGGGTCATTGGTGTGCCTTACCCTCATATGATAGTTTATCGTTCCCACACACTTATCCTTTGACTGGTACAGATAATGCTTCCAAAATCTGTGTTCCACACATGTATCTTAAAAGAAACAGCAGTTTACCAGTACTAACTCAGATGTCAAAATAATGGGTAGACTTGGAAAAGGCCTCTACTCAAGGAGGAGATTCCAATACAACTGCGCAGTAGAAAATCAGAAGACAAATAAATATGAAACTTAATTGCGCAGGAAAATTGTTATGTTGCATATCGCACATTTTAGCATTCAGAATGATCTTCATAGTGATTTAGCTGGAAACGAAGTCTTCAAGAGAATCCATTTTGTACTTGTCAAAAATCAAATTTTTTAAAGGAAATAAATAATCTGGCACAACACCCCGTTTTGAGCTTGGTTTGAAGCTATTAAGATATTAAATCACGAAAGGATTTTTAAAATTGCTTCACAGTTAAATTGTTAAAATCTGTTCACTAATGAACTTGTTTTAAGAAGCATATTTCAGCAGTTCTACTTCATCCACGATGTAACAGAATTTTATTTCATGAGGGAAATATAACCCTGTATATATGTATAAATCCTGCGGTATTGAAGATGCATACATTAATATTATTAATAACATCTATGAAAATGCAAGTGCAAAGATTCCGCTGTTTGAAAATACAACACACATAAAAATTGGAAAGGGAGTGAGACAAGGTGACACCATATCTCCGAAGCTCTTTAATGCCACATTGGAAAATGTCTTTCAATCACTGAACTGGGAAAACAAAGGGATAAAGATTAATGGAGATTATCTAACTCACCTTCGTTTTTCTGAAGACATAGTCATTTTTGCAACTTCTCCATCAGAGCTGCAGAGTATGATCCAGGAACTTGCTGACAAGAGTAAAGAAGTGGGATTAAAAATGAACTTGCAGAAGACAAAAGTGATGTTCAATACTTTTACACGAATTGAAGATTTATCGATTGATGGAGAAAAGCTGGAGATACAGGCACGTACGTTTATCTTGGACAGCAGATATCAAGTGAGGGTCACATTGATGAAGAAATTAATCGGCGTACAAAACTTGCCTGGAGAGCTTTTGGAAGAAACAGCATAATTTTCAAGAGCAATATGCCATTATGTCTTAAAAGAAAAGTGTTTGATTAATGCATCCTTCCAGTGCTTACGTATGGTGCAGAGACGTGGACCTTAACTAAAAGAGACATACAAAGGCTGCAGACAACTCAAAGCAGCATGGAGAGGTGCGTACTTGGTGTAACCAGGAGAGATAAGAAGAGGAACTCGTGGATCCGGAAAATGACAAGAGTGGAAGACATCATGATCAGAGTTAAATCCCCGAAATGGCAATGGGCTGGGCATACTGCCAGAAGGACAGACCATCGATGGACAGCCGAAATTTTAGATTGGATTCCAAGGGACAGGAAAAGACCCAGAAGAAGACCACATGGGAGATGGGTGGATGAAATTCGAAAGTATGCGGGAGTGACATGGAGGAGACTGGCACAAGACAGACCGTTGTGGAAGAAACTTGGGGAGACCTTCGTCCAGCAGTGGATTGATAATGGTTGACAATGATGATGATGATGAAATCAGTTGAATGTTCCGCAAGAGCGGATTTGGTGGTGTTTTGATCTTTAACTGCATGTTTGTGTTCCTCCAAGCGGAAGAAAAGATTTCTTCGTATTTAGCCTACACATAATTTATTGCATACACAAGGTATAGTTTAAACTCCTGTGAATACCTTGTGAATGCAATAAATTCTGAATACAATATTCTCATACAAAATCATTCTGCCTTCTGCTCATCGAATTTGCTATTACCGTCTGTACATTGAATATCGCACTTTAACATCTACTTCTGCTTATTTCAACATCGCACTGAAATCTTGACACATCTCAGAACACTCGATACTTTTTATCTACCCATGAATGCACTTTGCTCCACTGTCAGGCTGTCAAGTTTTACAAGCTATTTGGGAGAAATTCTGTGGTGGTAAGTGAAAAGATATTTAACGAGGTGAAACCAAATTTACATGAGGACACAGAAACACAAAAGGAAGGTTAAATTAGAAGTATACGTGACATTGAATGTTAGCAGACTGAATTTGATTTTTTCCTTTTCCACTGCAGCACGTGTATTCTGTTTTGGATCTACTTATCCACAAGCCCCGGTCTTCTTAGCTTCTCCTGTTTTCCTGAATTTCATCCTTTTAGCACACACACACAAACAATACAGTCCACACTGCTACTAGAACGGACTTAACCTTTATAATGAATAAAGCTTTTTCTAAGCTTCTTCTAATGGTTGCTGTGTTATTATATCATGAATAAACTTTCCTGCTAGTAGTGTAGTAATAATAAATGAACAAGCTTTTAACTGCTAGTAATGTTGTAGTAGTAATTAAGATGAATAAAGTCTTAATGCTGGTTGTTAATAATAACAACTAATGAAATAAACCTAACAGCCAGACAGAGATCTGACAAAACTATGAACTGAGAAAAACGTACTTACTAGAACAACTTTTTATTAGAGAAACTTTTGATATGATCCAACATACACTTCACCGGACACACAGCTACTCAATAAAACGTAGCTCCTTGCACATGAACGAAGCTCTACTCACATAAACGAAGCTCTCCTTACGCATATAACGAAGATCTCTTTACACATGAAACACAAAGCTCTCTCACGTAACACAAACAGCCGCCCCGGTGGCGCAGTGGTCTAAGGCGCTGGCCTCTGATCATTCGTCCGTAAGGGGTCCGGGTTGGAATTCCGGTGAGGCGTGGATGTTGTGTTTGTCTTACGGCACTGGCTCTCACCCTTCCCTGGAACCAGTGACCCTAAATTAGGGACGGGCGACTGCTTATAGCCCATTGAGTTGCTCACGGTGGTCGTTAAACCTCCAATCAAAAAAAAAAAAACACACAAACAAAAGCTCTCTCCATATAAACAAAAGCTCTCCTAGGTGTCGTTGAACGCGCCTATTTATACCGGCTACCACCACGTCATGACTTACACTCATTGCCAGATCTCATTCAGCGGGAGAAATAACGTCTCGTTCAGTAAGAAGATAATTTACATAGTAAAATAAAATAACCAGAGATAGTAAAAATCAAAAGGAAAGTGAATCGAGAGTATACGTTACACATTTATACATGTTTTTCTTTCTCTACCTTTTTTTTTTTTTTTTTTTTGATTCGTCGTTTAGTGATCACTATGAGCAAGTCAATGGGATATAAGCTGTCACCCGTCCTTAATTTAGGGCGACTAGTTCCAGGGAAGGGAGAGAGAGAGAGAGAGTGCCGTAAGACAAACACAATATCCATGACTCACCGAGATTCAAAACCGGGCCCCTCCCGGACAAATGGTCATAAGCCATCGGTTAGACGATTGCGCCACAGGGGCGGCTATCCTTGGTGTACTCCAATTATAACATCACCTTTTTATGCTTCTTCAACCTACGGTTGTAGAAGAGTATGTACTCCAGCTTTGTCTGTCCGTCCGCACGATAACTCGCGTAAAAATGGTTCGATTTTGATGAACTTTTAGTATCTGGTAGGAGACAACCAGGGGAGGAACCCTATTGAAAATGGGCGAAATGGGGTTAAAGGTCAGGACATAAGAGCGGGATCCATTCCGTCGTCTAAATGCGTCATAACTTACGTAAATGTGCTTCGATTGCGACAAAACTTTATCATGTTGTTCTGGAGGTATACTGAACTAATTCTGTTTAATATCATCGAAATATGGACAAAAGTCAGGGCACAGGAGCGAGACTTATTCCACAGCTATTATCCTCATATCTTGACTAAAAATTATTCTATTGCGACAAAACTTTAGTATGTTGTTCCGGAGGTATATTGAACCGGTTATGTTGAATATAATAGAAATGAGGACAAAGATCAGGGCACAGGAGCGAGATTTATTCCACAGCCATTATCCTTATAACTTGAGTAATGATTCCTGGTATGTTGGAAAGCTATCATAATCAATGCACTGCATGATTTTACTAACTTGTTCTTTATAAATACACTGGTGTGCAAAAATTAAGGACGAAGAGGAGAAATGAGCATAATAGCGGAACGAGCAGGCAAAACGGACCGAAAGACCACTCAGGAGATAGACTTGGGTCCGGTACGGTAGGGCATGCGCATACATGCAGCATGACGTAGGGGGGATTGTCGGAAGGGTATAAAGCACACGGGCGGTGTACGCTCAGAAATTCGGTGAAAGCTATTGCACGGTGTACATCGGTTTGAACGACGTCGAGTTGCTGCCACCGTGTGACATGGCCAACAGGCAATCCAGTAGACGACATCTGGATGACTTTCCTCGAGGTCGCGTCATTGGGAAGTTGGAAGAATGTCGAAGTGTGACTAGTGTGGCCGAGGAGTTCAGGATCGCTCACAGCAGCGTTTCACGAGCTTGGAGAGCATTTCAAACTACAGGAACAGCTGTCCGAGAGTTTAGCAGTGGTCGTCCACGAGCAACCACGTCGGCGGACGACCGGTATATTGTCCTACAGGCGAGAAGAGACAGACGGCATACAGCGGGGAAAATCGCAAGGCACATGCAACAGACAACTGCACGTCCGTTATCGCGTTTTACCGTTGCCAGGAGGCTGCACAAAGGTGGTCTAATTGCACGACGACCAGTACGGTGTGTGCCATTAACGCCTGCTCATCGGAGACGGCGGTTTCTGTGGTGCCAGGAACACAAGAACTGGACACATCAGCAATGGGGTCGAGTTCTCTTTACGGATGAGAGCCGATTTAGTCTGACGAGCGATTCTGGACGTATACATATCTGGAGAGAGCAGGGAACACGCAATCACACCTCCAACATCATCGAAAGGGACCGGTGTGGAGGTGGCGGAGTTCTCGTTTTGGGGCGGTATCATGCTTGGTAGCCGTACTGACCTCTACATCTTCCAAAGAGGTTCAGTCACTGGTGTCCGCTATTGTACGGATGTTCTCCTGCCTCACGTGCGTCTGTTTAGAGGTGCTGCGGGTTCTGAGTTCCTCTTCACGGACAACAACGCTACACCTCATCGTACAGTGGCTGTCGTAGAGCTGTTGGAGAGTGAAGATATTCAACGCATGGGTTCGCCCGCAAGGTCCCCGGACCTAAATCCAATCGAACACGTGTGGGACCTTCTCGGGAGACGCTTGGCAGCACGTCGCCAGCCGCCAGCAACGATTCCGCAGCTGCGTTTGGCGCTACAAGAGGAATGGGCCGCGATGCCTCAACAGCTCCTTGACGACGTAGCCATCAGCATGGACAGACGTTGTAAATTCTGCAACGCAGTCAGGGGTGATCATATCCCCTACTAAAGACTGGATTTTTCTTGGCAGCACGTTTCTGTCTTCTGTCCAGTTGTGTTCGAAGCTACCTTTTCAATAAAGTGCCTTTGTATCCTTTGGATTCCTTGTTTGGACGGTTTTGCTCACTTGTCCCATATTCTTATATCTTGGGCATCTAATGGTATGATTTGAGAAGATGTGGAGCCCTTCTGCACGACGTTACATTCGAAAAACCGTCTCGTCCTTAATTTTTGCACGGTAGTGTAGATATCGATAGACTTCTCCTCTATTCAATTTCAGGTCTTCAATATCACGCCGAAATATACGGCAGTGCTGCGCATATGATTCACTAACACAAGAGGAGCTTCTGAGCATGAGCGCCTTCATTATGGTTTATGCTCCCCAACACACACACTGACTACATGAATCACCTGATTCTTCACTTTCCCCAACAGCAGAAGGGACAGTAGTACTAGCTGCATCCATGACATACACTCAAACTTTTATTTTTCGAGTCTTAGTCTTATATATGTTAGATTTCCGTGGGTGCCGCAACCCCGAAGTCCCTCGTGATCGGCTACGTCTGAAATATACACGAGGGGTGGTCAAAAAGTAATTTGAATGCAGCCGCCCTTGCTACGGAAACAAAGCAGAGATGTCTGACGTAAGCGATCATTAACCCTCAACCCTCGCACGCACCAACTAGCCAGAAACCGTGTGACGTGCCTACACCGCAGGACGCACATGAAATAAAGGCAGATAGCAGTGAGATCACATGTCCGTGTACCTCAGTTGGGAGTGTGTAAGTCAGTGTGATCTTACGTTCCACACACCAAATTGTCTGGGATTTCTCAAATGCACGTTCTTCATGGGTGACTGCCTACAGCGATACATCGTCTGGGCTGACCCGTGGGCCATGCTCCCGGCCCTCTTTTGGGGAAGGGGGGGCGTACCTTCACCGCAGGACGCACATGAAATAAAGGCAGATAGCAGTGAGATCAAATGTCCGTGTAGCTTAGTTAGGAGAGCGACTTACTCAGGAGTGAGGGGACCCGGATGTCCGGTGGAGACAAACTAGTGCGTTATAACCGGTTTGTAGAAAATGCTAGTAGATGTTCATACGGCAAAGAGTTTAGACGCGTGTTTCTTCTTTGTTCAATGCTATTGGGATATCGAAGTTCGAGCAACGCGCGAACATGAAATTCTGTTTCTACCTTGGATATTCGGTGAGAGAAATGCATGAAAAACTGACAACTGTTTATGGCGAAAGAGCTGTGACCCAAATGACAGTGTTTAAGTGGTTTTCCAGATTTAAAGATGGCGCTTCTTCCATTGAAGATGAATCTCGTCGTGGAAGACCTTCATCAGCGGAAACCGACGACAATATCATGGATCAACTAGAACCAACGCCTCACCATCAGTGAAATCGTAGCAGAGACTGGTCTGTCGTTGGTCATGTTCACTGACAAACCGAATATGAGACATGTCAGTGCCAAGTTCATTCCTCGTCTTCTGAATGACGACCAGAAAAGCAATCGTGTCATAATTTCGTCAGAGTTGTTTCAACGTGCAACAGCAGGTTCAAACTTTTTGCGGACAATTATGACGGGTGATGAAACCTGGGTTTATGGTTACGACCTTGAAACAAATGGTTCAAAGCTCTTAGTGAAAACCCCCTTCCTCTCCAAGACCCAAGAGAGCACGTCAGTCTCGATCGCACGTTAAAGTTTTCTTGTGCCATTTTTCGATTTCGAAGGATTGGTGCATTATGAATTCCTGCATGTGGCTTCACTGTTAATGTTGGACGTTACTTGGAAAATCTGAAACGCCTGAGGACTGCAGCCCGTCACAAGAGGCCGTAGAAGAAGACCAATGGATGGGTACTTCACCCCGACACCGCGCCAAGTCACACTGCTCTTCCGATCAGCCAATTCTTGGCTGCAAATCCATTTCGGTGTCCCCCACACTTATTCCCCGGACTTAGCACCGAGCGACATTTGGCTGCTCCCGAAACTTAAGACAGTTATGAAAAGTAAACGTTTTGACTCAGTGGAAAAATATCAAAGGTGATGTAACGCGGGTTTTAACGGGCATTTCGAAACAGGACTTTTATGAGTGTTCCCAACAATGACAGAACCGCTGGAATGAGTGTGTGTGTGCTGAGGGGGTTATTTTGAAGACGATTAATTTGTGTAAATACACTGTTAAATTTGTGTCTTCGGTAAAAACATTCACGTTAATTTTTTGTATCTCACCTTGTATGTAGCTTATACACTGCTGGACAATTGCTAAAGACGGATCACAAAACAGCTATATAGCGCATAAAAAAGTAAGTGTGGTTGGATACGAAGTGAAATAAAATAATGTCAGAATGCCAGGACATTACAAGAAAGACAATTTATTGTGCTCTGAAATCCAGAAGGCTTTGGAACGTGTTCAAGGGACAAACAGGCCATTTTGTGCAGAATACGTAAACGTGAAAAAAATGCAATTACCGTCCGCAGGCGTTCCGGCGTAAGATGTCAATACGGGATATGGCCACCATGGAGGGCGATGCAAGATTCCACACGTCGTGTCATGCTTTGCACAACATTATCAAGCAGCTGTTGGGGTAATTTATCCCATTCCTCTGTCAGTGCACGGATGAGAGTGTCCTTGTTTATTGGAGGGCATTGGCGACCAGCAAGACTCCTCCCCAAAACATCCTACACATTTTCAATGGGATTCAGATCTGGAGAACGTGCTGGCCATACGAGGCGTTGAATATCCTCGCTCTCAAGACACTCCTGGACAGCGACTGTTCGATGACATGTTGTGTTGTCGTCCATGAAAATGAATCTATCACCGACAGCACCACGGAAAATGCGAACATGAGGTAGTAGAACATCATTAATGTATCGTTGGCCAGTCATAGTCCCAGTTGGAAGCACATAGAGGGACGTATGGCCATTGATCATGATGCCAGCCCATACCATGACACTACATGTCGGATATCGGTCCCTTTCCTGTATGTTTGCTGGACAATATGCAGTACCACTACACGCCAGATCAGTTGTCGTCAACAATCAGACGATAGACTGTATCTACTCTCATCTGAGAAGAGGACACCAATCGTTATCAGTCCAATTGCGATGTCGATGGCACCATTGCAAACGGGCGGTACGGTGACGTCTGGACAATGGGATGCACACAACAGGACGGCGGGCGTATTAGTCCTCCTTCATGCAAACGTCTGGCGACAGTTTTTCGGGAGATCCGCTTGCCAGTAGCAGCCATAAACTGATTTGCTACCTCACTAGCTGTGCTGCGCCGGTGTCTTTTTGTTGATAGCACTATGTACCGATCTTCTGCAGGTGTCGTACTGCGAACACGACCTCCCCCGTGACGTTTGCTACACTCTCCATTTGTTTGAAATGATTTCCAAAGCCTTGAAACAACACTGTGGCTGACGTCGAACTCCCTGGCAACATCTGTTATTTTTCGCCCTTCTTTAATCTTGCCAATAATACGGCCACGCGTAAAATCATCTAGGTGATGTCGGGAAGACATACTGAAAATTGCAAGTTCGTCAATTGATTCTTTCCCTTTCAACTTTGCGTTTGAACAACAACGGTCAATACGCGTCAAATCCTTTATATCTCTTATCAGCGCTATGACGTCACGAACAAGTTCGGCAATCCAAAATTTGCATACGCACAACGCGTCTTACTGTATCCCGCACTTATGCTAATTTCCACATTTTCCTGCCTTCCATTTTATGGTTGGTATCGTTGCTATTGTCGTCCGTCCTTAGCAATTGTCCGGCAGTGTATTTCTCATCGAGAAATCCACGCACTATGTTTTATTGATTAATTGTAAAAGTTCTTCGTAACAAGTATTTATTTAAACCTGAGAGAGAGGAATATTTCGTAAGAAATGGAATGGGTTATTTATATTTGCTGACTACAGCGATAAATCATAACGTAGAGTTACAGCGGCAGCCCCGGCGGGCGAGAGGTCTGATTCGCGGAATTCGGATAATTTGTCGGAGATGAAACTGTATTCGAGTTCATCAAATTATGTCAGTATTTTTTTTTTTTTTTTTTTTTTTTTTGTAATTTGGGTTTGGTCCAAATTAGGGACGGGCGACTTTTTATAACCCTTGCAATTGGTCATGATGATCTTTAAACATGAAAAAAAAAATAATAAATAGGTTACTATGACGCGGTTACTGTTGGTGACCGAATAATATTTTTAACATTCTCTTTTAAATTTCTTGATCTTTCGCCAGTACTCTTCATTCAGTTTTTCCGGTTGTCGCATTCACATCACCCCTTACGCAATCCTTCACTTAATCCTTAGAGTAAGCACCGAAAAAAATTATTATAAGCACCGAAAAAATAACATCAGTGATGTCACATGACCAAACAATAAAATCATGAATGGTTCAAGTTTAGAACTCGCACTCAAGAAAACAAAACTTATTTTCCATCATGTGTTATGAAAATCCTTATAATCCAGGTTCTTACTCCATCGCCTAAAATATCTTTACTGCAGAATGATTTACAGCTGAAGTATTCTGAGAAATCTTTTTTCTTTTCTGTTCTTTTCTTCACATTTCAGCTCTCTCGAAATAAACTTATTAAACAAACAGAAATAGCTTCGGAATTCAAAGAATGTGCAACACGAAACGAAATATTTCCTTGCTATTTTATTCTCTTGAGCATGAACTTAAATCCCGGTTGTAACAATAAAAATATTCCTTTTCGACAAACACATTCATTACTCAGAGCTATTAAATCAGCAGTGGATGAACTCTACGAATAAACTTCCATCATTGAAAGCTATTTTTCTGGGAATGATTTGCATGTAAATAACGTAAGCAAATATTTTCGTTATCTCGGCACAGGAAGAATTTTTAAGCAGATCTTTGGAAACTGTTTAGCTTGACTTTGATTACAGGAGATAGTATAAATATTTCTTCTGGTTTCTTTTATGCTGCATGAAGCATGAGAGACTAAAATGCGCTTAAAAGTTTCGTAGAGATTGGGTTCATTGTTTTCAGAAGTGCAATTGTACTTCAGGTATTTATGGGAAGTATTTATTGGCATTTTGTCGTGTACATATTGTTGTTAGAAATATTGTACACAGTTCCTCAGGAAGCTATATGTTGAAAGAATAAGACATACGAGTAAAAAAGAAACCAAAAGCGAGAAAAGTTGTCCTAAGATTATTGGACAAATATCTTCCTTCCATGCGCCTGCGATTCTTTCCTACTAACTTCGCTTTCTTCCCAATTTCGTATTACACAAGGACACCCATTACCAATACAATTATTTTACATGCCTAGGTGTACAGAGAAACCGAATGCCTTTTTTAAATCCTTTCCGATCTCGCATTAAATAAGGGCGCCCATTGTCACGGCATTTTCATTCGAGCTCTTTTTTTTTTTTTTTTTTTTTTTTTCGATTTGGTATTAAATAGGGGTGCCCACTGTCAGGGCATTTATTTTACACAGCATTCGAGCGTTTTATTTCCTTTCCGATTTGGTACTAAATAAGGGCGCCCATTGTCAGGGCATTTATTTTACACAGCATTCGAGCCTTTTTTTTCCCTTTCCGATTTGGTATTAAATAAGAGCGCCCATTGTCAGGGCATTTATTTTACACAGCATTCGAGACTTTTTTTTTCCTTTCCGATTTGATATTAAATAAGGGCGCCCATTGTCAGAGCATTTATTTTACATAGCAACATAGCATTCGAAACTTTTTCCCCCTTTCCGATTTGATATTAAATAAGGGCGCCCATTGTCAGGGCATTTATTTTACACAGCATTCGAGCCTTTTTTTCCTTTTCCGATTTCGTATTAAATAAGGGCGCCCATTGTCAGGGCATTTAATTCAGGTAGCAACATAGCATTCAAACCTTTTTTTTCCCCTTTCCGATTTGGTATTGAGTAAGGGCGCCCATTATCAGGGCATTTATTTTACATAACATTTGAGCCTTCTTTTTTTATCTTTTCTGATTTGATATTAAATAAGAGCGCCCATTGTCAGGGCATTTATTTTACACAGCAATCGAGCCTTTTTGTTCCTTTGCGATTTGATATTAAATAAGGGCGCCCATTGTCAGGGCATTTATTTTACCCAGCATTCGAGCTTTTTTTCCCTTTCCGATTTGGTATTAAATAAATGCGCCCATTGTCAGGGCATTTATTTTACACAGAATTCGAGTCTTTTTTTTTCTTTCCGATTTGATATTAAATAAGGGCGCCCATTGTCAGGGCATTTATTTTACACAGCATTCGAGCCTTTTTTCCCTTTCCGATTTGATGCTAACTAAGGGCGCCCATTGTTAGGGCATTTATTTTACACAACATTCGAGCCTTTTTTTTCCTTTCCGATTTAGTATTAAATAAGGGCTCCCATCGCCAGGGCATTTATTTTACGTAGCAACACAGCATTCAAACCTTTTTTTTTCCTCCTTTCTGATTTGGTATTGAGTAAGGGCGTCCATTGTCAGGGCATTGATTTTACATAGCATTTGAGCCTTCTTTTTTTTTTTTTTGTCTTTTCTGATTTGTTACTAAATAAGAGCGCCCATTGTCAGGGGATTTACTTTACACAGCATTCGAGCCTTTTTTTTTTTCCTTTCCGATTTGATATTAAATAAGAGCGACATAAAACGTTTACCTTTGGAGGTATAGTGGGTGGTAGTGAAAAAAAGTGTGTCGCGGCCCCGCTGCATGAACGATATGAAACGTTTACCTTTGGAAGCCACTGCCTTCAAGTCTTCTATCCACTGTTTGTGATCAAATGGAAATGATACAAGACAAAACTAAAACTATAATATTTTACTTCTGTCTGTATATAATATAAATACTGAATAGGCGGGATTATTATTTCCGGTATACCAGCATGCCTCCTGGGCCCTTGGCAATGGTGGGTCCCAAGGCTATAGTCCCGCTAGACCCACCTTAATTCGCCCCTGGAGAGAAGACGCATTGACAGAGGCAAGAATCAAGATAGACTGAGGCCAAAGAGGGTGCAGAAAAAATTGGTCAATATCGTTTTTGGGTTTAAAAATCACTTCTTGTTTTTTTTCTTCTGTAAAACGAAATGAGACCATAGAAGCTGCAAATTGTTTTCCCCAAATAGGATACTTAACTTTTTAAATTTTATAAGAGTTGCGTTGTTAATGGCGCCCCTCTAATCATGACGATCCAATGCTTTTCTTCCCTTGTTTACCGTCTTAAGTCGGGTTTTGAGTCAGTAGCGGATCCAATGAGGGGGGGGGGGACATCGGGGCGATCGCCCCTGTCTAGCAGATTTTCCTTTTTATATGGCCAATATCTAAACAATTAATGCGTTTATTTTTCGTAAAATTATTGCAATAACTCCACAGGTTTTTGCAACAGTTTTTATAATTAAACTTTACCGCAAATTTGATGATAGAATGTTCTGTTCTAGCTTCAGCAGAACCAAAAACTAGGTTGAGAAACACAGGAAGCTGAGAGCGGAAGTGAAAAAAGATTTTGACTAATCATGAAAAGCAATGGGTGAGCTTTGTTCTCTTTTCTTGTATTGTCCGGCATCATCAAGCAATTGGAATCAGGGAAAGTCACCTTGCGGGGTACACTTTGGAGTGTGTGTGAGATAGCATGAGAGAGAAATACGTACCTCGATCGGGTCATAAACAAAAGCTTGTAGCAAATTTCCAAACTGGAAATGTTTTTATTAAATTAACCCATCTAAATAGAAGGGATCAAACTTTATTTTGGAAGATTTTATCCAGACGTGAGATTTAACAAGTTAGTAAGATCATGCAATGCATTGATTATGATACGATTTCCAACATACCAGAAATCATTACTCAAGTTATTACTCAAGTTATGAGGATAATGGCTGCGGAATAAATCTCGCTCCTTTGCACTGACCTTTGACCCCATTTCGATGATATTCAACAGAATTGGTTCAGTATACCTCTGGAACAACATGATAAAGTTTTGTCGCAATCGAAGAATTTTTACCTAAGTTGTGACGCATGAGGGTGGTGGAATATATCTCGCCCCTATACCTTTGACCCCATTTCGTCCATTTTCAATAGGCTTTGTCCCCAGGTTGTTCCCTACCACATACTAAAATTTCCTCGAAATCGAATCATTTTTACGTGAGTTATCGCGAGGACAGGCAGACATACAGACCGACGGACAAAGCTTGAGCATATACGCTTCTTCAACCTACGGTTGGAAAGCGTAAAAACGCATCGTGTTGTTTTCTTCGGAAAGCGGACAATTGACTTTCAAACTCCAGTATGATGTTTATGTGTTTCGGATTTCCGATTGAAAAGCCAATCGGGACCTATTCTGATCCTTGTGTGTTCTGGAGCTGATTTAGAAACCTTTAAATTTCATCAGTTTCTTTCTTTGCTTCTTTTTCGCCGACATAACATTTATTGCTGTTACTTAATGTATGTCTCGCAAGGTTCTTTGTTGATATCTGACACGAGGTAGGTAGACACCTGTAGCGACTAAAATTACTGTGATAGAGACAATAAAAATGAAGTGAACTTGTCTGTGAAGCTGTCTGGAAACAAAGATAGAAAAATTAATCAACGTACGGAGAAAGGCAGCAGCTTTGTTCGTTCTGGATGTCCCGCTTTCGTGCCACCATAAACGATAGCATCCCTGATTTGAACTTCAGGGAATGAAGTGATTTACGTCGCCACACGATCCCCGCGAGTCACCATTAATGCGGGAATAAAAGAACTTCTATAAGTCACGCATGTCCTGTGACGTACCTGCCAGCAGGACGCACACGACATAAAGGCAGATAGGAAGCAGAATAATCGTCTGCGTAGCTCAGTTGGTAGAGCGACTTGTTCCGGAATAAGCGGCCTCGGGTTCGAATCCCGGCGTAGACCAAAAATGATGGAGAAATTTACTTCGTTATAATGGCGCCCGAACTATCCGGATGACCCGGCCGTTCAGAATCTCGCATTAGTGTGATGTTATTTCCACACCGCGAGACAGGAAAAATCAGAGAATTCCTTCTCCAGCACTTCGAAAAATACAAATGTGTGATGTTGTATTCCACACAGCAGATTTACTGGGAGTTCTCAAGTGCACGTTCTACAGTGGATGGCTGCCTGCAACGATTCATGGTCACGGCTGACCCGTGGGCCATGCCCCCGGCCCTCTTTCGGGGGGGGGGAGAGATGTGACGTACCTGCCAGCAGGACGCACACGACATAAAGGCAGATAGGAATCAGAATAATCGTCTGCGTAGCTCAGTTGGTAGAGCGACTTCTTCCGGAATAAGCGACCTCCGGTTCGAATCCCTGCGTAGACCAAAAATGACGGAGAAATTTACTTCGTTATAGTCCATTTAATTCATTTTTTTATTACGCTGTCGTGCTTCCTTTCTATCAAATGCGGGTGCATAAATTAATATTTCTTCAACATTCTCTTTTTTTTATTTGGAAGCCTGTGACTTATTATTTTATAAGAATAGAATGATGCTTCCATTTTAAAAAGCTATTACTCGATAAATCAGTGTTATTTTCTAAAGAAAATAATGTTTCCCTTTGTGTTATTAACTAATAATAATTAAATTAAAAAGATTCAGCGGTTTCTTTAAATAAAACAATTGTTGGTGCCTTCCTTTTTAATGTTTTTCAGAAGTTCCTCTAAAAAGCATTGTAATTTTTCCTTAAAACAAATGATCTTTCGTAGTTTGCACAACAGAAAAATAACTTTTGCTGATTTTCAAACGGAATCGAAGAAAATTTTCTTTTTAAGTTTAATTTTTCTCCAAGCAAGGAATTTTCTAGTGGTAGGCTCGAAAGCAATATCTGGGGCTGCATCATTGATTGGACTCGTAAAAGCGCTGTCGTTTCAGAAAACTTGCCTAATCGTTTTATGGAATACGCATAAGTCAGGGCTATTGCCACCAGCGAACGATTCCAGACAGCGTAATTAGTTTATTGCATCACAGACGCAATAGACCTTCAAGCTAGAAACAGGCAGCACAGGTAAAGCAAAGGGGTCTTGGAGGTATCAGAGCTTACGGAATGATGCTTTGAGGAGAGAGATAGAGATGATTCGGAGACAGCAAACTGGAAGGAGGGTGAGGAGAATTGCCTCCGTCTGAACTTGGAAGCGAGAGAGGTAATAAGAAAATGAGTGAGAAGAGAAATCAGATGAAACGTGTAGATGACTAATAGAAAGTAAAGCAATCATAATTAATTCAATAATTAATATAACTTCAGGACATACCCAATAAGCGAATAAAATATTAATAAAGGAGTAACTCACAATAACACAAATGAACTTGATACTTTTCGTGAAGTACAATTTTTTTAGGTAGTATCCGCAAAGATTTGCTATAAGACACAAACATCGAACCCCGTAACAACTGTATTCTATCATACGACAACCCGTTAACACAACTCTCCTAAGAAAATAACCTGCAATGTTCTTCATACGTTTTTAAAATGTTGTAACATATAACCTTTTGCCGGTGGGGAGGTAACACGGATCCCGGGAGATTGATACCCGGCAAACTCGTACCCATGCAGTTTCATCCTCTCCTGTTCAGTTTAAATGCCTGAATTTCAGGATTTAGCATCATCTCCACCCCTTCTAACTATTCCGATTCATTTTCTCCCTTCAAATTCGTAAATTAATATCCCGGCATTTTCTTTAAACTGAATTTTAGAAAACTCGTACCCGGGAGATTGGTACCCGGCAAACTCGTACCAGGGAGATTGGCACCTTTCTGTTGGTGAGACGTTACGGGGGCATATACAAATTGCATTAACAGAAAATCTTTCCTCTTTGGTGATTGTCGTTCAAATCATATCACATCATTTGTAGAGGATTTTAGGAAGGGAGTGTCTGACCCTAGGTCTTAAACAACCCTTAGAAATAGGAAACTAGGAGATTTGGGCTAGAGCGCCCGATAGGAAAGTGACACGGAAGCGAAGTAGAAAGGGGGAGGAAGACGCCCTTATTTATTACCGGGGGGCCAGTACCCGGGGTCCGACGGCTTAACGTGCCCATCCGACGCACGGCGGATATTTAGTGGATCGAGCGTTCGTACCTGGCTGGGATCGAACCTGAGGCCCTTTCCGTGGCAGTCACGAACGTTGCCCACTAGGCCACCCGCGGCCTAACAGCTGTTCTCTTGGCGGAAAACTCCTATTCTTTCTTCCACCGTTAGCAAAACACACCGCAAAAAACTCCTACACCTTGTAACGTATACTCTAGATTCACTTTCCTTTTGATTTTACTATCTCTGGTTATTTTATTTTCCTATGTAAATTATCTTCTTACTTAACGAGATGTTATTTTTCCCGCTGAATGAGATCTGGCAATGAGTGTAAGTCATGACGTGGTGGTAGCCAGTATAAATAGGCGCGTTCAACGATACCAGAGAGAGAGCTTTTTGTTGATGTGCGTAGGGAGAGCTTTGTTTTATGTGTAAAGAGATCTTCGTTTATGTGAGTAGAGCTTCGTTCATGTGCAAGGAGCTACGTTTTATTGAGTAGCTGTGTGATCTACGGAGTGTATGTTGGATAATACCAGAAGTTTCCCTAAATAAAGCTTTTTGTTGTAAGCACGTTTTTCTCAGTTCATAGTTTTGTCAGATCTCTGTCTCTCTGTTAGGTTTATTTCATTAGTTGTTATTATTAACAACCAGCATAAGACTTTATTCATCTTAATTACTACTACAACATTACTAGCAGTTAAAAGCTTGTTCATTATTATTACTACACTACTAGCAGGAAAGTTTATTCATGGTATAATTAACACAACAACCATTAGGAGAAGCTTAGAGGAAGTTAGAATTCATTATAACCTTATATATGGGAATGTACACAAATTGCATTTCGTACTAGATTTGTTAAAGTGTAGGAGTTATTATAGTGGCATAAAACGATAATAGGAGATTCCTACTGACATAAAATGTCATGTAAGATCCGGTTCACTATAAACCACCACACAGGAAAACTGCCATATGTTTTCCACTAAGGGGCCGGGCACAAGTTGCTCTTCCACCGAGGGGCACTTCGAATGTGTGGCAGTTTTCCAAGTTTCCGAAATATGTGTAGCAGTTTTCCAAGGTATCTAACGACGGGATGAGCTCGTTTGTTTCTCTTTATTTTGAGGCTGGTACATACGACTCGAGGGCAACTGGCCACAATAGTTTAAGGGGTGGGGAATCATAAAGATTGCCATTTCTTGGGCTATACTGAGAATTCAAGTTATTAATATTTCTCTTTTACTTAATTAATTCCCAGGAGCTACACCTAGGCCTTTTTAACAATTTTTAATCAATCGCCACCATTGTCATAACGATTACGTATCAAATCAAGTTGATAATAGTGCGCTTTACTTAGGCACTAAATATTAATTTATAAGCCCTAGGCCTAGGCCTTTTAAACAGTTTTTATTCTACCGATGTCACATTCACAACGTTTATGTATCAACTCATCTTAATAATATTGCGCTTTTACTTAGGCACTAAATATTAATTCATAGGCCCTAGGCCTTTTAAACAATTTTTATTCTACCAAGTTTTATTGAAATTTCCTAGAAAGGCCTAGGCATAGGGCCTTGCCATTAATGTTTTGTGACCAATTAAAGGAGCAACATTGTTTACTTGATTTGTAATGTAAATCTTTTTACTATGAGCTACGTGGATTATAAATTGCAAAACAGGCCTAGGCTTGGGGTCTATTAATTAATGTTTTGTGCCTAAGCAAAAGTGCAATACTTATGAATGACTTGTTATGTAAACGTTCAGAATCTGAGCTCCGAGGATATAAAAATTGCTAGAAAAGCCTAAGCCTTGCAGTTAATGTTTCGTGGCCGAGTAAAGGAGCAATATTATTAACTGGATTTGTTATGTAAACGTTAAGAATATGAACGCAATTATACAAGCTTTAACTTGTCATGCAAACTTTATGAATATCAGCACAGCTTTTCAAATTTGCTGACAAACCTCTTCAATTTCGCCTGGCCCTGAAAGAGCTTCCAAGCCGCACAGCGTCGGAGGGGTTCGCTGCAAACCGGATGGCGAAAATACTGTCCAGATTAAGAGAAACGTAGCTGTAAGGCAAGATGTTCACACAGACGACCAGC
This sequence comes from Macrothele yani, assembly GCA_039090855.1. Classification (NCBI taxonomy): domain Eukaryota; kingdom Metazoa; phylum Arthropoda; class Arachnida; order Araneae; family Macrothelidae; genus Macrothele; species Macrothele yani. The sequence goes on along the minus strand of CM077011.1, from coordinate 11,200,144 downwards.
CGATCGTCCGCTAAGCAATAAAACAATCCCTCCTGTGCGAGGGGTGGGAAACAAAGTGCTGTTGAACAAATCACCACCGATAGGGAAGCTCATCCTTCAGGCATTTTTACCGCCGTTCTAGCAATGAAATAGTTTGCCAAAAACTACACTGCTGGACGGTTTTATTGCTTCGGCAGAAAAAATTCGCCTGTGTGAAACGGGCCAAGAAGAAATCCCACCCTACCCCATTTTCGGAAATAGAATCAGTCTTATTATGATTCTATTGTTTCATCGAACACCATACCTTTAAAAGATCTACAAATTGACGGCAAATTGTTTGCCATGCAATTTGTATATGCCCCGTAACGTCGTAGCAACAGAAGGGTACCAATTTGCCGTTCCGCAGGTAACACACATCCTCCTACTCAGGAACTGCTGTTCTTCCAACTGAACTACTTCGGCAGGTTTATCGCTGCAAAATCGCCGCTCTGACTCCTTCGTGATCGAAGTAGTACGTCATCCACGTCACGTCACGTGGTACGTTACAAAATGTAAAGGATTTTCTCTATGCTTTCAAAAAGGGTGGTGAACTGTTTGTCAGAGAAACACGTTCTTCAAAAGTTTCCTAAAGAAAAGAAGTCTTTCTTTTGTAGTCTTTACGTTCTTTCCTAAAAAACGAAAGAGCGAAAGAAAGAAACTTGTGGATACCACACGCATTACTTGCACGAAACCTATCATCACTAGTACGATCTTATGGTTGTGGTCGATTTCGTATCCATCGCTCCAGTTCATCCCAGAGGTGTTCTATGGGATTCAGATCAGGTTTTTGGACAGGCCGGTCTAATAATTACCCCTCATTTTCAAAAAACCAGTCTTGAACACCCCGTGCAGTGTGACAGGGAGCTCGATCGTGTTAGAAGAGACAACGGTCATTTCCATATTACTGCCGCATTGTTGGTAGGGCAGAATGTCGAGGTACACTTCAGAGTTCATGGTTTGTGGTAAAATAACCAACGGGCTGAGTCCCATCCACGGAAAACAACTCCATGCCATAATAAAGCCTCCGCCATCTTAACAGTTGGAAGAACACAGTCCGATGAAATACGTTAGCAGGGCTGTTGCTAAATCCAAACATGCCCATCAGATTGGATGAGTGAAACACGTGACTCATCACTGCAAAGAACAGCTTTACCAGTCCTCCACAGTCCAGGAACGACGGGAGACACAAAGACCAAACGGCGCTTGGCATTCACGTCAGCGATGTGTGGCTGGCGTGCCTCTGCTCTACCATAATAATCCACAGTGTGACACTCTCTGCGGATAGTTATGGTACTAACCGAGCCATACAAGCATTCCTACTTCAGCAGCGATGAAAACGGCAGAAGAAGTACGGGATTTCTTGACATTTCTTACCGTGGTTCTTTTGTCACGTTCCGTCAGCTCACTTGAACGTTTTTTCGTTGTAGTTGCACCCTTTTGCTTCCATCCCTTCACACCATCACATACAGTCGATTTTCGTATGTTTAGTTTTGCTGCAATGCTCCGTATGGAAATGGTACTCAAATGACATCCTATGACCAGCCCACGCTGGAACTCGGAATGTTCACGTCCACGCGGCACATCCGCTTCAAAGTTACTAACATGACATAACATCTCCGCTTTATATACACTATATTGACAAAGTCACCGGGCACACCTTCAAAAGCAAATGAACGGATCCGCTGCGTTGTCGAAATGGGTGGTACAGCTTCAAACGGTATAAAACAAGCCTGCAGCTGACTGCGATCATATCGCACAATGAGGTTGAGTGAAAATGTTGCTGCGGGAGAGAACTTACTTTGACAAAGGAAAGATTGTTGGGTGTTATATTAGTGGGTTGATCATAAGAGAAACCGAGAGGCGTTTAAACATACCCAAATCAACTGTTTTGGATGTACCGAATAAGTGGAACACACATGGCGTGCCTGAAGCAGCAAAACGTACCGGCAGACCAAAGAAAATCAGTGTTAGGGGACGTCGAAGCCTCAGGAGAGTCGTTACAGCTAATTCACGGAGTACTGCACAAGACCTCAGTGTACAGGTAAGTAAAAATGCTGGAACCTAGGTATGTACACGTACCATTCGCAGAGAAATTCATTCCATGGGTTACTGTGGTCGTGCGGCTGCTCATAAACCTTCTATCTCCACTCGGAATGTTACTCGCCGTTTAGCATGATGTAAAGAACATTTATCGTGGACCGTAGATCAATGGAAACGACTCCTATGGACTGATGAATCCAGATACACGATTCATCAGTCTTAAGGCCGTGTGTGGGTATGGCGGAAGCACGGGGAACGTTATTTACCACAGTATACTGTCCCTACGGTCAAGTTTGGAGCTGGCAGTGTACTCGTGTGTGGGGTGTTTTTCGTAGTATGGTCCCGGCCCATTGGTTATCCTGGTCAAACCTGTTAACCAGCACGTTTACCTAGATATTCTGGACAATTATGCCCAACCAACTCTTTGTCAATACTTTGGAGCCGAGCCTTGTTAATACCAGCAAGATAATGCACCGAGCCATAAAGCAAGGACTGTTACGGCGTGGTTTGACCATAATTCCATACCGTGTGTGGACTGGCCAACACAGAGCCCTGATCTTAATCCCATAGAGCACCTATGGCATGAATTAGGGCGCCGCATAAGATGTTTGGAAGCAAGGCCTACTGATAAGCAACAGTTAGCGGCAGCATTATGTACTGATTGGAAGCTCAAACCTATCGCTGAGTTCCAAAACCTTGTCGAAAGCATGTCTCGAAGGGTCAGTGCATGCATTAAGGCCAAAGGTGGACCGACACCATACTAATGTATGTCAATAAATGCTATGTTGTGTTCCTCTTCTAGGTGTCCGGTGACTTTTGTCAATATAGTGTATCCACCTCCTTACTCACAGTGCACATTCGTGCGCATACGTTCTTTGCATTTATGCAAATATTTGGTAGTGTCCGAATGCTTTTGATGATATAGTGTATTACGTATTTGCTTGTTGTTCAATCAATTCTCTCTTGAAATATTTAGGCTGTAAGCACTGCATTCCTAAAATGGGATCTCTCGCTATGATGACCACGGTCTCTCTAGAGGTTTATACACTGCTGGCCACCCAAAATGCAACACCAAGAAGGAAGCATCCGATTGGCCTGAAATTCGCAGCATGCGTCCCGCGCGAGAGGACATGCAAACGATTAGTATTGCAGGGCATATGCAAATCATGTGCGCCCGGCACGCCACCGAGAAGCACTATAGGAAGGGTGCACAGAAGGCGGGGTGTAAGTAGTGGAAGTGCGTTGTGCTGCCGGACCTGTGCGTGGGAAGCTTCCTGATGCCTCGTCGCAGAATACGACAGTCATTCCAGCGCGTTTTGGAGTTCGACAGAGGACGAATAGTGGCTTATCGCGACAGCGGTTTATCGTACCGAGACATCGGCGCCCGTGTGGGACGATATCCAACCATAGTGAGGCGAGTATGGAGTGCAGGAGGGACGGACGGACCGACGTGAGCGATTGCCGCAGCCGCGGTACACCACCGAACGAGAAGACCGGCATGTTGTGTGGCGGGCATTGACGTCTCGCACCGCCACATCTCGAACGTTAGCGCAGGAATTAGGGTGTGTTGCGCAAAAACCTGTGTCAGCACGTACCGGTCGACGTCGTCTGCAAGAGCGGGGACTTGTCGTACGGCGCCCGTTGCTCCGATTACAATTGACGTTACACCACCGGCGATTGCGGCGGCAGTGGGCCGTTGAACGCCGCACATGGACTGCGGAATGGCACGACTTTTTGTTTTCTCCGACGAATCCCGCTTCTACCTGAAACACCACGATGGTCGGATCCGCGTGTGGCGGCACCACGGCAAAAGACTGTATGACGCCTGCATTATGCATCGCCATACCGGTCCGTCGCCTGGCGTTATGGTTTGGGGCGCAATTGGATATGACACCTGCAGCCATCTGGTACGCATCGCCGGTACACTCAACAGCCACCGCTGCATCTCCGACGTTTTGTAGCCTGTAGTCCTCCCTTACCTGCAGGACCTGCCAGCGGCAATATTTCAACAGGACAATGCGCGCTCGCACGTGGCACGCATCGTGCAACAATTCTTCACGGCCCACCAGGTGTCACTGCTGCCGTGGCCCGCCTGTTCTCCCGAGATGTTGCCCATCGAACACGTCTGGTCGCTGATCGGCAACCGAGTGACCCGGCAAGCACCACCCGCGGCTACGCCTGGTGAACTGTGGCAACGTGTGGAAGGAGCCTGGACCGACATACCCCAAGCCCACATTCAAAGCCTCTTTCGTTCGATGCCGCGGCGTGTAGCGGCCGTTATTGTCAGCCATGGGGGCCACACAAACTATTGATGTCGCAAGCCGCAAGTCGCACGGGCCTGTAAGCTCAATCGTTTCATCTTTGTATGTGTTGTTATGTGTCCAGTAAATCTGGCTTTGCTATCTCGTGTCCTTTTTGGTGTTGCATTTTGGGTGGCCAGCAGTGAATGATAGCCTGGACTACGGGCATTTTCTATAGCGCTCAACAATGAAACAAATGTCGCAAAGAAGGAATCTTTTACTTGTTTACGGAATCCCAACAGTAAACTTGTTGATTTCATTAGCAGTAAGCTTCATTGTAATGTATCACATTGATATGAATGCAGTGATATGATATATGAAAGGCTGAAATCAGCATTTCAAAAAACACAGCCTTTTCTTTATACACAGGACTGCGTATGTTTGGATGTTCTATTCCTAGACCAGTGGACTTAATTATAAAATGACATAAAAAATTCCTAAATGATCACATGCTTATTCTAGAAAATTTATTTTATAATTCATTTCAGTAAATAATGAATTATTTTACTGAAATGAATTCATTTAATTCAATATGTTGTTGTAATCCAGATTTTCACATAATGTATGTTCATTTAAGAGTAATGCCAAGTTAGATAACCTTTCTTGAGTCATTGTAAATCTAAGATAGGTTTGTTTTTTACTTATTAATTTCAATTTAGAAAACTATTAAATGGAATTGTCAATAATATTCCTAAAGCAATACTGAAATTTGGATATGAATCATGAATGTTACATATGTTTAAACATTGCAATGATATTGCATATGATAAGGTAATGATGTAACTTTTGCTTGGTTGTGGAGGTTATTCATAATTACGTTAACCGCTCCGGAGGCGCAGTGGTCTAAGCGCTGGCTTATGATCATTCTTCCGAGATGGGTCCGGGTTCGAATCCCGGTGAGGGATGGATGTTGTTTTTATCTTACGGCACTGACTCACTCCCTTACGACGACGAAGATCCGCTAATTTATTTTTAGTACTTGAACCCATCAGGGCGCTGCGCCTATTGGCAGGTGAAAAAGTAGAAGTAATTTAGAAGCAGGAGCAGAGTGCTCTGATAGTACAGTAAGCAGAGAAAGTGCGGAAAGATTAGGGTTTTAGGAGTACACGGTTTCTCGTCAAGTACTGAAGTTATAAGCTAACCTACATACTTACCTGAGTGATCTCAGCAGTCAACCGGTCCGAGCAACCGTTCCATCCAGCCAACATCCCAACGAAGCAAATGAAGAAGGGCCCAGGGGAAACAGGAGCCAGCAGAGAGAGAAAAAAAAAAAAAAAAAAAGCACGCGCAGAAAACCAAACAGATAAAAACATCCAACGTTCACAACAGTCATACATTAATTTCTACTTATTCCGAAAAATTGCAACTTGCTCAGTGCTCGGCTAGGAGTCGGCTATTTGCCTTGTTTCTCTGTAACCAATCGGAGAAAAGCTTTTTCTCTTTTAGAAGGATAGACGCATTTAATCATATCTTAGGTGGTGCAGGTGAAAATAAAATTACCCCCACTTTTATTGATGCAAGTATAGTTGAGTTAAGAGAATTCTTTTATAATTATACCATAGCCAAAGTGGTTCACACATGTGAAGAATACTCTCATCTCTCTTTTCATTGCTTACACATTTTGCTTCTCATGTGTGAAGAATTTTCCTTACATTCTCGTACGCTCTGTGCTGATAGAATATTTTTATACTCGGTTACTAACTCCAATTTCTTAAATGAACTCTGTTCACCTAAGAGTATCATTAAAAATACCAAAACAATGGAGGTCGGTTAAAAAGCACTAAAGGGATTTTTCGGTATTGAGGAGTTCATTTGGCCTTTAAAAAGGCCTTTAAAATTATTTTTTTCCATTATTTTTACCATAGCTAAGGGGTGCAGTTCTAATAACTTTACACCTGGTTATAACTTCGCTTGCTGTAGTTGCTCAGCTTGGAATAGAAAACACAATCGGCCAAATATTTTCAGATTAAAACCTTTATTAATTTAAAAGAGAGCCAAAAAAAAATGTTATTCAATTTCATTTGCTGTACTGTTAGTAATCCTTTTTGAAGAAAATGGCAAAAATGAAAATGGCGAAAATGGAAAACATCATTGTCAAATAAAGGACCCTGACGTAGCAATGCGATAGATATACACGGTCGAGTCACATTATTGTGACCATCAGCTAATATCCAGAGTAACCGCAGTGTGCAGCGCGGACAGCAGCTAGACGGGCTGGGAGTGATTCAGTAAGGTGCTGGAAGATGTTCACAGGTATGTGGAGCCATGCTGACTGCAGTGCATCTGACAGCTGCTGGAGGGTGCGTAGTGGAGGATCCATAGAGCGAACAACACGATAAGGTGGTCCCACAGATGTTCAATTGGCTTTAAATCTGAGTAATTAGGGAGCCAGGGAAGAACTTTGAAGTCTTCATCGTGCTCTTCCAACCACTCTAGGACATTTCTAGCTGTGTGACACGTCGCATTGTCGTGCTGGAAAATCCCATCTTCCACAGGGAAGACAATCAGCATGTATGGGTGTACGTGGTCTGCAAGGATGGATTCATAACGAATTCGGTCCATAGTGCCTTCTACAGGTATAAGGGAACCATGGGAATGCCACGAAAACATTCCCCAGACCAAAACGCTGCCCCTACCAGCTTGTGTTCTTCCAGCAATGATTGAAGAGTGTTTGTTCTCCGATGTTTCTCGTCTTATACGCCAACGTCCATCCGTTCAATGAAGCAGAAAACGCAATCCTTTGCCAATCAGTGGAGGTCCAATTTCGATACTGCAGTGCAATTGTAAGCCTTTTCTGCCGATGCACCTTCTTTAGCATAGGTGCAGTGACCATTCGTCTGCATCGGAACTCCATACGCGGCAGGGTTCTCTGAACTGTCGTTTTAGACACACTTCCGGTAGCCCCCTGGTTCATTCGGCCAGTGAGTTGCTCCACTGTAGCGTGTCGATCGGCTCTCACGCACCTTCGCAGCCGACGTTCACCTCTCACATCAATGGCACGTGGTGCTTCGAGGTTTCCACTTCGCTTATTCGCAATGGTGCCATTTCTCCAATCACGATGCACTTCAACCACAGCAGCACGCGAAGAGTTCGCAAACTGCGCTGTTTCAGAAATACTGTCACCCTTGTCCCAAAAGCTGATAATCATTCCTTTTTGCAAATATGATAAATTGCTTCTTTTATCTATGACATCAACGAGTGATATGTTTTCAGAATGCCTATAGCACACCTTTTATACCCTCCAACCCAGCTCACGACAGGTGCCTTCTTTCATTGGCTTAGCGCCGTTGACGTGAAAAGTAGGAGGTGGTCACAAAAATGTGACTCGACTGTGTATTATATACTAGAAGAACTGACCACCTTTGAAGGACTGAAATACTAGATACCAGATCGAAACACGCAGATGAAGAACGTGGAAGATGGGTGGTATTGTTCGAAACGGAGAGTTGTGGAAGAGAGTTTGGAAGAATTTCATCCAGCAGTTGATTGAGAGTGGTTGATTATTTAGAAAAGAAACCAAAAGCTGTGTAAAAACATTTTGTGCACGATCACGCGTTCCTAATCTTGGAAATCCATTCAGCATACGAACTTACGTATTTTGCCATCATCAGCTGAAACCCGAAATTTTATTCTATACTTATCAGATTTATTAACGAGGCATCGCGTAAAACTGCACCGAGTCTTTTTTTTTTTTTAACTGGTTTTGTGACAGCTGAAGCAGTTTTGAACCAGGGCAATGTGCTTTAGTGTAAATAAAATCGTCTTTATTCACAAAATAAAAGTACAAAAGTTCTCAGCCTCCTGATTTTGGATGTTATATGAAAGAAATTCCGCAAGAGTAAATATTCCTGTTCCGCTGAGCTGTAAACCCTACTTATAGGAACATGTCCTATAAAGATCTGATCTGATCATATGTAGAGGATTTTAGGAAGGGAGTGTCTGACCTAAGGTCTTAAACAACCCTTAGAAATTGGAAGCTTGGAGAGATCCCGATAGGAAAGTGACACGGAAGCGAGGTAGAAAGGAGGAGGGTGACGCCCTTATTTATCACGGGGGGAGGCAGTACACGTGGTCCGACGGCTTAACGTGCCCATCCGAAGCACGGCGGATATTTAGTGGTTCGAGCGTTCGTACCTGCCTGGGATCGAACCTGCGGTTTCTCCGTGGCAGTTACGAACGTTGACCACTAGGCCGTTCTTGGCCCATTTCCTATAAAATGGAAAATTTACTTGTTAAATAGTCGCGAATTTTGTTAATACACCCATTTCTCAGAGAAGTAGGGTCGCGCGTGTTTTATCATGTGTAATGGAAATGGCTTATTTTAAATTCCAAATAGGCACAAATAACGTCAGGAATACCCTGAACAAACAAATATGCATGCAACGGATATTTGCATTCATAGGCCCCGACTATGGGGGCGAGATGAATGTTGCACCTCCCATAATTTTACTGGGGAGGGTAGTGTCCACCCAATATTTTTCGTCCTGTTTAATTAAATAATTGCTTGTTTTTCGCCCGTTTCCAATATTTTTCGTCTTGTTTAATTAAATAATCGCTTTAGCATGAACAGGTGGATCAAGTTAAACCTCATGAGGCCAAAGCGATTTATTTTAAAGAAATTTATAAATAACAAAATAAATAAAAACTTTTTTTTCATATATTAAGCATTGTTCATTGGATAAGAAACTGAATTGCCAGCCCCGTATTGTGTTTGATATGTTCTTGTGATATGTCGTAAATGTTTAAAACAATTATAAAAAATAAAATAAATAAAAATACAGAAACGTATAATCACTAGTGCCTTTATTCATCTATACGTATTTATTTTTTGCGCTTCTTGTTCTTTGTTTGAATAACCCAGCTAATTTCTCACACTTTTTTTTTTTTTTTTTGTAAACGTTGGGAAATAAAAATTCTGTGGATATTTTAATAAAATCACAGGCTAAATTTGATTTTCGAAAATATTAATGAGCAAAAGAATATTTTTGTTTACTTGTTCATTTGCTGATGAGCAATTGTAAATGTGTTTTAAAATATACGTCGCATTTCGCAGTTCACTTTTGCCCCTCCCCCTTGTTTTTACGCTTTCCAACCGTACGTTGAAGAAGCGTATACGCTCTAGCTTTGTCCGTCTGTCTGTCTGTCTGTCCGTCCGTCCATCCGCACGATAACTCGCGTAAAATGGTTCGATTTCGATGAAATTTTAATATGTGGTAGGGGACAACTGGGGACGAACCCTATTGAAAATGGACGAAATGGGGTCAAAGGTCAGGACATAGGAGCGGAATCCATTCCATCGGCCTTATGCGTCATAACTTATGTAAAAATGCTTCGATAGCGACAAAACTTTCGTATGTTGTTCCGGAGATGTACTGAACCGGTTCTGTTGAATATCATCGAAATGGGGTCAAAGGTCAGGGCACAGGAGCGAGGTTTATTCCACAGCCATTATCCTTATAACTTGAGTAAAAATGCTTCTATTGAGACAAAGCTTTAGTATGTTGTTCCGGAGGTATGCTGAATGAATCAGTAGTCAGGGTAGGGAGGAGAGTTTGTGTGCGCGTGATTTCTGGTATGTTGGAAAGCGTATCATAATCAGTACATTGCATGATTTTACTAACATGTTTATTTTCCTCGTGACAGTGATAGAAGCGTGCCCCTTCTATGTTTGATGTCTCCACGAACCCCCGCCCCCCAATAATTTGAAGAAGTTGGCACCGCTGTTTGCATTATAATTCGTTTCTGAACCTCCCCATTGGCTCTGTGATTCGCGACCTTTTTTTTTTTTTTTTTTTTTGTCCATGATCCGCGTCAGCTTCTGAGTGTATCGCTACGGAAGGTATCGAACGGCTACCTCCGTTATGAAAAGTAGGCTCTAGCGTTTAGATCGAAAAGCAAAAGAATTATTGCTCAGAATCCATTTTTGCTTGCCCAGTAGTTTATCATGCAAAATTGCTTTCTGAAACAAATTTGCAAAATGTTACAGCTTTTTTAGAAATGCACTTTTAAATGAGAAGTTATTCAGTCGAGAGTCTCGCACTTTCCGTCGCCGACTATCCCACTTGGAGAGAGGCACAAAGGGGTGGAAGTCTTCTAGCAAGATTCGCAACAGAGATGCATACATTGACAATCGGGGAAACTCGACGGGGAAGAGATGGTACTTAAACAGCAATAGAGGAAGAATTTATTCGAAATTCTTACCTTACCACACCTTCATTTTGTTCTATCTGAACTGCTTCTCTTAAGACGGATTCCTGTATATGTCTCTTTCAGCTCCTTGTGCTGTTAAGATTCAGCCTGCTTTAGTGGGTCGGTGGAGGTCAGTGTGGGAGCAATTGTTTGACCGAAAGGACGCAGCACGAATGCAAAGCAACGCGGATTGGTACCATTCTCGCGTTCCACCTAGAGGCAGTGATTAGCCTTCCCCACCTTTAACCACAGTACACTCTTAGGGTGACTTCGAGTATAATCATCCGATTTGGGTCAAGAGGCTTGAGTAATGCACCTCTTTTCGGACCCCCTCCCCCTATCCAGGAACTAGTGGCCCAAATTGGGGACATGCAACAGCTCATAGCTCTTACAGTTGCTCACGTCCGCCCCAAGAAAAAGAAACTTCGGAGCGTACAATGAGAATTTGTAGTTCCTATACATTATTATTGTTCTTGTGGTTACCATTTTTCTTATCTATATTAATGTCATGTATGGCATCGTCCTGCGGTCAGTACCAACATGAAGTCTGATACTGACATAGTGATTCAAGGGTTTCAAAATCTCACGATCTGGCACTTATAGAGCATCACTTACTCTTGAATTTTTGGCCTCGGGTGTTATAGACCCCAAGGCACCAAACTGAATTATAAGAGTTTGAGGAAATATACCAGTTGTAGAGGTAATTCCTGGATTTGTGTAAACTACCTGTACTTTCAGCCTCTAGAACTGCTTTATCTCCAGCTCAAGTTCCAGATATTTGTTGATTTTTGTTGTATACATAGGTCATTCAAACATTACGATCCACTGATACAACTCTAGAAATGAATACCGCTTTCGTATACTACCATGCAGCAGTACGTCTTAGCGCCCTGACGGATCAAGTGGAGGGGCGCCGCGCCCCCTTCGCGAATTTTTTTAATCTATTTAAAGAAAACTGACATCTCAATTTAATGTCAATATTTCCCGCTCTTAAATAATGTGTAAGTTAATAATCTGTCAAAATGTAGAACGATAGAAAGATTCTTCAACTACAGGTTTACTTATAGGCACCCACAGAGCCGATGGCACGCATGCACGGAAACAGTTTTATTTCCTTTCCTTTTCTCTTTTATTTTATATTGTTGCTTTTACCTCTGACATCTACTGTTACTTTTCTTTTTACAACATGTGTTTCGAGAAGATAAAACCTTTCATTTAATAATTTTAAAGGGCATTTTCATTATTCTCTTAGCATATTTTCGCATGAGATGACTTGCTTTTGCCGTTTATGTGTATGGATCTCTTAATTTGCTGCTACCCATTTCCCACCGTCAAGTAAACACTGGATATAGAAGTGTCTCGACGATTTGTAAAGATATTTAAGTATGTTTCTACCTTGCGGGTTTAATATAATGCGAACGTATTACTTTTAATCGAGTAATTCGGCAGGTTAATACCTGTAGATACTTCTGATATTAACCCTTTAAGCGGCCGACGAACCCAAAGTAAAAGTTACCCAAAACTCTCCGCGTTTTCCAAACAGAAATATTCACATAGCGTTCGAGTTTTATGAAAGCTGCCGCGCAACAATTTCTTTTCCCCTCTCACGTGATCAGTACTGCCCATGAACTTGTCAACATTGAGAGTCATCCCACTAATCTATAGTGGTATGCATCTCACTATTACTTGGTGATAGTCCTTGGTGATTGCTATCCCAATAGTCCTTGCCTGGTGATAGGTATTTAAAGTTTAAAGTTTTTTATTCCCAAGAAATGATGGGGACATCATACCACCGGGTAGTAACAAGTGACTCAAACATCTTTTCTCTTCTTTCTTAGGTTCTTTGTCATTCTTACAGCCTTTTGAAAGGGTAATCAGTCAGAAAGGATTAGTGTCAATCATCCCCCTAAATGACCAATTTGAATGACATAACTAAAGAGGGGTAGCAAAGCTTTCCCTTGATCAAGTTGACTCGTTCCAACCGCTCACGGTCCACTTCTTAGACAGTGAATAAATATATCCTCGTGAGCTGATTTTCCCAACTCCGAGTTAATTCGTTCCAGCCGTTTAAAGGGTTAAAGGAGTCCATTACTCTGGGTTAACTGCTGATATATCGTAATCTTTGAGAAATTATTGAGCGGCTGTGTGAAATCAATGCTGACTAGCGTGGTGCATCCACTGCTCACATCTTCTTCTTATTATTATTACTTTGATATAATATACATTTTTAATGCTGTATTAACTTTTTATATATTTATTCTTTCGAACAGCGACTTAGCTGAGAAATTACGTTCCCTACCCCAAATTTAGGGCGCTACCCCAAGTTTCAGAGTATTTTTTCAGGGCATAATTGAAATACCAAAATTTATAGAACCATTGTGCACTTTTTCTCTTCTGTAGTGGAATTCTAGGAAATAAAATGAAAATTAATTTTACATTTCATTCAATTTTTAAATTTACTGTTAATAAGGCAAAGTCGTACCTGTTTTTGAACTGATATTGTCTCTCCCTCCCCTTTCTTCTACGCCTCTCCTGATATTGAAGTTTGGCTACGTCACTGCATTCGGATCACCCGCATTTCAGGTTAGTCCAAATAATAGGTGCTACCCTGTATGTCGGTTCACATGTGAATTTATGTTAGCATGGCTGAACTAAAATAGCTGAATGATTTTATCCAACGCTTAATGCCAGTATATATAAATCGTTTTCTAAGATTTTGGTTATAAATTTCCAAAAATTGCTTCCCTTCCCATACAGCTGAATGATTTTATATAACATATTGCTTGTCAATTATTATTATACAAATTTTGTCTGTTTTGCCAAACTTCTTTGTTTAACATACACTCAAAGCAGGATTTGTCTGGTGGACCTTACCTAAAAGTGGGCCGGCGGCAAGTTTTTCTTTTAATGAATTTTCAGAACTAAATTATGAGAAAATGAGAATTTCTTAATCGAACTAAAAGCCTGAGTCAGCTTCCGAGCATAGAAGTTGACGATTTAAATATCACGTCACACCAAAACTCGCAGCAGGTTTTCGAATCATGAACCTTCTAAATGCACCCTGCATTTACGAGAGCCCATGAACCAGCATCTGAAGCCTTCGCGTTAGTGAAAAGTGCCATAGACTTTGTTTGTACGACCCAAAAGTCGTACCATGACGGCTTTTTCGTTCGGCTTTTGCTACAGTGCTTTCAGCAAGTGTTTCTGAAAGTGGAAATTTCTTGGGTTGTTGGCATTTTGCTGAAATCTCCTAAATGGGAATTTTTGCTATTATCTGTAAACCATTTTAAATGGATCGCACTAAAATGTGTAAACGCCATGGAAGTCAAAAAAGAGAAAAGTAAAAACAAAAAAGAATAGTGAAATGCAGCGACCTTGAGAAAGTTAGTAGATGTATTTAATGCCCCCACAAGAGCTAAAATATCAGATTCAGCTCCTGTGTGATCTGATAATTTGATCGGGCTGTTAAATAAAGCTGTGTGTGCTTCTGAAAACAACACAACTTCAAGTGTACTGCTCTGTTCTCTAAGAAAAGCACGGTGTTTTTCCAGAGAAACACCACTGGAAATTCAGTCTTGAGCTGATGACGATACAATTGAGTTCCAAATCCAATTAATTTCCAAAGATAATAGTGTTCCAGAATGCTTTCAGAAACTACAAGATGAGAGCATTTTTACTGCTCTTGTGGTAAGTAAAATAACAACTGACTTTTTTCAAGATTTCACTCATGTCAACCTGGCATATCCTCCTTGCCAGCTACCTCAAAGGCTTTTTTTTTTTTTTTTTTTTTTTGATTGGAGGTTTAACGACCACCGTGAGCAACTCAATGGGCTATAAGCAGTCGCCCGTCCCTAATTTAGGGTCACTGGTTCCAGAGAAGGGAGAGAGCCAGTGCCGTAAGACAAACACAACATCCATGCCTGACGGGATTCGAACCCGGACCCCTTACGAGCGAATGATCAGAGACCAACGCCTTAGACCACTGCGCCACTGGGGCGGCTGGCTCCTCAAAGGTTTTTAGTCGCCCCGGTGGCGGAGTGGTCTAAGCGATGGCCTCTGATCATTCTTCCGAACGGGGTCCGGGTTCGAATCCCGTGAGGCATGGATGTTGTGTTTGTCTTACGACACTGGCTCTCTCCCTTCCTTGGAACCAGTGACACTAAATTAGGGACGGGCGACTGCTTATAGCCCATTGAGTTGCTCATGGTGGTCGGTAAACCTACAATAAAAAAAAACAAAAAAAGGTTTTTATCCCAAGGAGTCGTTTGCTCAGACTGTGGTTATCTTATTCAACAAAACGTAAGCCTTTGTTTTGCTCGTCTTGTTTAGCTTACGGAAATGTAAGTAAGTGCTCCTAAAGCATTTGTTAACGAATGAAAGATTGGCGTCATGCAACATAGCGCATTGTTGAGTACGTTACTGAACAACACTTTGCATGTTCAGAGACTCGTTTAAGTTGTCAAGGTGGTGATTAAAAAAACAAAAAACTACGGGAGACAGAAGTGTTGGAAAAGGAGAAAATGTTGGAAAGAATTGTAGAAAACGTCAAATTAAATAATGAAAGTGCTGTGATGATTGAACATGATGATGCTGATCATTGACTTGATAGAGTTGCTGTCAAAATGAGATACCAACTTAAAGAGGCTCTTACAATCAATAAAGTAATTCAAGTAGAAAGAGAAAATTCCAAGAAAGTTGGTGAAAATCACAAACGCGGACGTGGGAACGAGGTGGCATTTATTTCAAAAACTACTATTAATTATATCATTAACATTTTAAAATATTCAATAAAAGAGTCGACCTGAGGAAATTCGTAATGCACATATTTGCTCTGTAATGTGGACACTACTTTGGGCATATCTGTCACAGATCAATGCTCAATTACTGTTCGATATGTTAACGATAAAGTCTAAGAACTTCATAAAAGTGTGGTGAACTGTAGTACTGAATTTAATGTGTGTGAGTTGTTTAAATCCCAGATACTTTTCTTTGGTACTGATGTAACAAAATGCATAGGTAAATACACTGCCTGACAGAGAAAATGCCTCACCACGAAGACGTGAACGCAGCGCCATGCAAATTGAAGGGTGGGTGCACACGTACAAGATATGCAAATGATCGCATTTGCAGACCAATCGCACGAACGGCGCGCGGGATATAAGCGGACAACCAGCCCGTGAGGCCATCAGTCGAGAGGTCGTCACGGCCGCTAGAAGTAAGTGGTTCTGCTGTAATCGAATCTGGAAAATGAACAAGGAGTGCCAATGCCATTAAGACGCCATCCTACGCAATTTCGTCAAACGGATGAGTTCACGAGAGGTGTCATCGTAAGTCTTCGTACAGCCTGACGGTCCTTGCGTTGTATTGCGGAAGAAACGCTACGTGGTGCCACAACCGTCGTTCGCATTTGGAAACAGTGGTCCCAGGAAGGATCTGTACAACGTCGTAGGGGGACCGTAGCACGGAGACGGACGTTCGAGCGCACCGATCGTCGCATCCAACGTCATGCCGTAGTGGATCCACAGGCCACAACGGGTGACATTTTGCAGAGTGTTCTGGGAGGCTTGGATGTTCCGATATCGACACGGACAGTATCGCGCCGATTGGCTGCGTCTGGTTTGCTGTCCAGCCGTCCGTTGAGAAGGCTACCCTTAACAGCGAGCCATCGTCGTCACCGCTTGGCGTGATGTCGCTTCAGAGCTGCGTGGGGTGCCGGATGGAACAGTGTGGTGTTCAGCGACGAATCGCGGTTCTGTCTCACCAGGGATGATCGCCATGTGAGAGTCTGGAGGCGACGTTGCCAAAGAGCTGATTCCTCCGTTCTTGTGGAGCGCCACACGGCCCGGCAAAGTAGAATCATGCTGTGGGGTGCTATCGGCGCCAACAGCCGCTTACCGCTAATACGCATTAAGGGCACGTTGACGGCACAACGCTATGTTTGCAAGGTGCTGCGGCCAGTGGCACTACCGTATCTGCAGGACATCCCAAACGCCGTTTTTAAACAAGATAATTCCCGGTCGCCTACTGCTAGGCTCAGCCTGAATGCTTTACACTGTGTGCAGATGCTTCCGTGGCCAGAGCACGATCCTCCTACCTCTCGCCCATCGAGCATCTGTGGGAGATGATTGGACGTCGGTTGAGTACCCTCCCATCGCCGCACAATGAAGATGAACTGTGGACTCGGATCAACACTAGATGGTCCACGATACCCCAGGACTCTTTTCGGATTCTCATTGCTTCGATGCCACGTCGGAATCAACGCTGCATCGCCCAAAATGGGAGCCACACTCCTTATTGATCATCCTGTATATTCGGCCACTGGAGCGTAATCTGTATGTGACAATTAAATCATTTGTTCAGGACCTACTTGGCTATCTGTGTGTGCAGTTTTGTCTGTTTTCGAGAATTCTTTCATGGTGTAGCATTTTCTCTGTCAGGCAGTGTACATAAGCAGATGGTGCACGGAATATGCAAGAAAGATACAAGGGATCAACTTCTTGGTTTTCTGCTGCTTCTCCTAGACAAATACACGTCTGGTGCTACGGACATGTTTAAATTTTGTAACAACTGATGGAATACAAACATGGCCAGATTCTATAACTTACGTGGAATCAACAGTCACTATGGACAAAAGTGTTAAAATTGCAGTGTTTTCTTTTTCAATGTGCTTAAGCAATTTTAACTTTATGATCACGCTTATAAATAATTATTCTTGGCTTACAAGGCCTTATTGACACCGTCATGCTGTTAATTAGTAAGTGAGCGATCTTTTTAGAAACTCAAGTTAATTCATTTTTAAGGTCTATTCTTTCGCCAGAAAAGTTGGATTTCTTATAATGTTCGTTAAGTCTGAGAGGGACTTTAGATGACTTAGTGACTTAGTCAAAAGGCACCCGAGCGACTTTGTCAGAAGAGCGAACTGCTGAAGAAATATCTAGTTGTGTAACTGCGAATGACCATTATTTCTTATGAATGCAGTTTTGGCACCACATTTATTTTTTATATTTTAGTTTTAAGTTGTAACAGATGAATTTTTCTTTGACTACTTTTTTTATTCGAAGCACGGTATTTTCTAATGCAATTATAAGTGCTAACTATCCATACAAAATGAGATTACATTAATTTATCTTACACATCAGCCCGAATTTGTCGGGGAACTCAATGGACAAAACATTAAAGAAACCTACTTAATAGCGTGTTGGCCCTCCTCTAGCCCGAATACCATCGTGCACACGCCCAGGCATCGACTCCACCAGATGCCGGAGGGTTTAAGAAGGTAATGCCAGCCATGCCTATTGCAACGTTGTCTTCAACTCCGCCCGAAACGTCGGTCCAGGAACCATTGATCTGATGTTCCACTCCACAGGGTCCCAGAGAGCTGCCCAGGAACCATTGATCTGATGCTCCACTCCACAGGGTCCCAAAGAGCTGCCCAGGAACCATTGATCTGATTATTCCACTCCACAGGGTCCCAGAGAGCTGCCCAGGACCCATTGATCTGATACTCCACTCCACAGGGTCCCAGAGATCTGCCTAGGAACCATTGATCTGATATTCCGCTCCACAGGGTCGCAGAAAGCTGCCCAGGAACAATTGATCTGATGTTCCACTCCTCAGGGTCCCAGATATTTGCCCCGGAACCATTGATCTGATGATTCCACTCCACAGGGTCCCAGAGAGCTGCCCAGGAAACATTGATCTGATGCTCCACTTCACAGGGTCCCAGAGAGCTGCCCATGAACCATTGATCTGATGTTCCGCTCCACAGGGTCGCAGAGAGCTGCCCAGGAACAATTGATCTGATGTTCCACTCCTCAGGGTCCCAGATAGTTGCCCAGGAACCATTGATCTGATTATTCCACTCCACAGGGTCCCAGAGAGCTGCCCAGGACCCATTGATCTGATACTCCACTCCACAGGGTCCCAGAGAGCTGCCCAGGAACCATTGATCTGATATTCCGCTCCACAGGGTCGCAGAGAGCTGCCCAGGAACAATTGATCTGATGTTCCACTCCGCAGGGTCCCGGAGATCTGCCCAGGAACCATTGATCTGATGTTCCACTCCACAGGGTCCCAGAGATTTACCCGGGAACCAGTTTTCTGATGTTCCACTCTACAGGGCCCAGAGAGCTGCCCATGAACCATTGATCTGATGTTCCACTCCACAAGGTCCCTGAGAGCTGCCTAGGAACCATTGATCTGTTGTTACACTCCACAGAGTCCGAGAGATCTGCCCAGGAACCATTGATCTGATGTTCCGCTCCACAGGGACCCAGAGAGCTGCCCATGAACCATTGATCTGATGTTCCACTCCACAGGTTCCCAGAGAGCTTCCACAGGGTTTTAAACTTGAGACCTTGGGGGCCACTAGATGGTTCCAAACTCAGATGAGTGTTCCTCGAGCCATGCCTGAGTGTTTGCAGTCCGGCAAGGCAGCGCATTGTCCTTCTGAAACAGACCATCGTCTGCAAGTTGTGCGAAGGCAGTGAAAGCGCGTAGGTGATCAGCCAGCACATGCTGGGAGCGCACAGTGGTTAAGGCCCCCTCTAGACACACTAATGGACCCAATGTGTTCGCGAGAAGGCTCCCGAAACCATCACAGAACCACTCCTCCTTGAACAGAGCCAACCTGGCACGACGAGGCCATGACCTCATGCTGTCGACGACACACCCGCACCGTCCCGTCACCTCGGCACAGCTTAAAACGGGGTTCGTCTGGCCACACGATGTGGCGCCACTATACAGAGGTCCAGTTTTGATGTTTACGGCACCAGACGAGGCGAAATTTCCGATGACGAGCAGTCAACAGTGGCATACGAGAAGGGCATAGGCTTCCGAAGCCCAGGGTATGCAGTCGGCTTCCGTAACCCAGGTTATGCAGTCGGCTTCCGTAGCCCAGGGTATGCAGTCGGTTTCCGTAGCCACGAAAGCATTCCCCAGTCCAGCACAGTGTCACCACCGGATTGTATTCTTAACACCTGACATGATGGCTCCATACTCACGCAAAATTCAGATTCCGGCATCTGCATGATGCAGGAAGAACCTTGATTCGTCCATCCGTGCTACCTTTTCCCAGTTCTCAGCGGTTCAGTGTCAGTGAATCCGTTCGAACTGGAGACGCGCTTTCGCGAACTGCGCTGACAATATCGATAATCGACATGGTCGTCGAGTGTTGTAGACCTTTCGCGATATGGTCCCTTACTTGGTGCAGGTAGAGATGACCCTCGGACCACCAATGCAAAATTCTGCGTTGCCTTGTTGCGGGCAGTCTGTTCGCTTACACAATTCTTGTCAGTTTACTTTGACCCTCTCTGATCCACCAGCTGTTTCCTTCAACAGGATCGTCGGTTCCTGTAAGTTTACTTGCGTCTCGTAACATTCATGGTGAACTGTTTCCGCAGTTTTGCATGAAAATCCCAGACGTACGGCCGTTTGGGAGATTTCCGAAACGGCACCCCTGGTGCCAAGTACAATACAAATTCAAAGTCACTCAAATCACTCGTTTTGCCCATTCCGACCCTCAATCGAACTCTAACTAATGATATATAGATGTGTCTGTGTGAACAGAGGTAGGACAAAAATTGTGAACACTGTAATTATAGGTGTTAATATTATTCATGTAGGCTATAACGGGGAAAAAACAAATGTTGTGATTATCTTTCATGCATATTTTCTTTGCATATATTCTCTAGGTCAGGGGCGGCCAACACTAGGCCCGCTGCCAAACATTGGCCTGCCAGGACATTTTGAATGGCCCCCTAGTAGCCCAAGCACTAACTTTGTTTTTCTAATTTAACTCTTACTGACAATAATAATTATTTTTATTTTATTGTTATTTATTTTTATTTTATTTTATTCTGGATCTATTTTATTCATTTTATTTTATTATTTACAGTGTTTATTCGAATTTTATAAATTATGCCGATGTGAAATTGGTCGCGATTTCAAAAACACATATTGACACATTTCTGTGTAAACACTGACTCAGTGCGTTAGAAGAGGGAGACAGTGGAGGAGAGTTGTCACGTGACTATACAAGACGCTTGCCTTCCCGCTGAAGCTGGCTATTTCAAAAAATATCTAACGCTTAAAGGCCAACTCTCATAGAGATAACGTAAAACAGGCGGCAACAGCGCCCCCACATCTTAAGAGGTAATATGCTCTGCGGAAAAGTTAACATTCAGAAGCAAAACACGTCAGGGAGACTACGGCAGTGAAGCGTTTCTTTGATCCACTATGGAAACCATAGATCTGATGACTATTTGCTTAGAGCAGTTTTTTGTTGTTGTTGTTGCTGTTTTCTGATATCCCGCCTATCCCTTATTTTGGTGAGAAAAATATGCAATAACATTAGTATTCCTATTTAAATTAAATTTCAGCAAATATTACAGTTAGGCCTAAGGATCCGTACAAAATGCAGACATTCCCTACTATTTGGCATTACTGAAAATGTTTCTGAAAAACTGAAGTACCGACAAAAGCCTTTACTAATCCGATTGGCGAAACAAAACTAACATATCCGATTTGCGAAGTGATTATGATACCGAGAAGGTAACAATCACATGCTGTGAGTAGCTCGGCTGACTGTTCTTTACCTAAAGAATTGAAGTCAAAGATTGAAGTCAACAGGAATACGCATGCGCAGTATGCTCTGTCTGCTCCGGCATCAGCCTGTATGTTGGCTTCTGTGCACTGCATTTTTTCTCTGAAGATATGGCGGCGCTAGTTACGTCTCGCCGAGCCTTAACTTCTTCTATTTTCAGTCTGTCTCGTCTGACAGTCACATTGTGCTGCTTCAGATCGTAAGTAACGTGTTGATATTCAGTTTTATTCGTAGTATATTGTCATTAAAGAACAGATTTTTTCGTAGTATACGTCCCTAAGGAACAGTTTCCCGAGCTTCATAACCCTTTCTGGTTCATTTGCAGATTCATTCGTGAACAAACATTTTTTTTTTTTTTTTTTTTGATTGAAGATTTAACGACTACCGTGAGCGACTCAATGGGCTATAAGCAGTCGCCCGTCCCTAATTTAGGGTCACTGGTTTCAGGGAAGGGAGAGAACCAGTGCCGTAAGACAAACACAACATCCATGCCTCACCGGGATTCGAACCCGGACCCCTTTCGGACGAATGATCAGAGGCCATCACTTAGACCACTGCGCCACCGGGGCGGCACAAACATTTTGATCCATGAATGTTTTGTTTAAAAGTAAATTTCGTTGAACTATCACAGATGCACACCTTGGCGATAATACTTCTTTTAAGTATATCGCGAATTACACCCAACATTGGCAAATTGTTACGTGAAAAGCAGGGTTCAAAAATAACATTATCTGTAAAATTCATAGAAACTTTAATTTTTTAATTAATTTTGCCTCTTTAATTTCTAGTAAAAAAGTAAGTTTCATTATAACAATTCCGTTTATTTTTTTTAGTAATAATAATAATTTTAATATTATGTGAATGATTTAATAAAATGACTGTTTAAAAATGTATATGGGTTTCAATACTTTACAAAAACAAAAAATAACCTCATTTTTAGCTGACAATAGTCGTCAATATTTAAGTTGGTTACGGTGGCCGTTCAAGTCATTTCTAGGAATTAGCTATGGAATAGATTCCGCTCCTGTGTTCTAACCTTTGACCCCATTTCACCCACTTAATAGGCAGGCCCCTACAACATACTAACATTTCAGCCAGATCGAAGAATTTTTACGTAAGTTATGACGCATAATGGTGATAAAAGTGATTCCGCTCCTATGTCCTGACCTTTGACCCCATTTCGCCCATTTTCAATAGGGTTTGTCCCCAGTGGTCCCCTACCATATACTAAAATTAAATCGAAATCGAACCTTTTTTACGTTAGTTATGAGGCATAAGAGCAGTGGAATGGATCCCGCTCCTATGTGCTAACCTTTGAACCCATTTCGTTCACGTTCAATAGGGTTCCTTCCCAGGTAATCCGCTTCCACATACTAAAAGTCCATCGCAATCGAACGATTTTTACGCAAGTTATCGTGCGGACGAACATACGCACACAAAGCGTGACGTAATGAGGCAGATGGGAATCGCGACCATCTGCTCGCAAGAGTGTGGCGCCATAAAACTTTAATAAGATCCACACACAACGCGTGACGTATTGAGACAGATCACGCGCCAACATATCAAGCGCGAGATTGTGACGTCATAAGATCGTCCCCAGGTGGTCCCCTACCACATAATAAAATTTCATCGAAATCGAACAATTTTTACGCACGTTTTGACGCATAAAGGCAATGGCATGTATCCCGCTCCTATGTCCTGACATTTGACCCCACTTCACCCATTTTCAAGAGGGTTCATTCCCAGGTTGTCCCCTACAATATACTAAAATTTCATCGACATTGAACCATATTTACGCAAGCTATGATGCATAAGGGCATCCCGCTCCTATGCCGTGACCTTTGACCCCACTTCACCCATTTTCAATAGGGTTCGTCCTCAGGTGGTCCCCTACCACATACTAAAAATTCATCGACATCGAACCATATTTACGCAAGTTATGACGCATAAAGGCAATAGAATGCATCCCGCTCCTATGTCCTGACCTTTGACCCCACTTCACCCATTTTCAATAGGGTTCATTCCCAGGTGGTTCCCTACAATATATTAAAATTTCATCGACATCGAACCATATTTACGCAAGTTATTGCGCAAAAAGGCAATGGAATGGATCCCGCTCCTATGCCGTGACCTTTGACCCCACTTCACCCATTTACAATAGGGGTCATTCCCAGGTGGTCCTCTACAATATGCTAAAATTTCATCGACATCGAACCGTATTTACGCAAGTTATGACGCATAAGGGCAATGGAATGGATCTCGCTCCTATGCCGTGACCTTTGACCCCATTTCGTCCATTTTCAATAGGGTTCGTCCCCAGTGATCCCCTACCACATACTAAAATTTCATCGAAATCGAACCATTTTTACGCGAGTTATCGTGCCGACAGATAGACGGACGGACGGACAAAGCTGGAGCATATACTCTTCTTCAACCTAGGGTTGGAAAGCGTAAATAATGACACATCGCCTATTTCTCAGGTGGTCATATTATTTTGACAAACCCTGTATATATATGATTTTTTTCTTCTTTTTTCTTCACCTCCAAGTTGTTTTAATACAGATGTATACAGATGTTTTTTAATCACTGTAGGGTTCAGTGATTAAAAAACGCAATGCTATTTTCTTCTCCCAGCCCACCCTGCGTACGCTCGATTGATTGAGTTAATTTGCATTGTATGGCTTTTTATATAATGCTTTTGACATCAATTATACAGAATCAAGATTGAGGTAATTACCCTTAGTAATTTTCTTATTCTTTTATCGTTCCAAAAAATTTTTTTCTTTAACTGGCCTTTTTTAAGCTATCAAAGAATTTTTGTTAAGCAAAGTTTCGCTTAGTTTTAACAGTGTAAATATGATATTTTAGTCCCAAATATAATTTTGATGTTACAAAAGGAATAATTGATTTCAGTGTATATACATACTGAATATGTTTAAACATCGTAGGTGTGTTAAAACCTATAATATGTATAAAACTATTAAGCAAATATATCAGTTTTGTTACCAAGTTCTATTCCTCCTCATTTATCGTAATTTTTTTATACATGGTAAAAAAAAAAAAAAAATTATGTGTTTTCACCAAGTTCATGATAGGAAAAGTATTTTCACATATTTTCGACCCGAACCTGCATCAATATCGCAGAGCCATGTCTCGTAAGGCAGGAAAATCGTGGTAATTACCCTGATGATAATATAATACGGCGGAATGATAAACTCTCGTAAAACGAAGATTTGTTTCGCTTGCGAATTATTTCTAAATAGAAGAACTGTAAACATTTTGAAAATTTACAGCTTCACTGGAAACTTAGTTACCTACTATTCCAATGATGAACGTAACGTAACGTGGTGCCATCTGTCATAAAATACAGAAAACATAAGAGTACGGTGACGATATTAAGAACTTCCTGCGTTGTCATACGGCTCCATGAAAGCGGAAGTTAAAAAATTAGCACAAAATGAAACTTTGAACATCAATTAAAATAGCTTCATTTTATAGCTTGGAATACTTAATATTTTCTAAAACATAACCATAATTATGCAATCCAACATTTTTTTGTCTACTGACGTCATGGAAATACAGGTCGAGCCATATTTTTTCTGGACAATTAATGCATTCACAAGGATGAAACTTCGAACATCAATTAAAATAGCTTCATTTTATAACTTGGAATACTTAATATTTTCTAAAACATAACCATAATTATGCAATCCAAAAATTTGTTTGTCTACTGACGTCATGGAGTACAGGTCGCGCCATCTTTTTTCTGGACAATTAATGCTTTCACAAGGATGAAAATTTGAACATCAATTAAAATAGCTTCATTTTATAATTTGAATACTTAATATTTTCTAAAACATAACCATAATTATGCAATCCAAAATTTGTTTGTCTACTGACGTCATCGGAGTACAGGTCGTGCCATCTTTTTTCTGGACAATTAATGCGTTCCCAAGGATGAAAATTTGAACATCGATTAAAATAGCTTCATTTTATAATTTGGAATACTTAATATTTTCTAAAACATAACCATAATTATGCAATTCAACATTTGTTTGTCTACTCACGTCATGGAAATACAGGTCGCGCCATATTTTTTCTGGACAATTAATGCATTCACAAGGATGAAACTTCGAACATCAATTAAAATAGCTTCATTTTATAGCTTGGAATACTTAATATTTTCTAAAACATAACCATATTTATGCAATCCAACATTTGTTTGTCTACTGACGTCATGGAAATACAGGTCGCGCCATATTTTTTCTGGACAATTAATGCATTCACAAGGATGAAACTTTGAACATCAATTAAAATAGCTTCATTTTATAGCTTGGAATACTTAATATTTTCTAAAACATAACCATAATTATGCAATCCAACATTTGTTTGTCAACTGACGTCATGGAAATACAGGTCGCGCCATATTTTTTCTGGACAATTAATGCATTCAGAAGGATGAAACTTTGAACATCAATTAAAATAGCTTCATTTTATAGCTTGGAATACTTAATATTTTCTAAAACATAACCATAACTATGCAATCCAACATTTGTTTGTCTACTGACGTCATGGAAATACAGATCGCGCCATATTTTTTCTGGACAATTAATGCATTCACAAGGATGAAACTTCGAACATCAATTAAAATAGCTTCATTTTATAGCTTGGAATACTTAATATTTTCTAAAACATAACCATAATTATGCAATCCAACATTTGTTTGTCTACTGACGTCATGGAAATACAGGTCGCGCCATATTTTTTCTGGACAATTAATGCATTCACAAGGATGAAACTTTGAACATCAATTAAAATAGCTTCATTTTATAGCTTGGAATACTTAATATTTTCTAAAACATAACCATAATTATGCAATCCAACATTTGTTTGTCTACTGACGTCATGGAAATACAGGTCGCGCCATATTTTTTCTGGACAATTAATGCATTCACAAGGATGAAACTTCGAACATCAATTGAAATAGCTTCATTTTATAGCTTGGAATACTTAATATTTTCTAAAACATAACCATAATTATGCAATCCAACATTTTTTTGTCTACTGACGTAATGGAAATACAGGTCGCGCCATATTTTTTCAGGACAATTAATGCATTCACAAGGATGAAACTTTGAACATTAATTAAAAATAGCTTCATTTTATAGCTTGGAATACTTAGTATTTTCTAAAACATAACCATAATTATGCAATCCAACATTTGTTTGTCTATTGACGTCATGGAAATACAGGTCGCGCCATATTTTTTCTGGACAATTAATGCATTCACAAGGATGAAACTTTGAACATCAATTAAAATAGCTTCATTTTATAGCTTGGAATACTTAATATTTTCTAAAACATAACCATAATTATGCAATCCAACATTTGTTTGTCTACTGACGTCATGGAAATACAGGTGGCGCCATATTTTTTCTGGACAATTAATGCATTCACAAGGATGAAACTTTGAACATCAATTAAAATAGCTTCATTTTATAGCTTGGAATACTTAATATTTTCTAAAACATAACCATAATTATGCAATCCAACATTTGTTTGTCTACTGACGTCATGGAAATACAGGTGGCGCCATATTTTTTCTGGACAATTAATGCATTCACAAGGATGAAACTTTGAACATCAATTAAAATAGCTTCATTTTATAGCTTGGAATACTTAATATTTTCTAAAACATAACCATAATTATGCAATCCAACATTTTTTTGTCTACTGACGTAATGGAAATACAGGTCGCGCCATATTTTTTCAGGACAATTAATGCATTCACAAGGATGAAACTTTGAACATCAATTAAAAATAGCTTCATTTTATAGCTTCGAATACTTAGTATTTTCTAAAACATAACCATAATTATGCAATCCAACATTTGTTTGTCTATTGACGTCATGGAAATACAGGTCGCGCCATATTTTTTCTGGACAATTAATGCATTCACAAGGATGAAACTTTGAACATCAATTAAAATAGCTTCATTTTATAGCTTGGAATACTTAATATTTTCTAAAACATAACCATAACTATGCAATCCAACATTTGTTTGTCTACTGACGTCATGGAAATACAGATCGCGCCATATTTTTTCTGGACAATTAATGCATTCACAAGGATGAAACTTCGAACATCAATTAAAATAGCTTCATTTTATAGCTTGGAATACATAATATTTTCTAAAACATAACCATAACTATGCAATCCAACATTTGTTTGTCTACTGACGTCATGGAAATACAGATCGCGCCATATTTTTTCTGGACAATTAATGCATTCACAAGGATGAAACTTCGAACATCAATTAAAATAGCTTCATTTTATAGCTTGGAATACTTAATATTTTCTAAAACATAACCATAATTATGCAATCCAACATTTGTTTGTCTACTGACGTCATGGAAATACAGGTCGCGCCATATTTTTTCTGGAGGATTAATGCATTCACAAGGATGAAACTTTGAACATCAATTAAAATAGCTTCATTTTATAGCTTGGAATACTTAATATTTTCTAAAACATAACCATAATTATGCAATCCAACATTTGTTTGTCTACTGACGTCATGGAAATACAGGTCGCGCCATAATTTTTCTGGACAATTAATGCATTCACAAGGATGAAACTTTGAACATCAATTAAAATAGCTTCATTTTATAGCTTGGAATACTTAATATTTTCTAAAACATAACCATAATTATGCAATCCAACATTTGTTTGTCTACTGACGTCATGGAAATACAGGTCGCGCCATATTTTTTCTGGACAATTAATGCATTCACAAGGATGAAACTTCGAACATCAATTGAAATAGCTTCATTTTATAGCTTGGAATACTTAATATTTTCTAAAACATAACCATAATTATGCAATCCAACATTTTTTTGTCTACTGACGTAATGGAAATACAGGTCGCGCCATATTTTTTCAGGACAATTAATGCATTCACAAGGATGAAACTTTGAACATTAATTAAAAATAGCTTCATTTTATAGCTTGGAATACTTAGTATTTTCTAAAACATAACCATAATTATGCAATCCAACATTTGTTTGTCTATTGACGTCATGGAAATACAGGTCGCGCCATATTTTTTCTGGACAATTAATGCATTCACAAGGATGAAACTTTGAACATCAATTAAAATAGCTTCATTTTATAGCTTGGAATACTTAATATTTTCTAAAACATAACCATAACTATGCAATCCAACATTTGTTTGTCTACTGACGTCATGGAAATACAGATCGCGCCATATTTTTTCTGGACAATTAATGCATTCACAAGGATGAAACTTCGAACATCAATTAAAATAGCTTCATTTTATAGCTTGGAATACATAATATTTTCTAAAACATAACCATAACTATGCAATCCAACATTTGTTTGTCTACTGACGTCATGGAAATACAGATCGCGCCATATTTTTTCTGGACAATTAATGCATTCACAAGGATGAAACTTCGAACATCAATTAAAATAGCTTCATTTTATAGCTTGGAATACTTAATATTTTCTAAAACATAACCATAATTATGCAATCCAACATTTGTTTGTCTACTGACGTCATGGAAATACAGGTCGCGCCATATTTTTTCTGGACGATTAATGCATTCACAAGGATGAAACTTTGAACATCAATTAAAATAGCTTCATTTTATAGCTTGGAATACTTAATATTTTCTAAAACATAACCATAATTATGCAATCCAACATTTGTTTGTCTACTGACGTCATGGAAATACAGGTCGCGCCATAATTTTTCTGGACAATTAATGCATTCACAAGGATGAAACTTTGAACATCAATTAAAATAGCTTCATTTTATAGCTTGGAATACTTAATATTTTCTAAAACATAACCATAATTATGCAATCCAACATTTGTTTGTCTACTGACGTCATGGAAATACAGGTCGCGCCATATTTTTTCTGGACAATTAATGCATTCACAAGGATGAAACTTCGAACATCAATTGAAATAGCTTCATTTTATAGCTTGGAATACTTAATATTTTCTAAAACATAACCATAATTATGCAATCCAACATTTTTTTGTCTACTGACGTAATGGAAATACAGGTCGCGCCATATTTTTTCAGGACAATTAATGCATTCACAAGGATGAAACTTTGAACATTAATTAAAAATAGCTTCATTTTATAGCTTGGAATACTTAGTATTTTCTAAAACATAACCATAATTATGCAATCCAACATTTGTTTGTCTATTGACGTCATGGAAATACAGGTCGCGCCATATTTTTTCTGGACAATTAATGCATTCACAAGGATGAAACTTTGAACATCAATTAAAATAGCTTCATTTTATAGCTTGGAATACTTAATATTTTCTAAAACATAACCATAACTATGCAATCCAACATTTGTTTGTCTACTGACGTCATGGAAATACAGGTGGCGCCATATTTTTTCTGGACAATTAATGCATTCACAAGGATGAAACTTTGAACATCAATTAAAATAGCTTCATTTTATAGCTTGGAATACTTAATATTTTCTAAAACATAACCATAATTATGCAATCCAACATTTTTTTGTCTACTGACGTAATGGAAATACAGGTCGCGCCATATTTTTTCAGGACAATTAATGCATTCACAAGGATGAAACTTTGAACATCAATTAAAAATAGCTTCATTTTATAGCTTGGAATACTTAGTATTTTCTAAAACATAACCATAATTATGCAATCCAACATTTGTTTGTCTATTGACGTCATGGAAATACAGGTCGCGCCATATTTTTTCTGGACAATTAATGCATTCACAAGGATGAAACTTTGAACATCAATTAAAATAGCTTCATTTTATAGCTTGGAATACTTAATATTTTCTAAAACATAACCATAACTATGCAATCCAACATTTGTTTGTCTACTGACGTCATGGAAATACAGATCGCGCCATATTTTTTCTGGACAATTAATGCATTCACAAGGATGAAACTTCGAACATCAATTAAAATAGCTTCATTTTATAGCTTGGAATACTTAATATTTTCTAAAACATAACCATAATTATGCAATCCAACATTTTTTTGTCTACTGACGTAATGGAAATACAGGTCGCGCCATATTTTTTCAGGACAATTAATGCATTCACAAGGATGAAACTTTGAACATCAATTAAAAATAGCTTCATTTTATAGCTTGGAATACTTAGTATTTTCTAAAACATAACCATAATTATACAATCCAACATTTGTTTGTCTATTGACGTCATGGAAATACAGGTCGCGCCATATTTTTTCTGGACAATTAATGCATTCACAAGGATGAAACTTTGAACATCAATTAAAAATAGCTTCAATTTATAGCTTGGAATACTTAGTATTTTCTAAAACATAACCATAATTATGCAATCCAACATTTGTTTGTCTATTGACGTCATGGAAATACAGGTCGCGCCATATTTTTTCTGGACAATTAATGTATTCACAAGGATGAAACTTTGAACATCAATTAAAATAGCTTCATTTTATAGCTTGGAATACTTAATATTTTCTAAAACATAACCATAATTATGCAATCCAACATTTTTTTGTCTGCTGCCGTCATGAAAATACAGGTGGTGCCATCTTTTTTCTGGACAATTAATGCGCTCAGAAGGATGAAAATTTGAACATCGATTAAAATAGCTTCATTTTATAACTTGGAATACTTAATATTTTCTAAAACATAACCATAATTATGCAATCCAACATTTGTTTGTCTACTGACGTCATCAAAGTACAGGTCGCGCCGTATTTTTTCATGACAATTAATGCATTCACAAGGATGAAAATCAGAACATCGATTAAAATAGCTTCATTTTATAACTTGGAATACTTAATATTTTCTAAAACATAACCATAATTATGCAATCGAACATTTTTTTGTCTGCTGCCGTCATGAAAATACAGGTGGCGCCATATTTTTTCTGGACAATTAATGCGTTCACAAGGATGAAAATTTGAACATCGATTAAAATAGCTTCATTTTATAACTTGGAATACTTAATATTTTCTAAAACATAACCGTAATTATGCAATTCAACATTTGTTTGTCTACTGACGTCATCAAAGTACAGGTCCGCCATCCTTTTTCTGGTTTCAAAACCACCAAAGGAAAAGTTATTGATTTTTAATATAATTATGGTTATGTTGTAGAAAATATTAAGTATTCCAAGTTATAATAAAGTTATTTTAATCGATGTTCAAATTTTCACCCGCGGGAACACATTAATTGTGAAGGAAATGTGTACAAAAGTTTTTCCATTGGAAATATAGGAAGCAAAATTACTTGACGTCCACCTTAATAATATGGGATAAGAGCGATGGAATGGATCGCAATCCATTTCATCGAAATCGAACCATTTTTACGCACGTTATGACGCATAAGGGCAATGGAATGCATTTTGCTCCTATGTCCTGACCTTTGACCCCACTTCACCCATTTTGAATAAGATTCTTCCCCAGGCGGTCCCCTAAGACATAGTAAAATTTCATTGAAATCGAACCATATTTACTCAAGTTATGACAAAAGTTATGGGCAATGGAATGATCCCGTTCCTACGTCGTGACCTTTGACCCCATTTGTCCCATTTTCAATAGGGTCCGTCCCCAGGTGGTCCCCTACCAAATTACAAAAATGTAATCGAAATCGAACCATTTTTGCGCCAGTTATCGTGCGGACAGACGGACGGACAAAGCTGGAGCATATACGCTTCTTCAACCTACATCTGGAAAGCGTAAAAAACGCGCCGCCCCGGTGGCGCAGTGGTCTAAGCGATGGCCTTTCATCATTCGTCCGAACGGGGTCCGGGTTCGAATCCCGGTGAGGCATGGGTTTTTGTGTTTGTCTTACGGCGCTGGTTCTCTCCCTTCCCTGGAACCAGTGACCCTAAATTAGGGACGGGCGACTGCTTATAGCCCATTGAGTTGCTCACGGTGGTCGTTAAACCTCCAATAAAAAAAAAAAAAACGCTGCAAGAAAGAATTTTAAATTCTTTTCACTACCGGCAACAAAGGAATTCTTGCAATACCCACCCCTTCCTCTGAAGACACAAAAACAGTGATCTGACTCGTTACGTCCTTAGTGTAAGTGTTGGTAGAATGTCGCTTTCAACCTTTCATTGTCTTAATCGCTTTTCAAAATTTTTCATTTTTTGCTTACGAGAGTAGTACTGTACTTGAACAACTTCTTTAAAAGAAAATGTCCTTTTTGTTCATCTAAATCAAATTTTAACGTCGTGCCACGGAGACACAACACCCAACCCCTCATTAACTTCCTTTTCAGGGTCGGATTAAGGGGGGGGTGGGTCTCGCGGGGCTGTAGCCTAGGGGCCCACCATTACCAAGGGCACAGGAGGCATGCCGCTACACTGCACAAAATACACAGCTTATAATTTACACCCAGAAATAAGTAAAACAGTTTTAGTTTTCTCTGGTATGATTTCCACTCAATCACAAATACTGGCTAGAAGACGAACAGATTTCAAGGCAGTGACTCATTAGGGGTAAACGTTCCATGTCGCTGAGACAGTTTCAGCTTTTTCACTAACATCCACCTACATCTCCCTGTTTGCACTTGCAACCGCTAATGAGCGAAATCCACTGCGACTTCACATCGCATAACAAAAAAGATGCACCAAGAAAAGTATACAATGCTAAATTATTAAAAATTCCAAGACGAAATCTAGGAATCTTACGCTTTCAACTCATGTTCTTGTGAGAACAGTGGAAAATACAGGGACTTTTATGAGGACTGCAGGTAATTTATTTGTTTCGAGAATGCACCACGTATTAAATATCACAAGCATATTGCTGCCTCTTCGTGATTTAACGGACTTCAAAAACGATTGTCAGTCATAAGTTCTTTGGAGGCCCACTCAGATGTTTTAACCTTGGTAGCCTATTGAGATGACTTAGCCTAGGGGCCCACTATGGCTTTAATCCTGCCCTGCTCCCTTCCTTCAAGCCAGCGACCTTACCTTACACTCTTCTCCTCCAAAGCAGTCGTAAGACACGTCCTACTTCCTCATTGCCCAGTGAAAGGTTTAAGAGTTCCAGCATAGCTTTTTTCTTCTTTCCGGGTTTAACGACCACCGTGAGCAACTCCTGCATGGGCTATAAGCAGACCCCCATTTCTAATTTAGGGCCACTGGGTCCAGGGAAAGGATAAAGCTTGCTCCTTATGTCAAACACAACATCCGCGCCACACCGGGATTTCAACCCAGACCCATCTCGAACGAATAGTCAGAAACCACCGCTTAGATCACTGCGCCATCGAGGTGACATGATATTCCTCCACTTTTCGTGTTGGAATCTTCAACTTAGTAGCACAAACAAACATCAGAGCAATTAGTAATAACCTTCATCAGTCAATTCCTATCCACTGTGCCCATTTATCCCTTGCCGTACTAACATGAAAAAGGCTTAAACTAAGGATTTGGAAAAGTGGATAATAAATGCATTTTGATGGCACTGGGGATGCTATTTTGATAACCTTTCTACGAAAACCTAAACAAAGCAATTCCTATCGGAAATACCTAGGAGCACACGACGAAAAACACAAGACTTATTATTACTCCGCAAAGTTCAGATTATATTTTAAATTTAAAAAGATTGAAAAATGGCACGTCCTGAATTGGGGGGGGCATCAGGGTGTAGCAAGACAACAGCCCACCCTCTCATCCCTTTGGCGACATCCCTGTAAAGAATACCTACAACTTCAAGGGGTGGGGGGGGACCCTAAGTTACTATAGAGCTGAAGTGAGTTGGCAAAGCGTAGAAATCATAACAATCTACGAGGTATAAGATAACTTCATGGTAAAGAAAATCTCTTTTCACATTTGCCAGCAGTATCTTCTAGCAACGGTGAAAAGAGATTTTCTCTACCAGGAAGTTATCTAATACCTCGTAGATTGTTGTGATTCGTGGTTTTAAAGAATACCTACAACCAGTGATGTATTCAGGCATCTTTTCGGGGGCCATGAAGCCACCCCCTCCCCCCGTAGGTTTTGAGTGATCTCCCTTTATATTTAGTATAATCATTTTCGTTTATAACTGAATATTTTGAAAAATTAATTTAAAAAAATTAGGAAAATTAGGGAAAATATCATTACAATGAAGAAGAAAAAACATCCACATGGATTTCAATTTGAAATTTCTATCATCCTTCAATAAAACATTAAACAGTCCTCACTGAAGGGGCAATTTTTCAAGCAATCGAATCATCTGGGTAAAATTGGATCCCCGAGATCTTCGTTATTTGAAATTATAGGATCCTTGTGTTTTTAGTAAGTAAAGTAATTCATCGTAACTTCTGTGACGTATATTCTAAAATAATTTTCCTTTTTAGTTTCTTTCCCTATGTAAATCTTGAGTTTATTCTCAGTTATACTTCACACTTAACGTGATATTTTTTCTCTCAAACGAATACTGTTGGCAACATAATTGAGGTGGAATGAACGTGACGTATGCCTGTTATTAGATAAGAACGGGAGATATAAACTACGAGTAAACTGTTGCTTGTGGAGCGATTAATGTGGAGCGTTGTTGGTGTGTGGTGTGTTTAATGTGGAGTGTTGATACCGATTTGTTATGTGAAGTGCTACATCGAGAAATAAAGCATCATTTCCGTAAGTTTGACTTCTGGTGGTTTTTGTTTTTTTTAAGTGTTTCGTCTGGCCGTTAAGGTTTAATTTAGGAACTTTTTCATCCTATGGTAATGTTTTAAAATAACGTAGCAGTACGAAAAGACTTTTACGTTATACTTCTCTATTTTGATGAACTTGAAATTCGACACAAGTCATTTGCAGCGGTTGCCAGATACGGTTCGTATCCTAAAGCTCGTTCATTTGATGAATGCAATCGAAAATCCTAAACTACGTTTCGTTTGAAATATGTACAAATACACATGTTCCGCAGAGATCCTTTGAATCAAGTCTGTAACATACTAGTTGACATCATTCTAGAGCATCGAAGGCTAGTTTAATTCGTGCAACCTCAATTTCGAATAATGTAATCTACACTGAGTGATCACTGAATTATGACCACCAACCTAACACTTCGTAGGTCCTCCTTTCGCCCTCAGTGCAGCAGCTACACGACGTGCCACAGATACAATAAGATGCCAGAAGCAATTGGAAAGTATGGCAGACCAAGTTGTGTGTAATGAGGCCTTCAGTGCACGTATGGAGGTGATTGATGTATCCAGACACCTGATATGCCGTTTCGTTGTATCCCACAAGCGCTCTATGTGATTGATATTGGGGGAGTTTGGAAGCCAATCGGTATACTGGAAATCTGAACTGTGTTCCTCAAACCATTCCTGCACAGCATTAGACCTGTCGCTCAGCGCATTGTCATCTGGGCAGACACCGTCGTCATTCGGGAAAAAGTGCAACATTGCGTAGTGTACAGAGTCAGCAAGCAATTCACGATAGTGGGCACCAGTCATACGTTGTTCCACATACACCAGGGGTCCGAGTTCCTTCCAGGTAAACATACCCCATACAACCGACTCCATCGGTTCGGCGCTGCAGACACCATGCACGATGGATCGAGTGCCTTATGTTGTTTGCACCAAATACACTGGCGTGCAAAAATTAAGGACGAGACGGTTTTTCGAATGTAACGTCGTGCAGAAGTGCTCCACATAGACTCAAATCATACCATAAGATCCCCAAGATGTAAGAATATGGGACAAGTGAGCAAACCCGTTCAAACAAGGAATCCAAAGGATACAAAAGCACTTTATTGAAAAGGTAGCTTCGAGCACAACTGGACAGAAGACAGAAACGTCCATGTGACAGGCGGCTGCCAAGAAAAATCCAGTCTTTAGTAGGGGATATGATCACCCCTGACTGCGTTGCAGGATTTACAACGTCTGTTCATGCTGAGGACGAGGTTGTCAAGGAGCTGTTGAGGCATCGCGGCACATTCCTCTTGTAGCGCCAATCGCAGCTGCGGAATCGTTGCTGGCGGCTGGTGACGTGCTGCCAAGCGTCTCCCGAGAAGGATCCACACGTGTTCGATTGGATTTAGGTCTGGGGGCTTAGCGGGCCAATCCATGCGTTGAATATCTTCCCTGTCCAACAGTTGTGCGAGAGCCACTGTACGATGAGGTACAGCGTTGTCGTCCATGAAGAGGAACTCAGGACCCACAGCACCTCTAAACAGACGCACGTGAGGCAGGAGGAGAACCTCGGTACAATAGCGGACACCAGTGACTGAACTTCCTTGGAAGATGTGGGGGTCAGTACGGATACCAAGCATGATATCGCCCCAAACAAGAACTGCGCCACCTCCAAACCGGTCACTTTCGATGATGTTGGAGGTGTGATTGCGTGTTCCCTGCTCTCTCCAGATGTGTATACGTCCAGAATCGCTCGTCCGACTAAATCGGCTCTCATCCATAAATAGAACTCGACCCCATTGCTGATGTGCCCAGTTCTTGTGTTCCTGGCACCACAGAAACCGCCGTCTCCGATGAGCAAGCTTTAATGGCACACGCCGCACTGGTCGTCGTGCAAATAGACCATCTTTGTGCAGCCTCTTGGCCACAGTAAAACGCGATGACGGACGTCCAGTTGTCTGTTGCATGTACCTTGCGATTTCTCCCGCTGTCTGCCGTCTGTCTCTTCTCGCCTGTAGGACAATATACCGGTCGTCCGTCGCCGTGGTTGCTCGTGGAAGACCACTGCTAAACTCTCGGACAGGTGTTCCTGTCGTTTGAAATGCTCTCCAAGCTCATGAAACGATGCTGTGAGCGATCCCGAACTCCTCGGCCACACTAGTCACACTTCGACCTTCTTCCAACTTCCCAATGACGCGACCTCGGGTAAAGTCATCCAGATGTCGTCTACTGGATTGCCTGTTGGCCATATCATACGGTGGCAGCAACTTGACGTCGTTCAAACCGATGTACACCGTGCAATATCTTTCACCGAATTGTTGAGCGTACGCCGCCTGTGTGCTTTATACCCTTCCGACACCCCCCCCCTTACGTCATGCTGCATATATGCAAATGCCCTACCGTACCGGACTCTAGTCTATTTCCTGAGTGGTCTTTCTGTCCATTCTGCCTGCTCGTTTTTTTTAGTCATCTGACGTCAAACTTGCACCAGGTGAGCCTCTTGCGCCGATGAACCGAGTTTAGTACAGGATACTGTCGGGTCGTCTGGTGTAATAGTCCACACATGAAGCTTGTAAGGCATAGTCATAAGAGATACTGTTCCAAACTGACCTCTGTTGTATTGGGTAGAGAATTGTTGAACAGTGCTGGGTCTGTTGGCCTGTCCAAGTCTTCGAATCCGGCGCTCACCTCTCACATCAACCTTTCGCTGTCCTGTGCAGTCTTGCATCTGGGTGGTTGACATTTTTCACGCCATTCCTGATACACTAACTACGGCGGCTTGCGAACGACCCACCAATTCATACGTTTGGGAAATAGAGGCACCCGCTCTCGGAGCACCCACAATCTATCCTTTCTCAAAGTCCGATAACTTCTTCCGTTTACCCTTCACGCTCCGAATTTTACTACCTACTGCTCCACTCACACCTTATATAAGCAATGTAGGCACACTAATCGCTCCCTCTCGGAAATCATCACGTGGTCAACGAGCCGCATCCGCTTTTGATAGGGGTGATCATAATTCATTGTTAACTCTGTGTATGTCAGCGACAGTACAGCATTGAAAATCAAACCGGCATCTTCTTTTGCTAGGTGCCGAAATAATATTAGATTAGTGCATAAATTTTTAATGCTATGATGGTCGATGTTGGTTGTGACATTCTTTTAACTTATTCTCAACAGCTGAACATCCAGAAATTCAAGGTCGTTGCCCGCTTTGGACTGATGCACATCATTGCCACTAATCTATGTGTCTGGATTCGAACCGTAGGAATGGAAACCCTCGAGGCTATCGCGGAAAACCAAAAAGAGACTGGTTTGGGAGCAAGCCTAGAAGAACTCATTTTGCCTTTCAGGATTTCTGGTAAGTGATTTACTCATCAGGAATTATATGCCAAGCTTTACATACTCTGACCTCTAACTGGAAACACTGACTTCTTTTCTTTTAATCGAAATTATTAGGTTGCTGCAGATGAAATGTAGGATTTTGCAGACACGCGCAGTTAGCAGGTGATTTATGAATTAATAGATGGCGATTTAAAGCGACGGTGGTTTCTGATATGCTGCTGCCTATAAAGCATTGGCTATTTCGTCAGTAGCATCAGCTTCTAGGAAGTTGTGCTACTGTGAAGAGTATAACGAAGTAAATTTCTCCGTCATTTTGGTCCACGCCGGGGATTGAACCCGAGTCCACTTATTCCGGAACAAGTCGCTCTACCAATTGAGCTACGCGGACGTTCGTATCGCTGTTATCTGCCATTATGTCGTGTGCGTTCTGCGCGGCAGGCACGTCACATCTCCCCCCTCCCCCTAAAGAGGGCCGGGGGCATGGCCCACGGGTCAGCCGTGACCATGAATTGTCGCAGGCAGCCATCCGCTGTAGAACGGGTACTTGAGAACTCCCAGTCAATCTGGTGTGCGGAATGCAACATCACACACATTTATTTTTCGAAGCGCTGAAGAAGGGATTCTCTTATTTTTCCTATCTCGCGGTGTGGAAAGAACATCACACCATTGCGAGATCTTGAACGGCCGGGTCATCCGGGAAGTTCGGGCGCCATTATAACGAAGTAAATTTCTCCGTCGTTTTGGTCCACGCCGGGGATCCAACCCGAGTCCACTTATTCCGGAACAAGTCGCTCTACCAATTGAGCTACGCGGACGTTCGTTCTTGCTGCTATCTGCCATTATGTCGTGTGCGTCTTGCGAGGCAGGCACGTCACAAGAAGACGATGGGTCAGAGCCAAATTCGTGCCATTTTCTTGTATGAGTTCAAACTTGGACACCGTACATCGAATGCAGCTCGTAACATCACCACAGCATTTGGGGAAGGCATCGCTAGTGAACAAAAGAAACAACGTTGGTTTGCCAAATTTCGGTCAGGTGATATGAGCCTCGAAAATGAACGTAGACCTGAAGGATCTATTTTTGTTGCTAGTGTGAGGCCTTGACTGAATCGGATCCATATCAAACAATTCGAGGACTTGGCGAGAAAGTCGAAGTACGCTATGCAACCATTTCCCGACATTTAACTCTCACGAAGTAGGTCGGCAAATGGATCCCACATATTTTTTAAATAGTATAACTATACTTGTTATACTATTTAAGTACAGTTGGTGCATTGTTCCTTGTTATTAATTAATTAGGATCCCACACGTGTCGACGGAAGGGCGCAAAACACGACGACTTAATCTGCTCTTCTCTGCTCATACCATATGAACAATATTTTGAGGCTCCTAGTCACGTGGGGTGAGAAATGAATGCTGTAATGAAATCGTCTAAGCTCGGCACAATGGCTCGACCGCGAAACCGTCGTCCAAGGAAGACGACGGTCAGTGTTTGATGGTCAGCAGCTCCTGTGATCAGCTTCTCCTTCTTATAACTGGGTCAAACCATCAATGTGGACAGGTATTATCAAGAAATTGACATTATGCATGGAAAACGTTTTACAATTGAAATTCATTCCAATTTTATAAGATTTTATGACAATTCACACGTTATGTACGAAATTTAATTTTCAGCGCCCTTAGAGGTAAATCTGTCAATGTCAAGAAACTTGCAACTGGAAAGATGTTAAAAGTAATCAGTTTTGTCTAACGTATCAAACTCAAAAAGAACGTTTGCTGTAACTGAAATAATCTCTTCGTAGCGCAAAGCTGAAATTTACGAAATTTTAACATTGAGAACTCCTAGCGGGAAATTTATAAACTGGTAGTGAAATTTAAAATGGGAAAATTTTAATAATTTTTTACGTCCGATCATTTGCAAAAATAATTTTTGAAAAATCTGTTAAAACCACATTTTTTGGCCTTTAATGGGAAATTAACGAAGTAATTGGAAAATTTAAATATTTGAGAAGGAAGAGTTAAGCCTAATCTGAGAGACACAAAAAGTAATATTTTCCTGTAAGTTGAATAGTTTCTTCACAACAGAACCTTAATTTTTTAATTTTCGACTTGACAGTCCTTAGGGGTATTTTACGGGCCGAACTTAATATCCTTAGATTTCCTATTAGTCGCAAAAAAATTTTTTGAAATATCTCTAAAAACAAAAAGTTCGATGTGCACGGGCAGACAAAGGTATTACAGTAGCGCTGTTTCTTACAAAACTTTCTAATAAGAAGAAGAAAGAATGGAATTTTAAAAAGCGTAAAAACTTCTTTCTCGACTTTACTTTTTTCTTTCTTTCTTTACTTTTTTTTTTTTTTTTTTTTGCTAATCTGACGGTTGAAAATTTTTGAGGCAATAAGAAAAGGGAGGGGGCCCCTTGAATCTTTTAGCTCCTAGAGCCCCAAAAGACCTAAAGTCGCCTCTGATTAGCCTTCTGGATTTGTCAAATTACCTTTCACTAGAGAACTTAAGTTTGGTTCCATTTGCCTTAAGAAAGATTGAAAAAAATTATTTTTTTACCAACAAGAATGAGAATGACCATGAAACGAGGGATTATACCAATATGCAATACAAATTTTGGGTTGTGCTTCCGTCTATTGGTGTAAATTATGACAAAAGTGGTAAGTCGAATGATATCCGAAAACTTGAAAGTTTCAAAGTCCTGGAGCGGGAATCGAAACCGCGTCTCCCAGTTTGTACCCGAGTATGCTATTCAAATTACTCGGAAACGCGAGACCGGGTCATTCTGAGTGGTGTAGCGGTTAGCATACTGGGGCGCAAACCGGGAGACGCGGGTTCAATTTCCACTCCAGGACGATGGAATTTTCAAATTTTCGGATATTGTTTCATTTACCACTCTTGTCAAAATTTACACTAATAGACGGAATCACAACTTTAAATTTGTATTAAGAATGAGAATGGTTTCCTCTGAAATATTCGTACTTTAAATTTCACGATGGTTTCTTATATGAATACAGTAAACTCTTGCTAATCCGGCCTCTGGCTTCGGCCGAGTCCTTGCGAAGTCTCGAGCGTGGGCTGTTTTTAGACCATCTGTTGCTACCCAGGAGGCATTTCATCTGTGCTGTA
This sequence comes from Macrothele yani, assembly GCA_039090855.1. Classification (NCBI taxonomy): domain Eukaryota; kingdom Metazoa; phylum Arthropoda; class Arachnida; order Araneae; family Macrothelidae; genus Macrothele; species Macrothele yani. The sequence goes on along the minus strand of CM077011.1, from coordinate 11,158,866 downwards.
TTACTGTTGTACGTTTTTATCTTACTGTGTATAATACGTACACATACACACTATACTTTACTGTACTGATATGAAAGGATGATTTCATTGCTGTAAATGAGACAGTATAGTACGTACTGATCGTGTTCTTTTATCATTATTTCTTTTATATCCCTTATTTATGTTTTTTCAAATACATACACATATGAGCAATTACATTGGGACCACCCCAGCCTAGAGAAATAAGCGCGCCTGGAGACCGAACGGTGGCGCAGGTGAAGTTCACAGAGTGGTATATATACAACCCGAGGACCGGTTTTCGATCAGTAGAGTGTTTGGAGTCAGAATGGGAAAAGCTGCCGATTTAACGGAGTTTGATAAAAGACAAATTGTGATGACACGGAGCCTGGGAACTACGATCTCGGAAATGTGCAGCTTGTGGGTTGCTCACGTGACGCCGTAGTGAGTACGTATCAAAAGTGGTGCACAGATGGCCAAACGACGAACTGTCGTCCAGCCATGTATCATCCGCAACTCACTGATGCCAGAGGGAAGCGGAGACTGCCGCGCATTGTTCACAGCGACCACAGGGCCACAGTGCGACAAATCACCCGCAGCTACAACAGTGGTGATCAGGGCAATGTGTCACAGCACACAGTTCATCGCAGCCTTTTGCGCATGGGCGTGCGTGGCCGAAGACCCAGACGGGTCCACATGCTCACGGTACGTCATCGCCAACAACGCATGAAATGAGCCCAAGATAATCGAGATTGGACCGTGGATGATTGGGAGAAAGTGGCCTGGTCTGACGAATCGAGATTCCTGGTGCATCACGTAGACGTCCGAGCGCGGATACTCCGATTATACCAACGGAGGCTATGGCACCTAGACGCAGCGTTGGTCGGAAACAGGCCGGCGGCGGGGGTGTTATGCTGTGGGAGATGTTTTCTTTAGGCAGTTTAGGCCCCATTATCGCAATATCACAATCTATTACAGCTGTCAGGTATCTGAATATCGTTGCGGACCGAGTTCACCCATTCATGGCAACTGTTTTTCTTGCTGGTGATGGCCATTACCAACAGGATAATGCACCATGCCACACTGCTACAATCGTCAAGGAGTGGTCCGAGAAACATGCTGGGGACTTTCTGTTAATGCCCTGGCCTCCAAATTCACCTGACATGAACCCAATCGAACATTTGTAGTTCGACTTGGAAAAGTGGGTTCATGTTAAATCACCACCCCCCGAAATGTACAACTGGAGGACCTGCTGTTGACATTATGGTACCAGATACCCTAGAATACCTATCGCCACCTCGTCGAATCGATGCCTCCCCGAGTGGCCGCTGTTTTGTGGGCTAAAGGAGGTCCTACAGTTTATTAGGTAGGTGGTCATATTGTAAGTGGTTCATCGGTGTATGTACTACATACAGTAAACTTAGTAACGTTATACATTTAATGAAGAATTAAGTTAAACGGAAGGATTTATAGGACTTTAAAAAAGGCATATTATAATCTGGCACCCATCTGTGCAAGGAACGGCTGATTAGTAAGACCAATGATTTCAAATTATTGTTCTGTAATCCCCGTTTCTCAATGGCTCGATTTCCCAAACGGCTGATTTCTTCCTTAGTTCATTATTATCTGGAACTAACAAAAATGAGGGACAAGTAGGATGAAACAGAAGACTGTTTAATCCAATATTACAAAAATCTCGATTTCCCAAATTGCTGATTCACCTTTGATCTATTTCTTATTTTGGTTTTATCACAGCTAATGAGTCATACATGGTGTGACCAAAGGCTGAAAACTCCTCCATTTGCAAAGACTTCCTTTTTTACATGTTTCTCAATGGCTCGATTTCCCAAAAGTATCGCATGCAACAGGTCACTAATTTCGATCCCAGTTGCACTCAATTGCTCGATCTATATACCATAATCGTTTTAATTGTTTTAGTGTTTCATTTAGGAAACATAGTTTCTCAATGGCTCGATTCTAGGATTTAACCTCGATCTCAAATTATGTACAAGCTCGATTTCCCAAACGGCTGATTTAACCTCGAAAAATTATTTTTTTACAGTTTCCGCTCATTTCCTGAAAAAAACCAAAAAACAAAACTGGTGTTTCGGGTTACTTTGAAAATATTCGCAGTTTCTTGGTTTCCCAACACCCTAGGCTGATTTAACCCCAGATTTCAGCGATTATTTGAAACGTTTTAATCCCAGTTTCCTCAATGGCTCGATTTGAACGGCCTCATATCTAGATGCAGCCGTTGAAAAACAAATATCTAAATCCGACTGATTACTGTTTTCTGACCACCCCTATCAAAAGTGGATGCGGCCCGTTGACCACGTGATTTCAGAGAGGGAGTGATTAGTCGACCGATGTAGTATACATAAGGTGTGAGCTGAGCAGAATTCGAAGAGGGATCAGTAAACGGAAGGATTTATAGGACTTTAAAAAAGGACAGATTATAGGAGCTCGTAGAGCGGGTGCCTCGATTTCAAATTATTGTTTTTAATCCCCGTTTCTCAATGGCTCGATTTCCCGAACGGCTGATTTAACCTCGATTTCAATTTTTTTTTTTAATCCCAGTTTCTCAATGGCTCGATTTCCCAAACGGCTGATTTAACCTCGATCTCAAATTATTTTTTTTATCCCCGTTTCTCAATGGCTCGATTTCCCAAACGGATGATTTAACCTCGATTTCAAATTATTTTTTGAATCCCAGTTTCTCAATGGCTCGATTTCCCGAACGGCTGATTTAACCTTGATTTCAAATTATTTTTTTTAATCCCAGTTTCTCAATGGCTCGATTTCCCAAACGGCTGATTTAACCTCGATTTCAAATTATTTTTTTTAATCCCCGTTTCTCAATGGCTCGATTTCCCAAACGGCTGATTTAACCTCGATTTCAAATTATTTTTTTAATCCCAGTTTCTCAATGGCTCGATTTTTCAAACGGCTGATTTAACCTCGATTTCAAATATTTTTTTTTAATCCCCGTTTCTCAATGGCTCGATTTCCCAAACGGCTGATTTAACCTCGATTTCAAATTATTTTTTTAATCCCAGTTTCTCAATGGCTCGATTTCCCAAACGGCTGATTTAACCTCGATCTCAAATTATTTTTTATAATCCCAGTTTCTCAATGGCTCGATTTCCCAAACGGCTGATTTAACCTCGATTTTAAATTATTTTTTTTAATCACAGTTTCTCAATGGCTCGATTTCCCAAACGGCTGATTTAACCTCGATTTCAAATTATTTTTTTTAATCCCAGTTTCTCAATGGCTCGATTTCCCAAACGGCTGATTTAACCTCGATCTCAAATTATTATTTTTAATCCCAGTTTCTCAATGGCTCGATTTCCCAAACGGCTGATTTAACCTCGATCTCAAATTTTTTTTTTAATCCCAGTTTCTCAATGGCTCGATTTCCCAAACGGCTGATTTAACCTCGATTTCAAATTATTTTTTTAATCCCAGTTTCTCAATGGCTCGATTTTCCGAACGGCTGATTTAACCTCGATCTCAAATTATTTTTTTAATCCCAGTTTCTCAATGGCTCAATTTCCCAAACGGCTGATTTAACCTCGATTTCAAATTATTATTTTTAATCCCAGTTTTTCAATGGCTCGATTTCCCAAACGGCTGATTTAACATCGATCTCAAATTATTTTTTTAATCCCAGTTTCTCAATGGCTCGATTTCCCAAACGGCTGATTTAACCTCGATTTCAAATTATTTTTTTTATCCCAGTTTCTCAATGGCTCGATTTTCCGAACGGCTGATTTAACCTCGATTTCAAATTTTTTTTTAATCCCAGTTTCTCAATGGCTCGATTTCCCAAACGGCTGATTTAACCTCGATTTCAAATTATTTTTTTTAATCTCAGTTTCTCAATGGCTCGATTTCCCGAACGGCTGATTTAAACTCGATTTCAAATTATTATTTTTAATCCCAGTTTCTCAATGGCTCGATTTCCCGAACGGCTGATTTAACCGCGATCTCAAATTATTTTATTAATCCCAGTTTCTCAATGGCTCGATTTCCCAAACGGCTGATTCAACCTCGATCTCAAATTATTTTTTTTAATACCTGTTTCTCAAAGGCTCGATTTCCCAAACGGCTGATTTAACCTCTATCTCAAATTTTTTTTTAATCCCAGTTTCTCAATGGCTCTATTTCCCTAACGGCTGATTTAACCTCGATTTCAAATTATTTTTTTTAATCCCAGTTTCTCAATGGCTCGATTTCCTAAACGGCTGATTTAACCTCGATTTCAAATTATTTTTTTTAATCCCCGTTTCTCAATGGCTCGATTTCCCAAACGGATGATTTAACCTCGATCTCAAATTATTTTTTTAATACCCGTTTCTCAATGGCTCTATTTCCCTAACGGCTGATTTAACCTCGATTTCAAATTATTTTTTTAATCCCAGTTTCTCAATGGCTCGATTTCCTAAACGGCTGATTTAACCTCGATTTCAAATTATTTTTTTTAATCCCCGTTTCTCAATGGCTCGATTTCCCAAACGGATGATTTAACCTCGATTTCAAATTATTTTTTTAATCCCAGTTTCTCAATGGCTTTATTTCCCTAACGGCTGATTTAACCTCGATTTCAAATTATTTTTTTAATCCCAGTTTCTCAATGGCTCGATTTCCCAAACGGCTGAATTGGTGGGTTGTTCGCGAGCTTAGTGTATCAGCACTGGCGTGAAAATGGTCAAACAAAGACCCGGAGGCAAAAATGCACAGGACAGCGGAAAGTTTGATGCGAAAGGTGAGCACCCGGTCCGAACACTCGTACAGACCAACAGACGCAGTGCTGTCCAACAGTTGACTAGCCAATGCAACAGAGGCCAATCCGGAAAAGTATCTGTCATGACCCTGCGTCGCACGCACGCACTCGTATGGGCTTTGACAGCAGATGACCCCGACGACATCCTCTCCTAACCACAGTTCATTGGCGCAGTAGACTCGCCTGGTGCAAAGATCGTACAAGTTGGACATCGGATGACTGGAAAACAAAAGTCTGCTGTTCTGATGAGTGGCGGTTTTTAGTCCGCTCCGTTAATGGTCGTGTACGTATTTGCCGGAAAGAACATGAGGCACTCGATCCATCCCGCATGGTCTCCACAGTGGTTATATGTTGTAGGGCATCTTTACCTGGCAGAAACTTGGACTTCTGGTGCATGTGAAACAACGTATGATTGCTGCCCACTATTGTGAATTGCTTGCTGATGCCACAGCAGTGTTACACTTTTTCCCAAATGGCGACGGTGTCTTCCAAGATGGCAGTGCGCTAAGCAACAGGTCCAATGTTGTGCAGGAATAGTTTGAGGAACACAATTCAGATTTCCGGCATATCGATTGGCCTTCGAACTCCCTCGATATCAATCCCATAAAGCCTATGTGAGATACTACGGAACGCATATCAGGAGTCTGGATACACCAATCAGCTCCATACCTGTATTGAAGGCTGCATTACATACAGCTTGGTTAACCATACTTCCCAAGCTTTTCTGGCATCTTATTGAATCGATGCTACGTCGGATATCTACTGTACTGACGTCTAAAGGAGGTCCTATTAAGTATTAGGTAGGTGGTCATAATTCAGTGATCACATAGTGTATAAAAATAAACATATTGCACATGTGTATTTGTGTGTATCTCTGCGTGTTTGCGCGTTTCTGTGTGTGAAGAACTCCAGAATATTGAGACCTGAAGTTTCGGATGGTGAAATACGATGCCTTTGAAGGCTTGTACCTCAGTCTTTTTTTAGACACCACTCTGGCCATCTTCTTCCAAAGCTGTGCGCATGACATCATTAATATTCGAACACTAAAAAAAGGGGGGGGGATGCTTCAGTGAAATACAGGCTGGCCTACTCTGTGCGTTGGTTTTTACAGTTGTTTCTTCTGCGTGATTCAGTAGCTTTTCTTTGCTCTTAACTTGGTACAACGCGCACAATGGCACGCCTGGAAAACAAAATGTGAAACATAAAACATTTAATGACTTTGGCTTGGTTAGTGTATACATGAATTGTCCGTCGCTTGAGAGCATCACGCTGATGCTTGCTGACAGCATACATATACATTCGGTGCCTCCATTGCAGAATGCATTTCCATCACTGAATTGGAAAAACAATGGTATTAAAGATTAATGGAAATTATTTCACACACCTTCGTTTTGCTGACGACACTGTTATTTTTGTAAGTACCCTAGCAGAGTTGTATAGCATGATCCAGGAGCTTCTGAAAAGAGTGAAGAAATGGGACTGAAAGTGAACTTGGAGAAAACAAAATTAACGTAAAATGATTTTACAAGAACTGAAGATTTTGAGCTAAATAGGGCAAATCTAAAAGTAACTGATGCCTGCTTTTAACGTGGACAACATATATCAAGAGAAAACCATATCAAAGAAGAAATTAATTTGCGTATACAGCTCAGCTGGAGTGCATTTCGAAAAAACAGAGCAATTCATCATTATTTCTTATAAAAGAAAAATGTTTAATCAATGCATCCTTCCAGATCTTAATGTACGGATCAGAGACATGGACCTTAAATAAAACAGACATAAAAAAGCTACGAACATCTCAAAGAAGCATGGGGTGATGCATGTTTGGTGTAAGAAAAAGAGATAGGAAATGAAACTCAATGATCAGGAAAATGACAAGAGTGTAGGATATCATAATCAAAGATAGGAAATGAAGCTCATGGATCAGGAAAATGACAAGAGTGGATGATATCATGATCAAAAAGAGGAAATGAAACTCGTGGATCAGAGAAATGGCAAGAGTGGATGATATCATGGTCAAAGATAGGAAATGAAACTCAGGGATCAGGGAAATGGCAAGAGTTGATGATTTCATCATCAAAGATAGGAAATGAAACTCATAGATTAGGAAAATGACGAGACTAGGATTTCATGGTCAAAGACAGAAAGTGAACTCATGGATCAGAAAAAAGACAAGGGTGTAGGATATCATAATCAAAGATAGGAAATGAAACTCATGGATCAGGGAAATGGAAAGAGTGGATGATATCATGATCAAAAAGAGGAAATGAAACTCGTGGATCAGAGAAATGGCAAGAGTGGATGATATCATGGTCAAAGATAGGAAATGAAACTCGGGATCAGGGAAATGGCAAGAGTTGATGATTTCATCATCAAAGATAGGAAATGAAACTCATAGATTAGGAAAATGACGAGACTAGGATATCATGGTCAAAGACAGAAAGTGAACTCATGGATCAGGAAAATGACAAGAGTGTAGGATATCATAATCAAAGATAGGAAATGAAACTTGTGTATCACGGAAATGGCAAGAGTGGGTGATATGATCAAAGTAAAAATCCTCAAGTTGCAATATGCTGGACATATTGCTAGGAAACCTGAGCACGGTTGTACAACTGAAATTCTAGGCTGGATATTAAGGGAGTGGAAAAGACCTAGAAGAATTCTGAATACAAGTGATGTGGGTGGTCGAAATTGGAAAGCATGCCGGAGTGACATGGAAGCGAATAGCTCAAGATAGAGAGTTGTGAAAGTAATTTGGGGATGCCTTCACCCAGAAGTAGTTTCACAATGGTTTATTATTGTGACGTATATAGATGGAAAGAGAGAACAAAACTGGATAAGAATTTATTTGGAAGAAATCAAGAAACAGCGAATTACCATTATACGTCACGAATAGAGTATTTAATCTGTGTTTTCTCTTTTCGGGTTTAATAACCACCTTTTGCAGCTCGGAGGGCTTTTTATCAGCCACCTGTCTCTAATTTGGGCATTCCGGTTCCATAGAAGGTACACAGCCATCACAACGCATCACCAGTGCTTCATCCGGGCTGGAACCAGTGCCCATCTCGGACGAATGGCCAGAAGTAAGCGCCTCAGACCACTCGGCCACCTGAGCGGCTCAGTGTATCTACTTAGTTTTCACTTGCACTCTGATATGTCGTAGACCGTAACATTAAAAATGATAACTGTAATCATCTCAGAGAAGAAATGTAAGATGCATACCCAGTGTAATTAAAATCTCAGTGAAGGAGATCATGAATCAAACTCAAGATGGGAATATCTAATCTAACTCAGGAAAGAAAATCAAATTATACTTAAGGAAAGAAATTGTGAACCTATCCAGGATACTCGACCATACTCATGCATCAGGGTCAATGTAAAGGTCTGGACGTATTGCTAGATGAGCAAGCGCTTTTGGTAAATGAAGGTTAAAAACTACAACCAAATGCTAAAAATTTAGTAAAAAAAAACAGAATCCGTTCACCACAAAAAAATAATTATATTGATGTGTTTCCGAGCGGTTTTTTCACATAATTTAGGAGAGATGAATGTTCTATTCGGAGAGGATTTGGAAGAGAGCCAGATATGCTAATACTACTGAGCAAGACATGCACAAATTAAGTTCCATAGCCAGGCAAAGAAAGCCACATTTGTCTACACACACAAAGACGTTTGGTTAGAAAAGTACTGTCGGCCCGGAAGCCAGTTATTACACTTAGTATTCGAAAGGGGAGGGTGGGGGGACTTTCCCTCTTATTAGATTTTTATTCCTCTCTTCAGTTCAGAGAGAATGTTCTCAATAGTTTAGCATACCTGGAACGATTAAAGTACTGGGTTACCCGGTGCGCCTCGGATAAATCAAAGTTCGCACTCTATCCATTAGAATACGGGCAAAATATTTCTTCCAAAAACTAAGTAGGCCAATTATAAGAAAAGTACTTACATGCGATCTTTTGGCACTTCTGCGCAATTCATAATAATGTCATTTGGGTCGGCTGTCGGCAAGCCATATTGATGAAAACGAACTGATAAACCGTATTCACACACACACACGCAAGAGGAAGAGCGTTTGCTGGACACGGCGTTGGCGAGACTCCCCCTCTCTTTTCTTTAAGACGGTAGCACTGTAGCTGGAGATCCCGCGGTCAGCTTGAGGTCGGTTACCCTCCTGGTTGAAACTATAAACGTTAACTTGCTGCTGTCACTTGCGCTCGGTTTTCGCGGGCATGAAGAGCAACGTGACCTGGACTGCGGATACTCCTTCCGAAAACTTTCTTTTGCGTTCGCTTTCAAAGAACACTGGTTAGGTATTGAGACCATTATGTGGGCTTTCAGGATAGCGGCTTTCCCTTCATTTCCATAACTACGACGATCGATAGGATTTCTTTGTGCTGAATCGGGCTTACTTCTGCCGACCACAGCTGCTATTCCTTTTTCATATGCGAATTCTCACTCTTGGTAGACTGACCGCTGCTACCAAAATTTTCTTAGCCCTCACGGCTGAACTATGCCCCCCCCCGAAACAATCTTCCTCCGGTTTTACAACCGCCTGACGTAAGGCATCGCTTCCTTGTGGCCGCACCTCTACTCTTATTCCTTCGAGAATTGGAATTCAGTCGTCTTCAGAATCATTTGCACTTTTCTTCGCGTCTGTTCCCAAGCCCATTGGAGCCTTATGGTTTTCGTCAAATGTTAAAAGGGCTACCATCTCAGTACAGGGCGCTTTGCTTGTCCGCGTCGGAACCGTTAGACGATCATGCAAATTCATGGTGTTCCGTCTCGGCTTGGGATCTTAAGTGGGCTTCTCAGAAACACTTATCTCCCCCTTTGTTCATGTGTTTATACAGGCATTTTAATTGCCCTGAGTGAAGCAGAAAATTCAGAAATGCCGAGCAAACTCTCAAAGAGTTCGGTCTTATCGAACAGCGGAAGGAAATGACTTTTTTCTGACCAGCGACGAACCTCAGCAGAGTAACTCATAACTGTAAAGAATCAAAATGCCGATTCCTAATAGATTTCTGTTTCTTAATTTTACGGAACAATATACCTCAGTACAGTACCAAAATCTTAAGAACGTCACGGCATAAAGTTAAGTCAGTTTTTATAGAAACATGCAGCAATATTTTATACATATTGATGGCCATCGGAAAATTGTAATCAAAAAATCTCATATTATTTTGCGAAACCAATACCTATCCAAATTCGAAGTTTTAAGTTCATATTGTTCCCAGCGGATAGACGCACTGGCAACATTCGATCGTCACCAGGAAATATGCATGGGTACAAGACATTCACTACATTCTTGAAGTACATGATGCCAAATCTACGACTGCGAAAGGAAACGACAAACGATGTACCCAAAGATCTTTGGAACGTGTACCAAAAGAAAAACAAAGCTATTTAATGTTGCAAGGACGCGCAAGCGAAGTGCATTCTGTTCTAAATGTCAGTTCATGGAGTCACGATGGGGAACAATGGAAGCTTATCGCAAGCCATCTTTCTCCTTACGAGGCGCCATTACTCTACCATAAAAAAGCATTTTTACTTGGACAACAAAAGAAATCCATGTAGTTTAATTCGCCATAAGAAGGACAAATGTCTCTCTCGACAGTTCATCGTGAAGTCCCCCATTCGTCAGCTGTGTGTTGCATATTTCTCGGTTGTCTGAATAGATTTGAATTCCGTTATCATATTGTCTTTCGCGGATTTAGCGAAAGCTTCTGCAGACATTTCATCCGTTCATCACTACCAGATGCAGCGTTTGAAGGACAACAGCCACAGATCTAATAGGCAGGAAAACAGCTCCCCTTTTCTTTTCAGGGTTTTACTTTATTCTTCCTTTTTTTCGGATTTAATTTCTCGAACATGCATTGTGTATGCATGCCTTTTGCCGAAGCTAGTAATAATTTATTCGCTGTTACTTTTCTAGCTATCTCTTATTCTTGAATTTATAAAGCATTATTCTGCAGAAGAGACGGCAGGCAACCGGTGTTAAAACAAAACGTAGTTAAACTCATGTAAATGGCACTAAAAAATTTTAAGCATCCCCAAAGAGATAGTGGATAGTAATTTTTTGCGTGTGTGCACGTCTGGTCTCTATAGACTTTAGCTTCAAGGAATTTCACATCCATATTTCGGCTTTAGATATGACAAACGCACTAAAGGCCATTCTTATTCAGCGCCTATGGCAAGATGAAATACACTGACGGAAAAAAAATCCCAACACCAAGAAGGGGTTGTGTTAGATAAACGACAGTTGGTAGGCGGTGAGAGTACATCTGTAAGATGACGTCTATGTAAATTTCGCGTTCGGCGCATACGTGTGGCGCTAGTAGCGCCCCTCGGAACATGCAAAGCAGGTTTGCTGTAAATACGCGCTGTAACGTTCGTGAGCGTTAGTTATCACTGAGATTCGACGTAGTGTGTTGATGTTAGTCAAGGATGAATTTAAGAAGACGAAGAAGCCATTATCAACAGCTCACGGAGTTTGAACGAGGTCGTGCAATAGGGCTACGAGAAGGTGGATTTTCTTTCCGCAATATTGCAGAACGACTTGGCAGGAATGTAGCCACTGTGCATGATTGTTGGCAGCGGTGGTCAAGGGAAGGTACTGCCTCAAGAAGACCGGGTTCCGGCCGGCCACGTGGCACTACTGAGAGGGAAGACCGCCGTGTACGGCGTATGGCCGTGGCGCATCGTACTGCGTCTGCGGCAGCAATTCGAGCTGCAGTTGCCACCACAGTGACACAACGAACTGTTACAAATCGGTAACTTGAAGGACAGCTCCGAGCCAGACGCCCTGTAGCGTGCATTCCACTTACTCCAGACCACTGCTGTTTGCGACGTCAGTGGTGTCAAGCTAGAGCTCATTGGAGGACAGAGTGGAGATCTGTTGTGTTTTCTGATGAAAGCCGGTTCTGCCTGGGTGCCAGTGATGGCCGTGTGTTGGTTAGAAGGAGGCCAGGTTGGCGCCTGCAACCAACCTGTCTTCGGCCGAGACACACTGGACCTACACCTGGAGTTATGGTCTGGGGAGCAATTTCCTATGACAGCAGGAGCACTCTCGTGGTTATCCCACGCACCCTGACGGCACAGTTGTACGTCGATCTGGTGATTTCAGCTGTTGTGCTGCCATTCATGAACAGCATTCCAGGGGTGTTTTCCAACAGGATAACGCTCACCCGCATACCGCTGTTGTAACCCAACATGCTCTACAGAGTGTCGACATGTTGCCGTGGTCTGCTAGATCACCAGATCTTTCTCCAATCGAGCACGTACGGGACATCATTGGACGACAACTCCAGCGTCACCTCCAACCAGAATTAACCGTCCCTGTACTGACCGACCAAGTGCAACAGGCATGGAACTCCCTCCCACAAACTGACATCCAACACCTGTACGACACAATGCATGAACGTTTGCGTGCTTGCATTCAACATTCTGGTGGTTACACTGGTTATTAATGTACCAGCATTTCACATTTAAAATGGCACTTCTCGCGCTTACATTAAGCTGTGATCTTGAAACCTTAATCGATTACATATGTTACCTATACAAATGTATTGCCGCCATTTAATTCCTGTACGACTATTTTTTCGTGGTGTTGGGATTTTTTTTCCGTCAGTGTATTTAAAATCAAAATAACAATCAATATATCAAATATTAGTTAGGCTTTCATCTAGATGGGACGCAATTTTTCCATCTGGCTGGATGGCGGTCTCTGTACCGGACACTAGATGCCACATAACATAATAAATGGCACTGGCCGAATCCTCAAATGGAGTGGTGCTCAGTGACGCACCCAGGATTTCCTTTTAGTGGGGGGGGGGGCTATACACGGTCGTATCAGAATAATATGACCCCCCCCCCTTGAATCACACTGTACCCGCCCAGACGTGTCACAGAGTGCACGTGACAAGGTCGAAAACAAGGAGATATAAGGGATATAAGGGGTCGGCCAGGAAAGATGAGCCATAGTACGTCATGTAGGCACAATGGACAGATACGGACGTTCAAAAAGGAATGGTCATCGGCTACCATGCCAGGGGTGGAAGCATTTCAGAAACAGCAGACTTCGTGGGCTGTTCTCAAGGTGCTGTAGTAAGAGTGTACCAAAAATTGACCACTGGCACACCGAGTACCTCCCGAGGTTATAACTGTTGAGCCCCAAAGGCCATCGACCCCAGATGATAACGTCGCCTCCATCCACTGGTAATAGGCAATTGGCACGCAACAATACAGCAAATGAATGCTGGGGTACCCAGGCACGTGTTCCCGATAACAGCAGAGCAAACCTTGTTACGCATGGGTCTCCGGAGTCAACGCTGCGTCAAGGCGCCTTTGTTAACCCAAGTCCATAGGCATCGACGCCTGCAGTTCGCATGATACTACCATCATTGGACAGTGAAAGAGTGGGAAAAGGTTGTCTTCTCCGACGAATCGAGATTTCTACTCCACAGAAGTGACGGGTGGTGGCGGATAAAGCGTCAGACACAAGAGAGCCAACACCTATACACGCTTGTCGGTCAAGTACAGGCCGGCGGTGGCAGTGTGCGTGTCTGGAGGATGTTTTCCTGGTATGACCTGGTACCGCTGGTACCACCGAATGGGTCACTGCACGCCAGTGGCTATCTGTCCATCCTTGCTGCCATCATGCATCCCTTCATGCTGAACGTTTACCCTGGTGGTGATGGGGACTGATTCTTGATATTTTAAATGAAAACTCCTTGCTTTTCAGCGTACTTTAGAGGAATCTGAAATAAGTCATGAAACTCAAGTTTGGCATTGCCACGTCGCCATAGAAACTTTTAGTATACCCATGTATTGGCTTTACATTGCAATGGGATATTCTGGCCCTTCGCTCCTTGCCACTTCCTCGTCTTCACGGAGGAAACACGTTCAATTTTTGCCATGAGACATAAAAACAGTTTCAAATGCTATCAAAACTTTGCCTTTTAAAAGCTTTTTTTCATTGGGGGGAGAGGGCGCCACTACCTATTACACAATGAGCATTAAGGAGGGTAAATTAATTTTCTGTATCATGAAATGCTAATCAGAGGTGTGTTAATGCAAAGGTATTATCCTAGGGCTAAGGGTTGCAGTCGAGACCTGGCAGTGCCAGGCTACTTTTTACCGAATTGTGTGGTTGACCCACTTCTCCAACTACGCACCCTACCCGGTAATTTGGCAGTAGTTGACAGTGCCAGACCGGATGTAGGAGACTGAGATATATACACAGTCGAGTCACATTATTGTGACCACCTTACTTTCGAGGTCAACAGGGCATAGCCAATGAAAGAAGGCACGTGACGTGAGCTGGCTTGGAGGGTACATAAGGTGTGCTGTAGGCATTCTGAAAACATATCACTCGTTGCTGTCATGGATAAACGGAGCGATTTATCAGATTTGCAAAGAGGGATGATTATCGCTTTACGGTCAAGGACGGCAGTATTTCTGAAACGGCGCAGTTTGTGAACTGTTCGCGCGCTGCTGTGGTTAAAGTGTATCGTGATTGGCGAAATGATACCATTACGAATAAGCAACGTGGAAACTGCGGAGCACCACGTGCCATTGATGTGAGAGGTGAACGTCGGGTTCGAAGGTGCGTGAGAGCCAATCGACACGCTTCAGTGGAGCAACTCACTGGCCGAATGAACCAGGGGGCTACCAGAAGTGTGTTTAAAACGACAGTTCAGCGAACCCTGCTGCGTATGGAGCTCTGATGCAGACGGATGGTCATTGCACCTATGCTAACGAAGATGCATCGGCAGAAAAGGCTTACATTTGCACTGCAGTATCGGAATTGGACCTCCGCTGATTGGCAACCGATTGCCATCTCTAATGAGTCACGTCTTCAGCTTCGCGGAACGAATCGACGTTGGAGTATAACACGAAAATCATCGGAGAACAATCACTCTTCAACTATTGCTGGAAGAACAGAAGCCGGTGGGGGGGCAGCGTTATGGTCTGGAGAATGTTTTAGTGGCATTCTCTGGGTCCACTAATACCTGTAGAAGGTACTATGGACCGAATTTGTTATGTACCCATCCTTGAAGACTACGTACTCCCATACATGCTGACTATTTTCTCTGGAGCGGAAGGGATCTTCCAGCACGACAATGCAACGTGTCAGACAGCTAAGAAATATCCGAGAGTGGTTGAAAGAGCACGGTAAAGACTTCAAAGTACTTCTCTGACCCCCTAATTCCCCAGACTTAAACCCAATTGAGCATCTGTGGGACCACCTTAATCGTGTTATTCGCACTATGGATCCTCCATCACGCACCCTCCAGCAGCTGTCATATGCACTGCAGTCAGCATTACTCCACATACCTGTGAACACCTTCCAGCACCTTATTGAGTCACTACCAGCCAGTCTAGCTGCTGTCCGCACTGCACACGGCGGTTACCCTGTATATCAGTTCGTGGCTACAATAATGTGATTCGATATATACACTCTCTACCAACAAGTAATTGGACACCTGTGATAGCAAAGGAAAACGAAGTTTATTCACCTTCAATAATTGGTGGAGCCTCCACGAGCGGCGATTACAGCTGCGACCCTTCAGGGCATACTCTCAACCAGGCGTTGTACGACTGCTAGCGGTATTTTCTTCCACTCGGCTTGGAGAAGACAGGTCAGTTCCTTCACCGATTTCGGACAGTGGGGCACCCCTTCAGTCGACACTCCAACTCGTCCCAGACGTGCTCGATAGGGTTACGGTCCAGGCTCTGCGCAGGCCAGTCCATTCGATTAACCCCATTGTCACCATACCAAGCCCTGGTAGACCTCGCAACATGACAGGTGGTATTGTCATCCTGAAAGTAACATGGGTCCACCCCGTAAAACTGCCACAACGTAGGAAGCGCATGGTCATCCAAAATGGTGCAGTAGGTCTCGACGTTGAGTCTACCAGGAATTAAGACCAAAGGCCCCGTGCCATACCAGGAAAAACACCCCCATAGCATAATTCCACCGCCGCCGAACTTCACAGTTGGCACAACACATTCCGACAGGAGGCGTTTTCCAGATAGACGGCAAACCCAGACCCTGCCATCCGAACGGTAGAGGGTGAACCTTGATTCGTCGCTCCAGAGAACCTGTTTCAACTGTTCAAAGGTCCACTGTCGAAGTTCTTTGCACCACGTTGGCCGAGCAGCGCTATTGGACTTGGTGATCAAAGGCTTGTGGGTGGCAGCACGTCCATGATAACCGAGCAGATGGGCTTCCTTACGGATGGTATTCTTCGATAAAACACTCCCGAATGCCTGTTGAAACTCCTCGCGGATGTGGCCCATCGATTTGGTGTGGTTCTTCCGAATTTCTCTGGCCAGCACCCGTCGGTCTCTAACTCCCAGTTTTGTGGGTCTGCCAGGTCGGGACACATTCCGACAGTCACCTCTCATCTTCCACTTGCCAGTCACGTAGGCCACTGTCGGTTTTTGGTTACTTCAACTCGCTGGATATGTCACGTATGGATCGGCCATTTCTGTGATACCCGACGATTACACCTTTCTCGAAATCAGAGAGCTCCGAACTGCGTGGTGCCGCCCCGGTGGCGCAGTGGTCTAAGCGATGGCCTCTGATCATTCGTCCGAACGGGGTCCGGGTTCGAATCCCGGTCAGGCATGGATGTTGTGTTTGTCTTACGGCACTGGCTCTCTCCCTTCCCTGGAACCAGTGACCCTAAATTACGGACGGGCGACTGCTTATAGCCCATTGAGTTGCTCACGGTGGTCATTAAACCTCCAATCAAAAAAAAAAAAAAAAAACTGCGTGGCATCTTGCATGCAACTGGTTGCGTTGTTGTTTACCACACGATATTTAATGGCGGCGGCCGTGACGTGTATCAGAACCGCAGATACCGTCGATTGCAGGGGTGTCCAATTACTTGTTGGTAGATAGTGTATTAGCTATGGGCCGGTTTTATTTGTGCTCAAAATATTTAACACAACAAAGTAATAGTCTTCGAGGAAATGTGTACAAAATAATTTACTTTAAAATATAGGAAAGAATTTCTCTTGAGGCTCCCCTTAAAAGAGCCAACGCAACCCCTGCATATATATATATATATATATATATATATATATATATATATATATATATATATATAACGCAATCCCTGCATATATATTATATATATATATATAACGCAATCCCTGCATATATATATAAGATGTTAATCTTATATATATATGCAGGGGTTCCGCTGGCTTATTTAAGGGGAACCTCAAGAGAAATTCTATCCTATATCTTAATGTAAATTCTTTTGTGCACATTTCCTCGAATACTATTACTTTGTTGTGTTAAAAATTTCAAGCACAAATAAAAACGGCCCATAGCTAATATATGCCACAGTTATTATTCCGAAAAAATTGTTAGAATTTTTTTGTAAAATTCAATTTATCTGACTCGAAAGTACTCCAATTCGGCGCTAGATGGCACGAGAAGTTAGATTGGCAGTGTTTCTGTGTGGAAGAATAAAAATCTCTCATTTAGGTTTGATTTTTCTAATTATTTGGGCCAAACAGAAATACAGTAATTGAATTGGAGCAAAAATGAGATTGGAATATTTTCTTCTATAGATCATCTTAAATCCTATTGTACTTTCATTTTTTAAAGAGAAAATGTGTATATTAGCAGCAAACCCTTGAATTTGAGCTATGGAAACTCCGCCCACTTACTGAACTCCATCTCCAAATAACATCATTGGTTAAAACTTAAAACGTAAACGGGCGTATTTTGTCTTTTCATTCTCACTGTGTTTCTTTACTTCATTCAGTGAACTCAGAATATTTTCAAAATTCTCGACCCGTTGTGGTTTAAGTAAGTCATATTTAACTGAAAAGTTCTGATAAGAAAGAACTCCCTCATGGTCTAACTGCTAGAGCAGTAAACGCCAACTTCACAGACGAACTCAATTTCCTTAGGTAGCGAGCTGTGATTTTCAGCGCCATCTATCGGATAAGTCGAACTCTCGGCAGTCCTAGGCGTCCACCTTAAGCTCTTTTTCCATCGTCAAAATGTTTTTTTGTTTTTCGCAAATTGCGAAGACTGCGATCGGCAGAGCAACCCCTGTGTGTGTGTGTGTGTTTTTGTGTGTATTTATATGCACTGAAGTTACACGAGAATTATTATATACACCACCATCACTATGTCGTCCGAGAAGAAACATTCAATGTCCAGTAACTTTTTAAATATCACTTGAATGAAAAATGGTACATGATGAAAATTGTTGAACTCCATGAAGTGCACCAAATGCATTCACATTTAGTTGCTTCGTAAATTACAAGAAGATGGATGCTAAAAGATATGATGTTTCTTATTCATTCTACAAATTATTCAACGAAAATTAAATTATACCAGAAAAAAATAAACCAATCAACGCCGTTTCCGGACAATGTAAAGCACTGGACAAAAATGCCGATAGGCGGCCCTTGTCATTGTTATTTATTTAAACGACGACGATTGAATATACAAGTAGCCCATGTGGTCAAACTTCAGTGATAAACATTTGTGCACTTCTTCGTACAGACAACAAAAATGTCTGTGTAAAACTAAAAAAATGATTCGGAAAAATTCAATTTGTGCATGACCCTCATATCTTTCATAGCTCAAGCCTCACTCCCACTCGGGATCTGGATGGATGGCGATTTTCTTTGTTTTTTATTTGGTCACAAAAGGTCCACCCTAACACCTAATTTCCCTCCTGCCTCATGAGGAAATCGAAGCTACGAGCAAGGTTTGAAAGACAAGTTAGTAAACTCATGCAATGCATTGATTATGATACGCTCATTACTCAAGTTATTACTCAGAAATCATTACTCAAGTTATTACTCAAGTTGTGATGATAATGGCTGTATAATAAATCTCGCTCCTATGACCTGACCTTTAACTCCATTTCGATGATATTCAACAGAACCAGTAAAGTATACTTCCGGAGCAACATGATAAAGTTTTGTCTCAATCGAAGCATTTTTACTCAATTTATGTTGCATAAGGGTAATGGAATGCATCCCGCTCCTATGTCCTGACCTTTGACCCCACTTCACCCATTTTCAATAGGGTTCGTCACCGGGTGGTCCCCTACGACATACTAAAATTTCATCGAAGTCGAACCATATTTACGCAAGTTATGATGCATAAGGGCAATGGAATGCATCCCGCTCTTATGTCCTGACCTTTGACCCCATTTCGTCCGTTCTCAATTGGGTTCGTCCCCAGGTAGTCCCCTACCACATAGTACAATTTAATTGAAATCGAACCATATTTACGCGAGTTATCGTGCGGACAGGCGGACAACGCTGGAGCATATACGCTTCTTCAACCTACGGTTGGAAAGCGTAAAAAAAGGAAGCAACTTTCTGCGTTGGTGCTTTTTCTTTTCTTTAAATAATAATAATAAAAAAACCTGCTAGTGAGTGTTAAAAGAGTTTGACTTTTGATAAATTCATAAGACTTCGGGCGCTGGAGGCCCTGCGCACCGGCCCCTTTTGCCTACCCATTAAGACGGCCATTTTTTTTTTTTTTTTATTTTGGTTGGAGGTTTAACGACCACCGTGAGCAACTCAATGGGCTATAAGCAGTCGCCCGTCCCTAATTTAGGGTCACTGGTTCCAGGGAAGGAGAGAGCCAGCGCCGTAAGACAAACACAACATCCATGCCCGACCGGGATTCGAACCCGGACCCCTTACGGACGAATGATCAGAGGCCAGCGCCTTAGACCACTGCGCCACCGGGGCGGCAAGACGGCCATGATTGCAGTTCGTACATACCACTTGTTTTTTCAGGACTGCACCACTGCTTATAGGTACGCAGATTTTCGTCTTTTTTTTTATAATTTTAGTTATTTCTTTTAGGGATCAGACCAGATTAGATCATATGTAGAGGATTTTAGGAAGGGAGTGTCTGACCCCAGGTCTTAAACAACCCTTAGAAACAGGAAGCTCGGAGATTTGGGTTAGAGTGCCCGATAGGAAAGTGACACGGAAGCGAAGTAGAAAGGGGGAGGTAGACGCCCTTATTTATTACCGGGTGCCAGTACCCGGGGTCTGACGGCTTAACGTGTCCATCCGACGCACGGCGGATATTTAGTGGATCGACCTACCGGGGATCGAACCTGAGGTCCTTCCCGTGGCAGTCACGAACGTTGCCCACTACGCCACCCGCGGCCCCGGGAGCAGACCAGCGGATGTTTCGTCGTGTTAAAAATCCCCAGGAAGCAGACTCTATTTTGTATCTGCCGTGAAAACAAGTTACCTTATCAATAACATCTCGGCACTGCGTTCGCTTAGCAGTAGCGAGATCAGAGGGCGGGCGATTGGGATGAACATCCCCCCCCCCCCCCCAAAGCAGATTTATCATTTTGAAATGGCCAATATAAAAGTTATTTATTTATTTATTTTTGTAAAATCATAGTTGTAAATACACACATTTTTGTAAAAGTTTTCATAGCAACTGATTTTTCCGTTCTTGTTGTAGTTTGGGATTTAAAAATTTAGATGAAATTATATTTAATGGAAAATGTTTAAAAAGCTTTGCAATGTCAGGAAGCGGCAGCATTGCAATTTTGTAGTAATGTGGGTGTGTGTGCCCTCCGCATTTTTTTTACACTGGAGCAACCGCCCCCCTTCCCCCTCATCCCGTCCCTAAAATATGTTTCTGGATCCGCCCGTGCACTATAGTACCAGGTGGCTTCCTGTTATGAAAAAAGAAATCCAAATTTCTTCTTGAAGCTCATTTTATGGGATTTCTTCCCAGATTGAAATAATTTTTAACACCACGATCTTATAAAGATACACAACAAAACAACGGAGAAAATTATTCTTACTCTTGGTAGGACTGTACCGAATTTTAATCCTTGAAAGAAGTACATGTTCATTGCATCATTCTGTGCTGCTGTTTAATTGTAGATACCAAAGTTTTTTGTATAGAGAAACGAATCGACTGACCCAAACGTAAAAAATTCAAAAGTAGATGGGAAATAAAAACACGCAAAAGTTCAAAGCTTCGTATGGTCTATCAAATAAAACTGGGGGGGGGTTCACTACCGAGGTAGTCGTAGCATTAATTTAAAAATTTGAAAATTCTTCCTTTCGTAGCTCCTAGTGAGAAAATTTTTAGTCATGTAAAAAATATAAATACGTAAAATGTTTAAGGAATTTAAATTACGATGTTTTGACGTTCTATCAGCCATAAAAATATTTTTCAGTCTTCATCCTTGAGATAAAAAAAAACAAAAAGAGATCTGCGGTGGCATACTATTTTGCGATTGCATCTCAACTTTCAAGAAAAAAAAAAAACGCCCCGAAAAGAGTTTTCAGTCAAACAGCCTCATAATTGACACAAGTTATATAAAACTTTTCAGTTTAAGTATTTTTAAAGAAGTTATTGGTCACAAAAGCTTCATTTTTTCTCTGAGAATAGCAGAATGAGCGCTACAACCTTTGGGCAAGTAGATATGGTCATCATTAATTTCTGGAATGACATGTGGATCTTCACTATCAACTACCACTCAGGCGAAAAGCTTCTGCCGAGTGCATGGTTATGTATTTCAAACAGCCAACTGTCTCCACTGCAATTTAAGTTAAAGAACGTACCCCCCCCCCTCCAGTACAAAGTATGAAGAGAGGTTCAAAAGTAGTTAGTCCAAAGGCGGGTGGGGGACGCCAAACCAGGCAGGAAATTTTAGCCTTGAAGTCCACTGCGAACAGATGTCCTGCAGAGGAACACCTCATAAATTCCCCCACGAAAAAAATTCTGTTACTTTCTGGATGGAAGAGAACAGCTGAAATATGCGTTGTAAAACGAATTCAGTCCTGGATAAATTCAAACAATTTAACATGTTTCCAAAAATTATTTTCCGTTAAGGGGTAGCTACTTAAGAAAGATAAGGTTGGAAATTTTTTATCTACAGGACAGACGTGGATAATCCTTCACACTTTACTGCTTACAATATGTGACAGTTATTTTTTTGTATTGATGCAGCAGACTTATTTAATTTACTGTTACAGTGTTCTACCTATTTCGTTGCGTCACTCTTTTTAATGTACTTGTAATTTCCTCTGCTCTTTTCCTTTTCCCCAGAGGACGACAATGTGACCATCCTCAACAAAAGCAATCCATGTCAGAAGATGAACATCATGGGATCCATTGTGTCTGACGCATCGCCGTTTCTCTATCCCTTCATCGTTGAGTACAGCTTAATCGCCGCTGCTGTGCTTTACGTGATGTGGAAGAACATAGGCAACAATCCCATGTTCCGAATAGAACAAAGTGCCGAAGATGCTCTATCCCGTACTTCCAGCTCTCAATCTTTCCACAAGGTGAACTGCGCTGGTTCAAGTAGAGGACTTTTCCTGGGTCTCCTGCTCTTGGTCATCTCCACCATCTGCCTCATCGTCTTCTTTGTTCTCATTCACCACGATGAACTTAACATCCTCGCAGTATACCTCTCCGATCTGTCGCACTGCATCATCATGATCATCTCCATCTTGGCAATCATTGTTGGATTCTTTCGAGTGAGATCTCTTCGCTTCCACTACGATAGGAAGGATCATCTTCGCGATATCCTCCTGAGAGTGAGTGCCTTTGGACTCTACACATATGCCATGTTCGGCATCATTGCAGGGACTCTCTCCCCTTTAAACCTCACTCCAAATCTCCTGGTAATGATTACAAGCTGCCTCACAATCGTCCAGGTGACTCTCCAGTCTCTCTTTGTGTCAGACGTTACTTGCAGATCTACTTATCTCCCAGAGCATGACAACACCAAGCCAGGGAGACAAGTAATCACTTTTCTGCTTATGGTTAACCTCACTTTTTGGATCATTTACACTTTCGAGATGCAAAAGGTCACTGCCAGTCCAGTACAGCTCGGCTTCTACGGCTTCATGGCTTGGACTGTCATCGTGAGAACCACTCTTCCGCTGAGCATCTTTTTTAGATTCCACTCTTTTATAACATTTGCCGAGGTATGGAAAAATTCTTACAAAAACATATGTACCTGAACAGGTTTGGAAACAAAAAAAATCGAATCGCTGCTCAAATATCGCCTCTGTGTGTCATCCTCAACACACACAAGCGAAAAGAAAGTTGATTGTTGCCAAAGAGTAATCCGCACACACGCAAAAAGAAGTTGACAGAAAAGAATAATCAGAAGCCCAAATTTATTTTGAAAGTTCAAAAATAATCAATCATCAGCGAAGAAAACGTGGTCGAGACTTAAATCCAAGAAATTACTTTTCACACATGGCATTTTATAGTCTCCTTAAGTGCATTTTCATACTTCGGCAAGCCATTGCTTCAGTGGTTGCGATGTTAAAGGTTCTGCTTAAAAATAAAGCATAAGACGCGATTGGTGTGTTTCGGACAGGTCTTTGCAACTCGTTTCTTCCTCCGACAAATCATTGACAAAACGCGCCCTTTTTGGTATTCCACGAATGCGTGTCGGTAGGGAATTGGTAGCGCACCTTTTGTGACCAATCTCTCTCCGGACGTGAAACGCATGTATGTGTGTGTGTGTTTGTGCGTGTGCATGTATTTATTCCCGTGGTGTGATCAAACCGGTCTGTCTCGTGTATATGCGTTTTTCTCTAAAAATGTACAAGCAGCATGCGTCTATGAACAGTGCCAAAGGATTAAGCCAAGAAGCAAGGCAAGCGATATTAATTTAAAAAGTGTAACTGTGAATCGAAGTAATCAGAGTAGTTTATGTGGTTGGTAATTTACAGGTATTAGCAAGCAAGAGAAAAAATCTCTTTTCAGAACTCTGTGTTTTTCTGCTGGATATGACTTAGTGTTTTCTTAAGATGTATTGCTAGTCGTTGTTGTCACGTGATGAGGGGAGAAATATGTTCAAATGGAATTTTCCTAGACTTTGTACAAGAAAAAAACAATTAATAAAAATTGTGGTTAACTATGTTTCATTTCATCTGTTTAAAAAATTATGAACGTCGTTTTTGTTTCTATTTTTTACACAATATATTGTAGACACTAATTAACATGTACTGAATTTTGCGTATCAAAGACAATGCCGCCCCGGTGGCGTAGTGGTCTAAGCAATGGCTTCTGATCATTCATCCGAAAGGGGCCTGGGTTCGAATCCCGGTGAGGCATGAATGTTGTGTTTGTCTTACGGCCCTAGCTCTCCCCCTTCCCTGGAACCAGTGGCCCTAAATTAGGGACAGGCGACTGCTTACAGCTCATTGAGTAGCTCACGGAGGTCATTAAACCTCCAATCAAGTAAAAAAAAAAGGGGGGGGCTATATATAATGAGTGATCGAAAAGTTTCCGTTCGGAGTCGATAAGTTCAGATTGGTTACAGATATTTAAAAGTACTTACCATAGGTGTTAAGACAATTGTCCTTTAGAACAACAAGGTTGAAGATGCCATTGTGGTAGAAGTCTGTTGCGTACATAAATCCAATACAGCCTGCTTCACTTCCTCGTCCGACTAGAACCAGCGTCCTTCAGTGTCTTTTTCAGCGGAAGGAAGAAGAGGAAATCGCAAGGGGAGAGATCTGGATTGTAAGGAGGGTACTCCAGTGTTACCATTTAATGACTTGCTATTTGTCAAATGCGACGTCACCAACATGAGAGCGCGCGTTGTCGTGCAGTAAGATGACCACCTTATTGCACTGTTAATATTTTGTGGTAGGTTGCACCAAAAAGTGGTACTACACAAGCTGCACCATGTTCTAAAAAAACATACACCATTCTGTGGTAGAAACAAAACCCATCAACATGGGGCAACCTTGCACCAAGTTATGGTACAAGATTGCACCACATTGCGGTGCAAGGTTGCACATGCTGTTGGTTTTGTTTGCACCACACAATGATGTGTCTTTTCGTAAAAAGTGGAGCAGCTGGTGTAGTACCAATTTTGGTACAATCTACCAGAACATTTTTAGTAGTTATGAAGTTATTCCTCTAAGAGATGTGGCGTACCTGTCCCGCAGGACGCACACGAGATAAAGACAGATAGCAGTGAGAGCATATGTCCGTGTAGCTTAGTTGGGAGAGCGACTTACTCCGGAGTGAGGGGACCCGGGTCCGATGCCCGGTGCGGAAAAACTTGTTTGTTATACAACCTTTAATGACTTTTTCAAAAACT
Source organism: Macrothele yani (assembly GCA_039090855.1). NCBI lineage: Eukaryota > Metazoa > Arthropoda > Arachnida > Araneae > Macrothelidae > Macrothele > Macrothele yani. The sequence continues at coordinate 11,133,966 of CM077011.1, read as the reverse complement.
GAATTTCTGTGTTGTATTTATAAAATGTGACGTTTCTGTTTACATAACTGGTTTACTGAAAAAAAGGGTTCGGTTTTTTTTTTTTTTTTTTTTTACACATCCAGACAAAGATTTTAATCGGCATTCCGTATGTTAACACATGGTCGCAATCTCAAGATTAATACCAAGGTCCAAGATGCAATCTGCGCATGTTACCCTACATTTGGAACTATTTCTATGCGAACAGCTTCCTCAGAAAACTTGGAGCTGGAAGGCAGATGAAATTTTTATTTGGTGCTTCCACGTCATGTAACGTACTAGGAAATGTGACGTACCTGCCAGAAGGACGCACACGACATAAAGGCAGATAGCAATTAGAATCAATGTCTGCGTAGCTCAGTTGGTAGAGCGACTTGTTCCGGAATAAGCGGCCTCGGGTTCGAATCCCGGCGTAGACCAAAAATGACGGAGAAATTTACTTCGTTATAATGGCGCCCGAACTATCCGGATGACCCGACCGTTCAAAATCTCGCATTGGTGTGATGTTATTTCCACACCGCGAGATAGGAAAAATAAGAGAATCCTTTCTCCAGCACTTCGAAAAAAAAAATAAATAAGGGGAGGTGATGTAACGTACTAGGAAATGTGACGTACCTGCCAGAAGGACGCACACGACATAAAGGCAGATAGCAATTAGAATCAATGTCCGCGTAGCTTAATTGGTAGAGCAACTTATTCCGGAATGAGTGGACCCGGGTTTGAACTCCGGCGCGGATAAAAATGACGGAGAAATTCACTTCGTTATAGTCAGTTTGATACAACGTTTTAATTTTCACACATGCAGTTCTACTTCCTTAAACTATTATTCGACTGAACTGTTTCTAACCATCGATCCATAGATTATTAAACTCGATTTTTGTGAGCTCTAAAATTTACGTTCAGAGCTATACTAACAAACAAAAGTGCTATTTGGTTACTTGGAACGATATGAAGTATTAATATTTATTACATGTACATAACACTGGAAACTCCAATAATCTGTTGAAGCGGTACGCACAAACACACACACACACGCACACACACGTGTATAATTTCTTTAATGAATTACAGGAGTTACTCATATAATTTAAAGAAATCAATAAAATATTTTGTTTCATTCTGACAATTAAAGAGCACACTGACTGACCTGTAAAGTAAAACTACTATTTAAAAATATCTGTAAAATATTTGTGTTTTCCTGCCGAACGTTTCCAACTACGACAGCCTCATTTCGGCTGAGATTTTTTACTGCATTCAGTATGTCCAGTTTGGCGGTGATGGGTCACTGCTGGCTAAAATCTGCCACTCATGGTACGGTAGCGATCCGTTGGTGGCAGTACCATCAGTTTGCAGCCATTGATGGCCCTGCAGCATATTTGTGAATTACGGGTCTCCAAGCAAGCGCCACAAGTGGCCCGTAGCTGGCCACCGAAGCACCTCCAACACGAGGTGGAAGCAGCAGGATTGCGCATGCGCAGAAGCAACACGTGCTGTGTCTCTCGTGGTACCAGTTAGTTGAAGACGACGCCGTCGCCATCGTTTTGTTTTAGTGGATGTTACGAAGTAAAAAAAAAGCCATATGTAGAGAGGCGAATTAATTTCCTAATAAAATGCCACGTCGACGGAGGTTACCATCGGTGGAAAATTATTTAAATAATTAATGAACAGTAAGACTCCGTTATATTGAAAAAAAGCATAAAAATTATGCGCTTACAAAATTCATCAATTATTTGAAAAACAAAAGGAAGGCTATGTGGATATAATTGTCCTCAATACTCTCATCCATGGGTGGAATACATTGATTGGAGGAATTCGTTGCTTAAAATAACGAGAAGTAAAATAAAATGTCTTTCTTCTGTATAACACATGTAGCTTAGGACCGTGGAAAAAAGATGCAGCGTTAAAAATGTAACAGAATGTGACATGAATGGATAAATACACTGCTGGCCACCCAAAATGCGACACCAAGAAGGACACGAGATAGCAAAGCCACATTTACTGGACACATAACAACAGATACAAAGATGAAACGATTGAGCTTACAGGCCCGTGCGACTTGCGGAACACGCAGACATCAATAGTTCGTGTGGCCCCCATGGCTGGCAATAACGGCCGCTACACACCGCGGCATCGAACGAAAGAGGCATTGGGTGTAGGCTTGGGGTATGTCGGCCCAGGCTGCTTCCACACGTTGCCACAGTTCAGCAGGCGTAGCCGCGGGTGGTGCTTGCCGGGCCACTCGGTTGCAGATCAGCGACCAGACGTTTTCGATGGGCGACATATCGGGAGAACAGACGAGCCACGGCAGCAGTGACACCTGGTGGGCCGTGAAGAATTGTTGCACGATGCGTGCCACGTGCGGGCGCGCATTGTCCTGTTGAAACGTGGCACCTGACAGGTCCTGCAGGTAAGGGAGGATCACAGGCTCCACAACGTCGGAGATGAAGCGGTGGCTGTTGAGTGTACCGGCGATGCGTACCAGAGGGGTGCGGGTGTCATATCCAATTGCGCCCCAAACCGTAACGCCAGGCGACGGACCGGTATGGCGATGCATAAAGCAGGTGTCATACAGTCTCTCGCCGCGGTGCAGCCACACGCGGATCCGACCATCGTAGTGTTGCAGGCAGGAGTGGGATTCGTCGGAGAAGACAATGTAATGCCATTCCGTAGTCCAGGTGCGGTGTTCAACGGCCCACTGCCACCGCACTCGTTGGTGGTGTAGCGTCAATGGTAATCGGAGCAATGGGCGCCGTGCGACAAGTCCCTGCTCCTGCAGACGACGTCGAGCGGTACGTGCTGACACAGGTTGTTGCGCAACACACCCTAATTTCTGCGCTAACGTTCGTGATGTGGCGGAGCGAGCCGTCAATGCCCGCCGCATACATGCCGGTCCTCTCGTACGATGGTGTGCCGCGGCCGCGGCAATCGCTCACGTCGGTCCGTCGGTCAGTCCGTTCCTCCTGCACCCACCGATTCCATTCTCGCCTCACTGTGGCTGGATGTCGTCCCACACGGGCGCCGATGTCTCGGTACGATAAACTGCTGTAGCGATAAGCCACTATTCGTTCTCTGTCGAACTCCGAAACGTGCTGGAATGACCGCCGTATTCTGCGACGAGACATCAGGAAGCTTCCTACGCACAGGTCCGGCAGCACAACACGCTTCCACTACTTACACCCCGCCTTTTGTGCACCCTTCTTATAGTGCTTCTCGGTGGTGTGCCGGGCGCATGCACATGATTTGCATATACCCTGCAATGCTAATCGTTTGCATGTCCTCTCGCGAGCGACGCATGCTGCGAATTTCAAGCCAATCGGATGCTTCCTTCTTGGTGTTGCATTTTGGGTGGCCAGCAGTGTATATTTAAAAAAATTGTTTTCCTGAAATTCCTGAAAAGTATTGTGCTTTTGTTAGAAGGGTAGGAACTGTTTCTGTTTCGTTTAAGTACAATGAAATCAGTCTTCCTTTAAAAAAAGAAAATATAAAAAGGAATGAAATATTTTTACACGTATATTGTTTTATGTATTATGTAAAAGCTATGCTTCTCGAGGAATTTATGCTAATACAGAGATGTCCAAATCAATACCATTTGACATTGCTTGTTTTAGAAATAATATCTAGGTTCTAACTTGAAATCTAAAAAGGCCCGCTGCTCAAATGCTTTGTAAAGAGCTGTGAAATACTCTGTTGAGTGTCTTTGATTGTTTTACAAAATTTTACAAATACGAATTATTATCAATGTTGTAACTCAAAATCTTCTAAAAAGACCCGTGGCATAGGTGCCTTGTAAAACGGTGATAAATAGCCTGTTGAGTGCCTTTTATTTGACTTTATAAAGTCTTTAGAAATACGAAATATCTAGGTTGTAGTTTAAAATCTTCCAAAGAGGCATGTGCAATACGTATCTTGTCAACACCTCAAGATCAATTGGTTGAGTCCCCGTTGATTACCTTGTATTGCATGTTATGACATGAGAAATATTAAAATCATAACTCAAGATTTAATGAGTCGAAAAGCTTCTACATAAACATTGTGCCATTATAATCTCACATACGCATTTACATGCCCAGGAAAAAGACGATGTCATCGCTCTGTCCAGAGGTGTCCGAAAAACAATTTTTCAGTTGCTATGCGTCAGTGGCGTAGCCAGAGGAGGGGGGGGGTGTTGAACTCCTGTTGAGGGGAGACTGAGCACGAATTTAAAGAGATATACACGTGCATAGGAGGCTTTCACCAATGAACCAACCCCATGACCTCCCCCTCCCTAAAAGATTTCTGGCTACACCACTGCTATGCGTTGTTTATAAAAATAATGTTGACAGAGTGATGACATCGTCTATTTACATTATTTCGATGTATTTGTAATATATTCACCATGCCTAGGAAAACCGGTACATTTCGTTATGGTCAGTTAGGAAAACTTCCATACTTTGACAAGATCTCGGAATGAAACGTAATTTGTGTACATCCTCTTACAGGAGAAGGTGCAGGAGTTTTTCGGTGTGGGAGCTTTCCGCCTTTACTCAGCATCACGAGAAACTGTGGTGGATCCAACTTGAGTTGATACGTAAAGGTTATGAATATGAAATCGGTAGAATAAAAATTGTTAAACCGGCCTAGGCCTAGGGCCTGTGAAATAATATTTAGTGCTTAAGTAAAAGCGCAATGAGTTCATACGTAAAGGTTCTGAATATGACATTGGTTGAGTGAAAACTATTCAAAAGGCCTAGGCCTAGAGCCTGTGAAATAATATTTAGTGCTTAAGTAAAAGCGGAATATTATGAACTTGAGTTGATACGTAATTGTTATGAATGTGACATCGATAGAACAAAAGCTGTTTAAAAGGCCTAGGCCTAGGGCCTGTGAAATAATGTTTAGTGCCAAAGTAAAAGCACAATACTTGATTTGAGTAATAAACGTTGTGAATATAACATTGGTTGAGTAAAAACTATTAACAAGGCCTAGGCCTATGGCCTGTGAATAATATTTAGTGCTTAAGTTAAAGCAGAATATTATTAACTTGAGTTGATACGTAATTGTTATGAATATGACATCGATAGAACAAAACTGTTAAAAAGGCCTAGGCGTAGGGTCTATGAACTAATATTTAGTGCCAAAGTGAAAGCGGAATATTATTGACTTGAGTTGATACGTAAAGGTTGTGAATATGGCATTGGTTGAGTAAAGACTATTAAAAAGGCCTAGACCTAGGGCCTGTGAAATAATATTTAGTGATTAAGTAAATGCTTAATGTTATTAACTTCAGTTGATACGTAGTTGTTATGAATGTGACATCGGTAGAATAAAAACTGTTAAAAAGGACTAGGCGTAGGGCCTATGAATTAATATTTAGTGCCAAAGTAAAAGTGCAATGCTACTAACTTGAGTTGATACGTAAGCGTTATGAATATGGCATTGGTAGAAAAAAGAGTGTCAAAAGGGCCTACGAATGAGGCATAGTAATTTAGTGCCTAAGTAAGTAAAGAAGAAATATTAATAACTTGACACGTTATGTAAATATTTAGTGCCTAAGTAAAAGTGTAGCGTTATTAAAAAATCCCACCTTGTCTTCCTTTTCCAAACATAGTATGAGTTCAATTTTCTGACTCTGATTGGAGGTTTAACGACCACCATGAGCAACTCAATGGGCTATAACTGAATGAGTAATGGAGATAATTATCACCGTAGGCCACATGTTGTCAAGGAATTTTATATGTTTTTCCATAAATCCTAATTTTGCTGAGATCATCACCGATATATTCTACTTCATTTTCAAGGTGGTTAAGAAAATCTGTAGCTTCAGAATCAGAAAATCATTTCTCATAGGAAAAATGGAGGCCATCCTTATGATACATCTTAGAAAAATGCATTTCTTCAGACGAAAGAAAATGTAGCAGTAATTGAAAAAAGCAGTATCTTCACACCGAGCAACGAAGCGAGAATGTATAAGCAGTCGCCCGTCCCTAATTTAGGGTCACTGGTTCCAGGGAAGGGAGAGAGCCAGTGCCGTAAGACAAACACAACATCCATGCCTGAACGGGATTCGAACCCGGACCCCTTACGGACGAATGATCAGAGGCCAGCGCCTTAGACCACTGCGCCACCGGGGCGGCAGTTCAATTTTCATCAGAGCGCCAAGAAACGGCAATTTTTATACGGCCCCTAAAGATTTGTTTCCAAATGTCCGAACCCTGCTTTTAACACCCAAATGAATGTTTCTTTCATTTCTGCTGTTTACTTGAATTTGAAGTACCTAGTGTTAGTCTATCTAATGAAAAAAAAAAAAAGAAATACAGTGTATATTAACTTGCCTTGGTTTGCTATATGAGGTTTATACTTTTGATGGCAACTTAATACAATTCAAAAAACGTGGCCCATCCAAATATCTGCTGGCCCACCCGGACAAAAATGTCTGGCACCGCCACTGATGGCAATAGAAGAAAAATTGGTAAAAAGGCCTGGGGCCTATTAATTAATGTTTGGTGCCTAAATAATAGCGCGATAATATTAACTTTACTTGTTATGTAAACGCTATAAATGTGGTCATGACGGAATAAAAACAGTTAAAAAGGTCTAGACCTAAAGCCTAATAATTAATATTTTGTGCCTAGGTAAAATCGCAATATTAATAACTTCACATGTTACGTAAACGTTATGAATATGAGCACGACGGAATAAAAATTGTTAAAAAGGCCTACGTCTCGGCCTAGGGTCTATTAATTAATATTAAATGTTAAAAAGGCCTAGGTCTAGGATAAAACTGTTAAAAAGAAAAAAAAACTGTTAAAGAGGTCTAGGCCTAGGGTCTATTAATTGGTATTAACTTTCAAAAAAGCCTAGGTCTAGGCCTAGGGTCTATTAATGTTATCCGTTTAAAAGGCCTAGGTCTAGGCCTAGGGTCTATTAATTAATATTAAATATATATAATATTATATAAGTAAAAGCGCAGCTTTATTAACTTGACTTGTTATGTAAACTTTATGAATATGAGATCAGTGGATTAAAAATTAAACTCGGCACGTTGAGGGGGCAGAAATAAAACTGTAATCTATAGAGGCGACAGCCCTGGAAGTTGACACCGCGACCACTTAACAGTTTTGTGGTCATCCTACAAGAAAGTGGACACGACTGGGGAAAAAACCACATTTTTTATACGGCTTCTAATACATTTTTGCCAGTTGTCCGCCCTATCGTTCAGCCAGAAAATTGTAAATATGTCTTAATTTCTTAATGATAATGAGGAGAGAAAAAAAACTTTAGATACAATACTTACTCAAGTAGGGGGAGAAACAGAAACACTATATTTTTTTGCGGATTTCATGGTTCTAAAACTGAATGTGGCCGTTTGTCTAAAATTCAGGGGGAGAACTGAGTTGTCTAAAACTCAGGGGGTCGCTGATTACTTGAAACATTTCGTTTAGTCATAAGAACCGTCCGCGTCCCTCCAACTTTTCAAGACAGTGATGAGAGGGATATTAACAAAATGGACAGGTTATGTACATGCAGGACAAACCACGGAAAGGAGAAGCCTAGTGTCAAGAATGTTGGCTTGCTGTCTACTATTTTATCAAAAGAAAAACAACCTTCATTTGACCACGAAATTTAAAAACCAGCTCAATCTTGACCTACCCCTCCTCCACACACACACACACATACACGCATGCTACGCTGAGAGTGGCGCAAATCATTTTCGTGAACGTCTCCCACGATGTCCCACTTCTCTTTTTATTCGGTTATAAGTATTCCCCATGAGTTCGTGCTGCCTTTTTATTCCATCATTTCTCTAGGTCACATTTCTGTTATTTTTTCTCTTTCTTTTTTTTTTTATTCGAATTGACTTTTTTTTTTCTTACCCATGACGTAATAAATAATGAAAAAAAAAAAAACTGGTTACCGTAGTCTCCACCCTGTCACGTGCTCTTACGCAATACTTGCATCCTCTTTCAACCGAACTTGAACAGCGTGTGTGTGTCTGTGTGTGTGTGCAGTAAAGAATGATCCCATGGAAGGAGGAAACTTACAGGAAGGTCAGAAAGGTCAATGGCCGACTCAGACACAGAGAGAGACGTGACTTAGCTCTTTTACACCCTCTCCCTCTTGTGGTGAAGTCTTTTATTTATTGCTTTACTCACCGACACTATTTCTCACTAACTCAGCTTAGAAACGTCGAATCGTTGTTCATCCAATATTCCTAATACTTGCCCCTTCATGCAGAATAAGGTTATTTTACGAAATATGTTAATGTAAAACTGTAAAAACTAAAATTCAATATTAGCACGTTATCTTCAATGTTCTAGCATAGATACCATAAGCCTAACGCTTAATTCTACAGAAATGCCTTCCACGGAGCTTCATACGACCAATCCCAATATCTCTCTTCTCTAATTGGTGCTTTCGTACATAACGCGTTTCTGAAAAATGCATGTGAAATTCATACAGACTTCATCATCATCATCATCATCATCCCATTCTCAATATACTGCTCGATGAAGGTCTCCCCAAGTATCTTCCACAACATGTTTTGAGCAATTCTCTTCCAGTTCGAATCTCATCCACCTATCTCTCACATGATCTATCATCGCGCATGTTCCTGTGTGGGTTCACCCGACGTAATATTTGTAACCCGGGGGAGGGGGGGGTCGAATAGATGGGGATTATGTGATTCCCTGATTTAGGGCTGACGCAGCTTCAGGATCCACTGACGGGGCGTTGTGATTCACACAGGAGATTTTTCTTTGGGAGTCAAAGGATCTGCAGGTGTGCCGCAATGTTTTTAGACCGTCTAGAAATTAAAATATATGTTAAAGAATTGCTGTCCCTGTCGTAGAAAATATTATTTCCATGTATCCAGGGTTGAGCACACAATTTGCAACCAAAGAAACACTCCTGATAATATATTAGACAAATTAACATGTAAAACAATTTATTGGTCTTGTTTTGGCAAATAATAAGGATAAACACACATAGTAGATTTAGACAATTTTGCTCCTAACCTCAAGAATGTGAGAATGTAAGTTGACATATAATATATTAAACTTGCAGTCACCTATTGAATATACACTAAGTGGCCACTTTATTATGACTACCCCCTCAGTACTTCGTTGGGCCATCTTTTGCCTTTAATACTGCGTCGATTCTTCGTGGCATGGACTCCACGAGATGTTGATAGGTGGTTTGTGGAATCTGAGACCATGCTTGATGAATAGCACTATCCAGGAGTGTGAAATTGCAGGGTTGTGGATCCAGCTGTCTGATGGCTCGTTCAACTTCATCCCACAAATTCTCAATGGGGTTGAGATCTGGAGATTGTGGGGGCCACCTAAGCAAAGTAAACTCGCCGGCATGTTCCTGAAACCAATCCTGTACAATACGAGCACTATGGCAGGACGCATTATCTTGTTGAAAGTAGCCATCGCCATTGGGATAAACCATCCACATGACAGGATGCACTTGGTCCTCAACGATGTTTGGATATGATGTGCCAGTCAGACGTTGATCAACACGAATTAAAGGGCCCAAAGCATGCCAGGAAAACATTCCCCAAACCATAACGTTGCCTCCACCAGCTTGAAGGCTTGTTCCAATGTATAAGGGGTACATGCTTTCGTGCTGTTTCCGCCAAATTCTCACTCAGCCATCGGCATAGTGCAACCGAAAACGTGATTTATCGGACCACATAATTTGTTTCCAATTATCAACTGTCCAATCCTTGTGCTCCTGTGCGAACTGGAGACGCTTTCTCTTGTTAACTGCAGACAACAAAGGTGTTCGAACAGGCCTTCGGCTGCCATATCCCATCCGATGCAGTGTACGGCCAACAGTGCGTGCAGTGATCATTTGACGGGATCCTTGATTAAAATGGTTTGTAATTTGGTGCACTGTTGCCCTTCTGTTGTCTGTTACCAGTATGGACAGTCTCCGTTCCGCCCGAGCAGTCACTAGTCGATGGCGACCACACGTTGCACGTAGAGACCCAGTTTTTTGGCTGACAGTCCAGTCTTTAAACACTTTAACAACAGCTGCTCTGGAACATTTCACGAATGCGGCGGTTTCGGTGATACTCGCTCCATGGCTCCGAGCTCCTACAATCATCCCACGCTGAAAGTCCGTCTAATCGCATTTTTTTACCCATCTCGTCACTCAAAAATCCCTTCTACTACTGTCGCAAGCACTAAGCTTTCCCTTTTTATACCAGCCTCGCCCCCTGGTGGCAACAGCCATAGCTCATCTGCTTAAAACTGTCAGGTGGTCATAATAAAATGACCACTCAGTGTATATACAGGGTGTAACCAAAAGTCCGGAAATAGCCACATAACTAATGAAATAATAGTCGTACAGGAACAAAATTGGTGTGTAGGTATAGGTAAAGTTCCATGGCCAATCGAATGGGACTAACGGCGGCGCCCTCTGGCGGATATTTGCAGTACTTGTGAAAACTAGCTTGGAAACAAAGCGAGATAGGGCAAAAAAGTCAATTGCAAAGTTATAGAGCATCCGCTGATTAGTAGAAAACGACACGTTGTTCGCCGGAAACCAGCAAAGAAACGCCTCAAAACGCAACGAATGCGAACGTCCGACGGACTGTGTCAGTCGAAAACCGTTGGCTACCGCGCCCCGGTTTGCAGGCGTCATTGCATTTTGCACGATTACATAAAAATACTTACTCTGTTTCAATAGCGTCATCATTCTTTTATCTCTTGCGCTGTATCGTGCGTGTTGCATGTCGGTTTGTAAGCAAGGTTTTCCGACTGACACCGTCAGGCGAACGTTCGAATTCGTCGCTCGGGGCCGAATCTTTTTGTTGTCAACAAGCCCCAGAATGGTTTTACCATCTTGTTACCTACAGATGGTGAAAATACTGAGTGCCTCTCCTCGCCTCTGTGATTGCGCCCTGGGCTATGTCATGGAAGTAGGTAAAACCAGCAAAGCAATTAAACAGACCTGGAAATCGGGGAAACACCATTTTTTTCTTTACCATTGCGATACAAATACACAGTCGAGTCACATTATTCTGACCATCTCCTACTTTTCACGTTGACAGCACGTAGCCAATCAAAAAACGTACGTGACACCAGCTAACTTGGATGGTATATAAGGTGTGCTGTAGGCATTCTGAAAATATATCACTCGTTGCTGTCATGGATAAAAGGAGCGATTTATCAGATTTGCAAAAAGGGATGGTTATCGGCTTTTGGGCCAAGGGTGGCAGTATTTCTGAAACAGCGCAGTTTGTGAACTGTTCGCGTGCTGCTGTGGTTAAAGGGTATCGTGATTGGAGAAATGGCACCATTGTGAATAAGCGACGTGCAAACTGCGGAGCACCACGTGCCGTTGATGTGACAGGTGAACTACGGCTTCGAAGGTGCATGAGGGCCAATCGACACGCTACATGGGAGCAACTCACTGGCCGAATGAACCAGGGGGCTACCGGAAGTGTGTCTATAACGACAGTTCGACGAACCCTGCTACGTATGGGGCTCCGATGTAGACGGATGGTGACTGCACCTATGCTAACGGAGATGCATCGGCAGAAAAGGCTTACATTTGCACGGCAGTGTCAGAATCGGACCTCTGCTGATTGGCAAAGGATTGCCTTCTCCAATGAGTCACGTTTTCCGTTTCATTGAACGGATGGACGTTGGCGGATAACGCGAGAAACATCGGAGAACAAACCTCTTCAGCCATTGCTGGCAGAACACAGGCTGGTGGGGGCAGCGTTATGGCCTACGGAATGTTTTCGTGGGATTCTCGGGGTCCATTCATACCGATGGAAGACACTAAGGACCGAATTCGTTATGAATCCATCCTTGCAGATCATGTACTCCTATATACATGCTGATTATCTTAGCTGGGGCGGATGGGATCTTCCATCACGACAATGCTACGTGTCACACCGCAAGAAATATCCGAGAGTGGTTGGAAATGCACGATAAAGACTTCAAAGTGCTTCCCTGGCTCCCTAATTCCCCAGATTTAAAGCCAATTGAACATCTGTGGGACCACCTCGATCGTGTTGTTCGCTCTATGGATCCTCCACCATGCACTCTCCAGCAGCTGACAGATGCACTGCAGTCAGCATGGCTCCACATACCTGTGAACACCTTCCAGCACCTTATTGAGTCACTCCCAGCCCGTTTAGTTGCTGTCCGCGCTGCACACGGCGGTTACTCTGGATATTAGCTGGTAGTCACAATAATGTGACTCGACCCTGTATATGACGTATACTCTAATTTAATTTAGTTTTTAGTTTCTTTCTTTGTGTAAATTTTGAGTTTATTCTCTTTAAGCGTTTCAACCTTAACGTTATATTTTCTCACTCAAGAAATATTTTGTGGCAACAGTCTTGAAGTCAGAGTGAGGGACGAGCGTATAATGACAGATAAGAACGAGAGATATAATGTGAGAGCAAGCAGCGGAAAGTGCGGCGAGGTTTGATGCTGTGGCATGCTATTGATAAAGTACTGTAGCAAGTTGTTGTAATTGGTAAATCAGTCGTGAACTTATTGAACCTAAGTTGATAGAGGTTCAGTATTCCGTATTATGCTGATGACACCATTTTGTTGAAGTTTCGTTCCAGAAGTACCGTGAAAGTATTACAATAAAGACTGTTTTCCTTGTAAGTTGCTTTCAAGACTTTTCTTCTGGCCGTTAGGTTGCCTAATTTAGCTTAGTGTATAATTAAGATTTGCATATGCCACAAATATGTAATTAAGATGTATATAAGTGCTGCTAATCCTATCCGAGGATTAACCGTACGAAGTTCCAGAAATACAACAGATGTTTACGTAACCTTGTTTATCGTGCAGTAGCAGCCGTCCGCTTTAAGAGCATTTGAAGTTTTGCTTTCGTATAGTGTTAAGATGCCTCCACGTGTGATTATGTTCTGGGCGGAGTATATACATTATATTGACAAAAGTCACCGGACACCTACAAGGGAAACACAACATAGCATTTATTGATATACATTAGTGCGGTATCGGTCCACTTTTGGCCTTAATGCATGCACTGACCCTTCGAGACATGCTTTCGACAAGGTTTTGGAACACAGCGATAGGTCTGCGATTCCATTCAGTACATAATGCTGCCGCTAACTGTTGCTTAGTAATAGGCCTTGGTTGCAAACTTCTTTTGCAGCGCTTTAATTCATCACATAGGTGTTCTATGGGATTAAGATCATGTCTCTCTGCTGGCCAGTCCACACACGATACGGAATCATCGTCAAGCCACGGCGTAACAATCCTTGCTTTATGGCTCGGTGCATTATCCTGCTGGTACCAACAAGGCTCGGTTCCATAGTGTTGCCACAGGGTTGGTAGGGCATAATTGTTCAGAATATCGAGGTAGACGTGCTGGTTAACAGGTTTGTCCGCGATAACCAATGGGCCGGGACCATACCACGAAAAACACCCCCACACGAATACACTGCCACCTCCAAACTTGACCGTGAGAACACTGTGGTAAATAGCGTTACCCCGGCTGCCGCCATACCCACAAACGGCCATCAGACTGATGGATCGTGTATATGGATTCATCAGTCCATAGGACCCGTTTACATTGATCTACGGTTCAAGATAAATGTTCCTTACACCATGTTAAACGACGAGTAGCATTCCAAATGGAGATGAAAGGCTTATAAGCAGCAGAACGACTACGGTAACTAACCCATGAAACAAAGTTCTCTGCGAATGGTACGTGTACATACCGAGGTTCCAGCATTTTTACGCACCTGTACACAAAGGTCTTGTGCAATACTACGTTGATTAGCTGTAACGACTCTCCGGAGCCTTCGACGTCGTCCATCACTGATTTTCTTTTGTCTTCCGGTACGCTTTGCTGCTTCAGGCACGCCATGTGTCTTTCACTTATTCAGTACATCCGAAACAGTAGTCCTAAGTATTTTTAAACGCCTCTCGGCTTCTCTTATGCACAACACACTAATATAACACCCAACAATCTTTCCTTTCTCAAAGTCAGTTCTCTCGCGCCGCAACATTTTCACTTAACCTCACAGTGCGATATGATCGCGGTCAGCTGCAGGTTTGTTTTTATATCGTTCGCAACTGTGCCGCGCATCTTAACAAAGGAGCTGATGCGTTCATTTCCTTTTGAAGGAGTGTCCGGTGACCTTTGTCAATATAGTGTAGTTGACTTTTCCAAATAAAGTTATTCGTACACAGCAATCCAAAAAAGATGCAAAGGAACTGGTTATAAGAGTTCTAAAAACATCATATGTCATGTAATCAATAGTGCAAAAGAGAATTTCATAACTTGCTAGAGTGGTGCACAAACGCCATGAAAAAAACACCTTAAGATAAGAGAACCGCTGAGGTGGTGCGAAAAGTCAGGTCTCTTGCAAAGAAAAAGGATTCAGCAACGCAAAAAAGCATTGCACACTATATAAGTGTCTCACAGGCAACTGTGAACCTCATTATCAAATCTGAGCTACACTTAGAAAAACGACGTCCACAAGCTCCTTCTGCGCCACATTTCGGAGAGGATGACGAACTGCTGGAAATTGTATGAGAGACATCTAGCAAGGGGCAGGTGGAAGTTTGGAGTCTCTTTGGATGAAACATGGATACACCTTAGTAACACGAATAAAATCCGGGCAATGTACAGGGTGATTCACAGAAAACTAACACATCTCATGTATGTTTGATTTCAGCAAGAATAAATCGTAATGGTCCGTATTGGCGTCAAACGACTTGGGGCCTCTGTGAGATGCCCTCTATTTTCACGAGAGGGCGTTGCTGTGCACGATGTGCTAGCTGTCGACGCCAGATTGCCTCAGTCACTGTGAAGATGCAGTACACGCTACAGCAACAGGTATTCCTTGTGAAAACGTACTGGATTACAAACTCCATCACAGCTACGCAAAGGGCATACGTGAGGGAATTTTGTGTCAGCAAACTTCCCCAAAGGAACTCTATACTGGCTCTTGTACGCAAGTTGGAAACAACAAGATCCCTTGCGAGTGAAACCGTCAAGTATCGTTCATCTGCACTGCCGACAGTTGCTGCAGACGTTGAGGCACGACTGCATTGGCCACCCCGGAAGTCATTACGGCATCTGTCGCTGGAGACTTGCTACTCGTACTCCATGTGTCAAAGAGCTACTAAGAAAGCGAGGCTAAAGCCATATAGGTTGATGGCTGTTCATGAGCTGCTGGACCCAGATAAGGGAAAACGAGTGCACTATTGTCGATGGTTTCAGGACTACATTGCTCAATATCTTGGCATATTGTCAATCACGTTGTTAACGGACGAGGAGCGGTTCCACTTATGTGGCTATGGCAATTCACCGAACACCCGCATTTGGACAGCAGAACATCCGCACGCCCTTCAGGAAGCGCCTATGCACACACAAAAAGTCGGAGTTTGGTGCGCAATATCCTATAAAATAATAGTGGGTACCATTTTTTTTCAGCGGGACTGTCAACACTGCAGAGTACTAACGAATTTTCAGGGCTTTTTTCAACAGAATGGTGCTACGGGCAATACATCAAATGAGCTGATCCACAATTCCTTTGAGGACCGGATAATTTCCCGTAATTTGTGGCCACCGAGAACACCAGATTTCTTTCTGTGGGGGTTTCTTAAGGAAAGAGTATACTTCAGGAGGGGGACGGACATTTTCAGCATTTAATGTAAAGGTAAATGCTATGCAATGTAAACCCCCATAGATATGCTACATTTCAGATGGCATAACTTGCTGTTACCTTTATTCTTCTTCACATGAAATGATAATGAAATGTGTTAGTTTTAAATTAATCACCATTTACTATCAAGAAAAGGATGCCAAGGCATATCCGGAATAAGTACGTGAGTGCAAAGAAAGTTTTTCACGTGGATTTATGGTTATTGCTATAATGGCAAGCTGCGAAAGGTTGCAAATAACGCAGAGAATAACGCAAGTAATTATCCCACAAACATTCTTGACCTAATTTACCGCGAAGAAATTCCATCCTTATACGGTGCTATGGCTTCAAATGTATGGATCCACCAAGATGAGGCTTCCAGCCATACGGCTAAGTCCACGGTGGCATACATGCGGAAGATGGAAGCTGAGACCTGGATTCACGCTATACCATTCTCCTCAATTCTTGTCAAATCCCCAGCTGCTTCTGCCACGGATTTCTGCTGCTTCGGGTTACTTAAACCAGCCCTCAAAAGTAGACAACCCAAAACATTTGGAGGCCTTTGGAAAACTTGCAAAGAGGAGTGGGGGAGACTTGATCTTGCCTATCCGCAAAGAAGCCTGTTGTAATGGAAATTGCACTGCAGAAGCATAGTACAGGAACATTTTAAGCACATAGAACACAACACAATTTGGCGCCGTGGTATTTCATAACTGTATGATCTTGCAAACTTTGTCACTATAAACGTGAAACAGTCCCAAAGTTCGGGCCGCTGGTTTCAGGACGAGGAATACAGACTGCACCACCAGACACGCACACCATCCGTGTCTCACTCGGAAATCAAACCGAAGGCCTCCAAGCGAGAATGGTCAGTAGCTAGCTCCTCGAATCACTCGGCCACCGGATTGGCAAATTTCCAGGATAAAGAGCCAAGATAAACAATATCAAAACTCACCCGTACTCAGAGTGAAAGTTATCTACTTGGTAGCAAAATAAAATCAATGCAAATAAATTTTTTAAAGCTATTTCTGGCCTCAAATTCTAATTATTTCACTTTCCGTTTTATGATATTCAGTTTCTCATACGCATAATAATTGTAATGTTGGAAAGGAGAAATCTGCTGAAAAGGAAAAATCAGATAGCGTCCATGTTGGCCGAGTTTCACGATGTGTTAACCTCTAATCATTCATACGAGATGGCCCAAGGGACGTATCCCGACAGAGGCACGAATCGTGCACTTCGTGTTTTAAATGTTCTGCACCAAACTGTGGGGCTGAACATCCCACAGTTTGAAGGTGTGTAGCACACACATGGGCATAAGTACTGGGAAACGGAAGTTTCTAGGACAAAGGAAAACGGCCTTGCAGGCGTTGCACCATTCAGAGGAAGTGGTGGGCGTGGCCTGATGACGACATCACGCTCTGGTAGATACCGCCACGTGTCTCGATGAATGACGTCATGATTTTCGATCAACGCCATTTTCTTTTGCGCTCCACTCCTCGACGTTTCCCAATCAGCGGCATTCCTTTCCCTCATTGCAGCAGAAACCCCCATTTTCCTCTACTGGCATACAATATAATAAAATTTGTAATATATATTCTTATCATCCAGCACAGTTGCCAATAGCAGTTGAGATTTATAAGTTCTTCAGCCTACCTTAAAGTATTTTCTATTGTAATGCAATTTGCTTTATCAATTCGAACTATATATACACTATATTGAAAAAAGTCACGGACACCCCTTCAAAAGCAAATGAATGCATCAGCTGCGTTGTTAAGATACGCGGTACAGCTGCAAATGGTATAAAAACAAGCCTGCCGCTGACCGCAATCATATCGCCCTGTGAGGCTGAATGAAAATGTCGCGGCGGGAGAAAACTGACTTTGAGAAAGGAAAGATTGTTGGGCGAAAATATACCCAAGTCAACTGTTTTGGTTGTACTGAATAAGTGGAAGACACATGGCGTGCCTGAAGCAGCAAAACGTATCGGCAGACCAAAGAAAATCAATGATGGAGGACGTCGAAGCCTCAGGAGAGTCGTTACAGCTAATCGACGAAGAACTGCACAAGACCTCAGTGTACAGGTGAGTAAAAATGCTAGAACCTCAGAATGTACACGTATCATTCGCAGAGAACTTTGTTCCATGGACTACCGTAGTCGTGCGGCTGCTAATAAGCCTTTCATCTCCACCCGGAATGCTACTCGTCGTTTAGCATGGTGTAAAGAACATTTATCGTGAACCGTAGATCAATGGAAACGGGTCCAATGGACTGATGAATCCAAATACACGGTTCATCAGTATGATGGCCGTGGGTATGGCAGCAGCCGGGGAAACGCTGTTTACCACAGTGTTCCGACGGTCAAGTTTGGAGGTGGCAGTGTACTCGTGGGGGGGGTTCGTGGTATGGTCCCAGCCCATTGGTTATCGTGGACAAAGCTGTTAACCAGCACGTCTACCTCGATATTCAGAACAATTACGCCCTACCAACCC
Organism: Macrothele yani; assembly: GCA_039090855.1. Classification (NCBI taxonomy): domain Eukaryota; kingdom Metazoa; phylum Arthropoda; class Arachnida; order Araneae; family Macrothelidae; genus Macrothele; species Macrothele yani. Next base: position 11,115,819 of record CM077011.1, on the reverse strand, counting down.
TGTGGCAACACTATGGAACCGAGCCTTGTTGGTACCAGCAGAATAATGCACCGAACCATAAAGCAAGGGCTGTTACGACGTGGTTTGACGATAATTCCGTATCGTGTGTGGACTGGCCAGCATAGAAGCCTGATCTTAATCCCATAGAGAACCGGCGGGATGAATTAGAGCGCCGCATGAGAAGTCTGGAACCAAGGCCTACTACTAAGCAAGAGTTAGCGGCAGCATTATGTACTGAATGGAAGCGCATACCTATCGCTGTGTTCCAAAACCTTGTCGAAAGCATGTCTCTGTTGCAGCAACAATTATTCTAATTTCGGGCACATTGCTTTCAGTATAGAATTGCTCAAATTCGAGATTCAAATTCCAAATTATTTGTTTTAATTATGTTAATTAATTAACATAATTAATTATGTAACTGCTTAATTGGAGTAAGTCGTAATTAGGTGCACAAACTATCATCCCAGCCCAGGCCGCACAGCGATTCACTGGGCTCTTTTCTTTTCTTTTCTCCACTTTCCCTTCCGCGAGGGAAAAGAGAGCTAAATTGCAATGGCCAGGCCAGGTGCAAAATTTCGTAAACAAGTCAAAAGGTATTTTCTTCCGTTCCCGGCAGGCGAGAAGCAACAGCATTGCGAATTGCATAATGCTTCCGTAACAACAATGGCGTTGTGGTGTCTACACGACGAAAATTTAAGAAAGAAATCTTAAAGCGGTAAGAAGCTAAGGCTAGGCAATGTCACCCAAGAGCGTTGTCGGAGAACATATTTCAGTCGGGCATACGTGCCTTCGAGCAGTTTTCAAGTTTTAAAAAGGGTTGCTCTGAGTCTACGATAATAGAACCCAACAATGGGGTGACAGTTACGGCCAAATAAATTTTTAAAGGGCTTAGCTGAGCAGATGGTCAGCAGGCCCAGAGAACATCTGCCCCAAAGTAGCCACTGGCCAGCCGCAACTGGAAAAGTGGTCCACTTGCGTACGAGAGGGGGGGGGGTCCAAAACCAATGAGGGGGCAAGGGACTTCTTCTCGAGGTAAGGACACGCCACCCAGCAGGGCGATAAGGGAAAGCGAAAACTAAAATAAAAGGAGAAACTTGATATTTCACGAGGCGAAAAATACGAGCGAAAAACGGACCGAGAAAGAGAGAGAGGCGGAGAGAGAAGTTGTTTTTGCGAACATGGGGCAGTCACAGTAATTTTGGTCGGAAGAGTCAGCGGTATGCAAAGAAATACCTAACTATACGGAGTTCCAGAAGTCCGTCGACGCGAAGTTAGGAACTGTAGAAAAATAAAGTTCTTAGATAACTACCAGCTGTGTTTTTATCCACGGAGGATACCAGTCGAAAACCTACGGCCACCAGACAACCAGCGCTTTCCTCAGCCGCCGGATCGATCAGCCCAGCAGAAGTTCTATATAGGGTAAGACATCATCCAATTATTCCAATCCCTTGCATGCTGAGTATTCAGTTAAGTTTTAGAAATGAAACATTATTGCTCACCCCGTACTGGTTGGATTGTTAGGGATATTGGGAGTTTTATATTTTTCTCAAGTAAACCATAACTTCCTTTTGTATAGATGTGTTATAATTTAAACCGGTCCCACCATTAAATTGTTCTAAAATTAAGCATTATACAGCAAATAAATTTTATATTTGTTTCTTAAATCAACGTGCTTTTTCTTCTCGCTGCTCTGCAAACAGGTACGAGTGTCTATGTATTAGTTTAAAATAAGCCATAGTTTTCTTCCTTCACAGATACCCCTATTTAAGCATATAACCGAAATGCTAGTTCTTTTTAAAATTCAATTTCTTTGCGGCATATGAGTTCTTGCGACAACCTCGTACGAGCTCATATGAAACACAACGCTTTTAAGTCCCAACGATGAGACTGGGTCGCCTATACTAGGAAACCCAATGTCATTGTTGCCAATCTAGATGATCGAAAATCGCTAACAAAATCTATGCCCCTCAAGTTCCCACCGGTACTTGGCGTGGTGACATCTCGAAGGGTCAGTGCATGCATTAAGGCCAAAGGTGGACCGACACCGTACTATTGTATGTCCGTAAATTCTATGTTGTGTTTCTCGTCTAGGTGTCAGGTGACTTTTGTTAATGTAGCGCATATAGCAGTCTAACGTATCACTTTCAGTTTTTCTTGTTCAAAGCATATGCTGAAAGTCAGTTATTGCAAACCAGAAAACGTATGTCCACATCTTATCCCTTTATTCTGCTACGTGTTTTGTAGATACACTTCTGAATCACTTCAGCATGCAAAATATTTGTGAAAACATCCATATTGACTGTTTCAGCAACGCATGCTAATACTTCGTTGTTTTATCCTTGTTTATAGAAGCACTTAGATATGAGAGATAAAAAATAAAAGCAGTACAAGAAAAAAATAATCACGTGCAGTTTTGGGAAGAAATATTCACGGTTCTAATCATTTGTAATTGTAAAAAATAAAGAGTTCTAAATTTTAAAAGTTTTACCCATTTTTAATACTAGATGTAAAAAGCCGAAATACACTAAAAAACATTTCAGCCTTCGAAAACTTTTCTTTTATCCAACCCCCCCCCCCCCCCCCCAAAGAGTTTTTAACAACCCCAAGCTTTTTCAGCAGCCCTCCAATCTGAAATTCCTAGAATAATCCCCAGTCCGATTGTCTTGAGGCCCTGGCCTCCCCCCCTCCCCTCCCTGGAACCAGTGGCCCTAAATTAGGGACGGCCGACTGCTTATAGCCCATTCAGGTGCTCACGGTGGTCGTTAAGTCTCCCCAAACAATTATCTCATTTACTGAGATGACCACATATTCGCACTATCGTCAATAGCAAAAACGAAATGAATAATACGTATTTTGTGTTACTATACATACCTAATTAAGCTTATCCTAACATTTAACCAGAAAATCTAAATACGCTGATTTATTTATATATATATTTTTTCTCTTAGCAATTCCCTTGAGGGAAAAATATGGCACATCAATTGCTGTAAGACACCATCCTACCGAGCAGACAAAATCAACTCATCTATGAAAGGAAGAAAAACGTGCGACCACTTCCAGACAAGTGCTATACAACGAAAAGCGTGGCACGTACAGGGAAAAAATATGGAGCAGAGAAAGATATTTATGTTATTTTTTATCCTCATTTTGCTTGGGGCGAATTGCTGTGAAAAATAAAAGGAGGATCTGTTACCAGTCCTGAAGTTAAACAAACTGCCCAGTTTAACTCTGGTCTGAGCGACTGATCACTTTTGTCATTCTATTATACTATAACGCTTAGAAATAAATGTATTTGACATATATTTGTAGTGTGACAGAAACGGGATATAATATTGTTATGGAATGAAGAAGCATGACAGCAACGATCCCACCTTCGCCCCTTCCCTCAAGGAAATTCCAGACATCTTTGCAAACTGGTTTCTCTCGCGTAAAGTAAACGGAGGAGGAGAAATCTGAAGTCAATAAACCGTCGTCATCTTTTTATCGAAATTATTTTATTGCCGCAAACGTATGAAATCTTACAGCAATCATTTTTTTTTAATATTAACTAAAATTCAACACGTTCGATCAAGCTGTTACTACAACAGGGCCATGTCATTTTACGTGACGATTCAACAGTAGTGTGAGAAGGGATCTCTCCTTTTATGGCTACTCAGACCTGAACGAGGGCACATGAACGTCATTGTGTACTGAAACGACATATCAAAAGTGTTGTTTTAGCGAGATTTTATTTCCCCCTTTGGGTTCGATTAGTATTGCAACTTTTATAATACGAAAACGAAAATTAAACTCACTTATGATTTTGCTTTACTGTTTAGTATCAGCTGAGGCCTATTGTTACACTGATTGCGGTTTGTCCTGGAATTGTCTTAGTTACTTATTTACATTTTCACTTACCTCATATTCATTCTGTTTCTTAGTTACTCGCTCTTCCTTATTTTCTTGTTTCCCCGTATAATTTCATTCTTCTCGAATCTAACCTCCCGGAGAAATGAAAAGCACGTCCGCCATCAAAACTTCTCTGACCGACTTTTTCCTGCTTTTCTAACCTTCTTCCTACTTTTGTCTTTGTTTCGGACCTCTTGTCTTGAAAAAAAAAAAAAAAAGAAACGTACTTTGCACCTCAAGAGCTACAAAATAATTATGTAGTCTAGAATCACTTTCGTTCACCGTGCTACTGATGTTGAAGATATAGTTAAAATGACTGCAATGAAACTGTTGGCTGAAAAGGCTCCCCTAACATACAATGCTAGATTGTTCTGGAAAACGTCATAGAAAGATTACTAATTATTATTAGTTTTGTTGGTGTGCCTTTATGACCGTCGTGAAGTTCTCTCTTGCTGACTGTAAGATGGTGACAAGAGGGACCTACTAATGTATAATTCTGGGGAACGAGTATTTCTCAGTGCCAACGTAACAACTGCCACACTGTTTCACAGTGCGATAGGACATACTTTTCTCCTTGTGCATGAAAATGCACGACCACATCGACTTCACATCGTGGTTCGCGAGCTCGAAGATCGTGGTATTCCACGTTTGCGTCTGTGTCCCAGGTCCCCAAAACTTTATCCCATTCAGCATGTCTTGGATCCACTGCAGAGGAGCTTGGACAGCAATTATCCGATCTCTACGGCACCTTCAAATTTTTTTACCATCTGATCTGTAGGCACTCCAAAGCCAGCTGAATTTTCTCATCTGCAGTGTGCCTTGAAAGTGCTAAACGGTTGTAAACAACCGAGGAGGTGTCACAACGCACGCACTGACTCACCAAGGGAGGCCACATCTTCTATAACGAAGTAAATTTCTCCGTAATTTTTGGTCTACGCCGGGATTCGAACCCGAGGCAGCTTATTCCGGAACAAGTCGCTCTACCAACTGAGCTACGCAGACGATTATTCTGATTCCTATCTGCCTTTATGTCGTGTGCGTCCTGCTGGCAGGTATGTCACATCTCCCCCCCCCCGAAAGAGGGCCGGGGGCATGGCCCACGGGTCAGCCGTGACCATGAATCGTTGCAGGCAGCCATCCACTGTAGAACGTGCACTTGAGAACTCCCAGTCAATCTGCTGTGTGGAATGCAACATCACACATTTTTATTTTTCGAAGCGCTGGAGAAGGAATTCTCTGATTTTTCCTGTCTCGCGGTGTGGAAATAACATCACACCAATGCGAGATTTTGAACGGCCGCGTCATCCGGATAGTTCGGGCGCCATTATAACGAAGTAAATTTCTCCGTCATTTTTGGTCTACGCCGGGATTCGAACCCGCTTATTCCGGAACAAGCGCTCTACCAACTGAGCTACGCAGACGATTATTCTGATTCCTATCTGCCTTTATGTCGTGTGCGTCCTGCTGGCAGGTACGTCACACTTCCTTCTGGTGAATGAGATGTATTCTCGTTTCAACGCTTAAAATACAAATCTGTACCTTTTGTGTAACCATCTCACGCATGTTTTGTGTTCTGCATCTTGTGTCGTCCATAATTAAACGCATGCAGTCACTTTATATGCTGCCGCTCTAGTCATTTCTTTTTCTCTTGATGAATGAGTCTGTAATGAGCTGTATCGCTGTTTGCAGCTGCACATACTTGCTAATTTTCGTCTGCAGAACTAATAAATTACGTGAATGCTCTGGTCAATTTTCTCATTTCATAATCTCCTAAACGTCAATCAGATATTCCTGTCAATTCATCTTCAAAGCTGACACGAAAGCGTGGTTTCGGATTTTTGACTGAGCAGTACACCCTTCGAGGGTTTATTGGACACGTTTTAATTTTTTCATTTCTCCTTTAATATGCAGTTGATCCACCAAAGTCCAAATATGGTGTACAAAAAGCGATTTAGGGGTTCAAAATTGTAATGACGAAAGTTAAGAACAGTGTTAAAGTTTGATTAGTATTGCAACTTTCATCCAGAAGAGTATATCACGAAGAAGCACATGGGAATAATTGTATTTTCCAACTAATTTATTAACCGTTAAGAACTATTGTCATACTTGTTGCGGTTTGTCCAGGAAGTGCCTTTGTCATTTGTTTTCACTTTCACTTATCTCACGATTCATTCTGTTTCCTGGTCATCGCATTTCGCATTTCCTCTTTCCCACGCGTCTCGAATACAGGTGACTCCATAATACCTTCGCTTTCTATTCCTATCCAAATCTTCTGTCCTAGATTTCTTCTTTGTTTCGCACCTATCGCGATCGGAAGAAAACATTTAGTGACGCTTTAAAACTGTAAAACAATTACGTAGTCTGCGACCACTTTCGTTCACCATGTTATTGTTTGCTGAAGACATGGTTAAAATTACTGCAATAAAACTCTTAGCTGAAAGATCTTCCCTAATGTATAATTCTCGATTGTTTTTTGGTTACTAATTATTATTAGCGCTGCTGATATGTGCCCTATATGATCGTTATAAACTTTTCTTCTTGATGGCTGCAAGATATTGACAAAAAATATACTTTTATTCTCGGTAAATACTAGGATTTCATCCATGTCATGTCTTTTCCCCGCACTTACATAGATACTGATACCCGTTATCGAAAATATGGGATACAATAGTTGGCCCCTTTGTCACCATCTTACAGTCAGCAAGAAGGAACTTTACGATAGCAATCAACGGCATACCGGTAATGGTAATAATCATGAGTAATCGTTCAAATAGCGTTTCCAGAGTAATCAAGCATTGTATGTTAGGACCTCTTTTTCAGCTGAAAGTTTTATTGCAGTTATTTTAACTATGCTTTCAGCATACACTAACACGGTGAGCGAAAGTAATCCCAGACTAGGTAATTATTTTACAGCTCCGAATTTCGTTTTCTTAGCAAGAGATAGTGAGGAAGGCGAAACAAAAAGGAAATATAGTAGTCTGACAAAGAATATTGGGATGCCGACGTGCTTTTTGGGTCTCTGGGGGCTACATGCTAAGATAACGATATTATACGAAGAAACAGGAATTACGAAAGAGCGAGAACTAGGAAACAGAAAGAATAGGGAGTTAGTGTAAATAAATAACTAGGACAATTCCAGGGCAAGCCTTAACCAGTAAGACAATAGACCTTAGCTAATAATAAATTTGTTGGAAAATACAATTATCCCCATTTGTTTCTTCGTGATGTACTTTCGAGATAAAAGTTTCAATACTTATCGGACCCAAAGCTGGAGAATAAAATCCCACTTCATCTTCAACGCTGACACGAACGCTTAATTAAGGATTTTTGACTGAACGCTACACTCTTCGTGGGTTTATTGCGCACGTTTTTATTTCTGCTGGAATATGCAGCTGATGTACGAAAAGCTAAATTTGATGTACGAAAAACTACTTAGGGGTGCAAACATTTAAATATACTGTACGAATGCATAGGACCCCTTGAACAGGGCCGTAGCTACCGGGAGGGCAGCGAGGACGCTTACCCTCCCAGGATGATCATAACAGGTGAGTAATTTCAGTTTCTGAAGGAGTGTGAATACATTTGCCGAACATTTAAAATCAAAAACAAAGTTATGCACTTGAGTATCTTCTTTTGTAAAAGCTTTAGTTAGCCCATAACCTAGTGTGAGTTGTGGACCACCAGATATAGATGCACGGAACTGCCCGAAACAGCGGTTGGAAGTATGTAAAACAATGTGCAAATATGGCTAACCTCCTTGACTTTTCCGAATACATTGCAGGGATGAATAGCTAATTAGTCAATGTGCTCTGTCGCCGAAAGTTCCTCTGAGCATTTAACCTTGAACGGAATTTTTCCAAGCCCTACTCCGAAAGCATCTTCCTATAGTTATGTTTACTTTCTAAAGCTCACTCGTTCCGTGCTGATTTGTTTTCATTCTGTGCGTGTTGCGTTTAACCTTGAACGGAATTTTTCCAACCCCTACTCCGAAAGCATCTTCCTATAGTTATGTTTACTATCTAAAGCTCATTCGTTCTGTGCTGCTTTGTTTTCATTCTGCGAGTGTTGCTTTTTAATCTTGAACGGAATTTTTCGAAGCCCTACTCCGAAAGCATCTTCCTATAGTTATGTTTACTACCTAAAGCTCATTCATTCTATGCTGGTTTGCTTTGATTCTGTGTGTGTGTTGCGTTTAACCTTGAACGGAATTTTTCCAAGCTCTACTCCGAAAGCATCTTCCTATTGTTATGTTTACTATCTAAATTTCATTCGTTCTGTGCTAATTGGTTTTCATTCTGTGCGTGTTGCGTTTAAGCTTGAACGGAATTTTTCCAAGCCCAACTCCGAAAGCATCTTCCTATTGTTACGTTTACAATCTAATACTCATTCGTTCTGTGCTGGTTTGTTTTCATTCTGCATTTCTGCACGTGTTATGTTGTCGATGTTCACATAACTTTTACGCTTCACTTGTATTTAAAACGATTGGGTATTCACCTAATTTTTTTATTTTGAATGAAATTATGACGAAAACTGGAAGTGAGATTTCTAACGGTCATAATACTTTCCTATAACGGAAGTATGAGAAAGTAAGAACTGCGTATTATTTGAGCGGACGTAGGAAACTTTTGGACTCAAGGGGGGAGGCGTAATTTCATATCTCGCTCTCCCAGATAAGAAAAGCTTGCGACGTTCCTACCCTTGAAATGAACCAGACACGATCATGAATATTTTCCTCTGCATCCTGCTGCACTGTTAAAAATTGATACTTAGAAATAAGCAAAATGTACTCGTTTTTGAAAACATTCTGGGCTTATAATAGCTCGGAGTACTTGTGTCTAATTTTTGAAAAAGACACGTACGCATTTTTTGAGTACATACAGGGAATCAATTGTGAGTATATCCAGTATTTCTAATTTGAAATATACACATGTATGTACTCTTTTTGAGTACATATATTTCAAATACATGTACTCAAAAGTGAATCTGGCGATTCGGACAGCCCACTTTGTTAGTGAGAGAGAGCACACTAGATGGCGCCACCGTACAAGCGTACGATTATGCACATAGAAGGCAGAGATAAATTATGGGGTGGGGGTTAGGAATGAACACCTTTATATGTAACTGGGGGATTCCTACGAGGGGGCCGTCACTTCACTTGCCCGTCCAATATTCAGCGATTGCTAGAAATCCACACTACCACGCCAGGTTTGAACTTGGGGTCCCTCCATCAATAGTCTGAATGTGTAACCACTAAGCCATCCGCGGCTTGATTTTAACTTGGAATACGTGTATTCCATACATACTCATTTATTCATAGAATCAACTGGAAGTATATTATTCGATGGCACATCTGGGATAATAAATACACTCGTTGTCACATGCTGAATAAATGGACCGTACAGTTTTATGACAAATATAGTGATATATTAAAAACGCACATGAAGATACTTTATGTATAATTAAATTACTTGTGATCAGTGACTTCGTTGTACTAATTATTTATGTGTGTCATTTTACACATTTATTAAACAATTTCTCTTGAAATCTATATCTAAAATGAAGTAATACGAGATTATATTTATATTTATTGACGCAGTTATTTGTAAGTACGTATGGTTACTTATATTTGAGCATGTCATGTACTCGTTTACGATACGACTGTACTTAAAAAACCGAGTAGGTTCAGGTCCTCATTTTTAAGTAGATTTATTTTAACAGTGTGAAGTCTGGGTGAGCCGCTCCGGTAACCAAGTGGTTTTAGGCGCGAGTATCTGCTCAGTCGTCCGGTATAGGCTTGGGTTCGAGCCTGTTGAGGAACGAGTGATGTGCCTGTCTGATGGTTTTGTCCCATTCCTGGAATCAGCTATCCTAGATTAGGGACGGAGAAGACAACTCAGAGTTGCTCAGGGTGGTCGTTAAACCCCGAAATACACACACAAAAGGAAGAAGTCTGCGAGATTGACGTGAAAATGACCTCGTTTCTTTTGAAAATGCAAAAATGCCTGTTACTCGGGAGCACGAAGTTTCTGTCGGAAGGGGATGAACACCTGTCGAAATAGTTGTTCTTCATGGAAATGCTCGTGACTAGGGACGCACCTCAAAAGTAAGCAGAAGCTCAGAAAACGCCATTGCCTGTTGTAGACAGAATGATTGCGAAACGCAAACGTTTGCAAAGTTGTTCTCGTGAAGGTTTTTGCGAAATCAGTAGTCTTTCGCTGAAACTACCAAGATCTAAGAAAAAAAAAGAAAAAACAAAAAAAGAAAAAAAGGAAAAATCCGGTCCTGCGTCTTAATGACGACCTACAAATAGGAAACGTTCTCCTATTCAAGAAACAGGAAACAGTTTTTAGTAAAATCATCATTCTACAATTAATATATGTTTTCATGTTACTGAACATAGTGAAATACAAGTCGCACACAATATTGATACATGCAGTACTTTATAAAATCAGACTTTTTAGCGCAATGTATGTATAGACGATTTTTTTTTTCTCCAATGAAACATCGTGGGTAAAAATTATCGAGGGACAAAAATGTAAGCTTAGTGGGTCGCCAAGCTATACACAAAGCTAATTTGTTCATAAATATAAGAAGTGCAGTTCGCAGTGACCTCCAACTAATTACCCAACTAGTGAACTATGTTAAACAAATCTGATGCGTTGCTGGTCGTTCTCGAAACGGAGAAAAGAAAAGCGTAACGAATCTAAGAAAAGAAAAGCGTAACGAATCTAAAAACATCGCAGACAGTTTTGGAGCAGCTTATAAACACTCCACAAAAACCAATGCGTAAATCGAATGATGAGAGTCAGCCAAACTCCTGTAACGTTCATTCTAAAAAAAAAAAAAAAGCATTTTCTTCTGCATAAAAAGACACCTGTTTATAATCTGCAGAGAGAAAACACAGATCGACAAGAATTCTGCGAGTTGACTTTGTGAAAAAGAAACATATCTATCTTTTTAGTTCTTACATTTTTCTTACGTAGTCATGTCGTGGTCAATTTTCTTCATTGGTCAGGCAGTAAACGGAAGTAATGAGAAGATACGCACAAACAAAACGACCCTTTGGATTACGTTTTGGGCTGGAATATGGGATGATCTGTTAGTTCATAAGTCATTTATTCTTTCAATGCAGTATCACAGGCAAAACGAAGTTTTAAATATTAGTGACTTCCTCGCATGTATCTTTTTGGCATGAATGAAAAAAATGTTCTTCCAACAAGACGGAGCACCGCCACATTATGAGTCAATTGTGGATGAATATAAAGTGCGCTGTTATTCAGCTCAGATCATCTTCATTAAAACGAAAGAAAATACAGAAAATAAAAAATGAACAACTATTTATAGATTTACAATATGTACAAAGAGGAGAAAGATCTTCAAATGAACAAGAAGTCGTAAAACTGGATCGCTAGTAAAAGGCGACATGACGTTACTTTACAATAGAACATCGTATTGGATGTTTTGCATTTTAGGATTAAGGAAGAACCCGTTCGTCATGGTCTGAGAATCAAATAAGGACTGGAGACCAAGTGGTGTAGCATTGAGCACGAGTGGAGGTTCGCGTGGCATGTCCGCATTCCATTTGAACCCTGGCACAAGAAACTGAAGTTTTAAGTTTGATCCTTTGCAGCGTAAGAACAGGTGACTTTTGGTGATCAGAGTTGCAAGATGAAAACAATAAATGGTGTGTTTGGTTAAGATATCATAGGAGCAGATGGGTGGATGGGCAATAGCAGACGCCAATTACAGGAAAGGTTTCAACAACACCAAATGAAACGTTATTGTTTTTTAATATAATTATGCTTATGTTTTAGAAAATGTTAAGTATTCCAAGTTATAGTATGAAGTTATTTTAATCGATGTTCAAATTTCCATCCTTGGGAACACACTAATTGTGAAGGAAATGTGTACAAAAGGTTTTCCATTGGAAATATAGGAAGCAAAATTACTTGACGTCCACCTTAATAGTGTGGGATAAGGGCGATGGAATGAATCCCGATCCTATGTCCTGACCTTTGACTCCATTTGTCCCATTTTCAATAGGGTTCCTCTCCAGGTGGTCCCCTACCACATACTAAAATTTCATCGATATCGAACGATTTTTACGCACATTATGACGCATAAGGACAATGGAATGCATCCCGCTCCTAAGTCCTGGCCTTTGACTTTATTTCACCCATTTTCAATAGGGTTCGTCGCTAGGTGGTCTCTTACCACATACTAAAATTTCATTGAAATCGAACCATATTTACGCAAGTTATGACGCATAAGGGCAATTGAATGGATGCCGCTCTTATGTCGTGACCTTTGACCCCACTTCACCCATTTTCAATAGGGTTCGTCCACAGGTGGTCCCCTACCACATACTAGAATTTCATCGAAATTGAACCGTTTTTACGTGAGTTATCGTGCCGACAGACGGACAGAAAAAGCTGGAGCATATACGCTTCTTCAACCTACGGTTGGAAAGCGTAAAAAAGAAAAGTTAATCTAGAATATACGTCACAGAGGATAATAGCTGTAGAATAAATCTCGCTCCTATGACCTGACCTATGACCCCATTTTGATTATATTCAACAGAACCCGTAAAGTATACTTCCAGAACAACATGATAAAGTTTTGTCTCAATCGAAGCATTTTTACGTAAGTTATAACGCATAAAGGGCGATGGAATGGATCCCGATCCTATGTCCTGACCTTTGACCCCATTTCGTCCATTTTCAATAGGATTCGTCCCCAGGTGGTCCCCTACCACATACTAAAATTTCATCCAAATCACCCCATTTTTACGCAAGTTATGACGCATAAGGGCAACGGAATGCATCCTGCTCCTATGTCCTAACCTTTGATCCCACTTAACCCATTTTGAATAGGGTTTGTCCCGAAGTGGTACCCTGCGACATACTAAAATTTCATCGAAATCAAACCATATTTACGCAAGTTATGACGCATAAAACCAATGGAATGCATCCCGCTCCTATGTACTGACCTTTGTCCCCATTTCCCCACATACTAAAATTTCATTGAAATCGAACCATATTTACGCAAGTTATGATGCATAAGGGCAATGGAATGCATCCCTCTCCTATGCCCAGACCTTTGATCCCACTTCACCCATTTTCAATAGGGTTCGTCCTCAGGTGTTCCCCTACCACATACTAAAATTTCATCGAAATCGAACCGTATTTACGCGAGTTATCGTGCGGACAGACAGACGGACAAAGCTGGAGCATATAAGCTCCTTCAACCTACGGTTGGAAAGCGTAAAAAAAGGGAAGAAAATTATTTCCCTCTTTCAGAGCTCGAGCCCGCCCGAACCCGATCTCCAGTAAGTACTATACAGCCCGAGCCCGATCTGCAGTAAGTACTATACAGCCCGAGCCCGATCTCCAGGAAGTACTATACAGCCCGAACCCGGTTCAGGCTCGGGCTCTTCCCGTCTGAGCACACACACCCACACACAAGTTGTTGTACCTTGATAAAATGCCGACATGAATCCAGGACGGACAGTAGAACTAGTGAGAATTTGGCAGGTATAGGTCAGAAGAGTACAAAGGTTCCTCCAGGATGTCAGATGCAATATATGGACTGATTCTGATTATAGGAAGTTGTTGCCAGATAACAAGTGCATCGGATAGCAGGCATGGAAGCTGATAGCAGTAAAATTGCAGCAATCCATGAGGTGTAAAGAAGAAAATATGATTTAATGAGTAATATATATGAGGTCCATGGCTGCCCGGAGAGGAGTAGATAGATGGAGTAGCGGCTAAAGAAAGGTTGAAAAACGCAGGCGCGATTCTTGGGAGTCAGAAAGTAAAGGTTTAACTCCACCTGGGATAAAGGTAGAGAAATAGTTGGTGCAGAACCTCAGGGAGTTTTGCACAAAATGAAATGGTTCAGTGCCGAGGAACTGCCCAACGGCCATTCAGATTGCTAGACTTCACATCTATCAGTTTTGGGGGATGGACATCCACACCACACAGACAGACTACCAGATCTTTTACTTATCAGTTTCTTCCTTTGGGGTAATTCGAAGTACCGAAAAAAACAAAACAAAAAGGTTATCAAGTTTGTTGTGGTAACTTCAAACAGACAAAGTTTCAGGAAGAACCAGAAAACTCCAATTGTCGTGATTTAAATAAAATACTAATATATTCATATAAGTACTATAATGCATGTGCTACTCTTATGGTTCGCACTGTACACGTGATGCTCTTTAATTTAGGTCACTCCGGTGAGAAACTATTCATTAAGAAAACTAAAGACAGTCAAATAGTACAAAAAAAAAAAAAAAAAAAGAACGTATTACAGATTCAAACGACAGACAAAAACCAACAACGTAAAAGTCCACACTTTCCACTATTTTAGGGGGCAATCGTTCCCCCATCAAGCTTTTGTACTTCATAGGAAAGTATTTCAGTAATTAATAAATGCTAACAGATCTAAATTGAATGGAACCAGATGACTCATCAGCAGCGAAATGCCAAAAATTATAAAGGACTAACTTAGTCGTTGGATGTATAATTGCGTGACAGATGTACGCGCGGTAAAAATAGAATTCCTTGGTCTTCTTCACATTTCATTTACTTTCGGAAGAAGGAAAATGATATTCCTTACATATTTCCATTCATGAGAGTGCGGTAAATCTTTCTCAATGGATAATATGAAAAATAGGGTTAAGAAAGCAAATATTAGAAGAGGTCCCATTGAAACACTGTTAAATATGTTTTCCTAAAACCTAGGTGATTTAAAGTAAGAATAATTCAGAGAGGCGTAACTAGGGAGGAGCAGGCTGCCCCGGGCGCAGCTGAAGAAAGGGCGCCAAAATCACAGCTTACAATCTAATTAAAATTCGAATTGAAAACTTTGTCATTTGTCCATTTACAGAATTTTCTTATATGTTTCGCCAGTTCCAGTTGCCTGGGCAAATTCCAGTTTCTTCCTCAAAAATGTTCAGGAAATGTTTGGTGCTCACATTCCGAAATGAAGGTGTGATTGTACAGTTTGTCGAACTAAAGAAGAACCACGGTCTTCGTCGAAGACAATGGGGCCTGCGGTTTCTTAATTTAGTTACACAAATACATATGTTGCAAGATAGGGATGTCGTTCACACTGTAGAAGAACTCATGGGGGTTATCCTATCATTACTGCGGCTGTGAGACACGACTGCCAGCTGCATTCGATCTGTTTAATGTGATGCCGAAAATCCGAACTCCAAAGCAGTTGAGGAAAGCTGCACAAATAATTAGCCGTCTGGCTGTGCTTTCCACATAGAGACAACGGGGTTTGGCATTTGAGCACCGGAAATTTGGGCACCCGAACTTTAGGGTACCCCGATATTTGGACACAAAAGTTTAGGGCCGTATAAAAATTTCCATTTCTTGGCCCTATAATGAAAATTTGATCGAGAAAACGTTTCTGGTAAGACAAACGACAATTATAATTGAATTTGGAGAAACAAAAGTGCATTCGTGAATACAAAAAAAAAAAATTGCACATTTCTTAAACCTCGGGTTTCAACGAAAGAAAGCAATTACAGCAGAACTCATATTATGTTCGAAAAAGGACGAGAAGGTGGGATTTTTTAATAACGCTGCACTTTTATACTTAGGCACAAATATTTACATAACATGTGAAGTTATTAATATTTTACTTAATTAAGCACTAAATATTAATTACTATGCCTCATCCGTATGCCATGTTGACAGTTTTTATTTAATTGATGTCCTAACGTTTAGCTATCAACTCAAGGCAATCATATTGTGCTTTTTTTCTGAGGCACGAAATATCAATTCACAGTCCCTATGCCTAGACCTTTTTAACAGTTTTTATTATAGCCATGTCATATTCCTAACGATTACGTATCAACTCAATTAATAATATCCTGCTTTTACTTAAGCACTAAATATTATTTCATAGGCCTTAGGCCTAGGCCTTTTTAACAGTTTTCATTCCACCGATATCATATTCCTAACGATTACGTATCAACTCAAGTTAATAAAATTCCGCTTTTACTTAGGCACTAAATACTCATTCACAGGCCCTAGGCCTAGACTTTTTAACAGTTTTTATTCTATCGATGTCATATGCTTGTCTCGATCAAATTTTCATTATAGGGCCAAGGAATGTCAATTTTTATACGGTGCCTTAAACATTTCTGCCCAAATGTCCGCCACGTCTTTCAGGCAGAAAATCGCAAATATTTTTTAATTTCTTAATGTTAATGAGATAGGGGGGGGGAGGATTTTTGTGCACACCACTTGCTCAAGTAGGGAGAAATATAGGAACACTATAATTTTTTACGCAGCGCAATTTCATGGCTATAAAAGTGAATGTGCCCAGTTGTCCTGTGTCCAAATGTCCTTAACACAGGAACAACAGATAACATTGGTATGTGACATTAATTTTGTTTGCTCGAGCAGTGCATGTTCATGAGTGTGTGTATATATGTATAATACTGTACATATAAGTTAGAAAGAGAGATAGGGGCGTAATACTTTGTGGTTTGCTCCGGGCATAGAAATTTATAGTCACGCCTCTGATAATTCATATAAAAACATGCTAGCAAAATCGTATCATTAATTTGTTACAGTCTCTTCCAATCGCATTTCTACTTTGTCGTTGATGGAGACGACTTCGCTGCCTCACGGACCCTGTAAAATATGTCGGCAGTATTTTACGACCCCCAGGGCCACCCAAGACGGTATCTGACTAAGAGAAACACCCTGCCCTCCACGTTGAACGTTAATGCAGCAGGATAGCTCCTCACTCGTTAACTTTTTCAACGCTGAGAGACCCAAAAGTAAATGCATCTGGATGGCTTCTCGGCAAGGAAATGGCAAATGGAAAATGGCTATGACATTTGGATGCTGACACGTAGGAGACTTCAGTACAGAAAAAAATATTATTTTAGACAGAAATATTCATTGAATGTGATTGAACCTTCGATGACTAAGAAGAAAAAGGAAATGACTGTAGGAAATTTTGGGTTTGTTTATTCGTTTGCGGAGCGATCAGTAAAAGTTTGAGAGCAAAGGCAAGTTGATTCTATCCTAGAAACCGACGTCAGAAATAGTGTTCCTATATTTCTCCCTACTTGAGCAAGTGGTGTGCACAAATTTTTTTTCACTTATATCACATAATCATTAAGAAATTGAGACATATTTACGATTTTCTGTCTGAAAGACGGGGCGGACATTTGGGCACAAATGTTTAAGGGGCCGTATAACAATTGCCGTTTCTTGGCCCAATAGTAAGAGTTTGACCGAGAAAATGTTCGCCGTAAGTTACTTAGGCACTAAATATTTACGGGCACGTGCCTACTCAGCAAACCTGTCGGAGGGGGGGGGGTGTTAATACTAAAAGTGCAAAATATGAAGATTTTCTTTTCCAACCGGGAGATTTTCATCATTTACAAACTACAACTCGAGACATTAACTCACGGCATGTGCTAACTCAGTAAACCCAATGGGGGGGGGGGGGCAATACCAAAAGTGTAAAATATGAAAATTTTCTCATTCAATCGGAAGATTTTCAGCACTACAACTCGACACATTATTTGAAGGCATGTGCTTACTCAGCAAACCTGTCGGGGGAAGGGGAGGTTGCCAAAACTGTAAAATATGAAGAATTTCTCTTCCTACCCGGAGATTTTCATCATTCACATGCCTTCCGATAATGTGTCGAGTTGTAGCTGCTAAATGCTGAACATCTCCCGATCGGACGAGAAATTCATCATATTTTACACTTTTGATATGCCCCTCCCCACACACACACACTAGTTTCCTGAGGCAGCAGACCCCCTCAAGCAATTCGATGACTTGTAGCTTGTAATGGCTGAAAATCTCCCGATAGGACCATATATTCTTTATATTTCATATTTTAGGTTTTAAGCAACCCCCCCCCCGACAAGTTTCCTGGGTTTGCTCATTCTCGCAGAGAATTTGTTTAGTTATAGTTTATAGAAAAATATCGTAAATAAGAAAATACGAAATTACGGACATTTTATGTGTGCTTGGGGGGGGGAGGGAGGCTAAGAAAAATCCTTACCTCCTTCAAGGCTGTCAAACATTTTAAAAAAGGCTTCGTCTATTTTAGTGTTTTAAATTTATCAAAAATTTGGCTACATTAACGGGGGTCTCCCCCCATGGACCCCCTTGGTGCTATGTAATCATGAATATGATGTAATCCATATTCATGATTATGAGCTATGTAATCTCGATCCAGGACGACGAAATTGTCAAGTTTTCGGATATTATGCTTGTCGTATTTACACCCAAAAAAACGTATTGTCATCTTCAAAATTTGTGCATTGTAATATATTTTTAAATTCAATTATAATTGTCGTTTGTCTTACTGGAAACGTTTTCTCCATTCAATTTCCCTCACACCGAAAAAAAAACGGCAATTTTTGTACGGCCCCTCAAGATTTGTGCCCAAATGTCCTAAACTCGTCAGAAACATAGGAAACCAAGTTGGATTTTCCGCTGAAATGTTTATCGTAATAGAGACGCCAATTTCTCGTAGAGAAATAGTAGCAGTATGTACTCCAGTGCCAAATTACGACTCCACAGTTGCTACTGAAGATTAATCCTGGAGTCCAATAAGATGCGTTGTAGAAAAATGCTAGGGGAGAAATCATTAGCATGGGGAAAATGAAGGCAAAAGTTGGAAGAGTGGATATTCGGGAAAGAGGAGAATGATGATGAACGACGGAACGAAATGAGTGAACTTTTTTATTAGTAAATTGAAGGCACATTTTTCAAACATGGCAAAATTCATCAATTTTCATGTGAATAAAGTAGTGAGAAACTAAATCGATTCTTATCACCAAATAATCAGGAACGATTAAAATCAATAATATGCTGGTATGTAAAGAACAAAATTACTTTCTTGTTGGCCACTTGATCAAAGCCTGATGCAATTATTCGTGAATTTATCACAACATAAACTCATGTGTAGCGTTTACGAAAATGAAATTAGCGACTAAAATTCGATTTTAAATTTTGAAATGCACAGAAGAAAAGAACAGGAGTAAAATCTTCAAGGATTGAATCTCAATGCTATATCGCTAAAAACTTCATATAAATTTCTTGAAGTAAGCAGTGTTGAGAAATTAAAAAAAATTATATTTGAATTAATCAGGAGATCATGTTAAATATTGAGAAAAAGAAATTTAAAATGTCTGACCCATCAAAACAGGAATATAGAGTCCTTCATAAAGAAGAAAAAAATGGTTAAATATAAAGAGATACAAAATTAATCATGGTGAAGAAAATGTGTAAAAAAGAAATTGAATATAATAAGTGGTATACAGAATCATAGAATATCCAAAAGTCTTCGGAAGCGAGCTAGGCATGAAAAAGCAAAACGGATTTCATTAATTTAAGCTCACGGGAAGACTATTACGAAAACCTCTCAACGAAGAACGAGAAGAATTTAATGATGCTGATATTATTGGCGAAAACAGCTTGTGATATTGTTACTCAGAAGGATGTGCAAGAAGAATTAAGAAAAGTGAAAATATGCGAGAAAAGCAACTAGATCAAGAGAAATCGTTAGTATGGAATTGTTCAAATATAGAGAAGGATTAAGTTTACACACACAGAAAATGTTCTGTCGTCAATCTGCTATGCAATACTTTTTGATAGCAGTTCCTTGGTTTTGAGTTGTAAGTTTTCATCTTTTTCCCTATCTCTGCCCCTTTTTCCCCCAAAATTCACTTTTACACTATTTTTGGTAAAAAGGAAATAAAAAGAAGTTTTAAGGCAATGCAAATGATGCATCATCAGTTTTAGCCATTCACAAAACTATTAGAAACAGTGTCAAGAGATATTAGTCTTTGACTATATTTTTCGCCACCATACCCAATTTCGCATGTTGATTTTCGATAAGATGTTATTAGCTTTAGCCTCACAGGGATGAAAAAAATCCGGAAAAGTACGAGGAAATATTTGCTTTGGTGCATATTTTCTGCTATCGTGCCCATAATCCTATACTTATTTTCTTCGATGCCCATTGCTTTTCATACTTCGCTCCAGAAGAACTTAAGAATATTCAAGAGCTTAGCGTGTCCCAAAATTAAAAAATAAATAAAAATAAAAACAGCAACATGGAAACTAAAATATAATTTACCAGAGTTTCGTGGGAAATAAGTCATGCACTTGAACATAAAAAAAAAAAAAAAAAAACTGCTGGGAGGAATAGACATAGGTGGTGTAGTGATAAGTGGCATCATTCAAGAATCCCTATCTGATTCATGTAGACGTCTCTTATTTTAATTGATTATCTGGTTCGTGTAGACATCTCTGATTTCGATTTGATTCTCTGATTCATGTAGGCATCCTTGATGTTTGATTAATCTTCAGATTCGTATTGGAGTCCCTGACTTCTGATTTATTCTCTCATTCATGTAGACGTCCCTGATTTCTGATAAATTTTCGAGCTCATATAGATGCACCTGATTTCTGATTAATTCTCTGATTCATGAAGATATCCGTGATTTCTGATTAATTCTTTGATTCACGTAGACGTCCTTGATTTCTTGTAAATTATCTGATTCAAGTACACGTTCCTGATTTATTCTCTGATTCATGTAGGCGTCCCTGATGTCTTATTAATCCTCAGATTCATGTAAGCGTCCCTGACTTCTGATTTGTTCTCTGATTCATTAGACGCTCCTGATTTCTGAACAATTATCAGATTCACATAGATGTTCTTGATATTCCGGATTAATTCTCTGATTCATGTAGATTGCTCTGATTCCTGATTAATTCTCTGACTCATGAAGACGTTCCTGATTCCTGGTTAATCATCCGATCCATATAGACGTCCGTGATTTCTGGTCCTCAGATTCATGTAAGCGTCCCTGACTTCTGATTTGTTCTCTGATTCATTAGACGCTCCTGATTTCTGAACAATTATCAGATTCACATAGATGTTCTTGATATTCCGGATTAATTCTCTGATTCATGTAGATTGCTCTGATTCCTGATTAATTCTCTGACTCATGAAGACGTTCCTGATTCCTGGTTAATCATCCGATCCATATAGACGTCCGTGATTTCTGGTTAGTCCCGTGATTCATGTAGACGTCCTGATTCACGTGGAGCGCTGCAAAGAAAAAGGACCAAGACCTAAGGAATCCTGGAAGGAAGTGAGGATGGAGCAAGGGGCATATAAAAACAAAATTTGTAAGATGGAGAGTTTGAAAATAAGTGTGAATAACTCAGACGGTTTTTTAGGAACACTTTTCGGATAGCCGGAAAGCTTGCATTAGGGAAATTTCCGAAATTAAACAGAAATGTAATGTCATTTTATTTACCTTTTAGTCTGTTATGACATTAATTTATGATGCACCAGTGATGGCTGTAAAGAGATGTTTTATCTTTTCTTTCAGAGTCTAAAAACCTCCATAAACATTTAAGACTATCTGCAGTCACTCATCTTTAATTTGGGGCAGCAAGTTCTGGAAATAATGCTGAACCAGCAAAATAGGATAAACACAGTGCATATATTCCATCCGGGACTCAAGCCTGGATCCAGGTCCGACGATTAGCCAGAACTGATCAGGTGGTGACTGGAAGAGGTTGTTTCTTACTGGGGAGAAGAAATCTTTCAGACGATGCGACGTACCCCTTTTAACGCTGTCATCTGAGGACCGCCTGAATCCCAGACAGCCAGACCAGAAGTTCATCTACATACAAGGCTTGATGATTTTGGCAATTTTGATATCGATGGTTTGATGATTTTGGCAATTTTGATAGCGATGGCTTGATGACTGAGGGCTCTTTTGGATTTGCCTTATCGACATGTTTTAAGAAAGCATGAAGTGTTGGTTGAGTAGACTTGTTTCGTAGGTCTGTCTGTGGTTCTTTTTAGGATTCCATCAAAGCGTATATAATTTCTTTATGAAACCTAACTTAACCTTCGTTTCGTGCGAAGGAATCGACTCGACTTGATTAAGGGTAATTCGTATCGATAGTTATCTTCATTCCGATGCCAATCAGCGCTTACACCTGGGTTCATCCATACAGATGTTTGGTTTACGTAATAATTCACCTAATCTCGTAATCTAAATTTATCTCATGGAAGAATCTGAAAAAATTTACAAACTCTTTCAAGATTTTAATTCCCATGAAACAGTATAAAAACATTATTGGAGTTCATCAATCGATTACCTTTAGATGGTAAATACATGCTGTACTTACTATTTGACAGTCACCGAAAAAGTCAGAGTTATTTCATATTAATTCTTCAATGTGCTTCAAATTGCAATGGCAGTAGTATCCCTTAAATACTTCGACTATGCAGAAATCTATGAGTTGAAGCAGTGAAGTGAATGCTGGAGATAGGGATACGACCTCGGCGTTAGGGTCAACAAACATGCTATATTGCACCCCCCCCCCACACACACACACACAAACACTTGGCAGCCATTTTTTTTCTAGGTACGCTGTCCTTGATTGAACACCTGTTGTGTATCTCCTAATTCGGGGCGAAGTTCTTTGTCTGATTGCGAACCCTTTTGGACCGTTCTAATTGGTGCAGAAATTTACGAACTTTTGAATGCCTTATTGCCAAGTTCCTGTTTGGTGCATGACTAATTCATTTTTATTGTAGGTTAACTCACTTCTTATCTGTTCAAAGAAAACGTTAACGCTGTCCCGGTGGCGCGGTGGTCTTAGCGATGGCTTCTGACCATTCGCCCGTGATGGGTCGTGGTTTAAATCCCGGCGAGGCATGGATGTTGTGTTTGTCTTACAGCACTAGCTCTCTCCCTTCCCTGGAACCAATGGCCCTAAATTAGGGACGGGCGACCGCTTATATACCATTGAGTTGCTCACGGTGGTCGTTAAACCCCGATCAAAAAGAAAGACTAAAAAATAGTCGCCCGTTTCTAATTTATGGTCGCATAATTATACGAAATTGTGGCTCTGGTTAATTCCTTCCCTGGGACAGAGCAAGAGCCATAGGACGAACAGACCACTCATACCTCATCCGGGACCTGAGCATTCATTCTAATTGAGCCTGGATTAGTCCCAGTCAGAAAGCTCAGGAGCCAGCGCCTCAGACCACTCGGCCACTAAGGTGGCGGATCGGCAAATTCCCCGATGGATTATGATGGTAGGGGCGCTCTCTCAGCTCAGATTGCTCACAGCTAAGATTGCTACTTTTTCCTTGGCGTTCTGTGGCTAAAACTGTCTCCTGATCCATGAAATTCTAAAAGCCTACAAATCAAATTTTCTGGCCTCCAAAACTGTTTTTTTCCAGTGAAAAATGCATTACGGACGTGATGAATTTCTATCAAATATTAAAATTTTAGGTGCAATGCCAAACACTATTGTTACCAAGTGGTCAGAGTTTTAAAACATACGAACAGAATCCGAAAAAAAAGGGATTAAGGAATGGAAATGTAAGATACTTTTGAACGAAATCTGCATTTGCACTTTTGTTGTTGTTGTTTTGGGAGGGACTGGGAAGAGTAGTTCAACGAACCTCAGGAACATCTGAGACCAGAGGCGTAGTTAGAGGGGGCCAGGCAAAGTGCTTAATTTTTTTTTTTTTATAAAAGTGAGACTTGAGTTAGAAAAAAGTGCTTTAATTTAATGAAAATGCATCAACTTGCATATTAGAAAATAATGCTCTAACTTTTTGATCTCTCATTAACTTTTATTTTGTCCTGGTGAATTTCAAAAAATACTGTTTTCTACCCCCCCCTCCCCCTCTGAAAAATACTACTTACGCACCTGTCTGAGAGTAACGAAATAACTGAATTCGTTTTGGAAAGAAAGCTGAGATTTTGAAAATTTCTGCTTTGTTTGAACTGAAGCAAGCTAAAAAGCGTGAAAAGCGAGTATGGTATTCACTGGTTCACAGGTACATAGGTATTGCCAATCATGAACAACATTGCGTATTTGCATTTAGACCGTGTCGTATCATTCTCGACGTTCTTTAAACAAGATATGTTATCAAAAGCAATTTACTATTGTCTTAAAAGTGAGTTACAGAGTATGTTGTCCCGGATGTACGAAGTTTGAGTGAAATTCAAACTGAGTATAAATAAGGGAAACCCCAAGGAACTGTTAGCACTGAATGTAATACACACTATCTACCAACAAGTAATTGGACACCTGTGACATCAAAGGAAAACGAAGTTTATTCACCTTCAATAGTTGGCGGAGCCTCCACGAGCTGCGATTACAGCTGCGACCCTCCGGGGCATACTCTCAACCAGGCGTTGTACGACGGCTAGCGGTATTTTCTTCCACTCGGCTTGGAAAAGACAGGTCAGTTCCTTCACCGATTTCGGATGGTGGGGGCAGCAATTAAGTCGACGCTCCAACTCGTCCCAGAGGTGCTCGATAGGGTTAAGGTCCGGGCTCTGCGCAGGCCAGTCCATTCGATTAACCCCATTGTCACCATACCAAGCCATGGTGGACCTCGCAACATGACCGGGGGCATTGTCATCCTGGAAGTAACATGGGTCCACCCCGTAAAACTGCCACAACGTAGGAAGCGCAAGGTCATCCATAATGGTGCAGTAGGTCTCGGCGTTGAGTCTACCAGGAATTGCGACCAAGGGTTCCGTGCCAGACCAGGAGAAACACCCCCCATAGCATAATTTCACCGCCGCCGAACTTCACAGTTGACACAATACATTCCGGCAGGAGGCATTCTCCAGCCAGATGCCAAACCCAGACCCTGCCATCCGAACGGTAGAGGGTGAACCTTGATTCGTCGCTCCAGAGAACCTGTTTCCACTGTTCAACGGCCCACTGTCGACGTTCTTTGCACCACGTTAACCGAGTAGCGCTATTGGACTTGGTGATCAATGGCTTGTGGGCGGCAGCACGTCCATGATAACCGAGCAGATGGGCTTCCTTACGGATGGTATTCATCGAAAGAACACTCCCGGATGCCTGTTGAAACTCCTCGCGGATGTGGTCCATCAATTTGGTGCGGTTCTTCCGAATTTCTCTGGCCAGCACCCGTCGGTTTCTAACTAACAGTTTTGTGGGTCTGCCGTGTCGGGGCACATTCCGACAGTCACCTCTCATCTTCCACTTGCCAATCACGTAGGCCACTGTCGATTTTGGGTACTTCAACTCGCTGGATACGTCACGTATGGATCGGCCATTTCTGTGATACCCGACGATAACACCTTTCTCGAAATCAGAGAGCTCCGAACTGCGTGGCATCTTGCTTGCGACTGGTTGCGTTGTTGTTTCCCACACGATATTTAACGGCGGCGGCCGTGACGTGTATCAGGACCGCAGATATCGTTGATTGCAGGGGTGTCCAATTACTTGTTGGTAGATAGTGTATGTCTAAATGGCAAAGTGATTGGCCAGGTGAATGAGTTTGTGTATTTAAGAAGCATGTTTCACATAGAGAACAAATTGGATGGTGAAATTAGTAGGCGAGTGAATTATTCATTGAAAGTCATATCTGCTTTGGGAGGTTTTCACAGAAACGATGGTTCTCAAGAGAATCCCGCATGGCTGTGTATGAAAGTGTAATTTCCTATTCTGATGCATGGCAGTGAAACCTAGGTACTACAAAAGAAAGACAGGAATCATTTGTGTGCTGGAGAAATGCGTTACTTACGGGAGGTTTGTGGCAAGACACGTTCTGATTGTGTGAGGAACGAAGATGTGTTGCAGTTGTGTAATATGAAGCAAAATGTTGTTAGCAAGGTGGAGACTAATATGCTTCGGTGGTTTGGGCATGCTGAAAGAATGAGTGATGAGATGCTTACTACGAAAAAATTCCTAGCCGAAGTGGCAGGAAGGAAAGGCAGAGGAAGGCCAAGGAAGTCATGGGAGGATCAGATTCAAGAATATCTGCATGAGAAAAAGATCATGTGTACGAAGTATAGAAGATCTTGCGTGCGTCGTGTGATGGATCTTTCTTAAAAAATTAATGTTAGTAGCAATTTAATGCAAAAATCTGTTGTAGCTATACCAACTATAATCCAAATGTTAAAACAAGTAAATGGCTGTTTAAAAGAATGTAGAACACGTGGGGGTTTTAAAGGCATGTTAGCTGAAGATAAAATAATATCCGAAGAAATAGATTAATGTCCAACTGTTGAATTGGTTAGACCACTTAAGAAAAAAATAAACATCTTTCTTTTTCTTACGGTTAAGCTTGAAATCCAAAAAGATATTTAAAATTACAATGTCCCCTTTTCCATTCTGTGGAACTGATAGCGGTAATAAGGTGCGTTTTCCAAGCTTAAAATCATGAAAAGTTACTTTTGATTAAATACGAAACAAGAAGGACTTTCAAATATAAGTACCGTTAATATTGAAAACAAAATTGTCATAGGCTTAGATAATTCGGACATTGTTAAAAAATTTTGTAACTAAGAAAAAAGCTACAAAGGTTAATTTTAGTTGAACCTTGAACCTACGTATCTTTGTGTGCTTTCTTGAAGCTTCAGTTTTTAACTTATAAGAAAAAGTATTTTTATTTAATACAGAAACCAGTTATTTCGAATTCTGCTTTTAGTTTTATACAACTAATTTGCATATGTACCCACATGAGAGATTTTTTGGTTAGAATACTTAAAGAGACACTCTCTATGTCCAATGTTATATATACATACCACAACTGTCCCCATCCATGGGGGAAACTGTAATATGTTTATCATCGTACATGACGAAATTTTTTTTACAGGTAAAGCGGAGTTTTGTGTAATTTGACGCATAGAAAGCTGACTTCTTGGATTATTCGCAGCTTCATCTGAACTAGAGTTTCACAGTTTTTTTCCTTCACTTTATATGAGACAATTGTGTTTTATGAAAACTCTTAATTTATGGGAAATACAAAATGATGTTTCTAAAGGTATTTATTTCATGTAAAAATAAATAAAAATTGAAAAATATTCTCGTACAATGGTGGCAAATCTAGACTTGCACCCGGGCGGCAAATTCCCTTGGCATAGGTGACAGCTGCCAGTTTGTTCTACAATCCTTCCTTATTTTCTCCGATTTGCGATACCAGTTTTCAGTTCTGGGAAATTTATCTCTGGGTAAAATACCCAGAGTTGCATTAAAAAAAAAGATTTTTTCAATATTTACTCTTTGTACTATTTTTTAATGTTCTGTTTTGCAGCTTTAATGTTCTGTTTTGCATTTTCAATACTGTGGTGAATAGGTACTGGTTTGTTATATACATTGCTGGCCACCCAAAATGCAACACCAAGAAGGACACGAGATAGCAAAGCCAGATTTACTGGACACATAACAACAGATACAAAGATGAAACGATTGAGCTTACAGGCCCGTGCGACTTGCGGAACACGCAAACATCAGTAGTTCGTGTGGCTCCCATGGCTGGCAATAACTCCCGCTACACGCCGCGGCATCGAATGAAAGATGCTTTGGATTTGGGCTTGGGGTATGTCGGTCCAGGCTGCTTCCACACGTTGCCACAGTTCATCAGGCGTAGCCGCGGGTGGTGCTTGCCGGGCCACTCGGTTGCCGATCAGCGACCAGACGTGTTCGATGGGCGACATATCGGGAGAACAGGCGGGCCACGGCAGCAGTGAAACCTGGTGGGACGTGAAGAATTGTACGATGCGTGCCACGTGCGGGTGCGCATTGTCCTGTTGAAACGTGGCCGCTGGCAGGTCCTGCAGGTAAGGGAGGACTACAGGCTCCAAAACGTCGGAGATGTAGCGGTGGCTGTTGAGTGTACTGGCGATGCGTACCAGAGGGGTGCGGGTGTCATATCCAATTGCGCCCCAAACCATAACGCCAGGCAACGGACCGGTATGGCGATTCATAATGCAGGCGTCATACAGTCTCTCTCCGCGGTGCCGCCACATGCGGATCCGACCATCCTGGTGTTTAAGGCAGAAACGGGATTCGTCGGAGAAGACAATGTCGTGCCATTCCGTAGTACAGGTGCAGCGTTCAACGGCCCACTGCCGCCGCGCTCGCCAGTGGTGTAACGTCAATGGTAATCGGAGCAATGGGCGCCGTGCGACAAGTCCCCGCTCCTGCAGACGATTTCGAACGGTACGTGCTGACACAGGTTGTTGCGCAACACACCCTAATTCCTGCGCTAACGTTCGTGATGTGGCGGTGCGAGCCGTCAATGGCCGCCGCACAACATGCCGGTCCTCTCGTTAGGTGGTGTGCCGCGGCTGCGGCAATCACTCACGTCGGTCCGTTCGTCTCTCCTGCACCCACCGAATCCATACTTGCCTCACTGTGGCTGGATGTCGTCTCACACAGGCACCGATGTCTCGGTAAGATAAACCGTTGTCGCGATAAGCCACTATTCGTTCTCTTTCGAACTCCGAAACGTGCTGGAATGACTGCCGTATTCTGCGACAAGGCGTCAGGAAGCTTCCCACGCACAGGTCCGGCAGCACAACACACTTCCACTACTTACACCCCGCCTTCTGTGCACCCTTCTTATAGTGCTTCTCGGTCGCGTGCCAGGCCCACATGATCCCTGCAATGCTAATCGTTTCAATGTCCTCTCGCGGGCGACGCATGCTGCGAATTTCAGGCCAATCTGATGCTTCCTTCTTGGTGTTGCATTTTGGATGGCCAGCAGTGTATATATTTTATATATAACAAACCAATATCCAACCGTTTGTTATTATATATATATCATCATTGTCAACCATTATCACTCCACTGCTGGACGAATGTCTCCCCAAGTTTCCTCCACAACGGTCTGTCTTGTGCCAGTCTCCTCCATGTCACTCCCGCATACTTTCAAATTTCATCCACCCATCTCCCATGTGGTTTTTTTCTGGGTCTTTTCCTGTCCCTTGGAATCCAATCTAAAATTTCGGCTGTCCATCGATGGTCTGTCCTTCTGGCAGTATGTCCAGCACATTGCTCGTTCGTGATAGACGTAGTGTTGGTGGCTCCAATATTTTATGCGTTTTAGTGTGGAATACCTTGTCCCTCACTCACCTGTTGCGTGGCCCGGCTGTCTAAAGGTACTGTGTACGTTTTGAGCTACTTTTCTAGCGTTGTCATCCTCATATTAGTTCATATTCATCCGTTTTCTTATCGTTTGCTCGTTTGTTTACGTTTGGAAGCTGCCAACATGGCGGCTTCCGGTATTTCCTTATCATCTGTGGGCGTGGCGGATGCACGTCACGTCACACTTCCCACGTCCATGGAGGTTAACATACTCTCGTCCTCAGATGTGTCTGCTCAGATGACTTCCCAGCTTTCTAGTACTCCTGCACCGGTGCCTTCACTGGTCTTGGCTGCGCTTTCTTCTTCAGCTCCTGCATCTGTCTCGGTGCCCTCCCTGGGAACTACTGATTCTACTGCGTTGCCTTCGGCCTGTGCTTCTCTTCCCTCACAGCCTTCTGTGCCTGCCGGATCCGAACAGACTTCTCTTCCGAGGATGTCATTTGCCTCTAAAGTGCAACGAGGCGCTACTTCTACGTCCGATTCCTCTCAACCAGATGGTCTTTTGCAAGCAACACCTATTATTCAGGTATCCAACCACAAGGTGAAGGTAACGATTGATGACAATTCGCAGATTGGCCGTGAGTTCCATAACCTCCTGGATAGAGGAGTGCTCTTTCATGCTTTACCAAATACTCCATTGCCACGCTACGTGGAAGCCCTCTCTGTACATGGGTCGTCTGCGTCCATTGCAGGAATTTACCGTACTCCTCGGGGTATTTCGGTACAGTTCAATCACAAGGAGGATGCTGACTTTTTTCTAGCTAACGGACTTTCGATTGGGACAAACCATCTCATCCCGTCGCCTCTTTCCAAGAGACCGGTGAACATCACGTTCTATCCTGTTCCACAGGAAGTGCCTGATACTGCACTTCCTCTCCTTGTCAGTCATGTTTGTACAATTGTTGGCAAGGTCCGTCGCCTTTCTGACGCTCCCCGCGGAACTCGATTTGCACATGCTACAGGACCTCGCCGTCAGTTATTGGTCGTCTTTCCCACCGAGAAAGCCTTGGCGGATTGCCCTACAGAAGCTACTGTTGAAATTGGTGCACGAACGTACAGTTTCAAGATTTTTCACTGCTCACTATTGTACACACTGTTTAACACAAAATCACACCACTGCCTCCTGTGACCGCGTTCGACGTGGACGTTCATCAAGTTCGCATCCCACTGCTGACCACATTGGTATTTCTACTATCCACACTACCGGTAGTTTGCCTGACGCGAATTCTTCGATTCTCCGTCAGACGAACATTTCCGTCACGGACAATGCTGCCTTTCCTCCTCTCCCGACCAGTACGATTGTGCATCCACTTTCAAGATGGACAGAGTTGTCTTCGACTACAGATGTGTCTACAGCGGAGTGTTCCGATCCGGGTGTGTTGAGTGGTGGTTTGGCGGATCGGCCGTCTGGCTCTTCTCCTAGCCTCTCGGATATCGGATCTCCATTTACAACCTTGTCTACCATACCCTTGTTGCAGCATCTTCCTGAAGCCTCGGCTGTTGTACCAGTCTCCACTAAGGCAGCTCAGCTACGTACTGCTTCTTCGGCGACGTTCGTTTCCTCGTCTCCTGACATGGGAGGTGAGCCTGATCCACTAATGGATACATCCGCCTCAGCTACTTCTTCGAAGCGGATTGGAACTTCCAAAGGCGCTGTAAAACAGAAAAAGTTAAAACAACTTTCTTGCCACATTCTGAGGATTCATCTAGTATTCCCGAGGTTTCCGGTTCCGGTGTTTCTCCACCTGATGTTTCTTCAAACAGTATGCTTCTCCGCTCAGGTCCTGTCAATCCTCTCTCTGATGCTGAGGTTCTACAGGCAGTTGATACGTTTCCTCCAGTTCCTGGCCCACTGTCCAGACAGCAACTTTTACGTCTTTTTCAACCTGCACGTACGATTGTTGGTTCTGAAGAATTCCTTCACTCACCTGATCTGGACCTTTATGCAGCGGTAACGCAATTAAAAGCTTATGTGTCACTTTTTAAATCTCTGTGTGCCACCGATCCTCGGTATCAGCCTTTTTTGAGACGTTACACGCGCCGTCTCGCCTCCTTGAAGGATCTCCTTGAGAAGCATATATGTGATACCTTCTATCCTTTTACCGATGACCTTTAGCTCTCTTCCTCACACCGATTACTTTTTGTTCTCTCAATGCTAGAGGATTTGCGAACCCGTTCGCAGTTGCCCTGGTTTTGCAGACTTAGTGCATGTTGATTCTGATGTTTTCCATGTGTGTTTTTACTGTGATTCATAAGTCATGTATTGTGAATTTGCTTTATTTGTGTGTTTGGCTGTGTTTCACAAGTGATGTATTTTAAATTTGCGATAATTGCGTGTTTTTGCTGTATTTTCACAACTAATCGGTCTCGTTACTTGTGTGATCTCCTCATTATCTCATCATTATCTTATCTGTTGTTTCCTGAATTTGTGCCTGTTTTTAAATTACCTATAATTGTGAGTGTTTGCTGTGTTAGTGCTTTCCTCTATCGCGGATTATTATAGTGGTACGTTTGTTACCTTTGTTATTTTTATATAGTTGCTGAGGTACTCCATGTTGTTTTGCTCTCTTACCACATTTCAGTTCCGTTCGGTTGATTTATGATAGCATAGTACATTTCATGCATTTGTGCACATGTGTTATAGTGTTTGACATGCCGTTAGGTCTTTCATTGTTCGTGTGCATATTCATTTCCTTTCTGTGTAACGTTGTGCTGCATCGTGGATATACTTACTTTCCGCACTGTTGTTTTCTGTACTGCAGCTTTTAATGAATCTCCTATGTCTGTATTTCGTTATAGCAATAAACTGGGTACCACTATGGTACCCACAGTTACCAATACCAATACCATTGCCATTTCAGGGATTTAACTCTCATCATGATGTCTTCCACTCTTGTCATTTTTCGGATCCACGAGTTCCTCTTCTTATCTCTCCTGGTTACACCAATCATGCACCTCTCCATGCTGCTTTGAGTTGTCTGCAGCCTTTGTATGTCTCTTTTATTTAAGGTCCACGTCTCTGCGCCATACGTAAGCACAGGAAGGATGCATTGATCAAATACTTTTCTTTTAAGACATAATGGCATATTGCTCTTGAAATTTATGCTGTTTCTTCCAAAAGCTCTTCAGGCAAGTTTTGAACGCCGATTAATTTCTTCGTCAATGTGACCCTCACTTAATATCTGCTGTCCAAGATAAACGTACGTGTCTGTTATTTCGAGCTTTTGCATTGAACATCACTTTTGTCTTCTAAAAGTTCATTTTTAATCCCACTTCTTTACTGTTGTCAGCAAGTTCCTGGATCATACTCTGCAGCTCTGATGGGGGTAGTTGCAAAAATGTCTACGTCATCAGCAAAACGAAGGTGGGTTAAATAATCTCCAATATATATATATATATATATATAAATTAATTTGCAAAAGTAAAAGAAGAAAAACAAATCGCAAAATAAAACACAAAGACATAGCTAGCACCATGAGAAGCGCCGAAGGCAGCTATACTCATGTAGTAGGATATATACAGTGAGTTGTAAAAAGAAGAATTGCAAAAAATTGAATTCCGAAAAGAATACTGAAATAAACTCAAAATTGAAAAACAAAAATGTTCTTTTTTTTTTTTTTTTTCAATTTTTGAACTTCCATTTTGAGTTTAATTCAGTATTCTACTTGAAATTTAATTTTTTGCAATTCTTATTTTTTACAATTCACTCTATATACACTATCTACCAACAAGCAATTGGACACCCCTGCAATCGACGATATCTGCGGTCCTGATACACGTCACGGCCGCCGCCGTTAAATATCGTGTGGGAAACAACAACGCAACCAGTCGCATGCAAGATGCCACGCAGTTTGGAGCTCTCTGATTTCGAGAAAGGTATAATCGTCGGGTATCACAGAAATGGCCGATCCATACGTGACATGTCCAGCGAGTTGAAGTACCCAAAATCGACAGTGGTCTACGTGGTTGGCAAGTGGAAGATGAGAGGTGACTGTCGGAATGTGCCCCGACCCGGCAGACCCACAAAACTAGGAGTCAGAGACCGACGGGTGCTGGCCAGAGAAATTCGGAAGAACCGCACCAAATCGATGGGCCACATCCGCATCGATGGGCCACATCCGCGAGGAGTTTCAACTGGCATCCGGGAGTGTTCTTTCGATGAATACCATCCGTAAGGAAGCCCATCTGCTGGGTTATCATGGACGTGCTGCTGCCCACAAGCCTTTGATAACAAAGTCCAATAGCACTGCTCGGCTAACGTGGTGCAAAGAACTTCGACAGTGAACCGTTGAACAGTGGAAACAGGTTCTCTGGAGCGACGAATCAAGGTTCACCCTCTATCGTTCGGATAGCAGGGTCTGGGTTTCACGTCTGCCTGGAGAACGCCTCCTGCCGGAATGTATTGTGCCAACTATGAAGTTCGGCGGCGGTGAAATTATGCTATGGGGGTGTTTCTCCTGGTATGGCACGGGACCCTTAGTCACAATTCCTGGTAGACTCAACGCCGAGACTTACTGCACCATTTTGGATGACCATGCGCTTCCTACGTTGTGGTAGTTTTACGGGGTGGACCCATGTTGCTTTCAGGATGACAATGCCACCTGTCATGTTACGAGGTCCACCATGGCTTGGTATGGTGACAATGGGGTTAATCGAATGGACTGGCCTGCGCAGAGCCCGGACCGTAACCCTATCGAGCACCTGTGGGACGAGTTGGAGCGTCGACTTAAGGGGTGCCCCCACCATCCGAAATCGGTGAAGGAACTGACCTGTCTTTTCCAAGCCGAGTGGAAGAAAATACCGCTAGCCGTCGTACAACGCCTGGTTGAGAGTATGCCCCGGAGGGTCGCAGCTGTAATCGCCGCTCGTGGAGGCTCCACCAACTATTGAAGGCGAATAAACTTCGTTTTCCTTCGCTATCACAGTTGTCCAATTACTTGTAGGTAGATAGTGTACATACATGTCGGAGTAGTGACATAGAAGTGAATTGTTCAAGACAGAGTTTTGTGAAAAAGACTTGAGCCGATCTTCATCCAGAAGTGGATAAAGAATGGTCGATAATGATACATTCTGGTAATGTGAAGTTTTTCAAGATCGTTAAGGGAATTTTTGTTTCACAGATGGCGGAGGTACAAACAAATACAAAGTTTTTTTCGGAATAACTTCATGAAGAGAGAACCTCTTTCTTTTTTCATTATAAATTAAGCGCGGCTTCCATCTTGTGTTAATCTGTGTACGATTTGACTGAAACTATATATGCATAATGTCTGTGAAGGGGTCGATGCGATTATTTTAATCGAAATTCAAAGCCAATCGTGTTCTTAGTGAAACTCAAGCACATAGTACCAATCCGATGAGTAACATAGATAAACCTCTAGAAGTCATGACGTCAACATGAAAAAGGAACGAAAGTAACCAGTAGTAACGGACATCCTACTTCCATTCTGCGCGGCATTTCAAGCGCTTTCTTACCAACTTTTTGTTGTTTTATCACGTGGCACATTTTTTTTTCTTTTCCTGTAGTGTCACCAATGCAGTGATTATCCAAATAAGGAACTCTATACAAGTCAAAGAAATAACAGCTGGTTCTTGCGCAGTGCTGAAATCTAAAAGGACGGGCTAATATACAGCATCTGTACAAGAAGCATTTATTTACGGCATGCACTAAAGAAACATTAAATATTTTTGCTCCTTGGAAGATTTTCTCAATTCACAAGCGCGTATTCGGGGCCTTTCAAACAAACACACAACCGAAAGTTGGTTTTAAAAAATATTCGCACAATAAAAGCATAGGCAGCAGGGGGCATCACACCCTCCCCCAATTTTTGTGCAATAAAAACATTTTTTTTATTTGTGGTTTAAATTATTTTATCTCTTGTATAACGGACGATCGATTTAATTTCAGCAGTTGGATTTATAATTATGTCTTATAA
This sequence comes from Macrothele yani, assembly GCA_039090855.1. Classification (NCBI taxonomy): domain Eukaryota; kingdom Metazoa; phylum Arthropoda; class Arachnida; order Araneae; family Macrothelidae; genus Macrothele; species Macrothele yani. Next base: position 11,081,042 of record CM077011.1, on the reverse strand, counting down.
AATAATGATTTCCAAAATTGTCTTCCGTGCTCACCCGGACAATATGGTTATTTTCGGTGTACATCTTCTCTGATCTATAGTGGCCTCTATCTTTCCGTATCTAAGATGAAAAACACTACCTATAGTTTTCATCTCAATGATGATGTTAAATCGTACTATAGAATTGGAATTATAAATGGAATAATAGATTCAGTATCTAATGAAATTCAAACAAGATTTAAGGAGAACGACTTATCTGTTTTGATCGCCTTTAATTCCATATTGTCTGCGTCTGATGTAGATCAAGAGGAACAAAATGCTTCAATTATATGTAATTTGTATGCTATGTAAGCTACAGCTATTTTATTCAATGGTAAAATTTGGAAAACATGTAAAATTCCAATTTTAAAAATCGCTTGAATTTTTTAGAGAGAAAAATCTAAAAAATGCATTCCCTGTAACAGCATTACTGTTTAAATTTTTTTGGACTGTGCCAGTGAGTTCAGCCAGCTGTGAACTATCATTTTCATGTCTGAGAAGATTGAAACATTATCTTTGAAGTCTAGAGAAGATTGAAACATTATCTTTGAAGACTTTCATCTTTAGATACATTGGTTACTAAAAGAGACATATCTCTTGATTATGATGATATGGTCACAAACTTATCACTTCTGTCTTCCTCCAGACGACACTAGCAGTCGGCGTTACGACTCCAATATGTAGTCACATTTAGTTTTATGAAGTGGTTTTCAAAAAGGCAAAAACTATCGGAAGCATCTCCTTAGCAGCAAAAGTGACTCAATGTACTGTATGTGCATGTATATAAGTATATACTGTATGTAAAATAGAATGTCTGTGTGTGTGTTCCCTATGAACTCCAAAATCCTTTGACCAATCTGGATAAAGATTTTGCATAGTTACTCTCTAGGACCTTTGCGGAAAATATAGGCTACATTGTTACTTGGACACCCCACTCAGATTTCGAAACGGTTAAAAAATTTTGGATCCGGACCCGGATATCACATAATTAGACCCGGCCCAGACCCAACCCGGATGTACCGCTGGTACACCGAGTACCTCCTGACGTCATAACTGTGGAGCCCCAAAGGCCATCGACCCCAAGAGGAGAACGTCGCCTCCGTCGACTGGTAAAGGGCAATCGACGCGAAACATTGACCACGCAAATGAACGCCGGAGACCCAGGTACGTGTCCCCGATAACAGTAGAGCGAAAAATGTTACTCGTGGTTCTCCGGAGTCAACGCTGCGTCAAGACTCCTATGTTTAATCCAGGTCCATCTGCAATGACGCCTACAGTTCGCATGGGACTACCTTCATTGGACAGTGGAAAAGGGTGGCCTTCTCAGACTAATCGAGGTTTCTACTCCACAGAAGTGACGGGCGGTGGCGGATATGACGTCAGACACACGAGAACCAACACCCGGACATGCGTGTCGGTCAAGTACAGGCCGGCGGTGGCAGCGTGAACGTCTGGGAGATGTTTTCCTGGTGTGACCTGGAACCGCTGGTACCACTGGATGGGTCCCTAAACGCCTGAGGCTACCTGTCTCATCAAATCATCAGTGGCTAACGTTATCAATCCACTGCTGGACGAAGGACTCCCCAAGTTTCTTTCACAACTTTCTCTCTAGAGCCAGTCTCCTCCATGTCGCTCCGACATGCTTCCAAATTTCACCCACCCATCTTTCACATGGTCTTCTTCTGGACTTTTTTCCGTCCCTTGGAATTCAGTCGAATTTTTTAGTTGTCCAACGGTGGTCAATTCGTTCAGCAAATGTCCAACTCATTGGCAGTTTAGGGATTTTATTTTGATAGTGGTGGCATCAACTCTAGTCAATTTACTATATACACTGCTGGCCACCCAAAATGCAACACCAAGAAGGACACGAGATAGCAAAGTCAGATTTACTGGACACATAACAACAGATACGAAGATGAAACGATTGAGCTTACAGGCCCGTGCGACTTGCGGAACACGCAGACATCAATAGTTCGTGTGGCCCCATGGCTGGTAATAATGGCCGCTACACGCCGCGGCATCGAACGAAAGAGGCTTTGGATGTGGGCTTGGGGTATGTCGGTCCAGGCTGCTTCCACACGTTGCCACAGTTCATCAGGCGTGGCCGCGGGTGGTGCTTGCCGGGCCACTCGGATGCCGATCAGCGACCAGACGTGTTCGATGGGCGACATATCGGGAGAACAAGCAGGCCACGGCAGCAGTGACACCCGGTGGGCCGTGAAGAATTGCTGCACGTTGCGTGCCACGTGCGGGCGCGCATTGTCCTGTTGAAACGTGGCCGCTGGCAGGTCCTGCAGGTAAGGGAGGACTACAGGCTCCAAAACTTCGGAGATGAAGCGGTGGCTGTTGAGTGTACCGGCGATACGTACCAGAGGGGTGCGGGTATCATATCTAATTGCGCCAAAAACCATAACGCCATGCGACGGACCGGTATGACGATGCATAATGTAGGCGTCTTACAGTCTCTCGCCGCGGTGCCGCCACACGTGGATCCGACCACCGTGGAGTTGCAGGCAGAAGCGGGATTCGTCAGAGAAGACAAAGTCGTGCCATTCCGTAGTCCAGGTGCGGCGTTCAGCGGCCCACTGCCGCCGCACTCGCCGGTGGTGTAACGTCAATGGTAATCGGAGCAATGGGCGCCGTGCGACAAGTCCCCGCTCCGGCAGATAACGTCGAACGATACGTGCCGACACAGGTTGTTGCGCAACACACCCTAATTCCTGCGCTAACGTTCGTGATGTGGCAGTGCGAGCCGTCAATGCCCGCCGCACAACATGCCGGTCCTCTGATTCGGTGGTGTGCCGCGGCTGCGGCAATCGCTCACGTCGGTCCGTCCGTCCCTCCTGCACCCACCGAATCCATACTCGCCTCACTGTGGCTGGATGTCGTCCCTCACGGGCGCCGATGTCTCAGTACGATTAACCGCTGTCGCGATAAGCCACTATTTGTCCTCTGTCGAACTCCGAAACGTGCTAGAATGACTGCCGTATTCTGCGACGAGGCATCAGGAAGCTTCCCACGTACAGGTCCGGCAGCACAATACACTTCCACTACTTACAACCCGCCTTCTGTGCACCCTTCTTATAGTGCTTCTCGGTGGCGTGTCGGGCGCACATGATTTGCATATGCCCTGCAATCCTAATCGTTTGCATGTCCTCTCGCGGGCGACGCATGCTGCGAATTTCAGGCCAATCGGATGCTTCCTTCTTGGTTTTTTCATTTTGGGGGCTAGCAGTGTATATATATATATATATATATATATATATATATATATACTTAAGAGCAAAACTGAAGACTAAGGAAAAACTTTAGAATTTAAAACGAAGGTTGATAGTATATATATATATATATATATATATTCTATAAAGAAGATACCTAAGCAAAAAAATACATATATAATTTTGACTCACACCTAATACAACATAGAAAAGGTTATGTATCTACCTGTGTGAGTAAAAGGAGAAAAGATAAAAAAATAAAATAAAACAACTGAATGTAGAAGGTGTCGAGAATACTGAGCCTTGGCTTTATCAAGGACCAGCAAAAACTCTGCATTTTCTCACTTCCACAAAGACCTAGTTGGAAATGGGTTTCTGCAAGGCCATAGATGCAAGTAACATTCCCACCTAAAATAGTTTAAAAAATATATATATGAGTCATGTCCTCCGTAGAGTAGCATGACCTAGCACTAGTTAACAATTTCGCTTGCATCCATTAACCTTCATGGCCCGACCCATGCTCTTCATCTGTTACTATTAAACAGAGAGAAGAAGATTAAAGAGAACTCAAGCTGTGAGAGTGACATAATAAATAGAAATGATTTTCAGCTATAACGAAATTCCAAGTTCGTTTGAGAGAGAACTTAAACCTGAAAAACAATGCAAAAAGAAATCCAAATTTTACATTGCAATTAAAAAAGGAAATGTTAATTTATAACGAACAGATTTTTGAAAGAAAACTTGAGTCTAAAACCCCCTGCTCTACAACTTATGACAGCACGAAAACGAGAATAAGTTAAAGATAATAATTAACTAAAGAAAACTTTGTGAAAGTTATATACCTTAAACAGTTAGTTGCAATATGTACAAAGTATTTCAGCAGTGCTTTAAGTGCATAATTAATTAGTTATTAAGAACTTAACTACTTTGAAAAAACAGCGCATAGACAGCGCATAGAAAAGGAACAAGCTTAGCCTTCTTCTGTTCCTAGGTACCCCAAAAGACGCTCAAAGTTACAAAGAAAAGTAAGAGTTAAAACCAGCATAAATGTTAACAGACAAACCAATGCTTAAAAGCTGAAAAGCTAAAAAACGACAGAGAAAAGGTACATAAAGTACAAACATTGAACTTATAAAACCTAGAACCCAAAAACAAGGAAGAGAGCTTACCTCTTGTGTGACAAAAACTTTTCTCCTCACAAGAGGAGAACATGGCTGACCCCTTCCGCCACTCCCTAGACGCTGGGGGGCAGTGAGGGTGGGGCTGATGGCCTCCTCATACAGGAAAAAGAAAAAAAGAGAAAAAAATATATAAACTTAAGACTGTGGATCTGTATGATCAGAATGAGCAGAATTAACTCTCCAGAATACATGAGAAATATTATAAAATACACGAGCAGTTTATTTAATAATCTTTGCATGTATTAAATCACCTTAGTGAGCTTCTATAGATTAATCAGAATCTTATTAATTTTAATGTTGGTTTTACTATTTTTAGTATAGCTATCCTAGTGATGAATAACTAGTTTTCTTTTTTATTTGTTTTTATTTTCTTTTATAAACAGATTTTTAAGCTTTTTTTGTGATTTTGTTTATATTATTTAATTTTTTGTTTTAATAGGACCGTCATATCCATAGCACTAAGGTTCCTTTAGGTAGTTAATAGGCATCCTCTAGCCAACTTCCTTACGGCTTTGATTGGTCAGAATCATATTATTAACTGTGTAGAAAATTAAAGCAGATCTGCCAACCTTACTCTATTATTCAGAATAATTTTTCTTAAAGTTCTTTTGATGAAAGAAGAAGGAATTTCGTTCTCTAGAAAACTTTCTAATAGTATATTAATGTGGTAATTGAAATCCAAATTGTTGCTGCAAATTCTTGAAATTCTTAGGACCTGAGAAATTAGTACATTCTCAATTACTTTGGTTGAAATGTTATTATTCCAGTGTAGATATTTAATTACTTTGAAAGGAAAATTAACTCTTTTATCAAAGAGGATAATAGATGGGTTACCTCTGTTGAGCTTAATGCTTAAGTCTAGGAACTCAAGTTCCTGATTACTGTGGTTGGTTTTACATAAGTTAAGAGAGCTAGGATAGATATTATCAAAATCACTCTCTATAACTTCTGAATTATTGATACACAGCAGATCATCAATATATCTAAAAGTGTAAAGGTAGTTATCTGAGCAGGTGGGGTGATTTTTAATGAATTTATATTCCTTAAAGAACAGGAATAGATTAGCGATATTTGTGGACGTTGATGTTCCCATTGGAAAACCGTTCACTTGCTTATAGAGAGTATTATTATATAAGATATGGTTATTTTTTATGCAGCAATTGAGATAAGAGTTCCAAGTTCCTACATCAACAAATTGGTTAAGTTTAAATTCTGCATACAGCTCTTTAAAGGTAGTGATTATATCTGATAGAGGCAGATTAGTATATAGGTTTTCAAAATCATAACTATTAATATCTAGGGGACAAACTTTGAGTATAGTAGAAATTACTTCTGCATTATTATTAATTATCCAAAAATCTCTGTACATCAAGTTAGAACAGTTTCTAATGTGTTTCAAAACCTTCTTTAAGACATCTTCAAAAGCAAGATCTATTTTCTTTTTATGACTCCTTACTCCACTAGCTATGAACCTGAACTTTACAGGATCCTTATGAAACTTAACCGTTGCAAAAAGAAATGGAAATTCAGGCCCATATCTTCTAGTTTGTGGAATTTTAAGTTTCTTGAAGAATGCCTTAAACCGATTTTCTAACTGCTTGGTAGAATAACTTACGGGCTCGTATGTTACTCTATTATTGAGTTCCATAGTTAACAATTCAAAATAGAACTTCTTACAGATAATTGCAAAATTATTGCTAGCTTTATCCGTAGTGGTAAAAATAAATTGGTCTTGTAGTTTGGAGAGTGACCTTTTAGCTTCTCCAGAGAAAAAGAGATTTCTGTCGAAACAAAAGTCCAGACCTGCCAACTCACCGGTGAAGCTATTGATTATATTATATTTCCATTCTGCGAAGGCCTCAATAGGCTGATTGTACGTTAAACTGGTTTTTACGATGTACTTATTTACATCTTGAGTGAAGCTCTCAAGAATCCTTTCTTTGGAAATTGTGAAGGAAGGTCTGAATTTAGAGCCATACTCTAATAAATTCCTAAGCTTTTCATTTTCAACATAACTCAAGTTTCCGGTGATAATATGGTTGTAATTCTTATCATAGTGAACTGTTTCTTTATGTTCATCACAAGAACAAGTAGTAATTACAGGAATGTAGCTCGAAGAGTTAAGTTTGTAGTTTTTAACTATTGACCCTAAGGTCTTAACATATTTAAAACTTACAATAGACTGGTGCCTGTGGATGGGAAAAAAAATTGCATTATTGTAGAACAGCTTCCTTACATTGAGATTATATATCATCATCATCATCATTGTCAACCATTATCAATCCACTGCTGGACGAAGGTCTCCCCAAGTTTCCTCCACAACGGTCTGTCTTGTGCCAGTCTCCTCCATGTCACCCCTGCATACTTTCGAATTTCATCCACCCATCTCCCATGTGGTCTTCTTCTGGGTCTTTTCCTGTCCCTTGGAATCCAATCTAAAATTTCGGCTGTCCATCGATGATCTGTCCTTCTGGCAGTATGTCCAGCCCATTGCCATTTCAGGGATTTAACTCTGAACATGATGTCTTCCACTCTTGTCATTTTTCGGATCCACGAGTTCCTCTTCTTATCTCTCCTGGTTACACCAAGTATGCACCTCTCCATGCTGCTTTGAGTTGTCTGCAGCCTTTGTATGTCTCTTTTAGTTAAGGTCCACGTCTCTGCACCATACGTAAGCACTGGAAGGATGCATTGATCAAACACTTTTCTTTTAAGACATAATGGCATATTGCTCTTGAAAATTATGCTGTTTCTTCCAAAAGCTCTCCAGGCAAGTTTTGTACGCCGATTAATTTCTTCATCAATGTGACCCTCACTTGATATCTGCTGTCCAAGATAAACGTACGTGTCTGTTATCTCCAGCTTTTCTCCATCAATCGATAAATCTTCATTTCTTGTAAAAGCATTGAACATCACTTTTGTCTTCTGAAAGTTCATTTTTAATCCCACTTCTTTGCTCTTGTCAGCAAGTTCCTGGATCATACTCTGCAGCTCTGATGGACTAGTTGCAAAAATGACTATGTCATCAGCAAAACGAAGGTGAGTTAGATAATCTCCATTAATCTTTATCCCCTTGTTTTCCCAGCTCAGCGACTGAAAAACACCCTCCAATGTGGCATTAAAGAGCTTCGGAGATATGGTGTCACCTTGTCTCACTCCCTTTCCAATTTTTATGTGTGTTGTATTTTCAAACAGCCTAATCTTTGCACTTGCATTTTCATAGATGTTATTAATAATATTAATGTATGCATCTTCAATACCGCAGGTTTTCAGAGCCATTGTAACTGCTGATGGTTTCACCGAATCATTCCCTATATATATATATATATATACTCTTTCATTGAAGAATTTAGGACATATGGTGTCACCTTGATAATATATATATATATACACTGAAGTGCCAGAAAGACTGGTACACCGGTCTAATACTTGGTAGGTCCCCCACGGGAGCGCTGGACGAAATTCGACGAGGCAAGGACTCCACTAGCTTCTGGAAATATGCTGTAGGCAATGCACACCATACTTCCTGCAGAGCGTTCCACAATTCGGGTGTATTCCGAGGTCTCGGATTCCTGAGTTCGATAGCGCGTTGCATGGCATTCCAAATGTGTTCTATCACGTTCAGATCTGGGGTCTTGGAAAGAGGGGGGCGGGTGGCAACACCCCAAAACTCAGATGAATGCTCCTCTAACCATAATGTGGCGTCCCGACACTTGTGTGGAAGTGCATTGTCCTGTTGGAACAGGCCGAACCCATCAGCATGAATGCAGGACATGAACGGGTGTTTATGTCCTGCATTCATGGAGGTGACTAGCACAAGACAGACCGTTGTTGGAGAAACAATAACGGTCTGTCTTATATATATGGATACCATATCTTCTTCTGGATCTTTTTCTGTCCCTTGAAATCCAGTCTAAAATTTCAGCTGTCCATCGGTGGTCCGTTCTTCTGGCAACATGTCCAGCCCATTCCATTTCAGTGATTTCACTGTGGTCATGATGTCGTCCACTCTTGTCACTTTCCTTATCCACAAGTTCCTTTTCTTATCTTTCCTGGTTACACCAAGCACGCATCTCTCCATGCTGCTTTCAGTTGTCTGCAGTCTTTGTATATCTTTTTTAGTTAAGGTCCATGTCTCTGCTCCATACGTAAGCACTGGCAGGATGCACTGATTAAATACTTTCTTTTTAAGACATAATGGCATATTGCTTTTAAAAATTGTACTGTTTCTTCCAAAACTTCTCCATCCAAGTTTCATACGGCGATTAATTTCTTCATCAGTGTGACCCTCACTTGATATCTGCTGCCCAAGATAAATGAAGGTATCTGTTGTTTCAACCTTTTCTCCGTCAATCAATAAATCTTCTTTTTCTTGTAAAAGCAATGTACATCACTTTTGTCTTCTGAAAGTTCATTTTGAATCCCACTTCTTTGCTCTTGTCAGCAAGTTCTTGGATCATACTCTGCAGCCCTGAAGGAGTAGTTGCAAAAATGACTACGTCATCAGCAAAACGAAGGTGAGTTAACTAATCTCCATTAATCTTTATCCCTTTTTTTCCCAGTTCAATGATTGAAAGACATTTTGCAATGTAGCATTAAAGAGTTTGGGAGATATGATGTCACCTTGTCTCACTCCCTTTCCAATTATTATTAGTGCTGTATCCTCAAATATCCGAACCTTTGCACTTGCATTTTCACAGATGTTATTAATAATGTTAATGTATGCATCTTCAATACCGCAGGATTTCAAAGCCATTGTAACTGCCGATGGTTTCACGGAATCGAAGGCCTTTTCATAATCAGTAAAATCCATGCATAATGGGAGTTCATATTCTCTTGTTCTTTCAATTAGTTCTCTCAGAAGGGAACGGTCCGGACCGTTGTCGCTAGATGCACACTGCTTGTTATATCATTCGACAGTACTGAAGGGGTAATGTGTAATGGCAAACTTTTAGGTGCTATGGAATATAAATGATGAAGTTACAGGCCATCAAAAACACTGGCAGAGACAATATTTATGGAATCTCCATTACTCTTGCGTCCCGTATCGAAATTGTTTCTGTTGTTTTAAGCAATCGGTATACATTACAAAGTATTCATGAATGGATATCAATATAGCGTGTTCAGTAGTGGATATACATTGCACTCACCTTTCATGTAGAACAAGAAATATGAAGATATTTTATTATGGAATGATCCAAACAAAAGTAATTCTCACAGTGAGCACATTTCACGAATGCTATTTCCTCGCAATCCTCTCTACCACATTCCTCAATTAGGCCCGATTCAAAACCATACTGGAGAGGTGTTTGGACTACACTTATGAAATGCAAAGCGGATTAGGTTTGAAAATCGAGGCGCTGAAAACTGATAGTGAACAAAAGAGTGAAGACAGAGAAAGTGGTCTCTGTTCCAAAAGTTCATGTCTGATGTTACCAACACAGTGTCCGTTATGAATTTAACCATATTTTTTACAGGGACTTCTTGCCCTTATTTTTATAGAAAATAATTGTAAGAAGTTCTAATAAAACATTCATAATATAATGCTCATAAACAAGACTCTAGTGGCTCCCCCTGTTGTCCATAGCATCTCAAAGTTTGGATATAAACATATCTTATAATCCTCTATCTAAACAACATACTTTGGTTTTGCAATCAGCGACAACCACATGTCCTTTTCCTTTTCAAAAAGTACATGGATATGATCCACAGTGCTGTATCCACTCCTGAATACAGCTTGTTCTCTTGGTTGAGCCATGTCTAGTATTACCTTCAAGCGATGCGAAAAAACTTTTGTGAAAATTTTATAAACCACTGATAGGAGGCTGATGGGCCTGTAGTTCCTGAGATCCTCAATGTCACCTTTTTTATGTAGCAGGATCGTTCTTGCATTGTTCCAATTCTCAGGAATCTTCCCTTCATTGAAACATATGGCGAAAACTTGGGCGAGTGTAGTTTCAATTTCTCTACTTCCTTCTTGCATACTGCCCATGGTAATTCCATCTTCTCCTGGAGCTTTTCCCCGTTTCATGTTCTTATTGCACGTGTAACTTCTGCAGGAAGAACTGGAGGGACTTTGGTACTGGCACCTGTCGTAATGTCTGGAATAGATACATCATCCCTCTCATACAGTTTTGAGTAGACATCTTTCACCTTTGTCAAAATTTCGCTCCCATCTTTTGTTACAGTCCCATCTTCTTTTCTCAGAGCCATAATCTGTTTTCTCCCCTTACCGAGATACCCCTTTGCTCTCTTCAGGCTTTGGTTGCTTTCAATTGCTTTTCTCACTAGTTCACAATTGAAAATTGAATTTCTTTATAACTTCAGTGACACTATATATATATATATATATATACTTAAGAGCAAAACTGAAGACTAAGGAAAAAATTTTAGAATTTAACACGAAGGGTGCAAAATAACCAGAAAATCAAAACGCGCAACGCAGCAGTTTTGAAAATTCAGAATTCACATTCTATAAAGAAGATACCTAAGCAAAAAAATACATATATAATTTTGACTCACACCTAGTACAACATAGAAAAGGTTATGTATCTACCTGTGTGAGTAAAAGGAGAAAAGATAAAAAAATAAAATAAAACAACTGAATGTAGAAGGTGTCGAGAATACTGAGCCTTGGCTTTATCAAGGACCAGCAAAAACTCTGCATTTTCTCACTTCTACAAAGACCTAGTTGGAAATGGGTTTCTGCAAGGCCATAGATGCAAGTAACATTCCCACCTAAAATAGTTTAAAAAATATATATATAAGTCATGTCCTCCGTAGAGTAGCATGACCTAGCACTAGTTAACAATTTCGCTTGCATCCATTAACCTTCATGGCCCGACCCATGCTCTTCATCTGTTACTATTAAACAGAGAGAAGAAGATTAAAGAGAACTCAAGCTGTGAGAGTGACATAATAAATAGAAATGATTTTCAGCTATAACGAAATTCCAAGTTCGTTTGAGAGAGAATTTAAACCTGAAAAACAATGCAAAAGAAATCCAAATTTTACATTGCAATTAAAAAAGGAAATGTTAATTTATAACGAACAGATTTTTGAAAGAAAACTTGAGTCTAAAACCCCCTACTCTACAACTTATGACAGCACGAAAACGAGAATAAGTTAAAGATAATAATTAACTAAAGAAAACTTTGTGAAAGTTATATACCTTAAACAGTTAGTTGCAATATGTACAAAGTATTTCAGCAGTGCTTTAAGTGCATAATTAATTAGTTATTAAGAACTTTACTACTTTGAAAAAACAGCGCATAGACAGCGCATAGAAAAGGAACAAGCTTAGCCATCTTCTGTTCCTAGGTACCCCAAAAGACGCTCAAAGTTACAAAGAAAAGTAAGAGTTAAAACCCGCATAAATGTTAACAGACAAACCAATGCTTAAAAGCTGAAAAGCTAAAAAACGACAGAGAAAAGGTACATAAAGTACAAACATTGAACTTATAAAACCTAGAACCCAAAAACAAGGAAGAGAGCTTACCTCTTGTGTGACAAAAACTTTTCTCCTCACAAGAGGAGAACATGGCTGACCTCTTCCGCCACTCCCTAGACGCTGGGGGGCAGTGAGGGTGGGGCTGATGGCCTCCTCATACAGCAAGAAACCAACGCGCGGAGATTTTAACCAGAGAAAAAAATATATAAACTTAAGACTGTGGACTCATGGTTTTGACAAAGTGAAAATAGAGGTACTACATATTATTCCTGACCTCTATGCTCGGCTAGAAACTGAATCCCTTGAAATTTTGCAGCATCAGTCTCTTTATCCCTATGGCCTTAATTCCACTCTATCTGACAATAAGCATAATCAGCATAAATTTTCAATTCGTGAACTCTTCTTTCTTGTTAATAATAAGAGCTGCTCTAGAGGTAATAGAGGACAGAGGTTATTTCGCACATCAAGCAAAGTTGATTTTGCTAACTTGCTAAAAACTCTGGAAAGCTTTAAAACTGGCACTAATTTTGTTAAAAATACTTACAAAATTCTCAAGTCCTTCAAGCACTCTGTCCTTAAATGTTTTTTCAAATTCTGGAATGAAACTGCTGACCATGTTGATAAGCATGTTTTTGCTTTGGTTCTGGACATTCTTAAACATATTCTTAAAGATAAAATTTCTCTTAAAGAATTTTCCAGTAATTTTGTTACCATCAGGTTCCTAAATAAAGCCTACGATAATCTCAATGTAAGGAAGCTGTTCTACAATAATGCAATTTTTTTTCCATCCACAGGCACCAGTCTATTGTAAGTTTTAAATATGTTAAGACCTTAGGGTCAATAGTTAAAAACTACAAACTTAACTCTTCGAGCTACATTCCTGTAATTACTACTTGTTCTTGTGATGAACATAAAGATACAGTTCACTATGATAAGAATTACAACCATATTATCACCGGAAACTTGAGTTATGTTGAAAATGAAAAGCTTAGGAATTTATTAGAGTATGGCTCTAAATTCAGACCTTCCTTCATAATTTCCAAAGAAAGGATTCTTGAGAGCTTCACTCAAGATGTAAATAAGTACATCGTAAAAACCAGTTTAACGTACAATCAGCCTATTGAGGCCTTCGCAGAATGGAAATATAATATAATCAATAGCTTCACCGGTGAGTTGGCAGGTCTGGACTTTTGTTTCGACAGAAATCTCTTTTTCTCTGGAGAAGCTAAAAGGTCACTCTCCAAACTACAAGACCAATTTATTTTTACCACTACGGATAAAGCTAGCAATAATTTTGCAATTATCTGTAAGAAGTTCTATTTTGAATTGTTAACTATGGAACTCAATAATAGAGTAACATACGAGCCCGTAAGTTATTCTACCAAGCAGTTAGAAAATCGGTTTAAGGCATTCTTCAAGAAACTTAAAATTCCACAAACTAGAAGATATGGGCCTGAATTTCCATTTCTTTTTGCAACGGTTAAGTTTCATAAGGATCCTGTGAAGTTCAGGTTCATAGCTAGTGGAGTAAGGAGTCATAAAAAGAAAATAGATCTTGCTTTTGAAGATGTCTTAAAGAAGGTTTTGAAACACATTAGAAACTGTTCTAACTTGATGTACAGAGATTTTTGGATAATTAATAATAATGCAGAAGTAATTTCTACTATACTCAAAGTTTGTCCCCTAGATATTAATAGTTATGATTTTGAAAACCTATATACTAATCTGCCTCTATCAGATATAATCACTACCTTTAAAGAGCTGTATGCAGAATTTAAACTTAACCAATTTGTTGATGTAGGAACTTGGAACTCTTATCTCAATTGCTGCATAAAAAATAACCATATCTTATATAATAATACTCTCTATAAGCAAGTGAACGGTATTCCAATGGGAACATCAACGTCCACAAATATCGCTAATCTATTCCTGTTCTTTTAAGGAATATAAATTCATTAAAAATCACCCCACCTGCTCAGATAACTACCTTTACACTTTTAGATATATTGATGATCTGCTGTGTATCAATAATTCAGAAGTTATAGAGAGTGATTTTGATAATATCTATCCTAGCTCTCTTAACTTATGTAAAACCAACCACAGTAATCAGGAACTTGAGTTCCTAGACTTAAGCATTAAGCTCAACAGAGGTAACCCATCTATTAGCCTCTTTGATAAAAGAGTTAATTTTCCTTTCAAAGTAATTAAATATCTACACTGGAATAATAACATTTCAACCAAAGTAATTGAGAATGTACTAATTTCTCAGGTCCTAAGAATTTCAAGAATTTGCAGCAACAATTTGGATTTCAATTACCACATTAATATACTATTAGAAAGTTTTCTAGAGAACGAAATTCCTTCTTCTTTCATCAAAAGAACTTTAAGAAAAATTATTCTGAATAATAGAGTAAGGTTGGCAGATCTGCTTTAATTTTCTACAGTTAATAATATGATTCTGACCAATCAAAGCCGTAAGGAAGTTGGCTAGAGGATGCCTATTAACTACCTAAAGGAACCTTAGTGCTATGGATATGACGGTCCTATTAAAACAAAAAATTAAATAATATAAACAAAATCACAAAAAAAGCTTAAAAATCTGTTTATAAAAGAAAATAAAAACAAATAAAAAAGAAAACTAGTTATTCATCACTAGGATAGCTATACTAAAAATAGTAAAACCAACATTAAAATTAATAAGATTCTGATTAATCTATAGAAGCTCACTAAGGTGATTTAATACATGCAAAGATTATTAAATAAACTGCTCGTGTATTTTATAATATTTCTCATGTATTCTGGAGAGTTAATTCTGCTCATTCTGATCATACAGATCCACAGTCTTAAGTTTATATATTTTTTTCTCTGGTTAAAATCTCCGCGCGTTGGTTTCTTGCTGTATGAGGAGGCCATCAGCCCCACCCTCACTGCCCCCCAGCGTCTAGGGAGTGGCGGAAGAGGTCAGCCATGTTCTCCTCTTGTGAGGAGAAAAGTTTTTGTCACACAAGAGGTAAGCTCTCTTCCTTGTTTTTGGGTTCTAGGTTTTATAAGTTCAATGTTTGTACTTTATGTACCTTTTCTCTGTCGTTTTTTAGCTTTTCAGCTTTTAAGCATTGGTTTGTCTGTTAACATTTATGCGGGTTTTAACTCTTACTTTTCTTTGTAACTTTGAGCGTCTTTTGGGGTACCTAGGAACAGAAGATGGCTAAGCTTGTTCCTTTTCTATGCGCTGTCTATGCGCTGTTTTTTCAAAGTAGTAAAGTTCTTAATAACTAATTAATTATGCACTTAAAGCACTGCTGAAATACTTTGTACATATTGCAACTAACTGTTTAAGGTATATAACTTTCACAAAGTTTTCTTTAGTTAATTATTATCTTTAACTTATTCTCGTTTTCGTTCTGTCATAAGTTGTAGAGTAGGGGGTTTTAGACTCAAGTTTTCTTTCAAAAATCTGTTCGTTATAAATTAACATTTCCTTTTTTAATTGCAATGTAAAATTTGGATTTCTTTTGCATTGTTTTTCAGGTTTAAATTCTCTCTCAAACGAACTTGGAATTTCGTTATAGCTGAAAATCATTTCTATTTATTATGTCACTCTCACAGCTTGAGTTCTCTTTAATCTTCTTCTCTCTGTTTAATAGTAACAGATGAAGAGCATGGGTCGGGCCATGAAGGTTAATGGATGCAAGCGAAATTGTTAACTAGTGCTAGGTCATGCTACTCTACGGAGGACATGACTTATATATATATTTTTTAAACTATTTTAGGTGGGAATGTTACTTGCATCTATGGCCTTGCAGAAACCCATTTCCAACTAGGTCTTTGTAGAAGTGAGAAAATGCAGAGTTTTTGCTGGTCCTTGATAAAGCCAAGGCTCAGTATTCTCGACACCTTCTACATTCAGTTGTTTTATTTTATTTTTTTATCTTTTCTCCTTTTACTCACACAGGTAGATACATAACCTTTTCTATGTTGTACTAGGTGTGAGTCAAAATTATATATGTATTTTTTTGCTTAGGTATCTTCTTTATAGATATATATATATATATATATATATATATATATATGGATGTAAAGTCAGGTGATGCGTAACATCACAGCCTCTCCTTGACAAATGTCAACCTCGCCTTCTCTTGGTGCATCCTGTTCCCACTAAAGGGACTCTGACGACCGCCAATAGCGATATAACTATACCATCGGGATCAGAGGAAATGCTATCCCACACTCACCAACCCGCTTGGCCAGCCTAGTGAGTTATGGCCAAACCCCTCCAAAATGACTCCACAACTTAAATCTTGACCCTCAGTCTCCGGCAGCTAGAATGTGCCTGGCCAAGGCAGCGCGACATGAAGGCAGAGGGTGCTAAGAATCCCCGGAGGACCGGACAAGGCTGCCATCTGATGCTGACCTTGGCTACGTATAATGGACGCTGCCTATCTTCTGATTCAAGGCTTCTTGAGTTGGAAGAGGAACTACAAAGGATCAAGTGGGACATCGTCGGGCTAAGTGAGGTAAGAAGAAAAGGAGAAGATCTCATCGAACTGAAAAGTGGACATCTCTTCTACTATCGTGGGACAGATACTGGCAGAACTAGTGGTGTTGGATTTATAATAAACAAGAAACTGAAGGATAAAGTGGTAGAAGTTGAAAGTTCCTCTGACAGAGCTGCACGACTCGTTATCCAACTCTCGAGAAGATACCAGGCTCAGATTATTCAAACTTATGCACCCACCACAAGTCATCCTGAAGAAGAAATTGAAGAATTTTATGAGGAAATTCGTCATCTAAATAATAAAGGTAAGCAGCACTTGAAGATAATTATGGGAGATTTTAATGCAAAAATAGGGCAACGGCAACAGAATGAAACTTCAGTAGGTAAATTCGGTCACGGCAACAGAAACCAGCGTGGAAATACTCTCGTTGAGTTTGCAGAGGCAGAAGGATTTTTTCATCTTGAACTCCTTTTTCAAGAAAAAGCCACACAGGAAATGGACATGGAGACATCCAATTGGGACGACAAGTGAAATTGATTTTATTATGTGTAACAAAAAATTCGTCATCGAAGACTGCAGTGTGCTGAACAAGTTCAACACAGGTAGTGACCATAGATTGGTGAGATGTAAGATGCACCTCAACACTACACTGGAACGTGGCAAGCTCATAAGACAAACAAAATGTATTGACATAACCAACCTTAAAAAACACCATAATACTTTCAAGTTGGAACTGAAGAACAGATTCTCTGCTTTAGAAGGCCTAACATCGGAAGAATTGGATATTTCGGAAGTTAACAGAAAAGTAACCAAAGCTCTAATGGAAACAGCAACAAAATTAGCTGGGTCTAAGAACAAGTTGCATGTGAACAAATTATCAGGAAAAACCAAAATGTTGATGCAAAAAAGAAGAGAGATGAGGACAACTAAAGAAGATGTGACTTCCAAAGTGGAATATATAGAGCTATGCAAGACAACACGAAAAAGTATCACTGAAGACGTAAGGAAATTCAACTGTGAGCTAGTGAGGAAAGCAATTGAAAACAACCAAAGCCTTAAGATAGCAAAGGGACATCTCAGTAAGGGAAGAAAACAGATTATGGCTCTGAGAAAAGAAGATGGTTCTATAACAAGAAATAGAGGCGAAATTTTGACAAGAGTGAAAGATTTCTACTCCAAATTATATGAAAGGGATGATACATGTACTCCAGACATCATGAAAGGTACCAGAGTTCTTCCAGTCCTCCCAGCAGAAGTTGCTCATGCAATCAAGAACATGAAGCGGGGGAAAGCTCCAGGAGAAGATGGAATTACTATAGACATCATACAAGAAGCAAGTGGAGAAATTGAAACAGTACTCGCCCAAATTTTCACTCGATGCCTTAATGAAGGGAAGATTCCTGAGGATTGAAACAACGCTACAATGATCCTGCTACATAAAAAAGGTGACATTGAGGATCTCAGGAACTACAGACCTATCAGCCTCCTATCAGTGGTTTATAAAATCTTCACTAAAGTTCTTTCACACCGCTTGAAGGTAACACTGGACATGGCTCAACCGAGAGAACAAGCTGGATTCAGGAGTGGCTACAGCACAATAGATCATATCCACGTACTGAGAGAACTAATTGAAAGAGCGAGGGAATATGAACTTCCATTGTGCATGGCTTTTATCGATTATGAAAAAGCCTTTGATTCGGTAAAACCATCAGCAGTTACCACGGCTCTGAAATCCTGCGGTATTGAAGATGCATACAATAATATTATTAATAACATCTATGAAAATGCAAGTGCAAAGATTCGGCTGTTTGAAAATACAACACACATAAAAATTGGAAAGGGAGTGAGACAAGGTGACACCATATCTCCGAAGCTCTTTAATGCCACATTGGAAAATGTCTTTCAATCACTGAACTGGGAAAACAAAGGGATAAAGATTAATGGAGATTATCTAACCCACCTTCGTTTTACTGATGACGTAGTCATTTTGGCAACTACCCCATCAGAGCTGCAGAGTATGATCCAGGAACTTGCTGACAAGAGTAAAGAAGTGGGATTAAAAATGAACTTTCAGAAGACAAAAGTGATGTTCAATGCTTTTACAAGAAATGAAGATTTATCGATTGATGGAGAAAAACTGGAGGTAACAGATACATATGTTTATCTTGGACAGCAGATATCAAGTGAGGGTCACATTGATGAAGAAATTAATCGGCGTACAAAACTTGCCTGGAGAGCATTTTGAAGAAACAGCATAATTTTCAAGAGCAATATGCCATTATGTCTTAAAAGAAAAGTGTTTGATCAATGCATCCTTCCAGTGCTTACGTATGGTGCAGAGACGTGGACCTTAACTAAAAGAGACATACAAAGGCTGCAGACAACTCAAAGCAGCATGGAGAGGTGCATGCTTGGTATAACCAGGAGAGATAAGAAGAGGAACTCGTGGATCCGAAAAATGACGAGAGTGGAAGACATCATGATCAGAGTTAAATCCCTGAAATGGCAATGGGCTGGACATACTGCCAGAAGGACAGACCATAGATGGGCAGCCGAAAGTTTAGATTGGATTCCAAGGGACAGGAAAAGACCCAGAAAAAGACCACATGGGAGATGGGTGGATGAAATTCGTAAATATGCGGGAGTGACATGGAGGAGACTGGCACAAGACAGACCGTTGTGGAGGAAACTTGGGGAGACCTTCGTCCAGCAGTGGATTGATAATGGTTGACAATGATGATGATGATTATATATATATATATATATATATATATATATATATATACTTAAGAGCAAAACTGAAGACTAAGGAAAAAATTTTAGAATTTAGAACGAAGGGTGCAAAATAACCTGAAAATCAAAACGCGCAACGCAGCAGTTTTGAAAATTCAGAATTCACATTCTATAAAGATACCTAAGCAAAAAAAATATACAAATATAATTTTGACTCACACCTAGTACAACATAGAAAAGGTTATGTATCTACCTGTGTGAGTAAAAGGAGAAAAGAAAAAAAAATAAAATAAAACAACTGAATGTAGAAGGTGTCGAGAATACTGAGCCTTGGCTTTATCAAGGACCAGCAAAAACTCTGCATTTTCTCACTTCCACAAAGACCTAGTTGGAAATGGGTTTCTGCAAGGCCATAGATGCAAGTAACATTCCCACCTAAAATAGTTTAAAATATATATATATAAGTCATGTCCTCCGTAGAGTAGCATGACCTAGCACTAGTTAACAATTTCGCTTGCATCCATTAACCTTCATGGCCCGACCCATGCTCTTCATCTGTTACTATTAAACAGAGAGAAGAAGATTAAAGAGAACTCAAGCTGTGAGAGTGACATAATAATTAGAAATAATTTTCGGCTATAACGAAAGCAAAAGAAATCCAAATTTTTACATTGCAATTAAAAAAGGAAATATTAATTTTATAAAAAATCAGATTTTTGAAAGAAAACTTGATTCTAAAACCCCCTACTCTACAACTTCTGACAACACGAAAACGAGAATAAGTTAAAGACAATAATTAACTAAAGAAAACTTTGTGAAAGTTATATGACTTAAACAATTAGTTGCAATATGTACAAAGTATTTCAGCAGTGCTTTAAGTGCATAATTAAGTAGTTATAAAGAACTTAACTACTTTGAAAATACAGCGCAAAGAAAAGGAACTATGCTTAGCCATTTGCTGTGCCTAAGTTCCCCAAAAGACGCGCAAAGTTACCAAGAAAAGAAAGAGTTAAAACCCGCAAAAATGTTAACAGACAAGCCAGTGCCTAAAAGCTGAAAAGCAAAAAATCAACAGAGAAAAAAGTACATGAAGTACAAACATTGAACTTATAAAACCTAATTTTCTTTGCGCTGTATTTTCAAAGTAGTTAAGTTCTTTATAACTACTTAATTATGCACTTAAAGCACTGCTGAAATACTTTGTACATATTGCAACTAATTGTTTAAGTCATATAACTTTCACAAAGTTTTCTTTAGTTAATTATTGTCTTTAACTTATTCTCGTTTCCGTGTTGTCAGAAGTTGTAGAGTAGGGGGTTTTAGAATCAAGTTTTCTTTCAAAAATCTGATTTTTTATAAAATTAATATTTCCTTTTTTAATTGCAATGTAAAAATTTGGATTTCTTTTGCTTTCGTTAAAGCCGGAAATTATTTCTAATTATTATGTCACTCTCACAGCTTGAGTTCTCTTTAATCTTCTTCTCTCTGTTTAATAGTAACAGATGAAGAGCATGGGTCGGGCCATGAAGGTTAATGGATGCAAGCGAAATTGTTAACTAGTGCTAGGTCATGCTACTCTACGGAGGACATGACTTATATATATATATTTTAAACTATTTTAGGTGGGAATGTTACTTGCATCTATGGCCTTGCAGAAACCCATTTCCAACTAGGTCTTTGTGGAAGTGAGAAAATGCAGAGTTTTTGCTGGTCCTTGATAAAGCCAAGGCTCAGTATTCTCGACACCTTCTACATTCAGTTGTTTTATTTTATTTTTTTTTTTCTTTTCTCCTTTTACTCACACAGGTAGATACATAACCTTTTCTATGTTGTACTAGGTGTGAGTCAAAATTATATTTGTATATTTTTTTTTGCTTAGGTATCTTTATAGAATATATATATATATATATATATATATATTCTTTCATTGAAGAATTTGGGACATATGGTGTCACCTTGATAATATATATATATATCATCATCATCATCATTGTCAACCATTATCAATCCACTGCTGGACGAAGGTCTCCCCAAGTTTCCTCCACAACGGTCTGTCTTGTGCCAGTCTCCTCCATGTCACTCCCGCATATTTACGAATTTCATCCACCTATCTCCCATGTGGTCTTTTTCTGGGCCTTTTCCTGCCCCTTGGAATCCAATCTAAAATTTCGGCTGTCCATCTATGGTCTGTCCTTCTGGCAGTATGTCCAGCCCATTGCTCGTTCGTGATAGACGTAGTGTTGGTGGCTCCAATATTTTATGCGTTTTAGTGTGGAATACCTTGTCCCTCACTCACCTGTTGCGTGGCCCGGCTGTCTAAAGGTACTGTGTACGTTTTGAGCTACTTTTCTAGCGTTCTCACTCTCATATTAGTTCATATTCATCCGTTTTCTTATCGTTTGCTCGTTTGTTTACGTTTGGAAGCTGCCAACATGGCGGCTTCCGGTATTTCGTTATCATCTATGGGCGTGGCGGATGCACGTCACGTCACACTTCCCACATCCATGGAAGTTAACATACTCTCTTCCTCAGATGTGTCTGCTCAGTTGCCTTCCCAGCTTTCTAGTACTCCTGCACCGGTGCCTTCACTGGACTTGGCTGCGCTTTCTTCTTCGGCTCCTGCATCTGTCTCGGTGCCCTCCCTGGGAACTACTGATTCTACTGCCTTGCCTTCGGCCTGTGCTTCTCTTCCTCACGGCCTTCTGTGCCTGCCGGATCCGAACAGACTTCTCTTCCGAGGATGTCATTTGCCTCTAAAGTGCAACGAGGCGCTACTTCTACGTCCGATTCCTCTCAACCAGATGGTCTTTTGCAAGCAACGCCTATTATTCAGGTATCCAACCACAAGGTGAAGGTAACGATTGATGACAATTCGCAGATTGGCCGTGAGTTCCATAACCTCCTGGATAGAGGTGTGCTCTTTCATGCTTTACCAAATACTCCACTGCCACACTACCTGGAAGCCCTCTCTGTACATGTGTCGTCTGCGTCCATTGCAGGAATTTCCCGTACTCCTCGGGGTATTTCGGTACAGTTCACTCACAAGGAGGATGCTGACTTTTTTCTAGCTCACGGACTTTCGATTGGGACAAACCATCTCATCCCGTCGCCTCTTTCCAAGAGACCGGTGAACATCACGTTCTATCCTGTTCCACAGGAAGTGCCGGATACTGCACTTCCTCTCCTTGTCAGTCATGTTTGTAAAATTGTTGGCAAGGTCCGTCGCCTTTCTGACGCTCCCCGCGGAACTCGATTTGCACATGCTACAGGACCTCGCCGTCAGTTATTGGTCGTCTTTCCCACCGAGAAAGCCTTGGCGGATTGCCCTACAGAAGCTACTGTTGAAATTGGCGCACGAACGTACAGTTTCAAGATTTTCACTGTTCACTATTGTACACACTGTTTAACACAAAATCACACCACTGCCTCCTGCGACCGCGTTCGACGTGGACGTTCATCAAGTTCGCATCCCACTGCTGACCACATTGGTCTTTCTACTATCCCCACTACCGGTAGTTTGCCTGACGCGAATTCTTCGTTTCTCCGTCAGACGAACATTTCCGTCACGGACAATGCTGCCTTTTCTCCTCTCCCGACCCGTACGATTGTGCATCCACCTTCAAGATTGACAGAGTTGTCTTCGACTACAGATGTGTCTACAGCGGAGTGTTCCGATCCGGGTGTGTTGAGTGGTGGTTTGGCGGATCGGTCGTCTGGCTCTTCTCCTAGCCTCTCGGATATCGGATCTCCATTTACAACCTTGTCTACCATACCCTTGTTGCAACATCTTCCTGAAGCCTCGGCTGTTGTACCAGTCTCCACTAAGGCAGCTCAGCTACGTACTGCTTCTTCGGCGACGTTCGTTTCCTCGTCTCCTGACTTGGGAGGTGAGCCTGATCCACTAATGGATACATCCGCCTCAGCTACTTCTTCGAAGCGGATTGGAACTTCCACAGGCGCTGTACAACAGAAAAAGTTAAAACAACTTTCTGTGCCACATTCTTAGGATTCATCTAGTATTCCCGAGGTTTCCGGTTCCGGTGTTTCTCCACCTGATGTTTCTTCAAACAGTATGCTTCTCCGCTCAGGTCCTGTCAATCCTCTCTCTGATGCTGAGGTTCTACAGGCAGTTGATACGTTTCCTCCAGTTCCTGGCCCACTGTCCAGACAGCAACTTTTATGTCTTTTTCAACCTGCACGTACGATTGTTGGTTCTGAAGAATTCCTTCACTCACCTGATCTGGACCTGTATGCAGCGGTAACGCAATTCGAAGCTTATGTGTCACTTTTTAAATCTCTGTGTGCCACCGATCCTCGGTATCAGCCTTTTTTGAGACGTTACACGCGCCGTCTCGCCTCCTTGAAGGATCTCCTTGAGAAGCATATATGTGATACCTTCTATCCTTTTACCGATGACCTTTAGCTCTCTTCCTCACACCGATTACTTTTTGTTCTCTCAATGCTAGAGGATTTGCGAACCCGTTCGCAGATTCCCTGGTTTTGCAGACTTAGTGCATGTTGATTCTGATGTTTTCCATGTGTGTTTTTACTGTGATTCACAGGTCATGTATTGTAAGTTTGCTTTATTTGTGTGTTTGGCTGTGTTCCACAAGTGATGTATTTTACATTTGCGATAATTGCGTGTTTTTGCTGTGTTTTCACAACTAATCGGTCTCGTTACTTGTGTGATCTCCTCATTATCTCATCATTATCTTATCTGTTGTTTCCTGAATTTGTGCCTGTTTTTAAATTACCTATAATTGTAAGTGTTTGCTGTGTTAGTGCTTTCCTCTATCGCGGATTATTATAGTGGTACGTTTGTTACCTTTGTTATTTTTATATAGTTGCTGAGGTACTCCATGTTGTTTTGCTCTCTAAATACAATTCAGTTCCGTTCGGTTGATTTATGATAGCATAGTACATTTCATGCATTTGTGCACATGTGTTATAGTGTTTGACACGCCGTTAGGTCTTTCATAGTTCGTGTGCATATTCATTTCCTTTCTGTGTAACGTTGTGCTGCATCGTAGATATACTTACTTTCCGCACTGTTGTTTTCTGTACTGCAGCTTTTAATGAATCTCCTATGTCTGTATTTCGTTATAGCAATAAACCGGGTACCACTATGGTGCCCACAGTTACCAATACCAATACCATTGCCATTTCAGGGATTTAACTCTGATCATGATGTCTTCCACTCTCGTCATTTTTCGGATCCACGAGTTCCTCTTCTTATCTCTACTGGTTATACCAAGCATGCACCTCTCCATGCTGCTTTGAGTTGTCTGCAGCCTTTGTATGTCTCTTTTAGTTAAGGTCCACGTCTCTGCACCATACGTAAGCACTGGAAGGATGCATTGATCAAACACTTTTCTTTTAAGACATAATGGCATATTGCTCTTGAAAATTATGCTGTTTCTTCCAAAAGCTCTCCAGGCAAGTTTTGTGCGCCGACTAATTTCTTCATCAATGTGACCCTCATTTGATATCTGCTGTCCAAGATAAACGTACGTGTCTGTTATCTCCAGTTTTTCTCCATCAATCGATAAATCTTCATTTCTTGTAAAAGCATTGAACATCACTTTTGTCTTCTGAAAGTTCATTTTTAATCCCACTTCTTTACTCTTGTCAGCAAGTTCCTGGATCATACTCTGCAGCTCTGATGAGGTAGTTGCAAAAATGACTAAGTCATCAGCAAAACGAAGGTGGGTTAGATAATCTCCATTAATCTTTATCCCTTTGTTTTCCCAGTTCAGTGATTGAAAGACATTTTCCAATGTGGCATTAAAGAGCTTCGGAGATATGGTGTCACCTTGTCTCACTCCCTTTCCAATTTTTATGTGTGTTGTATTTTCAAACAGCCGAATCTTTGCACTTGCATTTTCATAGATGTTATTAATAATATTAATGTATGCATCTTCAATACCGCAGGATTTCAGAGCCGTGGTAACTGCTGATGGTTTCACCGAATCAAAGGCTTTTTCATAATCGATAAAAGCCATGCACAATGGAAGTTCATATTCCCTCGCTCTTTCAATTAGTTCTCTCAGTACGTGGATATGATCTATTGTGCTGTAGCCACTCCTGAATCCAGCTTGTTCTCTCGGTTGAGCCATGTCCAGTGTTACCTTCAAGCGGTGTGAAAGAACTTTAGTGAAGATTTTATAAACCACTGATAGGAGGCTGATAGGTCTGTAGTTCCTGAGATCCTCAATGTCACCTTTTTTATGTAGCAGGATCATTGTAGCATTGTTCCAATCCTCAAGAATCTTCCCTTCATTAAGGCATCGAGTGAAAATTTGGGCGAGTACTGTTTCAGTTTCTCCACTTGCTTCTTGTATGATGTCTATAGTAATTCCATCTTCTCCTGGAGCTTTCCCCCGCTTCATGTTCTTGATTGCATGAGCAACTTCTGCTGGGAGGACTGGAAGAACTCTGGTACATTTCATGATGTCTGGAGTACATGTATCATCCCTTTCATATAATTTGGAGTAGAAATCTTTCACTCTTGTCAAAATTTCGCCTCTATTTCTTGTTATAGAACCATCTTCTTTTCTCAGAACCATAATCTGTTTTCTTCCCTTACTGAGATGTCCCTTTGCTATCTTTAGGCTTTGGTTGTTTTCAATTGCCTTCCTTACTAGTTCACAGTTGAATTTCCTTACGTCTTCAGTGATACTTTTTCGTGCTGTCTTGCATAGCTCTATATATTCCACTTTGGAAGTCACATCTTCTTTAGTTGTCCTCATCTCTCTTCTTTTTTGCATCAACATTTTGGTTTTTCCTGATAATTTGTTCCCATGCAACTTGTTCTTAGACCCAGCTAATTTTGTTGCTGTTTCCATAAGAGCTTTGGTTACTTTTCTGTTAACTTCAGAGATGTCCACTTCTTCCGATGTTAGGCCTTCCAAAGCAGAGAATCTGTTCTTCAGTTCCAACTTGAAAGTATTATGGTGTTTTTTAAGGTTGGTTATGTCAATAGATTTTGTTTGTCTTATGAGCTTGCCACGTTCCAGTTTAGAGTTGAGGTGCATCTTACATCTCACCAATCTATGGTCACTACCTGTGTTGAACTTGTTCAGCACACTGCAGTCTTCGATGACGAATTTTTTGTTACACATAATAAAATCAATTTCACTTGTCGTCCCAATTGGATGTCTCCATGTCCATTTCCTGTGTGGCTTTTTCTTGAAAAAGGAGTTCAAGATGAAAAACCCTTCTGCCTCTGCAAACTCTACGAGAGTATTTCCACGCTGGTTTCTGTTGCCATGACCGAATTTACCTACTGAAGTTTCATTCTGTTGCCGTTGCCCTATTTTTGCATTGAAATCTCCCATAATTATCTTTAAGTGCTGCTTACCTTTATTATTTAGATCACGAATTTCCTCATAAAATTCTTCAATTTCTTCTTCAGCATGACTTGTGGTGGGTGCATAAGTTTGAATAATCTGAGCCTGGTTTCTTCTCGATAGTTGGATAAAGAGTCGTGCAGCTCTGTCAGAGGAACTTTCAACTTCTACCACTTTATCCTTCAGTTTCTTGTTTATTATAAATCCAACACCACTAGTTCTGCCAGTATCTGTCCCACGATAATAGAAGAGATGTCCACTTTTCAGTTCAATGAGATCTTCTCCTTTTCTCCTTACCTCACTTAGCCCGACGATGTCCCATTTGATCCTTTGTAGTTCCTCTTCCAATTCAAGAAGCCTTGAATCAGAAGATAGGGAGCGTCCGTTATACGTAGCCAAGGTCAGCATCAAATGGCAGCCTAGTCCAGTCCTCCTGGGATTCTTAGCACCCTCTGCCTTCATGTCGCACTGGCCGCTGCCTTGGCCAGGTACATTCCAGCTGCCGGAGACTGAGGGCCAAGATTTAAGTTGTAGAGTCATTTTGGAGGTGTTTGGCCATAACTCACCACGCTGGCCAAGCGGGTTGGTGAGTGTGGGATAGCATTTCCTCTGATCCCGATGGTATAGTTATACCGCTATTGGCGGTCGTCAGAGTCCCTTTAGTGGGAACAGGATGCACCACGAGAAGGCGGGGTTGACATTTGTGAAGGAGAGGCTGTGATGTTACGCATCACCTGACCTTACATCCCATATATATATATACACTGAAGTGCCAGAAAGACTGGTACACCGGTCTAATACTTGGTAGGTCTCCCACGGGAGCGCTGGACTGCAGAAATTCGACGAGGCAAAGACTCCACTAGCTTCTGGAAATATGCTGTAGGCAATGCACACCATACTTCCTGCAGAGCGTTCCACAATTCGGGTGTATTCCGAGATCTCGGATTCCTGAGTTCGATAGCGCGTTGCATGGCATTCCAAATGTGTTCTATCACGTTCAGATCTGGGGTCTTGGAAAGGGGGGATGGCAACACCCCAAAACTCAGATGAATGCTCCTCTAACCATAATGTGGCGTCCCGACACTTGTGTGGAGGTGCATTGTCCTGTTGGAACAGGCCGAACCCATCAGCATGAATGCAGGACATGAACGGGTGTTTATGTCCTGCATTCATGGAGGTGACTAGCACAAGACAGACCGTTGTTGGAGAAACAATAACGGTCTGTCTTATATATATGGATACCATATCTTCTTCTGGATCTTTTTCTGTCCCTTGAAATCCAGTCTACAATTTCAGCTGTCCATCGGTGGTCCGTTCTTCTGGCAACATGTCCAGCCCATTCCATTTCAGTGATTTCACTGTGGTCATGATGTCGTCCACTCTTGTCACTTTCCTTATTAACAAGTTCCTCTTCTTATCTTTCCTGGTTACACCAAGCACGCTTCTCTCCATGCTTCTTTGAGTTGTCTTCAGTCTTTGTATATCTTTTTTAGTTAAGGTCCATGTCTCTGCTCCATACGTAAGCACTGGCAGGATGCACTGATTAAACACTTTCCTTTTAAGACATAATGGCATATTGCTCTTAAAAATTGTACTGCTTCTTCCAAAACCTCTCCATCCAAGTTTCATACAGCGATTAATTTCTTCATCAGTGTGACCCTCACTTGATATCTGCTGCCCAAGATAAATGTAGGTATCTGTTGTTTCAACATTTTCTCCGTCAATCAATAAATCTTCTTTTTCTTGTAAAAGCAATGTACATCACTTTTGTCTTCTGAAAGTTCATTTTTAATCCCACTTCTTTGCTCTTGTCAGCAAGTTCTTGGATCATACTCTGCAGCCCCGAAGGAGTAGTTGCAAAAATGACTACGTCATCAGCAAAACGAAGGTGAGTTAACTAATCTCCATTAATCTTTATCTCTTTTTTTTTCCAGTTCAATGATTGAAAGACATTTTGCAATGTAGCATTAAAGAGTTTGGGAGATATGATGTCACCTTGTCTCACTCCCTTTCCAATTATTATTAGTGCTGTATCCTCAAATATCCGAACCTTTGCACTTGCATTTTCACAGATGTTATTAATAATGTTAATGTATGCATCTTCAATACCGCAGGATTTCAAAGCCATTGTAACTGCCGATGGTTTCACGGAATCGAAGGCCTTTTCATAATCAGTAAAATCCATGCATAATGGGAGTTCATATTCTCTTGTTCTTTCAATTAGTTCTCTCAGAAGGGAACGGTCCGGACCGTTGTCGCTAGATGCACACTGCTTGTTATATCATTCGACAGTACTGAAGGGGTAATGTGTAATGGCAAACTTTTAGGTGCTATGGAATATAAATGATGAAGTTACAGGCCATCAAAAACACTGGCAGAGACAATATTTATGGAATCTCCATTACTCTTGCGTCCCGTATCGAAATTGTTTCTGTTGTTTTAAGCAATCGGTATACATTACAAAGTATTCATGAATGGATATCAATATAGCGTGTTCAGTAGTGGATATACATTGCACTCACCTTTCATGTAGAACAAGAAATATGAAGATATTTTATTATGGAATGATCCAAACAAAAGTAATTCTCACAGTGAGCACATTTCACGAATGCTATTTCCTCGCAATCCTCTCTACCACATTCCTCAATTAGGCCCGATTCAAAACCATACTGGAGAGGTGTTTGGACTACACTTATGAAATGCAAAGCGGATTAGGTTTGAAAATCGAGGCGCTGAAAACTGATAGTGAACAAAAGAGTGAAGACAGAGAAAGTGGTCTCTGTTCCAAAAGTTCATGTCTGATGTTACCAACACAGTGTCCGTTATGAATTTAACCATATTTTTTACAGGGACTTCTTGCCCTTATTTTTATAGAAAATAATTGTAAGAAGTTCTAATAAAACATTCATAATATAATGCTCATAAACAAGACTCTAGTGGCTCCCCCTGTTGTCCATAGCATCTCAAAGTTTGGATATAAACATATCTT
Source organism: Macrothele yani (assembly GCA_039090855.1). NCBI lineage: Eukaryota > Metazoa > Arthropoda > Arachnida > Araneae > Macrothelidae > Macrothele > Macrothele yani. Next base: position 11,051,608 of record CM077011.1, on the reverse strand, counting down.
ATAATCCTCTATCTAAACAACATACTTTGGTTTTGCAATCAGCGACAACCACATGTCCTTTTCCTTTTCAAAAAGTACATGGATATGATCCACAGTGCTGTATCCACTCCTGAATACAGCTTGTTCTCTTGGTTGAGCCATGTCTAGTATTACCTTCAAGCGATGCGAAAAAACTTTTGTGAAAATTTTATAAACCACTGATAGGAGGCTGATGGGCCTGTAGTTCCTGAGATCCTCAATGTCACCTTTTTTATGTAGCAGGATCGTTCTTGCATTGTTCCAATTCTCAGGAATCTTCCCTTCATTGAAACATATGGCGAAAACTTGGGCGAGTGTAGTTTCAATTTCTCTACTTCCTTCTTGCATACTGCCCATGGTAATTCCATCTTCTCCTGGAGCTTTTCCCCGTTTCATGTTCTTATTGCACGTGTAACTTCTGCAGGAAGAACTGGAGGGACTTTGGTACTGGCACCTGTCGTAATGTCTGGAATAGATACATCATCCCTCTCATACAGTTTTGAGTAGACATCTTTCACCTTTGTCAAAATTTCGCTCCCATCTTTTGTTACAGTCCCATCTTCTTTTCTCAGAGCCATAATCTGTTTTCTCCCCTTACCGAGATACCCCTTTGCTCTCTTCAGGCTTTGGTTGCTTTCAATTGCTTTTCTCACTAGTTCACAATTGAAAATTGAATTTCTTTATAACTTCAGTGACACTATATATATATATATATATATACTTAAGAGCAAAACTGAAGACTAAGGAAAAAATTTTAGAATTTAACACGAAGGGTGCAAAATAACCAGAAAATCAAAACGCGCAACGCAGCAGTTTTGAAAATTCAGAATTCACATTCTATAAAGAAGATACCTAAGCAAAAAAATACATATATAATTTTGACTCACACCTAGTACAACATAGAAAAGGTTATGTATCTACCTGTGTGAGTAAAAGGAGAAAAGATAAAAAAATAAAATAAAACAACTGAATGTAGAAGGTGTCGAGAATACTGAGCCTTGGCTTTATCAAGGACCAGCAAAAACTCTGCATTTTCTCACTTCTACAAAGACCTAGTTGGAAATGGGTTTCTGCAAGGCCATAGATGCAAGTAACATTCCCACCTAAAATAGTTTAAAAAATATATATATAAGTCATGTCCTCCGTAGAGTAGCATGACCTAGCACTAGTTAACAATTTCGCTTGCATCCATTAACCTTCATGGCCCGACCCATGCTCTTCATCTGTTACTATTAAACAGAGAGAAGAAGATTAAAGAGAACTCAAGCTGTGAGAGTGACATAATAAATAGAAATGATTTTCAGCTATAACGAAATTCCAAGTTCGTTTGAGAGAGAATTTAAACCTGAAAAACAATGCAAAAGAAATCCAAATTTTACATTGCAATTAAAAAAGGAAATGTTAATTTATAACGAACAGATTTTTGAAAGAAAACTTGAGTCTAAAACCCCCTACTCTACAACTTATGACAGCACGAAAACGAGAATAAGTTAAAGATAATAATTAACTAAAGAAAACTTTGTGAAAGTTATATACCTTAAACAGTTAGTTGCAATATGTACAAAGTATTTCAGCAGTGCTTTAAGTGCATAATTAATTAGTTATTAAGAACTTTACTACTTTGAAAAAACAGCGCATAGACAGCGCATAGAAAAGGAACAAGCTTAGCCATCTTCTGTTCCTAGGTACCCCAAAAGACGCTCAAAGTTACAAAGAAAAGTAAGAGTTAAAACCCGCATAAATGTTAACAGACAAACCAATGCTTAAAAGCTGAAAAGCTAAAAAACGACAGAGAAAAGGTACATAAAGTACAAACATTGAACTTATAAAACCTAGAACCCAAAAACAAGGAAGAGAGCTTACCTCTTGTGTGACAAAAACTTTTCTCCTCACAAGAGGAGAACATGGCTGACCTCTTCCGCCACTCCCTAGACGCTGGGGGGCAGTGAGGGTGGGGCTGATGGCCTCCTCATACAGCAAGAAACCAACGCGCGGAGATTTTAACCAGAGAAAAAAATATATAAACTTAAGACTGTGGACTCATGGTTTTGACAAAGTGAAAATAGAGGTACTACATATTATTCCTGACCTCTATGCTCGGCTAGAAACTGAATCCCTTGAAATTTTGCAGCATCAGTCTCTTTATCCCTATGGCCTTAATTCCACTCTATCTGACAATAAGCATAATCAGCATAAATTTTCAATTCGTGAACTCTTCTTTCTTGTTAATAATAAGAGCTGCTCTAGAGGTAATAGAGGACAGAGGTTATTTCGCACATCAAGCAAAGTTGATTTTGCTAACTTGCTAAAAACTCTGGAAAGCTTTAAAACTGGCACTAATTTTGTTAAAAATACTTACAAAATTCTCAAGTCCTTCAAGCACTCTGTCCTTAAATGTTTTTTCAAATTCTGGAATGAAACTGCTGACCATGTTGATAAGCATGTTTTTGCTTTGGTTCTGGACATTCTTAAACATATTCTTAAAGATAAAATTTCTCTTAAAGAATTTTCCAGTAATTTTGTTACCATCAGGTTCCTAAATAAAGCCTACGATAATCTCAATGTAAGGAAGCTGTTCTACAATAATGCAATTTTTTTTTTCCATCCACAGGCACCAGTCTATTGTAAGTTTTAAATATGTTAAGACCTTAGGGTCAATAGTTAAAAACTACAAACTTAACTCTTCGAGCTACATTCCTGTAATTACTACTTGTTCTTGTGATGAACATAAAGATACAGTTCACTATGATAAGAATTACAACCATATTATCACCGGAAACTTGAGTTATGTTGAAAATGAAAAGCTTAGGAATTTATTAGAGTATGGCTCTAAATTCAGACCTTCCTTCATAATTTCCAAAGAAAGGATTCTTGAGAGCTTCACTCAAGATGTAAATAAGTACATCGTAAAAACCAGTTTAACGTACAATCAGCCTATTGAGGCCTTCGCAGAATGGAAATATAATATAATCAATAGCTTCACCGGTGAGTTGGCAGGTCTGGACTTTTGTTTCGACAGAAATCTCTTTTTCTCTGGAGAAGCTAAAAGGTCACTCTCCAAACTACAAGACCAATTTATTTTTACCACTACGGATAAAGCTAGCAATAATTTTGCAATTATCTGTAAGAAGTTCTATTTTGAATTGTTAACTATGGAACTCAATAATAGAGTAACATACGAGCCCGTAAGTTATTCTACCAAGCAGTTAGAAAATCGGTTTAAGGCATTCTTCAAGAAACTTAAAATTCCACAAACTAGAAGATATGGGCCTGAATTTCCATTTCTTTTTGCAACGGTTAAGTTTCATAAGGATCCTGTGAAGTTCAGGTTCATAGCTAGTGGAGTAAGGAGTCATAAAAAGAAAATAGATCTTGCTTTTGAAGATGTCTTAAAGAAGGTTTTGAAACACATTAGAAACTGTTCTAACTTGATGTACAGAGATTTTTGGATAATTAATAATAATGCAGAAGTAATTTCTACTATACTCAAAGTTTGTCCCCTAGATATTAATAGTTATGATTTTGAAAACCTATATACTAATCTGCCTCTATCAGATATAATCACTACCTTTAAAGAGCTGTATGCAGAATTTAAACTTAACCAATTTGTTGATGTAGGAACTTGGAACTCTTATCTCAATTGCTGCATAAAAAATAACCATATCTTATATAATAATACTCTCTATAAGCAAGTGAACGGTATTCCAATGGGAACATCAACGTCCACAAATATCGCTAATCTATTCCTGTTCTTTAAGGAATATAAATTCATTAAAAATCACCCCACCTGCTCAGATAACTACCTTTACACTTTTAGATATATTGATGATCTGCTGTGTATCAATAATTCAGAAGTTATAGAGAGTGATTTTGATAATATCTATCCTAGCTCTCTTAACTTATGTAAAACCAACCACAGTAATCAGGAACTTGAGTTCCTAGACTTAAGCATTAAGCTCAACAGAGGTAACCCATCTATTAGCCTCTTTGATAAAAGAGTTAATTTTCCTTTCAAAGTAATTAAATATCTACACTGGAATAATAACATTTCAACCAAAGTAATTGAGAATGTACTAATTTCTCAGGTCCTAAGAATTTCAAGAATTTGCAGCAACAATTTGGATTTCAATTACCACATTAATATACTATTAGAAAGTTTTCTAGAGAACGAAATTCCTTCTTCTTTCATCAAAAGAACTTTAAGAAAAATTATTCTGAATAATAGAGTAAGGTTGGCAGATCTGCTTTAATTTTCTACAGTTAATAATATGATTCTGACCAATCAAAGCCGTAAGGAAGTTGGCTAGAGGATGCCTATTAACTACCTAAAGGAACCTTAGTGCTATGGATATGACGGTCCTATTAAAACAAAAAATTAAATAATATAAACAAAATCACAAAAAAAGCTTAAAAATCTGTTTATAAAAAGAAAATAAAAACAAATAAAAAAGAAAACTAGTTATTCATCACTAGGATAGCTATACTAAAAATAGTAAAACCAACATTAAAATTAATAAGATTCTGATTAATCTATAGAAGCTCACTAAGGTGATTTAATACATGCAAAGATTATTAAATAAACTGCTCGTGTATTTTATAATATTTCTCATGTATTCTGGAGAGTTAATTCTGCTCATTCTGATCATACAGATCCACAGTCTTAAGTTTATATATTTTTTTCTCTGGTTAAAATCTCCGCGCGTTGGTTTCTTGCTGTATGAGGAGGCCATCAGCCCCACCCTCACTGCCCCCCAGCGTCTAGGGAGTGGCGGAAGAGGTCAGCCATGTTCTCCTCTTGTGAGGAGAAAAGTTTTTGTCACACAAGAGGTAAGCTCTCTTCCTTGTTTTTGGGTTCTAGGTTTTATAAGTTCAATGTTTGTACTTTATGTACCTTTTCTCTGTCGTTTTTTAGCTTTTCAGCTTTTAAGCATTGGTTTGTCTGTTAACATTTATGCGGGTTTTAACTCTTACTTTTCTTTGTAACTTTGAGCGTCTTTTGGGGTACCTAGGAACAGAAGATGGCTAAGCTTGTTCCTTTTCTATGCGCTGTCTATGCGCTGTTTTTTCAAAGTAGTAAAGTTCTTAATAACTAATTAATTATGCACTTAAAGCACTGCTGAAATACTTTGTACATATTGCAACTAACTGTTTAAGGTATATAACTTTCACAAAGTTTTCTTTAGTTAATTATTATCTTTAACTTATTCTCGTTTTCGTGCTGTCATAAGTTGTAGAGTAGGGGGTTTTAGACTCAAGTTTTCTTTCAAAAATCTGTTCGTTATAAATTAACATTTCCTTTTTTAATTGCAATGTAAAATTTGGATTTCTTTTGCATTGTTTTTCAGGTTTAAATTCTCTCTCAAACGAACTTGGAATTTCGTTATAGCTGAAAATCATTTCTATTTATTATGTCACTCTCACAGCTTGAGTTCTCTTTAATCTTCTTCTCTCTGTTTAATAGTAACAGATGAAGAGCATGGGTCGGGCCATGAAGGTTAATGGATGCAAGCGAAATTGTTAACTAGTGCTAGGTCATGCTACTCTACGGAGGACATGACTTATATATATATTTTTTAAACTATTTTAGGTGGGAATGTTACTTGCATCTATGGCCTTGCAGAAACCCATTTCCAACTAGGTCTTTGTAGAAGTGAGAAAATGCAGAGTTTTTGCTGGTCCTTGATAAAGCCAAGGCTCAGTATTCTCGACACCTTCTACATTCAGTTGTTTTATTTTATTTTTTTATCTTTTCTCCTTTTACTCACACAGGTAGATACATAACCTTTTCTATGTTGTACTAGGTGTGAGTCAAAATTATATATGTATTTTTTTGCTTAGGTATCTTCTTTATAGAATATATATATATATATATATATATATATATATATGGATGTAAAGTCAGGTGATGCGTAACATCACAGCCTCTCCTTGACAAATGTCAACCTCGCCTTCTCTTGGTGCATCCTGTTCCCACTAAAGGGACTCTGACGACCGCCAATAGCGATATAACTATACCATCGGGATCAGAGGAAATGCTATCCCACACTCACCAACCCGCTTGGCCAGCCTAGTGAGTTATGGCCAAACCCCTCCAAAATGACTCCACAACTTAAATCTTGACCCTCAGTCTCCGGCAGCTAGAATGTGCCTGGCCAAGGCAGCGCGACATGAAGGCAGAGGGTGCTAAGAATCCCCGGAGGACCGGACTAGGCTGCCATCTGATGCTGACCTTGGCTACGTATAATGGACGCTGCCTATCTTCTGATTCAAGGCTTCTTGAGTTGGAAGAGGAACTACAAAGGATCAAGTGGGACATCGTCGGGCTAAGTGAAGTAAGAAGAAAAGGAGAAGATCTCATCGAACTGAAAAGTGGACATCTCTTCTACTATCGTGGGACAGATACTGGCAGAACTAGTGGTGTTGGATTTATAATAAACAAGAAACTGAAGGATAAAGTGGTAGAAGTTGAAAGTTCCTCTGACAGAGCTGCACGACTCGTTATCCAACTCTCGAGAAGATACCAGGCTCAGATTATTCAAACTTATGCACCCACCACAAGTCATCCTGAAGAAGAAATTGAAGAATTTTATGAGGAAATTCGTCATCTAAATAATAAAGGTAAGCAGCACTTGAAGATAATTATGGGAGATTTTAATGCAAAAATAGGGCAACGGCAACAGAATGAAACTTCAGTAGGTAAATTCGGTCACGGCAACAGAAACCAGCGTGGAAATACTCTCGTTGAGTTTGCAGAGGCAGAAGGATTTTTCATCTTGAACTCCTTTTTCAAGAAAAAGCCACACAGGAAATGGACATGGAGACATCCAATTGGGACGACAAGTGAAATTGATTTTATTATGTGTAACAAAAAATTCGTCATCGAAGACTGCAGTGTGCTGAACAAGTTCAACACAGGTAGTGACCATAGATTGGTGAGATGTAAGATGCACCTCAACACTACACTGGAACGTGGCAAGCTCATAAGACAAACAAAATGTATTGACATAACCAACCTTAAAAAACACCATAATACTTTCAAGTTGGAACTGAAGAACAGATTCTCTGCTTTAGAAGGCCTAACATCGGAAGAAGTGGATATTTCGGAAGTTAACAGAAAAGTAACCAAAGCTCTAATGGAAACAGCAACAAAATTAGCTGGGTCTAAGAACAAGTTGCATGTGAACAAATTATCAGGAAAAACCAAAATGTTGATGCAAAAAAGAAGAGAGATGAGGACAACTAAAGAAGATGTGACTTCCAAAGTGGAATATATAGAGCTATGCAAGACAACACGAAAAAGTATCACTGAAGACGTAAGGAAATTCAACTGTGAGCTAGTGAGGAAAGCAATTGAAAACAACCAAAGCCTTAAGATAGCAAAGGGACATCTCAGTAAGGGAAGAAAACAGATTATGGCTCTGAGAAAAGAAGATGGTTCTATAACAAGAAATAGAGGCGAAATTTTGACAAGAGTGAAAGATTTCTACTCCAAATTATATGAAAGGGATGATACATGTACTCCAGACATCATGAAAGGTACCAGAGTTCTTCCAGTCCTCCCAGCAGAAGTTGCTCATGCAATCAAGAACATGAAGCGGGGGAAAGCTCCAGGAGAAGATGGAATTACTATAGACATCATACAAGAAGCAAGTGGAGAAATTGAAACAGTACTCGCCCAAATTTTCACTCGATGCCTTAATGAAGGGAAGATTCCTGAGGATTGAAACAACGCTACAATGATCCTGCTACATAAAAAAGGTGACATTGAGGATCTCAGGAACTACAGACCTATCAGCCTCCTATCAGTGGTTTATAAAATCTTCACTAAAGTTCTTTCACACCGCTTGAAGGTAACACTGGACATGGCTCAACCGAGAGAACAAGCTGGATTCAGGAGTGGCTACAGCACAATAGATCATATCCACGTACTGAGAGAACTAATTGAAAGAGCGAGGGAATATGAACTTCCATTGTGCATGGCTTTTATCGATTATGAAAAAGCCTTTGATTCGGTAAAACCATCAGCAGTTACCACGGCTCTGAAATCCTGCGGTATTGAAGATGCATACAATAATATTATTAATAACATCTATGAAAATGCAAGTGCAAAGATTCGGCTGTTTGAAAATACAACACACATAAAAATTGGAAAGGGAGTGAGACAAGGTGACACCATATCTCCGAAGCTCTTTAATGCCACATTGGAAAATGTCTTTCAATCACTGAACTGGGAAAACAAAGGGATAAAGATTAATGGAGATTATCTAACCCACCTTCGTTTTACTGATGACGTAGTCATTTTGGCAACTACCCCATCAGAGCTGCAGAGTATGATCCAGGAACTTGCTGACAAGAGTAAAGAAGTGGGATTAAAAATGAACTTTCAGAAGACAAAAGTGATGTTCAATGCTTTTACAAGAAATGAAGATTTATCGATTGATGGAGAAAAACTGGAGGTAACAGATACATATGTTTATCTTGGACAGCAGATATCAAGTGAGGGTCACATTGATGAAGAAATTAATCGGCGTACAAAACTTGCCTGGAGAGCTTTTTGAAGAAACAGCATAATTTTCAAGAGCAATATGCCATTATGTCTTAAAAGAAAAGTGTTTGATCAATGCATCCTTCCAGTGCTTACGTATGGTGCAGAGACGTGGACCTTAACTAAAAGAGACATACAAAGGCTGCAGACAACTCAAAGCAGCATGGAGAGGTGCATGCTTGGTATAACCAGGAGAGATAAGAAGAGGAACTCGTGGATCCGAAAAATGACGAGAGTGGAAGACATCATGATCAGAGTTAAATCCCTGAAATGGCAATGGGCTGGACATACTGCCAGAAGGACAGACCATAGATGGGCAGCCGAAAGTTTAGATTGGATTCCAAGGGACAGGAAAAGACCCAGAAAAAGACCACATGGGAGATGGGTGGATGAAATTCGTAAATATGCGGGAGTGACATGGAGGAGACTGGCACAAGACAGACCGTTGTGGAGGAAACTTGGGGAGACCTTCGTCCAGCAGTGGATTGATAATGGTTGACAATGATGATGATGATTATATATATATATATATATATATATATATACTTAAGAGCAAAACTGAAGACTAAGGAAAAAATTTTAGAATTTAGAACGAAGGGTGCAAAATAACCTGAAAATCAAAACGCGCAACGCAGCAGTTTTGAAAATTCAGAATTCACATTCTATAAAGATACCTAAGCAAAAAAAAATATACAAATATAATTTTGACTCACACCTAGTACAACATAGAAAAGGTTATGTATCTACCTGTGTGAGTAAAAGGAGAAAAGAAAAAAAAATAAAATAAAACAACTGAATGTAGAAGGTGTCGAGAATACTGAGCCTTGGCTTTATCAAGGACCAGCAAAAACTCTGCATTTTCTCACTTCCACAAAGACCTAGTTGGAAATGGGTTTCTGCAAGGCCATAGATGCAAGTAACATTCCCACCTAAAATAGTTTAAAATATATATATATAAGTCATGTCCTCCGTAGAGTAGCATGACCTAGCACTAGTTAACAATTTCGCTTGCATCCATTAACCTTCATGGCCCGACCCATGCTCTTCATCTGTTACTATTAAACAGAGAGAAGAAGATTAAAGAGAACTCAAGCTGTGAGAGTGACATAATAATTAGAAATAATTTTCGGCTATAACGAAAGCAAAAGAAATCCAAATTTTTACATTGCAATTAAAAAAGGAAATATTAATTTTATAAAAAATCAGATTTTTGAAAGAAAACTTGATTCTAAAACCCCCTACTCTACAACTTCTGACAACACGAAAACGAGAATAAGTTAAAGACAATAATTAACTAAAGAAAACTTTGTGAAAGTTATATGACTTAAACAATTAGTTGCAATATGTACAAAGTATTTCAGCAGTGCTTTAAGTGCATAATTAAGTAGTTATAAAGAACTTAACTACTTTGAAAATACAGCGCAAAGAAAAGGAACTATGCTTAGCCATTTGCTGTGCCTAAGTTCCCCAAAAGACGCGCAAAGTTACCAAGAAAAGAAAGAGTTAAAACCCGCAAAAATGTTAACAGACAAGCCAGTGCCTAAAAGCTGAAAAGCAAAAAATCAACAGAGAAAAAAAGTACATGAAGTACAAACATTGAACTTATAAAACCTAATTTTCTTTGCGCTGTATTTTCAAAGTAGTTAAGTTCTTTATAACTACTTAATTATGCACTTAAAGCACTGCTGAAATACTTTGTACATATTGCAACTAATTGTTTAAGTCATATAACTTTCACAAAGTTTTCTTTAGTTAATTATTGTCTTTAACTTATTCTCGTTTCCGTGTTGTCAGAAGTTGTAGAGTAGGGGGTTTTAGAATCAAGTTTTCTTTTCAAAAATCTGATTTTTTATAAAATTAATATTTCCTTTTTTAATTGCAATGTAAAAATTTGGATTTCTTTTGCTTTCGTTATAGCCGGAAATTATTTCTAATTATTATGTCACTCTCACAGCTTGAGTTCTCTTTAATCTTCTTCTCTCTGTTTAATAGTAACAGATGAAGAGCATGGGTCGGGCCATGAAGGTTAATGGATGCAAGCGAAATTGTTAACTAGTGCTAGGTCATGCTACTCTACGGAGGACATGACTTATATATATATATTTTAAACTATTTTAGGTGGGAATGTTACTTGCATCTATGGCCTTGCAGAAACCCATTTCCAACTAGGTCTTTGTGGAAGTGAGAAAATGCAGAGTTTTTGCTGGTCCTTGATAAAGCCAAGGCTCAGTATTCTCGACACCTTCTACATTCAGTTGTTTTATTTTATTTTTTTTTTTTTCTTTTCTCCTTTTACTCACACAGGTAGATACATAACCTTTTCTATGTTGTACTAGGTGTGAGTCAAAATTATATTTGTATATTTTTTTTTTGCTTAGGTATCTTTATAGAATATATATATATATATATATATATATATATATATATATATATATTCTTTCATTGAAGAATTTGGGACATATGGTGTCACCTTGATAATATATATATATATCATCATCATCATCATTGTCAACCATTATCAATCCACTGCTGGACGAAGGTCTCCCCAAGTTTCCTCCACAACGGTCTGTCTTGTGCCAGTCTCCTCCATGTCACTCCCGCATATTTACGAATTTCATCCACCTATCTCCCATGTGGTCTTTTTCTGGGCCTTTTCCTGCCCCTTGGAATCCAATCTAAAATTTCGGCTGTCCATCTATGGTCTGTCCTTCTGGCAGTATGTCCAGCCCATTGCTCGTTCGTGATAGACGTAGTGTTGGTGGCTCCAATATTTTATGCGTTTTAGTGTGGAATACCTTGTCCCTCACTCACCTGTTGCGTGGCCCGGCTGTCTAAAGGTACTGTGTACGTTTTGAGCTACTTTTCTAGCGTTCTCACTCTCATATTAGTTCATATTCATCCGTTTTCTTATCGTTTGCTCGTTTGTTTACGTTTGGAAGCTGCCAACATGGCGGCTTCCGGTATTTCGTTATCATCTATGGGCGTGGCGGATGCACGTCACGTCACACTTCCCACATCCATGGAAGTTAACATACTCTCTTCCTCAGATGTGTCTGCTCAGTTGCCTTCCCAGCTTTCTAGTACTCCTGCACCGGTGCCTTCACTGGACTTGGCTGCGCTTTCTTCTTCGGCTCCTGCATCTGTCTCGGTGCCCTCCCTGGGAACTACTGATTCTACTGCCTTGCCTTCGGCCTGTGCTTCTCTTCCCTCACGGCCTTCTGTGCCTGCCGGATCCGAACAGACTTCTCTTCCGAGGATGTCATTTGCCTCTAAAGTGCAACGAGGCGCTACTTCTACGTCCGATTCCTCTCAACCAGATGGTCTTTTGCAAGCAACGCCTATTATTCAGGTATCCAACCACAAGGTGAAGGTAACGATTGATGACAATTCGCAGATTGGCCGTGAGTTCCATAACCTCCTGGATAGAGGTGTGCTCTTTCATGCTTTACCAAATACTCCACTGCCACACTACCTGGAAGCCCTCTCTGTACATGTGTCGTCTGCGTCCATTGCAGGAATTTCCCGTACTCCTCGGGGTATTTCGGTACAGTTCACTCACAAGGAGGATGCTGACTTTTTTCTAGCTCACGGACTTTCGATTGGGACAAACCATCTCATCCCGTCGCCTCTTTCCAAGAGACCGGTGAACATCACGTTCTATCCTGTTCCACAGGAAGTGCCGGATACTGCACTTCCTCTCCTTGTCAGTCATGTTTGTAAAATTGTTGGCAAGGTCCGTCGCCTTTCTGACGCTCCCCGCGGAACTCGATTTGCACATGCTACAGGACCTCGCCGTCAGTTATTGGTCGTCTTTCCCACCGAGAAAGCCTTGGCGGATTGCCCTACAGAAGCTACTGTTGAAATTGGCGCACGAACGTACAGTTTCAAGATTTTCACTGTTCACTATTGTACACACTGTTTAACACAAAATCACACCACTGCCTCCTGCGACCGCGTTCGACGTGGACGTTCATCAAGTTCGCATCCCACTGCTGACCACATTGGTCTTTCTACTATCCCCACTACCGGTAGTTTGCCTGACGCGAATTCTTCGTTTCTCCGTCAGACGAACATTTCCGTCACCACATTCTTAGGATTCATCTAGTATTCCCGAGGATTCATCTTTCTGTGCCACATTCTTAGGATTCATCTAGTATTCCCGAGGTTTCCGGTTCCGGTGTTTCTCCACCTGATGTTTCTTCAAACAGTATGCTTCTCCGCTCAGGTCCTGTCAATCCTCTCTCTGATGCTGAGGTTCTACAGGCAGTTGATACGTTTCCTCCAGTTCCTGGCCCACTGTCCAGACAGCAACTTTTATGTCTTTTTCAACCTGCACGTACGATTGTTGGTTCTGAAGAATTCCTTCACTCACCTGATCTGGACCTGTATGCAGCGGTAACGCAATTCGAAGCTTATGTGTCACTTTTTAAATCTCTGTGTGCCACCGATCCTCGGTATCAGCCTTTTTTGAGACGTTACACGCGCCGTCTCGCCTCCTTGAAGGATCTCCTTGAGAAGCATATATGTGATACCTTCTATCCTTTTACCGATGACCTTTAGCTCTCTTCCTCACACCGATTACTTTTTGTTCTCTCAATGCTAGAGGATTTGCGAACCCGTTCGCAGATTCCCTGGTTTTGCAGACTTAGTGCATGTTGATTCTGATGTTTTCCATGTGTGTTTTTACTGTGATTCACAGGTCATGTATTGTAAGTTTGCTTTATTTGTGTGTTTGGCTGTGTTCCACAAGTGATGTATTTTACATTTGCGATAATTGCGTGTTTTTGCTGTGTTTTCACAACTAATCGGTCTCGTTACTTGTGTGATCTCCTCATTATCTCATCATTATCTTATCTGTTGTTTCCTGAATTTGTGCCTGTTTTTAAATTACCTATAATTGTAAGTGTTTGCGGTGTTAGTGCTTTCCTCTATCGCGGATTATTATAGTGGTACGTTTGTTACCTTTGTTATTTTTATATAGTTGCTGAGGTACTCCATGTTGTTTTGCTCTCTAAATACAATTCAGTTCCGTTCGGTTGATTTATGATAGCATAGTACATTTCATGCATTTGTGCACATGTGTTATAGTGTTTGACACGCCGTTAGGTCTTTCATAGTTCGTGTGCATATTCATTTCCTTTCTGTGTAACGTTGTGCTGCATCGTAGATATACTTACTTTCCGCACTGTTGTTTTCTGTACTGCAGCTTTTAATGAATCTCCTATGTCTGTATTTCGTTATAGCTATAAACCGGGTACCACTATGGTGCCCACAGTTACCAATACCAATACCATTGCCATTTCAGGGATTTAACTCTGATCATGATGTCTTCCACTCTCGTCATTTTTCGGATCCACGAGTTCCTCTTCTTATCTCTACTGGTTATACCAAGCATGCACCTCTCCATGCTGCTTTGAGTTGTCTGCAGCCTTTGTATGTCTCTTTTAGTTAAGGTCCACGTCTCTGCACCATACGTAAGCACTGGAAGGATGCATTGATCAAACACTTTTCTTTTAAGACATAATGGCATATTGCTCTTGAAAATTATGCTGTTTCTTCCAAAAGCTCTCCAGGCAAGTTTTGTGCGCCGACTAATTTCTTCATCAATGTGACCCTCATTTGATATCTGCTGTCCAAGATAAACGTACGTGTCTGTTATCTCCAGTTTTTCTCCATCAATCGATAAATCTTCATTTCTTGTAAAAGTATTGAACATCACTTTTGTCTTCTGAAAGTTCATTTTTAATCCCACTTCTTTACTCTTGTCAGCAAGTTCCTGGATCATACTCTGCAGCTCTGATGAGGTAGTTGCAAAAATGACTAAGTCATCAGCAAAACGAAGGTGGGTTAGATAATCTCCATTAATCTTTATCCCTTTGTTTTCCCAGTTCAGTGATTGAAAGACATTTTCCAATGTGGCATTAAAGAGCTTCGGAGATATGGTGTCACCTTGTCTCACTCCCTTTCCAATTTTTATGTGTGTTGTATTTTCAAACAGCCGAATCTTTGCACTTGCATTTTCATAGATGTTATTAATAATATTAATGTATGCATCTTCAATACCGCAGGATTTCAGAGCCGTGGTAACTGCTGATGGTTTCACCGAATCAAAGGCTTTTTCATAATCGATAAAAGCCATGCACAATGGAAGTTCATATTCCCTCGCTCTTTCAATTAGTTCTCTCAGTACGTGGATATGATCTATTGTGCTGTAGCCACTCCTGAATCCAGCTTGTTCTCTCGGTTGAGCCATGTCCAGTGTTACCTTCAAGCGGTGTGAAAGAACTTTAGTGAAGATTTTATAAACCACTGATAGGAGGCTGATAGGTCTGTAGTTCCTGAGATCCTCAATGTCACCTTTTTTATGTAGCAGGATCATTGTAGCATTGTTCCAATCCTCAGGAATCTTCCCTTCATTAAGGCATCGAGTGAAAATTTGGGCGAGTACTGTTTCAGTTTCTCCACTTGCTTCTTGTATGATGTCTATAGTAATTCCATCTTTTCCTGGAGCTTTCCCCCGCTTCATGTTCTTGATTGCATGAGCAACTTCTGCTGGGAGGACTGGAAGAACTCTGGTACCTTTCATGATGTCTGGAGTACATGTATCATCCCTTTCATATAATTTGGAGTAGAAATCTTTCACTCTTGTCAAAATTTCGCCTCTATTTCTTGTTATAGAACCATCTTCTTTTCTCAGAACCATAATCTGTTTTCTTCCCTTACTGAGATGTCCCTTTGCTATCTTTAGGCTTTGGTTGTTTTCAATTGCCTTCCTTACTAGTTCACAGTTGAATTTCCTTACGTCTTCAGTGATACTTTTTCGTGCTGTCTTGCATAGCTCTATATATTCCACTTTGGAAGTCACATCTTCTTTAGTTGTCCTCATCTCTCTTCTTTTTTGCATCAACATTTTGGTTTTTCCTGATAATTTGTTCCCATGCAACTTGTTCTTATACCCAGCTAATTTTGTTGCTGTTTCCATAAGAGCTTTGGTTACTTTTCTGTTAACTTCAGAGATGTCCACTTCTTCCGATGTTAGGCCTTCCAAAGCAGAGAATCTGTTCTTCAGTTCCAACTTGAAAGTATTATGGTGTTTTTTAAGGTTGGTTATGTCAATAGATTTTGTTTGTCTTATGAGCTTGCCACGTTCCAGTTTAGAGTTGAGGTGCATCTTACATCTCACCAATCTATGGTCACTACCTGTGTTGAACTTGTTCAGCACACTGCAGTCTTCGATGACGAATTTTTTGTTACACATAATAAAATCAATTTCACTTGTCGTCCCAATTGGATGTCTCCATGTCCATTTCCTGTGTGGCTTTTTCTTGAAAAAGGAGTTCAAGATGAAAAACCCTTCTGCCTCTGCAAACTCTACGAGAGTATTTCCACGCTGGTTTCTGTTGCCATGACCGAATTTACCTACTGAAGTTTCATTCTGTTGCCGTTGCCCTATTTTTGCATTGAAATCTCCCATAATTATCTTTAAGTGCTGCTTACCTTTATTATTTAGATCACGAATTTCCTCATAAAATTCTTCAATTTCTTCTTCAGCATGACTTGTGGTGGGTGCATAAGTTTGAATAATCTGAGCCTGGTTTCTTCTCGATAGTTGGATAAAGAGTCGTGCAGCTCTGTCAGAGGAACTTTCAACTTCTACCACTTTATCCTTCAGTTTCTTGTTTATTATAAATCCAACACCACTAGTTCTGCCAGTATCTGTCCCACGATAATAGAAGAGATGTCCACTTTTCAGTTCAATGAGATCTTCTCCTTTTCTCCTTACCTCACTTAGCCCGACGATGTCCCATTTGATCCTTTGTAGTTCCTCTTCCAATTCAAGAAGCCTTGAATCAGAAGATAGGGAGCGTCCGTTATACGTAGCCAAGGTCAGCATCAAATGGCAGCCTAGTCCAGTCCTCCTGGGATTCTTAGCACCCTCTGCCTTCATGTCGCACTGGCCGCTGCCTTGGCCAGGTACATTCCAGCTGCCGGAGACTGAGGGCCAAGATTTAAGTTGTAGAGTCATTTTGGAGGTGTTTGGCCATAACTCACCACGCTGGCCAAGCGGGTTGGTGAGTGTGGGATAGCATTTCCTCTGATCCCGATGGTATAGTTATACCGCTATTGGCGGTCGTCAGAGTCCCTTTAGTGGGAACAGGATGCACCACGAGAAGGCGGGGTTGACATTTGTGAAGGAGAGGCTGTGATGTTACGCATCACCTGACCTTACATCCCATATATATATATACACTGAAGTGCCAGAAAGACTGGTACACCGGTCTAATACTTGGTAGGTCTCCCACGGGAGCGCTGGACTGCAGAAATTCGACGAGGCAAAGACTCCACTAGCTTCTGGAAATATGCTGTAGGCAATGCACACCATACTTCCTGCAGAGCGTTCCACAATTCGGGTGTATTCCGAGATCTCGGATTCCTGAGTTCGATAGCGCGTTGCATGGCATTCCAAATGTGTTCTATCACGTTCAGATCTGGGGTCTTGGAAAGGGGGGGGGGATGGCAACACCCCAAAACTCAGATGAATGCTCCTCTAACCATAATGTGGCGTCCCGACACTTGTGTGGAGGTGCATTGTCCTGTTGGAACAGGCCGAACCCATCAGCATGAATGCAGGACATGAACGGGTGTTTATGTCCTGCATTCATGGAGGTGACTAGCACAAGACAGACCGTTGTTGGAGAAACAATAACGGTCTGTCTTATATATATGGATACCATATCTTCTTCTGGATCTTTTTCTGTCCCTTGAAATCCAGTCTACAATTTCAGCTGTCCATCGGTGGTCCGTTCTTCTGGCAACATGTCCAGCCCATTCCATTTCAGTGATTTCACTGTGGTCATGATGTCGTCCACTCTTGTCACTTTCCTTATTAACAAGTTCCTCTTCTTATCTTTCCTGGTTACACCAAGCACGCTTCTCTCCATGCTTCTTTGAGTTGTCTTCAGTCTTTGTATATCTTTTTTAGTTAAGGTCCATGTCTCTGCTCCATACGTAAGCACTGGCAGGATGCACTGATTAAACACTTTCCTTTTAAGACATAATGGCATATTGCTCTTAAAAATTGTACTGCTTCTTCCAAAACCTCTCCATCCAAGTTTCATACAGCGATTAATTTCTTCATCAGTGTGACCCTCACTTGATATCTGCTGCCCAAGATAAATGTAGGTATCTGTTGTTTCAACATTTTCTCCGTCAATCAATAAATCTTCTTTTCTTGTAAAAGCAATGTACATCACTTTTGTCTTCTGAAAGTTCATTTTTAATCCCACTTCTTTGCTCTTGTCAGCAAGTTCTTGGATCATACTCTGCAGCCCCGAAGGAGTAGTTGCAAAAATGACTACGTCATCAGCAAAACGAAGGTGAGTTAACTAATCTCCATTAATCTTTATCTCTTTTTTTTTCCAGTTCAATGATTGAAAGACATTTTGCAATGTAGCATTAAAGAGTTTGGGAGATATGATGTCACCTTGTCTCACTCCCTTTCCAATTATTATTAGTGCTGTATCCTCAAATATCCGAACCTTTGCACTTGCATTTTCACAGATGTTATTAATAATGTTAATGTATGCATCTTCAATACCGCAGGATTTCAAAGCCATTGTAACTGCCGATGGTTTCACGGAATCGAAGGCCTTTTCATAATCAGTAAAATCCATGCATAATGGGAGTTCATATTCTCTTGTTCTTTCAATTAGTTCTCTCAGAAGGGAACGGTCCGGACCGTTGTCGCTAGATGCACACTGCTTGTTATATCATTCGACAGTACTGAAGGGGTAATGTGTAATGGCAAACTTTTAGGTGCTATGGAATATAAATGATGAAGTTACAGGCCATCAAAAACACTGGCAGAGACAATATTTATGGAATCTCCATTACTCTTGCGTCCCGTATCGAAATTGTTTCTGTTGTTTTAAGCAATCGGTATACATTACAAAGTATTCATGAATGGATATCAATATAGCGTGTTCAGTAGTGGATATACATTGCACTCACCTTTCATGTAGAACAAGAAATATGAAGATATTTTATTATGGAATGATCCAAACAAAAGTAATTCTCACAGTGAGCACATTTCACGAATGCTATTTCCTCGCAATCCTCTCTACCACATTCCTCAATTAGGCCCGATTCAAAAACATACTGGAGAGGTGTTTGGACTACACTTATGAAATGCAAAGCGGATTAGGTTTGAAAATCGAGGCGCTGAAAACTGATAGTGAACAAAAGAGTGAAGACAGAGAAAGTGGTCTCTGTTCCAAACGTTCATGTCTGATGTTACCAACACAGTGTCCGTTATGAATTTAACCATATTTTTTACAGGGACTTCTTGCCCTTATTTTTATAGAAAATAATTGTAAGAAGTTCTAATAAAACATTCATAATATAATGCTCATAAACAAGACTCTAGTGGCTCCCCCTGTTGTCCATAGCATCTCAAAGTTTGGATATAAACATATCTTATAATCCTCTATCTAAACAACATACTTTGGTTTTGCAATCAGCGACAACCACATGTCCTTTTCCTTTTCAAAAAGTACATGGATATGATCCACAGTGCTGTATCCACTCCTGAATACAGCTTGTTCTCTTGGTTGAGCCATGTCTAGTATTACCTTCAAGCGATGCGAAAAAACTTTTGTGAAAATTTTATAAACCACTGATAGGAGGCTGATGGGCCTGTAGTTCCTGAGATCCTCAATGTCACCTTTTTTATGTAGCAGGATCGTTCTTGCATTGTTCCAATTCTCAGGAATCTTCCCTTCATTGAAACATATGGCGAAAACTTGGGCGAGTGTAGTTTCAATTTCTCTACTTCCTTCTTGCATACTGCCCATGGTAATTCCATCTTCTCCTGGAGCTTTTCCCCGTTTCATGTTCTTATTGCACGTGTAACTTCTGCAGGAAGAACTGGAGGGACTTTGGTACTGGCACCTGTCGTAATGTCTGGAATAGATACATCATCCCTCTCATACAGTTTTGAGTAGACATCTTTCACCTTTGTCAAAATTTCGCTCCCATCTTTTGTTACAGTCCCATCTTCTTTTCTCAGAGCCATAATCTGTTTTCTCCCCTTACCGAGATACCCCTTTGCTCTCTTCAGGCTTTGGTTGCTTTCAATTGCTTTTCTCACTAGTTCACAATTGAAAATTGAATTTCCTTATAACTTCAGTGACACTATATATATATATATATATATATATATATATATATATATATATTCTATAAAGATACCTAAGCAAAAAAAATATACAAATATAATTTTGACTCACACCTAGTACAACATAGAAAAGGTTATGTATCTACCTGTGTGAGTAAAAGGAGAAAAGAAAAAAAAAATAAAATAAAACAACTGAATGTAGAAGGTGTCGAGAATACTGAGCCTTGGCTTTATCAAGGACCAGCAAAAACTCTGCATTTTCTCACTTCCACAAAGACCTAGTTGGAAATGGGTTTCTGCAAGGCCATAGATGCAAGTAACATTCCCACCTAAAATAGTTTAAAATATATATATATATAAGTCATGTCCTCCGTAGAGTAGCATGACCTAGCACTAGTTAACAATTTCGCTTGCATCCATTAACCTTCATGGCCCGACCCATGCTCTTCATCTGTTACTATTAAACAGAGAGAAGAAGATTAAAGAGAACTCAAGCTGTGAGAGTGACATAATAAATAGAAATGATTTTCAGCTATAACGAAATTCCAAGTTCGTTTGAGAGAGAATTTAAACCTGAAAAACAAATTTTACATTGCAATTAAAAAAGGAAATGTTAATTTATAACGAACAGATTTTTGAAAGAAAACTTGAGTCTAAAACCCCCTACTCTACAACTTATGACAGCACGAAAACGAGAATAAGTTAAAGATAATAATTAACTAAAGAAAACTTTGTGAAAGTTATATACCTTAAACAGTTAGTTGCAATATGTACAAAGTATTTCAGCAGTGCTTTAA
This sequence comes from Macrothele yani, assembly GCA_039090855.1. Classification (NCBI taxonomy): domain Eukaryota; kingdom Metazoa; phylum Arthropoda; class Arachnida; order Araneae; family Macrothelidae; genus Macrothele; species Macrothele yani. The sequence goes on along the minus strand of CM077011.1, from coordinate 11,031,072 downwards.
GTGCATAATTAATTAGTTATTAAGAACTTAACTACTTTGAAAAAACAGCGCATAGACAGCGCATAGAAAAGGAACAAGCTTAGCCATCTTCTGTTCCTAGGTACCACAAAAGACACTCAAAGTTACAAAGAAAAGTAAGAGTTAAAACCCGCATAAATGTTAACAGACAAACCAATGCTTAAAAGCTGAAAAGCTAAAAAAATACAGAGAAAGGTACATGAAGTACTAACATTGAACTTATAAAACCTAGAGCCCAAAAACAAGGAAGAGAGCTTACCTCTTGTGTTACAAAAACTTTTCTCCTCACAAGAGGAGAACATGGCTGACCTCTTCCGCCACTCCCTAGACGCTGGGGGGCAGTGAGGGTGGGGCTGATGGCCTCCTCATACAGCAAGAAACCAACGCGCGGAGATTTTAACCAGAGAAAAAAATATAAACTTAAGACTGTGGATCTGTATGATCAGAATGAGCAGAATTAACTCTCCAGAATACATGAGAAATATTATAAAATACACGAGCAGTTTATTTAATAATCTTTGCATGTATTAAATCACCTTAGTGAGCTTCTATAGATTAATCAGAATCTTATTAATTTTAATGTTGGTTTTACTATTTTTAGTATAGCTATCCTAGTGATGAATAACTAGTTTTCTTTTTTATTTGTTTTTATTTTCTTTTATAAACAGATTTTTAAGCTTTTTTTGTGATTTTGTTTATATTATTTAATTTTTTGTTTTAATAGGACCGTCATATCCATAGCACTAAGGTTCCTTTAGGTAGTTAATAGGCATCCTCTAGCCAACTTCCTTACGGCTTTGATTGGTCAGAATCATATTATTAACTGTAGAAAATTAAAGCAGATCTGCCAACCTTACTCTATTATTCAGAATAATTTTTCTTAAAGTTCTTTTGATGAAAGAAGAAGGAATTTCGTTCTCTAGAAAACTTTCTAATAGTATATTAATGTGGTAATTGAAATCCAAATTGTTGCTGCAAATTCTTGAAATTCTTAGGACCTGAGAAATTAGTACATTCTCAATTACTTTGGTTGAAATGTTATTATTCCAGTGTAGATATTTAATTACTTTGAAAGGAAAATTAGCTCTTTTATCAAAGAGGCTAATAGATGGGTTACCTCTGTTGAGCTTAATGCTTAAGTCTAGGAACTCAAGTTCCTGATTACTGTGGTTGGTTTTACATAAGTTAAGAGAGCTAGGATAGATATTATCAAAATCACTCTCTATAACTTCGGAATTATTGATACACAGCAGATCATCAATATATCTAAAAGTGTAAAGGTAGTTATCTGAGCAGGTGGGGTGATTTTTAATGAATTTATATTCCTTAAAGAACAGGAATAGATTAGCGATATTCGTGGACGTTGATGTTCCCATTGGAATACCGTTCACTTGCTTATAGAGAGTATTATTATATAAGATATGGTTATTTTTTATGCAGCAATTGAGATAAGAGTTCCAAGTTCCTACATCAACAAATTGGTTAAGTTTAAATTCTGCATACAGCTCTTTAAAGGTAGTGATTATATCTGATAGAGGCAGATTAGTATATAGGTTTTCAAAATCATAACTATTAATATCTAGGGGACAAACTTTGAGTATAGTAGAAATTACTTCTGCATTATTATTAATTATCCAAAAATCTCTGTACATCAAGTTAGAACAGTTTCTAATGTGTTTCAAAACCTTCTTTAAGACATCTTCAAAAGCAAGATCTATTTTCTTTTTATGACTCCTTACTCCACTAGCTATGAACCTGAACTTCACAGGATCCTTATGAAACTTAACCGTTGCAAAAAGAAATGGAAATTCAGGCCCATATCTTCTAGTTTGCGGAATTTTAAGTTTTTTGAAGAATGCCTTAAACCGATTTTCTAACTGCTTGGTAGAATAACTTACATGGATGTAAAGTCAGGTGATGCGTAACATCACAGCCTCTCCTTGACAAATGTCAACCTCGCCTTCTCTTGGTGCATCCTGTTCCCACTAAAGGGACTCTGACGACCGCCAATAGCGATATAACTATACCATCGGGATCAGAGGAAATGCTATCCCACACTCACCAACCCGCTTGGCCAGCCTAGTGAGTTATGGCCAAACCCCTCCAAAATGACTCCACAACTTAAATCTTGACCCTCAGTCTCCGGCAGCTAGAATGTGCCTGGCCAAGGCAGCGCGACATGAAGGCAGAGGGTGCTAAGAATCCCCGGAGGACCGGACTAGGCTGCCATCTGATGCTGACCTTGGCTACGTATAATGGACGCTCCCTATCTTCTGATTCAAGGCTTCTTGAGTTGGAAGAGGAACTACAAAGGATCAAGTGGGACATCGTCGGGCTAAGTGAGGTAAGAAGAAAAGGAGAAGATCTCATCGAACTGAAAAGTGGACATCTCTTCTACTATCGTGGGACAGATACTGGCAGAACTAGTGGTGTTGGATTTATAATAAACAAGAAACTGAAGGATAAAGTTGTAGAAGTGGAAAGTTCCTCTGACAGAGCTGCACGACTCGTTATCCAACTCTCGAGAAGATACAAGGCTCAGATTCTTCAATCTTATGCACCCACCGCAAGTCATCCTGAAGAAGAAATTGAAGAATTTTATGAGGAAATTCGTCATCTAAATAATAAAGATGAGCAGCATTTGAAGATAATTATGGGAGATTTCAATGCAAAAATAGGGCAACGGCAACAGAATGAAACTTCAGTAGGTAAATTCGGTCACGGCAACAGAAACCAGCGTGGAAATACTCTCGTTGAGTTTGCAGAGGCAGAAGAGTTTTTCATCTTGAACTCCTTTTTCAAGAAAAAGCCACACAGGAAATGGACATAGAGACATCCAAATGGGACGACAAGTGAAATTGATTTTATTATGTGTAACAAAAAATTAGTCATAGAAGACTGCAGGGTGCTAAACAAGTTCAACACAGGTAGTTACCATAGATTGGTGAGATGTAAGATGCACCTTAACACTAAACTTGAACGTGGCAAGCTCATAAGACAAACAAAATCTATTGACATAACCAACCTTAAAAACACCATAATACCTTCAAGTTGGAACTGAAAAACGGATTCTCTGCTTTAGAAGGCCTAACATCGGAAGAAGTGGATATTTCTGAAGTTAACAGAAAAGTAACCAAAGCTCTTATGGAAACAGCAACAAAATTAGCTGGGTCTAAAAACAAGTTGCATGTGAACAAATTATCAGGAAAAACCAAAATGTTGATGCAAAAAAGAAGAGAGATGAGGACAACTAATGAAGATGTGACTTCCAAAGTGGAATATATAGAGCTATGCAAGATAGTACGAAAACGTATCACTGAAGGCGTAAAGAAATTCAACTGTGAACTAGTGAGGAAAGCAATTGAAAACAACCAAAGCCTAAAGATAGCAAAGGGACATCTCAGTTAGGGAAGAAAACAGATTATGGCACTGACAAAAGAAGATGGTTCTGTAACAAGAAATAGAAGCGAAATTTTGACAAGAGTGAAAGATTTCTACTCCAAATTATATGAAAGGGATGATACATGTACTCCAGACATCATGAAAGGTACCAGTACCAGAGTTATTCCAGTCCTCCCAGCAGAAGTTGCACATGCAATCAAGAACATGAAACGGGGAAAAGCTCCAGGAGAAGATGGAATTACTGTAGACATCATACAAGAAGCAAGTGGAGAAATCGAAACAGTACTCGCCCAAATTTTCACTCGATGCCTTAATGAAGGGAAGATTCCTGAGGATTGGAAAACCGCTACAATGATCCTGCTACATAAAAAAGGTGACATTGAGGATCTCGGGAACTACAGACCTATCAGCCTCCTATCAGTGGTTTATAAAATATTCACTAAAGTTCTTTCACACCGCTTGAAGGTAACACTGGACATGGCTCAACCGAGAGAACAAGCTGGATTCAGGAGTGGCTACTGCACAATAGATCATATCCACGTACTGAGAGAACTAATTGAAAGAGCGAGGGAATATGAACTTCCATTGCGAATGGCTTTTATCGATTATGAAAAAGCCTTTGATTCGGTGAAACCATCAGCAGTTACAATGGCTCTGAAATCCTGCGGTATTGAAGATGCATACATTAATATTATTAATATTAATGTATGCATCTTCAATACCGCAAAAATAAAACACACATAAAAATTACAACACACATAAAAATTGGAAAGGGAGTGAGACAAGGTGACACCATATCTCCGAAGCTCTTTAATGCCACATTTGAGGGTGTCTTTTAGTCGCTGAGCTGGGAAAACAAGGGGATAAAAATTAATGGAGATTATCTAACCCACCTTCGTTTCGCTGATGACGTAGTCATTTTTGCAACTACCCCATCAGAGCTGCAGGGTATGATCCAGGATCTTGCTGACAAGAGTATAGAAGTGGGATTAAAAATGAACTTTCAGAAGACAAAAATGATGTTCAATGCTTTTACAAGAAATGAAGATTTATCGATTGATGGAGAAAAGCTGGAGATAACAGGCACGTACGTTTATCTTGGACAGCAGATATCAAGTGAGGGTCACATTGATGAAGAAATTAATCGGCGTACAAAACTTGCCTGGAGAGCTTTTGGAAGAAACAGCATAATTTTCAAGAGCAATATGCCATTATGTCTTAAAAGAAAAGTGTTTGATCAATGCATCCTTCCAGTGCTTACGTATGGTGCAGAGACGTGGACCTTAACTAAAAGAGACATACAAATGCTGCAGACAACTCAAAGCAGCATGGAGAGGTGCATGCTTTGTGTAACCAGGAGAGATAAGAAGAGGAACTCGTGGATCCGAAAAATGACAGGAGTGGAAGACATCATGATCAGAGTTAAATCCCTGAAATGGCAATGGGCTGGACATACTGCCAGAAGGACAGATCATCGATGGACAGCCGAAATTTTAGATTGGATTCCAAGATATATATATATATATATATATATATATACTAGCAGGGGTACCCGGTATTTCCCGGATAAATATTACTATGCGTGCGTGAACGTTAATGAATGAACAAATATTACTATTCAGCGTGTGAAAGTTAATGAACGAAAAAATATTACTATTCAGCGTGTGAAAGTTAATGAATGAAAAATATATTTCCGTAATTTTCCGGTAAATTTATTTTAATTCATTTAGGTAATTTCTTTTTGTCAAACAATATTTTTGGTTTTTCCATTTGGAGCAAAAATGTAGAAATTTTTAGGTTTGCCAACCGTTGAGCAGGCGAAGTAGAGTTGTCCGTGTGAAAAGCACTGTTCCTCCAAATTAATGCGAGCCACTGCTAATGACTGGCTGATGCAGTAATATTTCTGCCAAAAAAAAAAAAAAAAAAAAAAAACGGAGCCGGGATGGCCTCAAATGTGAAAAATAAAAAAAATAAATAAAAATTGATTTAGTTAATTTACTTGTACGAAACAAAAATGATCGGAAGAGGAATGGAAATACTTACCTTCGGGGAGACATCTATAGAACTGCCGTGCGTGCGCTTCTGAGAATCCCGCGACGCTAAAATTATAATGTACATTTCAGCGTCGCTGGATTCTCAGAAGTCATGTCATGTAGCGTGCACGAGACTTGACATTGGCATTGGTCATCCTTTTGTTTACCGTTTTAAATTCTGAATATCGGGAACTCTATTTACATTACATTGTATCTCTTTCTGATGAAGCCGCTCACAGGTGGTCAAAGCTAACGCTTATCCATTTGTGTTTTTAATACACCATTAAACGGATAGCTTTGCACTTTATTCTTATCTACGATCTCTAACTTAGACCGTAGATCGTGTATTGGAGGGCCGAATGGTATTGCAGTTCTTAAAAGTAAGAAATGGAACTCTTTGCAAATATTTTGTATGAGGGGCAGCTTGACCGCGGGCTCCGACCCCATCCAGAAACCGTCTACGGTCTAAGTTAAAAGTGCTATGAGGTAGTATACCAAATTTGGCAGTTCGAAATTGAAAACTGTAAATTTTACGAAAATTTTGTATATGACCCGGGCTCCGACCAACCCAACGCTCCGACACCTTCCAAAAACCATCTACGGTTTAACTTAAGGTACCATGAGATAGTATACCAAATTTGGTGGTTCCAAATTGAAAACTGTAGATTTGTATAGCGGACATACAAACAAACAGACATTAAATTTTATATATACATTACATATCGAAGGCATGCCGGAGTAACATGGTGGAGAGTGGCTCAAGACAGTCAGTTGTGGAACAAACTTGGGGAGACCTTCATCCAGCAGTGGATTGATGATAGTTGACAATGATGATGGTGTGTGTGTGTGTGTGTGTGTGTGTGTGTGTGTGTGTGTGTGTGTGCATATATATATTTATATAGGTTATATTTATACGCCGATAAATTTCCACATTGATGTGGAATTTAATCGGCGTATAAAAACTTGGCTGGAGAGCTTTAGGAAGAAAAAGTACAATTTTTAGGAGCAATATGTCATTATGTCTTAAAAGAAAAGTGTTTAATCAATAAAACCTTCCAGTGTTTACAAACGGTGCAGAAAACCTTACCTAAAAAAGACATCCAAAGACTGCAGTCAACTGAAAGCAGCACGGAGAGATGCATGCTTGCTGTAACCACGAAAGATAAGACGAAGAATTCGTGGATCAGGAAAATGACAAGAGTGGAAGACATCATGATCAAGTAAAATCCCTGAAATGGCAATGGGCTGGACATGTTGCCAGAAGAAGAAAAGCATGCCGGATTAACTTGGAGGAGACTGGCTCAAGACAAACAAAACTTGAGGAGACCTTCATCGAGCAATGGATTTAAATTTTAGACTAGATACCAAGGGGCAGGAAAAGATCAAGAAGAAGGCCATGAGGAAGATGGGTGGATGAAATTCGAAAGCATGCCGAAATGACATGGAGAAGATTGGTTCAAGATAAACCGTTGTGGAAGAACCTTGGGGAGACCTTCATCCAGCAGTGGATTGATAACGGTTGACAATGATTATATACATAGATATATACGCAAAACTCGGAGTCTTGAAAAATTCTGGATCCGCCTCTGTTTCAGATCAAGATGTTTTCTTGAAGTCTCGAAGGCTGCCAAAACCTTACATGGCCTTAGACTTCTGCAGTGTCATCCACTGTCGCCTCTTGTGTTATTAGAATAATCATTCCACGAACTTATCTTCCTGCAGTAGAAAGAAGATATGCCAGTCTCGCGGTAGCCAAAAAATCCCAATATATACGCAAAACAAAGAAGATATGCATTATTAATCATGATACTCGCACTTTCTAATTTTAACCGCGAAGTTCCGAAACCGTTACAGCGGTACATATGGCTGGACAAACAGCTTCAAACGCCTTCTCCCTCCCCACTCGTCCCTTCGATGTTTGAACGCTGATTAAACACTAACAGTATGTAGCACATGGTCGCTATGATCCCATAACTCACCGCATGACGTGATTTCCTATCTTTTCCACTGCTGCAAAGGAAGGAAAGAAGGCATCCTGCGGACGAAAGTCCCGCCGTAACCACGTGCCAAACAAACTTCTGAAACTGTGACGTCAGAATGAGTAACGCCCTGCGCAATAGTTGATGCGCAGTTGTGGTCGCTGCGCTCTGTTGTGATGGGGGCCGGCTTCCACCGAATTTCATCTGACACATGAATAACCCTGAGGCCCTCGTCGTACTAATTGCTCTCGCTCTACCAGGCCACGGAGAAATTCCCATTTTTCTGCAGCTGACCGGACATCTTTTCTGTGGTAAGCTGGAATTCTCTTTCGTGAACCTAAGTAGAATGTTTTTGTTTTATATAGCACTACTGCGCATTTATATTGGGACTGCCGAACAAAGTAGCCACAAAAATTTATCTCCGTTTGTTCTACTCAATTTGTCTGTAACTTGTTCAAATGGTATTTATTATTTGTAAGGGAATGAATGATTCCTGACCTGAGTGGCTGCGTGTTGCCGTGCCGCAGCAACGTGATTGTTTTTCAATTTCGTTGTTTTATATCTCACGTGAGGATAGAATTAACGGGCAGAATTTTTTTCTTTTTAGACTTATAACACGAGACTGTTAAGTACCTGCATTTTATTTCTGTTTTGTGTGAACACTGGCGTTATACTGATGGCAGTAGACAGTGACGACGTCAATCATGGAGTCGTTGAGGCTTACGCGACTCATTGACCTGCCCCGAAACCTCTTTTTTTTTTATATATATTTATTTACTTGATCTATTTAAAACGGGAAAACAGTTCGGTGGGGTAAAAATATATAGAGTTAATTATTCTAAAGGGAGCCATTTTTCTGTAATACAAGCGTTTGGGAATTCATCCTTCTGTACATTCAGCTTTCAAAGTGACTGCTTTCAAAAACAGTACCAGAAATTAAAAGAAAACAGCAATTTTCATATATGAGCGTGCATAAATTAAAAAAAAAAGAAAAAAGTCACTAATTTGTCAGTTAGTTCGCCTTGCATCAAAAGCAATCATTAAAGCATGTATCAGAAAAAAAAAGTATTTAAACAAATTTATTTTAGAGGGTTCTTATTATTCGCAACGAAGATAAATTGAAATAATCTTTTTGCGAAAAAGTTTTTATGAGAACCACAATAGAAATTTTTTTATAAGAATCACAATATAACCTCCATTCTCTCTCTCTCTCTCTCTCTCTCTCCGGAAAGAAAATCGTAGATTTTAACACTTTTTATTCAACCACTTTAAACTTTCAATCCACATTACTATCTTTTTTTTTTTTAAGGTAGAAGCAAATACTTCTTTGAGATAATAATTATTTCTTTATGATAATTTTCGTGTGTGTTCTGTGTAACAACATTTTTCACGTAAGGACTTTATTAAAATATAAGATTTATTTTCTGGGGCCCCCAAAGTTCCCTTCGGCCCTGGTGCTGCTTTGGGAAACTAACCACTAAAACTCGGACAACAATTTAGTGACACATACGAAGTGTGTATGCGCAGAGATATAATTTTCGAGATTCAAATGAGCACAGATATGAACGATATTCTGTAAGAAGGTAAAATGAACGAAAGAAACGCTGTTTGTTCAGTTTTAGACGTAAACACATAAAAAGTAATGAACGTAAAATTGCGAAAGACAGTGGATTCGTGATGCAAAAACGTTTGGAAGAATGGAATGATATTGATGGTGGAAAGAGTGTTGCTTAGTAATAGATTTCTCTTTCAGTTTAAAGGCTAACGCATATTAATAAGTTGAATTTGCAAGAAACAGAAACAGATGCAGAGACATATTATATTGATAGTCCCTGAAAACCCCGCATTGCTGGGGGGGGGGGGCTCACAGCTAAAAGGACCTCTAACCTCAGGAAAAATATTTTACGAAATTTTTGGCGGAAACTGCGTATGAAGCTAGTTAAAGGAAATAGCCAGGAATTGTTAACGGCTGCTTTTAATGAAGTATTAAAACAAAAACGATTTTTTGGGATCATCATTGTCAACCATTATCAATCCACTGCTGGATGAAGGTCTCCCCAAGTTTCTTCCACAATGGTCTGTCTTGGGCGAGTCTCCTCCATGTAGCTCCTGCATACTTTCGAATTTCATCCACCCATCTCCAATGTGGTCTTCTTCTGGGTCTTTTCCTGTCCCTTGAAATCGAGTCTAAAATTTCGGTTGTCCATTGATGGTCCGTCCTTCTGGCAATATGTCCAGTCCACTGCCCTTTCAGCGCAGTTTTTTTTTTTTTTTTATATATATTTTCAGTAAATAAGTAAAACACATGAAAATCATTTTCGCTGCTTTAGCATTGGCAACGCCAGCCGCTCAGAACTTGGTGGGCTATTAGAGGGGCTAAGCATGATGGGAAGGGGGCACAAATTTTGCAATGTTTGGCAGAAATTTTGGCAAAAAATTCAGCTCATGTGCATTTCACCCTACGCTCATAATGTTATCCCTAGTAAAAAAAAGTTTTCAAGTGAATACTGTACGTAGTATTTATTGAATCTGTATGGCAAGTTACTATTTCTTCACAGTTTTAGCTTAGGTAGTTTATATTTTATTTCGTTTTTTCCTTTTCTTTTTACTTTCGTAAGGTTGTTTATGAATTTTGGTTTGTAACCCGACAAGGAATCTCTCTCTCTCTCTCTCTCATCGTTAAAAACTATAATTAAAAAATATATATATATTCCGTCGTATGAGGCGCGTATAACGAAGTAAATTCCTCCTTCATTTCTGTCCACGCCAGGATTCGAACCCGGATCCCCTCATTCCGGAATAAGTCACTCTACCAATTGAGCTACGCGGACTTTTATTCTGATTCCTATCTGCCTTTATGTCGTGTGCGTCCTTCGGGCAGGTACGTCATATCTCCTCTCCTGGTACGTTACATCATCTCCCCCTTATTTTTTTTTTTTTATTTTTATTTTTTTTTTCGAAGTGCTGGAGAAAGGATTCTCTTATTTTTCCTATCTCGCGGTGTGGAAATAACATCACACCATTGCGAGATTTTGAATGGTCGGGTCATCCGAATAGTTCGGGCGCCATTATAACGAAGTAAATTTCTCCGTCATTTTTGGTCTACGCCGGGATTCGAACCCGAGGCCGCTTATTCCGGAACAAGTCGCTCTACCAACTGAGCTACGCAGACGATTATTCTGATTCCTATCTGCCTTTATGTCGTGTGCGTCCTTCGGGCAGGTACGTCACATCTCCTCTCCTGGTACGTTACACGCGGGCTTACGGTGAAACATCCGAGTCTGGTTCGGGTTCGAGTCAGAGGAAGGAATGAATTGTGTGCCTGCTCTACGGCATCGGTTCTGTTCCTTGACTGAAAACAGAGGCCCTACATTAGGGATGGAGACACCTTATAATCTGAGATAACACGCGAAACCTTAAACCAAGAAAACAAAGGAAAGGAAGGAGAAAGGGAACCTGGAACAGATACAACACTCCGTATGGGACGATTGTGGGATGGGGTGTTATTGTGAAAAGTCTTCTCCCCTACTAGGGTAGCAAAGATGACTGGCGCCCAGGGGAAAGGTACATTATTTGCGCCCCTTGGAAAACAATACATACGCTAGAGAAAGTGACTTGCATATCAGTAAGCACCTACCCAAGAAAATCATGTTGAATGTATTCTGAGAGTTTGTTCAAAACAAATTTAAATTGATATCATGTGCACTTAAGAACATTAACTTTTTAACCAAATTAGAGAGAAGCACACAGTGAAAAAAGGGTATATGACATGAATTACTGCCAGGCCAAATCAAGGCGCGCTAAAATCGCACAGCACCTTACAAAATGCCGAATTAAAAACAAAAATAGAAAATTTATCGCCATCCCCGTAGAAGACCTGTCCGAGGCGCTGACTTCTGACCATTCGTTCGAGATGTACTCGGATTCGAATCCCCGGTGAGGAATGAATGATGTATATATGCGCGTTATGGAACTGGCTCTTTCCCCTCCCTGGAACCAGTGGCCCAAATTAAGGACAGGTGACTGCCTATTGGCAATCTCAGCTGTCCGCTCTCCCTCTAGCGGCGAAAGGAAGAATTACTATAGTACGGATAACATTCTTAGCTGTTGTTATATCGTTGCTTAGGTTTGGTTGGCTTGTTTTGCGGTATTTTTGCATATATTCTGGAATTAAAGAGCAGTATGATGGAGAATAACAATTCATATTGTTGCGTCCCTCGGTGTCGTTCCCAAGGTTCCAGCTATGTTTTTCACAAATTAGTATAAACGTTTGTACCTTGCATTTGAAATCCTTTCAGTGAAATATTACTAACCTAGTAACGTGTTTCAATTAATAATAAACAAGACATGTTTTATTGTATAGTAATAATTTAAAATTCCGTATTTCTCAATGCTCTTGAAAACAAGTAATTGCTGTTATCCATATAACAGCAATTACTTGGTTTCAGAAGTGACTATATCACTTGTCTGAAAATGTAAAAATAAAAATTACCTGTTACAGCAAAGCATTACTACTACACAGTGTACACATTCCACTTCTTCCTGCTTTACAAGAGCACTCAAAAGACTACAGAAATTTCACAACTATTTCTGTCTAAAACACCGTTGATCGAATGAGGCGACGACGTTATTGCGATGGATTGAATGCAATGCAAAACTATGTGGATTTCTTTTCTATCTTCCTTCTTAATAATACATGAAATTATATGACCTGCGTTAAAAATCTCTTCCCCTTTTGCATCGTCCACAAATTTCATTATCTCAAGGAGTGTTAAACCAGCCATTCCTACATACGACTTTACGAAAACACGTGCGACGTTATCCGTACTAAAAGAAGTTTGTTTACGTTTGCCCAGTGCCCCCTATAGTTCACTTAGGTTGCCAATAGATCTTAGATTTGCCCATTGTGGACGTTAAACTGAAAAATAATAAAAAAGAGAAAATTCAATTACAAGGAAATTTTCTGCACATGAAAATATGTTTATGTTCAATGAAATTATTTGCAGTGGCGTTTTCCCAACTATAGCAGTGCAACACAAGGGTTGAAAAATCGGCTAGTCTAACGCCCGGGATTATGGGGTTTTATGATTGGACTAGAGCAAAATATTTTTTATTAGCCCGGGACAACCGATTAAAAGTTTGGTTTTCCGAAGCTGTGGCGCTTTGGTGTACTTTTTCAGATATTTCACATGTTTTTTTTAAGGCATACAAACACCTGTTGAACCTTAGACGGCCGCACCTGTGGCGCTGCAGTCTAAGCGTTGTCTTCTGACCATTCGTCCGGGTTCGACTTAGGCATGGATGTTGTGTTTGTCTTACGACACTGTCCCTTTTCTGGAGCCAATGGCCCTAAATTAGGCACAACCGACTGATCATAACCTATCGAATTGCTCAGTGTAGTCGTTAACCCCCCCCCCCAATGGAACTTTCATGTTTTGTTAATTAACATTTCTACTTCTGAAGCCGGCTGGGTGCGGAATACGAGTGTTGTGAGACGGAAGGAAGTCAGAAGAGAAAGAAATATTGGCGTATTAAGGTTTCCGGTGCTGGTGAACTGGAGGATTGAAAACAAGAAACATTCCCTGAAGTTAAAATGTGTGTCCGCCAGGGCGGGATTAAATGGTGGTATAAAGGGGGCTACAGTCTAGGGGCCCCAGTGGACATGCCGTTACACCACAAATAACTCACATCTTATAAATACGTATATGCTGATCACTACAGTGGCTGAAAGATGAACAAATTTCCAGGCAGTGATTCACTAAGGGTAAACGTTTCATGTCGCCGGGGTCGGAGTGACAGTTTCAGCTGTTTTCACTATCATCCACCCACACCTCCCTATACTTGCACATGGAACCATAAACGGTCGAAGACCCCTGTCGCTTCACATTGCATAACAAAAATGATGTACCAAGAAAAGCATACAATACTAAATCATTAAAACATCCAACACAAAATTTAGGAATCTTAAGCTTTTAACTCGTGTTCTTGTGAGAACAATGGAAAATACAGTGACTTGTTTAACTGTGCAGATAATTTATTAGTTTGAAGAATGAACTACGTATTACTGTAATTATCACAAGCATATTCCTGCATACAGTTCCGGGCTTTAATGGATTTCATAATAATTCTCCGTCATAAGTTCTTTGGGGGCCTTCTCCGATGTCTTAGCTTAGAGTCCTGCTCAAATGTCTTTGCCTAGAGGCCCACTCAAATGCCTTCCCTAGAGGCCTATTAAGGCTTTAAAAATCCGGCTCTGATGTCGGCACTATCAGAAGAGCAAACAAAGGACGTTTCGTCTCCATGTCATAGTTTGTATAATCGACGTTTCCTGCATTGAGCTTTACTTTGTCCTAATACGCTTGGTACTAGATCAAAATAAGTTGGGACTAGTTAATTCTCATTCCATTTAATCCGGGATTAAATCGGCAAAAAATAATTTTCGGCCCTTGAAACATCATTCGAACCTTTTCTGCGCTTCCATAGACCGGCGTCCCGGAGACAACTTTCCCCTCTCCCAGCATTCAGCGAGACAGGGTGAATGTGATCTATCATGGCGTTACAAATTCAAAATTAATTTTTTAGGAAATGCCGAAGTATAACAACAGAAATTCTGTATTTAAATTATTCGGCGGTGAATCCAATTCGGTGCTTAACTGACAGTTCATTTTCCCTTTTACCAGAAGTGGTGCTTGATCATAAGAATTAAAGAGTCGTGTATTTTACATTCCTATAGAAATCACTACGACCTGTTTTTTTTTTTTTTTTGGATTGGAGGTTTAACGACCACCGTGAGCAACTCAATGGGCTATAAGCAGTCGCCCGTCCCTAATTTAGGGTCACTGGTTCCAGGGAAGGGAGACAGCCAGTGTCGTAAGACAAACACAACATCCATGCCTCACCGGGATTCGAACCCGGACGAATGATCAGAGGCCATCGCTTAGACCACTGCGCCATCGGGGCGGCCACTACGACCTGTCCTCGCAGCTGTGTCATAAAAGTGAAAATACCCGATGCTACTGTTTAAGAGGTTAACAACAGTAATTTGTTGAGGCAGTCTGACTTCGTACAGGTCAGCAATAGAATTTATGTATATTAGTTTACAGAGCTAAAGATAGTCGTACTTACTTCATAATGCGATGAATTATTGTGATTTTCGGCAGCAGAAATTAGTTTTGGTAACATCTTCACTGCATTTATTTTTGCTATTAATATCATATTATGGTGGAGCACAGTGTATTGTTTATATCAGCGAGATCAAACCCATTTGAGTGTTTGAAATCGTTCTCGAGATTTATGACTTATCGCTGAATATTATATTGTATGATGAAGTGTTATACCAGAATTTGTAAAATGTAACTGAAGAGATTTTAAAATTATTCGAAAATTCTTCCCTGTGCAGCAAATCACCGTAATAAATCATAACTGTTACAGGGCTTGATGCTGAGTTATATTTCAGCGCCCTGTGAGGAGGATTCGTGAATGCTTCGTTTGCAGCAAGTTTCCGTATCGGGGGTTTAACCCGTATTTCTCCAGAATGGAGCAGATAAATGAAATGTGAATAAAATATCAATCAAAGTATTAGCTCTCTCTTGCACTGGGGAAGGTGTTTATTCAGATATTATGGGGAATGTCTCAAAGCATTGTCCTTAATTGCATTCTTTCATTAGCTTATTAACACGTATAACATAAACGTCTTTTCGTACTGATACGTTATTTTAAAAACATAACCATACGATGAAATAGTTCCTAAATTAAACCTTAACGGCCAGACGAAACATTTACACAGAAGTCAAAACTTACGGAAATGATGCTTTATTTCTCCAGCACAGATATAGCACTTCACATAACAAATCGGTATCAACATTCCACATTAAACGCTCTACAAACCACACACCTCAAGCAACTGTTGTATCGTAGTTTATATCTCTCGTTCTTATCTAATAACAGGCATACGTCACGTTCATTCCACCTCAATTATGTTGCCAACGGTATGCGTTTGAGAGAAAAGATATCACGTTAAGTGTGAAGTATAACTGAGAACAAACTCAAGATTTACATAAGGAAAGAAACTAAAAAGGAAAGTTAATTTAGAATATACGTCACACACGTCGAATCCCGCTTCTCTCGCGTGGTCAGTATTATCTCTCCCTAATCATCAGCGCTCATTGCTTTTTGCTTATCTCCGTTCACATCGACCAAAAAGAAATCTACCACCTCCTTTCTCAATCGCTTTCCACCAGAATCTCCGGCAGAAAGGTGAAAATCCCTCTGCTTCTAAGACTCCCCCCCCCACCACCACCACCAAAGAGAACGTCCCCCAGTTTTAAGGCGCAGATCCTCCTTAAAATCCTTCTCTCTGAAGACGCAGAAGTACCTTAATTGGCTTCTCTGTCCCCTCTTCTTACACCCTCGCAGGAAAGTGAAAATCCCATAAATCTCTCTTTCCTTCTATTGCGATACTGAGAAACGAAAGCCAGCCCACTGACCAACGCATCGAAAAATGGCGGGAAATTGGGGGAAATGATTACAATTCACTATCCTTAAAATGGTGATTTAACTTCACTCCTGATAAATATGGATGACCAGGTTACATAATGAATAAATTGCCACAAGAAACCATCTTACTCAGCTGCAGTAATGCCGTACATTAATGCATTAAGATGATCAAAAAATGCGTTGTAAAGTGCATTTCAAAGGTGTACACGATCCAAAAAAAGGGGGAAAAACAGCAAATGTCACGGCTAACCATTGGTAAACTTCCTAGTAAGCATTCTAAATTTAAATTGTGGTAATAATTTGTGCAGCAACCCATTATTTTAACACAATTTTTAAAGAAAACGATGTAATTATTGTAACCTAGGTTTAACGTTTTCTGAGTATGCTGCCTCATTATTTTAACATAATCTTTTTCACCTTTACTAAGTACGTTGTGTTACTGTTTCAACACAATCCGAAGTGTTTATTAAACTGTATAACACTAAAGTAATTTCTATAATATTTAGACAATAGGCCCAATGCGTGTCTCCAATATTCACGTTAGTTAATCAAGCATTTTAACATAACCTACTAAAGTGCATACTGAATCTGCATTTTTCCTTAAATAAATAAGTTTTTTGTTGTGGCTGTTCTCTTTTTCTTTCTTTTTTCATCTATTTATTTTTTTATGACAAACTGTTTCGAGTTTACCTTTAGCATTTCAATAACCTGCATCAATACAGGTGTCTGAGAATTATTGGACACATTACAAAACTATGTACAAAAAAAAAACTATGAGCATTGTATGTTTTTCTATGTCACGTATTACTAACACAGTTTCTATATTTTTGTTTTGCAGAATTGTTATTGCCAGAATCCGATAGATGGCGCTAGGTGTGGCCTGATGAGAAATGCGCAATCAGTAGTCATGTCATCTGTACAGCAGAAGGCGATGTGTGTGTTATGGCTTGCAGAATTAAAGTCTGCCATTAAAGTTAAAAGACGGTACCGTTTAGAGTATGGTTGTAATCCTCCGTCAACGAATTCAATTAAGCGGTTGATGAAACAGTTTAAAGAAACTGGCAATCTGGAGCATCGTGGAGGAGGCGGTAGGCCTAGCGTCAGCGGTGAGACGGTTGACTAAGTTAATGAAAGTTTCCGACGAAGCCCCAGGAAATCCGTTCGTAAAGCAAGCAGAGAACTGTGCATTCCGAAATCGACAGTTCACGATATCTTGCACAAGAAATTAAAGTTTCATGCTTATAAATTTCAAATAGTGCAAAAGATGCATGTAAATGATCACACTCTGCGATACGATTTCTCTGTGGATATGCTGAATCGAGTGGAAAACGACGAAAACTTTCTCAGTACTGTAATTTTTAGTGATGAATCCACATTTCATGTATCAGGTATTGTGAATCGTCACAACTGTAAGATGGGGCAGTGAACCACCTGCTACTGCTATTGAACAGAAACGTGATTCTCCAAAAGTTAACGTGTGGTGCGCCCTATCAAAAGGAGAAGTGATTGGCCCTTTCTTCATCTGCGAAAAAACCATAAATGGTGACATTTACTTGGATATGCTAGAAAATTTCGCTATACCTCAGATCAAAAGATATGACAACGTCGTTTTCCAACAAGACGGCGCGCATCCTCATTGGTCAACGTGTGTACGTAAGTGCCTAAATGAGCATTTCCCCAACAGATGGATTGGGCGGGGTGGTCCCATTCCGTGGCCCCTCGCTCTCCAGTTCTAACTCCATTGGATTATTTCATGTGGAGTTATGTGAAGGATCGTATCTATCAGACGCCTTGTACTGATTTGCAGGAACTGAGGCAGCGTATCACAGCTACTATTAATTCCGTAACTCCTCAGATGCTTGCCAATACATTGCATGAAATCGAGTATCGCTTCAACATACTACGAGCAACCAAGGGATCTCACATCGAAATTTATTAGCTTGTGTAGTTACATTGTAAGTTAGTACAGTCAGTTTCTTTCTATCTGTTTAATGTTTTGTTTTATATAATTTTTTAACGTGTCCAATAATTCTCGGACACCCTGTATAATGCGTTAATTAACTAAGAATTGCACATATAAGATTTACAATGGCAGTCACATAAAAATGTGATTATCATTGTTCTTTATCGCTTACAGGTAAAATAATTAAGAATGGTAATTGCCATGTTATGTCTGATATACATCTAGACAAAACAACCTTAGATTAACGAATAACGAGATCGTTGAAGTTGAAAAACTGCTCTACATGCAACTACACGTGCTTTAGATGGACTAGTTTTGTAAGTACACCATGCATTCAGTACAACTTTTTCTTAATAGTGTGTCAAAGTGTTTCTGCTTCCCTTATTTTTGTTCTTAATCACATGCAACAAAATTTTTCAACATTTCCCTCACAGAAAACTCAGAGAAAGGATATTGAATTAATTAGGCTACCCATACTCAGCAAAACACATCATTATTTGCAGAATTTATGCAAAAAAGAAAGTGACTGAAATAAGACAAAGCATATTATTTATTAAAAGTTTTCGAGCTCATAAAATCCCAATTTAAATACAGCTATGCGTGTAAAATGAAGCAAAAGAATTGTAATTCATCATCTTCCCTTAGCTTATCTGCTTTATTCAGTTTTTAAAGCTAATTGTAAATTAGCTTTGAAAAAATGATCAAAAAGCAGAAAAACTGTTTTCAGGAAAGTAAGTTTGCAAACTACGATAATGATCTTATCGTGTATGTTAAGCATCATGCGTACATTTCTTGCGGCTATGAATTGGTTTTAATACATTTCTTTATTATTAGAAATTAGGATTATAAAGTTATCATGACAAATACTGACGGTGTACATCCGAAGTAAACCACGTACATCGTTTCCACCTTCATTCTTGCCCTTTCACTTATCTACATGTCATTATAATGACTGAGAACATTCTCGCAAGAGAGGCATTGACTGCAAATAGAAAAAATGGTTCCCTATCACTTTGTCAGTGTTCATTTCGTCCACGTTCTCTTTGTCCGTGTTCATTTCGTCCACGTTCACTTTGTCCAGTTCATTTCGTCCACAGTTTTATTTGTCCGTGCTCATTTCGTCCACGGTTCACTTTGTCCGTGTTCATTTCGACCACGTTAACTTTGTCCAGTTCATTTCGTCCACCGTTCACTTTGTCCGTGTTCATTTCTTCCACGTTCACTTTGTCCACGTTCACTTTGTCCACGTTCACTTTGTCCACCGTTCACTTTGTCCGTGTTCATTTCGACCACGTTCACTTCGTTCAGTTCATTTCGTCCACGGTTCACTTTGTTCGTGTTCATTTCGTCCACGTTCACTTTGTCACTTTGTCCGTGTTCATTTGGTACACATTCACTTTGACCGTTTTCATTTCGTCCACCGTTCACTTTGTCCGTGTTCATTTCGTACAAGTTCACTTTGTCCGTGTTCATTTCGTCCACGTTCACTTTGTCCGTGTTCATTTCGTACAAGTTCACTTTGTCCGTGTTCATTTCGTCCACGTTCACTTTGTCCACCGTTCATTTTGTCCGTATTCATTTCGACCACGTTCACTTTGTCCAGTTCATTTCGTCCACGGTTCACTTTGTCCGTGTTGATTTCGTCCACGTTCACTTTGTCCGTGTTGATTTCGTCCACGTTCACTTTGTCCGTGTTGATTTCGTCCACGTTCACTTTGCCCACCGTTCACTTTGTCCGTGTTGATTTCGTCCACTTTCACTTTGCCCACCGTTCACTTTGTTCGTGTTCATTTCGTCCACGTTCACTTTGTCCAGTTCATTTCTCCACATTCACTTTGTCCAGTTCATTTTGCCCACGGTTCACTTTGTCTGTGTTCATTTCGTCCATGTTCACTTGGTCCAGTCCATTTCGTCCATGTTCCCTTGGTCCAGTTCATTTCGTTTACCGTTCACTTTGTCTGTGTTCATTTCGTTTACCGTTCACTTTGTCTGTGTTCATTTCGTCCATGTTCACTTGGTCCAGTTCATTTCGTCCATGTTCCCTTGGTCCAGTTCATTTCGTCCATGTTCCCTTGGTCCAGTTCATTTCGTTTACCGTTCACTTTGTCCGTGTTCATTTCGTCCACGGTTCAGTTTGTCCACCGTTCACTTTGTCTATGTTGATTTCGTCCATGTTCACTTGGTCCAGTTCATTTCGTCCATGTTCCCTTGGTCCAGTTCATTTCGTTTACCGTTCACTTTGTCCGTGTTCATTTCGTCCACGTTTCACTTTGTCTGCCGTTCACTTTGTCCTCATTCATTTCTTCCACAGAATGGATGAAATACTGTAAAAATTTTCTATCTTGATTGAATTTTTGTTAATTGGGAGAGAAAAAATAAGCTCAGTGGACATTGCTTACATGCGTTTTTTTTTTTTTCCTTTTTAAGTTTTTCAATTAAAATATGTATAACGATTTTTAATGTTATTTAAAGTAAAACGAGGATCTGAATTTTGAAGAGCTTTTTAATTCTTTTGTCGATGTCAATCACTATGACATAAATCAAAGTTTATTCCAATATCCATAAATATATTCGTGTATTCGATTGAAAAGGAAAATTTTAGACCCCCTTTCACCTTTATGGAGAAAGTCTGTTTTCCTTCCAGCACACTGCAAAATCTCGGTAAATATCGATCTAAGCTTTTTTTACCCCATTGCACTTTTATGGATTTTTTCTCACGTTAAATACCTCCTGTGTCACATATAGGGAGCATTATACACTCACGGACAATGAAATTTGCGCACCTAGAAGAAAACATGCTACAACCGCGAAGCTTTGCAAATAGCTAGAGTGGGTGCTGATATGCAGATGATCCACGTTTGGTGCGAGGGCGCATGACCGCACACCCTGTGGTGGCGTTGCAAACACGAACCCGCAGTCTTATAAACTGGCGTGTAGTCGATGCCCGCCCCATGAAAGCGAAAAGCACCGGCCGACGCAAGCAAGAATACAGAGTGACAAGAACGCCGAGTAGACGCCAGAGACGTCGATTTATGAAACTTACGGAGTTTGAGAGAAGCCTGATCATCGGGCTGAAAACCGCAGGGTGGTCGGCGCGTCGTATAGCCCGCCACGTGGATCTTTCTGACCAGGACGATCCACGGAGTAGTGTGACGACTGTACGCCAGCATGAAACATCTGTTCCAGAAAAACAATTGGTATCTGTTGCACGACAACACGCCCGCACACTGTGCACTGCCTGTGAAGCAGATTCTGGCTTCGATACCGATCTGTGCAATCGAACTCCCACCGTACTCGCCAGATTTGGCTCCTGCAGATTTCCCCTCTTTCCAAACGTGAAGTGTGCCTTGAAAGGTGAGCGCTTCAGCGACGTTGAGGACATCCAACGAGGTGTGACCAATGGACTGAAGGAGGTTCCGGTTCAGTATTTCCACCGTGCATTCGAACACTTATACAAAAGGTCTCATCGTTACGTGGAGTTGGAGGGAGATTACTTCGAATATGTGTGAGTGACAATTCAAAATATAGTTTGTTGTTTTGATATAATATTTTTATCTCATTATTTAACGCACACACTGTGTATGTTTCAATTGCCATTTCAGGGATCTATGCTTTGATCATAACGTCTTCCACTCTTGTCATTTCCTTGTTCCACGAGTTCTGCTTCTTATTTTTCCTGGTTATATCAAGCATGCACCTCTCCATACTTCTTTAAATTTTTTGCAGCCTCTGTATGCATTTTTTAAAAATTAAGGTCCATGTGTATGATCCACAAGTAAAAACTGGAAGGATTCATTGATTAACCAGTTTCTTTTAAGACATAATGGTCACCTTCTCTTGAAAATTGCAGTTTTTTCCAAAAGTACTCCAGCCAATTATTATACGCCTAGGGATTTCTTCTTCAATGCGGCCTTGGCTTGATATCTATTGTTCAAGGCAATGCAATCAGTTACTTTTTTAAATAAGTGCTACTCTCTCAAGTCGTTTTTTTAAGGTAACGCCGCAAACAGGCGAAAGACTTATGAAGCGATTCTGAGTCTAAGACGATTGCTCTCTTCATTTCTTAGACCTAGTGGCCTTGAATTCATAAATGGCAGCGACTTCTAGGTGTAGACGATTAGGAAGTATTTGAAAAAATAAAACTGCAGGTCCAAGGGGTTGAAACTCAGTACCAGAGCAAGCTTTAATCATCTGGGCCGGTCCCGGACGATTCGTCCAACGACGATTGGTCCAATGCCGATTCGTCCAAAGGGCCGATTGGTCTAATGCCGATTGGTCCAATGTCCGATTCGTCCAATGCCGATTCGTCCAATGGTACGATTGGTCCAATGCCGATTCGTCCAATGGTACGATTGGTCCAACCCCGATTCGTCCAATGCTATCATCTTACCAACGGTAAACTTTTCTATTTTCCAGAAAGGAATAATAATTTAAATTATTCTCCTCTTTATATTCTTTTGAAAGATAATTTCCGTATATTTAGTAATTGTAAACATTTTACATAAACCTGGTAAAAGGCACTCAATTGAGCATTTCTCAGCTGTTTGCAAAGCACCTAGGCCGCGAGCATTTTTTGAAGATTTTAATTTACAACCTAGATATTTGGTATTTGTAAATATGTTATAAAATCTAATAAAAGGCACTCATCCTATAATTTCTTAGGTCTTTACGAGGCGAGACTTGAAATTAAGCCTCTCAAGTTTAAAAATTTCCTACTCGCACTCAAATAGTCATCCCCCTTGAAGTTTAAAAGATCTCTGCTTCCACTCAAACAGTACTCAGTTTTTACTTTTTCATACCTCTATTTTAAGAAAGTATTACGGTCCTTTAAAAATCTCACTTCCGGTTTTTGGCGTAATTCTACGAAAAATATGAACTAGGTAAGTACCCATGAGTCAAGTAAAACGTAAAAGTTCTGTGAATGCCGACAATACAGCAATCTGCAGAATGAGAAATGAACCAACACGGAATGAATGAGTATCAGATAGTGAATGTAACAAGACTATTTCGCGAAGAGCTTGGGAAAATTCCGCCTAAGGCTAAACGCTCGGAGAGGCTTTCTACAACGGAGCACAGATGACCACTAAACGATGAACATAACTGTAATTCGTGCCGTAGGAAACACTAAAAACACAAGGCAGCTAAACTTGATGCACGATCATAAAATTTCCAACCACCGATGACTAGTTTAAAACCGTCGTCAGTCGCTAGAAGCATTTATTGATGGTAAAAGCAAAAACATTAATATCATTAGATCGTTGGGGCTTCCTAGAAACCCATCATCAGATGACATAAAGACACAGCCCTGATGGAGATGGCATATGTATAGTTACGTCGTCAGATATAATGACGTGACATATGAGCGGACAGAGGCAGAGCCACCGTGGTCATAACAATTCCACAAAATAAATGAGGTGTTTCATCATCATCATCATTGTCAACCATTATCAATCCACTGCTGGACGAAGGTCTCCCCAAGTTTCCTCCACAACGGTCTAGGTCAGGTGATGCGTAACATCACAGCCTCTCCTTGACAAATGTCAACCCCGCCTTCTCGTGGTGCATCTTGTTCCCACTAAAGGGGCTCTGACGACCGCCAATAGCGGTATAACTATACCATCGGGATTAGAGGAAATTCTATCCCACACTCACCAACCCGCTTGGCCAGCGTGGTGAGTTATGGCCAAACCCCTCCAAAATGATGCCACAACTAAATGAGGTGTTTACATACAATTAAATACTGGCATTTCAAGAAATACAAATGATTAAAAAAAATGAGAAACACAATTACAAATGCAGTCCGTCATAATTATTCATAATAAACGCTGGCTGTTGTAGAAATGAAAGTCATAGGAAATGTCCTGAATGTACACTGCTGGACAATTGCTAAGGACGGATCATAAACGGCTATATAGCGCATAAAAAAGTAAGTGTGGTTGGATGCCAAGTGAAATAAAATAATGTCAGAATGCCAGGACATTACAAGAAAGACAATTTATTGTGCTCTGAAATCCAGAAGGCTTTGGAACGTGTTCAAGGGACAAACAGGCCATTTTGTGCAGAATACGTAAACGTGAAAAAAATGCAATTACCGTCCGCAGGCGTTCCGGCGTAAGATGTCAATACCGGATATGGCCACCATGGAGGGCGATGCAAGATTCCACACGTCGCGTCATTCTTTGCACAACATTATCAAGCAGCTGTTGGGGTAATTTATCCCATTCCTCTGTCAGTACACGGATGAGGGTGTCCTTGTTTATTGGAGGGCATTGGCGACCAGCAAGACTCCTCCCCAAAGCATCCCACACATTTTAAATGGGATTCAGATCTGGAGAACGTGCTGGCCATACGAGGCGTTGAATATCCTCGCTCTCAAGACACTCCTGGACAGCGACTGTTCGATGACATGTTGCGTTGTCGTCCATGAAAATGAATCTATCACCGACAGCACCACGGAACATGCGAACATGAGGTAGCAGAACATCATTAATGTATCGTTGGCCAGTCATAGTCCCAGTTGGAAGCACATAGAGGGACGTACGGCCATTGATCATGATGCCAGCCCATACCATGACACTACATGTCGGATATCCTGTATGTTTGCTGGACAATATGCAGTACCACTATCACGCCAGATCAGTTGTCGTCGACAATCAGACGATAGACTGTATCTACTCTCATCTGAGAAGAGGACAGCAGACCAGACGTTATCAGTCCAATTGCGATGTTGGTGGCACCATAGCAAACGGGCGGTACGGTGACGTCTGGACAATGGGATGCACACAACAGGACGGCGGGCGTATAGTCCTCCTTCATGCAAACGTCTGGCGACAGTTTTTCGGGAGATCCGCTTGCCAGTAGCAGCCATAAACTGATTTGCTACCTCGCTAGCTGTGCTGCGCCGGTGTCTTTTTGTTGATAGCACTATGTACCGATCTTCTGCAGGTGTCGTACTGCGAACACGACCTCCCCCGTGACGTTTGCTACACTCTCCATTTGTTTGAAATGATTTCCAAAGCCTTGAAACAACACTGTGACTGACGTCGAACTCCCTGGCAACATCTGTTATTTTTCGCCCTTCTTCAATCTTGCCAATAATACGGCCACGCGTAAAATCATCAAGGTGATGTCGGGAAGACATACGGAAAATTGCAAGTTCGTCAATTGATTCTTTCCCTTTCAACTTTGCGTTTGAACAACAACGGTCAATACGCGTCAAATCCTTTATATCTCTTATCAGCGCTATGACGTCACGAACAAGTTCGGCAATCCAAAATTTGCATACGCACAACAAGTCTTACTGTATCCCGCACTTATGCTAATTTCCACATTTTCCTGCCTTCCATTTTATGGTTGCTATCGTTGCTATTGTCATCCGTCCTTAGCAATTGTCCGGCAGTGTATAAAAGAATACAAAGAATCGGTGATGAAAGTAAAAAACAACAACATATACAATATTCCTGTTGAGCAGATGAAGGTCAGTAAACCACAAATAATACATGATATGGAATTTTATGTACGTATCTAGTGAAGTCGCTTATTTTCAGTATGAAGGCATAGAAGTATGGGTTAATTTTAACAGTTTACCTGTAAGAATCATGTCGTTTACGATTTCCGGTAAAAAAACCCTCATGTTTGGTTTGGTAAAAGTAGTTGTTTCCACGGGAGTGGGGCGTAAGTTGGTGTGTTGTCATTGCAACAAAGATTTTCTTTGTCGAGGATAACCAAACTTTCAGTTATCAATAAAGAAGATTTGGTAGTTGGGGTTTTCAATATAGTTGCTTCGTTCCAGATGGGGTAATGCATACCTTTGCTTACTAATCGTGCTGGTGAAGTCCTGAGTAACTCATTTTTAACGTCGTGTTGGTGCTCCTTCAATCTTGAAAGTAAATTACGCTGATTGGAGCCAATATAAACACTGTTATATACCTCATCGTTAATACCTCTGAGGGGGAAGCTATACACTCCTGCCTTAAATGAATTTTGCACAAATTCGCGATCGTTCCTAAGCAATGTTGCAAGATCAGTTATCCGTATGACAAGGTCAATTCCAAATCGCCAGCATATTTTTTTTTAAAGGAGGTGTAATGGTTGGATGATTAGTCATTGTCTTTAAAAAAATTATGCTGGCGATTTGAAAGTTACTTTGGCATACGGACAACTAATCTTGCAATATTGCATAGAAACGATTGCTGAAAGTTTGGTTTTCCTCGACAAAGGTAAATCTTTGTTGCAATAATAACACACCAATATACGTCCCACTCCCGTGGAAACAACTACTTTTACCAAACCAACCATGAGGTCGTAAAGGACATGATTCTTACCGGAAATCGTAAAGGGCGTGATTCTTACAGGTAAACTGTTAAAAGTAACCCATACTTTTATGCCTTCATACTGAAAATAAGTGACTTCACTAGATATGTACATAAAATTCCGTATCATGTACTGTTTGTGATTTACTGACCTTCATCTGCTCAACTTTTGTTTTTTTTTTACTTTCATCACCGATTCTTTGTATTGTTTTATACATTCAGGACATTTCCTATGCCTTTCATTTCTACAACAGCCAGTGTTTATTATGGATAATTATGACGGACTACACTTGTAATTGTGTTTTTCATTTTTTTAATCATTTGTATTTCTTGAAACGTCACTATTCAGTTGTATGTAGATACGTCATTTATTCTGTCGAATTGTTACGTCCACGGTGGCTCTGCCTCTCTCCGCTCATATGTCACGTCATTATACACTGAATGGCCACTTTATCATGACCACCCTCTCAGTACTTCGTTGGGCCACCTTTTGCCTTTAATACTGCGTCAATTCTTCGTGGCATGGACTCCACGAGATGTTGATAGGCGGTTTGTGGAATCTGAGACCATGCTTGATGAATAACACTTTCCAGGAATGTGAGATTGCAGGGTTGTGGATCCAGCTGTCTGATGGCTCGTTCAACTTCATCCCACAAATTCTCAATGAGGTTGAGATCTGGAGATTGTGGGGGCCACTTAAGCAAAGTAAACTCACCGGCATGTTCCTGAAACCAATCCTGAACAATACGAGCACTATGGCAGGACGCATTATCTTGTTGAAAGTAGCCATCGCCATTGGGATAAACCATCCACATGACAGGATGCACTTGGTCCGCAACGATGTTTAGATATGATGTGCCAGTCAGACGTTGATCAACACGAATTAAAGGGCCCAAAGTATGTCAGGAAAAAATTCCCCAAATCATAACGTTGCCTCCACCAGCTTGAAGGGTTGTAGCAATGCATTTGGGGTCCATGCTTTCGTGCTGTTTCCGCCAAATTCTCACTCGGCCATCGGCATGGTGCAACTGAAAACGTGATTCATCGGACCACATAATTTGTTTCCAATTATCGACTGTCCAATCCTTGTGCTCCTGTGCAAACTGGAGACGTTTTCCCTTGTTAACTGCATACAGCTAAGGTGTTCGAACAGGCCTTCGGCTGCCATATCCCATCCGATGCAGTGTACGGCGAACAGTGCGTGCAGAGATCATTTGAGGGGATCCTTGATTAAGATGGTCTGCAATTTGCTGTACTGTTGCCCTTCTCTTGTCTGTTACCAGTCTGGACAGTCTCCGTTCCGCCCGAGCAGTCACTAGTCGATGACGACCACACGTTGCACGTAGAAACCTAGCTTTTTGGCTAACAGTTCAGTCTTTAAACACTTTAACAACAGCTGCTCTGGAACATTTCACGAATGCGGCGGTTTCGGTGATACTCGCTCCGTGGCTCCGAGCTCCTACAATCATCCCACGTTAAAAGTCCGTCAAATCGCATTTTTTACCCATCTCGTCACCCAAAAATCACTTCTACTACTGTCGCAAGCACTAAGCTTTCCCTTTTTATTCTAGCCTTGCCCTCTTGCGGCAACAGCGTGCAGCCATAGCTCATTTGCTTAAAACTGTCAGGTGGTCATAATAAAGTGGCCACAATAAAGTGGCCACTCAGTGTATATGACAACGTGACTATATGTATGCCATCTCCATCAGGGATATGTCTTTATGTCGTCTGATGATGTGCTTTTAGGAAGCCCGAACGATCTAATGATTTTAATGTTTTTGCTTTTACCATCAATAAATGCTTTTAGCGACTGACGATGGTTTTAAACTAGTCATTAGTGGTTGGAAATTTTATGATCGTGCATCAAGTTCAGCTGCCTTGTGTTTTTAGTGTGACTACTGTACTCGAAGTCACCCTAAAAGTGTACTGTTGTTAAAGGCGGGAGAGCCTTATCACAACTCGCCGCAGAACGCAAGAACGGTATCCAACCGCGTTAATGTGCTATTCTACTGTTTCCTTTCTGACCCCCCCGTCCCCCACCCACACATCTTACAAGCAGTGGGGATTGTGAGTGGGGGTCTGGTGGGGGCCGAACTGCTTCCCCTACTGCATGTTTAAGTAACCTACCTTTCGAGTTTCCCCGATTGTCAATTTATTGTCTCTTGTGTTGTTAATGTTGGGAGAGGTCTTCCATCCCTTCCCCCTGTCCGTGTTGTATCCCAAGCGGGCAGAAACAGCCGACAGTGCAAAGCTCTTGATTGAGCAACTTCTCATGACAAATTTATTTCCAAAAACACACTAACATCTGGAACTTTTTTTAGACGGCAATTTTGTCTGATAAACTGCGGAGCAAATAAAAATGGATGCTGAGCACAAATTCTACTGCTTTTTGCTCTAAACTCTAGGAACTACTTTTCGTAGCGGAGATAGCTGTTTCTCACCCTACATAGTGGTACACTCTTAGGTTGACTCGGAGTATAGCTCTTCATTCCGTTAGTCTTTTCGG
Organism: Macrothele yani; assembly: GCA_039090855.1. Lineage (NCBI taxonomy): Eukaryota > Metazoa > Arthropoda > Arachnida > Araneae > Macrothelidae > Macrothele > Macrothele yani. The sequence continues at coordinate 11,002,363 of CM077011.1, read as the reverse complement.
AAAACTTTTTTTTTTTTATTTATTGGAGGTTCAATGACCACCGTGAGCAACTCAATGGGCTATAAGCAGTCACCCGTCCCTAATTTAGGGTCACTGGTTCTAGGGAAAGAAGAGAGCTAGCGCCGTAAGACAAACACAACATTCATACCTTACTAGGATTCGAACTCGGACCCATCACGGACTAATGGTCAGAAGCCACTGCGCCACCGGGGCGGCCAGGTGCTCACCTAACCAAATAGGTTACTCTGGACCCTGATCAGATGCGCAGAATATTGTGGCTAACGAGTCTTTAAAAAAATAGTAAAGCATGTGACTTTCTTTTGGAGATGCAGTTTTCAGCAAACGTATTCGGACGTCGTGCATTTCTGTTTTCTTACGCATCTAAGAGAATGAATTTACGTCCCTTGCATGACCATTCTGGCTCCCTGCCCTCCTGGTAGTTACGACCCTGTTGAAACTTGTAGTTCTTCTTGCAGTAGAAGTGGCCGAAGCGGCACAATACAACAGCCGGGATGGTCTATTGATATTATTCGAGGGTCGAACTGGCACAATACAACAGCCGGGATGGTCTATTGATATTATTCGAGGGTCGAACTGGCACAATACAACAGTGGGGATGGTCTATTGATATTATTCGAGGGTCGAACTGGCACAATACAACAGCCGGGATGGTCTATTGATATTATTCGAGGGTCGAACTGGCACAATACAACAGCCGGGATGGTCTATTGATATTATTCGAGGGTCAAACTGGCACAATACAACAGCCGGGATGGTCTATTGATATTATTCGAGGGTCGAACTGGCACAATACAACAGCCGAGATGGTCTATTGATATTATTCGAGGGTCGAACTGCAGTATGTCACATAACAAACACAAAGCATTCAAAGTAAGGACCTCATCCTCCCCTAGCACTCTATGCCCCAGCCTGTTTTGTTGCTAACCTTTGTTATTTTTTAATAACTCGTACCATACTGACTCGTGTAATTTGTGCTATGAAAAGTCCCCAATGATGCTTAAAATGGGCAGGGAATTCTAATAAATAAAATTTTGAATAAAAAATTAAGTGAAATTCTCATCGGTTTATTGTTATACTAAAAAAAAGGTATTAGGTAATATATGAAAATTACAATTTTTTCTCTGTTATTCCTGATCATTCCTACAGCTCTACTTTTGGTTTCCTTTAAAACTTACTGAAATAGATTTTCTGTGCAGCAAACTTTTAACAGTGAGGGAGTGACGTTCCTCTTCCCTGCGATACGGAGTATAACATCATTCGTGCATAATGTACAATACCGTTTTATCACCCCTTTACCGTTTTGCGATATGGTGTATAAGATAAATTAGACTAAAATTCTAATTTCAGAAATTTGACGTTCTCCTTTTTTTCTTATTTCTCTTTTTCTTCTTCATTTCTTTCTCCTCTTTTTTTCCCCTTTAAATGTTTCTCTAGTATGTCTTTTAATTGCCCCTTTTCAGAATTAACAGAATAAGTTACATAAATCGCACTTCACAATGAACCATTTTAAACCGTCTTTTGACGTAGAACTACGTCTTTCCCCACGCTGGGTAAGGGGAAACATCAGCAGCACGGATGAAATGAAAACGTGTCCCCCTTTGAACGCTTATATCTTCGAAGCTAATAATCATACAGAAATAAATAATGCATCATTATGTAGTTTATAGAGTCCCATTTATAACAAAATATGTTTCAACCCTCTACCCCTTAACTTTTCGATACAGTAGCGTCAGAAAATTTAGCTAAATTTTACGTGATTTTGTTTCACCGCACGCCGTTTTAAGGTTGATAACTAGTGAATGATAATGATAGCGGTAACCTCAGCCCGGCATTCCGTAGATGACGGTAAGAGCTAACGGGCGTATATGATAGACCAAAATAAAGTGGATTTAAAATTTATTTATTTTTTAGATAAAAAAATTAGTGACGAAAATTTAGAAATGCCGCGAAAATCTAGGGGAAAGTACTATAAGAACCGACGAAAGTTGAAGAAACAGCTAGAGAAGAACGAGAGGAATCCGAAAAAGCTCGCTAAGTCATCAACCGAAAGGTCACGGGAATGTAGAGCGTCAAAAGTCCGCGCGCTAGGATTCGTTTCACCCGAGTTCGACTCTAGTGCCACAACCTTCCACTTCAGCTGCACAAATTGAGCCTGAATAGCAAGAATAGATGGAGATTGATGTCATCGATCCAAATTTTCAAATTTTCACATCGAGCATGGAATGCCAATGTACGTCGCCAGTCTTCACAACTTCGGTGGATAATGAACGTATTACGTCACAAACCTTTACATCGCCGATGCATTCTGAATCTAGACAAGAACAAGAGCAACAAAAAGAAGAGTACATTAGATCCGATACGTATAGTCAAATTTATAACAAGGCAACTAAGGAGTTTGAAAAATTGTTTGGGAAGAACGATTCCCTCAGCTGCTTTTTTAAGTAAATAAAGTAAAATATTTTTTTCATTTTATTTCTGAAAAAATCAACCGGGCACAGTGGCAACTGTGCCGCAGCCTACAACGTAGGGCTACGTCAACTGTCCTTCGCTGAATACTTTGCTGAAGCACGTAGAACTAGTGAGATAGTGCTGTGAAATAGTGACAGTTGACGTAGTTCTACGTTGTCTGTTGCAGCACAGTAGCTACTGTGCCCCTTTGATTTTGATTTTACTTACTGGACAAAAATGCTGTATTACCGGGATGCTTATTTCTAGCTTTTGACCTGGTACATTTTTGTTCATGACTGCAATAGACTTTGATACATAGTAATTAATATTTAGTGCTTAAATAAGTAAAAGATTAATAACTTGACATGTTATGTAAATATTTAGTTCTTAAGAAAAAGCTCAGGGTTATTAAAAAGCCCACCTTGTTGTCCTTTTCTGAACTTAGTATGATTTCTGCTGTAATTGCTTCGTTTCGTTGAAACCCGTAGGTTTAAGAAATGTTCTATTGTAATTGTTTTGTATATTCACGAATGCACTTTTGTTTCTCCCAATTCAATTATAATTGTCGTTTGTTTTACTGGGAACGTTTTCTCGATCAAATTCTCATTATGTGGCCAAGAAACGACAATTTTTATACGGCCGCTTTAACATTTAGGTCCAAATGTGCAGGTGCCCAGATGTTCGGTGCCCAAATATTCAGACAAAAAATCGTAAATATTTCTTAATGTTTTAATGATAATGAGATACGAAGGGAAAAAATTTGTGCACACCACTTGCTTAAGTGGGGAGAAATATAGGAACACTACAATTTTTTACGAAGCGTAATTTCATGACTCTACAATTGAATGTTCCCAGTTGTCCGTGTGCCCAAATGTCCGGCGCCCAGATGTCCGGTACCCAAAAGCCCGGTGCCCAAATATCCGCCCCGTCTTTCAGACAGAAAATCGTAAATATTAGGTATGCAACTTAATTCTCGGCCCCTAACCGCAAGCGATGATAGAACGTCGGCAAATGCAAATAGCTGTGTGCGATAATGGCTGATTGCAACGCCATCCAACAGCTTTCCAGGCAACCGTAACCGCTCATAGCTGTAGTGCCAGAAGGGACGAAAGTTGACGGTGAAAGCAATGTCGTTCGAGAAGCAACATTTGAGGCACTGTCTCCTGTTCGTGTTTCAGCTGAAAAAAAAGTTCCTCGAAAGCCCAGCAAATGATCTGTGCTACTTTGGGCGAGGCTGCTGTGTCCTACAGTACGTATAAGAAGTGGTTCCAGCGGCTTAAGCAGGGAAATTTCGATCTCTGTGATGCAGAACGTTCGGGACAGCCACAGAAAGTTGACGATGAGGAACTGGAATAACTGTTGGACGCAGATCCCTGTCGCACACAGTCAGAGCTTGCCCAGAAACTCGGAGTAACACGTCAAGTCATTGCAAAGTGCCTGCACAAGCTGGGACGGATTCACGAGGAGGGCCTTTGGGTGCCCCACCAACTCACAGCTGCGAACAAGTCTAGGCGCTACGATGTTGCTGTGTTCTTGCTCTCCAGATTCAAGAAGAAGGATTTCCTCCACAAGATATTGACCTGTGGTGAGAAGTGAATCCTCTACGTCTACGATAATCCTAAGTGGCGCAAATCGTGGGTTTATCCAGGTCAGCCTACCACCAGTACCGCCAAACCGAATATCCATGCCAGGAAGTTGTCGCTGTGCATATGGTGGGATCAGCGCGGTGTCGTACACTATGAGTTGCTCAAACCTGTTGAAACGGTCAATGCTGAGTGTTATTGTCAGCAACTCATTCGTGTGAGTGACGCAATGGAGGCGAAAAGGCCATACACCGGCAAGGGCAGAAGGGCGGTCCTGTTGCTTCAGGATAACGCACGTTCTCACACCGTGAGAACGACTTTAAAACACGATCAACGACCTAGGATGGGAGATTTTGTCCAACCCGGCGTATTCTCCAGACTTCGCCCTGTCGGATTATCATCTTTTGCGCTCCCTGCAACATCACCTGAGTTATACGCACTTCACTTCTGTCGAGGAGGTCCAAAAAGTATTGGTGACTTTATCAACTCGAAACAGCACTCTTCTTTTCGCAGTGGCATTCGGCAACTCCCTGACCGATGGCTCAAATGTATCCAACACGACGGAGATTATTTCCCTGATTAGGTACGTATTCGATTTGCTATAATTTGCTGTCAACGTGTCGTGCCTGTGACCGAGAATTAAGTTGCACGCCTAATATTTCTTAATTTCTTAATGAAAATGAGATATTGGGGAAAACATTTTGTGCAGACCACTTGCTCAAGTAGGGAGAAATACACGTGTATAGGAACACTAAAAAATTTTACGCAGCGCAATTTCATGGCTCTACAATTGAATGTGACCAGTTGTCCGTGTGCCCAAATGTCCTAAACTCGGTGGAAATATCTAAAATGGTGATGAATGAAGGTACTAGTGACGATAATAGTGAAGATAAAGATAATGTGGAATATTCCACTCAGTGGTATGGTGGAATTAGCTGAAATGGTTCTGAATGAAGGTAATGATAACAGTGTAGATGAAGGTGGGGCAAATGGAGATGATAACAGTGAAGATAATGTGGATTATTCCACTCAGTGACGTAGTGGAAATAAAAATATCTGAAATAGTGTTGAATGAAAATACTGAGGATGATAACAGTGAAGATAATGATGTAGAATATTCCAGTCAGTGACACAGTGGAAATAGCTGAAATGGTTCTGAATGAAGGTAATGATAACAGTGTAGATGAAGGTGAGGCAATCAGAGATGATAACAGTGAAGATAATGTGAATTATTCCACTCAGTGACGTAGTGGAAATAGAAATATCTGAAATAGTGATGAATGAAAATACTGGGGATAATAACAGTGAAGATAATGATGTGGAATATTCCAGTCAGTGACACAGTGGAAATAGCTGAAATGGTTCTGAATGAAGGTAATGATAACAGTGTAGATGAAGATGATGTAAACAATTCCACTTAGTGACGTAGTGGAAATAAATGAAGTTACTCTGAATCAGTAAAGGAAATGAAAACAGTAACAGATTTTCGAATCTCGGCGAGGCATGGTTGTTATGTTTGTCTTATGGCACTGATGCTCCCCCTTCCCCGGAACCAGTGACCCTAAAGTAGGGACGGGCGACTGCTTATAGCCCACTTCGTTGCTCACGACGGTCGTTAAAGCCCCATTAAAAAAAAAAAAAAAGTTCATTCAATGAAATAGCTGAAATGATTCTGAATGAGGTTAATTGTGATGCTAACTGTGAAGTTCCAGTAGCTGCTCATCTCGGACGAGTGGTCTGAAGCCAGCACCTCAGACCACTCAGTTTCTGGGGTCGTGGCTTATATTGATTTTGTTTTAACCTAGTAAAATTCAAAATTCTTTTGACCTGTAATTAAATGCAAAGTTCATGTTCCAGCCGTTGATTGTGCGGTAACCTCATAATCTCAAATTCCAAAGCAAAGGAGCTATGATATCAGAGATCTTCACCTCAATTTGGAAGAGCGTGGTTTCTGTACAGTGTCATCTGCTGGTCCCTGAAACCGCCTGCTCACGCATACCACACAGGGGGAGCGGGGGCCGAAGTGTAAAAGAAACTCCGTTCAGGAGGCAGAAATGTGTTTGTTCATCAGTAAATTCGTGACATCGAACGCAGTTATTCATGCTGTTGATGTAACTTTGACCCCAGGGAAATGCGGGATGAGCCGCATGCCGCAGGTGGAAGCTGTTATTCCCGGAGGTCAGGGCCGTGCGCTGGAAGGGATAGAACGTTTTTTCATTGCAGGTCTCCCTAACAGCACAGCTACAAATCACAGTTACCGCAAACAGCCTGTGTTTATTTAGTCTACGTAATGACGACTTGTTTAGCTAATCTTCTGCGACTTAAAATGTAAAGTGCACGCGATTAAGCCTACTGATCGAGTACAAACACTCCTCTATTGCACTACAGATATTTATATGTGTGTTTTTATTTTTTTTATGTATTTATGGATATGCATAAATATATATGAGTGCGTAGTTTTTGTATTCTCAAGAGCGTAGGTAGCCATGCGAAGTCACCAGCGGCGTATTTAGAGGAAAGGGGCAATGACCCCCCCCCCCCGAAGTGTTTCATCTTTTATGCTTTTGGTTAAAATGCGACTTACATTAGAAAAAAATATTTAGATTAATAAAAACGTATTAACTTACATTAGAAAAAATGCTTTCATCTATTTTTCATTAATTTATTTTGTTCTGGTGAATTTTAAAAAGTACTGTTTTCTGCCCCCCTCCCCCGAATGCGAATCAAGCTTAGCCAATGCTTCCTGTACCAGCGTGCTTTGCGCGCTGACATTTCAAAAGTAAATAACATGTCCTCAAGTTACGCTAATGAAAGGCCGCCCAAAATACTGCAAATTAGACGAATAATTTAGCTTTTTTAAAAGAAACATGTTTATGTAATTAAGACAAATACATCAAAGAAAAACCAAATAACAAAACAAAGAAAAACTCATTTACCTTCAACAAATAGTTTGTTTGAATGAGGTGATGTCCTTGACGTTTCCTGTCGATGAGGTATATCTGTAGCAGAGTAATGGCCCTCTTTTATCCAATCAGCTGCAAACCGTTTTGCTGGAAAATCTTCTAAACCAGGTTCATTTATTATAAACAGTAGAGATTGAATGTTCATTTTGTTCCTTTGTTTGGCCATGGTACTGTTCATGACCAAGCAAAAGAAAATCTTTAAACCACCACTGGTACTTAATTCTCGAATGAAGGTGAACACGAATTAGACGTATCGGAATTCTGTTGGACTGTTGTTGATGCTGGGGGTCCAGAAGACAAACTATCACTCACTCATGCCTTATTCTTTTTCTGTTTTATAAACAATTCAGATAAAACCATTTGACGTTTCATTTTGTAAGTATAGTTGCTTGTATAGGCCTACTAACTTCAGTATCAACAAACGAAATTAATAATAATGTGGAATGTAATAACGAACACGTTGCTTCATAACTGTTATTATCCATGCGTTTACTGAATTATGCAGTGTTGCCAACACTCATGTTAAAGAAACATATTTGAAATACAGCACGCAATTCCCGCGCAATCCGCTTGCTGCGCAAGTATGTTAATGCCTGCAGTGTCACTTGATGCTAGCTAGCAGACGACGCGCTTCGAATAGAAATCGACAGATTAGTTATTCAATAAATTATGACAGAAAATTTGATCCTGAGCAACAGGCATAACAATAGTAAAATGTCATTTTAGTGCCTGGAGGCAAGAGAGGGGGAAAAACAATTTTTCCCGGCAGGAAAAAATATTGCTGTCATTAGCCCGGGACACAATACACACACACAGACACAATTTTACCCGGGACACAATTTTACGAGCCCAGGAATTTCCCCCCTTCCCCCTACCCCAAATTTTTTTTCTATATACACCCCTGGAAGTCACCTAACCTTAATTAATAGATTACGGGCTAAAGTTGGTGGAAAACAAACTCAAGACTCTCTATTACACATAGACTCGAACCAAGATCTATGTACACACGGAGTTATCACTCAGCCACAGGGTGACGTGAACAACCCAGCTACAATACCAGTCAGTTTTCATTGAAATAATATCCCAGGGTATCAAAAACCACTCAGCCACGAGGAGACTCGACTCAAAAAACTGAGACCTAAATTCCGAACAGTTTATAGAGTAAAAGCCCTTTGCCGGTGGTGATTTTTGAACACGCACCCTTCTGCTCCGGAGCAGAATGCTTTCCCAATCAAGCTATACCGACGAATTTTGTCGCCTCAACTTTGCCGTCTGGCCATGTGCGTTTAGGTTCGTCACATACATACATTCTCCCCTTGAGAAAGGGCTGGGACGGAATAGTAGGTTTTCGGGTTGGCCGGCAAACCACGCTTGAAGGAGGAATTCTCACGAATTCCAGGTGATGTGTGGAACGAACATCTCACATTTTTCGAAGAACCCAAGGGCCAGATGATTGATTTTACATTCGGACGCCAAAAAAAGACATTTGCCGATGGCGGAAATCGAATCCTTCTGTTCCGGAGCCGAATGCTTTTCCAATTAAGCTACCCCGACAAGTGCTTATCACTGCTACTGGAAGCCTTGACATGTGTCTCACCTCTGAGGTAGGAAGGTCACAAGTTTCAGAAACCAAGGTTGTGGGACACCAGAAATCTCTCAGCCACCAGCTACAAACTGAAGTCACTTATCAGTTTGCCAAGGTTTCGGAGCATCAGAAACCACACAAGGGGGTGACTCAAGCAATCTGGGCCCAATCACTTTCAGGAAACTTGAAGAATGCTGAATTTTCATGGCGAAAGGGATCTCCTTTGGTCACAATTTCCCAACATAGTTGAGAATCCTGTGTATTAATGAAATCATGGCAAAATCCTAGTGATGGCATATTTTAAAGGTATAGTTTTGAATTGCGGGATTACTGGGATGACTTAATTGTAAGAGAAACTAAGTTACAAGAATTCCTCAAAATTACACTTCAGAATTCCTCAACTATATGGTGCAGTCAAATTACACAAAGCAAGTGCTTTCCCTATAGTTGACATCAAGCTTTCACCACTGTCAAACCTCTAATAACACCTCCTGGACCACCTAAAAAGCTTTTTTCCAGTCCTCGGGCACTCATAAAGAATTCAAAAGAGCTTGTAAAAGTTAGAAGAGCTCCATAATATGGAACACTCAGTTCTTGCAGATCTCGATGTGGTATCTATATATACAACATTAACTTTGATCTGCTTGTTGAATTTTTGGCGGAAGATCTTGCAGACCAAAGTGTTTACCTCGGACATAGTAAAGAAATGCTCGCTGGATTCTATAAACTGCTGTTATTTACTTTCAAGCATAACTTCTTTCAGTTTCAAAAAAAAAATTCTACAAACAGACATCAGGCTTAGTAATGAGTTCTCCTTTAGCTCATTTTCTGGCAAACTACTATTTGGGAAAACTTGAAGATGAAGTTATACTACCCCAACCTTCATTATTTGCCTGTACGTAAGATATATGGATGACATCCTCATAATAGTTGACAACAATGAGCAAACGTCCTTTAATACCCTTCGTAATTCTCTAAAATTCACTTTAGAACTTCGGCAAGACAATAGGCTTAACTTTCTGGATGTGACCCTTATAGACTCAGGAAGAAAAAATACTGTAAATTTATGTAAAAACCTACCAATACACTAATAAAGTTCTGAACTGCCTCTTTTACCATTCATCCTATATAAAATTTTGATCTGGCCTCACAATTCGTGGGAAAAATAGAAGCACTGGGTTCTTGAGAAGCATCGAAGAAACTCCATAAAAAAAATTAGAGTACCCTTGCTGAAAATAATTATCCTTCTGCAATGATAGAAAATTTTTTAACAAAAAGAATTGAAATCGTAAGCAATCAAGGAATAACATCAAACTTACCAGAAAGGTTACTCACCATAAGGGTCTGTTTTAAAAGCTTCGGAGGATTAGCTTAAAATTCCAGGTTCATCTGGCTCCGCACCTGAAAAATAAAACTTTAAAAATTCTTCCTTTCCATTAAACAAAAAAAGAAAAATGTTCTGCTACAAGAAGGAGTGATCTACAGTGTACACTGCAATTGTGGTAAACATATGTAGGAGAAAATGGGAGACAACTTCTCACCCATGTAGCAGAACATAAAGCTGCTACGAGGAACGTTTCCAACAAGACAGGCCTTGACAGACACATACAGAATACCGGACAACCGGTTAACTGGGACTCTTTTAATATTTTCTCACATCAACAGCACTGTGTAAAACGGAAATTAGAGGAAGTCTACAAATCAAAAGAAGAAGATGTACCACAATTAACGAACAGAGAGGCTGGGTATTGCTGCTTGGGTGGCAGCATCAACTGTCTTGAGTCAGTCCCTACGACGGGTAGGTGCACAACCTGAAAATTTGACAAAAGGTAATATTTAAGTCATTGTAGAAATCCTCGTATTACAAAAATGTACTTTTAAGATAACTGAGAAGGAAGAAGGCTGCTGAATGTCGAGTCGACATATACAGCCGTGGAGAAGTTGACAATCTTCCACACACTCGTGCGTTGGATACTTGGTGTTCATAGGCGTAGCGTCGGAAGGGGGGTTGGTGTGGTCTAAGGGAGCACGTGCCCCTCAGCTTTAGAAAATTTAAATGCGAGGGCGAGTCTGCGATGGGGCAGTAAATATGAATGGGAAGTTTAACAGAGTCGCTACGAAATTCAAAAAGGAAGAACCAAGAGTTTTTTACACACTGATTTTAGCTGGTTTTCGTTTTTTTTTTTTTTTTCGGCAAAATGCTATCGATTTAGGGAAACTCATTATATATTATTCATGTATCAGCAAAAAGATTTGTAATATTTAAAAGAAATTGTAAAAAAAAAATAGAGGACTTTATTTTTAGAAAACTTAGCATCTTGTCAAAAATACACTGGACTGTTCTTCATTGTTCATTAACAGCAATGACTGAAGTGTAATGTATAACAAAAAATGCTTGTTGTGCAACTAAACTACCCAAATTTTGTGACATTTACGGAGAACCTGTTTCGCCGCCCCGGTGGCGCAGTGGTCTAAGCGATGGCCGCTGATCATTCGTCTGAAAGGGGTCCGGGTTCGAATCCCGGTGAGGCATGGATGTTGTGTTTGTCTTACGGCACTGGCTCTTTCCCTTCCCTGGAACCAGTGACCTTAAATTAGGGACGGGCGACTGCTTATAGCCCATTGAGTTGCTCACGGTGGTCGTTAAACCTCTAATTAAAAAAAAAAAAAAAAAAAAAAAAGAACCTGTTTCCCAGAATGGCCTCCCTTCTCCCCTGGAAAACATCAGTTTGTACACTAATGCTAAAAAAATTAAGGATAATATCAGTTTCGACTCTTCCCGTCTCAGGACTGCAACCAAAATGCTCTAGATATGAAACGTATTGGACTGAACGAAAATTCAGAACCAAACGAACACTAGAGGATCCACCATAGTGGCCAAAATAAATAAAACTGCCCCCTGGAGCTGATTTGCAATGCACATCTCGTGCAGAACACAAGTGTTTTACGGTGAAGAAAGTGTCCAATATGCTGTATGTTTGCCTGTCACAGCTACACATGCAGTACAGCGCTTGGGCATACTTAGCACCAGATTATCAAACTGTGCTTGAGGTGCAGAGTCCCACTCTTTTTCCAATGCTGTCCGAAGTTGCTCCAGGATGTGGATGGCGTTCTGCAATACGTTTTCCGAGTGTGTCCATGCATACTCAATGGGGTTTAAATCGGGAGAACGAGCTGGCCGTGTAAGCGGGTGATATCCTCACTTTCTAGGTATTCCTCCACTACGACGGCTCGATGAGGACGTGCGTTGTCGTCAATAAGCACGAACTTAGGTCCCATTGCACCCTGAATAACCGGACATATTGTTGCAGAATGAAATCGTGGTACGTCTATCATGTCACGGTGCCTCTTTCAAACACATGGAGGGGTGTACGTGAACCCAACATTATTCCGCTCCACACTAGAATCCCACCGCCACCAAAACGATGATGTTCAAGAGTGTTGGAGGTGTTGTACCGAATCTCAGGTGCTCTCCAGATGAATACACGACGTGAATCATTGTGCAGACTAAACCTGGATTCATCAGTAAACAAAGCACAGGCCCATTGGTCAGCTGCCCAGGCACGATGTTCTCAGCACCAGGCAACACGAGCTATTCGATAAGCTGCAGTTAACGGGATGCATCTGGCGGGTCTACGGGAATATTCATTCAATCGTCTGTACACGGTATACCTGGGAACCGTGATCGCTGTGTCAAGGTCCCATGCTGTACTCTGCCTCTGCCGTCTGGCAGTTAGTGACAAAAGACGGTCTTGCTGCGGCGTTGTAATCCACGGACGTCCAAAAATTAAGCTCCATTCGGCCCCCTTCCCCAATGTTCATAGTCTAGCAACGTCCGTGGATATTTGCCAGGGGTGACCGATGTACGATTACAGTATTCCAACCGGTCGTAAACTTTAGACTCTATTCAGGAACATGTTGACGCGACGTCACACTTTTCTCCACACGCTTCAGTAAGTTGCAAATGGCGAAACTCATCGCCCACAAAAATCAAGTTCTCTGTGGAGACTAACGTTTCAGCTTAATCCCCATTTTTGAACTTTCTCAACACAGCTGAAATGCACGCCTGAGTTTAAAACGCACAGTATTGCAATTCAGGTACATTTCTGTATCACGGTTGTCTACAGATTTACTTGTGCAACAATCACCCCCTGCAAACTCATTTTCTTATCGGCGCATGTACAGTGAAGCCTGTCTAGCAAGGTAATTGACGGTCCTGTGGAAAACTTGCCGTCGTGGCAGATGACCGCCAAACAGAGTGGTTCAATTTGACAAAATATCACCCCTTCCCCACTTGAAATTAAAGGAAGGCGTACTTTTGCAATGGAGCCTGCTGTGTAGTGCTTGTTCTTTCTTACTTCTTTCCCAGCCATTTTGTGATTTACGAATGTTATTCACTAAACCTCTTACTAAGAGCCAGAAGTAAGACTAAGGAATGGAATAAGATGTTCAGAACATACGTACGTTGTCGCAAATCGGGTTTCCCTAATACATGTTGCCCCGTTGGGAGCGGAATGTAAGATGATGCTGAACGTAATAGTAACACTACTGCGGTTGAGCTTTGAATCCACTTCCACCTTCTCCCTTCTGTCTCTTACTCTTAAGGTCAGCGATGTTTTCTTTTACCATCTGGAGCGTACCATCAAGCTTCTTCAAACAATACAGCCACTGGTGAGAAGGCTAAGTTCGTTGAAATGAGGGGTGCGAACTCCTTCGTGTGCGTCCTCATTTAGGGCAGTTAAAGACTGAACATGGCCAAGACTGGTGGCGCAGTGGTCTAAGTGATGGCTTCTGATCATTCGTCTGAGTTAGGTCCGGGTTTGAATCCCGGTGAGACATGGTTGTTGTGTTTGTCTTACGGCACTGGCTCTCTCAATTCCCTGGAACCAGTGGCCCTAAATTAGGGACGGGCGACTTCTAATTATAGCCCACTGAGTTGCTCATGGTGGTCGCTAAACTCAAATAAAAAAATAAAAAGACTGAACATGCGCACCCTAGTTAACAGAAAACCATAGCGTTCACAAACAATTTTTCTAAAAACTTGACAGACCCCAAGGACCATCCAACATGTACAATCTGGTGAAGGGTGGTGACAAGGAGAGAAACAGAAAATGTTTCATATTTTTAAACTCACGGCCTTTTTGTTATCTTTCTAGAACTTCCTAGCAAGATTTTTCTATAAATTTCGCATGTTGGTGACCACGAAATGCAGGCATATTCTCTTATGCGTTTCAAAAACGTCTGCCCGTGGCCGCGTCCCACAGGTAGCCACCAAATAGGGGTCTCGTATGCATTGTTTATGATAACATTTGTGCCAGCCAAAATTGCCCTCTTTGGCAAGTGACCGCCAACACAGGTTTTACTGTATGCGATGTATGAATGAGTATTGCTAACCATACGCTTGATGCGCAGGACGGTCCCAAATTGTTCGAACATGTGACCAGACAGTGTGCTTCCATTTCGCCATATGAGTAGTCAATCTAACATCATCAGCGCTTTCGCTTTGAAGGGAACCGGTTTCAGTTCGGGAATTGAGGAAAACTTAAACGACTTCATGTTTTCCGAGTGTTGCCTCAGGAACCAATGGGCAGCCAAGTACGAAATTTCGTCAAGGGACCTTACATATTTCATACATATTACAGCGTTTGAGTAGATTTTGGTATATTCCACACTATATGAATATACGAGTAGCAAGATTGTCTAGCTAAATTAAAATAAAATTGCGTGCAATGTGTTTGAAAAGCACCCTCTTCATTTTTGTACGTGCTATGTTTTATACGTTCTGAGATATGAAGGAAATACGATATGTCGGTCTAAATAGAATTAGTTCCTTATGCAGAAGGTCTTGCGTGACCGGCAGACACGCAATGACCTTCAGTGTCAAAGAATGCGTCATCAAACGACCTTCGTCTGATTTTCACCATTCACTATTTCCACTTTGGATTAACGTTACAGAACAGACCGAAATTCTTACTAATAAAAAATGCTCATGAGAAATTCAGAAGAACGCCGACAGTGCTCGTATTTTGACACAACACAAAGATGTTCGAATTTATCGCTTTGTCCGTCAATCGATTTAACCGAGTGTCTGAATCTGAATCTTAATCAAAATAAATCGGATTGCGAAAATTACGTTCATGTATCGAGCAGAAATGACATTCATATTCAAGATTTTTTTCATTTCTCTGGCATTTGATTTTTCCATTAAGTGGCAATAGCGAATAGTACAGACGATATAACATATATGCATCATTTTTAAATTTCCCAGTCGTATACTTAGTAACAGAACTAAGTATACGACTGGGAAATTTAAAAATGATGCATTTGTTTTTGCATAAATTAAACACAGTATATAGTAGAGCTGTATGGAGTCAGCTGATTTTTTTTTATTTTTTTTTGATTGGGGGTTTAACGACCACCGTGAGCAACTCAAAAGGGCTATAAGCAGTCGCCCGTCCCTAATTTAGGGTCACTGGTTCCAGGGAAGGGAGAGAGCCAGTGCCGTAAGACAAACACAACATCCATGCCTCACCGGGATTCGAACCCGGACCCCTTACGGACGAATGATCAGAGGCCAGTGCCTTAGACCACTGCGCCACCGGGGTGGCCAGCTGATTTTTCCAGTTGATTGAAGGCTGGCGTTCCCGCTGCCCGAGCCGACCTATTACGGTGTTCTTTAGCCACAAGTATGGCCCCTGACCCACACTTTTCAAATAAACAAATAGACAAAACAAATATTGGCCGCCCCGGTGGCGCAGTGGTCTAAGCGATGGCTTCTGATCATTCGTCCGAAAGGGGTCCGGGTTCGAATCCCGGTGAGGCATGGATGTTGTGTTTGTTTTACTGCACTGGCTCTCTCCCTTCCCTGGAACCAGTGACTCTAAATTAGGGACGGGCGACTACTTATAGCCCATTGAGTTGCTCACGGTAGTCGTTAAACCTCCAACCAAAAAAAAAAAAAAAAAAAAAAAAAAAAATTATTTGTTGAGACATTTGTTGATTACCATTGGAACTCAATCACACTTCTGTCATGTAAGAATATCATACTATGTAAAGAAAACCCGAAAGCCAATGAAATCGCTATACACTTTCTACATATTTACTTGAATGAGTTGCACTATGCTAGTAGGACTGTACAATAGGTGTGAGCGCGGGCTTCTTTATCGATGCCCGAGTCCAGCCCAGATCCGGCCCGGGTCAGTTATATCATTATTTGTGATTGTCCCGGACCACTGTGCATATGAACATTTGGGCATACTTCTCCTATGTGAATAAGGAAAAAACGAAGCATTGTTTTACTCCTATTTATATTTCCATCATCAGATAAGAATGTTAAGGCTTCCTATTAATGTCGACTCACCCCTCCTCCCCTCCCTCCAAAAAAAAAAAAGAGAGAGAATTGTTATTATGTGCATTATATTCAGGTAACAGGACGTCCTTCATTTTGTTTTCCAAATGTACCAAGTAAATTTGTTTACCTCGGCTTTACCTTAATATTTTTGCCGAATGACTAAAAATTCCCATTTTTCATATTGTAGGTAGCAGAACTTTAAATTTTAGTCGCCAAAAAACTTTATGCTATCAGTTCTCATCGTATTTAGGAAGTGATACATAGTTGTTATTTAAAACATTCACACACGTTTTTGAGTTACGAAATGCAAGTAATCAGTAACTAAGAATTTTAGCCAAAGAACAAAAGAGAGACTGTGCATACACTCAACGCCCAAAAAATAGTTGCACCTGGATAAAAGCAATCGACAGGAATGAAACTTGATGGGTAGGTTTGACATCGTGAGACATGAAAATGTCAAGTATCACGCTCGGCCGCGCATGTGACGCAAGCAAGGAGGGGTCGTAGCGCTGTGCCTGACAGGCTATATAAGGTTGCGCGTGCTTGCCATTCTGACTCGTGCTGTTGTGTTGGTTTCATCCTTTGTAACTGAAGTATTCCTCGTAAACAAGGTCGGAAGTAATACGAGCAATTGCAGGAGTTCGAGAGGGGCTGAATCGTCGGGTTCCGGAAAGCGGGATGGTTTTATCGCCGTATTGCACGCCATGCCGATCGTACGGATATCACCATAGCACGCTGTTGGGGGCAGTGGATAGAACAAAGCACGCAGCAGCGACAGGAAGGGTCTGGGAGACATAGACGACCACGGAGAGAGAAAGGACCGATGGGTTGTCTGACATGCGCCGAGTGACCCAACAGCCACGATTGCGGATATTCAGCGAGCAGTGGTGCCCTCCATGCAACGTCCGATTAGTGCCAGCACCATTGGCAGATGGCTGCACGATGTAGGACTTCACGCACGCAGACTGTTACGACGACTGCCCTTAACACCATTGCATCGTCGCCAAAGACTGTAATGGTGTCGTGCCAGACTGTCATGGAGCCACTCAGAATGGCAACGGGTGATCTTCAGTGACGAGTTCAGATTTTGTCTTGGAGGGGACGACCATCGAATCCGTGTGTAGAGGCACAGTGATCAGTGCCAAGATGAACGGTTTGTTGTCGAGCGTCACACGTCCAGAAGACACGGTGTCATGGTGTGGGGTGCACTTGCCTACTATGCAAGATCACATTTGGTGTTCATTACAGGCACGTTGATAGCCCAAAGTTACGTTAATGAGGTCCCGCAACCAGTGGCCAACCTTTTCTGAACGCTCACCCTGGTGCGATTTTCCAACAGGACAACGCTCGTCCGCATACTGCTGCTGTCTCGAGAGCTTGCCTTCAAGGCACTGACATTCTGCCATGGCCAGCCGCATCGCCGATTGAAAATGTGTGGGATACTATTGGACGCGCTATCCACACTCCACCTCTACCGCGCAATCTGCAGGAACTGCGTGAGAAGATTCAAGCAGCATGGATTGGATTATCACAGGACACCATTAGGAACCAGTTCAACTCCATGCCGAGGAGTGTGGCATCCTGTGTGAGCAAACGTGGCGGCCCAACGCCATACTGAGAGACACTACTTATTGGCGTGTATAGCTCAATAAATATTGCACATATCAATCTCAGTGTTTAATCATTTATTGTTCCTGATGGTAACCGTTACCTTCCTCCCGAAGAGCTTTGCAATCCGACACGTCCTTGTGAGTGCAACTATTTTTTTTGACGATGAGTGTATATAGCCTAACCATTCAGTTGTGCGTTTTCCATTGCGTTAGTTAATTCGGTTAGCAGTGTTAAATAATGAATTAAAAGAATGAAAGGGAAAATTAACTTGAACCCCAGCCCATCCCATACGGGTCCAAGTTTTTAGCCAAAGATTTGATATAAAAAACCGCCCGGGCATAGGATGGGCTCGGATCCGTTTCCAGGCTTTTTGTCATAGCTCGGGCCCGTGATCATCTCTACTACGCAACTCAGTTTCAAGCGATGTTGCAGGCGCGTATACACAAAACCTTTCCCCATAACCGAATTTAGGCAAAATATTTCGTTGCGTCTCGTATTTTTCACGTGTGTACAGAAATCGCACTTACGCAGTTAACTGGATTAGGAACATGCATGGGAGGCGGAACCTAATATTTTCAGAGGGGAGGGTCCAACTTCGCCGATAGCGAAAACAATTTAAAAAAAGTAAGGAGAGAGAGAGAGAGAGAGAGAGAGAGAGAGAAATGAAACAACGTCGGGTAGATGAGTATATACTCGTACATATAATCTTCATCAACAATTTTCAATCCACTGCTGGATGAAGGTCTCCCCAAGTACTTTCCATAACTTTCTGTCTTGAACCTGTCTCTTCCAAGTCACTCCAGCAGGCTTTCGTATTTCATCCACATATGGTGCAAAAACATTTATGTCTCTGCCCCATCTTTCGTATGGTCTTGTTCTGGGTCTTTTCCTGCCCCTTGATATTACATCTAATATCTCAGTTGCTCAAAGACGGCACATTCGTCCAGAATTGTTTATCTTCTATGCGGCAAAACACCAAGAAAAATATGTGGTGCTCTATGCACAACAAGTAGTATATTCACTACTTAATTTGAGTTCAAGTTCATTTGTTCAGTTATTTGTTTCTCCGACGTAAATATTTAATGGGTTTCCTGATCTCGAGTAAGAGACATTCGGACTCGGGGGGGGGGGGGGGGGGGAGAGAAAGACCTCACAGAGAGAAGGAGAAAGACCCCTTCTCCGCCCTGGTTATTGTTTTAAAGAAATTTAAAGAATTCTTTAACGATCTTTTTTAAGGAGAAAAAACAGAGCATTGAATAAACTTGTCAGTATTAATTGTGCGAAATCAATTTTCGAAAGTATACATAAAGAGTTTTCCAAAAAACTGCGAAGCATGGTGACGGTATCCAGGAAATCGTTAAAAAACAACAACTGTACATTATATGTGAACCACATATTTTTAAGATGTTCCTGGGTGGACCCCTCAGTGAGGGGGACCATAAAATTCCAGAGGGGGTGCAGACCCCCGCGTCCCCTACCTTCCGCCGCCCATGGGAACATGTGCACTTACTGCTCTATCAAGATTTACTCCGTAAGTAGAGGATTCGCACTTTAGACGCACTGGTTATGCGGACACACAAAGTTTGTTCTGAAGTTTTGTGTGGAAGTTGCATTCATGTACCAACTACATAGCCTTTTCAGAAAGCCATTTTCACGTTCCTTTTCACGTATTGGCTTCAGTTATAGGTTTACTGCACGCATAGCGCTGACTACGGACGGGCAAGGTGAATCTTGCTCCTCCAATACTTTTATTGGGGGACAGTGCCCATTCAATTTTTTTCGTCCTGTTTAATCATAGCGTGGACCAAGCTCCATCTTATAACGCCAAACCGATTTTTTTCAAAAAATTAATAAATAAAATAAGCCGCATAACGTGGACCAAGCTCCACCTTATGAGGCCAAACCGATTTATTTTCAAAAAATTAATAAATAAAATAAGCCGCATAACGTGGACCAAGCTCCACCTTATGAGGCCAAACCGATTTATTTTCAAAAAATTCATAAATAAAATAAGCCGCGTAACGTTGACCAAGCTCCACCTTATGAGGCCAAACCGATTTATTTTCAAAAAATTAATAAATAAAATAAGCCGCGTAACGTTGACCAAGCTCCACCTTATGAGGCCAAACCGATTTATTTTCAAAAAATTAATAAATAAAATAAGCCGCATAACGTGGACCAAGCTCCACCTTATGAGGCCAAACCGATTTATTTTCAAAAAATTCATAAATAAAATAAGCCGCGTAACGTTGACCAAGCTCCACCTTATGAGGCCAAACCGATTTATTTTCAAAAAATTAATAAATAAAATAAGCCGCATAACGTGGACCAAGCTCCACCTTATGAGGCCAAACCGATTTATTTTCAAAAAATTAATAAATAAAATAAGCCTCATAACGTGAACCAAGCTCCACCTTATGAGGCCAAACCGATTTATTTTCAAAAAATTAATAAATAAAATAAGCCTCATAACGTGAACCAAGCTCCACCTTATGAGGCCAAACCGATTTATTTTCAAAAAATTAATAAATAAAATAAGCCTCATAACGTGGACCAAGCTCCACCTTATGAGGCCAAACCGATTTATTTTCAAAAAAATTAATAAATAAAATAAGTCTCATAACGTGGACCAAGCTCCACCTTATGAGGCCAAACCGATTTATTTTCAAAAAATTAATAAATAAAATAAGCCTCATAACGTGAACCAAGCTCCACCATATGAGGCCAAACCGATTTATTTTCAAAAAATTAATAAATAAAATAAGCCTCATAACGTGGACCAAGCTCCACCTTATGAGGCCAAACCGATTTATTTTCAAAAAATTAATAAATAAAATAAGCCTCGTAACGTGAACCAAGCTCCACCTTATGAGGCCAAACCGATTTATTTTCAAAAAATTTATAAATAAAATAAGCCTCATAACGTGGACCAAGCTCCACCTTATGAGGCTAAACCGATATGCTTTCAAAAAATCAATAAATAAAATAAATAAACACTTTTTTTCGATATTCAACATTGCTCATTAGATAACAAACTGGATTGCCAGCCCCATATTGTGTTTGACATGTGTGATGTATTACAGAGGTGAAACACATGACAAGACGACAAATCTGCAGCGATACATTCCGTCGGTGTAGTTTAGTCGGTTAGAACAACTGAGTCCGGAGCGAGGAGGCGAGAGTTCGATTCCTGTCATCGACGAACACATATTCTGGTGATATGTGGTAAATGTTTAAAACAATTATCGAATATAAAATAAATAAAAATACAGAAAAGTATCATGTCTAGTGCCTTTATTTATCTATAATACGCGTATTTTTTTTTTTTTTTTTTTTTTTTTGCGCTTCTTGTTCTTTGTTTGAGTAATCCAGCTCATTCCTCATATTTATTATAACCGTTTGGAAATAAAATCTCTGTGGACATTTTTATAAAATCACAGACTAAATTTTATTTTTGAAAATATTAGTATTCTGCAAAGGAAAATTTCAGTTTGCTTGTTCATTTGCTGATGAGCAATTGCACTTTAAAATATTCGTCGAAGAATCTCGACGTTCACCTTCTTGCTTTTTTTTTAATTTTCCTTTTGACAATGCAAGAGGCGTGTCCCCCCCATGCGCCTGATCTCTTCACGCCTGCCCCCCAATAATTTGGTGAAGTCGGCGCCCCTGGCTGCCCCCGTAGCGTTCTTGGTTTTACACAATACTCAGAGTCAAATTCGAAAATGAACTCATCTAAGCACGTCTTATTCCAAATTTCATCACAATTGGTGTCCGCTTTTGCAAATTACAAACGTATATGCGTCTGTACTTTCGAAGGTTTTTTTCTGTTTGCTTTTAGTGCGTTCTGTTTTTTCATATCTGACTCTCGACACAAACGTTCAGATACTTATTCCATGAGAGGGTATGGTAGTACCAGATGCGTAACTAGGGCGGGGCTACCCCGGGAGCAGCTCAAGACAGGGCGCAAAAATCACTGCGTACAGTCTGATTAAAATCGAAATTGACTTTTGCACTAGTTTCTGATGAAGAATTTACCTATAATTTCTTTCTTTAGTTGCGGTAGCTTGGCTGCTAAAATTCGCATTTTTTTTCCCTCAAAATGTGCAGGGGATGTAAGTTGCTCATAACCAGAAATGATGGCGCGGTTGTTCGTACGTTACAAGATAAGGATGTCTTTCATATTTCGGAAGATCCTCTGTGGGCAATTCAATCATTACTGCCACTTCTGCAAGCTGCATTCGGTTCGTTTAATGTAGTACCAGAAGTCGGAACTCCGGAGTAGTTAGTTGGGAATCTCATCGCTCTCTTCACATTTTGTGTTTTGCCGCCGTAAATGGCGTCCCGAGTCCAGTTCAGTTTCACTACTCAGAACATCCTTGATGTAAGTAAGACTAAGAAAATGCACGAAGTCCTTCTGCTGAGTACTGTCCCCATTTCCTAATAACTTCCAACACAATTAATGAAGGTAAAATGCGGTTCCCGTTTGGGATAAGAAATGACACTTAGTTCCCTAATACACTATTTGCGGTATCATACCCCAATAAAAATACGTATTCTAAAGTTAGATTGTTAAACTACAATTAAAATGGAAACAATTTCGCAAAGGTCTTCTGGTCCACCGAAAAACTAGCCCGTTTTAAAAATCTAATTCACAACCGTTAATCATTATTAGTTATGAATTAACTACAAGAGAATATGATAAAAAAAAGTATAAAATACAGTGTAAAGCGAAACGTCAGAAACAACTCCTGATGGCCAAGTTTAGTTCTTTTGAAAAACTGTAACAGCATATGCGTGTGGCTAATAAACAGTGATGTTTTCAGGCATATACTCGGGGGTGCTTAGCTCCCCTTAAAATCCATGACCCCCCCCCCGTAGGTTTTTGGGTGATCTACCCTAATATTTAGTCTAATTATTTTCGTTTACAGCTGAATATTTGGAGAAATTAATTAAAATAAAATTAAGAAAATGAGAGAAAATATAATAAAAACAATCCACATGAACTTTAATCTGCAATTTCTATCGTCTTTCAGCAAAACGTTAAACTACTTCCAATATAACAAAATATTTGCTACCTAATGTTTAGCAATAGCAGATTATATTATTCTATTAGGAATTATTCCTGTCAAAAGTTTGTTTTTCCTGTCGGTGGGTGGTTTACACCCACTGACAGGAAAAAAAAAAATAAAAAAATAGACACCTCAAACTGGCATCAAAACAGCTGGTTAGTTAGTTTGTTTTTTACTACTACGTGCTAATCTAAATAATCTAAAGGGGCTGAAACCTAGTGGCAGGAGAATGGTTTACACCATACGTTTTCAGAAAACATTGCAATGAATCCTTAAATTAATAATCAGAAACATGCTTATAAGTAAGACGAGGACATTTTTACCACTCCTAAAGTTTTTTTGTTTTTTTTTTTGGGGGGGGGGGGTATCCAGCTTTATCTTACTAGCATCCTCAATATTTTACACCACCCCATTGTGAAATCCGTGGTGCACTACTGAATTAATTAAAGTAAAGGTATAACATTTTCACATTTTTAATCACTTGTATGTGTAGATTTCTTGAAATTTGCATTTGCGATATACGAATATAAGAACATTTTTATACTCTATTTAAAATTTTGTTACATGTATTAATGTACAAGTTATACAAACAACAAAATTGTGATTATGTATTTTTTTTTAATCAGTAAAAAAATTTCAGCCCCCTCAAAATTTGTAATTGCGCCCCCGGACAAAAAACTCTGAATGCAACGCTGGTAATAAATTATGTAGATTTGTCCGTAATCAACGGACAAGACCAATATTACTGTCCTAAAACTCATGCAACAAGCAGGATTATAATATTTCAGGCGATAAACATTGGTTCCAAGGAACCGTTTTCGATAGATTCGTCAAAAACTTTTTGCCAACACTGGATCAGAATCAGACGATATGAGATGTAGCTATTTAATGCGTAGCTTCCGAAATAGGGCAGCCCCAAACCGGATTCTTAGAACCGACCTTGAAACTTCTTTCACTTTAGTGGCAAAACCGCACGATTTCAGGCTAAGACAGACGTCTGTGTGTGAAAGTATTTTACCAACTCATCGGAAAAAATACTGACAAAAAATCAAACAAGAAACACGGCAACGAATTGTCGGGTGTAATGAGCACGTCTTCCGAATTTTTTTCCACACAAAAGTAGTTTTCCAAAGCAAATTTTTAGAAACCCCAAAAATCAGCGGGAAAAAAATGCATTTACCCCCCCCCCCCCGTCCCCCTAACGTAGAAACTTTAGAGGTGCAAAATGGTGGACTGAGGCTAAGGATCGAGAAAGTTGGAAAATAGAATTGTTTTTTTCAGCCTGTTATCTAGAATCTGTAAAACATTTACAAGTAGAAAAAGCTACTTACTCCCACTAACGGAAGAAATTTGCTTTAGGAAAATTCACAAAATGTTTCTCATCACGGAAGATATCTGAAACAAAAGGAATTTCTCAAGTGAAACAATTAGAATAAGATCCGCAGAAAAAAAGGCACCTATTATGGCCCTACGCCTCCGATGTAATATAGCCCTACGCCTCCAACTGTGTGAAGATTTAAGAAGAAAATGACACCAAAATATTTTTCATGGTGAAGAAAGGTTTTCCCTTGGGCTTTATAGAATAGGATACAGCCTTGCAAATAGGAATATGCACTTCCGCCCCTAGCGACAGGAATGCGCATTATGAAAACAAAAATAGAAAATATACGCAAAATATTCTTCATAGTGGGAGCTATGCGAGGGAAAAAGAAGTTTTCAAGTACGACTTTCAGAAGCAGAGACAACAGGAAAGCAATTCATGCAAGTAAGCCTTGGGGGGGGGGCACAACTTTTCATTATTTTGCGCAGGAAATACACACAAAATGTTATCCGTAGTGAGCAGTATCTGATCAAAAAGAAACTTTTCCAATCCGATTTTTAGACGCAAACATATTGCTAACAAAAATATGCACTAAAACCCCTAGTGGCAAAATTGTGAATCATAGAAAAGAATTATGTACGGATTACAGATAAAGAATGTATGGATTATAAAGAGTGTGTGCATTGTAAATAGAATTGTAAGAATGTGATATAAGAATGTGTGGATTATACACTGCCGTGCAAAAATTAAGGACGAGACGGTTTTTCGAATGTACCGTCGTGCAGAAGTGCTCCACATCGACTCAAATCATACCATAAGATCCCCAAGATGTAAGAATATGAGACAAGTGAGCAAAACCGTCCAAACAAGGAATCCAAAGGATACAAAGGCACTTTATTGTAAAGGTAGCTTCGAGCACAACTGGACAGAAGACAGAAACGTCCATGTGACAGGCGGCTGCCAAGAAAAATCCAATCTTTAGTAGGGGATATGATCACCCCTAACTGCGTTGCAGGATTTACAACATCTGTCCATGCTGAGGACGAGATTGTCAAGGATCTGTTGAGGCATCGCGGCCCATTCCTCTTCTAGCGCCAATCGCAGCTGCGGAATCGTTGCTGGCGGCTGGTGACCTGCTGCCAAGCGTCTCCCGAGAAGGTTCCACATGTGTTCGATTGGATTTAGGTCCGGGGACCTTGCGGGCGAACCCATGCGTTGAATATCTTCACTCTCCAACAGCTCTACGACAGCCACTGTACGATGAGATGTAGCGTTGCCGTCCATGAAGAGGATCTCAGGACTCACAGCACCTCTAAACAGACGCACGTGAGGCAGGAGAACCTCGGTACAATAGCGGACACCAGTGACTGAACCACCTTGGAAGATGTGGAGGTCAGTACGGCTACCAAGCATGACACCGCCCCAAACAAGAACTCCGCTACCTCCAAACCGGTCCCTTTCGATGATGTTGGAGGTGTGATTGCGTGTTCCCTGCTTTCCCCAGATGTGTATACATCCAGAATCGCTCGTCAGGCTAAATCGGATCTCATCCGTAAAGAGAACTCGACTCCATTGCTGATGTGTCCAGTTCTTGTGTTCCTGGCACCACAAAAACCGCCGTCTCCGATGAGCAGGCGTTAATGGCACACACCGTACTGGTCGTCGTGCAAATAGACAACCTTTGTGCAACCTCCTGGTCACGGTAAAACGCGATAACGGACGTCCAGTTGTTTGTTGCATGTGCTTTGCGATTTCTCCCGCTGTCTGCCGTCTGTCTCTTCTCGCTTGTAGGACAATATACCGGTCGTCCACCGCCGTGGTTGCTCGTGGACGACCACTGCTCAACTCTCGGACAACTGTTCCTGTCGTTTGAAATGCTCTCCAAGCTAGTGAAACGATGCTGTGAGCGATCCCTAACTCCTCTGCCACACCAGTCACACTTCGACCTTCTTCCAACTTCCCAATGACGCGACCTCGGATAAAATCATCCAGATGTCGTCTACTGGATTGCCTGTTGGCCATATCACACGGTGGCAGCAACTCGACGTCGTTCAAACCGATGTACACCGTGCAATAGCTTTCACCGAATTGCTGAGCGTACACCGCCCGTCTGCTTTATTCCCTTCCAACACCCCCTACGTCATGCTGCATATATGCGCATGCCCTACCGTATCGGACCCTAGTCTATCTCCTGAGTGGTCTTTCGGTCCGTTCTGTCTGCTCGTTCCGCTGTTATGCTAATTTCTCCTCTTCGTCCTTAATTTTTGCACACCAGTGTATATAAAGAATTCTAAGAATGTGATATAAAAACTAAGTGTGGGCACTCACGGCTCATCCGATGCTAGAGGTGAGCGAAGGTTATCCCGTATGATACGAGCCAATAGAGCAGATACTATGGCGCAACTCGTCGGTAATTTGAATGCTGGTGACGGCAGTAATGTGTCACACAACGCAAAGTACATCAAACCCAGCTGAAAATGGGGCTGTCTAGCCGCAGGCCGCTCCGAGGGCCCATGCCAAATTCGATTCACCGTCGAAAGTGTCTACAATGGTCACTCGAGCATCAAAACTGGACTCTGAATTATTGGAAGTAGGTCGTCTGGTCCGATGAATTTTATTTCCTCTTGCTCCATGTGAACGGCGGGTACGTGTGCGTCGTTTTCCTTGTTGCAGGGTTTGGTGCTGAGTTATATTTCAGCGCCCTGTGAGAAGGGTTCGTTGATGCTTTGCTTGCAGAGAGCTTTTATATCGGGAGTTAAATATACAATTTGAATTTTGACATCCATTTAGGTTGACGATGTACTAAGTGTCCCATTTTCTGCAAGAAATTTTGCAGATTGTGTAGAGCGGGTTAAAGAAAGTAAGCCTCGTGCTGTATTTAAAACTTATCTCTCTATTCTACAAAAAGTACCTGCGGCTGTTTTAGAAATTTCGCGACACTCACGGCGCTTTTCTAGCTCGCAGCGCAAAAAGTATTGGCCACAAACATATGAAATTTACATCGCTTGTAGAGAATTGTTTGAAGAACACGCTGAAATAAATCGTTTTTCGATTCTGGTGATACTTTAATAGCTATTATATTTCAAAATTAAGGTAAGCAAAAAATGCGCGTTCCGGACAAACTAACAGCAACAGAACCACGAAACTTTGTAGGCATGTAGAGTCATGGACGAATTTTTACACTTCGTCGCCCTTTTTTTTTTTAATTTGGATTTAGTTCACGAGAAATTAAATTTTTAAATTTCACAAAATTCTCTATTTCGCGATGGGATACATTTTAAAAAAACGGATATGTGTCAAACTATAAATCATAACGCATTGCAATTTCTACAGCATAAACTCACAACTATCATCTAACTTCTACAACAAAAAAATTAAGAAAAAGTCATTTTCTGGTTTTTAAGCATTTTTTAAAGACGCAGAGGAAAGAAACGAGCGGCTTACTCTGCCTTCAGCGTTAACCACAAAGGAAAGTTCTGGTCCCGTGATCTGCTGCCATGGTGACGCAGCTATTTTTTGCACTCTCTTCTCATTGGGTGAAAGGACAGGCTACAATTAAAGTGGTAATGATGAATGCTTAATGACGTAGCGACGCTTTTACAGTTCGGCGTTTTCTGCCGGTATACGTGTATACCTATGTAAATATAGGCTTTCACTTCGTATATAAAAAGTAGAGAGGGAAAATGCGAGTGTGTTCGTCCGCAAATTGTTCGAGAGAGAGAGACTATCAAAACTCTCTGTATGTAAAAATACAACAATGAACAAGTGAAGCATTAACAAGTAATACAAACCAAATTGTACTCATCAGGAAAGCACCAAGTTGGTGTACGTGGGTTTTCGTATCCCAGCGGAAAGTCCAAAACTTAAGGACTACCTGACAGTGTCTTCTAAGCCACGGAAAATAACCAAAAAACATAAACTCACCTGGAACTTTTAAAGTCTGGAGTTCTAAAGAACAGCTGCTGTCAAAACAACCTTAGGCTACAGAAAATAATCGAAAAACACAAGCACAGAACTAACACTTAAAGGTCGGGAACATTAAAGAACAGTTGTTATCAGAACAACTCGAAATCTAGAGATAAGCTTGCCAGGTCAAAGGTCACAACTCGAAATCTAGAGATAACCTTGCCAGGTCAAACGGCTTTGCTTATCGGTTTATTGAAGGAGGTTTTTAATATATATATTAATAATAATAATAATATATATATACATTTAGGAAATTGAAACACTGTAACAATATTAGAGTAATAATAAAGTAAAATAAACCAGAGTAATGTAGGATACAAGTAAGGACGCGCCAAGCAGCAAACCATTAAACACATCATTACACATAGATACACATTTAATAAAACCCGAACGAACACGAAAACTCGAAAGCAAGCAAGACCCACGTATGAACTACAGTATAATGGCAGAGGTCAATAAATGTAATAAAAGAGTCCTCAACAAAAATGAAATAACAAGAAAGACAAAAAGCATAAGCGAAAAAACAACGAAAACGCAACAGACCTCTGACCTGGCACTAATCTTCAGAAACTTAAAAATGTGATAAAAATACAAAGATGTCGCAGTCGTCGGGAGAACACCGACAGTTGAAATGGATTTTCGGGACTCCGCAAAAGGTTCGAAACACCAAAAACCTGCGGAGGTGTTCTCTAAGACATCAACCCTAAAAAAGACGTGAAGCAGGAACCTTCAAGGTATAACAAATATCCGGACCCGAGTTGGCAGATCCCAAGATTGGAAAGTAGCAATGCACGGTAAACCGGAAATAGTCAAAATAAGGTTACGGTTAGAGATATACCGGAAGCTCTATGAAGGGATTTAGTGAAAACCTGTAAAGATCAGAAATTGTATTCAATATATTACGTGTTTGAAATCCAAGGCCTCAAGAAGCGGAAATTTACGTAGTAGTTTGCGGCTGTTTGGAAATTGCCGAAGTATACATATCAGGAAGCCAAGGGGGTAATTTTTTGCTTTGAGGCGAGAAAAAAGTGTATACAGTGCATTGGCTAATACTTCCGTACTATTGCATATAGATAAACATCTATGAATTTGTGAGATAATAATGTTCCTGTGGACTCCTGGAAACTTGGGATTCCCACCTTGTATAAAATACAGTATAATGTCAAAGCCGAACGTTACTCTTTGTTCATAGATAGTGATGGTACGTTTCTCGTGAGATAGGCATATTTCCAAATCGAGGTAATTGACCTCTCTGTTGTTTACATTGGTTTTTTCCAACGTTAAGTTCTTCGGATAGATTTCTCTAGCCAAAACTTTAAAGTCGTCTTAGTAACAAGTTAAAACGTCATCGACATATATCATAACTTTTTGCCCGTTGAATCCAAAGTTAGCCGTAAAGACCTCTTCATAGTGGTGCAAGTATAAGTTTGCGAGTACACTGGAGAACAAGGTACCCCTGCTCTGTAGGGATAAATCTTCGCCCATGCTAATAAAGTTATTAAATAGACAAAGCGTTTTAGGTTGTTCCAGAAGTTTCTCTGAATGTTCAAAGTGGTTGAGAATTTGACAAACAACTGGTCACAGATATCACTTAGGTCCTATAAATCTATTGACGTGAACAAGTTCTTGAAGTCAAATGTATGTATGCACGTTATCGGTGAGGGACAGTAGGAGCCAAAGAACTGTAGAACTGGTGTATTATTATGGACTATCCATGAGTCCTCAATAGCTTGAAGAATACTTTTCAGAAGATTTTCGAAAGTGTGTCCTGCTTTTGTAATGTAGCTGTTCCTGCCAGGGGTATTAAATCTGAACGTAATCGGGCCCTTGTGGAATTTAGGGATGGCATATATAAAAGGAAACTTCATCTCCGAGCCACAGGTAAACTTGAGTTTTTTATGAAACGCTAGGAATTTTTTACAAATAATTGTTTTGTTCTGTGTAATGTGCGTATAAATAGTTCCTCCCTTATTAGTCCAGCATTGAAGCTCTTACACACAAGAGCAAAGTTATTTTTTGCCTTGTCTATGGAGACATTGGTAAATCTTTTTTTGAGTTCACTGAAGCTCCCATAGTTAACTTTTGTGTGTTGGTAGCAACCTATGGTAGACAAAGTAGCAATTCTATTTTGTGTTGCATCAATAGTCAAGCTCAGTCACTGGAGAAAAGTTTGATACGGTATTCTGTGAGTTGAAGACATCTTCACAGTAAATCTCACAAGGTCGGACTTAAAAATTCTTACAACAGAGTCACGATTCTTTTTTTTTTTTTTGTGTAAATCTGTAATTTGTTCCCTTCTTCATTAGCTCAACAAGAGTGTTGTCAGAGATCACATTTAGGTCGCCCGTTAGTACGTAGGGTTAACAAATGGCTGATATTCCTCCTTATAACAAAAACAAGGAAGTTCTTCAGTACTGTCCTCTAGGCAGCTTAATCTGGATATCTCCCGGTAGTTGAACAATTGTCTACCGAGGTTCGGCCCATAACTGAAACTAGAGACAATGTCAATATTTTTTATTGGGAAAACGTCCTTATTATTTAAGAAGATGCTATTAAAGTGGATTTTATCATAAAGACTGTCCATGTATTGTATAACACAGAAGCATCTACTAACTCCTATCTTATTTTTACTTTTAACGGAGACAGATAGTCTATAACTAATAAGGTCCTCCACAAGAAGTTTTATAGCACTGTTATGATTCATAAGTTAGATGCACACGTCTTAGTGCTTTTAACTTGCTAATATTTAATCCAAATATTTTTCGTTACAGGTTTTGACAATATTGTCTTTCCTGGAGTCCAGTAGACTCAATAAGGTTTCAAAGTCTACAAAGGCATTTCTTCTGCTGCCATTACCCCTATTACGGCTGTTACGTATGTAGCGAACTCCAAACGGTTTATTTTTAAACAATGAACAAACATTTTCAGTATTCAATTTACCGTCATAGGAAAGTTTGTTGTTACAGAACATATCGTTGTGTTCATATGGGTAAAGTGTCTCCATCTGCAGCATAAACAAGTTCTCCATTTCCGAACGCCTCGGAAGTGATTCCTCAAAAGCCAAAATTTCGATAAAGATGCTGTTCAAATCAAACCTTTGAAAATGTTGAATTTCAATGTCGTCCTTGTTCTCGAAGAGCCTCACATCTGAACGATGGCCGTTCATGCGTATATTAAGAGTACACGAAGTTTGTCCAAATTTTTTGCATTACGAAAACAAAGGGTACCCGGCGAACCCAGGTTATTTGGGTACATTCAACCACAGGTTTTACATCTGGAATCACCATACACACTGAATGTCATCGGTTCTGGTCGATTGTGACGTGAACTTAATTTTTTTTATTTAATTAATTTTTTTCATCTGTGACCAGTTGTTTATCAAATTCTCAACCACTTTGAACATTCAGAGAAACTTCTGGAACAACTTAAAAACGCTTTGTCTATTTAATAACTTTATTTGCATGGGCGAAGATTTATTCTTACAGAGCAGGGGTATCCCTACGGGTACCTCGTTCTCCAGCGTACTCGCAAACTTTACTTGCATCACTATGAAGAGGTCTTCGCAGCTAACTTTAAATTCAACGGGCGAAAAGTTATGAGATATGTGGATAACGTTTTAACTTGTGACTACGACGACTTTGAAGTTTTGGCTAGAGAAATCTATCCGAAGAACTTAACGTTTGAAAAAACCAATGTAAACAACACAGAGGTCAGTTACCTCGGTTTGGAAATATGCCTATCTCACGAGAAACCTACCATCAATATCTATGACCCAAGAATGGCGTTGGGCTTTGATATCATATTTTATACAAGGTAGGAATCCCAAGTTTCCAGAGGAGTCAACAGGAACATTTTTATCTCGCAAATTCATAGATGTTTATCTATATGCAATAGTGCGGAAGTATTAGCCAATGCACTGTATACACTTTTTTCTCGCCTCAAAGCAAATAATTATCCTCTTGGCTTCCTGATATGTATGCTTCTGCAATTTCTAAATAGCCGCAAACTACTACGTAAATTTCCGCTTCTTGGGGCCTTGGATTTCAAACACGTAATATACTGCATACAGTTTTTGATCTTTACAGGTTTTTACTAAATTCCTTCATAGAGCTTCCGGTATTTCTCTAACCTTAATCTTATTTTGACTATTTCCGGTTTACCGTGCATTGCTACTTTGCGATCTTGGGATCTGCCAACTCGGGTCCGGATGTCTGTTATACCTTGAAGGTTCCTGCTTCACGTCATTTTTAGGGTTGATGGCTTAGAGAACACCTCCGCAGGTTTTTGGTGTTTCGAACCTTTTGCGGAGTCCCGAAAAGCCATTTCAACTGTCGGTGTTCTCCCGACGACTGCAACAGTTTTGTATTTTTATCACATTTTTAGGTTTCTGGAGATTAGTGCCAGGTCAGAGGTATTTTGCGTTTTCGTTGTTTTTTCGCTTATGCTTTTTGTTATTTCACTTTTTGTTTAGTGCTCTTTTATTACATTTATTGGTCTATGCCATTATAGTTCATACTTCGATCTTGCTTGCTTTGGAGTGTTCGTGTTCGTTCTAGTTTTATTGAATGCGTATCTATGTAGTATATATATATATGTGTGTATTATTATTATTATCGACATCGTTTCCGCGTGTGGAGGTCCCCGGGTCAACGGCACAATCCCAACCTCACTATCAAACGCCATACCTCCCCCACTGCAGGTATTATGAACTGGGGAGCCATTGCCTACGATAGCCGATCAGGTCTTTTAGTGGTACGTGGATCATTGACGGGCCAGCGGTATGTAGATGAGATCCTACGGCCCCATGCGGTCCCATTCCTGGCCGGGATTACAACCAGCAAGATGATGCCCGCCCGCACTCGGCTCGGGTTGCCCAGTACTGCCTATGTCATGTCCAGACACTTCCATGGCCTGCCGCTTCCCGGGCATGTTCCCTATCGAGCATGTGTGGGGACCATTTGAAACGCCGGCTGCCGCCGTGCCGCACTACCCGGGATTTGGAGCACTTCGTCCAACACGTGTTGGCCAGTCTGCCGCAGGACAACATCAGGTGTCTGTTCGCCTCCATGCCGGACCGTTTTGTAGCATGTATCGCCGCACGAGGCGGTGCGACGCGCTATTGAAGATGACCGGACTGCGCGCTCCACAGATCCCTCTGTAAATGTCCTGCAGCTCTGTTTTTGCCATCATGTGTATCACTGATCTGTATCATTACATCTGTGAAATTTCAGTTCAATCTGATGCTTCTTTCTTGTTCTTGGTGCGCAAATTTCATTGTCTGTGAGTATATAGGTAGATAGGTAGATAGATAGATAATCAAGCAAAGGTCACACTGATGAAGAAATTAATCAAAGTATAAAACTTGGTTGGAGAGCTTTCGGAAGAAACAGTACAATTTTTAAGAGAGATATGCCATAATGTTTTAAATGAAAAGTGTTTAATCAATGCATCCTTCCAGTGCTTACGTACGGAGCAGAGACGTGGGCCTGAACTAAAAAGACTTACAAAGACTGCAGATAACTGTAAGAAGCCTGAAGAGATGCATGCTTGATGTAACCAAGAGAGATAAGAAGAGTAACTCGTGGATAAGGAAAATGGTGGAAGCCATCATGATCAGAGTAAAATCCCCGAAATGGCAATGGTCTGGACATGTTGCCTGCCAGAAGAACGGACCACCGATGGACAACCAAAATTTTGGTCTATATTCCAAGGAACAGGAAAAGACCCAGAAGACCACATGGGAGATGGGTGGATGAAATTCGAAAGCAGGTGGGAGTGACATGGTGAATATTGGCGCAAGGCAGACCGTGGTAGAAGGAACTTGGGTGAGACATTCATCCAGCAGTCAATTGATAATGGTTGGCAATGATGATGATGATATATGTACATATATCGATATTTGATTAAACCTTAAATATTTGCATTTTCCGATCAGATTAAATCTGTAAATAAACAGATATTTCTATCTTTTTTTATTCTCCTGGTAACCATTAAATAAAATTAAATTAAAATATTTTTTCCACTGTTACAGCAGCAGGATGTACATCTTTAAGCCACTCCACAAGGAAAATATAGAAAAACTTATCGTATGGGACTTTGATGATGGCTATAAGGAAAACTAAGCGATCTGCAAAGTTTCCGTCAGCGAAACTGGATTTCTGCTAATTGCAGTGCAATGGAACACGAATCACGTGACCAACACTTCACACCCCTTTTCAAAAGAGATAACTCATAGCCAATGGTTTTACATTTCCTAGCGTTTTATGCTGTTGGGTTGTTATAAATTCAATGTTCATCTGGTTTATATGAAATCGTTTACATCCTCTCCTCTATAGCCGGTATGTATCCTTTCATCCTTTCGCTTGTAAAAAACCGGCCCCGAATTGAGAAATAGCAACTGTTAAACTCCTGCTCTTTTTTTTTTAGTCCGGAAAAAATACTCTGCCAATTAGCAGCCTAGCGTCCTGCGTTTTTTTTTTTTTTTTTTTTTTTTTGTCTTACAACACGCTGGCCAAGGCCAGTTCTTAACATGTTCTCTCTCCCGAAGATACTTAGTAAGAAGTGCCCATGTAAAATTTAGAATTGTGATTGTCATGTTTATATTATGCACGTCTCTGAGCATACATAATGTATTAATACATTAAGATGGTAATTTACGTCGGAAATGGCGTGCTCTATTCATTGTGTGGTGTGTCCTTCTCTTTGCGGATACTATATATCTTCCTCTATAAAGTAGAATTGATTTTTTCATGAGGCAAGGGTAAAATTTTCCGTACGTATTTGAGATTCAGTTGCCTCAGTTTCATCACTGGGTCGCTTAATACGTTGTAAAAAAAATCTAAAATTCATGAGCCACTTTCCAGGATTTCTTTTGTGAATTAACGAAGCATATTTTTGACACAACTTTTTTCGTAAAATGACAAAAAAAACTGAATTTCACAGATTTTTCGTACGCCAGAAAAATTCTGAATTTTCAGAAACCTTTCCGCAATTCCCTTCTTATATTGACGGTAAATATACGTAAAATTTCGCCGCTAGAGGGCGTAAATGCAGATGATATCGAATTCAAAATACATTTTATTCCATATATTTGCGTCTGAACATCCGATTGAAGAATTTCTTCCAGTTTTCGATTTCATTTATGTCGAAGAATATTTTAGGCATAGTCACATTTTCAAGTTACGCAAAGATTTTCCAATACCAAGTTGAGCCAATCAGAAATGATTGGCTCAACTTGGATTGATTGGCCGCTGTTGTCCAACTGCCGTGGACAACAGCGGCCCCTCTTTAATTCCAGACGATGTATGGAACAAACATCACACATTTTTCGAAGAACCCAACTGCCAGTAGATCCATTTTTACTATCGGGCGTCAATGTGAAAACACAAATTTGTCGGTGATGGAGATCGAAACCACGTCTCCTCGCTCCGGAGTGAGTTGCTCAACAGACTGAGTGAGGTACGGGAATGTATCGCTGCAGATGTGTTGTCTTGAAACGTGCCTCGCCGCTGTAGTATGTCACACAGTTTTAAATAACAAACGATTGCGCATTTCTGATTGGCTCAACTTGGTATTGGAAAATCAGTAATTTTGAATTTTAGTCGAGATTTACCCACAAGAATGTTTGGAATTTTGTAAAAGATCAATAAAAGCAATTTTGTCCCTTTCATGCTGATTTGTTTGATTAACTAATCTAAAAGTCTCTAATAAATCACTTATAAAGAAGAAAAGGTATGTTGTTCAAAGAATTTCTGTATTTGTCAAAATTATCTATTTAAGGAACGTTTACAACTTTTAAGAGACCAAGTATGTTTCCTCATTCGTTCTGTCTCAGGAAAAATGTAAAGAATGTGAACTGTTTCAAACAATTTAAAATTTTATGCAATAGTTTCTCATTTCCATAAAACCTAAAAAGATTAAATTAAAATTTTATTTTTAAATCTGATTGCCTTTCAGCTACATTTTGGGAACCAGAATGTATGTGTTTTTCCTTGCATTTATGTACTTCAGTTGTGATTTTAAGTTCTAGATGTTTTAGTAACATAGATCACAAGTCTCTAAAAAACTCAAGTATGTTCCAAACTGTCTGTCTTTTCAGTAATCTTTAAAAGTAACACTAATTCTTTCATTATTTCTTAGGAATGCTTTATATGACTCTTCGCAATTGTCTTAACTATGTTTTAAACGCCATATCGTGCATGATGCTAGAGAAAAGAAACATTCATAATTTTGAGGATTTAACTCGTGCAACTAATTTTCCCCTTACTACTTTCAGTTATGCACAGCAACGTATATAACATTTCTCCGGTATGGTGTGTTAAAGACTGAAGATCATCAGTTCTAGTTACTCGTTTATGGTCACGTAAAGGTTTGAGGTAAAGTGTAATAAATATTTTTGCATTTACCTATTTTTTGATGGTAAGTCATCTGGAAATACACCCATTTTTATTGCAATGTTTCTTAATAAATATCTCCCCCTTTTATGGCAATATTTCTAAATAAATACCTCTCCCATTTTATGGCAGTGCTTCTCTCAATAAATATCTGTCCCATTTTTATGGCAATATTTCTATTAATAAATACCTCTCCCATTTTATTGGCAATCTTTCTTCATAATAAATGCATTTCCTATTTTTGTGGCAATGTTTCTTGATGAATACCGTCTCCCACTTTTATGGCAATGTTTCTTAATAAATACCTCTTCTACTTTTACAAATATTTGTTGATGAATGCATCTCCCATTTTCATGGCAGTTTTCTTATTAAATACCTCTCTAGTTTTATGGCAACCTTTCCTAATAATATACCTCTCCCATTTCTATGGCAATTTTTCTTAATAAATATCTTTCCCACTTTTATGGCACTGTTTCTTAATAAGTAAATACCTCTCCCACTTTTACAAATGTTTGTTAATAAATATTTCTCCCATTTTTATGGCAACAACTACTCTCCTATTTTTTTGGCAATGTTTCTTAATAAATACCTCTCCCACTTTTTTGGAAATATTTCTTAATAAATAAATACCTCTCTCACTTTTACAATTTTTGTTAATAAATAGTTCTTCCATTTTTATGTCAACAAATACCTCTCCTATTTTTATGTCAGCAAATGCATCTCCCATTTTTATAGCAGTTTTTCTTGATAAATACCTGTCCCATTTTTATGTAGCGCTGTGGGCAGAAATGGGCAGTTCATCGGGCGCCTAATAGTTTGGAATGATGTTGCTGCTAAAGTTGGAAGTGCCCCACGCAAAGTATTTTTATAGTATGGACACATACGCTTTTCACACATGGATATATTTCACTGCGATTGAATGTTTACCACTTTCTTTTCTCGTTTTGGAGTTTAACGATCACCACGAGAAAATCTAAGAGCCAATGGCAGCCGCCCTTCCTCAGTTTGGGACCTCTGGTTCCAGAGAGAGGAATGTGCTAGCGCCATCTCACAAATACACCACCCGTTCATCACTTGGGACTCGAACCCTGGCTCATCTCGGTGAATGGTGCCTCAGACATCGATGTGGCGATAAATTTGCTGTTATTGTTTTCAGCTTGCCATTTTGTTATATGCTATGCAATTTTGGTGCTCCTTGATTCGTCCTGACACTGCTTCATAACATGTACTCCTTTTTCGCTGCCTATTACGGGTTGGAGTTAATGTTTTTAAGAGTACTGTGATATGCAATTAAATTTGCTTTAAATAACCTCTCAGAATATATTCAATATAGAAATAAAACTAACTTTTCTCGGGTAGGCTATAACCGATACTCAAGATACTTCTTGAAACCACTTTGTCAATTGTCTGTGTGCTGTTTCCCACGGAATGTAAATTATACATCTTGCCCCCGGGCGCCAGTTACCTTTGCTACGCCACTGTAATCGTGGTAAGCTAAGCAGAGGCTTTCTGCTCTGATCTTTCCAGGCGACTGAGTGCGCATGCGCAAGGTAGAAGTAAGGTTTCTTGTGTTTACTTAAATCAACAATGATATGAGAAAAAAAGAGCTACGTGCTCTCTATGCATAGCCAGCAATTTCTTGAAGAAACAAATTATGTCAAGAACTTCTGTAATTTTGAGAGAAGAAAGACTACAATGCAAGCAAAAGGCGCATGGAAGTACATTCAGATGCATACTCGCAATTAGTACTGGTTAGTTTCCATCGTAAGTAGGGATATCTTCAGTGAAGGGTGCTCGTACAAGCGTAGCCAGGATGACAGGTTCCATTGGTGTCTGAAGGTAAGGGGGCAAACCCTTCATCCATGTCTTACACAGCATTCAAAATCTTATCCAGCGCAGCTTTAGGAACCTTCGCTCAGACAGCTCGAGTGCAGTTTTCATTTTACAGTATCCGGTGATCGAGTAGTGGAATCTGTTCGACCTTCAATTGCTATAAAATGCACTCTGAAAATTAGAAATAATCAATCATTGTGTTCCTATAGCACATGCATTGCCAGTGATTAAGCTAGGATCATTAGTTGAAACAGGAAATTAAAGACAATAGATTTAACTGTCAACCAGCAGTTTTTACCAGTGATATAGAAGAATCTTAGCGCGGCTTAAGGCATTTTTTTAGGCTTAGCCTCGCTAAAGCACTTTTCATAGTTAGATAATAAGAAAAGCAGGGTAGAAGAATTTTTAGAGGACAATATAGAAATAACTAGCGATTGCCGTTAGAAATATATAGAAATAACTAGCGATTGCCGTTTTTTATACGCAAGCACATTCTTATATTAAACGAATGTCCTTATTACAGGATGAAGTTAAATAAAACATATTTGGTTCGTTAACAAAATGTGTTCTAGTGCAAAAGAGAATGGTAACTGATT
Source organism: Macrothele yani (assembly GCA_039090855.1). Classification (NCBI taxonomy): domain Eukaryota; kingdom Metazoa; phylum Arthropoda; class Arachnida; order Araneae; family Macrothelidae; genus Macrothele; species Macrothele yani. The sequence goes on along the minus strand of CM077011.1, from coordinate 10,963,623 downwards.
TGTCAAGATCACAGTTTTTAAAATGATACGAGAACATGAACCAAATATGTTCTAGTGCAAAGGAAATGGTAACTGATTTGTCAAGATCGTGGTTTTTAAAATGACACTAGAACATGAACCAAATAATTTTCCAGTGCAAAGAGAATGGTAACTGATTTGTCAAGATCGCGGTTTTTAAAATGACGTTATAGGTGGTGGCTTCGCCTTTAAAACTTCATTGATAGGAGGGAAATCGAGCAAAAAAATTATACTGCGTGTAAGCTTATTGAGAAGTGCTTTGTAGTTGCAATGGACATTTCTATTAATGTCGATACAAGCTTCAATAAAAGTAATCCTTTTTTCCCTATTTCTTGGTTCTTTATGGGTAACACAAAATGAAGCCTCGGTGGACTAGTAGTCAGAGGCGATGGCTTTCTGCTATTAGTTGGATCTAGTACCTGACCTGAGACCAGGATGAAGCATATTCCACGGCACCCGCCTAAAGGAGCTAGACTTCTCCTAGAGCTGTAACTAGGCTTCTCCTCTGAACCAGTGGTCTCGAAACAGAAGCGCTACTGTGATCATTAAATTCTGAGAAAAAAAAAAAAAAAGCAGCACAAAAATGTCCTTTATAGCCAAATTTAAATTATACGAAAAGCGGCCTGCAAGTTATATGTATTCAATGCCCCTGCCTCATATTATTCACACTGAATATTTGAAATCGTTTAAACCTTTTACCGCTAAGACACCTCTTTTCTTAATGAAATTTAAGAAAACTAGACGAAACCCGTCGGAAACGACGGTTAGTTTTTTTTTTTTTTTTTTTTTTTTTTTTAAACTATAAGCTCATATGAAACAACAAATGTAAACTTTATTTGATTGACAAATTCATCCAACCACTTCAGTAAAGAAAACAGTCCAGATTCGTGATTTTTTTTTACTGAAGGTTTAACGACCACCGTGAGCAAATCAATGGGCTATAAGCAGTCGCCTGTCCCTAATTTATTGTCACTGGTTCCGTGGAAGGGAGAGAGCCAGTGCCGTAAGACAAACACAACATCCATGCCTCACTGGGATTCTAACCCGAACCCTTCACGAACTAATCGTCATAAGCCAGCGCTTAGACCACTGCGCCACCGGGGCGGCCAGGTTCGTGATGAGCATCACGACTGCACCCTTTTTCAGTCGTAAAATGTGAGGCGGAAGTTCACTCATCTCGATCGTGTGCAAAAATTCAACTGGATAGCGCACTCTTTCACTCTCATCTTCAGTAACAACTGTGTTTGTAAATGCTGTTGGAATGAGATTCGCGTTGCGAGTACTGTCCACCCGTCGGAATCAACGGTTAGTTTTTTGTTTTGTTTTCTTCTTGAAAGGAATAAACTCATATGAAACAACAAATGTAAACTTTATTTTTGTGACAAATTCATTGAACCACTTCAGTAAAGACAATAGTCCAGGTTCGTGATTTTTTTTTTTTTTTGACTGATGATTTAACGACCACGACCCACGACCACCACCGTGAGCAACTCAATGGGCTATAAGCAGTCATCTTTACATAATGGGAAACGTCTTACCTACGTGAATAAACTGTATCCAATGAATATTAAATTGTATATATACATCACACAGTCCAACGGCATAACGCGATCAGGTCTTCGAGAGTTTTCCCTGTTCTGATAAGAAGAACTTTGATACCAATGCCTGCTAGCGTTGTTTTGCGCAACGGTTGGCTCAGAAAAGAGACTTCGGACTTGGGACTATCTCAGTCCCTCTATACTTCCGCCTCCAACAGTGCCTAAGTTAACCGCAGGCGATCGAATGCCAATCGCACGCTTATCCCATAGACTTTACATGAGAAATTTGCCGCCTCACAACGCCCGAACCGTTGCCCCAATCTCATTTTCTCTTCGTCTGGCACATCTACATGGTAAGACCTTTATTTTGATACTTCAACCTTATCTTTACGTTCAACCGTTCTCTCAAAATAGAACTCACAGTAAAAAACCTTATAGAATTAATATGTAGATGAAATTCTTAACATGTGACTCCCATGTAAATTCTCCCTTTAGTTTTAAATTGCCAAAAATCAGGAATTTTATTAAAAATTGATAAAAGCAATGTATAACAACAATTTAACTAAACATGCTAAATGATTAAAAAAAACAAGTAACAATTTAATAAGCTTTTGAAAATTTTGAATGTCGGTTGTTTTTATCCTATACGTTCACCGCTAAACCACTTCTTTCCTTAGAACTACATCAGCGCCGTAGCCAGGGAGAGTTTTTGAGGGTTTAAGGTATCCCACTACGTTGGGGGCACTTTTTTGAAAAAAATGCAAGAATGGGTAACTTTTTTTTTAGGAAGGCTAACACACAAAAACACATAAACATCGAAAAAAAAAATTATATCAATATAAATTTTCAAGAAATTGGGAAATTTGTAAAAGGATTTAAGGAAATATGCCGTTTACGGTAAACGCTGTAAATAAAAAACGTTACAGATATATGATGGCATTTTTTGCATCAGCATATGAGCATGACTATTATCTATGCAGTGAACTAAAAGATAAGTGATGTTCCTAAACACTGCTGAAATACACTCATTCCTACATGCATTAGTGTGAATTTTCGATAAATTTCTTCGCTATGTTGAATATAAATAGCTAGAACCTAACTTTGAACTGACACACAGCAAAACTTTTAGTTTATTGCATGCACAACATTGTAAGAAAGATGTGTACCAAGTTTCATCAATTTATTTACATACCTTTTGCAGTTATCAGGTTTTCTGTAAATAGTTCCGGACGAAATTCTCATCCTGCAAAAAACGCGTTTCAAGTGTCACTTCCTGTTCGTTTGACACCTGGGTTTAGATATTCCGATTGCTGTAATTCTGTATCTATTTACCATAGACAAGAAACAAAGGCGGTTTTGGGAATCCTAAAGAATGGGGCTTTAAAATGAATGCATGTTTACAAAATGTGAAATTTGGCCCATAACGACCTTTTCAACGTAGTGGAATACCTTAAACCCTCCCCGAAATGTTTGTCTCAATAATAAAATAATTATCTTTTACATAAATGTTTACTAGAAAAACGACAGAGCTCTTTATTTTACACGCAGACGTCCAATCACCAAAACCACCGGCGTCCCATGATAATGATCCTCTCACGTCAGAGATGAATTTGGGTGGGGGGGGGATGGAACACTACACCGAGAAATGAAAGTCCTAGTATAGCCATAGAAGCATTGTCTCATTGTAACAGAAATATTTTCCCGAATGTTCATTTCCTGTTAAAGGTGCACAGTACTCTTCCTGTTTTAACTAGTACTCCGGATTTCATCTCTCAGGCGTTTGAAACATACTTATGAAACTCTACAAAACAAGAGAGGTTCACTGGCTTGGCTCTATGAGCATCCATAGGGATATATACATCAGTCCCGAAGATGCCATGAACAGATTTGCTGATGAAAAAGAACGACGGCTGGTCTTTGCGCTACAGGCAGACAGACATGTACTACTTTGAACTTTGTGCTACTGCACTTCATGACAAGCAGCTGTATTACGTGAAAGTAAAGAAAAAAAAAGAATTTAGTATATATAATCTTATAATTCTTTACTGAATCTATACACATATCAATTTAATCATAATAATAAAGATATTGGGGCATACGCCGTAATTAAGTAAAGAGAGGGTAGATAGATCCATATACTTGTGTAACTATTATAGCATATAAGTCAGTATTTAAAAAAATAGGAGTATTAAATAGAAGAATTTTGTGTCCAAAACAAAATGTGACTGAGAAAAAAAAACTCAATATATGTATACCGTAGGGTGAAAATTAATTTTAAAATTTAGAAACCTTACCCGAAAATTCTTTCTGGCTACTGCCATGAATTACATCGCTGGTTTTTACACAAAAGTTCATTTGATGCGTTTGGTAGGAAGTAACACATACCATCTGTATTTGTTCTGTGAAACAATTTTTCTCCTTTGTGAAAAATTTTCTGTCGGTGGAAAAAGAGATGAGGGATCTGAGAATCCTCAGCTGTTAATCGCACAGACCTCCTATTCAAAATACATCCATAAGAAACTTTTAGTGTTGTTCTGCGCGCAGTAATCACAAATATGGTAATACTGATTCGAGATGAATGAATTTTTGTATATGTTGTGTCAGAAGTTATTCAAATGAAAAATATCTCACGAAAGAGAAATACCTCTTTTTTTCTTTTTTTTTTTTTTTTTTAATTTTTTTCTGAGGCGTATTTCACAACTAAAAAATCTAACCTGTGTCAAGACACATTAGAGGAAATATTTGGACATAGATTTCGCAGATAAAAATATCGCTACACAATCCTTGCACATGGAACCTCGATTATACGTTCCTGAGTTATACGTTTTTCACTTTTTTACGTAATTCTGCGTTAGTCACGATATTTCACTGTGGTTTCTATCGCTTTTCTAACTCGGTTATACGTAATTCATTTATATGCATTGTTAAAATTTAAATTTCAGATTAGCAAAAATACACGCTCTTTTGATTCTTTTATACACAATCCCGTACGTTACAACTTTGAGAAAACTGACAACTTTTTGTGTTCCTTCTTGGTGCAGCCAAAGTTGAACCTTGATCCCATCAGAGAAGGGTATGTTGTTTACTTTAGGTTTGGATGAAAAACTGGTTTTGCATTTCATGACCTTTAGAGAACTCAGACAGCGTTGTTGTGTTCCTTCTTGGTGCAGCCAAAGTTGAAATTTGATCCCATCAGAGAAGGGTATGTTGTTTACTTTAGGTTTGGATGAAAAACTGGTTTTGCATTTCATGACCTTTAGAGAACTCAGACAGCATTGTTGTGTTCCTTCTTGGTGCAGCCAAAGTTGAATCTTGATCCCACCAGAGAAAAGCATGTTGTTCACTTTAGGTTTGGTTTAGCATTTCATGATTTTTAGAGAACTGAGACAGCGTTATTGTGTTCCCTCTGCAGCCGAAGTTGAACCTTGATTCCACCAGAGAAGGGTATGTTGTTCACTTTAGGTTTGGTTTAGCATTTCATGACTTTTAGAGAACTGAGACAGCGTTATTGTGTTCCCTCTTGGTGCAGCCGAAGTTGAACCTTGATTCCACCAGAGAAGGGTATGTTGTTTACTTTAGGTTTGGATGAAAAACTGGTTTTGCATTTCATGACCTTTAGATAACTCAGACAGCGTTGTTGTGTTCCTTCTTGGTGCAGCCAAAGTTGAATCTTGATCCCACCAGAGAAGGGTATGTTGTTCACTTTAGGTTTGGTTTAGCATTTCATGACTTTTAGAGAACTGAGACAGTGTCATTGTGTTCCCTCTTGGTGAGGCCAAAGTTGAACCTTGATTCCACCAGAGAAGGGTATGTTGTTCACTTTAGGTTTGAATGAAAAGCTGGTTTTGCATTTCATGACTTTTAGATAACTGACTGAAACAGCGTTGTTGTGTTCCTTCTTGGTGCAGCCAAAGTTGAACTTTGATCCCAACAGAGAAAAGCATGTTGCTTGCTTTCGTTTTGAATGAAAAACTGATTTCGTATTTAATTGTTCCATTATTTCGTAGCATAATAAAATCCTAGACGTATCATCCGTATTCAACATTCTGGTTTCGAATGGATGCACTCAGCATCAGCAGAAAAAAAGCTGTTAATTCATGAATTCCATACTAGCACTGATTTCAGATTTTTGGTTGTGAGGATTTCACTTAATCTAGAACAGAAATTCTATAGACAGATAGAGTCGTGAAAAAGAAGTTTGATTTTCATAGGCTTTATGAATTTTTCAGCGAGATAAAGTATATTATAATTTGTAACGCTTTATTTTTTCACTCGTCGCCAATTTAAATAAATCATCAAGGAATACCTTAGACCTATATTCGTTTAAAGAATAAATTTTACAATTGTACAACGGTCGTTCCTTAAAAACAGAGTAAAATCACACAAAATGAAGAAATATAGGTACAGCAAAGTATCTTCTTCAAAATATCTTCCCTCGGATGATATGCAACGGTCCCATCGTTCAGTCCACTTTTCAAAGCATGTGGCGAAGGCATTTTGTGGAAGCTGCTTTAGCGACCCCTGTGCAGCTTGAATAACGTCAACATTTCTGTTTAATATTGCACCACTAAACTTCTACTTCATTGTTGGAAACAACCAGAAATCGCACGTCAGGATTGTAGGCAAGCTGTGGCGGGGTTTCAATACTGCATTTCGTAAGGAACGGTTGAACACAAGCAGCCACATGTGGACTCGCTTTATCATGGTGTAGGGTCCACTTGCCCACCAATTCCGGTGGCTTAATCGATGCGTGTCGTCACAGACGATTCAAGACTGAAATGCAATACTTAGCATTCACAGTAATTTGTGGAAGAACGGCCTGCTGGTAGACTACACCTGTATGAGCAAAGAAAACTATTATCATCACCTTCCCAGCTAGATTTGGCGGACTTTTTTCGGAGGAGGCGAGCCTGTGTGTTTCTAGACACTCGTGTGTTTCGTGAGGAGGTCGACATAGTGGAACCATGTTTCATCGGCAATTATTACAGTGTTGAAAAGGTTTGGATCCTTTGTAATTATTTGTTTCCATTCATGGCACACCTGAACTCTAGCTAACAATTGTTCTCTCGTCTGGTGATGAAGTACCGAGCATCTAAAACACACACGATGCAGCAGTAATTAATTTGTCGCGTAGAATGCAGAATGCCGACGTTTTTGAAATATTAGTTGACGTCGCTATGATTTCATAGATCATTCGTCGATCTTCTTGCAGTATTACCCAAACAGTGTTAACAATACGCTCCGTAACAACAATTTCAGGTCGACCAGGCGTAGGAGTGAGTTCTACCGCGATAAACGCCCTTTTTTAGAAATCATGGTGCCATCAAAAAATCGTTGGTTCACCCAATCACTTTTCTCTGCAAGCTTTTTTTCATTAAATCGACTGTGTCTGGAGCCATTTTACCTAAACGATAGCTAAAGTTTGTCGCACAACGCATTCCACTTCTTAATTCTGTATCACTCACCTCCATATAGCTGTATGGGGAAATGCAGACGTACCTTAAATAACTGCGTAATAGCAAAACCAGAATAGTCTGCCACGGTTAATAACTATTGCGTAGTTATTTTCCCCTTCGCACGGTTTGCTAACTCGAAAAAAAATTACTCTCAGTTTTTATAGAGTGGCTTTTGCATTTTAAATTTTTAAATTTCGTTTATACGTTTTTTTTACATTTATACCCTTTTAATGCCATCCACTAGAAAAATGTATAACCGATGTTTCGCCGTATTTCGATGAAAAGAAAGTCTTGTACCCATTGGTGATTAAGGTGACATAAGGATCTGAAGGATTTAGAAATCACTTTTCTGAAAATAATACTACTGGTAGAGCATACCTTAACCGAAATGCTTGGATCCGGAAATGTCTCCGATTTCGCATTTTTTCCGATCATGGAATATTTGCATACGGTATACCTATATAATGAGACAGCTTGAGGATAACATTAAGTCTAAACGCTAAATCAATTATACATTTCAAGAAATTAAAGTCGTTCGCGGACGATTTGTTCGAGAAGAACGAATCAACAATCTGAGTCATTTGCAAACGATTCTTTAACGAAAAGAATCGATTCTGCAAAAGAACCGATTAATTTTTTTACCATCAAAGACATCAAATTTTTCACCTGGGTGTCTGTGAGGTTCGTGTTCAGGTCAGAAAACGTAACCATATTCAGAAGAGCAAAAAATGCAATAAATTTCAAGAACATTTTGAAACTAACTTATCTAACAACTTAGAAAAAAATCACTGTAGGATTTCAAAGCAAATTTAAATTAAAAATCGTTCACTAAAATAGAAGAGTCAGAGAACGATACAAGCAGATTCGACTGTGGACCGTTTCACGACAGTCATTCCCTACGAAAATAATTTACCGGAAGTGTCAGCGAACGAATTGTTTCTAGGGAGTCGAATCGAAAGAATCGGTTTGCCCATCGCTACAACAGATCCGAGCGTCAGAGCACGGTCAAAATCTCACCCAGGGTATCTGACGTCACGTGTCGTAACCGTAGGGGCGCGCAGAAACAGGCGTACACGTGGGAACCTTCCCAGAGCCTTCTCGAGTTTTGCATTTGTGACGTCATCCGGCGCTTGAAAAAAGTTTCCGGTTTCAGGGGGCTTCTGCCCATTCGTCCGAGGTGGATCTGAGTTCGAATCCAGTGAAGCATGCATATTGCGCTTGTCTTAAGGCCAGAGATGATCACGGGTCAACGGGTCGACAATTTATTGCGAGTCAAACGAGTCGGGTCAAGGAGTTCCTAACCCGATTTCTGCCTGGTTCTATTTTTGAAAAGGAAAAATATTTCAAAGAACCCTTCAGTGGTTTTTGAAGTAATATTTCAGAGCTGCAGAGTATGATCCAGGAACTTGCTGAGAAGGGTAAAGAAATGGGATTAAAAATGAACTTTTCAGAAGACAAAATTGAAGTACTAAGCTTTTACGAGGAATGAAGATTTATCAATTGATAGGGAAAATCTGAAGATAACTAATTCCTACATTTACCTTTGGCAGCAGATAACAAGCGAGGGTCACATTAGTGAAGAAATTAATTGACGTTTTTGCAAGAAACAGTACAATTTTTAGGAGCAATGTGCCAGTATGTCTTAAAAGAAAAGTGTTTAATCAATACATCCTTCCAGTGCTTACGTACAGAGCAGAGACGTGGATTTTAACTAAAAAAGGCATACAAAGACTGCAGAGAACTGAAAGAATCATAGACAGATGCATGCTTGGTGTAACCAAGAAAGATAAAAGGAGGAACTCGTAGATAAGGAAAATGACGAGAGTGGAAGATATTATGATCAGGGTAAAATCCCTTAAATAGCAAATGTGTTCGACATTTGCCAGGACAACGGACCACCGACGAACCGAAATTTCAGATTGGATTTCCAATCTAGAAAAAGACCACGTGGGAGATGGATGGATGGAGGAAACTGGTTCAAGTCAGTCCATTCCAACTCTGCTTAAGGCACTGGCTCTCTCCCTTCCATGGAACCAGTGACCCTTAAATTAGCGATGGGCGACTGCTTATAGCCCATCGAGTTGCTCTCGCTGGTCGTCAAACCTCCAAACAAAAAACAAGTAATGTCGTATTATCATATGTACGGGTTGATTAAGCTAACGTGTACAAATTTCTGGGAGGGGCAAATTGCACAAAGACAAATCGGATTCACATATGGACGGAAACGCCATCTTCATGCGTTAGATGGCGTTGCTCGAGCGCGAGACTGCTCATAGGTCCTTTTTTTTTTTTTTTTTTTTTTGAGTGGAGGTTCAACGACCACCGTCGTGAGCAACTCAATGGGCTATAAGCAGTCGCCCGTCCCTAATTTAGGGACACTGGTTCCAGGGAAGGGAGAGAGCCAGTGCCGTAAGACAAACACAACATCCACGCCTCACCGGGATTCGAACCCGAACCCCTTACGGACGAATGATCGGAGGCCATCGCTTAGACCACTGCTTTCACTTTATTGAACAAATTAAGCAAGTACATAAGGCCTGGATTTACAGCGCCAAACAGAAAAAAAAAATGAAATGACAACATGTATACAGCGAGGATAGGATGATATATGTACAAATGAAAAATGTACTGTTTACAGTGAGAACAAATTCATATTCGAGGGATTGTTTCACATACTTAAGTGGATACAACAAAGAGAAAACAGGTGAAACAGTATAGGCAGACACTTCGTGAAATGAGACAATATGTGCAGTACCATGAAATATAGTGCAATCGAGACAATAAGTATATCCGTGACACACGGCAGACAAGGTAAAGGCATATTGTGATAAGTGCAAGTGAAACAGATGTGTATCAGATGAGCAAAATAGTAATGTATGTACAACAGGCGCATAGGCAGTGTCATGTAAATACAAAGAAGAACATCAATAGAGAGCAAATACGGTAACATAAGGTATAATACCTTGCGACAAAAGCAATAGATGACACTATAACTGATTCGCAATGTACATGCACAGGTTGATGAACAACAGAGAAAGGTATACGAAGACATCACTATATACAGCTATTGTGGACGAGCAACAATTATATCAGGTCATGGTACAACATGATATGCGTATAAGTGCAAACAGAAATGAGGCTATGCACAACAGGAAAAATATACAATCAACAAGTTACGCAAGAACACGAACGTGACAAGGAACACAAGTACTAGTGCAAACAGAATAGTGAAGCAAAATACTAGAACAACCAAAGAGTTAAAATATGTTGAAAAAGATAAAAACCCATACATTGTGCAAACTAATGAAATAATCAAAAACATGAGCTCTACTGTTAGAGCAAAAAATACAACACAATTTGAGTGAAGAAAAGTCTTATAAGCAAATTGTAGGTTGTGCTAAAGAGAAGGACAATAAGTACTGTAATTAAGTCCAAGGAGTGACTTGCAGGTGTGATGGATGCGGGACTAAGCAACAAAATTGCAGCCCAATACCCAACCAGTCACGAGGTTAGTCGAAACAGTATCTCAGGCGTCAGAACAGGAGTCGTAGGTCGGCTGATGGTCCAGTAAACCATCGGTAATAGGGTGACCAGACGTTGTGGAATTGTTGAAGCCGATTCGACACTTGAGCGGTCGTAAAGGCCAACCGTAGACGTGAGATCAGTCGGTTACGAAAAATACTGCACATCGCATCCCCCGCCTGAAAGATGGTAGGCATGGCAGGGTCTGAGCGAAGTTGGAGGTGGTAGCCATATATCACATTGCGAGCTAATATGAAGACATACGCACACGGCTCTGAAACTGGAATGGGTGGAGAGCTGGATTGTAATAGCGTGCTGTAGGCTGAGAACGGAAGATCACAAACACTGAGGCACTGTGCAATACTGAAGACGAGATGCAGGAGAGGAAGTAACACCGGGCAATGCAGATACACATGATCCACGTCTGCATGAGATGAGCAGAAGTAACAGAGCGGCGAATCCAGGAGCGTCATCCGATGAAGAGTTGCTGGAACAGGTAGACGGCGATGAAGAAAAAGCCAATGAATATTTCGTTCCATCGGAGAGGAGAGCGGTGAGGTGGTGGCTGCGCCACCGGGGCGGCATAGGTTCTTTCAGGATACCGTCATTTGTAAACCGCTTGCAGAGGTAGTAGGATGGCTGAGTTCAATGTGGATGGCTGAGTTCTTCCGTGCAGTGTGATTCCAGCACGATGCCCCCCATTTCAGCAGTGACGTTCGTCATCACTTAAGCATGAGATTTGTACATCAGTGGATCGGGCGTGGTATTCCCGTTAATTGCCCTGTAAGGTTGCCGGACTTGACCTGCATTGATTATTTCTTCTGGGGTTACATCAAAGGACTGGTGTACGACACCCCCGTTGAAAGTGATGAGGACCTTGTAGCACGCATCTCTGTAGCTGCTTCGGAAGTCCGAGACACGCCAGGAATTTTCCAAAATGTACGTGATTCCGTGCGCCGACGATGTGAAGCGTGTGTTGCAACTCATGGTCGCAACTTTGAACACCTTCTGTAACCTCAATGCATTTCCAAATGTCTTGTGAGTAATAAAAAGCATTTTGTTCTCGTACGTGCTGCTCTTTCATTTCTCGTCTTCTCTGTACACTAGCACATGAAGATGACGTTTCCGACCCTGCATTGCTATGTGATTCCGATTTGTTATTGTGCACCCAACCCTCCCAGAAGTTTGTACACGCTTAGCTGAATCAACCTGTATAATGCAAGCAATAATTTTATGGTATGCTAGGTCGGTGTGCTTATTGCAATGTGAAGCACAACTCAAATTGCGACTTTTTCTCTTCTTCTAGAAACCTGCGGGACGTTAAAAAATGGAGGCTCCTACGTTGGAATTGAAACATCTGACGGAAGAAAATGGTACAGTGAAAGAAGCAACCAATGACCGACCGAACAGTCCTTATCCATTGACTCCTTCGCCTCTGCCACCATATTCTGACATGGATAACTCTTTCGTTGGACCCGAATGCAGAGACTATTCGAATAAAAGCAATGCTTTCGACAGTGATAGCAGTGGAAGGGAAACCAGAGATACTACAGTACGAGCGAGGTAAGTAGCCTATAATGTTGCTTTCGTCGCTTTCAATGACAGATGCTCTGATGAAAGAAATCTGAAATAAATATCTACAGAAGAAAAACAGTGCAATAGGTTAGCATATCTCAGAAATCCAGGCACATTACGTATGCTAGCTTAAAACAGGATGATATTCTGAGAATTTTCCGTAAGAGAACATTCATTTAAAACCGAATGGTAGTAACATACTCTATGATGCCCAAAGTAATCAAACACCTACACTGTAAATAATAAGTGGTGTAAATTCACGGAAAATTCCTGAAAACAAAGTGCAGCAAAGTTGTCGGTAGATGTCTGTCTTTTGACGAAATTTCCGTTTTTAAAAGTTCCCGTTTCTTTTAACTTCCGTTTTCCGGCAGGTATTCTATAGTAATTCTGTTTAGGGGTTTTCGTATTTATGTAAAAATTTCGCAAAATCGAAAACCGATGACCTTTTCAGCTCCTGCACCTCAGTTTTCTTTTCATGGTGGTAATCGATCTGAGGTCGTTTTAGGTTGGCTCAGTCGAAGACGCACGTCTTACCGCTGAGCCAGAGAGACCCGGGAACTTCTGTCACGTTCAAGGTAGAGCTCTAACTGTGTTATGATGGAATGTTTTTGTCATTAATGCGAAAGAATAAGTCATTTTATTTTCTGTTAGAGTTTATTATTTTTTTAATGGGTTTGTAATAGTTTCATTTTTTCTGTAAAGGAATTAAGTATTTTTTTCATCATGATTTTTCAAAGCAACAGAATCCTTTGGAATTTGAAATCTTTTTAAATGGACAATGACTTTGAATTAGTTTTTTTTTAAAAAGGTGAATACTGTTTTATAGTATTATTTCACAAAACTCCTAAATAAATGATTCCAGATGACCGCGACATTGATGCTCAGCTGTACTGTGTGTGGCTAGTTGGAGCAGATGTATGCCGCTTTAAGCAGAGAGTACCCTGCTCTGGTGAACAGGAAACGAGTTATCCTGCAACAGGATAAAGCTCCTGCTCATCGCGCCCAGTCAACTGAGGAAAAAATACAGGAACTAGACTAGAGGTAATGGTGGAGCTAGTTTTGTACAATAAACAGGGTGGAGCTAGTTTCGGACCATAAGCAGGGTGGAGCTAGTTTCGGACCATAAGCAGGGTGGAGCTAGTTTCGGACCATAAGCAGGGTGGAGCTAGTTTCATACCATAAGCAGGGTGGAGCTAGTTTCGTACCATAAGCAGGGTGGAGCTAGTTTCGGACCATAAGCAGGGTGGAGCTAGTTTCGTACCATAAGCAGGGTGGAGCTAGTTTCGGACCATAAGCAGGGTGGAGCTAGTTTCGGACCATAAGCAGGGTGGAGCTAGTTTCGGACCATAAGCAGGGTGGAGTTAGTTTCGTACCATAAGCAGGGTGGATCTAGTTTCGGACCATAAGTAGGGTAGAGCTAGTTTCGGACCATAAGCAGGGTGGGGCTAGTTTCGGACCATAAGCAGGGTGGAGCTAATACCTCACCTTGCTTATAGTCCATGGCACATTTTCTACTTGGGAAACACTTCCAAAATACCCACCATGTTGAACTTGTAGTCCAAGACTTTTTCGCCTCGAAACCAAAGGACTTTTTCATAGGGTTATCCAAGACATGGTATCAGGATTGTGTATAACCATCGAGGAAACTTCATGTTACAACGCTTGGTGCTGATTATATTACAGCGACCTGTGTGAAGCGTTCGTTTGATGCTTCGTTTACAGCAAGTTCTGTATCGGGGAATTAACCCGTATTTCTCCCGGCTGGAGCAGATAAATAAAATACAAAGTATAAATAAAATCGACTAAAGTTATACTTTGCTCATGCAGTGAAGAAGATGTTTATTCAAATGTCCTGGGAAATGTCTCCAAGCATTGTCCATCATTTTCATCCCTTCTCTATATTATCATTAGCACGCTGATTGCCCTTTTTTCTCCCGGAAAGTATTCGCCTCGTACCTTCTCATTCTCCGTCGATTCTCCACATTTTCCCTAATCCCACTGACAGGTGAGATTTCTCACCTCCTCTCTCGCCTTCTTTGTACCAAATCCTTGCCTGCAACCGAGTCCCACGTCCTCTTCCGAGAAAACCCCCAAAAAGTGTCCCCTGCAGAAGAGTGAAATCCACGCTCTCAAAGAAAGCGCAGACACTCCTTAAAAATCCCTTCTCTCTGAAAACGCAGTTTCTTTATTGCCTTCGCTGTCTCCTTTTCTTACTCCCACGAAGGAAAGTGTCCACGTAACAAACCCCTCCCTTTGCCTGGGACGGCTGAAAAGCAATAATGTCCTGTTCCTCATTTCTCACATCCACGAAACCATAAATCTAACACCACCTCATTTGAAGGGACGCGTGAGAAAGAGCGCACTTTGACCGTTCGTTGCCCAGCTCATCAAAATGGTGGGAAAATGGTGGAAATTTTTTACAATTCACTCTCTCTAAAATGGCTACTGGACTTCTGATAAATATGGATGCCCAGGTTACTGTTATATGGAAATGTTCAAACTTTATTTAAATTGTAACTTCGGTTATTTTGTGTGCCAACGACAGCCACAGAGATTCACTCCCCAATCAAAAAGGCGCTTAGCACAGATTCATTTCGGAGAAATGAATCTGTGAAAATAGAGGGACTGGCGTGTGGAAGTAGAGGCACTGGTGCAAGAAGACAGACGGGTGACTTTACGTCACATGGCTCCAAGTGCAAATGTTTCTTTCGGTACCGCGCGTCATATCGTTCAACCTAATCACCGCGAGTATCTCCGAGTGAGATCATGTTACCAGACGGGTCGTCATTTTTACTTGAACCTGTTCTCCAGAGCATTGTGTTTTTATTGAAGCTTTTGTGCCAAACAGCAGTCTGATGAATGTAATGGTGTTTGCAGACACCTGTTTACATACCCCTAATCCGTGGGCAAAGATAATCGAAAGTTACTTTTTGATCAGTTCTCGTACGCGCGCACCATCCGCGGCTACGCCTGATGAACTGTGGCAACGTTTGGAAGCAGCCTGGACCGACATACCCCGAGCCCGCATCCAAAGACTCTTTCGTTGGATGCCGCGGCGTGTAGCGGTCGTTATTGCCAGCCATGGGGGCCACACGAACTATTGATGTCTGCGTGTTCCGCAAGTCGCAAGGGCCTGTAAGCTCAATCGTTTCATCTTTGTATCTGTTGTTATGTGTCCATCTGGCTTTGCTATCTCGTGTCCTTCTTGGTGTTGCATTTTGGGTGGCCAGCAGTGTAATATTTGTCAAGGTCTAACTAATTTTATATGATCCGTAATTTAACCTGAAAGTTTTCAAATAAATATTTAAAGACATTTCAAATAGAAAACTGAATTTACTAAAGATTAAAGTTTAGTCTCTAGTAAGGTGATCATGACATCTAAAATTGAAAAAAAAAAAACATTAATGAGAAGAATGGTATTGTTTCTGGAATGATTTAGTTACGTTTTCGATGTTTGGTTTCAGGTTGGACAACCAAATTTTTTAAAAGCCTAACAAATAGTTGTCGGTCAATCGTGAAAGAACCTTTGATTTCATGTACTAATGTTGAGGGAATGATATGTGCTACCAAACACTGAAAGCATTTTCCTTGCAAAACTTTTGACATTTGTAAAACGATTTCTATGCAGAAGAGAACAAATGGTTATCAAACCTTCACTCTTAAACAATGACTTCAGATTATTATTAGATATTAAAAATTTAACAGTTCCAAATGTAAATTCTCCTCAGTATCATCAACAGTAAAACTAAATGAGTTCCGCAATAACTGAAATGGCTTTTCATGCTTGTAAAAGTGACAAAAATGTCTTTCAAACTCAGCTTTAAACAAATTACTATTTGTGACACAGTGTTCAACATAAAAAAAAAACAGCCTATCAGACGTGTTGTACCACATATATTTACAAAACGGATAGTGCAAAAAATGTTGGTCAGCTAACTGTTCCATGAATAGTTCCAATTTCAGTTGGAAAGACTTCAGATCAGTGCGAGTTTATCTTTCCCTTGCAAATTCAAATCGAGTTGACTGAGATGGTCAGTAATGTCTCTTAAAAAGGCAAGGTCTCACAACCAGGAGGCGTTACCGCGGACCGTAATTTGGTGATCTCTGCCCAAAATGACCACTTTGAATTACAAAGCTAAAAAGAAAGCAACGTTTTCTGATGTAAATGTTCACTCGCTTCAGTCGCGTTCAGTCATTTCTTAGACAGCGAATATATTCGTTCGAGCTAATTTCAGCCTGTTTTGTTATCACAGAGTTACTTGGTTCCAGCCGGTAAAAGGGTTAAGACATACAGTATATATGAACACCGATTAATGTGGGCTGAATTCTAGCTATAGTTCTGAACGAGTATAATTGTGGTTCTTCAGTCTTCTGTACGAGGTTGAATTCTAACTGTGGTTCTTGAGTCTTCTGTACGAGGTTGAATTCTAGCTGTGGTTCTTGAGTCTTCTGTACGAGGTTGAATTCTAGCTGTGGTTCTTGAGTCTTCTGTACGAGGTTGAATTCTAGCTGTGGTTCTTGAGTCTTCTGTACGAGGCTGAATTCTAGCTGTGGTTCTTGAGTCTTCTGTACGAGGTTGAATTCTAGCTGTGGTTCTTGAGTCTTCTGTACGAGGCTGAATTCTAGCTGTGGTTCTTGAGTCTTCTGCACGAGGTTGAATTCTAGCTCTGGTTCTTGAGTATTCTGTACGAGTGTAATTGTGGTCCTTGAGTCTTCTGTGCGAGGTTGAATTCTAGCTCTGGTTCTTGAGTATTCTGTACGAGTGTAATTGTGGTTCTTGAGTCTTCGAGTGTAATTGTGATTCTTGAGTATAATTGTGGTTCTTGAGTCTTCTGTACGAGTATAATTGTTGTTCTTGAGTCTTCTGTACGAGTATAATGGTTGTTCTTGAGTCTTCTGTACGAGTATAATTGTCGTTCTTGAGTCTTCTGTACGAGTTTGAACTGTAGCTGTAGTTCTTGAGTCTTCTGTACGAGTTTGAACTCTAGCTGTAGTTCTTGAGTCTTCTGTACGAGTATAATTGTGGTTTATAGCGTACGAATTTGTCCACGCCGGGCATGGAAACCGGGTCCCCTCACTTCGGAGTAAGTTGCTCTCCCAACTGGGCTACGCGGACATGTGCTCTCACTGCTATCTGCCTTTATCACCTGTGCGTCCTGCGGTGCAGGCACATCACAGGTTCTTGAGTCTTCTGTACGAGTATAATTTTAATTCTTGAATCTTCTGTAAGAGTATAATCAGGCTCTTCCGCATTCTTGGAATCAGTGATGTAATTTAGGTCTGTAGATTTCCTCCAACTTTTAATTTAGATGAAGATCACTAATATACAATAGATTTACTTTATCGACCTTACGTTGAGCAAGCCTTCACGCGACTTTTTTTCGCGAAAGAAATACAGTGATAAATGGAGATTGTTTTTATAAACTTGATTTTTTATTTATTGATCGTGTGGTGTGCTAGCGGGCCTGTGGGTTCGAGGCCCCTGTTTTGGTTGGTTTTGTGCTTTACAATATCCCATAGGAAGCCAGCACGTATTTGAAATAGCTTCAGGAATTCAGTGATAGTAGGTCCCATTATTTATTCAGGAGATACATATGTATTACACATTATTTACATACTCTATGGGTTATATCCCATACAACGAAAAAAAAACGTTACGCAGTGTGTCCGTGAAATCTCCTTCTCTCTCTCTCTCTCATTGCCTCCAGTGTCCTTCTCGTCTCTCCCCTCCCCGTGAATCCCGCAACCATTTGGGGGTCGCATTCTTGACACCTCGTAACGAATGTCACTTTGGTTCTGTCTCCAAGCATGTAAAAAGGTCTACAGAACATCATCATGTACATGACAAACAAGGACTATCTTACCAGTTCGAGCAACATGGCGTTTCTTAGGAGAAGTTTCACAAAATCTCCAGCAGTGGGTTTGTAAGAATAAATCGTCCGTTGTCATACAAGATATCTTACACTGCCGTTACTTGAACAGATACACATACACAAAAACATCATATTCATCATTGTAACGCAAATTCGAATAATTCATCAGTTGAATATTTAAATCATATTTAAATATTTATAGAGGCCTCTCGTTCGCAGAGATCCTCACAGATTGCATTTTTGAAGTATTTTTGTTGATGTTTTTAATACAGTGAAGCTTCATTTTTTCAGCAGACGTGATGGAACTGTTCGTGCTCTTACTGCTCTGTACGCCCAGATTGTTGTTATGGTTTCAACCATTCTAGTTTTCACGGAAGTTCTCCATAGTCCTGTTCCTTTACTGTTCTTCCATGTAAGTGAACTTTCCAGTACTATGTGCTTTAACAAGTTCTGCTCTTGAAAATTTAAACAGATCACCACAAAAAAAAAAAAAAATAATAATAATAAATTGTGCTACGCAGAAAGGTATCCGAAAGCGCAAGAATAAGGTGTGTAAAAATGTTTTTCACTTCCTTGCGCGCACACACACACACAATCGTAAATTTTCACTACATACAAGGTGTGATCAAAAAGTATAAAAGTATTCAGACTGGATTTATTAAGAAAAAGTACATAACTTAGAGATTTGAAATTTAATCGCCTTCGAAATAGTTCCCTTTTTACCGCTGTTGCACACAATTGTGCAACAAGCAGACAATTAGCGGAGGAAAAAAATGATTGGCCCTTATACTACCGGCTCCCTAAATAAGGAATAAAAACCCTGATTGTGGCTGTTTTTATATTTTTGTTTTTCTGTTGTTTACACAAAATGAGTAACTTAAACCTCGATCGGTGTAATCTTGTGATCACACCACATCAGCTATGATTACTCTGGCTTGTCAGGCAAGAATCAACAAAAGTAAACCTGAGAAAAAAACTTTAAACCAATGGGGAAAAATCTTTTCCCTCATTGGCTAACGAGTAACGAAGCAATAGCGGACCCGAGAGAAACACTGAGCAAATGGCCAGTTTTGTCTTATCCGATGTTGAACGTCGATTTTCCTCTGGGAAACTTATTCTGTGTGTGATGTTTTTTTTTTTTTCAGGTTCCCCTTTCCCTTGTCCTTCCCTTCTTTTCCCCCTGTACTCATCTGTGGCACAGGTGTACCAGACATTTTTCTGTGGAGAGAAATATCGCTCGGAACGGCTTGTTGTTGCAGGTAAGTATGTAGGGCAGCTTATAACTTCACTACTTAACGGGAAACCGTTTACTTCTTGTGCTCTAATATTTCCGTACTTTTCTTTCGTACTATTCTATCAGGGCAATCTGCTCCTAACTCTCTTAGATTCTCTTTCACCTGCCAAAAGGCGCATAGCGCTGTGGGTTCGGGTATCTCAACCTAAATTAGGAACCCCCTTGTGTTGCTTTCGGAGCCACGCACTTAGAGCCCAACGCTGTTTCCACTGCTCGAAGCATTGTTGAGGTCATCTTCTGAAATAGCGAATAGTTGTTTCGTCGCATTCTGTTGTACCTCTTCAATATTTTGAAATATTTTTTCTTTCAAGTGGTATTTGATTTTGGGGAAGAGAAAGAAATCGGAGGGAGCGAGTTCTGACGAGTAGGAGTGGCTGTCGAACCTGTGCAATGCGGTGCTTAGCAAGAAATTGCTGCACAAGTTCCCATGCATGGGCGGACATGTTGTCATGGTGAAGTTTCCAGTTGTCACTCTAATGCAATGCCGGCCTTTGTGAAAACACAAGTTCGTCCGTGACGGGCATAGAGTCCGTGTCCGCTCACTCCGAAGTATCTACGGGGACAGAATGTCTCCCTGCAGATTTGTCGTTTTGACACATGTTTTCACCTCTGTAGTATGACACATCATCTTCCTCTTCATTTTTTTTTTTTTTTTTTGAAGCGAAGTAGGAATTTTTCATTAATTCCAAACAATGGGTGGAACAAACATCACACATTTTTCGAAGTACCCAATGGCCAGTGGATGCATTTTCCACAATCGGGCGCCAATGGGAAAACACAAGTTTGTCCGCGACTGACATCGAATTAATGTCCCCCTCACTTCGGAGTAAGTCGCTCTCCCAACTGAGCTACGCGGACATAATGTCTCGTTGCAGATTTGTCGTCTTGACTTATGTTTTCACCTCTGCAGTACGTCATACCGTTTTCGTCGAACTGCGTCGCTCAAACGCCGCAAAATTGGCAGTAATACTCCTTGTTAACTGTCTGGCCTGAAACAGTCTGGCCGCCCCGGTGGCGTAGTGGTCTAAGCGATGGCCTCTGATCATTCGTCCGAACGGGGTCCGGGTTCGAATCCCGGTGAGGCGTGGATGTTGTGTTTGTCTTACGGCATTGGCTCTCTCCCTTCCCTGGAACCATTGACCCTAAATTAGGGACGGGCGACTGCTTATAGCCCACTGAGTTGCTCACGGTGGTCGTTAAACACCCAATCAATCAATCAACGGTGTATTCATGATGCGCAATTCCCTAGCGATTGAATGGAAAGAACAGTCAGCATCGGTTTTGACATTACTGCGGTTCTGTCGTGCTTTCTTTGGGTCTGGGAGAGTTTGGGGTCTTCCACTGGGAATACTGGGTCTTAGTTTCTGGGTCGTACCCATAAACCCACGATTCATCACCAGTTATGATAGTTTTTTTAAGTTAGAAAATAGTAAAACTATACTAGTGATTTGATTTATTGGCATAGGAATATATACATAAGCGTTTCCAAGCTTTCGCATATCAACTAGATGGCTTTTTCAAGGAAGTACTTGTATATATTCCTACGCCAATAAATCGGATCACTAGTATAGTTTTACTATTTTCTACATAATTGGTGTACTGTTCCTCGTTATCCATTTTTCGCACGTCTTTTGTAAAAAACGATCGTGCTTCTGTTATCGGTTTGTCCGTTCGTCCGTCCGTCTGTACCCACGATATCTCAGCAACTATTAGTCCGATTTGAAAAATTCTTCCTGTATCGCATACAAGACCTGATGGAAAATATTTTTAACATAATTTCTAATATTTGGTAAGAATGGTTTGGCCACCAGGGGTCATATGTGTTAATTTCTGCTTCTGAAGTATTTGTTGCAAAATCTGTGCTCCTGAAAACTCGATTAAGTTTTTTTTTCTTCGACCGATACCGCTTATACGGATAAACCTTTTGTGAATACTTTGTTCCTAAAATAATGCATGGTTTTCCCACCAGGGGACGTAAAGTCACATCTTATTTTTGTCGATATCTCTGTTTCTAAGAGTTCGTAAGCTCACGATTCCGTTTACAGCAATATCAGAGGGATTAAAAACCCGATTGAAAATCTTCTTTCTTTGGTCAGATCTATTGTTTTCCATACCGGTTCCATTGACTTTGAATAGCTTTGATAAATTTAATTTGCGTGAGAACGGATTCAAAAGACGTGCTTATTACACCCGAAAATTCGGTGTCAACTTTCTTGTTAAAAGTTTTTGTCGTTTTCGACGCACTCAAGCATGTCACTAGCAGCTCAAACACTAGTCTGTTTTTGCTCAGCTGGGAGCAATTTTGGCTTAAATTTGCCTGAGACGCGTCTCATACGCAAATCGTCCGTAAGAATTGACAAAACTGAACCGAAACTAAGGTTGGAGTCTTCAAATAACTCACGAATAGTAGTGATTCGGCTATTTTCCCGCACAGCTGTGGGCACAAGTTTGACATTGTTTTCACTTTTGCTGGTTAATGGTCCTGCCAGCCCCTCATCACTCTCACGATCATCTTTAAAAAGTGTATACCACTCATGAACTTGTGCACGACTCATACAATCCTCCCCATAGTCTTTCTGTAACTTTAAGTGTGCCTTTTCAAGTTTCGCTATGTGTTTGACAAAATCTGAGGCAAATTCGTTGATCAATTTTTTCCGACATTACAAATGCGACGAATAGCTTAACACACGTAAGAACAAGACACTCGTGTAAAAAGAAAAAAAGAAAAGGATGAGGACGGGAGTCGTTACTCATGGCACATGCATAGTACGCTTCAAGGTCACCCTGTGCCGAAATTTCCGAACTTGTGTAACCAGTCCGCATACCTTTTCTTTTTTTTTCTTTTTTTTTTTTTTATCACACCCGGTATCACAGACTGAGAAGTTCTCAAAATGATATTTGGTAGTTATAGGAATATTATATTTTTTGCAAACGAGAGTTTACATTGAATTTTTATTTGTTGAAGTGGGAAGAGTATGTAATGTGAAAAAACATCTGAAGAACTTGTTGAGGTTCCTTTGCTATACAAGTGCAGCAAAACACCAGAGAACGTCAGAGAAAGAGATTTCATATCAGCCAGGCAACGTCCGTCTGACATCTCTCTGTGTTAAAACCCCAGAAAATGCTAATGCCATCATCAGAAAAGATTGCGAAATCACAGGGCATATTTGCTGCTATTAGGAATCAACCAAGGAAGCGTGAACGTGAAGATTTATCCTATTTCTGTTTTTATTTTCTGTTTCTGTTTTTTCGTGAGGTACTTGACACACTAGAACTCACTTTCAGAGGAACGACATTTCTTGTGAGCTATTGGCTGGACAGAAAAAAACATTGTGACAACTTTTTTCACTAATGTGGCTGGTGATGAAACGTAGATGCCCTTCAGCCATAGTTAAAATGGCATATCTTGCAGAAGGGCGTCACGTGACCTACCTTGTCAAGAGTTTTAAAAAGCCTTCCTAGTGGGAAAGGTTGTCGGAATTCCTTTCTGAGAAGGACAAGGGCTGATTTTCAAGGTCGGAGTAAGCTTTTCTTATCCTGAGGGGGAGGGGGGCTTGAAATTATACTTCTTCAAGTGTTACCCACTTTTACTCAAGTAGTACGCAGTTTGTATTTCCTTATATCTCTTTTATAGGAAAGCATTATGTTTGTTCAAAAATTGCATTTCTGTTAGGTTTTTTTTACATAACTTTCCCAAAAATGTAAAGACTAGGTATCTTTAAAACTTCGTGCCAACAATCTTGAATTACTATAATAAGCCGTCTAAGCACGATATAAACCCAAAACAAGTATTAAAACACATGGTTGATAAAACCATTTTGGTGTAATGATTTTAGTATTAAAATGGTTTTAACACTTGTTTTGGGTTTATATCGTGCTTAGACGGCTTAGTATAGTTATCCACAAAGACTAGGTAAATATCCAAGAGCCAACAGTTTTTTTTGTTTTGCTTTGTTTTTATTGGGGGTTTAGCGACTACCGTGAGCAACTTAATGGACTATAAGCAGTTGCTCGTCTCTAATTTAGGATCACTGGTTCCAGGGAGATAGGCAGCCAGTGCTGTAAGATAAGCACGACATCCATGACTCACCAGGATTCGAACTTAAACCCATCACGCACAATTGGCCATAAGCCAGCACTTAGGCCACTGTGGCTGCACCAACAGTTGTAAATATCAAGTAAAACATAAAAGTTATATGAACACTTACAACACAGCAGTTCGCAGAAATGCAGAATGAAAAACGAACCAGCACAGAATGAATGAGTATCGGATACAGAATGTATCCGTTTTATCATGCACTGACCATTGCGACGTTGCCAAATGGAAACAGCTCTTCTGGGAAGTAATGTATTGTTCGGTGAGAAAACGTTAGCGATAAGTAATTAAATTTACGTAAGAGAACACAAACTCAAAAGTAAGGTTTAAACAGATGTATGTGCTACAGTCACCTTCGTGTTTTAATTTGTAGAGAAGTTATGTTTACCGCAAAAGCGATCGAGCAAAGATGAGCTTCTAGTAAGGCGACAATGTTATGTCCATAGCACTTCCATATACAGGGTTGTACTGAAAGTAATGTAAAAGTGGGCATAACTTTTTTATTAACTGACAGAGGTCGTTCACGTTGCACATGTTGGTAGAGTAACTCTTCCTCTATTCAAAGGGACTACTCAACATAGTCTCCATCACAAGTGATGCATTTGCGCTATCATTGAAACCAACGCTCGAATCCTCTTTGAAAAAAATCAGGTGTGGACTGTTGTACCCACTTTTTCATCGCCACTTTCACATCGTCTGTGCCATCAAATCTTTGTCCCCAGAGACTGTCCTTCATTAAACCGTACAGGTGGAAATCGCAGGGCGCCAGATCTGGTCTGTACGGTGAATGGGGACCACTAACCATCCTAATTTGCTGATCGCCTGATTTGTTGCCAAAGAGTTGTGTCGTGCCGCATTGTCATCGTGGATGTGGATCCTCTTCAGATTCTTGTTCGGTCTGTTCCTCCTTATGGCTTCTCTAAGCTTCTTGAGTGTCTCAATGTGCCGTTCGCTGGTCACATTACAGCCACGTTCCAGAAAATCAAGAAGAATGACACCCCTGTCATCCCAGAAAACAGTCACCATGACTTTCTGTGCTGATCGCTGGCTCTTGAACTTCTTAGGCCTTTGTGAAGAGGTGTGACGCCATTCCATGGATTGATTCTTTGTTTCCAGATCGTAAATAGCGCCCACGTTTCATCCCCTGTCACCAGATCGGAAAACAGCATGTCTTCATTGGCTTCAAATGCTTCCAGCAGATCATAGCAGACTTCCACCCTTCTCTCCTACAAATCGGGTATCAACTGCAGAGGTACCCACTTTGCACACACTTTCCGATAACACAAGTCTTCCACCATCTACTGTATGGCATTGTGACCACAGTCCAGTTGTGCAACAGGCTCACGGATTGTGACTCGTCTTTCCGTGGGAATCGATTCATCCACTCGTTGACGATTCGTGTCAGTTGTCGCAGTTGATGATCTCCCACTGCGTGGTTTGTTTTCAATGCTGGTTTCCCCTTCTTTAAACTTCTTCATCCATCTGTGCACATTGCTCTTGTCAATGGTGTCAACTCCGTAAACACATGTAGCCTCTCTTGTGGATGTCTGACAGCCTGCATTTTTCCTTCGTCAAGAACTAAATGACGGCACGTTGCTTCTGCTTGGAATCCATTATTTACCTGCAATGAAGAAGAAGAGTTACTCTACCAACATGCGCAATTTGAACGACCTCTGTCAGTTAATGAAAAAATTATGCCCACTTTTGCATTACTTTTTGTACAACCATCGTACCTTCCCCAAAAGAAGTGCACTTATCCTCTGTTTTGAAGCAAAATTTGCATTGTTAAAAAAGTTGAGCAGGTGGGGAACCTTTAGCATCACACCTGTCGCTTTTCAGTATTAGGTTAAATATGAGAAAATAATAACTAGATATCATAGGTTAATTTCATTCAAATGGAGAATACATTGTCTGTTTAACATTTTAAAAGTGGCAAATTTATGGGACGACTAATGCGTACAGAATATATATATATACATGTATGTTTATTGTATGTTTTACGGTGTGTCTTTCAATTTATATCTGTTTTCATTTCAGGGCTATCTGTTCACTTATCTTGTGGGTGGATCAAACTTAATTTTCTTAGGAATTTACGCTCGAATACTAATGGAGAAATGCCCTCAATTTGTAAATCGACCATATGGTGTTAATAACGATTCAACGTCTTTTATGAGAAACCTTATGTCGTCAGACATCAGCATCTATCTCAGAATAGGAGCCGTAGGTAAGTAACATTTTTTTCAATACACGAAACAGTTTTCCACCATTTCCTTTTATAAGCGTGGAGGATTATTTTTTTTTTTTTTACATAGAAACTTTGTAGTCATGGAGACATATTTACATTGGAATGGCAGTTAATATTCAGTTGTCAACTGGGTATCTTCTTTATAATACAAAATTTCATATCGCATTGTCTTCAACCAACAGAACGTTAAAGACAGCTTTCAGAAAAGTCTCGTCACAATCTGAGCAATATTCCCTCTAAGAAACCGTAGACAATGTGCGCGTAACCCAATGAGAAAATTTTTTGCCTAAGTGGTTTTGATACCTGCCCAGCTCATTGACCTCATGTTCGATCCCAGGCAGGTACGAACGCTCGATCCACTAAATATCCGCCGTGCGTCGGATGGGCACGTTAAGCCGTCGAACCCCGTCTACTGCCCCCCAACCGTAATAAATAAGGGCGTCTTCCTCCTTTTTTCTACTTCGCTTCCGTGTCACTTTCCTATCGGGCACTCTAGCTCAAATCTCCTAGCTTCCTATTTCTAAGGGTTGTTTGAGACCTGGGGTCAGACACTCCCTTCCTTAAAATCCTCTACATATGATCCTCACAGACGCCACAGAGCTATGAATAACTTTCCTGCGGCAGCAGTTGTATGTTAATCTGTGAGGCTCGTGATTTCGAGTCTCACTTTTCATTCCCAGATAATACGATTGAAAGGCAATGTTGGACATAGCGTAATTTTGCAAATAAATTGCCCAGCATTACCTTTAATTATGAGATTTCTTTCCATTGCATTTGTGAAATCATAATTAGATACACTATCTACCAACAAGTAATTGGACACCCCTGCAATCGACGATATCTGCGGTCCTGATACACGTCACGGCCGCCGCCGTTAAATATCGTGTGGGAAACAACAACGCAACCAATCGCATGCAAGATGCCACGCAGTTCGGAGCTCTCGGATTTCGAGAAAGGTGTAATCGTCGGGTATCACAGAAAAGGCCGATCCATACGTGACATATCCAGCTAGTTGAAGTACCCAAAATCGACAGTGGCCTACGTGATTGGCAAGTGGAAGATGAGAGGTGACTGTCGGAATGTGCCCCGACACGGCAGACCCACAAAACTGGGAGCTAGAGACCGACGGGTGCTGGCCAGAGAAATTCGGAAGAACCGCACCAAATCGATGAGCCACACCCGCGAGGAGTTTCAACAGGCATCCGGGAGTGTTCTTTCGATGAATACCATCCGTAAGGAAGCCCATATGCTCGGTTATCATGGACGTGCTGCCGCCCACAAGCCTTATAACGTACTAGGAGATATGACATACCTGCCAGAAGGACGCACACGACATAAAGGCAGATAGGAATCAGAATAAAACGTCCGCGTAGCTCAATTGGTAGAGTGACTTATTCCGGAATGAGGGGATCCGGGTTCGAATCCTGGCGCGGATAGAAATGACGGAGAAATTTAATTCGTTATAATGGCGCCCGAACTTTTCGGATGACCCGACCGTTCAAAAATCTCGCATTGGTGTGATGTTATTTCCACACCGGGAGATAGGAAAAATAAGAGAATCCTTTCTCCAGCACTTCAAAAAAAAAAAAAAATAAATAAAATAAGGGGGAGATGATGTAACGTACTAGGAGATGTGACGTACCTGCCAGAAGGACGCACACGACATAAAAGCAGATAGGAATCAGAATAAAACGTCCGCGTAGCTCAATTAATAGAGTGACTTATTCCGGAATGAGGGGATCTGGGTTCGAATCCTGGCGCGGATAGAAATGACGGAAAAATTTAATTCGTTATAGCCTTTGTTCACCAAGTCCAACAGCGCTGCTCGGCTAACGTGGTGCAAAGAACGTCGACAGTGGACCGTTGAACAGTGGTAACAGGTTCTCTGGAACGACGAATCAAGGTTCACCCTCTACCGTTCGGATGGCAGGGTCTGGGTTTGGCGTCTGCCTGGAGAACGCCTCCTGTCGGAATGTATTGTGCCAACTGTGAAGTTCGGCGGCGGTGGAATTATGCAATGGGGGTGTTTCTCCTGGTATGGAACGGGACCCTTGGTCGTAATTCCTGGTATACTCAACGCCGAGACCTACTACACCATTTTGGATGACCATGCGCTTCCTACGTTGTGGCAGTTTTACAGGGTGGACCCATGTTACTTTCAGGATGACAATGCCACCTATCATGTTGTGAGGTCCACCATGGCTTGGTATGGTGACAATGGGATTAATCGAATGGACTGGCCTGCGCAGAGCCCGGACCTTAACCCTATCGAGCACCTCTGGGACGAGTTGGAGCGTCGACTTAAGGGGATGCCCCCACCGTCCGAAATCGGTAAAGGAAATGACCTGTCTTCTCCATGCCGAGTGGAGGAAAATACCGCTAGCCGTCGTACAACGCCTGGCTGAGAGTATGCCCCGGAGGGTCGCAGCTGTAATCGCCGCTTCACCAATTATTGAAGGTGAATAAACTTCGTTTTCCTTTGCTATCACAGGTGTCCAATTACTTGTTGGTAGATAGTGTATAATAAGTAATAACAAAAACACTTTTGGCATTTTATTCTTGGGTAGACCTAATCTCAAAATCTACCCCGACGCTTCACCTCTGATTCTCGTCAGAATATCCAGATGGCTCACTTCCGGTCTGTTGCGTGATTTAGTTTTGATGCTGTTCATTAGGCTAAAAATAATGAGGGATTTGGGAATTTCAATCTAAAATGCTTACTGCGCGGTCGCCCGCGCTCGCATCTTAGAAGGAACATTGAATCTGAGCTCATCACATGCCAAAATTCAGATTATGACAAGAAAACCTGAACCCGTCATATGTATTGGCCCACATTAAGACCAATTGTGTTTAAAACAGACATTGTCCTCCCAATGAATGCTGCATTATGAAGGGAGTATACGTAGGCTATTTGGATATCAACCTGCAGTGGGCTGTGAAGAAAAAAAGGCATCAGAACAAAATATTTTATTGTATACGGAACATACTTTCTAGGCTACTTCTCAGCACAGTCACCCCCTAAATTGAGACACTTATCCTATCGGGGTGCGAGCTTTTGTATCCCTGCATCAAAGAAGGTTGCCGCCTGAGAGCTTAGCCATGATTGGACACCATTCTTCATCTCCTCATTTTCATTGAAGCGCTGCGTTCCCAACCAGGTTCTTATATGAGTAAAGAGGTGACAATCCTTGGGGGCTAGATCCGGGCTACAAGCAAGGTGGTCGAACACTTCCTAACTAAACTGCTTCAGCAGCGTTCATGTGCGTGCAGACGTGTGTGGCCGCACGTTTTCGTGGAAAACCACAGCGCCTGGCGTCAGCATTCCTCTTCTTTTATTCTAAATTGCCCTTGCCAATTTTGACAAATGTCAACCCCGCCTTCTCGTGGTACATCCTGTTCCCACTAAAGGGGCTCTGACGACCGCCAATAGCGGTAGAACTATACCATCGGGATTAGAGGAAATGCTATCCCACACTCACCAACCCGCTTGGCCAGCGTGGTGAGTTATGGCCAAACCCCTCCAAAATGACTCCACAACTTAAATCTTGGCCCTCAGTCTCTGGCAGCTGGAATGTACTTGGCCAAGGCAGCGGCCAGTGCGACATGAAGGCAGAGGGTGCTAAGAATCCCCGGAGGACCGGACTAGGCTGCCATCTGATGCTGACCTTGGCTACGTATAACGGACGCTCCCTATCTTCTGATTCAAGGCTTCTTGAATTGGAAGAGGAACTACAAAGGATCAAGTGGGACATCGTCGGGCTAAGTGAGGTAAGGAGAAAGGGAGAAGATCTCATTGAACTGAAAAGTGGACATCTCTTCTACTATCGTGGGACAGATACTGGCAGAACTAGTGGTGTTGGATTTATAATAAACAAGAAACTGAAGGATAAAGTTGTAGAAGTTGAAAGTTCCTCTGACAGAGCTGCACGACTCGTTATCCAACTCTCGAGAAGATACCAGGCTCAGATTATTCAAACTTATGCACCCACCACAAGTCATGCTGAAGAAGAAATTGAAGAATTTTATGAGGAAATTTGTCATCTAAATAATAAAGGTAAGCAGCACTTGAAAATAATTATGGGAGATTTCAATGCAAAAATAGGGCAACGGCAACAGAATGAAACTTCAGTAGGTAAATTCGGTCACGGCAACAGAAACCAGCGTGGAAATACTCTCGTAGAGTTTGCAGAGGCAGAAGGGTTTTTCATCTTGAACTCCTTTTTCAAGAAAAAGCCACACAGGAAATGGACATGGAGACATCCAAATGGGACGACAAGTGAAATTGATTTTATTATGTGTAACAAAACATTCGTCATAGAAGACTGCAGTGTGCTAAACAAGTTCAACACAGGCAGTGACCATAGATTGGTGAGATGTAAGATGCACCTCAACACTAAACTCGAACGTAGCAAGCTCATAAGACAAACAAAATGTATTGACATAACCAACCTTAAAAAACACCATAATACCTTCAAATTGGAACTGAAGAACAGATTTTCTGCTTTAGAAGGCCTAACATTGGAAGAAGTGGATATTTCTGAAGTTAACAGAAAAGTAACCAAAGCTCTTATGGAAACAGCAACAAAATTAGCTGGGTCTAAGAACAAGTTGCATGTGAACAAATTATCAGGAAAAACCAAAATGTTGATGCAAAAAAGAAGAGAGATGAGGACAACTAAAGAAGATGTGACTTCCAAAGTGGAATATATAGAGCTATGCAAAACAGTACGAAAAAGTATCACTGAAGACGTAAGGAAATTCAACTGTGAACTAGTAAGGAAAGCAATTGAAAACAACCAAAGCCTAAAGATAGCAAAGAGACATCTCAGTAAGGGAAGAAAACAGATTATGGCACTGAGAAAAGAAGATGGTTCTGTAACAAGAAATAGAGGCGAAATTTTGACAGTAAAAGATTTCTACTCCAAATTATATGAAAGGGATGATACATGTACTCAAGACATCATGAAAGGTTCCAGTACCAGAGTTCTTCCAGTCCTCCCAGCAGAAGTTGCACATGCAATCAAGAATATGAAGCGGGGAAAAGCTCCAGGAGAAGATGGAATTACTGTAGACATCATACAAGAAGCAAGTGGAGAAATCGAAACAGTATTCGCCAAAATTTTCACTCGATGCCTTAATGAAGGGAAGATTCCTGAGGATTGGAACAACGCTACAATGATCTTGCTACATAAAAAAGGGGACATTGAGGATCTCGGGAACTACAGACCTATCAGCCTCCTATCAGTGGTTTATAAAATTTTCACTAAAGTTCTTTCACACCGCTTAAAGGTGACACTGGACATGGCTCAACCGAGAGAACAAGCTGGATTTAGGAGTGGCTACAGCACAATAGATCATATCCAAGTACTGAGAGAACTAATTGGAAGAGCGAGGGAATATGAACTTCCATTGTGCATGGCTTTTATCGATTATGAAAAAGCCTTTGATTCGGTGAAACCATCAGCAGTTACAATGGCCCTGAAATCCTGCGGTATTGAAGATGCATACATTAATATTATTAATAACATCTATGAAAATGCAAGTGCAAAGATTCGCCTGTTTGAAAATACAACACACATTAAAATTGGAAAAGGAGTGAGACAAGGTGACACCATATCTCCGAAGCTCTTTAATGCCACATTGGAAAATGTCTTTCAATCACTGAACTGGGAAAACAAAGGGATAAAGATTAATGGAGATTATCTAACCCACCTTCGTTTTGCTGATGACATAGTAATCTTTGCAACTACCCCCTCAGAGCTGCAGAGTATGATCCAAGAACTTGCTGACAAGAGTAAAGAAGTGGGATTAAAAGTGAACTTTCAGAAGACAAAAGTGATGTTCAATGCTTTTACAAGAAATGAAGATTTATCGATTGATGGAGAAAAGCTGGAGATATCAGACACGTACGTTTATCTTGGACAGCAGATATCAAGTGAGGGTCACATTGATGAAGAAATTAATCGGCGTACAAAACTTGCCTGGAGAGCTTTTGGAAGAAACAGCATAATTTTCAAGAGCAATATGCCATTATGTCTTAAAAGAAAAGTGTTTGATCAGTGCATCCTTCCAGTGCTTACGTATGGTGCAGAGACGTGGACCTTAACTAAAAGAGACATACAAAGGCTGCAGACAACTCAAAGCAACATGGAGAGGTGCATGCTTGGTGTAACCAGGAGAGATAAGAAGAGGAACTCGTGGATCCGAAAAATGACAAGAGTGGAAGACATCATGATCAGAGTTAAATCCCTGAAATGGCAATGGTATTGGTAACTGTGGGTACCATAGTGGTACCCAGTTTATTGCTATAACGAAATACAGACATAGGAGATTCATTAAAAGCTGCAGTACAGAAAACAACAGTGCGGAAAGTCAGTATATCCACGATGCAGCACAACGTTACACAGAAAGGAAATAAATATGCACACGAACAATGAATGGCCTAACGGCATGTCAAACACTATAACACATGTGCACAAATGCATGAAATGTACTATGCTATGAAAAATCAACCGAACGGAACTGAAATGTTGTCAGAGCGCAAAACAACATTGAGTACCTCAGCAACTTTATAAAAATAACAAAGGTAACAAACGTACCACTATAATAATCCGTGATAGAGGAAAGCACTAACACAGCAAACACCCACAATTATAGGTAATTTAAAAAATAGGCACAAATTCAGGAAACAACAGATAAGATAATGATACTGAGATAATGAGGAGATCATACAAGTAACGAGACCGATTAGTTGTGAAAACACAGCAAAAACACGCAATTATCGCAACTTTAAAATAAATTAAATTTACAATACATTAAATAAAGCAAATAATGCAAATTTACACACAAATAAAGCAAATTTACAATACATTACTTGTGAATCACAGTAAAAACACACAATGAAAACATCAGAATCAACATGCACTAAGTCTGCAAAACCAGGGCATCTGCGAACGGGTTCGCAAATCCCCTAGCATTGAGAGAACAAAAAGTAATCGGTGTGAGGAAGAGAGCTAAAGGTCATCGGCAAAAGGATAGAAGGTATCACATATATGCTTTTCAACGAGCTCCTTCAAGGAGGCGAGACGGCGCGTGTAACGTCTCAAAAAAGGCTGATACCGAGGATCGGTGGCACACAGAGATTTAAAAAGTGACACATAAGCTTCGAATTGCGTTACCGCTGCAGACAGGTCCAGATCAGGTGAGTGAAGAATTCTTCAGAACCAACAATCGTACGTGCAGGTTGAAAAAGACGTAAAAGTTGCTGTCTGGACAGTGGTCCAGGAACTGGAGGAAACGTATCAACGGCCTGTAGAACCTCAGCATCAGAGAGAGGATTGACAGGACCTGAGCGGAGAAGCATTCTGTTTGAAGAATCATCAGGTGGAGAAACACCGGAACCGGAAACCTCGGGAACACTAGATGAATCCTCAGAATGTGGCACAAAAAATTGTTTTAACTTTTTCTGTTTTACAGCGCCTTTGGAAGTTCCAATCCGCTTCAAAGAAGAAGCTGAGGCGGATGTATCCATTAGTGGATCAGGCTCACCTCCCAAGTCAGGAGACGAGGAAACGACCGTCGCCGAAGAAGCAGTACGTAGCTGAGCTGCCTTAGTGGAGACTGGTACAACAGCCGAGGCTTCAGGAAGATGTTGCAACAAGGGTATAGTAGACAAGGTTGTAAATGGAAATCCGATATCCGAGAGGCTAGGAGAAGAGCCAGACGGCCGAGCTGCCAAACCACCACTCAACACACCCAGATCGGAACACTCCGCTGTAGACACATCTGTAGTCGAAGACAACTCTGTCAATCTTGAAGTTGGATGCTTAATCGTACGGGTCGGGAGAGGAGGAAAGGCAGCATTGTCCGTGACGGAAATGTTCGTCTGACGGAGAAACGAAGAATTCGCGTCAGGCAAACTACCGGTAGTGGGGACAGTAGAAAGACCAATGTGTTCAGCAGTGGGATGCGAACTTGATGAACGTCCTCGTCGAACGCGGTCACAGGAGGCAGTGGTGTGATTCTGTGTTAAACAGTGTGTACAATAGTGAGCAGTGAAAATCTTGAAACTGTACGTTCGTGCGCCAATTTCAACAGTAGCTTCTGTAGGGCAATCCGCCAAGGCTTTCTCGGTGGGAAAGACTACCAATAACTGACGGCGAGGTCCGGTAGCATGTGCAAATCGAGTTCCGCGGGGAGCGTCAGAGAGGCGACGGACCTTGCCAACAATTTTACAAACATGACTGACAAGGAGAGGAAGTGCAGTATCAGGCACTTCCTGTGGAACAGGATAGAACGTGATGTTCACCGGTCGATTGGAAAGAGGCGACGGGAGGAGATGGTTTGTCCCAATCGAAAGTCCGTTTGCAAGAAAAAAGTCAGCATCCTCCTTGTGATTGAACTGTACCGAAATACCCCGAGGAGTACGGGAAATTCCTGCAATGGACGCAGACGACACATGTCCAGAGAGGGCTTCCATGTAGTGTGGCAATGGAGTATTTGGTAAAGCATGAAAGAGCACACCTCTATCCAGGAGGTTATGGAACTCACGGCCAATATGCGAATTGTCATCTATTGTTATCTTCACCTTGTGGTTGGATACCTGAATAATAGGTGTTGCTTGCAAAAGACCATCTGGTGGAGAGGAATCTGACGTAGAAGTAGCGCCTCGTTGCACTTTAGAGGCAAATGACATCCTCGGAAGAGAAGTCTATTCGGATCCGGCAGGCACAG
The DNA here is from genome assembly GCA_039090855.1 of Macrothele yani. NCBI lineage: Eukaryota > Metazoa > Arthropoda > Arachnida > Araneae > Macrothelidae > Macrothele > Macrothele yani. The sequence goes on along the minus strand of CM077011.1, from coordinate 10,929,273 downwards.
AAGGCTGTGAGAGAAGAGAAGCACAGGCCGAAGGCAAGGCAGTAGAAACAGTAGTACCCAGGGAGTGCACCGAGGCAGATGCAGGAGCTGAAGAAGAAAGCGCAGCCAAGTCCAGTGAAGCACCGGTGCAGGAGTACTAGAAAGCTGGGAAGGCATCTGAGCACACACATCTGAGGACGAGAGTATGTGAACTTCCATGGACGTGGGAAGTGTGACGTGACGTGCATCCGCCACGCCCACAGATGATAAGGAAATACCGGAAGCCGCCATGTTGGCAGCTTCCAAACGTAAACAAACGAGCAAACGATAAGAAAACGGATGAATATGAACTAATATGAGGATGAGAACGCTAGAAAAGTAGCTCAAAACGTACACAGTACCTTTAGACAGCCGGGCCACGCAACATGAGAGTGAGGGACGAGGTATTCCACACTAAAATGCATAAAATATTGGAGCCACCAACACTACGTCTGTCACGAACGAGCAATGGGCTGGACATACTGCCAGAAGGACAGACCATCGATGGACAGCTGAAATTTTAGATTGGATTCCAAGGGACAGGAAAAGACCCAGAAGACGACCACATGGAAGATGGGTGGATGAAATTCGAAAGTATGCGGGAGTGACATGGAGGAGACTGGCAGAAGACAGACCGTTGTGGAGGAAACTTGGGGAGACCTTCGTCCAGCAGTGGATTGATAATGGTTGACAATGATGATGATGATGATATACAGAAGGTCATAATTTCGGTGATTACAAATGTTCCCGGGGTTCTATCGTGAAGATCATTTTTTTCTTTTATCACTATTATTATAGCAACAACGATAATAAGGAAAATGGTTCGTAACACGGAAAAAAATATTATATATATATATATATGCAGAAGGCCATATTTTCGATACATGCAGAAGCCCATAATTTCATATTTTATTGCCGTATATATACAGAAGTTGTAGAGTCATTTTGGAGGTGTTTGGCCATAACTCACCACGCTGGCCAAGCGGGTTGGCGAGTGTGGGATAGCATTTCCTCTGATCCCGATGGTATAGTTATACCGCTATTTGCGGTCATTCCAAGAGACAGGAAAAGACCCAGAAAAAGACCACATGGGAGATGGGTGGATGAAATTCGTAAATATGCGGGAGTGACATGGAGGAGACTGGCACAAGACAGACCGTTGTGGAGGAAACTTGGGGAGACCTTCGTCCAACAGTGGATTGATAATGGTTGACAATGATGATGATGATGATATACAGAAGGCCATAATTTCAGTGATTATAAATTTTCCTGAGGTTCCACCGTTACGATTAAAATTTTTCTTTTATCACAATTATTATAACAACAACGATGATAAGAGGAAAAGTTCGTAACATGTTGAAAGCAGAAAGTGTGATCAAAGAAAATATACTGTATTACACACATTTAAAGTACTACAGGTTTAGTGTAACTTATCTGCAATTTACGACAGGATTAAGGCCTTAGTGGGCCCCTAGGCAAAGACATCTGAGTGCGCTACCAAGTCTGAGACATCTGAGTGGACTACAATGTCTAAGACATATGAGTAGGCTACCAAAGCTAAGGCATTTGAGTGGGCTGCCAAGGCTTAGACATCTGAGGGAGTCCCTAAAGAACTTACACCGGAGAAACATTATGAAGTCTGTTAAAACACGAAACTGCACCAATATGCTTGCGACAATTATAGTGCATTCTTCAAGCTAATAAATTACCTTCAGAGTCTTTGTAAAATGTCACTATGTTTTCCATTGTTCTCACAAGAACATGAGTTAAAAGCGTAAGATTCACAAAGTTTGTCTTGGAATTTTTAATACTTCAGTGTTGTATGCTTTTCTTGGTGCATATTTCTTGTTTTGCAATGTGATACCACAGTGGATTTCGCCCATTAAGTGTTTTAAGTGCAAGCAGACAGATGTACACTGCTGTAGGCAGCGGCATGAAACGTTTACCCTTAGTGAATTACTGTCTTGAAATCTGTTCTTTTACTAGCCTCTGTGATCGAGTGGAAATCATACGAGACAATAAAACTATTTTATAAACTTCTCTCTATTTATAAATATGTAAGCTGTGTATTATTTGTGATGTATCGGAATACCTCCTGGGTCTTTGTTAATGGTGGGCCTGTAGTCTATAGCCCCGTTAGGCCCTTCTTTAACCGGCCCTGCCCCAATTCCGAAATCTGGAAAGTTCTAAAATCAATACGTTTTTGTTAACCACTGACATGACGCCGAGTGAGGAAAAAGTAGAAATTGTTCTGAACGAAAGAAGTTCTGGCATCATCGACATATCTCAAATATAGACCCAGATCTGCACGTAAAGGGTTCAGTGCCAAGTACTCTAGATGTTGCATAAATATCTCTGGTTTTTTGGTTGGGTACTGAGGAAAAATTATTGAACTTTAGGGATTTCATGTCTTCACTAAATCCATCAGCGAATTTTACGTTGGAACTGGAAACTGACGGTGTCTTACCGTTTTTGGACATTTTGCTAACCAGAAATATTACAAATCATACTATTCAAACCTCAGTGTTCAGGAAGCCTATGTCTGTCCCTAGCATCATCCCTTACAACTCTATGCACCCTCTATGTCATAAGCTTGCAGCCATTCGTTTCATGATACAACGAGCCATTACACACTCCTCTAGTAGCCGTCTGAAAAAACAAGAGATTGCAAAAATTAAGGAAATCGCCCGAAACCATGGCTATGAAGATCATTTGGTGAATTCGGTTTATAAAAGACTCAGAAACTCAACCATGTCCACACTCGTGAGAGAAACTAGAGATAAGAAATTTGTTAGGTCCGTGTGCTATGACCTACACGTTACTCGCATTATGAAAAACTTATGTAATCGTCATAAAATCGATTTTGGCCTCAGAACATCAAATACCCGCTCCATCATTCGCAACGACCGCGATCAAATCAAACAGGGATCCTGTCATGGAGTATATAGCATACCTCTTTACAGTACTGAGCCAGATGACCCACATCTCACTTACATAGGATCTACCCAGAGGACGTTGGATATCAGAATGAAGGAACATGTTTTAGACATCAAGACTCGAAACCAAAAAACTGCATTATCTCGCCTTACCAACAAAAGTTCTTATTATCCAGCTTGGCAGGAGGTTTCCATCGTTACAACATCACGGAACAAAACCTCGTTGCTTTTTGCTGAGAGTTTGTTAATATTCATCAAGGGCAATCAATGTTGTAACGACTATATACCAATGTACATCCCCAATCCTTGGAAAAATTTCCTGCCAAGGGAATCAAATAATGCTCAAAGTGACAACACCTTGAGTGCCTTAACACCAGATGACACAATCACCCACTCAGCGACCCGGGTCCTCCTGTGAACAATCCCAGGCATGCACAGTGAACGCAAAGTTAGACTCATGACACTTCCCCCTTCTGTTATTTAAAGGTTGGAATCACTAATTCGTGAGCACATCTGAGGATGATCCCAAGAGGGATTGAAAGATCTCATGTTTGGTTTAACCTGTCATTTAGATTATTTTCACCACATTTGGTGTGTACAGGAGCATCAGTTTCTTTTAACTTTTAGTTATTCTAATCGTGCATAAGACGGCAATCTTTTATTTTATGAAAAACTTCTATTACGGGAATTCTTACTAGGAATTTGTTTTTATTTTAATTGCAAATTTTCAGAGAAAACTCTTCTCCTTCTTCAGTTTGTCTTTTGTTGTCACTTTTTCCGTCACTATCGCGGTTACGGTTAACCTTGACGGTTACGGTTATTTTTCACCAAATCCTGCCATATGTTAGGCAGGGATAATTCTCTGCAGTCATTGATGATGGAATTCTGATTTTTCTCACTTTCTATTCCTTCTTTTAGCTTTCTTTTTTTGAAAATTGCTTTGGAAACTGATGACCTTAAAGGAATTATAATCCATGCTGTGACCAATTTCTCTAGCATGCCTATCTAAACCAGTCTTGTTGGAGCAATTTTTTATTAGCAGCTTTATGCTCTGCTATACGAGTTTCTAGTCTGCAACCTGTCTCACCTATGAAAGATAGTCCACATCTACATTTTACTTCATAGACAACACCTTGCATTTTTAAAATATCTTCTTCTCTGTGAACTATTTTAGAGAAAAATTTCTTAACCTTGTTCTCTAAACTTGGAGCCAGCCTACTCTTTGCAGAATAACTACTTTCAATTTGAGAAAAAAAATTCATTCAAAAATCTGGACTCGCTATGGGCTCCCCACCTCCCCACTCTTTGCTAAATATTAAGTGGGAAAACTAAAGAGAAGATACTTCTGCATATATTGCGGGTACATGGATGACATCTTATTTATAATAGATAGCTCACAAATTGTTCCAGAAAGAGTTCTAGACTCATTCAGTGAATTAGACGATTCCCTTAAGTTCACTATTGAACTTCAAAAACAAAGAAGAAGTAACTCCTTAGATATTACTATCTATTATGAAGATAGAAAATCCCTCACTAGTTGGTATAAAAAAACAATGAATACTAATAAACTATTGGATTTCAATTCCTATCATCCAGTTTCTATTAAGAAGAATGCCGCAAGTCAGTTTTTAGGGAAAATTAATAAAATAGTATCTATAGCAGATAAGAAAGAAACCCATAAAGAATAACTTAAAGTCATCCTTGCAGAGAATAACTATCCTAAAGGAGAAATTGAGAAGCTCCTAAATTTTACTGGTAAGAAGAATCCACAAAAGCAACAAGTCAAATTCACTAAAAAATTTCTTATCCCAAAGGTTTATTTGAGTTCTTAAAGAGAATTAGTGAGAAGTATAATATTAGGCTAGCTCCAAGTTTAGAGAATAAGGTTAAAAAAAAGTTCCCTAAAATAGTTCACAGAGAAGAAGATACCCTAAAAATGCAAGGTATTGTCTATGAAGTAAAATGTGGTTGTGTGCTATCTTACATAGGTGAGACAGGTCGCAGACTAGAAACTCGTGTAGCAGCGCATAAAGCTGCTATAAAAAATTGCTCCAATAGATAGGCATGTTAGAAAAACTGGTCACAGCATAGATTGGAATTCCCTTAAAGTCATCAGTTTCCAAAGCAATTTTCAAAAAAGGAAGCTAAAGGAAAGAATAGAAATTGAGAAAATTAGAATTCCATCATCAATGACTGCAGAGGATTATCCCTGCCTAACATCTGGCAGGATTTAATGAAAAATAACCGTAACCGAGATAGTGACGGGAATAAGTGACAACAAAAGACAACCTGAAGAAGGAGAAGAGTTTTCTCCGAAAATTTGCAATTAAAATAAAAACTTTCCTAGTAAAAATTCCAATAATAGAAGTGTCTGATTAGTAATTGAATTAAGAAAGTAGGAAGCCAATTCTCAACATGAGCTTTTTTCAATGAAGATTACGTTGTTAACATAGAGAGAAGAAGTGTCCGTAAACGGCATGCTGTAATTGTCTAACGGTCCTGCTGGCATTATTGTTGAAATAAATAATCATGCCAGGTCATAAAATCAAAGGGGAAACACCTACACCAAAAACTCTTGTTAAAGAGGCAGACTGCTCTGGAAGCAACATTTAGAAAAGTCATCTAGCACAGCGCGTCTTCACTCCTAGAGCATCTACTTATCGGTCCCTCAAAAGCTACTGATGTTCCTATTCCCTGACCTCTGTTTGTTTTATAATTTATTTTCCCTGCATTAAACTGTAATTAAATCTGATGCTGTATCTGTTTGCATTCTTTAAGTAAAACCTGATTAAAACTGGAGGTTGCATATCTTTTAATCAGTGTAACATCATAAGTGGAAACTGATAAATCTCAGTTATAAAAAATACTGCTTACAGTATTCTGAAACTCTGAAACACGTTCGTTCCAAGTTTGGATAAAAGATGCTTAGCTGTATTTTGCATGTTTCAAATCGAAAAATGATAAATAATTTGTAATTTGAGAAAAATCAGCTTTATTTTCGTGTGAGGGTTTTGCGACCACCATGAGCCACTGTTTAAGGGCTATAAACAGTCTGTTGACTCTAAATTAAGGCCACTGGTTCCAGAGACGGTACAGATCCAGGTCCACCAAACAAACACACTACCCACACCTCAGCCAGAACTTGAGCCTGGGTCCACCTCAAACAAATGGTCAGGAGCCAGAGCCTCAAATTACTGGGCGACCTGGGAAGTAATCCAGCTTCATCTCGTATTGTATGCAATTCGAAAGAGAGCATGTGTTATCCACACAAACGCAGGTACATGATAGGACATTTACGAATGTGCTGAGGTGTTAAAAAAATGCTGAGCGGCTTTTAAATTATTTCACATGCATTCTCAAAACTTTACAATGACGTACAAATTTTGAAGATGACAATCCAATTTTTGGTGTAAATGTGACAAGGATGCTAAGTCACATAATATCCGAAAACTTGAAAATTTCATCGTCCTGGAGCGGGACTCGAACCCGCGTCTCCCAGATAGCGCCCGGGTATGCTAACCACTACACCACTCAGAACGACCAAGTCTCAAGTTTCCGATTAATTTGAATGTAACCATCACAGAATTCGATAGTCGAAGCAACCGGCATTCATGTTTAGCGAATCTTTAGGTTAAGAATCCTATCGCGTGATTGCCCGGAGGAGCAGATAAATCATGAAAGAAATACGGGATTGCACCATATAATACAAATTTTGAAGAAATTTATATTATATGGTGTAATCCCGTATTTATTTCATGATTCACAATGACGTTTCATAGAATTAAGTTATTAGGGATTGATGTTTAAGCAAATAGTTTTCTTCTTACCTTATTGAGGAAGTGGCTAAAGACGACATCTTACACCCTAGTCTCAAAGTACAGTGTAACTGAAGGGCTATAAAGCTGAAGACTAAAAAAATTACTGTTCATCTATGTTTTTTCAACACATACCAGCTACTGAATTATAAACTTTTATCCAACGCTTTCTTGTTAGAAGGTTGTTTATATAACGATTACCAGACAAAAATGCTTATCTCATTTATTACTCGCAACGAAAATTGACATTTTTCTGACTTTTGTTGCTGCATTTATGAACCAAATGTTTTCCATATATTTAAAAGTTGACTGTTTTTAAATATTGAAGTACATTACAGATCTTGATTCACACGTCTACATAATTTGAATTGTCCCTTTGTTTTTCAGTATTTGGATTGGGAGCAGTAATAGCCAATTCACTGGAAGTGGCCTCTGTTTTTAGTACACCTTCAGACTGCATAGATGATTTAAATTCCACTCAAACAATCCTCAGGGCATTTTTTAGCTGTCTTCAAATGCTCTTCCTTTTTATAAATGTCCAGGTAACTTGTTTAATTGATCTTTTATTAATTATTATTATTATTTGAATACTCCCTTACTTAGATAAGTTACGATCCTTTGTAGTCCACAAAGATCTGGTTCCAAAAAATAGATACATGTTCTAACAGGAGGTTTATAGAGTCACCATGAAGAAATACACTGAAATACAATCAGTAAATGCACATAAAAATCGTGAGATGTATCATAATGAAGATCTGATTTAGGCATGTTCAGTTTACGTTATAAAGGTTTTGTTAATTTGTATCGGCAAATTCGAATTTAGTCACTTATTACAGATAATAAACTCATTTTCCTATTTCTTATAGCAGTGGCAAGCTTGCACCGATTGGACCTACTTTTTTTTAAGATTTTAAGGTTTAAGCACACTGCATGGCAATCCCGTTTCCAGGTTTCCCCTTAAAATTCGGTCCAAAGTTGTTGAAGGGACAGATTGAAAGTTACATCTAAATCAATTGCTATAAATAATGCGAGCACTCTGTGAATTGAAATAATAAAATAATGAAGTATACAACGAAAAACATTGGGTCTTCAAACTGTGAGAGACTGGACATGAATATAACTGCAAAGAATTTAAACTCCAAAATTCTCATGAACAGGAAGTAGAGTCCTGTTTCCAGCCAATCAGTAGGTATTCAAACATAGATCATAATGTATGCTAGGGTTCAAAAGTCCATTTGAGAAGTTCCTTCAGGTTCCTCTGGAATCAGTTTTGGAATTATGGATTTCCAGGGAGTTGGATGTACTGAGATAATACATCATTGCAAGCCATCGTTCCATATTTAGAAATGATAAGGCTTTTGGTGAATCTTAATGAAAATCTGGAAGATGGGGTATTCAAAATAGAAGTTTCATCCCATGACGGATAATAGGATCCCTGATTAATGAGTCGTGAGAGGGCTGTTGAGGTTGCTACCGTTTTGACATTATATTTATGTTCCGCTAGCCTAGTTTGCAGTGTGAGGTAGGTGGATCCGATGTACATTTTTACTGGTTCGCCGGAAGTCACCGGTTTTAAAGGTATACCGTAAACTCCATGCCTGTAAATTATTTTACAGGCATGGAGTTTACGTTATATCTTATTTCCATTATTTCAACCTTTCTTTATTTTTATACCTTATTTCTATTATTTTTATTCTATTATTTAGTATACCTTTCTTCATTTCTATTATTTTTTCTCCTTTCCCGTGAGGAATCTCGCCAATGGTACACTGTACCAAGCTAAGCAAGCATAAAGTGCAAGGAGAGGAGCTGGTAGGGATGTAAACCTAAACCTGTTGTTTGGATATTTAACGACTACCGTAAGCAACTCGATGGGCTGCTATAAGCAGTCGTCCGTCCCTAATTTAGGCCCACTGGTTCCAGGGAAAAGAAAGAGCCAGCGCCGTAAGACAAACGCAACATCCATGCCTCACCGAGATTTGAATCCGTACCCTTCTCGGACAAATGGTCAGAAGTCAGTGCTTAGACCATTGCGCAGCTGGTGCAGCAAATCTAAACATGAATGTCTGAGAGCAAATAAATGTGCAGAACTCTCTGAAGATCAAAAATCATAAAGTTTATTTTGCAGTACTGTGGAAAATAACTGAACTTTTTGGTATTCTGTTACTAAACAGGTTTATGTGAAATGCTTGAACAATAAGCAAAACATTTAACAGTTGCGAAAATTAAAAATCTGCTTCTTTCGGTTATCAGTCTGGCTCTCCTCATTTAACTGCTTTCGAAATCCTTTCTCCATAAACCATAAATTGGTGAGAGAGAGAGAGAGAGAGAGAGAGAGAGAGAGAGTTCTGGTGCACTTCATGGGATCTGAGCCCTACGCAGCTGCTTGAATTACCCATGCCTATTTTTAGCAATGTGAATTGGAAATGACCAATTTGTTAACAAATTTCCTATTTCCCATCGTTTTGGAACTTCAGTTATAATTCACAGACATTACAAAATGAAAAGTATACATGAAGATTTCAGGGTTAATTTATCAAATAGAATCCAGCTGCTTTTGATATATTCATAACAAAATGTAGAGAGAATTGCAAAAATGTCTTCCAGTTGCATAACTTGCCTTACCATAACAGTAAAACTTCTTAATTCTGAATTATAGGGAAACCAAAAAAAATGGTGTTCATTGCATTTAAGAGTTATTGCATGGACAACTTTGCTGCTCCTAGTACATTAAGCTGGTGCCAGTGAGCTATGTATAAACAGTCCAATTCACAAATCCGCTAAGTAATGTAAGTTATAAAAATCAGGCAAGTAATGTTTTTTCGTTAATCATGAAGCAGTTAATTCACCTCATTAATTTTTAATCAGCATTCGCCCCACCTATCAATTGGAAAGGTGTCTCATGTGATGGCTTTTAATTACAAATGCATATAATTCTTCTATGAAAAGAGATGCACATTAGTAAGTAAACTTGTGTATATATTAAATGCAATCTGGAAGTAACTGTCTTGCAATCTGGAAGCGTTTCAATGGTAGTAAAAAGTGCATTGTTCTTAAAAATATATTTAGCTAGCTACAGAGCCTTAACTGGGCATTTCTGCGCCCAGGGCAAACTACAAAATATTGCGCTCCCATCTTCTTTCTGCCCTATGTAAATACAGTGATTGTCATGCGCGTTATCCGAACAGTGAATCTACAAAAGCATTTTGTGAACATTAAATTAAAGAAAGGGAAAAATAATTAAGGAAAAGAAAAGTAATTTACGATCCGTTACCTTTTTTAGGATTAATTGAAAAAAAGTAATTAATTCAAAATTTAATTCATATGGTTTGATGTAAAACGGTAGCAGACTTTGGTCCCCCTTAATTTTAAATCAAAATTCCATGGAATTTTTACGGCATTTCAACGTTTCTAGCATCATTATCTTTAAACCTATCAGCATTTTGAAGACTAAAGTAAAGCCACTCTTTCGAACGTTTTGATTTTCAGACTTTTCTAAGTGATAGAAAAATTCAAGCGGACAATATTCCAAAGCCACCATTTTGGTTTTCGGATTTTTCTAGGCATCGTGACCTTAAGACCTATCATCATACCAATTTTCAAATCTCTAGGTCATTTAGAAGTGGTTGAACAATTCGCGAAAAATTAAAGCAGACAATGTTACACAGCCGCCATTTGGGGGGGGGCTTTTCTAGGTATCTGGACTTTATGATGTATCAGCATGCCAATTTTCAGATCTCTAGGTCATTTAGACATTTAGAAGTGGTCGAACATACTCATGTTTGCCCACTTTGCAATATATCATCATCATCACCAACAACAACAGCCATTATCAATCCATTGCTGGATGAAGGTCTCCCAAGTTTCTTCCACAACAGTCTACCTTGCACCAATGCTCTCTCTCTCTCTCTCTCTCTCTCTCTCTCTCTCTCTCTCTCTCTCTCTCTCTCTCTCTCTCTCTCTCTCTCTCTCTCTCTCTCTCTCTCTCTCTCTCTCTCTCTCTCCCTCTCTCTCTCTCTCTCTCTCTCACTATATATATATATGTATACACTGCCGGCCACCCAAAATGCAACACCAAGAAGGACATGAGATGGCAAAGCCAGCTTTACTGGGCACATAACAACAGATACAAGGATGAAGCGATTGAGCTTACAGGCCCGTGCGACTTGCGGAACACGCAGACATCAATAGTTCGTGTGGACTCCATGGCTGGCAATGACAGTCGCTACACGCCGCGGCATCGAACGAAAGAGGCTTTGGATGTAGGCTTAAGGTATGTCGGTACAGGCTGCTTCCACACGTCGCCACAGTTCATCAGGCGTAGCGCGGGTGGTGTTTGCCGCGCCACTCGGTTGCCGATCAGCGACCAGACGTGTTCGATGGGCAACATATGGGTAGAACAGGCGCGCCACGGCAGCAGTGACACCTGGTGGGCCGTGAAGAATTGTTACACGATGCGTGCCACGTGCGGGCGCGCATTGTCCTGTTGAAACGTGGCCGCTGGCAGGTCCTGCAGGTAAGGGAGGACTACAGGCTCCAAAACCTTGGAGATGTAGCGGTGGCTGTTGAACTTACCGGCGATGCGTACCATAGGGGTGCGGGTGTCATATCCAATTGCGCTCCAAACCATAACGCCAGGCGACAGACCGGTATGGCGATGCATAATGCAGGCGTCATACAGTCTTTTGCCGCGGTGCCGCCACACGCGGATCCGTCCATCGTGGTTTTTCAGGCAGTAGCGGGATTCGTCGGAGAAGACAATGTAATGCCATTGCGTAGTCCAAGTGCGGTGTTCAACGGCCCACTGCCGCCGCACTCGCCGTTGGTGTAACGTCAATGGTAATCGGAGCAATGGCCGCCGTGCGACAAGTACCCGCTTTTGCAGACGACGTCAAACGGTACGTGCTGCACAGGTTGTTGCGCAACACACCCTAATTCCTCCGCTAACGTTCGTGATGTGGCGGTGCGAGCCGTCAATGCCCGCCGCACAACATGCCGGTCCTCTCGTTCGGTGGTGTGCCTTTTGACGTCGTCTGCAAGAGGACGGACCGACGCTCACGTCGGGCCGTCCGTCCCTCCTGCACCCACCGAATCCATACTCGCCTCACTGTGGCTCGAAGTCGTCCCACACGGACGCCGATGTCTCTATACGATAAAGCGCTATCACGATTAGTCACTATACGTCCTCTGTCGAACTCCGAAGCATGCTGGAATGACTGCCGTAATCTGCGACGAGGCATCAGGAAGCTTCTCACGCACAGGTCCGGCAGCACAACACACTTACGCTACTTACACCCCGCCTTCTATGCACCCTTCTAATAGTGCTTCTCGGTGGCATGCCGGGCGCACATGATTTGCATATGCCCTGCAATGCTAATTGTTTGCATGTCCTCTCGCGGGCGACGCATGCTGCGAATTTCAGGCCAATCGGATGCTTCCTTCTTGGTGTTGCATTTTGGGTGGCCAGCAGTGTATATATATCATCACCGTCAACCACTATCAATTCACTGTTGTATGAAGGTCTCCCAAGTTTCTTCCACAATTCTCTTTCTTGAGCCTGCCTCCTCCACGTCACTCCAGCATGCTTTCGAATCTCATCCATCCATCTCCCATGGGGTCTCCTTCTGGGTTCTTTCCCTGTCCCTTGGATTCCAGTCTAAAATTTCGGTTGTCCATCGGTGGTCCGTTCTTCTGGCAACATGTCCAGCCCATTGCCATTTCAGTGATTTCATTCTGGTCATGACGTCGTCCACTCCTGTCATTTTCCTTATCCACAAGTTCCTCTTCTTATCTTTCCTGGCTCCATGCTTGTTTGAGTTGTCTGCAGACTTTGTATGTCTTTTTTAGTTAAGGTCCATGTCTCTGCTCCATACGTAAGCACTGGCAGAATGCATTGATTAAACACTTTTCTTTTAAGACATAATGGCATACTGCTCTTTAAAATAGTGCTGTTTCTTCCAGAAGCTCTCCAGGAACGTTTTATACGCCAATTAATTTCTTCATCAATGTGGCTTTCACTTGATATCTGCTGCCTAAGATAAATGTAGGAATCGATTGTCTCAAGCTTTTCTTCATCAATCAATAAAACTTCGTTTCTTTTAAAGGCATTGTACATCACTTTTGTCTGCTGAAAGTTCATTTTTAATCCCACTTCTTTACTCTTGGCAGCAAGTTCTTGGATCATACTCTGCAGCTCTGAAGGGGTAGCTGCAAAGATTACTATGTCATCAGCAAAACGAAGGTGAGTTAAGTAATCACCATTAATCTTTATCCCTTTGTTTTCCCAGTTCAATGATTGAAAGGCCTTTTGCAATGTGGCATTAAAGAGCTTGGGAGATATGGTGTCACCTTGTCTCACTCCCTTTCCAATTCTTATTTGTGCTGTATCCTCAAATATCCGAACCTTTGCACTTGCATTTTCATAGATGTTATTTATAATGCTAATGTATGCATCTGCAATACCGCAGGATTTCAAAGCCATTGTTACTGCTGATGGTTTCACGGAATCGAAAGCCTTTTCATAGTTGATAAAAGCCATTCATAATGGGAGTTCATGTTCTCTTGTGCTTTCAATTAGTTCTCTCAGTACATGGATATGATCTATAGTGCTGTAGCTACTCTTGAAAGCAGCTTGTTCTCTCGGTTGAGCTATGCCCAGTGTTACCTTCAAGCAGCGTGATAGAACTTTAGTGAAGATTTTATAAACCACTGATAGGAGGCTGATGGGCCTGTAGTTCCTGAGATCCTCAACATCACCTTTTTTATGTAGCAGATCATTGTAGCATTGTTCCAATCCTCAGGAATCTTCCCTTCACTAAGGCATCGAGTGAAAACTTGGGCGAGTACTGTTTCAATTTCTCCATTTGCTTCTTGTATAATGTCCACGATAATTCCATCTTCTCCTGGAGCACTTCCCCGTTTCATGTTCTTAATTGCATATGAAACTTCTGCAAGGAGAATTGGAGGGACTTTGGTACTGGTACCTGTCGTAATGTTTGGAGTAGATGTATCATCCCTTTCATATAGTTTTGAATAGAAATATTTCACCCTTGTCAAAATTTCGCTTCTATTTCTTGTTACAGAACCATCTTCTTTTTTCAGAGCCATAATCTGTTTCCTTCCTTTACTGAGATGTCCTTTTGCTCTCTTCAGGGTTTGGTTGTTTTCAATTGATTTTCTCACTAGTTCACAATTGAATTTCCTTATGTCTTCAGTGATACTTTTTCGCACTGTCTTGCATAGCTCATATATTCCACTTTGGAGGTTATGTCTTTATTTGTCCTCATCTCCCTTCTCTTTTGCATCAACATTTTTGTTTTCCCTGAAATTTTCTTCATATGCAGCTTGTTCTTAGTTCCACCCATTTTTGTTGCTGTTTCCATAAGAGCCTTGGTGAGTTCTCTGTTAACTTCAGAAATATCTACTTCTTCCGGTGTTTAATCCTTCTAAAGCAGAGAATCTGTTTTTCAGTTCCAACTTGAAGGTGTTATGATGTTTTTTAAGGTTGGTTATGTCAATACATTTTGTTTGTCTTATGATCTTGCCACGTTCGAGTTTAGTGTTGAGGTGCATCTTACATCTCACCATTCTAGCTGTGTTGAACTTGTTTAGCACACCGCAGTCTCCATTTCCTGTGTGGCTTTTTCTTGAAAAAGGAGTCCATGATGAAAAATAGTTCTGCTTCTGCAAACTCTACGAGAGTATTTCCACATTGATTTCTGTTCCCATAACCGAATTTACCAACCGATGTTTCATTCTGTTGCTGTTGCCCTACTTTTGCATTGAAATCACCCATAATGATCTTCAAGTGCTGTTTGCCTTTGTTATTTAGATTCCGAATTTTCACGCAAAAGTCTTCAATTTCTTCTTCCGGATGACTTGTGGTGTATATATATATATAGTGAGAGAGAGAGAGAGTATATTAAATATGCAGTATATATTTGAGTATATTTAATATATTTAAGTCCTTTTGCTCTCTTCAGGGTTTAGTTGTTTTTCAATTGTTGTTTTCAACACTAAACTTTCCTCACTGTGAACTAGTGAGGAAAGCAATTGAAAACAACCAAAGCCTAAAGATAGCAAAGGGATATCTCAGTAAGGGAAGAAAACAGATTATGGCACTGAGAAAAGAAGATGGTTCTGTAACAAGAAATAGAGGCGAAATTTTGACAAGAGTGAAAGATTTCTACTCCAAATTATATGAAAGGGATGATACACGCACTCCAGACATCATGAAAGATACCAGTTCCAGAGTTCCTCCAATCCTTCCAGCAGAAGTTGCACATGCAATCAAGAACATGAAGCGGGGAAAAGCTCCAGGAGAAGATGGAATTACTGTAGACATCATACAAGAAGCAAGTGGAGAAATCGAAACAGTACTCGCCCAAATTTTCACTCGATGCCTTAATGAAGGAAAGATTCCTGAAGATTGGAACACCGCTACAATGATCCTGCTACATAAGAAAGGTGACATTGAGGATCTCGGAAACTACAGACCTATCAGCCTCTTATCAGTAGTTTATAAAATCTTCACTAAAGTTCTTTCACACCGCTTGAAGGTAGCACTGGACAT
This sequence comes from Macrothele yani, assembly GCA_039090855.1. NCBI lineage: Eukaryota > Metazoa > Arthropoda > Arachnida > Araneae > Macrothelidae > Macrothele > Macrothele yani. Next base: position 10,913,932 of record CM077011.1, on the reverse strand, counting down.
GGCTCAACCGAGAGAACAAGCTGGATTCAGGAGTGGCTACAGCACAATAGATCATATTCATGTGCTGAGAGAACTAATTGAAAGAGCAAAAGAATATGAACTTCCATTGTGCATGGCTTTTATCGATTATGAAAAAGCCTTTGATTCGGTGAAACCATCAGCAGTTACAATGGCTCTGAAAAACCTGCGGTATTGAAGATGCATACATTAATATTATTAATAACATCTATGAAAATGCAAGTGCAAAGATTAGGCTGTTTGAAAATACAACACACATAAAAATTGGAAAGGGAGTGAGACAAGGTGACACCATATCTCCGAAGCTCTTTAATGCTACATTGGAGGGTGTTTTTCAGTCGCTGAGCTGGGAAAACAAGGGGATAAAGATTAATGGAGATTATCTAACCCACCTTCGTTTTGCTGATGACATAGTCATTTTTGCAACTAGCCCATCAGAGCTGCAGAGTATGATCCAGGAACTTGCTGACAAGAGTAAAGAAGTGGGATTAAAAATGAACTTTCAGAAGACAAAAGTGATGTTCAATGCTTTTACAAGAAATGAAGATTTATCGATTGATGGAGAAAAGCTGGAGATAACAGACACGTACGTTTATCTTGGACAGCAGATATCAAGTGAGGGTCACATTGATGAAGAAATTAATCGGCGTACAAAACTTGCCTGGAGAGCTTTTGGAAGAAACAGCATAATTTTCAAGAGCAATATGCCATTATGTCTTAAAAGAAAAGTGTTTGATCAATGCATCCTTCCAGTGCTTACGTATGGTGCAGAGACGTGGACCTTAACTAAAAGAGACATACAAAGGCTGCAGACAACTCAAAGAAGCATGGAGAGGTGCATACTTGGTGTAACCAGGAGAGATAAGAAGAGGAACTCGTGGATCCGAAAAATGACAAGAGTGGAAGACATCATGATCAGAGTTAAATCCTGAAATGGCAATGGGCTGGACATACTGCCAGAAGGACAGATCATCGATGGACAGCCGAAATTTTAGATTGGATTCCAAGGGACAGGAAAAGACCCAGAAGAAGACCACATGGGAGATGGGTGGATGAAATTCGAAAGTATGCAGGGGTGACATGGAGGAGACTGGTACAAGACAGACCGTTGTGGAGGAAACTTGGGGAGACCTTCGTCCAGCAGTGGATTGATAATGGTTGACAATGATGATGATGATGAATATATTTAAGTATATTTAATATATTTAATATATTTAAGTATATCAAATATACTTAAATATATTAAATATACTTAAATATACACTGTTCGACAAAATTAACATTACACCCCACACCCCTATGGGGGAGGCACACTCGAATTCAGCCAAATTTAAATCCCTACTGTCTAATTGAATTTACAAGAAAATCACACTAAAAACTTGCAATCCATATTAAACAGCAAACATACAGAATGCACTTCAATTGTGTGCTTTCAGTTGATTTCAGTGGTCTACATTTGGCTCAATTGTCTTCCTGTAGGAACTTTTTAGTGACGGGCAAGAAGAAGCGTTTGCGACTTTTTTACGCTTTCCAACCGTAGGTTGAAGAAGCGAATATGCTCCAGCTTTGCCCGTCTGTCCGTCCGTCTGTCTCTCCGCACGATAACTCGCGTAAAAAATGGTTCGATTTCGATGAAATTTAAGTATGTGGTAGGGGACCACTTGGGGACGAACCCTTTTGAAAATGGGTGAAGTGGGGTCAAAGTTCACGACATAGGAGCGGGACCCATTACATTGCCCTTATGTGTCATAACTTGCGTAAATATGGTTCGATGTCGATGAAATTTTAGTATGTCATAGGGGACCACCTGAGAATGAACCCTATTGAAAATGGGTGAAGTGAGGTCAAAGTTCAGAACATAGGATCGGGATGCATTCCATTGCCCTTATGCGTCATAACGTGCGTAAAAATGGTTCGATTTCGATGAAATTTTAGTATGTGGTAGGGGACCACCTGGAGATGAACCTTATTGAAAATGGACGAAATGGGGTCAAAGGTCAGGACATAGGATCGGGATTCATTCCATCGCCCTTATCCCATGCTATTAAAGGAGCAATTCTTGTATGTATGTAAATTTTATTTTGAAAACTGCTCTAAGGATTTTGATGAAGTTCGTTAACCTACCGTTTTCTGGTACTAGAAATCCATTTAGCTTGATCTCGAATTTAGGAAAATTTGTTTAGTGGGTTAAATAACCACCCCGATTTGCCACGTTTTTAGTGTCATTGCGTCGTCCCATTAGATGTTGGCGCGCGGTCACGTCGTCTGTCTCATTACGTCACGCGTTGTGTGTGGACCCTATTAAAGTTTTAGGACGTCACACTCTTGCGAACAGATGGTCGCGATTCCCACTCGCGTAAAAATCATTCGATTTCTTTGACATTTTAGTATGTGGTAGGGGAACACCTGGGATGGAACCCTATTTAAAGTGAACGAAATGGGGTCAAAGGTCAGAACATAGGAGCGGGATCCATTTCACTGCTATTATGCATTTTAACTAACATAAAAAAGGTTCGATTTCGATGAAATTTTAGTATGTGGTAGGGGTCCACCTGGGGACAACCCCTATTGAAAATGGGCAAAATGGGGTCAAAGGTCAGAACATAGAAGCGGAATCACTTCCATCGCGATTATGCGTCATAACTTGAGTAAAAATGCTTCGATTTGGATGAAATGTTAGTATGTTGTAGGAGCCTGCCTGTGGAGGAATCCTATTGAAAATGGGAGAAATGGGGTCTAAGGTTAGGACACAGGAGCGGGATCTATTCCATAGCCCCCGGTTCTGTTGAATATCATCGAAATGAGATCAAAGGTCAGGGCTCAGGCAGGACCGAGATTTATTCCACAGCCATTATCCTCATAACTTGAGTAATGATTTCTGGTATGTTGGAAAGCGTATCATAATCAATGCATTGCATGATTTTACTAACTTGTTTTATTTTATTTTAGTTGTAATTTTAGAACCTAATGCGTAAGTACTTTTATTGTGTTTTGTAGAGTGAGGTGTTATTACTTATTCCTAATTTCAGACAATGCTAATCAAGTGAACTTGCTTAAAGCCCGTAAGCATTTTTATGAAAGTGTATGGGTTCATATCCAGGGATGTATAAATGGTTAGACGAACTGTGTGTGTGTGTGTGTGTGTGTGTGTGTGTGTGTGTGTGTTTCCCTTCAAGGAGCAAAACAGCTTTTAACAACATTTGCAATTGATTATGTTCGCGATTACAGAGCAGTGCGTGTTTCCTTGCAAACACTAGATTAAATATTCAACCCCAGAGATGTTACTTTATGCAATCTGTGTCTGATTTTTTCTAGTACCTTCATGTCTTAATATCGAACTTGTATGCTTACGTGTAAAACTAAAATGAATGTTCTTCATTGCTAGCATTCCTTGACAACTTTTCCCTGTTGTTAGGAAATAGTTCATAATCTTGGCTGGTTTCGACATGCAGCTTTGATGCACCTGGTTGCCACCAACTTGTCCATTTGGGTTCGTCTGGTGCTTTGGGAAAGCGCTAAAGATTGGTTGGATGCGAGTCATATCAAATACAACTCAAGCACCACTTGGCTACCGAAAGATTTCAGTATGACTCTTCATTCTTTGGTGTTGGATGACAAATCATCAGATGCCGCTGAGCGCATTCTAGCACATAACGTACACTGTAAGTATCATAGCCAGAAAGTACAAACTATTGCATTAATGCTCGAATGTGAATGCGATGAAATTCGAAAAAAGATCGTTCTGCTAATATGTTCAGAATTCTTTTTCGTTGTTGTTGACTTTGTGTAATGATATCAAAGCTCATATGCATTCTTTAAGTAAGAACTGACTACTACCTGCCCCACTTTCACAAGACAAAAAGAATGCAGCCCAACTCTTATTCATCTGTTTTAATCTACACTGTCTAAAACTGAACCTCTACTTTTACATGCTTGAAATATTTATCGTGATCAAAATGCACATTATTTTGTATCGACGAAAACGTTAAAATGTGTCTATGGAAAGTTTTACCGAATTCTACCAACGTTTTCTGCATTTATGTTCACCAGTATATTTTCTGGGTGCAGTTGTTCTTCTACATACACTGCAAAAAAAAAAACAAAAAAAAAACAAACAAGGAAGATGACACCAAATTTTCTGGTGTAGTGAGCACGTCTTTTGAATCCGCTCTGGCGCAAATTAAATTTCTCAAAGCTATTCAAAATGAATGGAACCGGTATGGGAAACAATAGTATCCGACCCAAGAAAGAACTTTTACAATCGGGTTTTTAATCCCGCAGTAAACGGAATCGTGAACCTACGCCCTTTGGTTGAAGAATTGTGCGTTAAAAAAATTTGAATTCATATGAGAAACATTTCGCAGCGGAAATGCTCTCCAACGAAAAAGGATTTTTTCAGATCGGACTCTTCGAAACAGAGATATGGACTATTATAATATATGCATCTATGCCCCCTGGCGGGAAAGCCATGCATTATTTTAGGAAGAAAGTATTCTCAAAAGGTTTTTTCGATGTCAGCGGTATCGATCTAAAATGAAAAAAAAAATTCAGTCACATTTCAGGAGCTCAGATTTTTCTGCAGTTACATCAGAAGCAGAAATTAACACTTATGCCTCCTGGTGGCCAAATCATTCTTTATCAAATATTAGAAATTACATGAAAAACATTTTTCCATCAGGAGCTCTATGCAGTACAGGAAGAATTTTTCAAATATGAGTTTTAGAAACAGAAATATCAAGGAAAACGCAACTTACCATTGCGCCCCCTGGCGGAAAATCTGTAATTTACTTGAAAATTTTGGAATTTGTATGAAAAACATTTTGCATTGGAAACACCACCCAACAAAGAAGGAATTTTTCAAATCGGACACCTAGGAAGAGAGATATTGGCAAAAATAAGACATACATCTATGTCAAGGGGCATAGAAACCGTGCATTATTTTAAGAAAAAAGATTCCTCAAAGGTTTGTCGGTGTGAGTAGTACCGCTCCACAAACGAATTTTTTTCAATCGAGAATCTAGAAGCTCAGATTTTGCTGCAAATACACCAGAAGCGAAAATTAAGACTTACGCCCCCTGGTGGGCAAACCATTTTTTACCAAAAATTAGAAATCATATGCAAAGGATTACCCATCAGGAGCTGTATCCGGTGCGGAAAGAATTTTTCAAATCGGAGGTTTAGAAGCAGAGATATCGGGTAAACGCAATTTACCTTTACGCCCCCTAGTCCAAAGTCTATGAATTACTTGAAAATTTCGAAATTATATGAAAAAAAAAAACATGTTACACCAGAAACTATATCAATAAAGGAAGAATTTTTCAAATAGGACCATTAGAAACAGAGATATTGACAAAAATAAGATATACATCTACGCCCCCTGGCAGAGAAACCATGCAATGTTTTGAGAAGGAAACATTCCAAAAAGATTTATCGACGTGGGTGGCATCACGCCACGAACGAATTTTTTCAATTGAGATTTTAGAAACTCAGATTTTATGGCAAATGCATCAGAAGCAAAAATTGGCACTTACGCATCCTGGTGGCAAAAGTATTCTTTACCAAAAATTAGAAATTATATGCAAAATCCGATGAAAAAAAAATTGCAAATCGGAGTTTTAGAAGAAGAGATATCGGGGAAAACGTAATTTAATTTTACGCCCCCTAACGGAAAAACTATGTGTAACTTGAAAAAGCAGCTATACGTAAAATACTCTTCGACATAAATGGAATCGAAACATAAGAGAATTTTTTCAATCGGATGTTTAGAAGCAAATATGTGGAATAAAATGTATTTTGAATTCGGCATCATCTGCATTTACGCCCTCTAGCGGCGAAATTGCACATCGTAAAAAAAAAAACGAAATAAAGGATCATCATTCGCATATTTCAGCTTCCCAGTGCAAAAAGAATTTTTCAAAGCGGACTAATACATAGTTACAGATATATGGTGTCTACAGACGGATAGACAGATAGACGGACGGACGGATAAACTGATAACATAAGCACGACTTTTTTTTTCAAAAGACGTGCTATAAAAACGAAGCACCCAGAAGAAATCATCCAATTGGGCCGCGGGTTGCCTAGTGGGCAACGTTCGTGACTGCCATGGAGAAAACCTCAGGTTCGATCCCAGGCAGGTACGAACGCACGATCTACTAAATATTCGACGTGCGTCGGATGGGCACGTTAAGCCGTCGGACCCCGGGTGCTGGTCCTTCGGTAATATATAAAAGGGCGTCTTCCTCCCCCTTTCTACCTCGCTTCCGTGTCACTTTCCTATCAGGCACTCTAGCCCAAATCTCCTAGCTTCCTATTTCTAAGGGTTGTTTAAGACCTGGGGTCAGAGACTCCCTTCCTAAAATCCTCTATACATATATGATCATTTGATCAAATCATCCAATCGAGATGAAAGTTGGTATGTGCAATGCACATGGATAGGAAAGAAAATGTCTGTAATTCCAGAGCATTTGAGACATTTATTCAGATAAAACAACTACACGAGTGGAACAAGTCAGTATGTGGGAGAGCCACCTCTGGCTCGGAAATAAGAGATTACCCAGCGTGGCATAAACACATGCAGTTCACGGATACTGTCCTGAGGTATCATGTCCCAAACATGTTCGATCGGTAAGAGGTCGAGCAATCGGGCTGGCCATGGAAGGGTGTCGACATTACAGAGGCAGGCCTGGGAGAGCTGTGCCGTGTGTGGCCAGGCAGTATTCTGTTGAACAATTGCTCGATGATGCAGCACAGGAATGGAAACACAGCCAAATCGTAGAATGTCGTCGACGGACCGCTAAGCAGTGAGGGTGGTACGGAGGACTACAAAGTGTGTCCGCCTATCACAGGAAATGACTCTTCAATCACTCCCGGTGTGCGAACCGTGTGTCGTTCCACGGTAAAGGCAGGATCCGTGCGCTGGCCGGCTCGTCTGTAGACACGTATGTTCGGGTCATCGGCGCCAAGTGCAAACTGTGACTCATCATTGAAGACAATACGACGCGGCTGGACACTATCTTACGTTGATAGAGCCTGACACCATTGCAACCGGACCGGCGATGCACTCTGGTCAGTGTTAGGTGGCACAATGGCCTCCTCGAATGTAGTTCCTGTGCCACAAGTAGTAACGGTCCTGATGGCCACTTCCGTACATGTAGACGATGCGACATGGCCACAAATGGTTGAGAGCGACGAATTCCGTTCTGTTCGCTAAAAATAAATCGAGCACTTACAATCGCCCGATCCTTGCGTTTTGTCGTTGCCCTTGGCCATCCACTGCCCACGTTACGCTGGGCTGTTCCCTCCTCGACCAATTGGTGCCAACGTCGTCCGATTGCCACGTCGTCGCTCCGGCCGAAATGCCTGGCGATACGATGACTTAACCATCCACCCTCTCTCAGCCCAAGTATATGTCCTCTCTAAAACGTGCTCAACTTCTCGTATTGGGCACGTATCCAACGTCGAGACATCCTCGCAGTCCTTGGAGGATCATCATCATCATCATTGTCAACCATTATCAATCCACTGCTGGACGAAGGTCTCCCCAAGTTTCCTCCACAACTGTCTGTCTTGTGCCAGTCTCCTCCATGTCACTCCCGCATACTTTCGAATTTCATCCACCCATCTCCCATAATGCAACCGAAATCAGCTGTCACAGCTGTCTCTGCGTGCGAGCTTTGCTCTTGATTAATCCTCCTCGATGCGCGGTTCCCGTGCGCTATGGCGGGCCACTATTTCGTCACTAGTCATTATTTTTTAATCATTTGCATATTTGGCCCTGAGGGACTTGAATGCTGAGTTTCATCAGGGTCAAACGACTTTCTCGGGGTGCTTCGTTTTTACGCTTTCCAATCGTAGGTTGAAGAAGCGTTTATGCTCTCAGCTTTTTCCGTCCGTCCGTCTGTCTGTCGGCACGATAACTCACGTAAAAATGGTTCGATTTCGATGAAATTTTAGTATGTGGTACGGAACCACCAGGGGACGAACCCTATTGAAAATGGGTGAAGTGGGGTCAAAGGTCACGCCATAAGAGCAGGATCCATTCAATTGCCCTTATGCGTCATAACTTGCGTAAATATCGTTCGATTTCGATGAAATTAAAGTATGTGGTAGGGAACCACCAGGGGACGAACCGTATTGAAAATGGGTGAAGTGGGGTCAAAGGTCACGCCGTAAGAGCGGGATCCATTTCATTGCCTTTATGCGTCATAACATGCGTAAATATGGTTCGATTTTGATGAAATTTCAGTATGTGGTAGGGAACTACTTGGGCACGAACCCTATCGAAAATTGGCAAATTAGGGTCAAAGGTCAGGCAGGGCATAAGAGCGGGATTTATTCCATTGCGCTTATGCGTCATAACTTGCGTAAAAACGGTTCGATTTCGATGAAATTTTGGTATGTGGTAAAGGACCACCTGGGAACGAAACTTATTGAAAATGGGTGGAATGGGGTCAAAGGTAAGGACGTAAAAGCGGGATCCATTTTATTGCCTTTATGCGTCATAACATGCGTAAATATGGTTCGATTTCGATGAAATTTTAGTATGTGGTAAGAAACCACTGGGCACGAACCCTATTGAAAATGGGTGAATGGGGTCAAAGGTCAGGCAGGGCATAAAAGTGGTATTTATTCCATTGCCCTTATGCCTCATAACTTTCGTAAAAATGGTTCGATTTCGATGAAATTTTAGTATTTGGTAAGGAACTACCTGAGGACGAACCCTATTGAAAATGGGCGAAATGGGGTCAAAGGTCAGGGCATAAAAGTGGAATCCATTCCATTGCCTTTATGCGTCATAACATGCGTAAATATGGTTCGATTTTGATGAAATTTTAGTATGTGGTAGGGAACCACCTGGGCAGGAACCCTATTGAAAATGGGTGAAATGGGGTCAAAGGTCAGGCAGGACATAAGAGCGGGATTTGTTCCATTGCCCTTATGCGTCATAATGTGCGTAAAAATGGTTCGATTTCGATGAAATTTTAGTATGTGGTAGGGAGCCACTGGGGACGAACCCTATTGAAAATGGGCGAAATGGGGTCAAAGGTCAGGACACTGGAGTCGGATCCATTCCATTGCCTTTGTGCATCATAACTTACCAAAAAATGTTTCGATTGCGACAAAACGTTATCATGTTGTTCCGGAGGTATAGTGAACCGGTTCTGTTGAATATCAACGAAATGGGATCAAAGGTCATTGCACAAAAGCAAGATTTATTCCACAGCCATTATTCTCATAACTTGCGTAAAACTGCTTCTATTGCGACAAAACTTTAGAATGTTATTCTTGAGGTGTACTGAACCGGTTCTGTTGAATATCATCGAAATGGGGTCAAAGGTCAGGACACAGGAGCGAGATTTATTCCACAGCCATTATCCTCAAAACTTGAGTAGTAATTTCTGGTATGTTGGAAAGCGTATCATAATCAATGCATTGCATGATTTTACTAACTTGTTTGTTTTGTTTTTTCTTTTTGCGAAGAGCTTATATTAAGTTACGCAGAGAGGTTCAACTTAACACTAATCATTTACATTCGTTCAGTTCCTCGTCTTATCTCTGTTGAGTTTTCACTCAAAATAATGTTTTGAGTAATTATCTAGTAACCTGTGAGGCCACCTTTAGCACGCAGAACCATCAGGAGTGGACTCCATGAGATGTTCAGACATGGGAACTGTTGAGCATTCCATGATGCAGTATTCTTGAACGGTGGAGGACGTAATGCCTGAGGATGCGTCACCAATGGGGGAAATGCCGCCCTGTGGTCCATATTCAACCTTTCCACTTTGGATCTACATTTCACAAAGTTTGAAGCACATTTTTACGCCATGTGGATTTCTGCTCATTTACCCTCCTCTCTTAGTGCGGCTTGAAATCAGCTAGGAATTCACCACCCTTCTCTATCCTGAGAGTTAACTATCCATCCGAACACCAGTTTCATTAGTACAAAATGTATACGCAGAATACTTTCCTTGCAATTTCTGTTTTCTTTTTGATTCTTAATAGGATGACAGTTTCATCACGGTACACTTTGGAATGAGTCTCTATAATAGACTCCTGGCATTCTCCAAGACGTTTGCAGTGCTTTCATCAACCTAATACACTGCCACAGATTCTCATGGACGTATTTCTATTAGTGTGGGTGTTGTTAGATTCCCATGAGGTAGTCATCGCCCCTTACTTAAGGCCACGTATTACAGGTTTACAGGCAAGGGTTAGAACCACCGCCACCAGACAAACACACTATACATGAATCCCCGAAGACACGAATTAGAGGTCTGCACAGACCTTAATTTAGAATGTTCAGCCTGGACCCAAACCATTAGGTGGCCTGGCCCGGCTCAGTGTTACCAGTTTACTGCCCTGCCTGAACTGTTTGAGAGTTTCTTCACGCATTCTTCGCCACTTATTGCAAATAACGCTAGGCTTCCTGTATACAGGGTGATTCAGCTAAGCAAGAACAAACTTCTGGGATTGGTAGGTTGCACAAAGACAAATCGGAATCACATAGCAATGCAGGGTATGAAACACCATTTTCGTGTACTAGTGTACAGAGAGGACGAGAAATGAAAGAGCAGCATGTAAGAGAACAAAATGCTTTTTATTACTCACAAGACATTTGCGAAATGCATTGTGGTTACAGAAGGTATTCAAAGTTGCGACCATGGGCTGTAACACACGCTTCACATCGTCGGCTTATGGAATCGCGTATATTTTATAAAATTCCTGGCGTGTCTCGGACTTCCGAAGCAGCTACAGAGATGCGTTCTACAAGGTCCTCATCACTTTGAACGGGGATGTTCTACACCAGGCCTTTGATGTAACCCCAGAAGAAGTAATCAAGGCATGTTAAGTCCAGCGATCTTGCAGGCCAATGAACGGGACTACCACACCCGATCCACTGATGTCTAAATGTCATGTTCAAGTGATGACGAACGTCATTATTGAAATGGGCAGGGACCCCATCGTGCTGGAACAACATTGCACGGCGCAGCGACTAAGAGGCCTGTTGTCCGTTCAATAGCTCTGATGCAGCCGGGCAAACACTTGGTGGTTTGGCATTCGTCTCATCGGGTACAGTTCCTGGTACAGTCGCACGGCGGTTGCTTGTCCGTTGCAGTCCGCTGCTCCGTGTGCGAAGTGCATATCAGCCATTTCAGCGTTCGTAAACTCAGCCGTCCTACTACCTCTGCGGGCGGTTTACAAATGACGGTATCCTGAAAGAACGTATGAGCAGTCTCGCGGCCGAACAACGCCATCTACCGCATGAAGATGGCGTTTCCGACCATATGTGATTCCGATTTGTCTTTGTGCAACCTACCCCTTCCAGAAGTTTGTACACGCTTAGCTGAATCACCCTGTAGAGCAGGGAGTCCTCAACCCGCGGAGCAGTTTTTAATTGTCCCAGAGACGTTTTCCACAAAGGAAATTCAAAAATGGAAAATATATTCTGGAATTGGAGAAACATATATCTAGTTCCAATTTGTGTGCATGGACTTTGAATACCCGTATGTGCCGTTAGTTATGCTGCAATAAATTATATAATAGAGATTACTAAAAGGTCGGTGTATCAGGTACCAACTTCGGACTTCTTTGGATCATAGATATCATATTAACTGCATAGTTTCTTTTCTGAAAGTTAAGATTTAGGATAAAAAAACCTCTGAAATAATCTATATTCACAATAAATACATGCACTTTCTTATCTTCTCATATATGTGTCCCGCGAGTCTTATTCCATCTTGTCATGTGGTCCAGCATTTCAGAAAAGACTGAAGACCCCTTGCTTTAAAGAAACAAAGCTGCTCTATTGAACTGACTTACCTCAGTAATAAAAGGAAATCAGGGCTCGATGTGAGTTATAATATATTTCAGTGCCCTGAGAGAAGGGTTCGTTGTTGCTTCGTTTACAGAGAGTTTTTATATCGTGAGTTTAACCCGTACTTTACCTGACTGGAGCAGATAAATAAAATATAAGTAAAATAAAATATCGACTAAAGCTCTTGCAGTGAGGAAAGTGTTTGTTGATATGATCTGGGGAACGTCTCTAAGCATTGTCCTGATTTCCATCCGTTCTCTTACTTACTAACACCTTGAATCCCCTTCTCTCGCGCGGTCAGTATTCGCCTCCCTGATCATCAGCGCTCATTGCTTTTTGCTTATCTCGGTTCACACCGACCAGAGAGAATCGACCACCTCCTTCTCTGGTCACTTCCAACAGAATCCCCAGCAGAAGGGTCAAACGTTCTTTTGCTGAGAACCACCCCCAAAGAGCGTCCCTTCGTTCGAAGGCACAGATGCTCCTTAAAATGCCTTCTCTCTGTGAACCAATAACCAGTCCTCTCGCATATTCACGAAATTATAAATCTAACTTTCCTTCTGTTGCGACGCTGAGAAGTGAAAGCCAGCCCACTGACTAATGCATTTTAAATGGCGCAAAAATTATTGCAATCCACTGCATACTTCTGTTACAAATGTAAACGTGTTTCCTTTTCAACACTTAAGTACAAACATTGTAGCCTCCATACTCTATTATGTAAACAAATACCTCGAACTTCCTCACCTCCGTTGTAGCAAGGAATCCCTCCAAAAGCTGGTTTTGGTTTCGTGAAGTTGAAAACTCTATATGTAAGCATTTCTCAGGGAAGAAAATAAAAGTCACACGTTTCAGTCTCTGAAGTCAAAGAAGCGGAAACGGAATTTGTGACTTCAACCTTTGAAGGAATAAATCGTTCCATTTCAAGCTAATTTTACAGCTTGTCGCTTTCAGCTGCAATTGACCAACTCATCTAACGACGAATGGGATATTTCGTTTCACTCAATAATCTTCCCCATCTGATTAACAAGTAAGTTCTTATCTATTGCGGTAAAAGGTTTTCCTTAATTCCCCTGCCTGATCCCTGAAAATTTCCGTTAGCTCAAGAAAAAAATACCCGGGCAGCCAAAAGGCCTGGTAGGAATAGGATTTTTCGAGCTGGGCCGGGCCCTTGCAGACTTCCAACATGAATCCTGGTCAAACTCGGACAATCAGCGAGAAGCCCACAACTCTAACTCCTCGGCCGGATTGGTTTTCTGTAAATAGTTTTGTGCGATGTCCATCTCACCGGGTAACTTATCCTGTAAATTAATTGAAATCTTGTCTCCAAATAACCATACGGATCTTTAATTTTTTTATAACCATTTTTGATATTTTTTTATAATCATACGGGTCTTTATTTTTTTATATAAGTGCGCCATCCTTAAGGGAATCCCTTTAGTGAGTTCCTCAGAAAACATGAAAATTGTACCCTTCAGAATTGAACGTGCAAGTGTGACATTTCCAAGTCAGGACAATACAAGCTGTCACATGGATTATGGCGTTTCTACACTAAAATACGATGATCTCATGGGATTACCCTGTGGTTTAAAGGATAATACTTCATTATTAGGTGTACAAATAAGTTTTAAAGCGTTTTAAGACAACGCAAGATGTAATTTGAGAGAAAACAACAAAACCTTTACGAAGCAAAATATGCGCCGTCATTATCTATCACCTTCCGCCATCGGTCGGGCAGCTGATGGATTCCAGACATGAAGAATACTTCGTCGTGTGACGCGATGAAGTCGTCAACCCATTTTTGCACTTCGTCACATGTCCGGAACCGTACAGCAGACAAACCATGTTCCATCGATCAGAACAAATGATAGTCTGAAGAGGCTATGTCGGGACTATACGCCGGGTGCTCGTGCTCTGAAACCTCCCAGCCAAGCATCAATAACGTTTCCTTGACAGATTTCGCGACATGCGGCCTAGTGTTGTCATGCAGTAAATTCACGGGACGCAATCCTTTGCCTGTGAATGGACGTTTCCGACAGATTTCCTGGTTCAATCGTAGCAATTGTTGCTTGAAGCAATCAGCAGTAACAGTTTGACCCTGTTCCAATAGTTCATTATAAAGCACACCCTTCACATCCCACTAGATGCACAGCAGAACTTTCTTGGAGTGAATAATGCATTTTGGTGTCGAAGTCGTTGCTTCACCGGGGTCTACCCAGTTTGTTTTGCGTTTGGGATTGTCGTACCATATCCATTTTTCATCCCCCGTAACGATTTTCCACAGGAAAGACTTTCTGTGTTGTTTATTCAACAGATTCAGACACTTCATGACACGCTCGTCCTTGTTCCTCTGGCTCAGGTCATGTAGTTTCCTCGATATAGCTTCGTGATGTCTTGGTACTTTTTGGCTTAGATGCATGACCATCAGGATGGATGATTCGTTGTTGAGAAGACAGACATCCCACCTGAACTCCTAATTAACCCAAGAGTGTACTATTATGGAAGGTACAGAGCAGCTACCTCCGCCACGGAAATTATTCTCTAGCGTTTAGAGCGAAAAGGAACAGAATTATTACTCAGAATCCATTTCTGTTTGCTCAGGAGTTTATCTGGACAAAATGCTATATAAGAGGAATTTGTTGTTGTAGAGTGTATTAGAAATAGATTTGTTTCAAGAAGTAAATCAAGAGCCTTACACCTTTGGCCTACAAGTGTTGAGCTAGTAAATGTGCGTAACTTGGAGACGCGGAGGGATGGAGTAGAAGCGATAGAAGACGTCTCCTAACATTCACAACACAGATACAATAAATTGACACTTGGGGAAATGTGAGTGAGGTAACTTAAGTAGCCATAGGGGAAACAGGAACTATTGATTTTTCAGAATATGGTTTCTGTCGGTTAAGTGGAATTTTAAGCCTCATCAGTTGAAATAAAGAAAATGAATTTTTCCTTTCAAAATGGGACTTATCAATTTAGAGAATTCTGTATTTGGAATGTATTTCAAATACACTTGTCACAAAAAGTTAGGGATATTGTGGTTTCGAAGGAAACACGTGTTGATATGCAAATTTAGCGACTACTGGAGATCGGTTATCAGCGTGGGTAGGTACGTCATATGTAAATTAGCATCATGATGACACAGCACGTGGTATGACAACTCCGATAAAAGTTTCCTGCGAGAAGTGGAAAACAGGTCATTTCACCGCTTGATCTAGAAGTTTGCTGACTGTATTACCTTCAGCCTGGGATTAACCTGAAATGATGTCCAGATAATGTTTAAGCATTGATAACAGAAGTAGGGCTGTTGGTATGTTACAGGCAGCTTCTATGGCAGATCGATGGGGCTGCTGCTTAAGGAGTTTCACAAAGGCTACACAAAAGATAGTACGGCATTGAAATGTTGTAGATCGACGCAGGAGTGGTCGCCCGAGGATAAACTCCGGGAGGCAAGAACACTAACTAACACTAAGTGTTTGTAGAAGTTTTAGTATCACCAGTAGCCAACTCCAGGACTCACTTCGAGCTGCTTCTGGTGTCACAGTACGTACGCAAACGATACGAATCCATCTTCACCAGTACAGACTCAGAGCAAAGAGGCTGCTAGGATGTATAACACTGAAGCTCACCGTCGTCAAAAATGTACCTGGGTCCAACGGTACATGTCATGGAATACAGAATGACACCATGTACGTTTCACAGGCGAATCCCGTTTTGCTCTTTATCCTGATTCTCGGCGAGGTCACGTGTGGAGGAGAACCGGCACACGAATGAAACTACACTATGTGCAGTACGTCCACCTTTACTGGCGGCACTCCGTTCTGGTCTGGACAGGAGTGTGTTTTAATGGCCATAATTCCTTGTATGTTTGTCAAGGCAACATGAATGCTTCAGGGTACCAAAACGAGATCATTGTGACATTGTTTCATGCTGCTGTTGGGTATGCATTCCGTTTCCCGGATGAGAATGCATCCAGTCACCTTACCTGGAGCGTGCTTCAGGTGCTGGAAAATCGTGGAATTGAATCGTTGCAATTTCCTCCTAAGTCTCCTGACCTTAACCCCATTGAGAACATTTGAGACTCTGTACAGCGATATCTAATAACCACCCCAGTACACTGGCAGACCTCCACAACGTGTTGTCTGTAATATAGGACAAGCTGCCACAGACATTCATTGCAAGTATGCCTGGTAGGTACCAAGACGTTCTTTCACTGGGTTCTGAAATCCAGACATTCTCCGAAATTACCATTTTGTCTATATTACAGTGCTACTTTGTTGTGTGCAGAAATTGCACAATAAATTGATTTATTAAATGCATTCTTTATCGTTTGTGTCACGCAGCCTTATTGATGTTATTTCAATGCGTGTTATTTGAGTCAGATACATATATCCTTCATTTTAAGCAACATCCCTAACATTTTATGACCAATGTATATAAAGCGCCATGTGCCATCTTTGATTTGTATAGAAGAGGAACTGATATGACTCCCAAGGAGGTGAAGGTAGAATGAAACTGAAACATTTTGCATGTTTTTACTTTCTTTTGCTTTACACATTTCTTGTTATGCAGCTCAATATAGTGATGGTTTATGTTTGCAGTTACAACGAATTGCTGGTGGAGGGATCCTGAAGAAGAGATGACAGAAGATCTGATTGGCCTTCACCTCTGTTTGCAGAACTCAACAATTGGTGCAATCTGGGAGCAAGCCATGCCTTACCTCTACTCTTTCATTATTCAGTATAGTCTAGTAGCAGCAGGCGTATTTTACATTATATGGTCCAGTTCAGAAGCTTCTCATTGTAAGCTACGACAAATGGTTGTTGTTTCCGTGAATGGAGATGAACCAAAGGAGCAAAAAAAGAACTGTGCTGCCTCTTCGAGAGGTCTTTTTCTTGGATTAATTGTGCTGGTGGCAGGAGTTATATCTCTAATTCTTTTTTTCGTGCTAGCCAAAGATAGAAATCCCAATGTACTTTTCATCGTCGCAACTCTACGTTGCGGAATACTCGGGATATCAGCTTTAGCTACAATTCTGGGTTTCATGCAAATCAAAAAAATGGAAAACAAAACAAAACGAAGAAATCGTCTGATGGAAATGCTCCAGAAGACTGGAAAGCTTGCTGTGTGTGCCTTTGGGATCTGTTGCGTGACTGTAAGTGGTATAGCAATCACAAAAACATCGCATCTTCTGTTGTTTTTGGATGGAGTGCTGATGGTGATACAGGCCTGTCTGCAATCCCTGTTTATACATCAAGTTTCGAAGAAGAGACTTGGGCCCTCAAACATGGATGATAAGCCAGGAAGACAGGTCGTCATCTTCCTTGTGTTCAGTAACATAGTCCTGTGGTTACTGGAATCTTTCACAACACAAAGTCCAGAAAGCACTCTTTTGCAGCTTAAGTTCTTCGGGGCCATAGCTTGGCCAGTCATATCGAGATTTGTAATGCCCCTGGTGATACTCTACAGATTTCACTCGGCAGTGGCTCTGATAGAGGCATGGAAAAAATCGTATAAAATCAAGCACAATTAAAAACTGACAGTCTACCTTTTTGAAAGACCTCCCGGGGTTAACTGAGCAGACGTTTACAGTAAGTTTAATCCCTTACCAATGCTCCAGTGCCTGCGTTACTACCAAAGAAATAAACTACTGTATAAAGAGAAATTTTAAATGAATCATAGTGCCATGTTTTGTGTAATCTGCAAAAATGCGGAGCCAAATTGTTCTTAGGGATTTTACTGACCCGGCTTAATGACATATGACTTGATTAAAATTACGATGCTGTACAGCAGAAACTATATTGGAATTCGAATCGCAAGCCTGTCTTTGTGTTTCAGTAAGTGTGGGTTGTGATTTAAATGTAGTAGATGTACACATATCCAAACCTACAAGTAATACTGATATTAAAGAAATTGATTTTAGATGGCTATATATGTGACCGAAGCATGCTTATTTTTGAATTATTATAGCAGTGTGAATTGCTAGTGCTGAAATTCTTGTACCTGATCAAAGCTACCACCAGCTTTAAGTGCTTCATCGAGTTTACTATTTAAAACTGTGCAATGAGGCATAAGTTTTTAACGCTATGAATCTCTTATGCACTGTTTACTGCATTCTTGAGCTCTTTTGGAAAACTTTTACTATTTGTACCATTTCAAACACTTTTTTTTGGAATGCTTCATTTTCAACCTTAAGATGTAAATCATTCATCACTTTTTTAAGACAAAATATCTTTTCATGCTTCTTTACCAACTGTGTGACCATGCTGGTCCTGATGTCACCAATGATGCTATGATCTTCTCCAGATAGAAGAATTCTGAAAATCTGAATATTTTTCCATGTAAAAAGTGCAGTTAATTTCATTGTCTAGACATTTTTTACAAGGGATGCCCCGAAACAACTGAGAATGTTTGTATAAAAAAATATTCGTACCTTAATTATCAACGAAGTGGTCATATTTTTCGAAACACTTGCATCAAATGCAGCAACGTTCCTCATACTTTTTGAATGTCTTCTGGAATTCTTCTGAAATGTTGTTGAAGCAGCCCTGCGCGGCTGCAATAAGTTGTTCATCAGTCTCAAATTGTCGTCCCTGTAATATAACCAGAAGTCACATGGTGACAAGTCTGGACTATATGCAGGCTGGAGCATCAACTTAATATACATTTTCTCCAAATAAGAAACGACAAAACTTACCATGTGCGGCCTTGCATTGGGCCGCACATGAAAAAATGTGGAACCCAAGTTGAACAATCTCGTTTCATGCCCAAATGCTCGGTTAAAATTCCGTGAATTGATAATTTTGAAATGCCTTCAATATATCTTAATTGATTGATGTCTGTCATCCTATATAATAACACCTATTGTATTGATTTATATAGGATGACAGACATCAATCAATTAAGATATATTGAAGGCATTTCAAAATTATCAATTCACGGAATTTTAACCGAGCATTTGGGCATGAAACGAGATTGTTCAACTTGGGTTCCACATTTCTTTTCATGTGCGGCCCAATGCAAGTCCGCACATGGTAAGTTTTGTCATTTCTTATTTGGAGAAAATGTATATTAGACAAGGTGACACCATATGCCACATTGGAAAATGTCTTTCAATCACTGAATTGGGAAAACAAAGGGATAAAAATTAATGGAGATTATCTAACCCACCTTCGTTTTGCTGATGACGTAGTCATTTTTGCAACTACCCCATCAGAGCTGCAGAGTATGATCCAGGAACTTGCTGACAAGAGTAAAGAAGTGGGATTAAAAATGAACTTTCAGAAGACAAAAGTGATGTTCAATGCTTTTACAAGAAATGAAGATTTATCGATTGATGGAGAAAAGCTGGAGATAACAGACACGTACGTTTATCTTGGACAGCAGATATCAAGTGAGGGTCACATTGATGAAGAAATTAATCGGCGTACAAAACTTGCCTGGAGAGCTTTTGGAAGAAACAGCATAATTTTCAAGAGCAATATGCCATTATGTCTTAAAAGAAAAGTGTTTGATCAATGCATCCTTCCAGTGCTTACGTATGGTGCAGAGACGTGGACCTTAACTAAAAGAGACATACAAAGGCTGCAGACAACTCAAAGCAGCATGGAGAGGTGCATACTTGGTGTAACCAGGAGAGATAAGAAGAGGAACTCGTGGATCCGAAAAATGACAAGAGTGGAAGACATCATGATCAGAGTTAAATCCCTGAAATGGCAATGGGCTGGACATACTACCAGAAGAACAGACCATCGATGGACAGCCGAAATTTTAGATTGGATTCCAAGGGACAGGAAAAGACCCAGAAGAAGACCACATGGAAGATGGGTGGATGAAATTCGAAAGTATGCGGGAGGGGCATGGAGGAGACTGGCACAAGACAGACCGTTGTGGAGAAAACTTGGGGAGACCTTCTTCCAGCAGTGGATCGATAATGGTTGACAATGATGATGATGATGATTGTATTGATCTTTACCTCTGTAACACTCATTAAAGGTCTTCCTATACATGCGCGATTAAAGCCGCCGCCCATCCAGAAATTCTTTATGCCATCTGTAAATTGTCGATTTTCCTAGACATTCACTTTTATAAGCCTCTTTCATAAGACTTTCCGTCTTATGAAAGAGGCTTATAAAAGTCTCTCGGATCGTTGTCGCATCAGTTTTTTCGGAAAATCACAGCGTTAAAACACTGTTAGAGGTTCACGAAACAACGCTCATTAATCTGAGCACTACCGACGAAGCGTGCGTGATAAACAGGTGTGGCCAATTACTATGGTTATTACAACGACTACCGCTTTTTTTTTTTTTTTTATACTCGTGCGTGACAAAGTCGAACGCAGTATTGCACATTTTTTATAAAAACATTCTCACTTATTTTAGGACAAGCTATGTATTTGAATTCCTTAACGGTATCTACCGTCATACATATTGAGAGATAACTGTAGCAAAAGATTGTTGTTCATTTTGAAGCTGAATTAGTCTTTCATTGTAGGTGACAATCCAAGCTGGAAAAAATGTTACTGGTGTCTTATAATTTTCCACGGATAACAATCCATAATGAAGGCACTATATGTGTGTGTTTTATTTTTCCTTCCAATGAAAGAATTTAGTGAAGATGTGTACTTAAAATCCTTTGTGTCTTTGCTGTAAGAAGTCCTTATGGGGGATAACCACTGTAAATAACCAACATAAATATATATGTTCTTGACATTTGGTAGAGCTTTGCTAATTTTATTATTAAGACTGAGAACAAGTCTCATATTTATTGTTTATTCTGTAGAGCAATTCAAAATGGCTATTATGATAGATATTTTTTCTGGGGGGAGGGGGGCTTTCATTGTTTTTCTGTTGTTCTTAATTTCTATTCTTTAATCATTTATTGATTTTGCAAGCTGAGTACTCACTTTCTGGTGCGATTTTTTTGTTTGTTTTTTAATTTCCTTTGAAGTGCCTATATTTTTATTCTTGCCAATAATCTCCAAAACTGGTATTTTCTTTCATCCTTGACAACTACGAATAATTTTTATCCAGTGATGTATTTCTTCTACTGGGACTTTGTAAAATTTAGAACAATTTTGCCTTCTTTTATCCAGCAATTTAAAGCCATCGAATTTATTTAATTTAATCAGTTTGGAGCTGAATCACCACCTTTTCTTCAGTTGTTTTTGAACGTGAATTAAGATGTAATTTTTTATTTTGTAAGCAAATTGTGTTAGTCTTAATTCCACATCGATAATTTAGTTTTATGAAAAGAATTTCACAAAATTACTTATTCATTCTTTAATTACAAGAACCATGCAGAGGCTGCTGCTTGCAAAGACTGCTGCAGCCTAAGGATACTTCAGTGTCTTCCTACTCTTCTATTTACATTACATTGTTTACTTTTTAAAGTTGTTTGCATGGTAAACATTTTTTAAGAAACAAATTTTATTCTAGTCTGTTTTTAAGAATTGCGTAATCAAAAGCTGGACAATCGTTTTCCTCTTTCTATAAGCAGGTAATATGTTTCTGCCGCCTAAGTAATGATAACAATATACACTATCTACCAACAAGTAATTGGACACCCCTGCAATCGACGATATCTGCGGTCCTGATACACGTCACAGCCACCGCCGTTAAATACCGTGTGGGAAACAACAACGCAACCAGTCTCATGCAAGATGCCACACAGTTCGGAGCTCTGTGATTTCGAGAAAGGTGTAATGTATCACAGAAATGGCTGATCCATACGTGACATACCCAGCGAGTTGAAGTACCAAAATTCGACAGTGGCCTACGTGATCGGCAAGTGGAAGATGAGAGGTGGCTGTCGGAATGTGCCCCGACACAGCAGACCCACAAAACTGGGAGTTAGAGACCGACGGGTGCTGGCCAGAGAAATTCGGAAGAACCGCACCAAATCGATGGGCCACATCCGCGAGGAGTTTCAACAGGCATCCGGGAGTGTTTTTTCGATGAATACCATCCGTAAGGAAGCCCATCTGCTCGGTTATCATGGACGTGCTGCCGCCCACAAGCCTTTGATCACCAAGTCCAATAGCACTGCTCGGCTAAGTGGTGCAAAGAACGTCGACAGTGGACCGTTGAACAGTGGAAACAGGTTCTCTGGAGCGACGAATCAAGGTTCACCCTCTACCGTTCGGATGGCAGGGTCTGGGTTTGGCGTCTGCCTGGAGAACGCCTCCTGCCGGAATGTATTGTGCCAACTGTGAAGTTCGGCTGCGGTGGAATTATGCTATGGGGGTGTTTTTCCTGGTATGGCACGGGACCCTTGGTCGCAATTCCTGGTATACTCAACGCCGAGACCTACTGCACCATTTTGGATGACCATGCGCTTCCTACGTTGTGGCAGTTTTACGGGGTGGATCCATGTTACTTTCAGGATGACAATGCCACCTGTTATGTTTCGAGGTCCACCATGGCTTGGTCTGGTGACAATGGGGTTAATCGAATGGACTGGCCTGCGCAGAGCCCGGACCTTAACCCTATCGAGCACCTCTGGGACGAGTTGGAGCGTCGACTTAAGGGGTGCCCCCTACCGTCTGAAATCGGTGAAGGAACTGACCTATCTTCTCCAAGCCGAGTGGAAGAAAATACCGCTAGCCGTCGTACAACGCCTGGTTGAGAGTATGCCCCGGAGGGTCGCAGCTGTAATTGCCGCTTATGGAGGCTCCACCAACTATTGAAGGTGAATAAACTTCGTTTTCCTTTGCTATCACAGGTGTCCAATTACTTGTTGGTAGATAGTGTACATCAAGTCGGTATTTTTTATTTAAATCAGTCAGTCACAAAGACCAGTTCCGTGCGTGTGTGGCGTGCCTGCTCAGCAGGACGCACATGAGATAAAGACAGACAGCATGAAAAGCACATCTCAGTGTAGTATAGTGGATAGCACTCGGAGCTCCGGAGCCGAGAGTTGTGGGTTCGAATCTCACCCCTGGCATAGAAATGATGGAAAAATTTACTTCGTCACATTGGTGCCCAAACTTCAAGGATGGTCCCGCCGTTAGGTTTCTTGCGATGGTGGGATGTTCTTTCCACACAGCAAGACAGGAAAAATGAGAATCCCTTCTTCAGTGCTTCGAAAAATATATTAGAGTGATGTTACGTTCCACACACCAAATTGCCTGGGATTTGTCAAATGCATGTTCTTCATCAGATGACTGCCTTCAGCGACACATGTTCCGGCTGACCATGCTCCCAGTTTCCTCACTAAAGGAAGGTCCTCCACTTCTTGCATGGTCACCGACACTGCCCGTCTGTTCAAACTCTTGATACCAGTTCTTACTGCTCTTCACATCAGTTGGAGCTCTATCATACTCACGGCTAAACTTCCGCTGCACTGGAATTGCAGATTTGGTTTCATGAAACCATAAAACACC
The DNA here is from genome assembly GCA_039090855.1 of Macrothele yani. NCBI lineage: Eukaryota > Metazoa > Arthropoda > Arachnida > Araneae > Macrothelidae > Macrothele > Macrothele yani. The sequence goes on along the minus strand of CM077011.1, from coordinate 10,890,719 downwards.
ATTAGCCTTCTCTTGCACAGACGCCATTTCGCCGACTGACGCTTTCAACAACGAACTACGCTGCAGACGTGCAGCGCCACCAATTGTTCCAAAAGTACAACGTACAAAAAACTTGAGAATATGACCCAGTCAATGCAAGCAAACCGCGTATAACTAGCTCGGTTCATCTTATACAATTTATCGAAATCAGGGAAAGACTTAAAACACACCCTGTATAACCATGCAACATGGGTCTAAATGCGATGTTCATTAATAGTTTGGACATGAATGAAGAGCTCCTAATTGGAACAGTGGCGGCGGAACCGCCCGGGCCACCAGGGCCTGGGCCCGGTCAAAATTTCAGCCAAGATTTTTGTTATTTTTCTTTATTTGACAAATATGCGATTGTTGTAATGTGCTTTAGAAAGTTCCTCTAGGTAAGTGGTCAGGTGGTCTTAATCCCCAACAAAGCTCCATAGGCATTGTTTTTCTTCTGTTTGTTCCGGGAAGCGGGAAGGGAGAGGGTGCACAACGATCCGAAATTTCGGGCCCGGTCAACGAACTTTCCGCCACCCTGGAATTGGAAGGATTTATTCAGTCCAAATTAGTGAGATTATTAAAATGATACTGAAGAAACCATTTAAGTTCTGTGATGTCTGAAATTATAAGAAATAAGCATAAAATATAAAAGATCGGTGTGAAGTTTTAGTGACATTGGAATATAGCTACAATTTTACACTGATGAGCAAACACATTAAAACTACCTACTTAATATGATGTGAGTCCTCCTCTCCCCGCCGAAGGAGCTGTCACCCGATGAGGTATAGATTCAACGAGATGTTGATAGGTGTCTCTTGATATTTGATGACATGACTGCAACAGAAGATCCCGCAATTCGTGAAATACTACATAAGCGAAGCACGTGTCAAGACGGCAAATCTGCAGCGGTGCATTCCATTGGTGTAGTTCAGTCGGTTAGAACAACTGGCTCCGAACCTCGTCACGTGTCAAGACGGCAAATCTGCAGCGGTACATTCCATTGGTGTAGTTTAGTCGGTTAGAACAACTGGCTCCGGACCAAGGAGGCGCGGTTTCGAACCTCGTCACGTGTCAAGACGGCAAATCTGCAGCGGTACATTCCATCGGTGTAGTTTAGTCGGCTAGAACAACTGGCCCCGGACCAAGGAACTTCGTCACCGACAAATTCTTGTTTCCACAAAATAACTGCTGCGTAGCGTGAGCAGCCTACCAGCGTCGCTGTTTCGGTGATGCTCTTACCAAGTCTTCTTATAACGAAGTGAATTTCTCCGTCATTTTTGTCCACGCCAGGATTCGAACCCGGATCCCCTCATTCCGGAATAAGTTGCTCTACCAATTGAGCTACGCGGACATTTTATTCTGATTCCTATCTGCCTTTATGTCGTGTGCGTCCTTCGGGCAGGTACGTCACATCTCCTGGTACGTTACAGTCTTGCCATAACAATGTGGCCTTTGTCAAAATCAGATAAATCCTTTGCTTTTCCCATATTAAGACGAAACGAAATACTGACTGAGAAAGCTCCGACACAGGTATTATGCACTATACCTTTCGCGACCTTGGCATGTGAGGCTGATTGGCTGCACATTTGTTTATTTGAATAATGCAGAGGTGATTTTAATGTTTTGGCTGGTCGGTGTATATTATAATTGGTCAAAATTTTATCAAACATGTCTTTGAGGATGCAGATTTTTGCATACCAGAAAGAATCTGAATTATACGTATGTGTACTCAGAAAGTGTTATCCTTAAAACATGATATGACTACCAAGTTATCTGATTTATTTTCTATTGCTCCTGTGCTTGGAATTGATTGCTCTTAACAATAAACAACCAACATGATATCACTTTTGGTTTAGCTAAACTAATTTTTCTGGCTGTTCCCCTATTAAAGGAAGTTTAGTTGTTTTTTCTTGTTATAGTATTATAGTGTCTGGCTCTAGTTCAATCTAATGAATGAACAAAAGTTTCTCCTCTGTAAAGGTTAAAGCAAACCAAAGTGACTTATTATTTTCCTTTCAACATAATACATGTACTTTTCTTCCATTGTTGTACATATATCGCATGTTCATTTTATGCCTATTTTATTTGATGTATAAAATATGTATTCTACCACTGCATATTTTCAAATTGTTTATATAATAAAATATTTTACATTTCCTATGGCTCTCCAAAATCTGTTCAAACACAAACCTTCACAGTGAGGTTTTACTTCAAGCAAGAAGATAATGTAACCCGCAATATACGTGTCTTCAGGTACATCAGTTTGAGATGGGGGAATTGTAATACACAGTCGTATCAGAATAATATGACCACCTACCTAATAATGGAAATAACCATCTTTGGCCCGGATGAGAGCGGCGAGACGGCGTGGCATGGACCCAATGAGGCCCTGGAAGATTGTCTGAGGCACACGTGCCCATTCGGACTGCAGCAGTGCACGGAGGTCCGGGAGATAACGTGGTTGTGAGTCGGCACATCGAAACTGTCTATCCAAATAGTCCCACAAGTGCTCTATGGGATTGAAGCCGGGCGATTTCGTCGGCCAAGGGAGAACGGAGACACCGCTGTCTTATTCCTGGAACCAGTCATGCACCTCCTTAGCGACGTGGTATGGCGCATTATCCTGTTGGTAGACAACACCAGGGTAAACGCTCAACATGAAGGGATGCATGTGGTCAGCAAGGATGAACTAGCCATTGGCGTTCAGGGATCCATCCAGAGGTATCAGCTGTCCCAGATCATACCAGGAAAACATCCTCAAAGATTCACACTGCCACCGCCAGCCTGTACTTGACCGACAAGCGTGTCTGGGTGTTGATTCTCGTTTGTCTGCGCCGTATCCAAAACTGTCCATCACTTCTGTGGAGTAGAAACCTCAATTCGTTGGAGAAGGCAACCCTTTTCCAGTGACGGGAATCCCATGCGAACTGCAAGCGTCGTTGCCGATGGACCTGGGTAAACATTTGACACAGCATTGACTCTGGAGACCCATGCGTAACAGGGTTCGCTCTACTGTTCTCGGGGCACGTACCTGGGTGCCCCAGCGTTCGTTTGCGTGATCAATTGCCCTTTACCAGTCGACAGAGGCGACGTTCTCTTCTAGGGTTGATGGCCTTTGGGGCTTCACAGTTCTGACGTCGGGAGGTATTCGTTGTTCGGTGTGCCAGCGGTCCATTTTTGGTACACCCTTAGTACAGCACCTCACGAGCAACCCACAAAATCTGCTGTTTCTGAGATGTCGTGGTAGCCGATGATCATTCCTTTTTGAACGTCCTGTAACGTACCAGGAGATGTGACGTACCTGCCAGAAGGACGCACACGACATAAAGGCAGATAGGAATCAGAATTAAACGTCCGCGTAGCTTAATTGGTAGAGCAACTTATTCCGGAATGAGTGGACCCGGGTTCGAACCCCGGCGCGGATAAAAATGACGGAGAAATTTACTTCGTTATAATGGCGCCCGAACTGTCAGGATGACCCGACCGTTCAAAATCTCGCATTGGTGTGATGTTCTTTCCACACCGCGAGATAGGAAAAATAAGAGAATCCCATCTCCAGCACTTCGAAAAAAAAAAAAATAAGGGGGAGATGATGTAACGTACCAGGAGATGTGACGTACCTGCCAGAAGGACGCACACGACATAAAGGCAGATAGGAATCAGAATTAAACGTCCGCGTAGCTTAATTGGTAGAGCAACTTATTCCGGAATGAGTGGACCCGGGTTCGAGCCCCGGCGCGGATAAAAATGACGGAGAAATTCACTTCGTTATAGTCCGTCAAATAACTACCTCTGTTCATTGTGCTTACGTGACGCATTGTGGCTCATTTGTCCTGGCCGGCCGCGTATTTCTCCGTGTGGTAGACCTTGTCACGTGCTGGGCGGGTCGACTGTGATTCCCGGCTAGTCATATTATTCTGATACGGGCCGCGGGTGGCCTAGTGGTCATCGTTCGTTACTGCCATGAAGGTACCCTCAAGTTCGATCCTGGGCAGGTACGAACGTTCGAACCACTAAATACCCGCCGTGCGTCGGATGGGCACGTTAAGCCATCGGATCTCGGGTACTGCCCCCCCCCCCCCCGGGTAATAAATAAGGCCGTCTTTCTCCCTCTTTCTACCTCGCTCCCGTGTGACTTTCCTATCGGGCACTGTAGCCCAAATCTCCTAGCATCCTATTTCTAAGGGTTGTTTAAGACCCGGGGTCAGACACTCCCTTCTTAAAATTCTCTGCATATGATGTAATCTATTCTGATACGACCGTGCATGTGCTGAAAAACATCCGAAGCATGCGGAGATATCAACTGAAAACTTTGGAAAAACTGTTGCGTCACTTCAGTAGCTACATAAAGCAGTGTTTCCGAACGTTTAACTGCAGTGGAATACGGTGAAAGTTATGTGTATAAGCATGCCAAAAAAAAAAAAAAAAAAAAAAAAAAAAAAAAAAGAAAAAAACATACCTCATTTGTAAGGGAATATCATCCAGCGGTTTTTTTTTCTAATTATTTAGTTACTTTGCCTTAAAATATAGGATTTGGCATCAAAATCATCAACAGCACTTTTCCAATATAAAAAGTTTAGGTAATCTGTTTCGTTTTTGTGTATACAGCTTTAACAGGTTTTTATTCTCTCCGTTTAATGGCACAACGTCTTATTTCCCTAAAGCATTCATCAGAACAAAGTTTGTACGAAGCTTTGAACAATTTGCAAAACCCAGTAGGAAGAGTAAAAAAAAAAAAAAAAAAAAAAAACAGGTGGCTCAGTTCTGATTGAGCCGTCAGTTTGGAACGTAGGACTCCGACTTGCAGATCGGAGAGTTGAAATGAGATAGTAGAGTATGGTTTCAAAACGTTTATGTACTTTGTTATACCCAACAGAGGTCTATGGTATGAAAAGTATGTAGCTTACATAATTTTTACAAACAATGCTGGATACATTGCGAACACAAAGCAGATCGATACACGAATTACCCAACGTCGTGCTCTGTCTTCTTGGGCTTCTTACATTCCTCATCATTGCCTCTCGTTTGATCATTGCCATCACTTGCCTCTCGTTTTGATTTACTCCAAGCACTTTTGCTTGTGTTCATTCTGCGAATTCCGCGGCATTGTCGAAAATGTTAACCCGTTCACACAAAAACATTTTTTTTAAATCTTAGTTTAAACCGCTGCGATATGTTTATATAATTGGGTAGATCTCGTCGAGAGCTTTAAAACGATACCACGCACAGTCGTTTTGTATTCACGGTTGTCCAGATAAACCGGGATATTTTCAAAAGTGTTCACCGGCTCACAAGAAACAATTTCTAAAATGTTCAGTTCAAACCAATGCGAAATGTTCTTCGTATATTTGAACAGATCTCGTCGAGAGCTTTAAAGCGATACCACGCACAGTCGTTTTGCACTCAGGGTTGTCCAGATAAACCGGGATATTGTCAAAAGTGTTCACCGGTTCACAAGAAACAATTTCTAAAATGTTCAGTTCAAACCAATGCGAAATGTTCTTCGTATATTTGAACAGATCTCGTCGAGAGTTTTAAAGCGATACCACGCACAGTCGTTTTGCACTCAGGGTTGTCCAGATAAACCGGGAGCCGCCCCGGTGGCGCAGTGGTCTAAGGCGCTGGCCTCTGATCATTCGTCCGTCTGGGGTCCGGGTTCGAATCTCGGTGAGGCATGGATGTTGTGTTTGTCTTACGGCACTGGCTCTCTCCCTTCCCTGGAACCAGTGACCCTAAATTAGGGACGGGCGACTGCTTATAGCCCATTGAGTTGCTCACGGTGGTCGTTAAACCTCCAATCAAAAAAAAAAATCAAAAAATAAACCGGGATATTGTCAAAAGTGTTCACCGGTTCACAAGAAACAATTTCTAAAATGTTCAGTTCAAACCAAGGCGAAATGTTCGTATATTTGAATAGATCTCGTCGAGAGCTTTAAAAACGACACCAAGCACAGCCGTGTTGCACTCACGGTTGTCGAGATAGACTGAGTCAAACGCGGCGGCACACCCAGAAATATTGCATCATCTTTCCCGCGTACAGGCAGCGAGGAGACCTTCGCTCGCACGACGTGTTATTCAGTACGCGAATTGGACTCCATGCTGTTTACGAATATGCTAACACGATTAGTGTGCGGCACGTATTTTTAACACTATAATGATTTCAATTGGGACTTATTTTTGTCACAGGAGGTCGCCCCATACTATTCGCGGAGTTAGACGTAGTCCTACGTCAAAAAGCACTTTTTAACGTAGCGAAGTGAAAGCAAGCGAGATAGGTTTCTTTGAGTGAATTCAGGCTCTCTTTGGGGAAACTCGGATGTTTTGTTTTTGTATCGTAGTATGTTTCCATTGCATGGAAGCTCTGTTGCTTGTGGTAGCGAAGTGGTGTAGCCACGTCTCGTCCCCAGTCACAATACGGCCAAGAAAGCTCTATTCGTCTTCAGCGTAACGCTATAGGAATGAACGTGGCTCCCATCTGGCACAAAGCTGGGAGTACTGCAAAACATCCACCACAAGATCTCAGCTTGGACGCAATATGGCGCAAAGTTACCCCTCGGTCGTCTTGAATCATTTTGCCCACATGTGAAGTGTTGATCTCTGTCGTCGACGAACTTGGACGTCCACTGTTTGTACGATGATGTCGGTTCCCTACATAATCCCTGTCGGCTTGAAATGAACGTCACCATTTCGCCACATGTTATCGAGACATTACGTTGTCACCATAAACTTCGACGAGCTGTCGATGAATTTCGGCTGCGTGCACGTTCTTGGCGCAGAACTTCAACTTGAGACTACATTTCCAACTCTCACTTCGACTTGAGACTACATTTCCATCCGTGTCGCGATTTCGAAACGTCACTGCTCATCTCAAGCTGGGTACATGAGTTCACAGAGGTGCATGGAGCACTAGCGCCATCTCTCGAACGTACATGTCACCTATACCACTCGTACGACATCCCGTATTTACTTTATAGCGCGTGTAACCTTTTTTTTTTTTCTGGTCGACCTACGCACAATTAGGTAGGGAAACAATTACTGAATTCCAAATGATTTCACATTTTTTCAGCTGCGCAGTTTAAGAAAAACGAAATTCCTTCAGCTAACGCGTAACCAGCTCTTTGTGATTTAGGTATTTTTGGCTGAATTATAAATTTATTAAGATTTAGTTTTTATTCATTGTAACATTTTTTTTATTTATGTACATATAAAAAACACAGACATATAAAATGTGTGCGCGCGTGAGTTGTGTGTGTGTGAGAGAGCGAGAGAGGGAAAGAGAAAGAAAGTTAGAGACAGAAAGAGAGAGGGAGAGAAAGAAAGCGATAGAGAAAGAGATGAAGAGAGAGAGAGAAAGAGAAAGAAAGAGAGAGAGAGAGTCCACCCAGACTTTAAAAGCACTAAGCATTGCGTTCCTTCAAAACAAAACTTTCCCCACTGATTAGAGACGGCATCTGTGTGCGTGACCCTGTTAATTAAAAACCAAATTCCAGTACTATATATAAATCATTGCGTTTAAAAAAATATCAGTGCTCTATGCCGACTTTACACAATGAGATTCCGATATTATACAATTTCTTACTGATTAAGATCGAAATCTGCATTTGCGATTTTTAATTTCTCTAATTACTAAATACACCGATTAAGAGAATGAAGATGTTTTATTCATTACTTTTCATCAGAAAAAGTGTGTTTACCATAATTCCACGCGAAAAGGGTCCTCCCCCCCCTTTTTTTTTTTTGTGATTGCGTACGAAGACTTCATCAGGAGATGTTAAGCGGCAGCAGTAGGTAAACATTCTGAAGAAATTTAAAAAATAGTTGGACTTCCAAATCAGAACGTTTTCAAGTAGTTCTCTATCTCTAGTGTATCCTTGCGCTCTGTTCACATACTACCTGAATACACCCAACGTGAAAGAAGTAGTTCACGATAAATTTTAAAAGAATTTTAGAATTTCGTTATAATAGACGCCTTAATGACTAGTTTTATTTGTAGAAACATTTTATGAAGGAAATGTATCGAATAACAATACTATGTGTTGTTGTTTTTTTGTTTTCTTTTTTGTTTTTATAAGGAGCCTGCGTATTTTTTAAGCGAAGCTATTTTCCACTTTTGTTCTGGAAGTCTAGACAAGTGGCTAAGACTGACACCTTATTGTCTAGGTAAATGGAAAGGATATAAACATTAGACAGATCACGGTTTTACTCATTTTACAGTCAATCACATAAAAAATTTTATAGATCCTGACAGTGGAGCTCATACTCAAAGTATCGAATCCAATTGGAGAGCTTTCAAGCAAAATTTCAGAAGCCTTACTAACAAATCGGAAAAACTACTGTATTAGCCGATTGCCTAGTGGAATATTTATTCCCACCATTTTGCAAAAAACAAAATTTAGATCCATTTGAACATTTCATTGAAGTACTTCGTTCTATCGAGTGGAAAATGAATGTTAGACACATTAATTTCGTGAAAAGGCCATTGCATTTAACTTTATCGGAATTATGATGCATAAATTTGTGATATGAAGATAAATGTATTATTATTTTCCTTTATAAAATGAATGCCTATAATTATTTCTATTACAATAAGATTTATTTCGAGGAAAATAGTAAAAAAAAATTCCGTATGTTATCGTGAACTACTTTCTTTCGCTTTGGGTGTGATAAAATTGTACAAAGCGGTACGATACATGGGGAATAGGGAACTACTTGAAAGCGTTCTAAATCGGAAGCCCGGCCGTAGAATTTATAAGTAAGAGGGAATTATTATGTTATTTCAAAATGTTCACTATTGTCAGACATTTAGGAAGACAAACACAACATCCGTGTCTCACCGGGATTCGAACTCGGACCCCGTTCGGACGAATGATCAGAGGCCATCGCTTAGACCTCTGCGCTACCGGGCGGCTCCGAGAGAAGTAGAAGTCCAGGAAGAGGGGGAGTCTGTTTTTGGTAGCAGGAGAGCGAGGTGATGAGAATCTCACTGGTCGGTGTGAAACCGAAACGAGGGGAAAAGAGAATGAACGCTGATTATTAAAAAAGGAATGCTGGTCGCGAGAGGAGATCAACGAGTTAATTATAATATAGAGAATGAATGGAAATAGTGGACTATGCTTGAGACCTTCCCCATATCAACGAAATAAACACTTTCCTCACTGCAAGAGCAAGTTATAACTTTAGTCGATATTTTATTTATATTTTATTTTTCTGCTTAAGTCGGGTAAAATAGGGGTTAAACTCCCGATACAAAAACTCTCTGCAAGTGAAGCATTACGAATTCACACAAGGCACTGATATGTAATTCAGTGCCAAGCCCTGTAACAAGATATCTGAAGCAGGAGAATTTTTTTTTCAAATCGAATAACTAGAAACCGAGATATTCAGGAAAATATAACTTGACGCGTCCACAGCAGAGAAACTGTTCTTTATTAGAAGAAGACACCATCGAAGAAAAATTTTCTGCACACACAAGGGCATACAATGACTTCTTCAATGGGAATTTTAAAACGGAGATGATCTGGCAAACGGAAATGTACGCTGATACCACCAGGCGGTAGAACTCTGAATTATAAAAAAAATATGCACAAAATATTCTTCATGATGAAAGCAATGTAATGGAAAAAAATGTCGGATGTGACATTTAGAAGCAGAGAAAGCACAAGAAACAGTGTTTAGCTATACGCTTTCTAGCGGGAAAAGTGTGTTCCATTTAAAGGCAATAAAGTACACAATACTTATCATCGCGAATGGCATATAGTACAGTACGAAAAGAACTGTTTATATGATTTTTCAAAGCCAAGACATCATTGGTAAACACAAATAGACACTAACGTCACACTTAGCATCAGAACAGTAAGTTAAGAAAAGACCAAGAACACATGCAAAATGCTCCATGAAGTGAATGTTATCTAGCTTTTACAGAATATTTTATACCAGACTTTTAGGTGCAGAGATATCGAGAAAATGGAATATACATTTGCGCCCTCTAGCGGGTAAATTTCTTATCTTTTGTGCAAGACATGGGTTCAAAATGTTTTCGTGGTGAGCAGAGTTTGTCTAATTTTGTTGTTGTTGTTGTTGTTGTTGTTAAATCGGGTGTTTAGACGCTGCAGATACAACTGCAAATATGTTGTAAACGGAATTATTTGCTTGCTCTATTTGTTGGTGAAATGGGGCGTTAAAAAAATCTTAAATTACAAAGGAAAAACTGAGAGTAATTTTCTTTGAGTTGACAACAGTGCGAAGGGGAAAAATAACCACGCAGACGACTAACTGAATTAAGAAGGTATCTATGGCAACAGTTATTAGTTGTGCAGACGATTCTGGTTTTGCTATTGCGCAGTTGTTCAAGATGCATCTGCATTTCGCCATAACGCTATGGAGCTGAGTGATTCAGAGTTAAGAAGTGAAATGCGTTGTGCGATAACATTTTGCTATCGTTTGGGTAAAACGGCTCCGGAAAAGTTAATTTAATGATAAAAGCTTAAAAAGATAAATGCTTGGGTAAGTCAACGATTTTTAGATGGCACCATGATTTTGAAAAAGAGCGTTTGCCGGCAGAACTCTCTACTAGACCTGGTCGACTTGAAATTGTTGTTACGGAGCGTATTGTTCACACTGTTGGGCAATCCTACAGGAAGATCGACGAATGATCTGTGAAGTTATAGCGATGTCAACTAACATTTTAAAAACGTCGACATTCCACATTCTGCGTGACAAATTACTGCTGCATCTTGTGTGTTCCAGATGGGTACTTCATCGCCTGACGAGAGAACAATTGTTAGCCAGATTTCAGGTGTGTCATGAGTCGAAACAAGTGATTGCAAAGAATCCAAACTTTCTAAACACAGTAACAACTGCTGATGAAGCATGGGTCCACTGTTTCGACCCCCTCAAGAAGCGCGCAACGAGTGTCTACGAACACACAGGCTCGCCTCCTCCGAAAAAAGTCCGCCAAAACAAATCAGCTGGGAAGGGGATGATGATAATTTCCATTTATCATAAAGATGTAGTCTATCAGCATGCCGTTCCTCCACAAATTACTGTCATTTCTGAGTTTACATTTCAGTCTTGAAGCGTCTGCGTGACACATATCGATTAAGCGACCGGAACAGGAAGTCAAGTGACCGTACACCATGATAACAATCGCCCACACGCGCTGCTTGTGTTCAACAGTTTCTTACGAAATGCAGTATTGAAATCATGTTACAGTCTGCCAACAGTCCCGTTCTCGCCCCGTGCGATTTCTGGTTGCTTCCAACAATGAAGGAGAAGTTCCGTGGCGCAACATTCAACGCAGATGCTGACGTTATTCAAGCTGTACAGGAGTCGCTAAAGCAGCTTCCACAAAATGCCTTCGCCACATGCTTTGAAAAGTGGACTGAACGATGGGACCGTTGCATAGCATCCGAGGAAAGATACTTTGAGAAAGAATAACGTATATTTTGCTGTATCTACATTTCTTCATTTTCTGCTATTTTTCTCTCAGTTTTTATGGAACGGCCGTTGTATATGCATAATATGTATTTCGTCCTGTGAATTCTGAAAAATTCATTTCAAAACTTTTTTTCCAACGTGTGGCTTTCGCTAAAGATTGCACATATTTTCCACTTTTTCACAATTCATTCACAGACCTACTGTCACGGAGTATTATTCTCATTCGATAGAGCATTTCCGATTCTTAAAATCTCTTCAAAAAATTTTTTCTTGGGCGGACACCTTTCACTGTGAAAAAAATTGTTGCGGCCATTTTGTTTCTTGAAATAATGCACAGCTTCCCTGCTAGGGGATAAAAATATTGAGATATACCTAAAATGAACAACATTGAGCTTGCACTTTATGCTAATGATACAGCAACTCTTACCAAACCATTAAACAGAGCAAAGCGTGCAGAGAACATGAGTGCGTACCTAAAAGAATTACATATTCACCATACTAAATGGAGAATAAAAAATAAGTCCATCCAAATGAGCTATTGACCTAAAAAACACAATGAGAAAATCAAGGACATTAAGATCTTCAAGCGAAATATTTCTTGGGCTACGCAAGATAAATACACTAGCGGAAAGTGAAAAAGAACACCAAGAAGGAGACGTCTGATTCCAACAAATTTATACAGCATAATAATGGAATACAGTGGATAACGTGATCAAAACATTATGGCAAAATACAGCTGTATTTGCTGGTAAACTGAAAAATAACATTTCCATGTAACATGGTTAGTACGAGGCTGAACCGCCATGAACTGCGTCACACTGTGCAATTCTGGCATGGAGTCTGTCGTACAGATGTTTGATGTAAGTTTGGGGTATTGAGTTCCAAGCATCCTCAACCTGGACGCGTAAATCGGGGATGGTCGTGGCTGGCCGTGGAGACCGGATAAGTCGTTCTCCCATAAAATCCCACACGTGCTCAATGGGGGACAAATCCGGTAAACGTGCAGGCCATGGAAGTTGTCTCACACCCTGAAGTGCATGTTGCGTTGCACGTGCCATGTGTGGGCGTGCGTTATCTTGCTGGAAAACACCACGATGGATCGACCTTACGAATGGCACAACAACGGGCTGAATGATGTTGTTGATGTAGGAGGTGCTGTTTAACGTACCCGTACAAGCACTAGTTGTGTACGGGAGTGATAGTTGACCGCTCCCCACACCAGGAGACCAGGTGTAGGCAATGTGTGTCGCTGGCGGATGCACGAACGGTGGAGACGCTCCCCTGTGCGTCTGCGAACACGCATACGGCCATCGGAGGCTCGCAAGCATAATCTGCTTTCATCGCTGAACACGACAGATCGCCATTGCGTTCTCCAGTGCAGACGTTGGCGACACCACTGCAGCCGTTCCTGACGGTGGGCTAAAGTCAGAGGTACACATGCCAGAGGCACATGTGCACGTAGTCCTGCATCCAGTAGACGGTTGCGGATTGCTCGCACAGTTACCTCAGGTGCAACGGCAGCTCGGATTTGCGTGGCAGTGGATGTTCTGCTTGACAACGCCGCTCTTCTTATGCGTCGATCGGTCCGCTCATAAGTCCGTCTGCGACTCCCTGTTCCACGTCTTCTCCTGTGGGAATGTTCCTCGGACCATCTACGCCACCATCGTACCGCCACCGATACTTCCCGTCCAATTTGCTCCGCAATACGACGATACGACCACCAGGCCTCGCGGAGTGCGACTAGACGACCTCCCTCAAAGTCCGATAACTGCTGAAATCGTACACGTCTTCCATGTCCTGGCATTGCAGCTTCTTCAGGGTCTTCGCACGTGTCCGTACGCCGAGAACTGATTACATTCACTTCGCCGTACTCCTTAAATACCACCGACAATAATTTGCACATTATGCCATGCTGTGGCGTAAGCGCTCACCGGTTGGTCCCGAAATTAACATCACACCTACGTAAACTCGAATATATAAATTTCATGATCGTCCGCCAATTCCTTCTTGGTGTTCTTTTTTCACTTTCCGGCGGTGTACCTTGGAATAATAATTGATAATAAGATAATTTGGAAGCCGCATATTCAAAGTGTAATTGTAGAACTTAGGGAAATAGGAGGAGCACTTGATATTTAAGTTTTTAAAAGTAGTACCACCAGCAGGGCAAATAAACTTATATCATAAAAACTTGATTTCTCCCAGTTCTCACTTATGAGTGCTCAGTTTTTGGATACTGCCCCAAAGCTTACAATGTGGTGTGTGACGTACTACAGAGGTGAATCACGTGTCAAGACGACAAATCTGCAGCGGTGTACTGTGTCCGTGTAGTTTAGTTGGGAGAGCAACTTACTCCGGAGCGAGAGGCCGGCAGTTTGCTTTCCGCCACGGACAAATTTGTGTTTTCACACGTATCAGAATAATAAGACCACCCCCGGAATCACAGTGTACCCGCCCAGGCGCGCGTCATGCAGTGCACGTAACAAGATCAACTACACGGAGATATAAGCTGCCGGCCAGAACAGATGAGCCATACTGCGTCACGTGAGCACAATGATTAGAGGTACTGATTTGACGGACGTTCAAAAAGGAATGATCATCGGCTACCGTGCCAAGTGTGGAAGCATCTGAGAAACAGCAGACTTCGTGGGCTGTTCGTGAGGTGCTGTAAATAGGTTGTACCAAGAATAGACCGCTGGCACACCGAGTTCCTCGTGACGTCATAACTGTGTAGCCCCAATGGCCATCGACCTCAGAGGAGAACGTCGCCTCTGTGGAATGGTAAAGAACAATCGACGCGCAAATGAACGCTGGGGCACCCATGTATGTTCCCCGATAACAATAGAGCGAACCCTGTCGCGCATAGGTCTCCGTAGTCCACGCTGCGCACCCACGTTAACCCAGGTCCGTCGGCAACGACGCCTGCAGTTCGCATGAGCCTACCATCAATGGACGGAGGAAGAGCGGGAAAAGGCTGCCTTCTCCGATGAATGAAGGTTTCTACTCCGTAGAAGTGGCGGGCAGTAGCGGATACGGCGTCAGGCAAACGCGAACCAACAATAGGACACGCTTCTCGGTCAAGTACAGACAGGCGGTGGCAGTGCGCATGTCTGAGAATGTTTTCCTGGTATAACCTGGGACCGCTGGTACAACTGGATGGGTCCCTGAACGCTATTGACCACCTGTCCATCTTCGCTGACTGCATGCATCTCTTCATGTTGGATGTTTACCCTGGCGGTGATGATATCTACCAACAGGACAATCCGTCGTGCTACGTCGCTAAGGAGGCGCGCGATTGGTCCCAGGAGTCCAACACCGATGTGCGACTGGTCCCAGGAGCACAACACCGATGTCTCCCTTGGCCGGCGAAATCGCTCAACCTCAATCCTATAAAGCACTTGTGAGACTATTTGGATCGACAGGTTCGACGTGCCGACCAAAGAGGTTGAAATAAGGGGAGAAAGTATAACGTCAGAAACATGAAGCTTTCTCAACAGACAACCAAGCAGACGACGACAGCCATCTTAAGACTCTGATAGTCGTTTTGAGCCATTGGGTTACGTACATGACAAGTTTAGTTGTCGAAGTTTGAAGTTGTTTTTTTTTAAATGGTGTGTTGCTGTGCTTACGGATGTCACAATTCCGGGCGACCGCCTGTTGGAGTTACTTTTCGCAAGTAAGTAACGGAGAAACATTTGATATGAAATCTTTTAATTTCCATAGAGCAGATAGTAGTCAAGCTCGTTTATGAACATTTTCAAGAGGGAAATAAATGAATTATATATAATAATTCATTTATTGGGTCAGTAAATAGACCTAAACACCAAAAAGATTTTGATTCTGGCGTTCGGGCCATATGTTTTGCCAATAATTGCATTTTTCTGAAAATGTGTGCTCCAGCCCTAAAATAAAAATCTTGGTGCTCTAGAGCTTCATTGAACGGTGGTTTTGTGTGCAAAATAGCATACGTAAGTGTCGCTTCAAATAAAAAAAAAACTTGAGCAAAATAGCTTTAAAAGTGAGATTAACGAGTGAAAAGCCAAGAAATTGAGATTGTGTGATTGAGGCGCCAGTGTTCTCAAACTCTTCTAAAAAAAAGAAACGGTTAAGGAGACGTAAATACTACTAAAAGGTGAAGGTGATCACACACTACATTTCAGACCCAAAAAATGTCTCAACTCCCCCAAAAAATACCCCTGGGGGAGCAATGGCAGGGGAAAAGGAAAAGTGCTGACTGCGCATTAAACAGTAGACATAGGAAATTTAACAATTTTGAACAGGAAAATGGTGATTCGTATGAAACGGTCAGTAGCAGTAATTGAAACCAAAATACAGCAATAAATATGAACCAGTTGTGATAAGAAACTAGAAACTAGAGGTGAAAAGCATAGCACAAAATTACAAGTCACTTCTTTACAACAGATCTTTGTACCTTCCTGCAAAAGTATGTTCATCAGCTTTAAATTAAAAATCTAGGTGCTGAAATACAACAACGGACGATTGTCTATGTGTCTAATAGCATATACACAATCAAGCCACATTATTGAGACCACCAGCTAATAACCAGAGCAGCCGCCGTGTGTAGCGCGGATAGCAGCTAGATGGGCTGGGCGTGACTCAATAAGGTGCTGGAAGGTGTTCACAGGTATGTGGAGCCCTGGTGACTGCAGAGTATCTGACAGCTGCTGGAGGGTGCGTGGTAGATGATCCATAGAGCAAACAACACGATCGGAGACGCGCTGCCCAATGCAAGAGACGCGCAAGCACCACTTCCTCCTCACGGTTCCGACGATATGAGGATTTCCAGATTCCAAGAATAGGTTTAATACGATGCAGTTTATTTTCCACCTGTTGGTACCACAGACCCTGCCACATTCGCTTGATATGATCCTGAACAGGAAAGCGGAAATCCCGGTGAAACAGTAGCAAGGGTGTGACGACTAAAGAGGAAACAGATCTAGCAGCCGCATCAGCACACTCGTCACCCGAGATTCCAACATGCCCAAGAGTCCAGCAAAGCTGAGCCTGAAAACCGGCCTCGAGCAAACAAGGAAGCAACCGTCTCACATCCAAGAGAAAGGAATGATCACGACAATCCGCAGATGACAAAGACTGCAAGACACTTAAGGAATCCGTATAGACCATAGCACGACGATGAGAACTCGACTGAACATGGAGAAGGGCGAAAAAGACAGCATACATCTCCGCTAAAAACACCGCGGTCTCAGATGGGATCCGCACTACAGAGACGTCATCTACACAGACAGCCGCGGATCCAACGACTCCATGCATCTTGGAGCCATCAGTGAAAATGGGAGTGTATTCTGAATTGAGGGAACGGTGCTCAGCGAAAAGCTGCTGGTACACTGACGCAGGGGTTGAGGATTTATCGAAAGATGTAAAGGTGGTATCACTTATGACACCAAGTGGGTGCCATGGAGGATCCCCAAAGCCCCTGGTCTCTCCAACAAGTGATAAGTCGAGCCCTGCATCATGAGCTACGGCCGCCATACTAAGACCGAATGTTGGAATGCACGAGGGCCGGTTCTCAAATAAACAAGCATGCTGGAGATGGAAAACTGCATCGTACAAAGGATGGTCTGGAAGAGATCGAAGTTTCAAGTAAAATTGAACAGACAGCTGCAGACGGCGTAATTCAAGAGATGGTTCGTTCGCGTCAGCGTAAAAGCTGGGAATCGGAGGTGTTCGAAATGCTCCCGTACAAAAACGCAGCGCTTGATGGGGTACAGTATCCAAAGGCCGGAGAACGGAAAGACGCGCAGAGCCATACACGACACAACCATAATCCAGTTTTGACCGTATTCATCATCATCATCATCATCATTGTCAACCATTATCAATCCACTGCTGGACGAAGGTCTCCCCAAGTTTCCTCCACAACGGTCTGTCTTGTGCCAGTCTCCTCCATGACACTCCCGCATACTTTCGAATTTCATCCACCCATCTTCCATGTGGTCTTCTTCTGGGTCTTTTCCTGTCCCTTGGAATATAATCTAAAATTTCAGCTGTCCATCGATGGTCTGTTCTTCTGGCAGTATGTCCAGCCCATTGCCATTTCAGGGATTTAACTCTGATCATGATGTCTTCCACTCTTGTCATTTTTCGGACCCACGTGTTCCTCTTCTTATCTCTCCTGGTTACACCAAGCATGCACCTCTCCATGCTGCTTTGAGTTGTCTGCAGCCTTTGTATGTCTCTTTTAGCTAAGGTCCACGTCTCTGCACCATACGTAAGCACTGGAAGGATGCATTGATCAAACACTTTTCTTTTAAGACATAATGGCATATTGCTCTTGAAAATTATGCTGTTAATGAATGATAAATGCGAAACAAAGACATCCTGTCTGCACCCCACGAGACGCTGTAAAGTATCTTTAGAATAGATAGAGCACGCAGACAGGAAATCTTGAGCCGCTGAACGTGCGCACGGTCGGCGGTCAGTCCAAGGAACTTGTTCTCCGGCAAAACTGGTATTGCTGCACGGTCTAAATAGAGTTCTGGGTCAGGATGTAGGCCACGCCTCCGGCAGAATTGGGCACACGCTGTTTTGTCGGGAGACAGAACGAAACTACACTGCTGGACAATCGCTAAGGACGGATCATAAACGGCTATATAGCGCATAAAAAAGTAAGTGTGGTTGGATGCCAAGTGAAATAAAATAATGTCAGAATGCCAGGACATTACCAGAAAGACAATTTATTGTGCTCTGAAATCCAGAAGACTTTGGAACGTGTTCAAGGAACAAACAGGCCGTTCTGTGCAGAATACGCAAACGTGAAAAAAATGCAATTACCGTCCGCAAGCGTTCCGGCGTAAGATGTCAATACGGGATATGGTCACCATGGAGGGCGATACAAGATTCCACACGTCGTGTCATGCTTTGCACAACATTTTCAAGCAGCTGTTGGAGTAATTTATCCCATTCCTCTGTCAGTGCACGGATGAGGGTGTCCTTGTTTATTGGAGAGCATTGGCGACCAGCAAGACTTCTTCCCAAAGCATCCCACACATTTTCAATGGGATTCAGATCTGGAGAACGTGCTGGCCATACGAGGTGTTGAATATCCTCGCTCTCAAGACACTCCTGGACAGCGACTGTTCGATGACATGTTGCGTTGTCGTCCATGAAAATGAATCTATCACCGACAGCACCACGGAACATGCGAGCATGAGGTAGCAGAACATCATTAATGTATCGTTGGCCAGTCATAGTCCCAGTTGGAAGCACATAGAGAGACGTACGGCCATTCATCATGATGCCAGCCCATACCAGGACACTACATGTCGGATATCGGTCCCTTTCCTGTATGTTTGCTGGACAATATGCAGTACCACTATAACGCCAGATCAGTTGTCGTCGACAATCAGACGATAGACTGTATCTACTCTCATCTGAGAAGAGGACAGCAGACCAGTCGTTATCAGTCCAATTGTGATGTTGATGACACCATTGCAAACGGGCGGTACGGTGACGTCTGGACAATGGGATGCACACAACAGGACGGCGGGCGTATAGTCCTCCTTCATGCAAACGTCTGGCGACAGTTTTTCGGGAGATCCGCCTGCCAGTAGCAGCCATAAAGTGATGTGCTACCTCACTAGCTGTGCTGTGCCGGTGTCTTTTTTGATAGCACTATGTACCGATCTTCTGCAGGTGTCGTACTGCTAACACGATCTCCCCCGTGACGTTTGCTACACTCTCCATTTGTTTGAAATGATTTCCAAAGCCTTGAAACAACACTGTGGCTAACGTCGAACTCCCTGGCAACATATGTTATTTTTCGCCCTTCTTCAATCTTGCCAATAATACGGCCACGCGTAAAATCATCTAGGTGGTGTCGGGAAGACATACTGAAAATTGCAAGTTCGTCAATTGATTCTTTCCCTTTGAACTTTGCGTTTGAACAACAGCGGTCAATACGCGTCAAATCCTTTATATCTCTTATCAGCGGTATGACGTCACGAACAAAATCGGCAATCCAAAATTTGCATACGCACAACACGTCATACTGTATCCCGCACTTATGCTAATTTCCACATTTTCCTGCCTTCCATTTTATGGTTGCTATCGTTGCTATTGTCATCCGTCCTTAGCAATTGTCTGGCAGTGTATTACTGTATGCCACTCTGACGATCTGATTAATCGCAGACTGCAACTGCCTTTCAATAAAATTCATCCTTGATGACGAGCAGAAGATCTGCAAGTCATCGACATAAACAGTAGCCGAAACCGCACGAAGAAGATTTGTGAGAAGACAATTAATGCGGAGGATGAACAATGTGACAGATAAATTGCAACCTTGAGGAACACCTTGTTCTTGATGGAACGATGCCGAGAGTGTCGTACCCAGGCGCATTTGGAACACCTTATTGCGAAGAAAATTTACAATGAATGTCGGAAGATTTTCTAGCAACCCGCATGCGTGTAAATCTCGGATAATAACCGTGTCGCCACGCTCGATCATAGGCTTTTTCAATATCAAAGAAAATAGAAACCAGATGCTGCCTACGCACGAACGCATCGCGCACAAATGTCTCAAGGTGCAGGAGATGATCGTGAGGTGAACGATGACGGCGAAAGCCGCTTTGTGATGGTGAAAGTACTTGATGTTGTTCTAAAAAATGAACTAACCGGGAATTAACCATGCGTTCAAGAAATTTAAAAATAACTAGAGGGAGACTTGGGATCCTTGCCAGGCTTGGGAAAAGGTAGAACAGAAGCTTTTTGCCAAGATTCCGTGAAACTGTGCTCCAACCAAATGCGATTGTAGAGGACTTAAAGATTCTCGAGAGACAACTGCGAGAGATGACGGAGCATGTCATAGTGGATGCCATCGGGACCGATAGATGTAGCGCCGGAGCGATGCAGAGCCATCCGTAGTTCAACCATGTTAAAATGGGGAGTTATAACCAGTGTCATGAAAAGGCGCAAAGGAGATTTTCTGGCGGTCCGCAGTACATTTAATCCTCTGAAAGGAGGAAGGATACGCCAAGTCACTCGACACGGAGGCAAACGCCTCCCCCAAGCAATCCGCAATCTCCCCGACTTCAGCAAACGTGCAGCCGTTACTCTCGAGAATGGAAATCTGGTGTGAACTGTAGTTACCCCGTATCTTACGAATCTTCTCCCACACACTTTTCGAACTGGCACGTGAATTGAGAAAAGAAACATACTGAATCCAAGACTCCCTCTTGTTTCGTCGACGCACCAACCGAGCATAGGATTTAGCTGTTTAAAGGCAACGAGATTAGTATCGGTTGGATAACGCCAAAAAGCAGACCAGGCTTTATGTTGAACTCTCCTAGCCGCTGCGCATTCAGGGGTTCACCAAGGTTTCGGAAATCTGGGGAGCGTCGTTGAAGTCTGTGGTATTGAAAGATCAGCCCCCTGAAGAATGCAAGTTGTGACATCGAGAATAGCTGCGTCGATGGACTCTTGGGTCACCATGGCAGAAGATATCACTGCGGACGATGTGAAGACTTCCCATCTGGCACGATCCATCCTCCATCGAGGCGGGCGGGAGGCAGAAAATGGAATGTTCACAGTATGTGAAAGCATAATTGGGAAATAGTCACTCCCGTGGAGGTCGTTACACACCTTCCACGACCAATCAACAATAATCGATGGTGATTCCAAGGTCAAATCGATCGCACTGAAGGATCTTGTCGGCTCATGGAAGAACGTGTCAGCTCCGGTGTTAAAAAGGCACAAAGAGGCCGAGGACAGAAGAGACTCTATGCGACGACCTCTCGTGCTGATGCTGACACTACACCACAAAGGAGGATGGGCGTGGAAGTCACCCAGTAGAATAAAGGGTGAAGGCAGCTGATCAACCAAGCTCTCCAGAACAGAGACGCTCACATCCTCATCCGGCGGCAGATAGACACTGCAGACAGTAAGAGGCACAGGCACAGAAATACGAACCGCCATGGCCTGCACAGTTGTGGATACCGCAACGGAAGAGATAGAAAACCTGTGAGGGACAAGAATAGCGACTACCCCACAGGCTGTATCTCCTGGCACGTTATCTGTCCGAAATGCACTGTAGCCTCGAACTGAAAGCAGATCTAATGGTTTAAGTTTGGTCTCCTGTAGACAAAGGCACACCGGAGAGTACAACGAAAGCAGATGTTTCACGTCATCAGAACTCGTCCGAAAACCTCGGCAATTCCACTGAACGATTGAAGCCATTTTTAAAAGTGAGATGAAAAAGGAAATGCTCAAACGAGGTCAGCCTCCATCTCCTCTGACAAGTGGTCCCCAGGATTTGAAGGCGTGTGACTAGGGGCCAAGATGGTAGTATGCATTGTCCCAAGCGTCTTAACGGGAGGCGCTCGGCGTTGAGTTGTTTGCTGAGATTTTGGAGAAGAAACGCTCTTATTCTCCTTGGCTTTGGTGTTTTTGTCAGAAGAAGTGGCCTGAGTTCCCTTGCTGTTGGGTGTGTGAGTATGCTTCGGTGAAGTGGTGGGTGCCGCTTTCAGACCCCTAGCTCGAGACTGGAGTGCATCCATCCCAGCTGCGATGATATCTTCCAGCTTGTAGGGACATTTTGGGGGGATCTGACTGTCGGTTGGAATGGCATCCGCAAATTTGGCAACCACTGCTGATGCATATGATCGCCGATCAGATGAAACAGGAACTACTCTCCTTCTGGCCTCAGGATAGAAAATATTCTCCACCGTTTTCATCCTTTGGATTTCTTTCTCCTTCTTCCACTTGGGACAATCTTTGGCTGGTGCTGAGTGTGAACGACTGACACCTAAGACACCTCAAAGGGTTAGGAATGTGCGGTCGTACCTCCAGCTGAAGATACCCTGCCTTGATGGACGTAGACAGGGAAGGGCTGTCAAATGTTAAAGTGATGTTGCGGGATGGGACGGACTGCCCATTCCGCCTGAAAAGAATACGCCGCACACCCGTAACCTGTTGACTCCTCAGTTCTTCAAGACGTTCATCATCGGTACACTCAATGAGGTCCCGTGAGGAGACAACACCTTGAGATGTATTTAGTTATCCATGTGGTGTTGTTTTGACTGGAGTCTCAAGCAGCATGGTGGTGTTAAGAAGTGTGGAACTGTAGGCCACAGTGGACATCTGTACAAGAAGATCTCCAGATTGGAGTTTATTTACGCTCTTAGGAGAGCTTGGAATGGATTGAAGTGCTTTATTGATCCAAAATGGACTTTTGACACTCAAAGGCCTTGAAGGGTCCAATGAGTGCACAAAAAAAAAACGAGCATTCGAAGTATCCGAGACATGCTTCTTGGCAGAAGGAGCTGAGCCTTCCTCAATAGGTTGTTTGGCTTTAGGGTCTTGAGAAAGTTTATTTTAATCTGTAGAGAAAAATTAAGAATTCGTCCGCCGACTTCCCCACCCACAATCGAGCCCAAAGAGGGAGGGTCGTAGGTCCGCAAGCCCAAGTGGGCGCAGGACACGGCTCTAGGGATAGCAAGCGGATATAGCAAGTTGATAGGGCAGACATGCGCTCTGCGCGCACCTAGACTTCCCCGTGCCTGGAGAACACCGCTTTTGCATGCCCAATCTATCCCCAGACTCACCTTGTCGTACGAAACGACAAGCCGTTAGAAGTCTGGACTCCACTCTGCCACCGACTTCCTGACTAGGAGTGGGTTAGTTCCTAGCCTCCCGTTTAGGGTGAATCAGAGGGCAAGAGGAGTGTTGGTAGCTGGAGACAACTACATCCCGTACCCAAGAAACCTCAGCTTTCACCGTACGGGTCACCGCATGCGGCAAATGTGCAGGTCGGTCTAGCTAACCGGTTCGGAAAAACAAAGAAGGGAACATAAAATGGAGAAGAGAGGAAAGAAAAACGAGGAACTAAAATCCTGAGCTGGCGCATAATCACAATCTCAGCAACCTACAACTGAGGCTGGTGTGTGTCAAGAGAAACAACGAAAAGCATAAAAATGGAAATATCATCATAAAGTACATGTCGGCTCGGGCAGTGTGGTAGCCACTCCCCATCAGCTGGATGAACAGCTGTCCCTTCGGTAGTATCGTTTCAAGACGAAATGAAAAGGTGATTCGTCACAAGGTCAGCTCTGGCCGTGGTGCCCCACTCCCCAAATAACTGGAGAACCAGTTATCACCGTGCGGGCCACTGTAGCATGTCGATCGGCCTTCACGCACCTTCGAAGCCGACGTTCACCTCTCACATCAATGGCACGTGGTACTCCGCAGTTTCCACGTCGCTTATTCGCAATGGTGCCATTTCTCCATTGACGATACACTTTAACCACAGCAGCACGCTAACAGTTCACAAACTGCGCTCTTTCAGAAATAATGCACCTTGGCTTGAAAGCCGATAATTATCCTTTTTGCAAATCTGATAAATCGCTCCTTTTATCCATGACAGCAACGATTGATATAAAAACAAAACATCACCATCTATGTACGATATTTAATTAAAAGACGAAATCTATTTACAAATTAAAAACCTCCACGAGCACTTTCGGGGTAACACTTACCCCATCATCAGCTGGAACAGAGAGGTTAATGCAGTACTTGCGTACACATATATAGCAGCGCAGCAATGCACCATGGTATAGTTCTCAGGCGTAACAAGGTTAATGTGTTGCCATCGCAACCGAGCAATAGACACAATTTCAGACTTTTGTTACACATAATACAGATTGTGTTTCACAGTTAAAATTGTCTAATTTACATGTTATTGTTTTTACTAAATTTATTTAATAATTATAATTTAAAACTCAAAGCAGCGACCAGCGACATGGTTTTTCCAAACTTTTGGTATATCCACTGGCGTATTATCATTACAGCATCTGTCCCCTAAGGCTTCAATATACAGGCTTTCCGCAAGGTATAGTGAGTGTACGTACGCAGGGGTGTTCAGTAGTCTAATGTTCTCCCAGTCTGGTTGCAAAGTTCCATTTACTACATTTCTAGATAGTGCCGTGTTATTGCGGAAAGTTCGAATATCATACTTATGTTCCTGAACACGAATACCCAAGCTTCTCCGTGTCGAGCCTACATAGTTACTAACGTGTTCTCCTGTTGAGGGGTCTAGCAGTGGTATGTTGTACACTCCCCATTTGCTCAAAATATCGGTCGCTGTCCGATCTTTTCTAACTGATGATATGAGATTCTTTGATCGGGTACCGAATTGTATGTTATGCTTTGAGCATATGCGTGACAATGTGTTAGTGATGTGTGGGTACTGATCCAATGCCCCTACAAACCGTTTGCTAGGTTTTGGATCTTGTTCTAGACTTATGGTTCTTTGGTTGCTAATTCTGCAGAATAATCTATTAACCAATATCCTTGGGTATCCGTGTTTGTCAGCCAATTTAAAAATAAACTTTATTTCAGACTGTAGAAGACCCTCGCTTGAAGAATGCCTGTAGGCCCTTCTAATTAAAATTCTAATTAAGTTTGGCCTCACTCCAAGGATGATTTAATTCAATTCGTCGACGCACTTTCGTCAGTAATCCCTACTATCGGGCTCACGACAGAACTTGAATCTGATTTTTCCCTCCCTTTTTTAGATTTTCGCATATTTCGTGACCCGGATACTTATTCACTGTCTTTTTCAGTTTATCGTAAGCCAACTGATTGCAATAGCCTTATTCCATTCAATTCATCACATCCAACCCCACAAAAACTATCTGCTATTAACTTTTTAATTAGAAGAGCCTACGCGCATTCTTCAAGCGAGAATCTTCTACAGTCTGAAATAAAGTTTATTTTTAAATTGGCTGACAAACACGGATACCCAAGGATATTGGTTAATAGATTATTCTGCAGAATTAGCAACCAAAGCACCATAAGTCTAGAACAAGATCCAAAACCTAGCAAACGGTTTGTAGGGGCATTGGATCAGTACCCACACATCACTAACACATTGTCACGCATATGCTCAAAGCATAACATACAATTCGGTACCCGATCAAAGAATCTCATATCATCAGTTAGAAAAGATCGGACAGCGACCGATATTTTGAGCAAATGGGGAGTGTACAACATACTACTGCTAGACCCCTCAACAGGAGAACACGTTAGTAACTATGTAGGCTCGACACGGAGAAGCTTGGGTATTCGTGTTCAGGAACATAAGTATGATATTCGAACTTTCCGCAATAACATGGCACTATCTAGAAATGTAGTAAATGGAACTTTGCAACCAGACTGAGAGAACATTAGACTACTGAACACCCCTGCGTACGTACACTCACTACACCTTGCGGAAAGCCTGTATATTGAAGCCTTAGGGGACAGGTGCTGTAATGATAATACGCCAATGGATATACCAAAAGTTTGGAAAAACCATGTCGCTGTTTTGAACTTTAAATTATAATTATTAAATAGATTTAGTAAAAACAATAACATGTAAATTAGACAATTTTAACTGTGAAACACAATTTGTATTATGTGTAACAAAAGTCTGAAATTGTGTCTATTGCTTGGTTGCGATGGCAACACCTTAGCCTTGTGACGCCTGAGAACTATATACCATGGTGCATTGCTGCGCTTCTATATATGTGTACGCAAGTACTGCATTAACCTCTCTGTTCCGCCTGATGATGGGGTAAGTGTTACCATGCTCGTGGAGGTTTTAAATTTGTAAATAGATTTGATCTTTTAATTAAATATCGTACAAAGACGATGGATTTTTGTTTTTATGACATATTGTACGAATTGTGCTTTTTCTACAACGATTGATATGTTTTTAGATTACCTACAGCACACCTTATATACCTTCCAAGCCAGCTCACGACACATACCTTCTTTCATTGGCTACGCGCTGTTGACGTCAAAGGTAGGAGGTGGTTACAATAATGTGACTCGACTGTGCATAAAAAAACGTTTCCGAGCTTTTGCACATCAACCAGATGGCTTTTTCAAGGAAGTTAGACAGAAACTGCAATCTGAGCAATATAACGCTTCAACAATTTGAACACGGTGACTTGACAATTCTTTAGTCATTCTTTGCCATCTGAATAACAGTACGCTTCAATAATTTGAATACGGTGACTTGACAATCCGTTAGTGACCGTGTTCAAATTGTTGAAGCGTTCTATTATCCAGACTGCAGTTTCTGTCTGTCTTCCTTGAAAAAGCTATTTGGTTGATGTGAGAAAGCTTGGAAACGTTTATTTATATATTCTTATGCCAATAAATCGGATTACTAGTGTAGTTCATTTTCATTCTTTTTTATTTACTCGTATGTTTTTGTTTTTGTTTTCATGCAAATTTCATTTGAGGAAATCGTATATGCCATTCCATTTTCATCAGCGCAGCTTTCTATGGACCCAAGAGCTGAAACAGTAAAGAAATTTCCATCCTGCTTAAGGCGAATTCCGTTAAAATCACATTTTAATTTCAAGCACAGATAAAACGGTTTCATACTAAAAAAAAAAAAAAAAAAGTGCAAGATTTCTACCAAGAGACTGGAATTCTCAGTAACTGCTGTACAATGGAGAAATGGAATCACGTGACAGAGCCTTGACACCTCATTTATCAAGAGACAGCGTTTGTCAATCATCATACGTTGCAGAGACGCGAAGGCA
Organism: Macrothele yani; assembly: GCA_039090855.1. NCBI lineage: Eukaryota > Metazoa > Arthropoda > Arachnida > Araneae > Macrothelidae > Macrothele > Macrothele yani. The sequence goes on along the minus strand of CM077011.1, from coordinate 10,863,699 downwards.
GCTGGCTGACTGATTCCAAATTGAAAACCGCGTTTGGTTAATGTGGAATCTGTTTGATCCTCAACAACATGACTGGTATGTACCCTATAAGTAATTAAAACTCAGCACAAATTACGCCTTGTTAAAATACCGAAGAAATTCTTGTCCGGAAGTAAGTAGAAGGATGAAATGACGCTATAACAGAGCTTGTAGAGTTTTTATCTCCGTACATATGTCAATTAAAGCCGCGATGTCCGAAGTATTTGTGCGACTTTTTCAAAGTATTATTGATCGAAAAAAAAAAAAAAAAAACGCCTATCATGATCAGTTCTGTCTTTTACCAGAACAATAGTTGCTTTTTAATGAAGAGCTATAGAGATCGACAAAAATTCTTGCTGCTAAATCTGTATTGCGGTGAAAAATTCTCCACTGTGTAAAATTCCATGCACGTGATAACAATATTCACATAAACATACCCTAACGATCGCGTATACTTGAAATACTGTTCCGGTGGCAGGGTGAATAGAGGCGTACACTGTAAAACATAAGTGGTGTCAATTTACGGAAAATTTCTAAAAATAACGTTTAGCAAAGTTGCCGGTAAGTGTCCGTCTTTTAACGGAATTTCCGTTTTTAAAAGTTCCCGTTTTTGTTAACATGTATTTTTACAGATTTTCCTTAGTCAGTAATTCCGTTTATTTCAGAAAAGTACGTTTTAAGTTTTTCCGTATTTAAACAGAAATTTCGCAAAATCCAACATGATGAATAATTCAGCTCTTACGCCAGAGAATTCTTTTCCGCCAGAGATAGAGGCCAGGTCCTTTGGGCTGAAGTCGCACGCCTTAACCACTGAGCCAGAATGTTACAGGAATCAAACTCACGTTCACTGTAAAACTAAATGGCCCATGATGAATTTTGTTTCTCCGTTAATCCGAGTGATTTTATTTTATTTTCTATAAGATCTCATTATATTTTAATACGTTTGTAATAATTAATTTTTTTCTGTAGGAGTTCTTATTACAAATTACGTATTTTTTTTCATCGTGATTTTTCGAAACAGAATACTTTGGAGTTTGCGATCTTTCTTTCAACTGACAATAACTTTCAATTACCTTTAAGAGAAGGTACAATGTACTGTTTTATAACATTATTTCACAAAACTTCTACATATAAAATTTACTACAAATTTTGAACATTACAATCCGTTTTTTTTTTGGTGCAAATGTGACAAGGACGGTAAGTCAGATAATATCCGAAAACTTCGATCTTTGTTATATTTACACCAAAAAACGGATTTCCATGTTCAAAATTTGTATTGTATGGTATAAGCACGTATTCCATGTATGGTGTAATCCATATATTCCATGTATGGTGTAATTATATGTATGTATAGTGTAATCCCGTATTCCATTCATGATTTATCTGCCCCTCCGGGCAATCACGAGATAAGATTCTTAACCTCCAGATTCGCTAAACATGAATGCCCTTTGCTTCGATTAGCGAATCCTGTGATGGTTATATCCAAATTAATCGGAAACTTGAGACTTAGTCGTTCTGGGTGGTGCAGTAGTTAGCATACCCGGACGCTATCTGGGAGACGCGGTTTCAAGTCCCGTTCCTGGACGATAGAATTTTCAAGTTTTCAGACATTATCTGACTTGTCATATTTACACCAAATAACGGGTTGTCATGTTCAAAATTTGTACTGTATATTGTAATTCCCTATTCCATTCAGGATAAAATTTTCTCTTGATAGCTATGTAGTTTTTCTCTTAAATACTGCTACATAGACACTGTATAATCACCTGTACAATAATTTAAGTTCCAGTTTATTATGGTAACTCAATATACAATAGCTGGTGCACAAAATGGGGAAGAGGAGAAGAAATATCCTGTTCCACAATAACCAAAATTCATGCGCTATACTATCCACAATATCCGATCGCGATATAGAATTTCAAAATCAAATACCTCGGCAGCCTATTGAAATTTAATTGTTAATCAAACCCCCAAGTATTCCCGTGAATCTCTATTACCGGAAATTTTTCGTCACATGAATACAGAAAAAGTGAGAACGAAGTTTTTCCGTTAATACATTTGTTTAAGAAAGGAATTGTGGGAAGGTTTCTGAAAATTCAGAATTTTTCGTTAACATGTCTTTAAAATACCAATTTACCGTCAATATGAGAAAGACAGTGCGGAAAGGTTTCTGAAAATTCAGAATTTTTCGTTTACATGTCTTAAAAATAGCAATTTACCATCAATATGAGAAAGAAAGTGCGGAAAGGTTTCTGAAAATTCGGAATTTTTCGTTAACATGTCTATAAAATACCAATTTACCGTCAATATGAGAAAGAAAGTGCGGAAAGATTTCTGAAAATTCGGAATTTTTCGTTAACATGTCTATAAAATACCAATTTACCGTCAATATGAGAAAGAAAGTGCGAAAAGGTGTCTGAAAATTCGGAATTTTTCTGGCGCACGAAATATCCGTGAAATTCAGAGGTTTTTTTCGTCATTTCACGGAAGAAATTGTGTTAGAAATATGCTTCGTTAATTCACGAAAGAAATAACGGAAAGTGGCTCCAGAATTTCAGAATATTTTTACAGAGTAGGTTCTTGATGAGTTCCCGAAACCGCGAGGTTAGGTATAGGACAGCTTTTTGACCCTGGCAAGGTGGGCCCCACGCTTTGGAGGATTCCTCTCATTATAAGAACAAAAATTATTAAGATGAAATTGTACGAAATGTGCAGAATAAAACAAAATAATTATAAATGACCTTCAGAACCAAGCGATTGTTTCCTTGTTTGTATGGGATATATTGTATAGATATGGGAACGTCTGAATACCCTAAATTAAGCCAGCCAGTTGTCATGTATTAGACGTAATACAAAGGGCATCCTGAAAGTAATGCTTCGTCCCTCACATGATTTTTATTTGTAGCAGCAAAAAATGTGATACTTGGTGGCAAAATACTTGGACATATTGTTAATAATGCTAGCCTATTCAAAGTATTGTCCATCACTTTCTATACATTTTCGCCATCTTTGAATCAATTGGTAAACTCCATTTTGGAAAAATTCCTGAGTCTGTCGTTTTAGCCATGAATTTGAAGCCCGTTTAACGTCTGTCACAACTTTAATAAGGATTCTTCGTGCGCTAAACATTACTTTAATTAGAAAAGCCTTCTCGGCACGATAATGTACTTTTTAATACTGTCTGTACTTAAAATAGAAATTTTTAAGGTATTTTTTATGTGCTCCATCGTCAGAAATACCTGACGATGGAGCACCCGGTGCTTTGAAAGATCTTGTAAGTTGTTGTATCTTAAAGATGTCTATTTTAAGTACAGACAGTATTAATAATTACATTATCGTGTTGAAAAGGCTTTTCTAATTAAAATAATGCCTGTCACATCGTCGAAACGTTCCCCACGAAGGGTGTTTTTCAAAGGGGCAAACAGGAAAAGGTCTAAGGGAGTCTAATCAGGACTGCGGGGGGGGGCATCACCATCCGCCCCATTTTGGCAATAACCTGTGAAGACTCCATTGACGTGTGGGGACGTGCGTTAGCATGGTATAAAACAACACTATCAAGTGGGATGTCACGTCTTTTCCTTCTGATAGCTTCCTTTAGTTTCTTCAATGTCTGCACATAGTGAGCACTGTTTATTGTTGCAACTCCAGGATGGTAACACAACGATCAACTGTGATGAGGTATTTCACTCTTTGCCTGTTGGCATCCGTCACTGAAGTTGCGGGTCTTCCACTCCGTTGTTTGTCCGACACAGAACTTTCTCCCTCTCGAAACCTCTTCATCCATCTTTGGGCATTACTGATATCGATTGTGGCAGCTCCATGCACAGCCAGGAGTCTTTTGTGGAATTCAGGTGCTTCACATCCCTCTTTTTTCAGGAATTCAATTACGGCTCCCCGATTTTCTCCGTCATTCCTGATCTTTATTTCCGATTTTTAAAAAAATTTGTTCCCACATTGGTAACATATCATAGTACACATGTCAGTGCAGTTTCATTAAAATCACTTCAAAATTTCAAAAGTTATTAAGGAGAAGGCATTACTTGCAGGATGCACTTTGTAGTTCAGAATTACGATAGCTCCGGATCCCCGTATGTGCTGTACTGATTCATTTTCAAATTTCGGTATTTCTTTAAGAATTTTATTGACAATTCCAGTCTCTACTGCCTCAGTAGAGCAAAATGTTCCTATATTGAAATCAATAAAAAAAATATCTTAAAACTACAATACAATGACTCAAGAAAGGTTATCTAATTTAGTATTAGTGTCAAAAGAACATACATTATGTGAAAATCAGAATTACAACAACCTAATTAATGCCTTTGCTGAAATGAAGGCAAGAAAAATAAATTTTCTAGAATAAGTTTGTGATAATTTATGCATTTTGCATGCCCTTTTGTACTTTATGTGAGCTAGTCTATGAATAGAACATGCAAACATACGCAACCTTCTACAACGGCCGTTCCTTAAATATTGAGAGTAAAATCACACAAAATGAAGAAACATAGGTACAGCAAAATACATGTTATTCTTAATCAAATAGTCTTCCCTCGGATGATATGCAACGGTCCCATCGTTAAGTCCAATTTTCAAAGCATGTGGCGAAGGCATTTCGTGAAAGCTGCTTTAGCGACCCCTGTACAGCTTGAATAGCGTCAGCATCTGTGTTGAATGTTGCGCCACGGAACTTCCTTATTGTTGGAAACAGCCAGGAATCGCACGAGGCGAGATCAGGACCGTAGGCAGGCTGTGGCATGAGTTCAGTACTGCATTTCGTAAGAAACTGTTGAACACAAGCAGCCATGTGTATGCGGGCGTTATCATGGTGTAGGGTCCATTTACCCCCAGTTCCGGTAGCTTACTTGATATGTGCAGTTGCAGACGCTTCAAGACTGAAATGTAATACTCAAAACTGACAGTAATTTGTGGAGGAACGGCATGCTGGTAGACTACACCTTTATGATCAAAGAAAATTATCATCATCACCTACGCAGCTGATTTGGTTTGGCGGACTTTTTTTCGGAGGAGGCGAGTCTGTGTTTGCACACACTTGTTGCGCGCTTTGTGAGGAGGTCGAAATAGTGGACCCATGTTTCATCGGCAGTTATTCCTGTGTTTATAAAATTTGGATTCTTTTGCAATCATTTGTTTCCACTCATGGCACACCTGAAATCTGGCTATTCTCTCGTCAGGTGACGAGGTACCCATCTGGAACACACACGATGCAGCAGTAATTTCTCTCGTAGAATGCGGAATGCCGACGTTTTTGAAATATTTGTTGACGCTGCTATGTCTTCACACGTCATTCGTCGATCTTCTTGCAGGATTGCCCAAACAGTGTTAACAATACGCGCCGTAACAACACTTTCAGGTCGACGAGGCCTAGGAGCGAGTTATGCAGACAAAAGCCTTTTTCTCGAAATCATGGTGCCATCTAAAAACCGTTGACTCACCCAAACGATAGCAACATTTTATCGCACATCGCATTTCACTACTTAACTCTGAATCACTCACCTCCATAGCTGTATGGCGAAATGTAAACGTACCTTAAACAACTGCGCAATAACAAAACCAGAATCGTCTGCCACGGCTAAAAACTGTTGCCATAGGTATTTCCTTAATTCAGTTAGTCGTCTGCGTAGTTAATTTTAACTTTCGCACTGTTGCCAATTCAAAAAAATACTCTCAGTTTTTATGAAACAGCCTTTGCGTATAAAACAAAAGCTCTGTTTTGTAATCCGGATTTTAGCCTTACCTCCCGCATATTTCATATCATTGCATTCGTCTTAACAATACATGAAAATAAGGCTTTCTGCCAATCAAATCAACAAGATTTTCGTTGGGATTCTGTCAACAAGTGGAAAAGCTCTCCATTTCGATATTTGTTTCATTGTCGAGTGCTATGGAAGATGCCTGTGGTCAAGGTTATTATATAAATTCATGCAGAGACAATATTCAGCATTGAAAGAAATCACATTCTAGGATTGCAATGATTGCCGCCTAAAAAGTTTGGAGAGCACTGATTGGACAATAAGCAAGCACCTGTTATCTACCAATTATTCTAAATCTTCACCGATCGATCAGTATACCTCATATGAACCAATGAATTTTGGGACACACATTTTAATCAAGTTCTTTATATAGACTGGAGTTCTCACACAACCTAAGGGCGGCCCTGGTTATCCAAGCGGCACAAGTTGGGAAATTTCTCTTTAAAATCGGTCCCTCCGGCTTAACAATTGCTCTTTTGGTCTTTTTGTCAGCACAACTTTTTCTCACACCCAGATTTTTTTTTTTATTGGAGGTTTCATGACCACCGTGAGCAACTCAGCGGGCTACAAGCAGTCGCCCGTCCCTAATTTAGGGTCACTGGTTCTTCCATGAAAGGGAGAGAGCCAGTGCTGTAAGACATCCATGCCTCCCTGAAATTCGAACCCGGACCCTTCTCGGACGAATGGTCAGAAGCCATCGCTTAGACCAACCTTTTGCATCCGCGGACCGGAAAAATGTTGAAGAAACTTTCGCGGACCGAAGTAAAACCTTTAGGCTATTTTCGAGCATTTAATCCAGCAATATTCTATATTACAATTATCACTGCGTACAATCCATAACGTATATACCTGATTATTCCATGTCACCTACTTACAGCTAATATCACTTAGTCTGTTAATATTCTTTAATGATTAATATGTGCAATCCATAATCAATATACCACAATATTCTCCTTACTGTTAATATAATTTCATCTGGAGTCAATGCGACGTCCGCTGCTGCTGCTTCGCGATAATCTTCTCGAGCCGTGGTTCGAGCGACGTTTCTGCAAAGTGGAGTGCAGCATTAATGTCCACTATGATCCTGTACGTTGTTTTGATTGCCGAAACGGCTGAAAAGGTTTTCTCGCAATACATACGTGGTCGAGAATGGTACCAATGATTTTAGAGCTTCGTCGCTGAGACTTGGATAGTCTTTCTCCATAATACACCAAAACGGAGTCAGAGATTTGGATCTGAATAACAGACTGGCATCAGAAGGACGTTCAACAAAGGTTTCCTTTTCCTGGTGAGTTAGCCTGCAGGAGTTCAGATAACAGACTGGCATCACAAAGAAGTTCAACAAAGCTTTCCTTTCCCTGGCGAGTTAGCCTGCAAGAGTTCAGATACCAGACTGGCATAACAAAGAAGTTCAACAAAGCTTTCCTTTTCCTGGTGAGTTAGCCTGCAAGAGTTCAGATACCAGACTGGCATAACAAAGAAGTTCAACAAAGCTTTCCTTTTCCTGGCGAGTTAGCCTGCAGAAGTTCAGATACCAGACTGGCATAACAAAGAAGTTCAACAAAGCTTTCCTTTTCCTGGTGAGTTAGCCTGCAGGAGTTCAGATAACAGACTGGCATCACAAAGAAGTTCAACAAAGCTTTCCTTTCCCTGGCGAGTTAGCCTGCAAGAGTTCAGATACCAGACTGGCATCACAAAGAAGTTCAACAAAGCTTTCCTTTTCCTGGCGAGTTAGCCTGCAGAAGTTCAGATACCAGACTGGCATAACAAAGAAGTTCAACAAAGCTTTCCTTTTCCTGGTGAGTTAGCCTGCAGAAGTTCAGATACCAGACTGGCATCACAAAGAAATTCAACAAAGCTTTCCTTTTCCTGGGGAGTTAGCCTGCAAGAGTTCAGATACCAGACTGGCATAACAAAGAAGTTCAACAAAGCTTTCCTTTTCCTGGCGAGTTAGCCTGCAGAAGTTCAGATACCAGACTGGCATAACAAAGAAGTTCAACAAAGCTTTCCTTTTCCTGGTGAGTTAGCCTGCAGAAGTTCAGATACCAGACTGGCAGCACAAAGAAGTTCAACAAAGCTTTCCTTTTCCTGGTAAGAATGAAAATAAAAAGAAGCTGAAGTTCAACAAAGCTCTCCTTTTTCAAGGTAAGAATTAAAATAAAAAGAAGCTGTGAAGACCAAGTTGCTATTCTATAAAGCACAAGTGACTGCCTCCCCATTCGCAGGATAACAAGTTGATAAGAGCCCGCTATGTTCAACTAGGGATGATATATATTGGTTGTCTTTTGTGGTGTGTTTTAGTTTATATCAGCAGATGGACAATGGGATTCGGCATCCGAATGGATACATTTGCCTTGGCCAACCTTCCAGGACCTCATTGCGTCCATGCCACGCCGTCTCGCCGCTGTCATCCGGGTCAAGGGTGGTTATTCCCATTATTAGGTAGGTGGTCATATTATTCTGTCTGATACGACGGTGGATATACGAAGGAAAACCTCAAATGAAATTGCACCATACTCTCACAAGAAAAATATTTTATTGCGCGCATCCTCCGTGATTTTTGAGATACAAGTGAATAATAGAGTGAAAAGTAAGGGGGTGAAAATGAACTCAATATTACATGGTTTAGCGCATCTAAAATCAAATACAAAATATTTCAAGATCTTTAAGATTTAATCTCCGCTTCCAGTTTCAGTCACAAATTTTCTATTAGTAATAATAATAACAATAATGATGAGCTGTGCTACTTTTTTGTTCTTTGCTTCTATTGTAATTGAGCGCACCATCTAACACACTAGCCCCCTCGCTCACAAAGCACCCTGGCCGCGCCCCTGTAGAGAGGGTAAAGCTCTAGAAACGGCTGTCTCCTTTTTTCTCTCAGATAACATATGCATTGCATGCACGACCCCTCCCACTCCCTTTGGATCTCTGCAGTGGCACCCAGAAAATGTATTTGCATTTGCATGCATCCAACCACCTTTTCTTTTCATGCGGAAGCAAGCAGTTTACTTCCGATTCTGTTTTCACGGTTGTCCCAGTTCTCTCCTAGAGAGAAAAAGGAAAGGGATTACCTTAAAAATCGGCGTATCTTCTCACTCGCTAAATATAATTTTTTTCCTAAATAAATTTTTTTTCTCAACTCACCTTCTTTCTTCCACGTTAGATCTGAAGCGTTTTCCGCCCGGTGACCGAGTAGTCTGAGGCCCTGTATCTGGCTGTTCGCCCGAGGTGGACTTAGATTCAAGTCTCGAATAAAGAACGAATGGAGTGCTTGCCCTGTGGCCTTGTCCCTTCTCTGGAACCACTGGCCCCAAATTAGGGGCCGGCAAGTGATCATAGACCGCGGAGTTTCTCGCAACTGTCGCTACCCATCCCCTCCCCCGAAAAAATAATTCTGACAGTTCACTAGATTTTGCCCTTTAAAAGCGATCAGATCATCCTTGAATTAACATTACATTAAACCCGTTTTCCTCGCAAAATGAGTGTTCTTGATGAAAAGTGTTTCATTATACAGTGAAACCTCCGAATGACAGTCACTCCTAAGACCGGCAAAAAGTGCCCGTTGTTTGGTGGTTAGACCAAAGCTTACATTGCTAATTTTTTTTTTTTTTTGCCTTTGTACAAAAGCTGAATAAGTGCTTGAATCTTATGCATAAAGAAAACGGTTGCAGCTCTCTCATTCTCTCTTTCTCTCTCACTCTCTCTTTCTCTCTCACTCTCTCACTCTCCCTTTCTCTCTCTCTCTTTCTCTCACTCCCCGCTGTTTCTCTATTTCTCTCCTCCCTCGCTCTCTTTCTCTCCCTATCTCTCTCTTTCTTTCTCTCTCTCTCCCTTTCTCTCTCCTCCCTTGCTTTTTCTCTCCCTCTCTCTCCCTCTCTCTCTCTCTCTCTCTCTCTCTCTCTCTCTCTCTCTCTCTCTCTCTTTCACACACACACACACACACACACACACACACACACACACACATACACATACTCTCTCTCTTTCTTCCTCTCGCTCTTTCTCTCTCTTTTTCTTCCTCTCTCTCTTCTCTCTCTCTCTCTCTCTCTCTCTCTCTCTCTCTCTCTCTCTCTTTCTTTCTTTCTTTCTCTCACTTTCTCTCCCTCTCTCTCTCACTCCCCTGCTGTTTCTCTCTTTCTCTCTCCTCCCTCGCTCTCTTTCTCTCCCTATCTCTCTCTTTCTTTATCTCTCTCTCCCCCTTTTTCTCTCCTTCCTTGCTTTTTCTCTCCCTCTCTTTCATACACACACACACACACATACACATACTCTCTCTCTCTCTCTCTTTCTTCCTCTCGCTCTTTCTCTCTCTTTTTCTTCCTCTCACTCTTTCTTTATTTCTTTCTTTCTCTCTCTTTCTCTCCCTCTCTCTCTCTCTCTCTCTTTCTCTCTCGCTCTTTCTTCCCCTCTTTCTTTCTCCCTCCCTTCCTACCCCCTCCCTCTCTTTCAAAATGTTGAGTGCTGAATAAAACTTAATATAATGATTAAATGAATAATTCAATGTGCAGAAGATTTTAGAAAAGCAGTGTTTAACGTTTGGTCTTACACAGTCCCTAGGCATAGCATGCTAAGATATTAGGACTATGGTCCAGGCTCGTAGCCGGGTTTGGAAGTGATGCCCAACTGCGTTTCTTGTGGCCCGCCTTAGCGATTCAAACTTCAGTCCAGTTTCCTACCTCTTCCCTGTCTTTTTTCCGCCTTTTTTTTACATCTTTTGCTCGATACTAATCGTGAGCCATCTTTCGCCCGATACTAATCGTGAGCCATCTTTTGCCCATTACTAATCTGGCCACGGGCAAACACCGAAGTTGGCAAGGGTTAGTTAGATCGCTATAGGATAGTAAAAAAAAACGTTAGACAGTCAAATGTAACTGCGCAGTTAGATGGCCGCGCTCCAGAAAGCAGAAGCAAAACCCACAGGGACCAAACGAAGAGATACCGTCACCAACGGGCAACATTACAGCCACCATCAACAACCTCCGCAAGCCCAGAGGTGCGACTGAAACGTGCAAGTGAGCTGGTGCTCGTGTCATGTAGAACTGAACTTTTACTCTCTCTTTTCACTTAAGCACACCATTGTACCCAACGTAATCCAACTGCCAGAGGCACAATGCCTTTCTCAATACATTTTATCCTCTCGCCGAGGTAGAGAAGGAACTACGTTGGCATTTCTTGCTGACGGAGTGAGTGAGGTGCAAAGTGTAGGCCTTCTCCCATGTAGTCCTTGTTCATTGAGTCCTCTGTACGCTGTTCCCCTTGAAACAGCTGGTCCATCAGCCGCAGACAGCTCTAAAACAAGCGCTCTCGCTGACATTGACCTGTTACGTCTCACTCTTAGTACCACATACTTATCTTCCTGAGCCGTTGTAATCCGTGGACGACCTGCTACAGGTTGACGACATCTCCGGTGTCCGGTCAGTGGCTCTGACAACATTACTCCGCATCTGACCGAATTCCAATATTCCGATAATCCGACCACTTGTAAACATATCCACTTGCCGTCTTTCTGACATACTGTTTTAATAAAAAATAAATCCTACTAATAGCAGGGCGCAATGACGACAAGAAATGTCACTTTTCGCATTTTTGCAGCTATTCGTCAACTCCACAACGCTTTTTATGCCAATTATCGTTCGTCACGTGGCACTGCGTCATCATTTTCACTTTTGCATATTCTCATGTTCTCTGTACTTTACTTTATTACTCTTCCCTGTTCGTTTGTACTAAAATGTCTTTTCTTTAACTATGCTTAACTTTTCGACACCAGTGAAAACGCCGTCATAAAATTTTCAGATTTTGAAAAATTTGCTTTCGTCTAACAACTCCCCCAATTTTCCAAACATTTTCAGCATTCCCATATTTTTTCAGCAGCTTCCCCTATTCAATTTGAAATTCCTGGATAAATTCCTGACTTAGAACGACTTTTTTCCAACTGTTTTGAGCCTTGGCAATAAAAGTCTTTAGTATATTCCGAAAGCAACACTTCTGTGGCTTTCTGAAACTCTTCATTACTTCTGAAACGCGTTCCTCAGCTTCGGACGAGGTAAAGAACTCCAAGATGCTGAAAAATCCCCATAGATATTCAATGAGTGTCTTGTAGTCTCTTATACTGCCGACTGATGAGTCAGTACTAACTAGTACTCTCAATGACAGTACGTTACTGCATCATTTTTGGGCTTAGAATGCCCTTAGTAAATGATGAAAGGAATGAAACTGTTATTCCTTTTAAGGTGAAACTGGGACATTTACACTCGGCAAATTCATTTTCACGTGCTGACTATTCATAATTATAAACATAAGCTAAGTGAATAATAATGCCAGCATCCGTAAATTGTTAAATTGTCGAAGGGAGTGGGTGTAATTATATCATTCATGTGCAAAAGGAAGAAAGAGAGCGAGTTAGCCGGATGTTCTATGCTGATTTATGTGACGGATCATATCCTGGAATTTTGTCTCTCCAAGCACCATGCACGATGTTTGCTGATTTTTTTTTTCAGTAGAACTTTCGTAGCTTTCTATAACACACTGCCTCTCAAAAATTAGAGCATATTGCATTACCGACTGTGCACGATATATACACAGTCGTATCAGAATAGCATGACCACCCCCGGAATCACAGTGTACCCACCAAGGCGCCTCACATAGTGCACGTGAAAAGGTCGACCGCAGGGATATATAAGCGGCCGGGCAGGACATACGAGCCATAGTGTGTCACGTGAGCACAATGAGCAGAGGTAGTTATTTGACAGACGTGCAAAAAGGAATGTTTATCGGCTACCGCGCCAAAGATAGAAGCATCTCAGAAGCAACAGACTTCGTGGGCTGTTTACGAGGTGCTGTAGTAAGGGTGAACCAAGAATGGAACGCTGGCACACTGAGTACCTCCCAACGTCAGAACTGTGGAACCCCAAAGTCCATCGACCCCAAAGGAGAACGTCGCCTCAATCGACTGGTAAAGGGCAATCTATGCGCAACAGTGCAGCAATTGACGGCGCAAATGAACGCCAGGGCACCCAGGAACGTGCCCCGATAACAATACAGCGAACCCTGTTACGCATAGGTCTCCGGAGTTGACCCTGTGCCAAGGCACCCATGTTAACCCAGGTCTATCAGCAACGACACCTGCAGTTCGCATGGGTCTACGGTCATTGGACAGCGGAAGAGCGGGAAAGGTTGTCTTCTCCGACGAATAGAGGTTTCTACTCCACAGAAGTGACGGGAAGTGGCGGATACGGTGTCAGGCAAACGAGAACCAACAACAGGACACGCTTCTGGGTCAAGTACAGACAGGCGGTGGTAGTGTGCATGTCTGGGAATGTTTTCCTGGTATGACCTGGGACCGCTGCTAATCACTGGATGGGTCGCTGAACGCCAATGGCTACCTGTTCATCCGCGCTGACCACATGCGTCCCTTCATGTTGAACATTTACCCTGGTAGTGATAGTGTCTACCAACGGGACCCACGTCGCTAAGGGGGTGCGTGACTGGTTCCCGGAACACAACAGCGATGTCTCCATCCTCCCTTGACCGGCGAAATCGCCAGACCTCAATCCCACTATTTGGATCGACCTGTTCGACGTGCTGACCCACGTCATGGGACTATTTGGATCGACCCACGTCATTTCCGGGACCTTCGTGCTCTGCTGCAGTCCGAATGGGCACGTGTGACTCCGGCAACCTTCCAGGATATCATTGAGTCTATACCACGCCATCTCGCCGCTGTCGTCCGGGCCAAGAGTGTTATTCTCATTATTAGGTAGGCAGCCATATTATTCTGATACGACAGTATACATGGTGGATGCATATCGAAAACATGATCGTATGCGTACTTTTAAGACCATGGAGCATGAAACATTACAAAAAAAAAGACAGCGCATTATCCATTCCAGCAAACTGACTGCAAAGTTGTAGCAACACACGACATGTGGTAATGAAGTTACACATCAACAAATGGAGGAACGATGTACGTACGGACCTCTACTAGGGTGTACAGTTAACAGCAACCTCCTGAAACGCTGAGATATCATTGAGGCACTGAAAGGGGGAAATTATCCACAACTTATTGGATGTTTCTCCGGCACGCCTCGTTGAGCACATGCTCCAGCTGCTGAGGAGTCATGGAAGGGACGGGCGGGATGAAACACGTTTGCCCAGTGCGTCCTACGCTGACTCAATGGGGCTGAATTCCAGAAAGCGCGAAGGCCAGTTCATATATCCTCGCTGTCCTTTTCCTGAAGCATATTTTATAGCAGCTGGACTCGATGCGTTCCTGCATTATTATCCCTGAAGAGGAATGTATCACCAACTGCTGCCGCACAGGGTGCAACTATGAGTCTCAGGACCTCATCTTGATTTCTGAGCGTTGCCAGGAGTTTATTTCGGATGACATAGAGGTCTGTATGGCCGTCAATGTTGATGCAATCCCACTTTCAGCGAAGGGTTAACTTTCCTGCATGACGGCTGGACAATTCCGTGTTTCTCTTTACGCCAAAGAAGGACGAGATGATTATCGAACTGCCGGATGATCCACGACTCATCCGCGAAAAGTACGCGGAGCTCCATTGTTCACGGTCCCAACAACGATATTTTTTAGCCCCCTCTGTGGAGGTTCTCCGGTGAGAGAGAAACGCACACCATCGTTCTCGAGCATACATCCCTCTCTGGTGGGACCGAGTGCATGTGGTCATAATGGTCACACGTTGTCATGTGACCACAGTAAACAGGCGTTGCAGTTCAGTTGCATTTCGTCGGCGGCTTTTACAAGCTAGTAAAGTCAAATATTTTCGGGTCGTTTTGCGGTGTTGTTGTTGATTATTGTCTTGTTCTTACTGTTCTGGTATCGTGAAAACGCTTCCATAGCCTACTGGTGACACTTTGAGACACTCAATCGCTTCTGAGACTCTCTTGTATCCAGCCAGCTTCGGACTGCCGTCAATTCTCGTTTATCGAGCTGATGAGATATTGTTCAACTGAAACACACCCGCAGCTTCTACTTTCTACTGAATGAGAACGACTCAGCGACAGCAATATTTATAACCGGTTTGCTTTGCACTTCGGTAAAGTGCGCACATGCGTCAATGCTGTTCATTTGCATGTTCTGGCCGCCTTGACATATGCCGTTCAGAGGTTGATCTATCTTCAAAGACTTGCCACGAGTCAGTTTTTCCGTTTTGTCATTCTGACATCTCAGTATCCTCGTGCTGGAGAGGGAAGCACCTAAACACCTGTAGGCAGGCACTCTCTGCCGATGTTGGCAGCGTAAAGGCAAACGTTATCTTCTTTAAAGTGGGTATCAAGGATTCCACGAAGATACGGCAACAAATTTTGATGCAGCACCTCATCGACATGCTGTCATTGTACACACTGTGCTTACGAGCGCTGATTGGCTGTTGAAACTGATAGTGCCGCCCCAAACCATGGCACCAGGTTGAGGAGACGTAGACACTTACGCATCAGGCCGACGACTACGTAGTCTCCAGACTCACAATCAGCAATCGTCGGCGGTGATACAGAAGCGAGACTCGTCGCTGAATACCACATGATACCATTCGTCCCCCCGTGGATGTTTGATACGGCACTACTGCAATTCTGCACCCTGATGCGCTGCTGTGAGTGGTAATCGTCGCAATGACTGGCGAGAGCGTAAATATGTGATTCGCAGTCCATATTGAAGTCCATAGCTGCTTGTACACCTCGTTGAATGTCGTCAGCTGTGTACTGTGGGTCACCTACGGCTTGCCTTCGAATGTCACGATCGAGGCGTTCATACGCCCGCTTACGTGCACCAGTCGCACCACGGTAATGCACGTTACCTATATCGCTGCCTTCGCCTACAGTTGTTGCATGCGTTTCCGCCGTCCCACCCAGCCGTACGTACCATTATGATGAAGCCTCTGGTAAAGGTGTCCGTATGGGTGTAGGACTCCGTACGACGTCGCCCAGGCTTCCTCACTCCTTACACGTGCCTTTCCCAGCGAGATCATTCTGGTACAGTGTTCCACACGCCCGGCTTAGGACGACAAAACTTAGCAACGCCAAACCGATCTGCCCTTATATCTCCGTCATGTATCACATGGTTGGTTCGCGACGGCAATCATTTACATAACCCAAGTGTCGACAAATATCCATCAATTTGCCGTAATTGGGAAGCTACATTTTTAAAGTAGCTAGGTACCACTACAACTACGTTTTTGAAAAAGGAGCTTCCTGCAGCTAAAACTGCTTTTTCCGAAAAGCGTACCGGCCGCCCCGGTGGCGCAGTGGTCTAAGCGATGGCCTCTGATCATTCGCCCGAAAGAGGTCCGGGTTCGAATCCCGATGAGGCATGGATGTTGTATTTGTCTTACGGCACTGGTTCTCTCCCTTCCCTGGAACTAGTGACCCTAAATTAGGGACGGGTGACTGCTTACAGCCCGTTGAGTTGCTCACGGTGGTCGTTAAACCTCCAATAGCGCACCGTAAAAAATTAATGGTGTGAATTCACCGAAAATTCCTGAAAATAACGTGCAGCAAAGTTGTTGGCAGGTGTCGGTCTTTTAACGAAATTTCCGTTTTTAAAAGTTTCCGTTTCTCCTAACTTCCGTATTTTGGCAGATTTTCCGTAGTCAGTAATGCCGCTTATTTCGGAAAAGTCCGTTTCGGGGTTTTCCGTATTTACATTGGGTGTGTGCATAAGTTCTACCCGCTTTTGTAGGCTACAAAGAAAGGAGGAGAACACAACAATAACGTGCCTAGGATTTCATATAATTGTCATCATTCTGTATGACCTCTGACCATTTGTCTATGAGTAGGTGAATCTCACGCCGGAAAAACTCCTGTGTTTTAGAGTCAAAAAATTATGTAATGCCGTTTTCACATCGTCCACATCATCGAAGGTTTCGAGAGCGAAGGCGTTCTGTAACGATCAAAAAAGGTGGTTGTCCGTAGGTGCCATGTCAGGGGAATACGGTGGATGAGGTAACACTTCTCAACCAAAGTCCAGTTATTTTTGCCGAGTGATTAAAGCAACATGAGGTCCGGCGCTGTCATGATGAAGGACCACGCCTTTGCGATTGACGAGTGCTGACCGCTTCGATGTCAGTTGTTCTCGCAATCTCTCAAACTGTTGGCAGTAGAGGTCAGTATTTATCGTTCGGTTAGGTGCCAACACCTCCCAGTGGATTATTTCCTGGACATCCCATCAAACACTTAACAAAATCTTTTTGAAATGCAGTCCTCCTTTTGAGGTCGATGGAGCAGGCTCCGCACTTTGGCACACAGTCCGTCGATGCTTCGCATTACGGTACAGTACTCATTTCTCATCACCCGTTACAATTCGTCCCCGAAACGGTTCATTTCTGTGACGAGAAAGCAAAGAAACACAGGTACGGATTCTCTCTTCTCATTGCTTTGCAGAAAGTTAGTGCGGAATCCAGTTATCTAACTTGGTGATGAACCCAAGCGCATGCATCCGTCTTTCGACTATTCTTCTTTGTACCGACAACATTTCTGCTAATTCCTGGACGGTTGGATGTGGGTTATTTGTTATGGCTTGGTCCACATCCTCGTCAGAAACCACGGATGGACGTCCAGGACATGGTTGATCTTTAGAGCTTCTGTCTCCGTCCCGGAATTTCCGAAACCAACGGCGACATGTGTTATCATCAACTGCATCCTCCCCATACACTTGACAGATGTTGCGGCGAACAGCGGCTGCGGTACTGCCTTTATTGAACTCGTACCGTAAACAATGTCTAATGTGCTCCTTAGCGCATGCCATGTTACACCGTCCGTGATTTCCGTTACGAATGACTTACTCGGGCAAACCTAGTGAAATATGTAATGTTCAGCATAATATATTCAGCATCAAATATACAAATATGTTCAGCATCAAATATACAAATATGTTCAGCATCAAATATACAAATATGTGCAGCATCTTGATTGGCCTCCACTGTCACTGTACTTATACCCGATCGAAGATTTTTGGTTCAAAATGTCGTATGAACTATCCAAAAAGAAGCCAACAACCAAAATTCAACTCATTGAAGATTTGGAATCGTATTGTTCAACCCAATCTTTTACAAAACCCTGTTCACAGCATGCCAGGAAGATGTAAAGCTGTGATTAAAACTAAAAGCTAAGTATCAAAATATTAGATACATTTTATTTCACTGTATTTCTGTGTTTAAAGGTTATTTCATTCCTTATGAACTACAAAAAGGATTTATTTATTGTTGTAAACCTAAGTATTGGATAAATGATCCTTTTCAATAATAATTTCGACTTGGTCATGATTTTTGTAATGTATCTTAAGAACAGAAGTAGCTACAGGAAAAAATAAGACATTTTTGAAATCTCCATTACATTTTGCATATAATGACATATAAATTATGAAATAACTGTGAAAATTAGTTAGTTAAAAAAAAGAGCTAAACTTAAAAATTCACGGTTTTTTGCAGGTCATGCAATACTTTTGCACACCATCACTATAACTTTTTTTCCTTTGTCTTTTTTTTATAGAGGATTAATGTATTTTGTCAGTAAAACACTTAATAACTGCTGCAGTTATATAAGCCTGACCTGTACTTTTCTTAGCATCTTCTGCAGTGTAAAAAAATAAGTTGTGTGAATTAACGGAACATTTCTGAAAATAACGTGCAGCAAAGTGGCTGCTGTCTTTTAACGGAACTAGACGGAACCCGTCGGAATCGACGGTTATTATTATTTTTTTTTAAAGAATAAACTCATATGAAACAATAAATGCAAACTTTATTTGATTGACAAATTCATCCAACCACTTTAGTAAAGACAACAGTCCAGGTTCGTGATTTTTTTTTTTACTGAAGGTTTAACGAACACCGTGAGCAACTCAATGGGCTATATAAGCAGTCGCCCGTCCCTAATTTAGGGTCACTGGTTCCAGGGAAGGGAGAGAGCCAGTGCCGTAAGACAAACACAGCATCCATGCCTCACCGGGATTCGAACCCGACCCTTCACGAACGAATCATCAAAAGCCAGCGCTTAGACCACTGTGTCACCGGGGTGGCCAGGTTCGTGATGAGCGTCACGACTATACCCTTTTTCAGTCGTAAAATGTGAGGCGGAAGTCCACTCATCTCGATCGTGTGTAAAAATTCAACTGAATAGTGCACTCTTTCACTCTCATCTTCAGTAACAACTGTGTTTGTAAATGTTGTTGGAATGAGATTCGCGTTGCGAATACTCTTCACCCGGCGAAATCAACCGTTAGTTTTTTTGTTTTGTTTTTTTTAAAGAATAAACTCATATGAAACAACAAATGTAAACTTTATTTGATTGACAAATTCATCCAACCACTTTAGTAAAGACAACAGTCCAGGTTCGTGATTTTTTTTTTTTTTTGACTGAAAGTTTAACGACCACTGTGAGCAACTCAATGGGCTATAAGCAGTCTCCCGTAATATCTTCACTAATAAAGATCAACGGAATGTTTGTTTACATCTTTACATAATGGGAGACGTCTTACCTACGTGAATAAACTGGATCGAATGAACATTAAATTGTATATATACATCACACAGTCCAACGGCATAACGCAATCAGGTCTTCGAGAGTGTTCGCTGTTCCTATGAGAAGAACTTTGATACGAATGTCTGCTAGCATTGCTTTACGCAACGGTTCGCTCAAAAAGAGACTTCGGACTTTGGACTATCTCAGTCCCTCTATGCTCCGCTTTCAACAGCGCGTGAGTCAACCGCAGGCGATCGAATGTCAACCGCACGGTTCTCCCATAGACTTTACACGAGACATTTGCCGCCCTACCACAAAGCCCGAACCGTTGTCCCAATCTCATTTTTCTCTTCGCCTGGCACATCTACATGGTAAGACCTTTATTTTGATACCTCAACCATATCTTTACGTTCAGCCGTTCTCTCAAAATAGGACTCACAGTGAAAAACCTTATAGAATTAATATATAGATTTCCGTTTTTTAAAGTTCCCGTTGTCTTTCACTTCCGCATTTTCACAGATTTTTGTTAGTCAGTAATTCCGTTTATTTCAGAAAAGTTCCATTTCAGGTTTTTCCGTTTTTAAACAGAAATATCGTAAAATCCAAGACACTGAGCATTTTAGCCCTGTTTACGCCACATAATACTTTCGCAGCTGTCGGTCTCGAACAGAGGTTGTTTGGGTTGATTCAACAGAAACCGAGCGTCTTAACCATTAAGTCGGAAAGATTCAGAAATCGCGCCGATGTTCAAGGTAAAACTCTAACTACGCGACACTAATTTTTTTTTTTTTTTTTTTTTCGTCATTGATGTGAGTGATTTCGTCATTTTATTTTCTGTTGGAGCTTATTATTTATGTAATACGTCTGTAATGATTTTCTTTTTTTGTAGGAGGAGTTATCACAAATTAAGTCATTTTTTTCATCGTGATTTTTGAAGCAACAGAATGCTTTGTAATTTTAAACTTATAAAGACTTTCAATTATCTTTAGGAAAGGTGAAATGTACTGTTTTATAATATTATTCCACAAATCTCCTAAATATAAAATCTATTCTTGATGACAAATAGCTGTAAACCTAAGTACGCCGCCCCGGTGGCGCAGTGGTCTAAGCGATGACCTCTGATCATTCATCCGGAAGGGGACCAGGTTCGAATCCCGGTGAGGCATGGATGTTGTGTTTGTCTTACGGCACTGGCTCTCTCCCTTCCCTGGAACCAGTGACCCTAAATTAGGGACGGGCGGCTGCTTATAGCCCAGTGAGTTGCTCACGGTGGTCGTTAAACCTCCAATCAAAAAAAAAAAGAAAAAAGCCTAAGTATTGTTAAAAAAATGCAGGACGGTATAGAATACGGTAATTCAGTAATAATAGTACATACGACAAGAAACAATTGTAGCTACATGTTCGTTTTATTCAAAAAGTAGCACATACCAAAGCCACTGTTTTCAGCGAGGTGTTTCTATTATTTTGGACAACCCCTGTACTTCTTTAATCCACGAAAGGAAACACAGAAAGTGGCTCGTGAATTTCTACAATGTGCCTCACTAGAATTTGCACTTCGCTTCTGCTTAAACTAAAAATAGGTCAAAGCAAAAAACAAAAAAATAAGAGAGAGATTCTTGCAGTTAACTCAGAGGTAATTCGCAATCAAGAACTCCGCGTTTTCACCACCATCGCTGTAAATAAAACGAGCTAAACAATATTCCGTCATGAGAAACTACTGTTAATAACTAAGCTATTAGGTGTGTCAAGGACTAATAAGTTCTTTACACGCTTGTTAAGTTTAATTATTCAATTTGCATCTTTAAAGGAATTTATTAAGTTAGTATTGCTATGCTTAGTAAGCTTCGGTTGTTCTAGGACACAGGACGCTATAGAATACGGTAATTCAGTAATAGTACATACATCATCGTGATAGTGACCAAAACAATCATAGTATTCACTGGAAAAAAGTAGTTGCATAAAAAAACTGGCAAACCAAAGCCTCGCGTGAAAAGTCTGCATTAATTTCGCCATCGCAAAACAAACCAGCGTCTCTTAGGGGTCAAGGTTTCCCCCCACCCGCTCTCGTGTTGCTCAAAGTAGCATCGGAATTCGACGATCTGGCAACATCCTGACGTCATTGATTCGACACACACAAAAAAAAAAGAGTTATGAATAACTCTTTTCGAAGTGACTCCACGTGAAGATGAAAGACACTCCGAAAGAAACATGGATGTGGTACATGTAAAACAATTTTGATGTAGTGGAAAAAGAAAGAAAAGCTGCAACCTTGTGGGCCTGTTTAAGCGCTGGTGTCCCTATTACTTACTCGTAAAATTGCCGGCTGGAAGCAGCGTTTATTTAATTCCGACCAAAATTACGTTCTTACTTCCTGGTCCAGCATAACGCGAGGTTATGAAGTCAAATGAAGAAATTGGCTCAAGGGGTGAGTTCAGTTGCACGCAAACAAACTACAAGGACGTTAACGAAGTCTTTTGCCGCTGTCGTGGCTGGAATAAATCTTCAGTGCTGCGGTTACAATACGTCAAATACTTGATTGCTTCATCTTTTTAAATGCAGGATTTTCTCTGGATTCGGTTTGGAGACTCATTGTACGAAATTACAGAACATCCGTGCGCTCTGTGATCCTTTGTCTCTGAGTCGACGCGGTAATGTCATTTCTAATGTTTAAGGTGAAAAGCGCCGAGTGGGAGAAGGAACGACGTAGGAGTCTTTTCAGGATAGTGCTATTTTCATACCGGGGAGAGAGGGTTGAGTCCGAGCATAAGGTGTGACCATGGCTGTAGTATAAAAAAAATTGAGATAATACCGTAGACTAGGGGTGCGCACCCTTGACGTCGGGACCCTTTTGGAGTCGCGAGGGTTTATTACGGGGTCGCCATTTCTTTCTCTCTTTCCCCTCTTTTTTTTTATAGAACATAGAGCGGATACCAAAAGAATACGATTAGAATTAGATAATATGCAATCTTTGTAATCCTAAGCTGTCTCAAATACTCTCGCGGACTGTCTCGGTGGAGAGGTGACGTGCAGACATCAGCAGAAATGCGCAGGAGTTGCTGCTTTCTCCGTCTCCACTCACCCCCTCTTATTTCATAGTCTGAGTCTGCTTGTGCAACCGAATTCACGGCCTCTATTCCTGATGAATGTTTGTAACTCAATCATTGCTGTTTTGTTTGCATTTCTGACGGTGTTTCAAACGTGGATAAGTGGTTATTAAAAGAGCCTAGCAACTCTTGTGGTAACTGTACCATATATGACAGCAGTTCAGAGATTGCAAAGCCAAGAATAGAATGTATAGTTTCCTAACTATCCAACGCCATTACACTTGAAACTTTTAATTAATAAATGTAACTAATATTGGTGAATTAATAATACAAAAACCCAGATCTATGTCTGTCTCTCTGGAACGCTTGACTTCGAACCAGCGTCTGCATTGTTGCGCCATCACTTATCGATGAATTCGTGTGTGCCCTCGCAATGTCAAAATGATTGCCTGCTATATAATAGCACGCAATCACTTTTGGATGTCAAGATGATCGCGTGCTAATTTAAAAACATTGGATTACCAATGACTCGAGATCTATTTTTCCGATCTACACAATTCGAATCAAAATCTTAATATCACGGCAAGTTGAGTTTGTGTATGGATTAAATTTTGCATAATTCGAATATTAATTCGTACACTTTACATGCTTTTTACTTTTTTAATTTAACTAACTTTCCCAGTTTTTTTTTTATTATTATTATTGGAGGTTTAACGACCACCGTGACTAAATGGGCTATAAGCAGTCGCTCGTCCCTAATTTAGGGTCACTGGTTCCAGGGAAGGGAGAGAGCCAGTGCCGTAAGACAAACACAACATCTATGCCTCACCGGGATTCGAACCCGGACCCCGTTCGGACGAATGATCAGAGGCCATCGCTTAGACCACTGCGTCACACGGGCGGCTTTCCCAGTTTCTTGCTGATTTTATTATACATTTTGCAAAATATCGATCTATCTAAGCGCTCTAACCTACAATAAAAACTGAAATCTTGAGATGTCAAAGTGAGCAAGTTGCATCTAAAAGCAGACGTCGCTCCAATAGCACATTGTCGAGAATTTGTATAGTTCCGATTTGTAATACCAGATGTCGCATTATTTTGTAGAAAAAGCTTCGGTAAGAAGTTTCAAACTAACCGTCGAATAGGACAGTCTGAAACAAGCCGTGAAGGGAATAGAAAGTGTGCCGGAGAAAAACAAATTTAGCCCGAAAAATCAAAGAGTTATTAAGGTAAGTTTACACGAAAACAACTTTCCGATTTTAATGCTATTAATATTACATTTTGCAAAATATTGATCTATTTAAACGCTCTAATCTACAATTGTTTAACAACAAATATTTTACGCAGAATGTTACACCAATGTTCCATTACATTATGACCACCCCCAGTCAAACGAAATGAATCGCGCCTGGAGACCGAACGGTGGCGCAGGTGAAGTTCACAGAGCAGTGTATATAAAACCCGAGAACCGGTTTTCGGTTAGTAGAGTGTTCGGAGTCAGAATGGGAAAAGCTGCCGGTTTATCGGAGTTTGATAAAGGACAAATTGTGACGGCGCGGGGCCTCAGAACTACGATCTCGGAAACGGCGCGGCTTCTGGGTTGTTCACGTGCCTCTGTAGTGAGTACGTATCAAAAGTGGTGCACAGATGATGAAAGGACGAACCATCATCTAGCCGTGTGTCGTCAGCAGCTCATTGATGCCAGAGGGAAGCGGAGACTGCCGCGGATTGCTCGCAGCAACCGCAGGACTACAGTGCGACAAATCACCCGCAGCTACAACAGTGGTGATCAGGGCAATGTGTCACAGCACTCAGTTCATCGCAGCCTTCTGCGCATGGGCCCGAGTAGCCGAAGACCCAGCCGGGTCCCCATGCTCACTGTACGTCATCGCTAACAACGCATGAAATGGGCCCAAGATCATCAAGATTGGACCGTGGATGATTGAAAGAAAGTGGCTTGGTCTAACGAATCAAGATTCCTGGTACATCACGTAGACGGCCGAGCGCGGATACGCCGATTACCAACGGAGGCTATGACACCTGGATGATTTGTTGGGCGGAAGCAGGCCGACGGCGGCGGCGGCGGTGTTATGCTGTGGACGATAATTTCTTGGGCCACTTTAAGCCCCACTATTCCAATAGCACAATCCCTAACAGCTGTCAGGTATCTGAACATCGTTGCGGACCAAGTTCACCCATTCATGGCAACTGCATTCCCTGCTGGTGATGGCTATTACCAACAGGATAATTCACCATGTCACACTGCCAGAATTGTCAAACAGTGATTTTCGAGGAACATGCTGGTGACTTTCTGTTAATTCCCTGGCCTTCAAATTTACCTGACATAAACCCAATCGAACATTTGTGGTTGGACTTGGAAAAGCGGGCTCGGGCTAACCCCCCCCCCCCCGAGATGTATGGGAACTGGAAGACCTTCTGTTGACATTATGGTACCAGATACTCCAGGATACCTATTGCTACCTCATCCAATCGATGCCTCGCCGAGCGGCCGCTGTTTTGCTGGGTAAAAGGGGTCCTACAGCTTATTAGGTAGGTGTTCATAATGTAATTGCTCATCGGTGTACAGTCGTTATTTGTGGTATTCTGTCCAGCAAAACCGACTGGATTTGTGATATAGTGCAACTATAGGGGGAATTGAGTTATGTCACTATAAAAATACTAATTTCGCCCTTATCGCTAACTCAGCTAGTTTTGTGACACGAAATACCGTAAACAATAAATATACGCAAACATCTGCTGTTCTGTCTGTTCGGACTATGCCTATTCTCGTCAATAGAGGAGCACGAGGAACGAGAATGTGGTCTACCTATGATGACGTCATAAACAAGTTGTAAGGCTTTCATTACAGGGAGAGTTGGCGTAGCATTGCCGTTCTTATGGATTCCAAAATTCACTGTTGCTGATGTTCTTTATCAACGGAAAGAAAATGGCGCCACTACAGCAAAGCCAAGCTCTGGCATGCAGCACAGACTACCAAACGAAGCATACCGTGTAATGTAAAGAAGACACGCACGTCCTCCGCTGCACACCTGGCCGATGATGTCACTCAAGCAGCTGAAACAGCTATTTACACCAGAATCATTCCAGATAGTGCCGTACGACAACTGCAGTGGTGCATTAATCATTGTTCATGGATCAAGGAAGAGTGAAAGAAGATCATGTGGAGTGATGAATCACACTGCTCGCTCTTCCGTTCGGATGGACGTATTTGGGCGTGTCATTTGGCCGAGGGATGTTGTCAGCCAAACTGCATTATTCCTACAATCCAGTTTGGATGGAGATCTGTGATGATGTGGAGCTGTTTGTACTGAGAAAGACTCGATGCTTTGGTTGTGGTGCTCTCCACACTAACGGCCGCCAGGTTCGAAGGTATTCTGAAGAATTCCTCACTACCTACGTTGTTTCAGTATTTCGGCATACATCCCTGCCTGTGTCAACAAGATCGAGCGCCTTGACACACTGCAAGCCCTGGCTCAAAGAAAGGAAAAAGTCTTCTCGCCTGTCCCAAAGTGCTGGCTCTCTGGGGCTCAGTGGCGTTAGCCCTCCTGGTTGCCGTGTAGTTAGAGGCGCTGGATCTGGCTAGACATCAGTGCTTCATCCGGGACTCAGGCAACGTCCCAGTTCGGACGACCAGTAACAAATCCACGCCTCTTGCCATTCGGCAACCGCGGCGGCCAATGAGGGTTACTTCTATTGGCTGCCACCTGAACAGGAGAGAAACTACCTTTCATGCTGTTCTTTTCTTTCTGCTGAAGTTTGGGACAGGAGGTTGGAATAACCTTGCTTCTTGAAAATTTAAAAA
This sequence comes from Macrothele yani, assembly GCA_039090855.1. Lineage (NCBI taxonomy): Eukaryota > Metazoa > Arthropoda > Arachnida > Araneae > Macrothelidae > Macrothele > Macrothele yani. Next base: position 10,837,579 of record CM077011.1, on the reverse strand, counting down.
TATTCTATTATGGAGTCACAATGGGTCATCAAAACTGACATTCAACATGACGCTTGACCGTAGCCAGTAATCTCAAACCCTGAAAATTCTGAAAAGATAAGACGAACTGACACCTAAGAAGTTCATCTCCAAATCTCCACATTTCCTGCTTCAGATCGTAAAATTTCTTTTCACCCATAACCATCACGTACAGGCAGATAAACTGTGCTGTAAAGTATAGTTGATTTGCTGTAACACAAGACAATACAAAAACAAGAGAATATATTTACTTAGATCTAATCTGTTGGAATTTGAAAAATGAGAGAACAGACTGTTTTCTCCAATAAGTTGAAGACATATGCTAAACATTTACCGAAGCCAATGACAATGTTGAGGCATGACCTCGCGGTGTTAGATCACATCTTTGCCGCCCCGGTGGCGCAGGTTTCCGACCATCCGTCCGATATGAGTCCAGGTTCGAATCCCGGTGACGCATGGATGTTGTGTTTGTCTTTCGGTGCTGGCTTTCTCCCTTCCCTGGAACCAGCGGCCCTAAATTAGGGACGGGCAACTGCTTATGGCCCATGTAGTAGCTTATAGCTTACAGTGGTCGCTAGACACTCAATAATAAAAAAAAAGATTCAGTCCTTTCCATAGCTTTGCGGCAGTAAGTCTGAAATAGGCGACTCCTTCCGATCTTCACGGAGGAAAAGTCTTCATATTTCATTTAAAAGAGAATGACGAGATCAGGACATACATTCTTATTCTGACTTCATTTTTAGAGTAAGTTCCATTTCTGAAAATGATGTTTCTGACTCACATTATTTAATAGGCTGAAAGAAGAACCACTTTTAGAAACTAACTGTCCTGTATAATGGAAACATCTTCTCATTTGTATAGATTTATTTTCTGAATACTCACTTGCTTATTGTTTCTGCAATATAAAGTACAACAGAAGTTTTTGGTGAGGTGTACTTTTTCTTTCTAGAAGTCTATGGGTGTTTAAGAAATGGAAGCTCCTACGTTAGAGCTTAAACATCTGACGGAAGGGAACGATAAGAAGAAAGAAACAGCCAATGACCGATCGAGCAGTCCATACTCAGTGACCCCGACGCCTCTGCCACCATATTCCGACATGGATCACTCTTTTGCGGGACCCGAATGCAAAGGCTATTCGAATAAAGGTAACACTTTCGACAGCGACAACAGCAGCGGAAAAGAGACCAGAGATACTTCAATACGAGCAAAGTAAGTATTACGGATCCTTTCCTCATCTTACATTAGAGAGATGAACGTATTTATTCGACAGTGATATGAATAGCATTTGCACAGAAACGCCAGAAGACTTAGTTGCTGGTCATGTGACTCGCCTTCCAGAGTGGTCACGACGTTTCATCTCTCATCTTACACGCCGGGCTGGTAAGAAATAAAAATAAAAGAAAAAACTATCAAACTAGAACGGAAAAAAATTCCTACCCTTCCTATCGGTTTATTTTTACAAAATAAAAAAAAATATTTCCTTTAAGAAAATGTGTAGCCTTTTTCTACTACCATCAGCCACAGAGATATACGCTGAAGAAGCCAGTCATTAAGAACAGTCAATGGCAATCTGACGCATGCCATCCCCACTTACGTACGCAATTGTGCTGTTGAGATGGCTTTATATCAGCTCACTGCAAAGGATTTACACTCAATTGGCAAAGAATTAAAGATACCTACCTAATAACGTGTTGATCCTTCTCTAGCGCGAATAACAGCCTGTACACGACGAGGCACCTACTCCACCAGATGCTGGAGGGTTTCCGGAAGTAATGCCAGCCATGCCTCTTGCAACATTGTCAGCAACTCTGTTCGAGACGTTTGTCCAGGATACAGGGATCCGATGTTACTCTCGACAGCATCCCAGAGAGCTTCCGTTTTTATCCTGGGCGCCACTAGATGGTTCCAAACTCAGATGAGTGTTCATCAAGCAATCCTGGGTGCTTGCGTGCAGTGGGGCGGCGCATTGTTCTATTGAAGCAGACCATCGGCCGCAGAATGCGCGAAGGCAATGAAGCGTGTTGGTGATCGGCCAGTACATGTAGATAGCGCGCAGAGGTTAAGGACCAGACACACTAAGGTACCTAATGTGCCCCACGAGAAAGTTCCCCACACCATTACAGAGCCACCACCGCCTTGAACAAAGCCAAGGGGGTTAGAATAATACTTCTGGAGATGCCCTGAGTCTCTTAACCCGTGAAGCCACCAGGTTTTTTGAAGTTGTTTACATAACACCTATGTAATTTCCATGTATGTATTTTGCAATTGCGTGGATTTGGGTTGCAGAAACTGTGTTAATATCAAACTGGAATGAATTATGTTTCATAGACGAGTAACTTTTTCAACTTTAATGTTATATTTTGTTTTGAATTCGCACTAATGTTCGTGCATTTCAATTTAAAATAAAAATGGGAAGGGGCTTCAAAATAATTTAGAATTTTATAAATTCAGCATTTCCTCACACATGGGAAGCAAGTTATGATGCGAAATTCGAAACACTTGCGACGCAAGGAGGCGATTCAACCAACGCACAATGCATTGCAATAGCATTGGAAACCATCAGCTTTCCCACACTTTGACTTTGACGGCTTACGCTCGCGGTTATAGGCTTCACGCAAAGTGATACTGCTCCATTAACAAGGGCATCTCCAGATATCTTATTCTATCCTCCTTAGGTAAGACAAGGCCATAGCCTCATGCTGTCGACGTCACACGAGCACTCTCCCGTCAGGTCGGTATAGCTGAAAACGGGATTCATCTGACCACACGATGCGGCGCCACTCTGCTGAGATCCAGTTTTGATGTTCCCGGGAGCAGGCAAGGCGTAATTTTTGATGACGACCAGTAAACAGTTGCACACGGGTAGAGCATCGGCTCCCGAAGCTCACGGAATGCAGCATACCGTATTCGGGTAGAGCATCGGCTCCCGAAGCTCACGGAATGCAGCATACCGTATTCGGGTAGAGCATCGGCTCCCGAAGCTTACGGAATGCAGCATGCCGTATTCGGGTAGAGCATCTGCTCCCGAAGCTTACGAAATGCAGCATGCCGTATTCGGGTAGAGCATCTGCTCCCGAAGCTTACGGAATGCAGCACGCCGTATTCGGGTAGAGCATCGGCTCCCGAAGCTTACGGAATGCAGCATGCCGTATTCGGGTAGAGCATCGGCTCCCGAAGCTTACGGAATGCAGCATGCCGTATTCGGGTAGAGCATCTGCTCCCGAAGCTTACGGAATGCAGCATGCCGTATTCGGGTAGAGCATCTGCTCCCGAAGCTTACGGAATGCAGCATGCCGTATTCGGGTAGAGCATCGGCTCCCGAAGCTTACGGAATGCAGCATGCCGTATTCGGGTAGAGCATCTGCTCCCGAAGCTTACGGAATGCAGCATGCCGTATTCGGGTAGAGCATCTGCTCCTGAAGCTTACGGAATGCAGCATGCCGTATTCGGGTAGAGCATCGGCTCCCGAAGCTTACGGAATGCAGCATGCCGTATTCGGGTAGAGCATCGGCTCCCGAAGCTTACGGAATGCAGCATGCCGTATTCGGGTAGAGCATCGGCTCCCGAAGCTTACGGAATGCAGCATGCCGTATTCGGGTAGAGCATCTGCTCCCGAAGCTTACGGAATGCAGCATGCCGTATTCGGGTAGAGCATCTGCTCCTGAAGCTTACGGAATGCAGCATGCCGTATTCGGGTAGAGCATCGGCTCCCGAAGCTTACGGAATGCAGCATGCCGTATTCGGGTAGAGCATCGGCTCCCGAAGCTTACGGAATGCATAATGCAGTATTCGATTAGAGCGTAGGCTCGCTCGCTGACGTTGCTTAGCCACCGACATTTAACCAGGATGTGATTTGCGCTGCCGTTGCCAAGCAGTCGCTCTTTACGAGCCTGTATAGTCTACTTCGACCCCGGTCACTTATGGCATGTGGTCGGACACCGCTTGCTCTGGCCGCTGGTACATCCGTCGATGGTGGTGTCATTGATTTTAACTTAAAAAACGCTTGCTCTGGCCGCTGGTACATCCGTCGATGATGGTGTCATTGATTTTAACTTAAAATACGCTTGCGGTCGCAGACAGGGTTGGGTACGAAAAACGACAGCAGTAATTGCGCGGAAGTTGTCCATGCACGGTATCACTGCTGAATTTTTATTATGCGTTTATTTACTGAATGCTCAAATGAAATATTTTTTCTGTCATTTTTACAGCAGGAGTGATGGAACTGTTCATGCTCTCAGTGGCCTTTATGCTCAGATAGTTGTTGTGCTCGCCGCCATCTTGGTTTTCACGGAAGTTCTTCATGGCCCTATTCCACTGTTGTTTTTCCACGTAAGTGAACTAACTATATGCAGTAGTCTATATTTTAACAAGTTCTATAAATATTTTGGATCAACAAAAGATTAAAACATATCGCAGAAATGTAAAAGTACAAAACTGTCAAACAAAAAAATTACTAGTCTGCCTGTCAAGGTTTTTTAACAAAAAAGAATTCGTTTACTAATAATACAAAACTCAAATGAATTTTTGAAAAATATTTGCTGAAGAAGAAGTAAAGGCAGCATATCCTTTAACACTAGCAACTGTGAGCAAATGAACGTAACGGTTATCTCAATTCTCCACATAGTCCCCCTACAGGTCGATGCACTTCTTGTATCTACTATCTCAGTTCTCCACATAGTCTCTCTGCAGGTCGATGCACTTCTTGTATCGTTATCTCACTTTTCCACACAGTCCCACTACAGGTCGATGCATTTCTTGTATCGTTATTTCACTTCTCCACATAGTCCCCCTACAGGTCGATGCACTTCTTGTATCTATTATCTCAGTTCTCCACATAGTCTCTCTGCAGGTCGATGCACTTCTTGAATCGTTATTTCACTCCACATAGTCCCCCTACAGGTCGATGCACTTCTTGTATCTATTATCTCAGTTCTCCACATAGTCTCTCTGCAGGTCGATGCACTTCTTGAATAGTTATTTCACTTCTCCACATAGTCCCAGTGCAGGTCGATGAACTTCTTGTATCGTTATCTCACTTCTCCCCATAGTCCCAGTGCAGGTCGATGCACATCTTGTATCGTTATTTCACTTCTCCACATAGTCCCCCTGCAGGTCGATGCACTTCTTGTATCGATCCACTAGCTTCTTCATTCCTTAGACGAAGAAACTTTTCTGTCGTTTGAAGAAGTTCAAACGACAGCTCGCCGAATTCTGCAGTGGTATTCAAACAACAGCACCCGTCTTTCCCAGTAAAGACGGGTGTTTCCACTGGCTGCTTTGTCTCTTGCTTTCCGGTTCACAGTGATGAACCTGTTTCGTCGCCAGTGACAATCCGCTCTTAGCTGCCCCGGTGGCGCAGTGGTCTAAGGGATGGCTTTTGATCATTCGTCCAAAAGGGATCTGGGTTTGAATCCCGGTGAGGCGTGCTGTGTTTGTCTTACGGCACTGGCTCTCTTCCTTCCCTGGAACCAGCAACCCTAAATTAGAGACTGGAGACTGCTTATACCCATTGAATTACTCACGGTGGTCGTTAAACCTCCAACAAAACAAAAAAATCCGCTCCAAAACACTCGATTCTTCTTCATAACGTTTCAAGGATTGGGTCGCAACCTCCACGCGCTTTTTCTTGTGCAGATCATTAAGCTGTTGAGGTACCCGTAATAGAGGGAGATGAATGAAACGCCCGGGAGAGCGTTACAAGGAATTTAAGTCCTACTCCAAGTCATCATGCACTATGGCATGTGCGGATCCATAGCTCATATCCAAATGTGCAGCAACAGCGGACAACGTAATCCGTTAGTCTCCTCTGATCAAACGATTCGCCCTGTCGATTTGGGCTTGTGTGCGCGATGTTGATGGCCTATTAGATCGAGCTTCGTCGGCTAAACTTGTTCTTCCTACTTGAAACTTTTCCACCCATTCATAAACTTTTCGTTGAGTCCTGCTGTTTTCACTTCCGTACTGAGCCATAACATCCTTCGGTGAATTTCAGCAGGGTTCACTCCCTATACCCAAAGAAATCTCACTACGGTACGTTTCTCAATAATGGTGCAATCCTGCAGCGGAGAGTCCATGTTTAGTTGACCTTAGCTTCAAATAGACTAACGGCAGAGCCCTGCTCTGTGCGTGTTCGAACTACCCATAAACCATTGCGAACTTTTTGTACTGCTTCACCTTCTCTGCGTTGCGATTACCGTGTGATTTTAAAATGGCATTTGCTTTTTGATTTACCTATGTGCACTCATTGTCAAAAAAATATTTGCACCCCGAAGTACGTGTTGGATTTCAATGCTATTCGGTAGGAAAGAAAAGGTTACCAGGAACAATAAATGATTAAACATTGAGACTGATATGGGCAATATTTATTGAACTACACGCCAATAAGTAATGTCTCTCAGTATGGCGTCGGGCCGCCATGATTGCTCACACAGCATACCAGTCGTCTCAGCATGGAGTTGTACAGGTTCCTAATGGCGTCCTGCGATAAGCCATCCCATGCAGATTGTGCCGTAGGGGTGGAGTGTGGATAGCACGTCCAATAGCATCCCACACATTTTCAATCAGCGATAGGTCTGGCGATGCCGCTGGCCATGGCAGAGTGTCAGTGCCTTGAAGACAAGCTCTTGAGGCAGCAGCAGCGATGAGCGGATGAACGTTGTCTTGTTTGAAAATCGCACCAGAGTGAGCTTTCAGAAAAGGTAGGGCAACTGGTTGCAGGACTTCATTAACGTAGCGTTGGGCTGTCAAAGTGCCTGCAATGAACACCAAAGGTGATCTGGCATCGTAGGCAATTGTACCCTACACCACGACACCAGGTCTTCTGGATGTGTGACGCTCGACAAGAAACCGTTCATCTTGGCGCTGACCACGGTGCCTCCACACACGGATTCGTCGGTCGTCTCGTCCAAGACACAAGCGCGACTCATCACTGAAGATCACCCGCTGCTATTCTGCGTGGTTCCATGGCAGTCTGGCACGACACCACTGCAGTCTTTGGCGACGATGCACTGTTGTTAAGGGCAGTCATCGTTACGGTCTGCGTGCGTGTAGTCCTACGTCATGCAGCCTTCTGTCAATGGTGCTGGCATTAATTGGACGGTGCTTGGAGGGTACCACTGATCGCTGAATATCCACAATCGGGAATGTTGGGTCACTCCGCGCATGTCGGACAACCCGTCGGTTCTCTCTCTCTCTGTGGTTCGTCTAGACCTCGCAGACCCTTCCTGTCGCTGCTGCGTGCCTTGTTCTATCCACTGCCGTCAACGGCGATAAGAACATCCCGCTTCCCAGAGCCCGACGATGTGGCCCCCTCTCGAACTCTACCAACTGCTCGAATTGCTTCAGAACTTTTCTCCAAGGCATACTTCACATGCAAAGGATGCAACCAATACAACAGCAAGAGTCCGAATGGCAAGCACGCGCAACAGGACGACCTTGTAGCGCTGGTCAGGCACAGCGCTAGAAACCCTCCTTGCTTGCGTCACATGCGTGGCCGAGCGTGATACTTGAATCATTTGCATGTCTCACGATGTCAAACCTGTCCGCCAAGTTTCATTCCTGTCGGTTGATTCCTTCTGAGTGCAACTATTTTTTTGACGATGAGTGCACTTCCATGCTGAATAGCCAAATTTACGATGATAAATCCACCTAAAACGGAACAATCAATCAAGTCGGGGCCATCATCGAAGCTTTGACATGTGGTTATATAATTAACATACGATTGCATAATCAGTTATGTTTTGGTCAAATGCTGTACATGATCAAGCAAATGTAAATCATCATGCGAGCAGATGGCTTTTTAGCAGGTAAACTCCTCATGTTATGAGTTCAGTTTATCAGAGACACGAAATATTAAATATCTCTTTTGTGATGCGATCATAGAGTGTGCTTAATAATGATACATAAGGTAAATATAAAATGCCACTGGGTATGCCTGCCGTCCCAGTCAGTGGCGTACACACGTGATGAGTGTACTGGGTTCGGAATCCCCCCTCCTTCCCCTCTCCAGAATGCCATTGTTTTTCATTCGTTAGAGAAAGGAAAAAAATGATGTTCTTTTAATATACATTATTCCGACTGCAGCTTAATAAAAAAAATAATCTTTATGTACATGGTTTTATAATTTTAATATTTTCGTTATGAACAATTATTTTTCTGTACGTCTTGCGGTCTTACAATAATTAACAATTTTTTCTCATTCAAAAAAGTAATTCTTTTATTGTACCTAAGATAATTTCTTAACTCATAACATTTTTAACTAATTTAGCAGTCTTTATGGCACCATACGTCCATATGCATTCATAGCAATAGTAATAACCTTCGGTACATAAAACACAGTGGAATTTCAACACCAACTTTTTTTTGGAAAAAAAGTGGGTCTTATATTCCAAAAAATACGGTATGTTGAACGAATTAATTAAGGACATCAGTTCAGCCATCAGCAAGTTTAGTTAAAGACATTAATGAACTTCAAATAAAAACGACGTTCAAGTAATGAAAAACGTTACATGGTCTCCGAGCTTGAGGTTCATTTGTGATACGTTCTTGTCCTTCTCTGAGTGATTTGGTCCAACTGTACAGCCTTACCGCTGACAAAAAACCTTCTCCAAACTGGGTTCTAAGCCAGTTAAAGAATTAGGAAGGAAAAACTCACTCATTTGTGAGAAATTTGATAATTATGCGCTGCGCAGCACTCCTGGGTGCGTGCAGGTTCGACATTTCAATTGCGTTGCATTTGACGGGTAATGTAGACACGAGCAATGTTCGCATGTATAAGCATGTCTTTACTTGTCTGTGCATGCATGTTCACACAAGTTGATTTGTACTCGAACGGTAACTAAATTCTCCTTTATATTTGAACGTTATACTTAGTCTATAATACTTACGCAGATGCTTACCTTACGACTATATTGTTTTCATTTCAGGGTTACTTGTTCACATACCTTGTGGGCGGGTCAATCTTGGTTTTCGCAGGAATTTACGTGAGTATGCTAATAGAGAAATGCCCTCAGTTTATGAATCGAGACTATGATGTGAACAGCGACAAGTCTCCCTTTTCGACGCCTTTCATGAGAAACCTCCTGAATTCAGACATCAGCATCTATCTCAGAATAGGGGCTGTAGGTATGTAACATTTTCCGCACTTATCATTTTCACTTTCTTTAGGGTGGAAATTTAATGTCTTTTCTCTCAATCACCTCCGTTTTGCAAGTTCTGGTCTTTCCAGCGCCATTCGTCATCACACTGTTGCGAAATACAACTGCAATGGTGTCCAAACGTAAAGCATAACCAACAAAAAGTGTCAAATTACAAAACAAAAGGCACAATGAAATAGGCTGTTTGCCATGCAAGATATCTTAGTGAGCAACTAAATGCGCAGTACAAATCCCATAAAAAATTGATGAACCTACAAAACCTACCAATAGTCCAAAACGGCGAAAACAGCAGGAATTTTCAAGAGGCGTTTCTGATTTTTTACAATGGCCTAGTAAGGCGTATGGTGACGTCCTACAGTGGTGTAAGTTTCACACCGATGTCTCATGCTATTGACAAGGGAAACAAAAAGACACTGTGGTAGCAAATCCCACTCATGAGCAAGAGCAGGTGGTAGTTAGTAAGGCGTACGGTGGCCTCTTACAGCGATACAAATGTCACACCGATGACTCATGCTGTTGACAAGGGAAACATGAAGACACTGTGGCAGCTAATCCCACTCTTGAACAAGAGCAAGTCCGAGTTCGTAAGGCGTTTGGTGGCTTCTTACAGCGATACAAGTGTCACAACGATGTCTCATGCTGTTGACAAGCGAAACATGAAGACACTGTGGCAGCTAATCCCACTCTTGAACAAGAGCAAGTCCGAGTTCGTAAGGCGTATGGTGGCTTCTTACAGCGATACAAGTGTCACAACGATGTCTCATGCTGTCGACAAGGGAAACATGAAGACACTGTGGCAGCTAATCCCACTCTTGAACAAGAGCAAGTCCGAGTTCGTAAGGCGTATGGTGGCTTCTTACAGCGATACAAGTGTCACAACGATGTCTCATGCTGTTGACAAGGAAAACAGGAAGACACTGTGGCAGCTAATCCCACTCTTGAACAAGAGCACGTCCGAGTTCGTAAGGCGTATGGTGACCTCTTACAGCGATACAAGTGTCACACCCATGTCTCATGCTGTTGACAAGGGAAACAGGAAGACACTGTGGCAGCTAATCCCACTCTTGAACAAGAGCACGTCCGAGTTCGTAAGGCGTATGGTGACCTCTTACAGCGATACAAGTGTCACATCGATGTCTCATGCTGTTGACAAGGGGAAACATGAAGACACTGTGGCAGCTAATCCCACTCTTGAACAAGAGCACGTCCGAGTTCGTAAGGCGTATGGTGACCTCTTACAGCGATACAAGTGTCACACCGATGTCTCATGCTGTTGACAAGGGAAACAGGAAGACACTGTGGCAGCTAATCCCACTCTTGCACAAGAGCAAGTCCGAGTTCGTAAGGCGTATGGTGACATCTTACAGCGATACAAGTGTCACACCCATGTCTCATGCTGTTGACAAGGGAAACAGGAAGACACTGTGGCAGCTAATTCCACTCTTGAACAAGAGGACGTCCGAGTTCGTAAGGCGTATGGTGACCTCTTACAGCGATACAAGTGTCACACCCATGTCTCATGCTGTTGACAAGGGAAACATGAAGACACTGTGGCAGCTAATCCCACTCTTGAACAAGAGCACGTCCGAGTTCGTAAGGCGTATGGTGACCTCTTACAGCGGTACAAGTGTCACACCCATGTCTCATGCTGTTGACAAGGGAAACATGAAGACACTGTGGCAGCTAATCCCACTCTTGAACAAGAGCACGTCCGAGTTCGTAAGGCGTATGGTGACCTCTTACAGCGATACAAGTGTCACACCGATGTCTCATGCTGTTGACAAGGGAAACATGAAGACACTGTGGCAGCTAATCCCACTCTTGAACAAGAGCACGTCCGAGTTCGTAAGGCGTATGGTGACCTCTTACAGCGATACAAGGGTCACACCCATGTCTCATGCTGTTGACAAGGGAAACAGGAAGACACTGTGGCAGCTAATCCCACTCTTGAACTAGAGCACGTCCGAGTTCGTAAGGCGTATGGTGACCTCTTACAGCGATACAAGTGTCACACCGATGTCTCATGCTGTTGACAAGGGAAACATGAAGACACTGTGGCAGCTAATCCCACTCTTGAACAAGAGCACGTCCGAGTTCGTAAGGCGTATGGTGACCTCTTACAGCGATACAAGTGTCACACCCATGTCTCATGCTGTTGACAAGGGAAACAGGAAGACACTGTGGCAGCTAATCCCACTCTTGAACAAGAGCAAGTCCGAGTTCGTAAGGCGTATGGTGGCTTCTTACAGCGATACAAGTGTCACAACGATGTCTCATGCTGTTGACAAGGGAAACAGGAAGACACTGTGGCAGCTAATCCCACTCTTGAACAAGAGCAAGTCCGAGTTCGTAAGGCGTATGGTGACCTCTTACAGCGATACAAGTGTCACACCCATGTCTCATGCTGTTGACAAGGGAAACAGGAAGACACTGGGGCAGCTAATCCCACTCTTGAACAAGAGCAAGTCCGAGTTCGTAAGGCGTATGGTGACCTCTTACAGCGATACAAGTGTCACACCGATGTCTCATGCTGTTGACAAGGGAAACATGAAGACACTGTGGCAGCTAATCCCACTCTTGAACAAGAGCAAGTCTGAGTTCGTAAGGCGTATGGTGGCCTCTTACAGCGATACAAGTGTCACAACGATGTCTCATGCTGTTGACAAGGGAAACAAGAAGATACCGTAGCAGCAAATCCCACTCGTGAACAACAGCAGATTGGAGCTCTTTGAAAGTTCTGGAGGAGGTTAACGACATGAAATGCGTCTCCCCAATGTGTTCCCCAAAGCTCTATTGGGTTGAGGTCTGGAAAATGCGCTGGCCATGGCATACGGTGGACATCTTCACTTTCCAGATAATCATCGACAATATTGGCTCTATGAGGGGTCGAGTTATCGTCCAACCAACAGCACTTCGAAAAAAGCCTCACGTAAGGATCAAGGATTTGATCTCTGCGTCTCCGACCTGTTAAAGTTCCACTAGAATAGATATGGAGTTGTGTGCGCCAGTTGGACATAATGCCCCCACAGACGAGTACACCTCCATCTCTGTAATGGTGCATTTCTTGGATGTTTGTGGAGGAATAATCGGTTCCAGGTTATCTCCATATGAGAACACGACGGTTGTCACATTCGAGACTGAACCTGGATTTATCGGAGAAGAGGAAATTGTCCCCTTGATTTTCGCCCCAGTCTCGATGTTATCTGCACCACAGCACCATAGGATTTTTTGCTGGAGAAGTGAGTGGGATGCAAACTGCAGGTCTTCTCTCGTGCAGTCCTTTTTCGTTGAGCCGTGTGTTCACTGTCTGCCTTGAAACAGCTGGTCCACCTGCCACAAAAGCTTTATAAAGCAAGCGCTCTTGCAGCCCCGGTGGCGCAGTGGTCTAAGCGATGGCCTCTGATCATTCGTCCGAACGGGGTCCGGGTTCGAATCCCGGTGAGGCATGGATGTTGTGTTTGTCTTACGGCACTGGTTCTCTCCCTTCCCTGGAACCAGTGACCCTAAATTAGGGACGGGCGACTGCTTATAGCCCATTGAGTTGCTCACGGTGGTCGTTAAACCTCCAATCAAAAAAAAAAAAGGCAAGCGCTCTTTATGAAATCGACCGGTTGCTTCTCGCTGTCAATGATACATACCTATCATCCTGAGCCGTTGTACTCCGTGGGCGACCTGCCATAGGTTGACGATTAACATCTCCGGTGCCATGATACTTTCTCCAAAGCATGGATACATGGGTTGATGCACGCCAGTGGCTCGGGCAACATTACTCTGTGTCTGGCCACATTCCAACATTCCGATAATCCAACCACGTGTAAATACAGGGTGATTCATAAAGAAGTATACAGTTTCCAAATGCTGCAAAACAGTAACAGTTGAAAACACGGACCACAACTGCGAACCGTTAGGTAGATGTACTCATAAAGTTTGTGTCCCGCTACTGAGAGAAGTGACGTAGGCGATAGCGCGCGTGTCACGTGACTAGTCAGTCGATGAACCTCTTCCTCGCCGATGGATTGGACGAGCATCAGGTTACAACATGCCACTGACCCATTGGCCTCCCAGAAGTCCTGACTTATCACCTCGTGACTTTTTCCTGTGGGGATACGTAAAGGACAAGGTATTCGCCCCTCCCCTTCCTGTTGACCTAGCGGAGCGGAACCAGCGTTTCACAGCCACTATCACTGCATTTGATTCAGATATATTACCTCGCGCTTGGGAGGGAATGGATTACCGGCTCGATGTGTGTCGTGTGACTAAGAGTACACACATACAACACCTGGGACTGTCTCTAAAGAACTTGAAACATTCCCCTACAATTATGTTACAGGTAACAGAAAATATCTTACATTGTTCTTGTTTTACAGTGCTTTGAAACTATATACTTCTTTATGAATCACCCTGTATATCCATTTGCCGTTTTTCTGATATACTGTTTAAAAAAATACATTCTACTACTAGCAGGGAGCAATGACGTCAAGAAATGTCACCTTTGGCATTTTTTCAGGTCTTTCTCAGCTCCACAAATGTGCTGCTTAACCTTTTACGCCAATTATCGTTCGTCCCATGGTATTGCGTCATTATTTTCACATTTTCATATTCCCATGTCCTCTGTACTTTATTTTGTTATTCTTCTTCCTCTTTCGTTTGTACTAATATGTCTTTTCTTTAACTATGCTTAACTTTTGGACACCAGTGTACGTTATACACATTTCATCGCGGAACAATGCTTAAATTACAACTTAAAGTAGCTGTCCCAGTGGCGCAGTGGTCTAAAAGATGGCTTCTGACCATTCGTACGAGATGGGTCCGGGTTCGAATCCCGGTGAGGCACGGAATGTTTTGTTTGTCTTAAGGCTCTGGCTCTCTCCCTTCCCTGGAGTCAGTGGCCTTAAGTTAGGGACTGGCGACTGCTTATAGCCCGTTGAGTTTCTCATGGCAGTCGTTAAACCTCCAAAAAAGTGAGCAACTGCGCATTTATGCTCATGATGCATCAGAAGTTTCATTATATAGAAAGCCACTGATTCAAGACTTGCTACACTATTCTGTTTTGATTTTTCTTCTAGCACTGCTTAAAGAAACAATATTTGTCAATGGTATTGTTTTCACAGTTACGAGGATACCTCAAATCTAGTAACATTCCTTTTTTTTTTTTTTTCTTTTATTGGGGTTTTAACGACCACCGTGGGAAATTCTATGGGCTATAAGCAGCCACTCGTCCCTAATTTAAGGTCACTGGTTCCAGTAAAGTGAGAGAGCCAATACCGTAAGACTAACACAACATCCATGCCTCAGCAGGATTCGAACCCGAACCCATCTCAGACGAATGGTCACAAGCCAGTGTTTAGACCACTGTGCCTCTAGGGCTAGCTAGTAACATTCCGTAATATTCCTGTTATACCTCACAACTCAGTTCTTACAATATTTGGAATGTTCGGAATTATGCGAACAGCAATGAATGAAATACGGAATTACACCATTGTATAATACAAATTTGTATAATACAAATTTGGATTATTAATATTATTAATAATATCTACGAAAATGCAAGTGCAAAGATTCGGTTGTTTGAAAATACAACACACATAAAAATTGGAAAAAGGAGTGAGACAAGGTGACACCATATCTCCGAAGCTCTTTAATGCCACATTGGAAAATGTCTTTCAATCACTGAGCTGGGAAAACAAGGGGATAAAGATTAATGGAGATTATCTAACCCACCTTCGTTTTGCTGATGACATAGTCATTTTTGCAACTACCCCATCAGAGCTGCAGAGTATGATCCAGGAGCTTGCTGACAAGAGTAAAGAGGTGGGATTAAAAATGAACTTTCAGAAGACAAAAGTGATGTTCAATGCTTTTACAAGAAATGAAGATTTATCGATTGATGGAGAAAAGCTGGAGATAACAGACACGTATGTTTATCTTGGACAGCAGATATCAAGTGAGGGTTACATTGATGAAGAAATTAATCGGCGTACAAAACTTGCCTGGAGAGCTTTTGGAAGAAACAGCATAATTTTCAAGAGCAATATGCCATTATGTCTTAAAAGAAAAGTGTTTGATCAATGCATCCTTCCAGTGCTTACGTATGGTGCAGAGACGTGGACCTTAACTAAAAGAGACATACAAAGCCTGAAGGCAACTCAAACAGCATGGAAAGATGCATGCTTGGTGTAACCAGGAGAGATAAGAAGAGGAACTCGTGGATCCGAAAAATTACAAGAGTGGAAGACATCATGATCAGAGTTAAATCCGTGAAATGGCAATGAGCTGGACATACTGCCAGAAGGACAGACCATCGATGGACAGCCGAAATTTTAGATTGGATTCCAAGGGACAGGAAAAAACCCAGAAGAAGGCCACATGGGAGATGGGTGGATGAAATTCGAAAGTATGCGGGAGTGGCATGGAGGAGACTGGCACAAGACAGACCGTTGTGGAGGAAACTTGGGGAGACCTTCGTCCAGCAGTGGATTGATAATGGTTGACAATGATGATGATGATATGAAATGAATATTAAGTCAGATAATATCTGAAAACTTGAAAATTTTATCGTCCTGGAGCAGGAATCGAATCCGCGTCTCCCGGATCGCGCCCTGGTCGTTCTGAGTGGTGTGGTAGTTAGCATATTCGGTGCTATCCGGGAGACGCGGGTTCGATTCTCGCTCCAGGACGACGAAATTTTCAAGTTTTCGGATATTATCTGACTTAACATCTTTGTCATATTTAAACCACTGAAAGGATTCACAATTTGAATTATGAGAAAGAACAGTTTCAGAATTGTATTTAAAAGAAAAAAGATCAGAAGATATTAACATGCAATTTACAGCATCACATTTTAAAACGTTTTCTTTTTCATCAATACTAGATTCCCCTCATTGGAGTCAGACTGTCAGGGTTTTTCTTAACAGAAAATTTTCGAGCTGATGGATAGGACAAGGAAGGCCTGTTTACCCGTTAACACGAAGTTAGGCTTTTTCCTACAGGGGATTTATCAAGGACATCCTCTTTAAATAATTAAGGTTCCTGGATTAGACATACTATGGCGACCAATCTTGAATGCCTTAACCATAGTCCCACCAGGAACGTTGTGGTGAGTTTAGCAGTAGCAGGAATACAAGTTCGATATGCGAGCCACAAAAGGGCTCACATCAAAATTTGATTACTAACTTGAAAAAATCAATTTTTACTTTACAATATGTTATAACAGGTACCAGTTATTCTCAATGCCAGCCTTCATAAATCCCGATCCTCGTAGACTTGACAGATTTTTGAAACAGCACCTACATTACGGAAATACCCAGCACAGTTCCATGACTAGGCCGATATACAACAAAGTTACTTAAGTCTGGCTATGATCTCCCTCAAAGTATCTCCTTGGGCAGCGATACAGCGCTGCCAGCGTTTTTTCCACTGTTGGAACGCCCCATGGAAGTCCTATTCGCGAATCGTGTGAAGCACTGTCTGCGATTTGCGCTGGATCTCGTCCACGGTTTCAAAACGGCAACCCTTGAGCTCCAGCTTCACCTTCAAGAACAGAAAGAAGTCGCACGGGGCCAAATCCGGCTAGTAAGGTGGGTGAGCAAAGGTAGTCATGCTGTTGCAGCTGCAAAACTGGCGTGTTTCTAACGCTCTGTGAGCTGCTGCATTGTCGTGATGAAGCAGCAAATCGCCCCTGTGCCACATTTCAGGTCGTTTGCGGCAAATGTCCTCCCTAAGACGCCGCAGAGCATCGCAGTAAAAAAGGCGGTGACGGTCAGGCCCTGGGCGACGAATTCACGGTGCACAACCCCACGAATGCCGAAGAACACGATGAGTATGCTTTGGGTTGTACTCCGGACCTGTCGGGCCTTCTTCCGTCGTGGCGATAATAGGCTCTTTCACTGCGACGACTGTTGTTTGGTCTCCGGGTCGTAAACATAGACCCAAGTGATGACACGCGACAGGAATGTTGGTTCATTCACCACCTGCTGACCAAGATCTTGACAGAGTTCGACACGGTGCGCCATCTGTTCGGGGTTCAGAATCTTTGGCACAAACTTTGCAGCAATGCGGTGCATGTTCAAAACGGACGTCAGAATTTCTTGCAGTGTTCCGTATGACACACTCACGGTGGTAGCAATGTCTTGAATGATTCTCTGACGATCCTCATGCACCAGTTCCCTAATTTTGTCCACATTTTCGGGGGTTTGCTCGTTGACGGTCGCCCTGACGTCTCCTCGTCTTCCAGTGCCGTTCTGCCGCTCGTGAAGCGCGAGTGCCACTCAAAACACCTCGCACGACTCATTGCTTCATTGCCATAAGCCTGTCGTAACATTTCATGCGTCTCCGTTCCCTATTTGCCCAGTTTGACCAGAATTTGATGTTCGCTCGCTGCTCTAGTTTGCAGTCCGTAACGAAATCGCAGCTGTGTTGTGCACGTGGTCACCAAATATCGTGTAGCACAGTTCCCGATGTTCACAGAACGAGGCCACTCCGTACAATGGCTCATGAAGGTCACTGCCCTCGACCTCTGCTCGTGCATCCGCGTACTGCCATCTGTTGGCGCGCTACGTTCCTAGTCTCGGAACTTTTTGATCGCACTACGTATTACAGTTCTATAACACGCAAGTTTTTCTTCTGTTGATGCTTGGGAGAAGGATCTTAGGTCTCCTAGGATTTTGGGTCATTCCATCTCAAATTAACACATTGTTTGAGACTGACCTCTTTATATTTTTTTGAAATTTACGGTGCTTAAATGCCCTATGGTATAGTGCGTAAATACCAATTTTTAGGGGCTTATTGTTCATTTTGTAAAATGTTTGAGGTATGTAATTTTTATTTTTGTTTA
Organism: Macrothele yani; assembly: GCA_039090855.1. Taxonomy (NCBI): domain Eukaryota; kingdom Metazoa; phylum Arthropoda; class Arachnida; order Araneae; family Macrothelidae; genus Macrothele; species Macrothele yani. Next base: position 10,819,573 of record CM077011.1, on the reverse strand, counting down.
AAAATGGCAAAGAGATATCCTTTTGTTTGCCTTTAATAGCCTCCCAGCTGAGATTGAGAGCTGAGAGTGGTCTCATTTTAAAGCATTTTTAAGGAGCTTTCATATGATGTACAACACAATAGGTGTTTATACAGTAATAAAAAAAAATTAATCTAACTCAAAATTTCAAAATCAATTTTCTGAAACACGGACATTTTTAAAATTTTAAAAATATCACAAAATGAGTTCATACTTATCTGTAACTATCCATGAAATATTTTTTGGAATCATGATGGGATCATAAGATGTGAGAGAGAATATCTCACATCTTATGATCCCATCATGATATCTCACATCTTATGATCCCATCGTTTATCTTGATCATATGTATGAGAGAACACGTACATATGATCAAGATAAACGTGACCCATATTTGCTGTTTTGTTCTTCATACTTTTTTCCCCACATTGTGTAGCTTTTTATATTTTTTGTTTGTTATATGATCTCTAAAAAGTAAGGCTGTCTATCTCAATTATGTAGGGGCAATAAAAAAAACGGTACACATATATTTCCGTACTTACAATAATATTAGCACAGATTCTTCAATAGCTGAGCAATTGAAATATATATTTTTTCTTGTCGTGTTCCTGAAACTCCATTCCGGAAGTAACCACTGAGGGAGCAATCAATGAGGGAACTGAGGGGAAAAAAACACTGAGGAAACAATTAGGAGTTGTTCCTTCAGTGATTACTCAGGGAACAACTCCGTGGAACTTCTCGGGTACCTCGGGTCGGATCACGGCTTTTCGCGGGCCGGATTTGGGTCGCGGGCCGTAGTTTGGGAACCACTGCCATGATCGATCTGTAATCAGTGCAGTGCATCGAAGCATATAAATTACAGAATTGTTTCAAAAGCTCATTTTTCTACTTTAGTCATAAGCTTCATATCCTTGAAACTTTATTTCCTACATTCAAGCAGCACTTGTAAGACAGAGTTAAAATAAAGAGGACTTTCCAGTCTTTTTTCTATAAAGGCGTTTTTGGTTGTTTTTCATGCTTGCCAAATTTAAGAAACGAATTTGATCATATATTTGAAAACTGAATGTATAAGCATTAAGTATACCTGACTTCATTTTGATGCTTTGAAAGTATTTATTTTCTGTCTTTGTGTTTTAGTGTTTGGCTTGGGAACATTAATATCCAGTTCGCTGGAAGTGGCTTCTCTATTTACCATGTCATCAGATTGTATGGACGATTTAAATTCTGCCCAAACAGTTCTCAGGGGATTGTTCAGCTTTCTTCAAATGCACTTCCTCTTCATGAATGCCCGAGTGAGCTCAATTTACTTAACTCATTATTTTATTATTATTTTGCCATGACCTTACTTGATAATTTTAACGTTGGAAAGTTTTTGAGGTACATGTTTTTCGCTCTTATTTTTTAACCATCCAAATTTCCAATGAGGGCTTTAGTTCTTTGGTGAACATTTCGAGAGATCTCTCAGTCCCCGCCTTCAGAATTAAAGAACTGAACCCCTCCATTTCATAAACACAGAAAAAAAGGAGGAGTAAAAATAAATAAATAATAATGAACTATGTAAGCAGTTTTTCTCCAAAAACGTTTCTTGATTACTGCCACGTTGAGAGAAAACTCATAGCTATTGCTGTGTATTAATTTGTATAGTTCTTGCATTGGGAATGTTATCGATGTCTAATTCAGACGCTACTTTCTGAAAGTGCGTCCTTTACTGGAAATTAATGGAGTCTGCAATAAAAAATACTTCGAGACAACGTTTGTGAGAACCGCGCCCAACATTCAAGGACCTGGCTACAAACTTCGCCAAGAATCGTTAAGAGTTCTTAACCAACGATGCTAATAGTACATAATGGAAAGTAAAAGGTGAGCACCCAGTTCACCGCTAAAATGCTAAGATTTTTTCTGAAATTGGCCCAACTTCTGAACTGGTACGCACTAGAAATTGTCCCAACTTCTGAACTCGTACGCACTAGAAATTGGCCCAACTTCTGAACTCGTACGCACTAGAAATTGGCCCAACTTCTGAACTCGTACGCACTAGAAATTGGCCCAACTTCTGAACTCGTACGCACTAGAAATTGTCCCAACTTCTGAACTCGTACGCACTAGAAATTGGCCCAACTTCTGAACTGGTACGCACTAGAAATTGGCCCAACTTCTGAACTGGTACGCACTAGAAATTGGCCCAACTTCTGAACTCGTACGCACTAGAAATTGGCCCAACTTCTGAACTCGTACGCACTAGAAATTGGCCCAACTTCTGAACTCGTACGCACTAGAAATTGGCCCAACTTCTGAACTCGTACGCACTAGAAATTGGCACAACTTCTGAACTGGTACGCATTAGAAATTGGCACAACTTCTGAACTCGTACGCACTAGAAATTGGCCCATCTTCTAACCCGTAAACCTGGAAACTCTTGATACTGTAGTGACGCATTTGGCCATGACTGTTAAATCAGCTTATTCCACTAGTAGGGTCCGAAAGGCAGCTCAGGTTACCACATGCCGAAAAAAAAAGGACCAAATTGCAAAGAATCCAGCTTACTGGATCAGTATGGGGAGAGTATGTAACTACAGAAGAGTGTACAAAGCAAGTGTCACTGACGGAGAACATTAATTCGCCTCCGAAAACTAAACACCGATCAAGTGGACGTATTAATTCTCGATAAGAAGAGAATGATGCAGATGCACTGACAAACGAATTGCAAATTAGTCACGCTTCTGCCAATGAAATAATCCACCACAGACTTCGTTGCCGTAAAGCATATGTACGTCAGCATAATGCTGCCCACACTCCTGCTTAAGATCTTGGAACATCCACCCTGCAGCCTTGATCTGGCCCCATTGGATTATCAACTGTTTTGTTCCGCCAGAGATGCTCTAAGAGTCTATCGTTTTGCCAGAAATCATAAGCTAAAGGAGGCAAAAGGTGTGTCTGAAAGGATTTAACACTACAGTCATAAAAAAAAAATGAAATTCCAAGGAGAAAAAATGGTTACCTCTGAATCTTAAAAGTACATCTCTAAAACATAATACACTTCTTTGCACGGCACATCTCTAACTCAATACACCTCTTTGCACCATCGTACAGCATTGTGGAATGCCCTTCAAATTCATGTTTTGGATCTGTGTCAAAAGTATACCCTTTCAGGTGAGAGTTTACTTTGAGGACAGAAAATAATCAACAAGTGCCAAATCCGGCTAATAGGTGAGCACTGTAACATTCTACCGTGAGAGAAACTGTTTAACGATGATTTCTTTGTAAGCAGGTACATTGTCGTGAAGCAAAAACCGGTCTGACTAGGCCGTAACGCGCCGAATTTTTTTTCAGCAGTGAGTCCATCACTTTTTCTGAAAAATTCAGAGTTAATTATCTGTCCTTCCGATAGATATTCTGGTAATTTCTTAATGCAGACAACTTTGAAATCCACCGGGAGATGCAACAAAAGTCACGCAGTGTAGATCACGAGCAGACGCGGCAGCTTTCTTGACTGACGACCGTCAATTCTTGGGTCTGTAAAGAAGCCCGTCTGCAAATTGCGTTTGTAACATTAAGCTAAGAAACAGCCAGGATTGGAACCATTTTCCTCTTTTTAAACATAGCACAAGTAGATTTAATACATGAATACCAAAGGCAGCGTGTATCATTAAACACGTGCATACTGCAGACTAAAGCAACTTATTCCAATGAGTTCTGCAGCAGGAAAACGAGTGAGAGACCAAATAGGAAAAGCAAGGGGTTAGTGTACGCAAATGAGATGACGCTAAGGGCTATCTCCCGAACCAAGGGTCATGCAGAAATCTAATACCACTTGTTTTAAAACTTAGAGCTCCCGGAAATACATTGTCGGAATGGACCCTTTGCAACCACCAAAAAAGTTATTAAATGCTATAACTGACAGCAGGTAAAAAAAGTGAGGAGACTACAGAAAATAAATCTAAAGTGCTATCTCCAGAATTAATGGAGATACAGAAACGTAATAACACTTGTTTTAAAGCTTGGACAAGTGTTATCTGGAATGCATTATCGGAGTGGACCCTGGGCTAATACCAAAAAAGTTATTAAATGGTATTACCTTGACAGCAGGTAAAACAGTGAGGTAACTAGAGAAAATAAAGTTTTCAACTTAAGGTTTTCATAATCAGCATGTATGCATTTGATGGCACACGATGCCTTTGGTATTAGTGCATTATACCTATTTCTGCTACGTTTAAAAGAGAAAAATGGGCCCAATTCTGGCTGCGTTTCCTAGGTTACTGTGAAAATGCAATTTGCAGACTGGCCGCCTAAGAGGTCCAAGAGCCAACGGTCGTCAGCAAAGATAGCTGCCGTGTCTGACCGCAATATTCGCGGCGACACTTCGCTGCGTCTCCTGGTGGATTTTAAAGTAGTCTGTATCAAGACATTACCGATATTCTTTGTGAATAACCCCTTGTCATTCAAAAAGAATCGCCAATATCGTTTCGTTCAAGACCTTTGGATCCGGAGTTTCTTTGGCTGCAGTGAATTTTCTCCAATTAATGCGGCTGATTGTCTTTCTCGTTTCGGGTAGCACGCTTCACTCCACGATTCAACACCAGTTAATTGATTTCCTTTTTAAAAATGCCTGGATCACTGCCATCTCAGTCATATCCCGACAAGTAGCAACTCTCTCCTTCTTCCGTTCCGTAGTCAATGCATGTGGTACAAAGCGCGAGCCCGCTTTTCCTTTTTTCAAATCTTCGACAACAATCGACGGCACGGTGTCCCTCGTGAAACTTGAATGCTATAATTTATTCGGAAGGACAGCCAACAATTTTCTATTAACATTTGCGGAACTTAGAGGTCGTACGATACTCTGAGGGCAACCCGCACGTGGTTCTAAACATCTTCGCGCCCTTGCATCCTGGACGAAATCGTTTGTTCCGGAAGTCGCGCAAAAGCTTTTGCAATGCTGAACAACGTCTGTTGCAAAGCCACGAGACCATTAGAAAAACGATTCTCTGGTGAGTTCTGGATTGGGGTCAGTGGCGCATACAGGATTTCTTTATCGGGCTGACTTAAAATATTGAAGATAAAAATACCCCGGAAAAAACATCTGAAATATTGAGAAACGATAAAAAAAATATCTCCGCCATATTCTAATGCGTTCCCGATGCTTCGTAAAATATGCATTTAAGGTGGACGTCAAGTAATTTTGCTTCTTATACTTTCAATGGAAAAACTTTTGTACACATTTCCTTCACAATTATTGTGCTCCCAAGGATAAAAATTTGAACATCGATTAAAATAACTTCATATTATAACTTGGAATACTTAATATTTTCTAAACCATAACCATAATTATATAAAAAATCAATAAATTTTCCTTTGGTGGTGTTGGAACCAGAAAAAAGATGGCGCGACCTGTTCTTTGATGACGTCAGTAGACAAACAAATGTTGGATTGCATAATTATGGTTATGTTTTAGAAAATATTAAGTATTCCAAGTTATAAAATGAAGTTATTTTAATCGATGTTCAAATTTTAATCCTTGGGAACGCATTAATTGTGAAGAAAATGTGTATAGAAGTTTTTCCATTGGAAGTATAGGAAGCAAAATTACTTGCCGTCCACCTTAAAAACAACTACGAGGGCTATCCAGAAATTACCATTTGCCCATCACTCCAGCGCAAGTATTCGCTTCAAAGTCGCACAATACGCTATTGTGTTGTCTCATCCATTATCCACGCCCTGACGCCATTTTGTGTGGTTAAAGATTTGTATTGTGCGGTAATAATGTTTAACTTAATAGAACGGCCAGCCGACTGCAAAGTCCGGTCTATCAAAAGGTTTCTGAATGCAAAACATTTTAGACCAAATGAGATTCATCGACAAATTTGCGAAATTTACGGACAGAACGCAATGAGTGCAGGAATGGTGCGGAAGTGGGTTCGAATGTTCAATGAAGGACGACAAAGCGTTTATGATGAATTGCGGAGTGGTAGGCCTTCTCTGGTCACGGAAGATTTTGTGGAGGGGGTGAATGAAAACATTAAGGAGAACCCATGCGTCACAATGTCTGTTCTTTCAGAATCTTTCTCTGAAGTTTCGAAACCGTTACTGTACGAAATAATTACAGAAAAGCTTCAGTGCCGCAAAGTGTCTGTACGGTGGTTGCAAAGATGTTGACGGAAGAGCGCAAAAAAAGCGCATGGGATCTGCTTTGGAATTTTCGGGGAGGTACGCGGAGGAAGGCGATGATTTTTTAAGCCGTATAGTGACAGGAGATGAGACTCGGGTCTCTCACATCACACCTGCATCAAAACAGCAGTCCCTGCAATGTAAACACATGGCCTCACCTACTGCCAAAAAAATTAAAACAAACGATATCAACGACGAAAGTCATGTGCACTGTCTTTTGGGACAGGAAAGACATTTTCTTGGTGGGATTCTTGTCTAAAGGCACATTAAACGCGGCTGTTTATCCCGAGACACTGACAAAGTTGCGTCGTGCAATTGAAAACAATGGGCGAGGCATGGTGCGCAAAGGAGTTGCTGTTCTCTATGACAACGCAAGACCTCATGCCACGAATGTGACGCAAAACCTGGTCACCAAATTTGGATGGGAGCAACAGATCCACCTTCCCTATACAATGCAGACTTGATGCCTAGTGATTATCATTTGTTTCTCCACTTGAAATGATTTCTTGCCGGCCAGCAGTTTAATGATGGCGATGACCTGAAGACGACGGCTGAGCGGTGGCTCAAAACCCAGGCAGCAAACTTCTATGTGGAGTGTATCCAGAAACTTGTGCCACAATATGACAAATGCCTTAACATCTACGGGAAATATGTTGAAAAGTAGATTAAGGTGTGTAGAACCCAGGCAGCAGACTTCTATGTGGAGGGTATCCAGAAACTTGCGCCACGATATGACAAATGCCTTAACATCTACGGGAAATATGTTGAAAAATAGATTAAGGTGTGTAGAACCCAGGCAGCAGACTTCTATGTGGAGGGTATCCAGAAACTTGTGCCACGATATGACAAATGCCTTAACATCTACGGGAAATATGTTGAAAAGTAGATTAAGGTGTGTAGAACCCAGGCGGCCTATGTGGAGGGTATCCTATGTGGAGGGTATCCAGAAACCTATGTGGAGTGTATCCAGAAACTTGTGCCACGATATGACAAATGCCTTAACATCTACGGGAAATATGTTGAAAAGTAAATTAAGGTGTGTAGAACCTAGGCGGCAGACTTCTATGTGGAGTGTATCCAGAAACTTGTGCCACGATATGACAAATGCCTTAACATCTACGGGAAATATGTTGAAAAGTAGATTAAGGTGTTTAGAACATAGGCGGCAGACTTCTATGTGGAGGGTATCCAGAAACTTGTGCCACGATATGACAAATGCCTTAACATCTACGGGAAATATGTTGAAAAGTAGATTAAGGTGTGTAGAACCCAGGCGGCAGACTTCTATGTGGAGTGTATCCAGAAACTTGTGCCACGATATGACAAATGCCTTAACATCTACGGGAAATATGTTGAAAAGTAGATTAAGGTGTGTAGAACCCAGGCGGCAGACTTCTATGTGGAGGGTATCCAGAAACTTGTGCCACGATATGACAAATGCCTTAACATCTACGGGAAATATGTTGAAAAGTAGATTAAGGTGTGTAGAACCCAGGCGGCAGACTTCTATGTGGAGTGTATCCAGAAACTTGTGCCACGATATGACAAATGCCTTAACATCTACGGGAAATATGTTGAAAAGTAGATTAAGGTGTGTAGAACCCAGGCGGCAGACTTCTATGTGGAGGGTATCCAGAAACTTGTGCCACGATATGACAAATGCCTTAACATCTACGGGAAATATGTTGAAAAGTAGATTAAGGTGTGTAGAACCCAGGCGGCAGACTTCTATGTGGAGGGTATCCAGAAACTTGTGCCACGATATGACAAATGCCTTAACATCTACGGGAAATATGTTGAAAAGTAGATTAAGGTGTGTAGAACCCAGGCGGCAGACTTCTATGTGGAGTGTATCCAGAAACTTGTGCCACGATATGACAAATGCCTTAACATCTACGGGAAATATGTTGAAAAGTAGATTAAGGTGTGTAGAACCCAGGCGGCAGACTTCTATGTGGAGGGTATCCAGAAACTTGTGCCACGATATGACAAATGCCTTAACATCTACGGGAAATATGTTGAAAAGTAGATTAAGGTGTGTAGAACCCAGGCGGCAGACTTCTATGTGGAGTGTATCCAGAAACTTGTGCCACGATATGACAAATGCCTTAACATCTACGGGAAATATGTTGAAAAGTAGATTAAGGTGTGTAGAACCCAGGCGGCAGACTTCTATGTGGAGTGTATCCAGAAACTTGTGCCACGATATGACAAATGCCTTAACATCTACGGGAAATATGTTGAAAAGTAGATTAAGGTGTGTAGAACCCAGGCGGCAGACTTCTATGTGGAGGGTATCCAGAAACTTGTGCCACGATATGACAAATGCCTTAACATCTACGGGAAATATGTTGAAAAGTAGATTAAGGTGTGTAGAACCCAGGCGGCAGACTTCTATGTGGAGTGTATCCAGAAACTTGTGCCACGATATGACAAATGCCTTAACATCTACGGGAAATATGTTGAAAAGTAGATTAAGGTGTGTAGAACCCAGGCGGCAGACTTCTATGTGGAGTGTATCCAGAAACTTGTGCCACGATATGACAAATGCCTTAACATCTACGGGAAATATGTTGAAAAGTAGATTAAGGTGTGTAGAACCCAGGCGGCAGACTTCTATGTGGAGGGTATCCAGAAACTTGTGCCACGATATGACAAATGCCTTAACATCTACGGGAAATATGTTGAAAAGTAGATTAAGGTGTGTAGAACCCAGGCGGCAGACTTCTATGTGGAGGGTATCCAGAAACTTGTGCCACGATATGACAAATGCCTTAACATCTACGGGAAATATGTTGAAAAGTAGATTAAGGTGTGTAGAACCCAGGCAGCAGACTTCTATGTGGAGGGTATCCAGAAACTTGTGCCACGATATGACAAATGCCTTAACATCTACGGGAAATATGTTGAAAAGTAGATTAAGGTGTGTAGAACCCAGGTGGCAGACTTCTATGTGGAGGGTATCCAGAAACTTGTGCCACGATATGACAAATGCCTTAACATCTACGGGAAATATGTTGAAAAGTAGATTAAGGTGTGTAGAACCCAGGCGGCAGACTTCTATGTGGAGTGTATCCAGAAACTTGTGCCACGATATGACAAATGCCTTAACATCTACGGGAAATATGTTGAAAAGTAGATTAAGGTGTGTAGAACCCAGGCGGCAGACTTCTATGTGGAGTGTATTCAGAAACTTGTGCCACGATATGACAAATGCCTTAACATCTACGGGAAATATGTTGAAAAGTATATTAAGGTGTGTAGAACCCAGGTGGCAGATTTCTATGTGGAGGGTATTCAGAAACTTGTACCACGATATGACAAATGCCTTAACATCTACGGGAAATATGCTGAAAAGTACATTAAGGTGTGTAGAACCCAGGCGGCAGACTTCTATGTGGAGGGTATCCAGAAACTTGTGCCACGATATGACAAATGCCTTAACATCTACGGGAAATATGTTGAAAAGTAGATTAAGGTGTGTAGAACCCAGGCGGCAGACTTCTATGTGGAGGGTATCCAGAAACTTGTGCCACGATATGACAAATGCCTTAACATCTACGGGAAATATGTTGAAAAGTAGATTAAGGTGTGTAGAACCCAGGCGGCAGACTTCTATGTGGAGGGTATCCAGAAACTTGTGCCACGATATGACAAATGCCTTAACATCTACGGGAAATATGTTGAAAAGTAGATTAAGGTGTGTAGAACCCAGGCGGCAGACTTCTATGTGGAGGGTATCCAGAAACTTGTGCCACGATATGACAAATGCCTTAACATCTACGGGAAATATGTTGAAAAGTAGATTAAGGTGTGTAGAACCCAGGCAGCAGACTTCTATGTGGAGGGTATCCAGAAACTTGTGCCACGATATGACAAATGCCTTAACATCTACGGGAAATATGTTGAAAAGTAGATTAAGGTGTGTAGAACCCAGGTGGCAGACTTCTATGTGGAGGGTATCCAGAAACTTGTGCCACGATATGACAAATGCCTTAACATCTACGGGAAATATGTTGAAAAGTAGATTAAGGTGTGTAGAACCCAGGCGGCAGACTTCTATGTGGAGTGTATCCAGAAACTTGTGCCACGATATGACAAATGCCTTAACATCTACGGGAAATATGTTGAAAAGTAGATTAAGGTGTGTAGAACCCAGGCGGCAGACTTCTATGTGGAGTGTATTCAGAAACTTGTGCCACGATATGACAAATGCCTTAACATCTACGGCAAATATGTTGAAAAGTATATTAAGGTGTGTAGAACCCAGGTGGCAGATTTCTATGTGGAGGGTATTCAGAAACTTGTACCACGATATGACAAATGCCTTAACATCTACGGGAAATATGCTGAAAAGTACATTAAGGTGTGTAGAACCCAGGCGGCAGACTTCTATGTGGAGGGTATCCAGAAACTTGTGCCACGATATGACAAATGCCTTAACATCTACGGGAAATACGTTGAAAAGTAGATTAAGGTGTGTAGAACCCAGGCGGCAGACTTCTATGTGGAGGGTATCCAGAAACTTGTGCCACGATATGACAAATGCCTTAACATCTACGGGAAATATGTTGAAAAGTAGATTAAGGTGTGTAGAACCCAGGCGGCAGACTTCTATGTGGAGGGTATCCAGAAACTTGTGCCACGATATGACAAATGCCTTAACATCTACGGGAAATATGTTGAAAAGTAGATTAAGGTGTGTAGAACCCAGGCGGCAGACTTCTATGTGGAGGGTATCCAGAAACTTGTGCCACGATATGACAAATGCCTTAACATCTACGGGAAATATGTTGAAAAGTAGATTAAGGTGTGTAGAACCCAATCGGCAGACTTCTATGTGGAGGGTATCCAGAAACTTGTGCCACGATATGACAAATGCCTTAACATCTACGGGAAATATGTTGAAAAGTAGATTAAGGTGTGTAGAACCCAGGCGGCAGACTTCTATGTGGAGGGTATCCAGAAACTTGTGCCACGATATGACAAATGCCTTAACATCTACGGGAAATATGTTGAAAAGTAGATTAAGGTGTGTAGAACCCAGGCGGCAGACTTCTATGTGGAGGGTATCCAGAAACTTGTGCCACGATATGACAAATGCCTTAACATCTACGGAAAATATGTTGAAAAGTAGATTAAGGTGTGTAGAACCCAATCGGCAGACTTCTATGTGGAGGGTATCCAGAAACTTGTGCCACGATATGACAAATGCCTTAACATCTACGGGAAATATGTTGAAAAGTAGATTAAGGTGTGTAGAACCCAGGCGGCAGACTTCTATGTGGAGGGTATCCAGAAACTTGTGCCACGATATGACAAATGCCTTAACATCTACGGGAAATATGTTGAAAAGTAGATTAAGGTGTGTAGAACCCAGGCGGCAGACTTCTATGAGGAGGGTATCCAGAAACTTGTGCCAAGATTTGACAAACCTTAACATCCACGGAACTACATTGAAAAGTAGATTAAGGTATGTGGAATTCTTCGCACATTAAATATTAGTTATCAATATTTTTTTTTACCTTCAAATGGTATTTATTTTATGAATGGCCCTCCTACAAATTATATTTAAAATCAAGCAGCCAGTAACCAAAAACAAAAGGACAAAGTGAACCCTCATGGGGTAAAAAGTGAACCCTTATTTATTTTACTCAGACGCCTTGTCATTTTTTAATCGCATTTGTCTACATTTGTCTGCTTTGAAAATTCACGGAGAACACTTTGCCGTTGTTGCAAGAAACTTTGACATCTAATCACCCATCTGAGGTGGGTTGGGATTTTTAATCAGAGATGGAAACGGGTCACGAGTCAACCCTGTCTTGCGGGTCAAACGGGTAAGATCAAGGTGTTGCTAACCCGATTTCGACACGGTTTTATTTTGGTTTTATTTTGGTTTTATTTTTGAAAGAGAAAAAAACTGTTTCAAAAAAGTGCGTACTGTGAAATTTTGTGCACAATGCTGGTGCCAAGGAGTGAAAAATGATTCGTCATTCAAAAATATTGCCGTGTCTTTCTTAAAGCAAAGATTTCCACCGACCGACGATATAACATCGTAAAACGATACTTCCTTTGCGTTTGTTTTCAGTGCTTTTATCCGGAGCAAGGTAAGGCAGACAGACGTATGTTGCCTGCTTCTCTGGTGATTCATTCTCTCACACACTACGTGTCATATTGTAAGACTGAGAGTTTCTTTTCACATCGCATCTTTTGCATTAGACGTTCAGAAGTTTTCGTTTGACGTGCTAGCATCCCGTTCCATTGCATGTCGTGTCGTAATTAATGCCTCATTTGTTAATATGGATGAATTTAATATTAAGGAGATTGTAAAAAGGCGTCGAGGCCAACAAATACGTGCTTGTTCAAAACAAAATGGGAAACAGTGAATGCAGGAATTTGTTTCGTCTCATTAAGAAACCAGAATAAGTTTCACAGAAACATAAATTTTTACAAGCTTGTTATGAGTTGAAAGTTTCCGAACTGTGAATGTTGATTTCATGGGTGTTCCTTCCAATGGCGTACCCAGAGGGGGTGCAAAGGGCCATGTGCGCCCCCAAAATAATTTTGTCTAGTTTTAAAAATTGATAAAAATTGTCGGTGACGTTATTTTGCTAGTGTTGCCATTTTGGTCTTCCTTAAATTGCCATTAGTTACTTCGTTATTTGGGATGGTCAGACGAGATCGCATATGCCTATTGATAATGCCTGCCCCACCCTTTCCCGTGCGCATTTCCCACTTGTATGCCACCAAAGAAAGAAGAGAGCAAACTGGTGTAGTGGTCAGGGCGTCAGTCTAATGAGTGGTGGGCACAGGGGGAGGAGGGGGTAAGCATTTTATCTTGAGTACATACCACAGCAGGAAAACAAAAACGTAGAATGAGCATTACTTTGTAATTAATAGTAATTGAAAAAAATAAAAATGCCTGTTCTCATGGACATTTTTTTCATGACTTTAGAAAGGAATGATATTGTAGTTGCAGTGGTAAAACCAAAATTGTGAGAATTTTCCGATTGTTGACTTGACATCATATAAAATTTTATTCACTGATGCATCATAATACTGATGCAACTTGATGTAAATGTTATGTATGGTGCTTGAACAGTGTGATGTAATTGCTTCTTTGATCAAATTTAATTTTTAAATAACTATAATTGAAACTACAAAATTTTGCATTGGTGGTTTTGACACTGCGGCGACGATATGCACCCCCCAAAATTAATTTCTGGGTATGCCACTGGTTCCTTCCTTCTCAAGGGCAATGATGAAATGCCCTTCAACGATTCTGAAGGGCATCCACGTTTTAGTAACTTTCAAGTCATCAGAAGCTTGTGAAAATTGGTGTTGCTGTGAAACATATTCTGAAGCTTGATATGTTATCAACAAAACAGCAAAAACTGAAATTAAACATACAAGTTACTTAATTCAAAAATTTTGACTGTAGCACTATCCAAATTATGTGGAACAGTCTTAACATTACTGCGGAGGGACTTTTGACTCTCGCAGATGTTTTTGGAAACATGTGTAAAACAGTTAGGTTATGTGAAGAACAACAGTTTCAACACTTTCTGTAAGTGAGTAAGTCATACGTTTCTGTAATATATTTATATGATTTCTATATAACCTACGATACCCACTGCGGAGAGACTCTTCGAACACCCTCCGTATATGATTATGTAAAATTATAGTTTCGAATTTATAGTCCAAAGCAGATTCATCCGGGTCAGATCCAAGTCGGGTCCAATTACGTGACGTCCAGATCCGGGTCCAAAATTTTTGACCCGTTTCTAACTCTGGTTCTAATAGCCACTGAAGCATGGATGGTGTGTTCGTCTTACGGCACTGGCTCTCTTCCTCTCCTGGAGCCAGTGGTCCTACATAAGGAATGATCAACTGTTTATATAGCCTATCGAGTTACTCAGAATGCTCTAAAAAGAGCATTTTTCGACTTTCTCTCGTATGGTTGACAATGCATGTGACTTTTCATGTTAGAGACGTAAGTTCAGTGTGCGTTTTGATTTCATTTAGACTGAGTAGGTACCAAAGGTCATAAGCAGTCGTCCGCCCCTGATTTGGGGACGCTGGTTCCAGGGAGGGGAGTGAGCCAATGCCGAAAGACAAACGTGCCACACACACACATGGCTCGTCGGGATTCGAACCTGGACCCACTTAAACGAACAGTCAAAAGTCAGAGCTAAGACCACTGCACCACTGGGCTGACTATTTAAACTTAAGGTTATACCTTTTCCTCTGAGTTACATAGCATGAAAGCCATTTGCCGGTGGCGAAAATCGAACCAGCATCCTGCTCCGGAGCCGAATGCTTTCCCAATTAAACTACACCGACGAAGTTTATTGCTGCCACTTGCTGTCTTGACACGTGCGTCACCTCTGAGGTAGGTACATCACAGTTATCGCAATTATTTTGATTCAATTTATTTCACTCAAGCACGATCGCATTTTTTAACTGTGTTTGTCCCCATCTGGTCTACATTACGCAAAAATAACATTCCTTCATATCTTTTCGCTATTTTTAGGAAATCGTTCATTCCTTAGGATGGTTTCGACATGCGGCTTTAATGCATCTTGTGGCTACCAACGTATCCATATGGATACGGTTGGTGCTCTGGGAAAGTGCCAAGGACTGGTTAGACGCAACTCATGAAAAGCACAACTCCAGTGTCCTTTGGAAAATAAGAAATACCGACATCAGCATGACGCTTCACACTTTGGAATCGGACAAGAAGTCTTCTGATGTGTCTAAACATATCCCAGTACATGGTGTATACAGTAAGTACAGCAGATGAATGAAAGTTGGTATTTCTATTACATACAGTTACTCAAAAATCCCGTTATTTTTAGTTTTACAGTCGTCTACAAATCCTGATACCCAGAAGCTCCATTCTAAGTGCATGATACTAGCACGAAAAATTTTACTCTTATTAATAATAAAAATAAAAGTAAATGCAGATGATATCGAATTGAAAATACATTTTATTATACATATTTACCTCTAAACATCCGATTTAAAAAATTATTTTACCTTTCGATTCCATTTATGGCGAAGACTATTTTAGGTACAGTCACTTTTTCAAGTAATGCATAGATTTTCCGCTAGGGGCGTAAAAGCAAACTGCGTTTTCTCCGATATCTCTGCTTCTGAAACTCTGGTTTGAAAAATTCTTTCTGCAGCTGATACAGCTCCCGATGGAAAATCTTTTGCATATAATTTCTAATTTTGGTAAAAAACATTTAACTACCAGGGGGCGTAAGTGTTATTTTCTGCTTCTGATGTATTTGCAGTAGAATCTGAGCTTCTAAAATCTCAATTGAAAAAATTCGTTCGTGGGCCGATAACACTCACGTGTCGATAAACTTTTTCGGAGTATTTTCTTCTTAAAATGAAGCATTGTTTCTCAGCCTGGGGAAGTAGATGTGTATCCTATTTTTGTCGACATCTCTGCTACTAAGAGGCCGATTTGGAAGATTATTTCTTGGTTGGAGAGTGTTTCCGCTGTGAAATGTTTCTCATATAATTTAAAATTTTTCTTAAGGTACAAGTCTGCCACAAGAGGACGTAAGTTCAAATTTCCGTTTATAAAAATATCTGCGGGACAAAAACCCAATGGAAAATCTTTTTTCGTCAGATGCGACTAACTATACAAATTCGGTGTGTGAATTTTCTTTCCAAATTAATGCACAATTTCTCCGTTAGGTGGCGCAAACGCTTAATCTGTTTTTCTCAATACCCCTGCTTCTACATATGCGATTAAAAAAAATATTTTAACCTTGTAGAACACGTTAGGTTAGTATATGAAGAGTTTTTTTAGTTACAGTTCTGTCGTTAGGTGGTGTTTGTGTATTTCAGTTTGAAGCTGTATCTCCGCTTCTAAAACCCCTATAGGGAAATTTGTTTTTCACTGTATGCCATTAACTACATTATCCTCTTTAAATAATGCAGAGATTTCCCGCTAGGAAGCGCAAAGGTCGATTTTTTTTTTCTCGCTATCTTTGCTTCTGGGAGACGTATTTGAAAAGTTCTTTTTCCATGCAGAATATTGTTTGCCTATTTTCAACTCTTCCATTGTACAAAATTCTTCCGCTAGAAAGCGTAGTTATATCATGTTGTTGTTTTTTTACATGTATATTTCTTCTTTTAACTGTTCGATTTGAAAATCTCTTTGTTTCTGATACTTTTTGTGCGCCATTTGTTAATCTTCGTAACATGCTTTTTAGCCGCCGGTGGAAAAAAGTAGCAGTTTCTACTTCTGGATGTTTTATCGATTGAAGAAATCCGGTTGATAGTTTTCCTAACCGGTTCCATCAACTTTGATCGATTTAATTCGCGTCAGAAAGGATTCAAAAGACTACAATCGAAAATTCGGTGTCATCTTTCTTCTTTAATTTTATTTTTACTTTAACTAGAAATGTGTTATCAAAGCGAAAACCAGCGGTATCGAAATGAATTACCTCAACACTGAACAAAAATATTACAATGTACTACGACAGGGCTGTTTTATTCACGCACTTGAAATAACTTTCTTGAATATAACAAATGCAATACTAATTTAAAAGCTGCCACGCTTTCCCCTGAAAAGATCATCAAAAAGCAACTCTACAAAAAATCAGAGAGCTGCCAAGTTATGAAGCAGAATTTCTGCTTATCAGGCGTATGTGGTCTATACGCATGCGCCAGCCACTCATTAGCAGTGGAAAGATAACACAGACATCATATAAGGGACTAGATTGGCTGTCTGCTCTGTTGAGCATACGCTTGCGCTTTGACAACCGTGGAGCCACATTGAGCGGGTCAAGATGTTGGAGTGGGGCATATTAAGAAGGGTAATTTGGACTTGGTTATTGCGTAAATCGTGGTAAAAACTTGCTCGCATATAAATCGTACTCTAAGAGACGAAAATATAATTGCGCTTACTTATTTGTCTTGATTCCAATGTTAAAAGAATGTATCTGGGAAGGCATTAGTTCGCAAGATAAATTTAAAATTGGTATTGTATGCAAATACTGAAAATAACTGGAAAACATTTTTACGACTGTAATGAGGCAAATATTTAAAATAATGAAAAATCAAGCGATACATTTGATATCAATAAGTTGCTATTAAATCCAGAAAACTATTAAATTAAACCCGAAAAATAATGGCTTCCACATACTTTACATAGGAAAGTTGAAATGATGTTAATCGTTTTCCTTGCTAGCGGTTACCTGTGCCATTCTGGCTTGTTTATAATTTTGCTCAAAAATATTAATTTTATTAAAGATTTCGATACTTTGTTATTCACTAAGGAAATTTCAGTTTTTAACATTTTAAATTATTTATTAGGACAAGCATGCAACCAAAGGAAGCATTGAATGTTAAGCATTCAGCAACAAAAAATCTCAAAATTATATTATGTCTCAACAAATAAAAAATAGTGTGATTTTTTTTCTCATACAGCACATGACAGAATGCCGTTTCTATTGAATTTAAGCCCTGACCGAATCTGAAATACTGCAATATTTTGCAAGAGCCTTGGCTTTGTAGTTTGCGCTGTGGAATATTATTGTTTTTTCACTTAAATTGTATGACTTCCACCGTTAAATGTGTACTAACCGCTTAGAATATTAATATAAATAACAAATCACAGTACCAAACTCATATTCCGTTGACTTAATAAAGTGCTCTTGCTTAAACGGAGAGCGATGACCCGCTGAAAATGGCGCCTACATTGTTACGCCTCAAGAGCTGGGTGTCCGATCTAGCTTCTTGTATATGATATCTGTGAAAGATAAGCAGAAGCTTTCTGCTATGGCCGCCAGGGAAGAACGAGAGAAGTACGAGGTGAGTGTGCATGCGCCAGGCAATAGTAATGTGCCTTCTGCTTGCCAAGATGACGACGACAAGTGATATAAGAAACAAAAACAGCCAGACGCGCTCTATGCGCAGCGACAACTTGCTCTTAAAGAAGAAAAATTATGTTAAGAGCCGCTGAAATTTTGAGAGCAGAAAGATTGTAATGCAAAATAAATATATGAAGTAGTAAAAGCAGATATTTAAAAAATTGGGACACTGAATTAAAAAAAAAACTGGGTATCAAGAGCTATCCCCGTATATCCACTTGTCTCTCGATTGGCAATATGTTCGTAGCCGCGATACCTGTAACACGTCACGAATTCCTATATTCATCAATATGTTGTGGCGTGGGGCCATTTAACTAAACCTGAATCATAAAAACAGATTAACCGTAAATGCTTCCGCCGATATTATTTGATTTCAACTGTAAGCTGCACCGGGAATTTTTACAGGTGCTCGGTGGCGTACCGAAAAACTCGTCTCCCCCATCCCACCCTCACCCGCCCGGTTTCTGAGTCCCTTTTGCGAAAATTCATTCGTTTTTAATTACTGAAAATTTAAAATTCCATAACTAGGTTTTACGGACGTTTCAATAATTCAAATTCTGTGGAACCTATAATACAAATTCTGTGGAACGTAGAAGTATTTTTCGAAACACCAAAACTATTGCATTTTATAGCGTGTAACACAAATGTGCACGTTGTATCTAAAATGATTGCCCTAATTTTATATCAATAGAAAGTACTACACATCATTTACGCCAAAGTTAATCATATCATGCAAATTTTATTCTTTTTAGAGAACTAAGAACAGCCTCTTTGAAATGCCTCACGATCACACACACACACACACACACACACACACAAAACACGTAGCTGCCGTATGTCTAATGACCTTTTCCGATTTATACGAAAATCTAGAACATAAATAAGCAGTTAAATAAGTAACAGTTAAGAAATGTTGAACTGTTGAACAAAAAAAAAAAAAAAAAAGAAGGTAAAACTACTTAAATTATTTACCACAGAATGATGTAAAAAACGTACTATATATAATGCCACAATGTTTTGCACGCAGTAAATTTTTTTCTCTCGACTCTGTTATACCAGGTGAACATAAGGAACACTTAAAAAGTTTTTCTCTTCTAAAAAATACGATTGCAATCGAATCATCTCTAGCATTACCGCCTTTTTTTTTTTTTTTTTTTTTTTGTTGTTTTTTTTGTTGTTTTTTGTGGCTCGTTCCTTACGGACTGATTAGGTATGTCATACATTCAAAAAATAGTTTCGAAATTTTTCGGTGAAAAAAAAAGGGGGGTTCAAGAATATCTGTAATTGCTTTTGCATTGATTTGCTATCAAAAGTGTTTCTTACTCTTGTAATGTTTTTCTGCTTTGGTTGTCTATAAACTTTAATAACTATCGTTGATATCATCATCATCATCATTGTCAACCATTATCAATCCACTGCTGGACGAAGGTCTCCCCAAGTTTCCTCCACAACGGTCTGTCTTGTGCCAGTCTCCTCCATGTCACCCCTGCATACTTTCGAATTTCATCCACCCATCTCCCATGTGGTCTTCTTCTGGGTCTTTTCTTGTCCCTTGGAATCCAATCTAAAATTTCGGCTGTCCATCGATGATCTGTCCTTCTGGCAGTATGTCCAGCCCATTGCCATTTCAGGGATTTAACTCTGATCATGATGTCTTCCACTCTTCTCATTTTTCGGATCCACGAGTTCCTCTTCTTATCTCTCCTGGTTACCCCAAGCATGCACCTCTCCATGCTTCTTTGAGTTGTCTGGAGCCTTTGTATGTCTCTTTTAGTTAAGGTCCACGTCTCTGCACCATACGTAAGCACTGGAAGGATGCATTGATCAAACACTTTTCTTTTAAGACATAATGGCATATTGCTCTTGAAAATTATGCTGTTTCTTCCAAAAGCTCTCCAGGCAAGTTTTGTACGCCGATTAATTTCTTCATCAATGTGACCCTCACTTGATATCTGCTGTCCAAGATAAACGAACGTGTCTGTTATCTCCAGCTTTTTTCCATCAATCGATAAATCTTCATTTCTTGTAAAAGCATTGAACATCACTTTTGTCTTCTGAAAGTTCATTTTTAATCCCACTTCTTTACTCTTGTCCGCAAGTTCCTGGATCATACTCTGCAGCTCTGATGGGGTAGTTGCAAAAATGACTACGTCATCAGCAAAACGAAGGTGGGTTAGATAATCTCCATTAATCTTTATCCCCTTGTTTTCCCAGCTCAGCGACTGAAAAACACCCTCCAATGTGGCATTGAAGAGCTTCGGAGATATGGTGTCACCTTGTCTCACTCCCTTTCCAATTTTTACGTGTGTTGTATTTTCAAACAGCCTAATCTTTGCACTTGCATTTTCATAGATGTTATTAATAATATTAATGTATGCATCTTCAATACCGCAGGTTTTCAGAGCCATTGTAACTGCTGATGGTTTCACCGAATCAAAGGCTTTTTCATAATCGATAAAAGCCATGCACAATGGAAGTTCATATTCCCTCGCTCTTTCAATTAGTTCTCTCAGCACGTGGATATGATCTATTGTGCTGTAGCCACTCCTGAATCCAGCTTGTTCTCTCGGTTGAGCCATGTCCAGTGTTACCTTCAAGCGGTGTGAAAGAACTTTAGTGAAGATTTTATAAACTACTGATAGGAGGCTGATAGGTCTATAGTTTCCGAGATCCTCAATGTCACCTTTCTTATGTAGCAGGATCATTGTAGCGGTGTTCCAATCCTCAGGAATCTTTCCTTCATTAAGGCATCGAGTGAAAATTTGGGCGAGTACTGTTTCGATTTCTCCACTTGCTTCTTGTATGATGTCTACAGTAATTCCATCTTCTCCTGGAGCTTTTCCTCTCTTCATGTTCTTGATTGCATGTGCAACTTCTGCTGGAAGGACTGGAGGAACTCTGGTACTGGTATCTTTCATGATGTCTGGAGTGCATATATCATCCCTTTCATATAATTTGGAGTAGAAATCTTTCACTCTTGTCAAAATTTCTCCTCTATTTCTTGTTACAGAACCATCTTCTTTTCTCAGTGCCATAATCTGTTTTCTTCCCTTACTGAGATGTCCCTTTGCTATCTTTAGGCTTTGGTTGTTTTCAATTGCTTTCCTCACTAGTTCACAGTTGAATTTCCTTACGTCTTCAGTGATACTTTTTCTTACTGTCTTGCATAGCTCTATATATTCCACTTTGGAAGTCACATCTTTAGTTGTCCTCATCTCTCTTCTTTTTTGCATCAACATTTTGGTTTTTCCTGATAATTTGTTCACATGCAACTTGTTCTTAGACCCAGCTAATTTTGTTGCTGTTTCCATAAGAGCTTTGGTTACTTTTCTGTTAACTTCAGAGATGTCCACTTCTTCCGATGTTAGGCCTTCTAAAGCAGAGAACCTGTTCTTCAGTTCTAACTTGAAGGTATTATGGTGTTTTTTAAGGTTGGTTATGTCAATAGATTTTGTTTGTCTTATGAGCTTGCCACGTTCGAGTTTAGTGTTGAGGTGCATCTTACATCTCACCAATCTATGGTCACTACCTGTGTTGAACTTGTTTAGCACACTGCAGTCTTCTATGACGAATTTTTTGTTACACATAATAAAATCAATTTCACTTGTCGTCCCATTTGGATGTCTCCATGTCCATTTCCTGTGTGGCTTTTTCTTGAAGAAGGAGTTCAAGATGAAAAACCCTTCTGCCTCTGCAAACTCAACGAGAGTATTTCCACGCTGGTTTCTGTTGCCATGACCGAATTTACCTACTGAAGTTTCATTCTGTTGCTGTTGCCCTATTTTTGCATTGAAATCTCCCATAATTATTTTCAAGTGCTGCTTACCTTTATTATTTAGATGACAAATTTCCTCATAAAATTCTTCAATTTCTTCTTCAGGATGACTTGTGGTGGGTGCATAAGTTTGAATAATCTGAGCCTGGTATCTTTTCGAGAGTTGGATAACAAGTCGTGCAGCTCTGTCAGAGGAACTTTCAACTTCTACAACTTTATCCTTCAGTTTCTTGTTTATTATAAATCCAACACCACTAGTTCTGCCAGTATCTGTCCCACGATAGTAGAAGAGATGTCCACTTTTCAGTTCGATGAGATCTTCTCCTTTTCTCCTTACCTCACTTAGCCCCACGATGTCCCACTTGATCCTTTGTAGTTCCTCTTCCAATTCAAGAAGCCTTGAATCAGAAGATAGGGAGCGTCCATTGTAAGTAGCCAAGGTCAGCATCAGATGGCAGCCTAGTCCGGTTCTCCGGGGATTCTTAGCACCCTCTGCCTTCATGTCGCACTGGCCGCTGCCTTGGCCAGGTACATTCCAGCTGCCGGAGACTGAGGGCCAAGATTTAAGTTGTGGAATCATTTTGGAGGGGTTTGGCCATAACTCACCACGCTGGCCAAGCGGGTTGGTGAGTGTGGGATAGAATTTCCTCTAATCCCGATGGTATAGTTATACCGCTATGGGCGGTCGTCAGAGCCCCTTTAGTGGGAACAGGATGCACCACGAGAAGGCGGGGTTGACATTTGTCAAGGAGAGGCTATGATGTTACGCATCACCTGACCTTACATCCCATCGTTGATATATTCATGAATATTTCGTCATTGCAAGATGTCCTAACTTTTGTCACGCTTATATGTAAGCAACGGCAACCTTTCACAGTGCAGGGCCCTGGGCTTGGGTTTTCGGGTGCCCTCCATCTTAAGTTATGTGCACAGTTTGATGAAAGATGGCCTGAAGAAAGAGCTCATTAACCAAACGATAAAAAGTGCTTCATATTATTCTAGTGTTATCACTTTTTTATACTATTCTTCACTTAGCGGGCGAAACTTTATGCATTCTAAAACTTCTGGAGCATTGTTTATAAGCTACGTCCGTGAACAGTCAAGTAATGGAAAACGTTTAATAATTGTTTCACTCATTGGTTTGACTCGGAGGTAAAGATTAAGTCATCATTCTTTTTCTGGGATTCAAAAAACTCCCTTTTTCTTTTAAGAAAAACATACGAGGGGATGCTGAAAAGTTCTTGGCCTAACCCACTTCCTGTAATTATAGCATTATTTTGTCACTGCAGCTCGAAAGAGTCTTCTCTTGTATTGCAAAGTGCCTATTTTGAGACTAATAGCTTTTTTGCAGATGCTTGACGTCCTGAATTGAATCATGTCAATGCAAAGTGTTGAATTTTCGAATGTGGAACTCAGGGCTGTCATGAAATTTCTGTTCCTGCAGAAGAAAACTGCAAAGAAAATCAAGTGTATGACGTAAACATTAAGTGACAAGCGCCCTTCATATTCCACTGTGAAGAAATGGTAAGACAACTTTCAGCGTGGAGACTTTGAGACCGAAGATGCAGCAAGATCTGCGAGGCCTTCAACAGTGACAACAATCGAAATTGTTGATCGTGTTCATGACTTGATTTTGTCAGATCGGCGAATTTCGGCTAAAACAATAGCTGAGGCAGTGGAGATATCCAGGGAACGTGTTGGGTTCATAATTAATGAGCTCTTGGATATGCAGAAGATGTCAACGAAGTGGGTACCCAAATGTTTGAACGCCGATGAGAAACAAAAACGAGTGGACACCTGCAAATCAGTTTTGTAGCATTTTGAGCGATCTGGTGGTAATTGTTTGCAACGACTTGTCACGGTTGATGAAACGTGGTTACATCACAATGATCCAGAGATGAAACAACAGTCACTGCAGTGGTGGCACTCGGGTTCTCCACGGCCGAAGAAATTCAAGACTCAAATGTCTGCAGGAAAGGTCATGGCAACGGTTTTTTTGGGGGATTCGGAAGGTGTTTTAGTGAATGACCATCTCCCGAAGGGCCAAACAATAAATACTGAATACTATTCCAACTTCCTGTGCCGATTAAAGGAAGCGTTGAAAGAAAAAAGGCGAGGAAAACTGCGGAAAGGTGTTTTCTTTTTGCAAGACAATGCGCCGGCTCACAAAGCTGGCACCACAATGGATGTTTTGAGGGCTCTGGGATTTAAGTTCACAGAACATCCACCCTACTCACCAGATTTTACTCCATCGGACTATTTCCTGTTCCCAAACCTTAAAAAAAATTTGAAAGGGAAGCATTTTTCTAATAATCCGGATGTGATATCAACAGCAGAGCAGTATTTGAGTGATCAGACTTCAGATGTTTTTTTCTTTTTTGGAAATGTTAGAGAAACACCAGAAATGCAGTGCCAAGTATGTTGAACTTCGGGACGAATATGTAGAATAGTCTGTAAGTTTAATGGCTCTTGCCCATTTCCTTCATGGTGAGGCCGAGAACTTAGCATCCCCTCCTATAGTATTACTTCTCGCACAGCATTTTTTAATTTGTGTAATGTGAACCATTTTAGGGACCCCCTCTCCAAAATTCAGGGGCCCTAGGCTTGTGTCTCGAATGCTCTGCCGATAATCAGCCCCAAACTGTGAGCGCATATCTACGTTTTTCTTCTCCGCGGGTATACTGAATGTTATAATGAAATCAACTGCTTGGCTTCATAGCGTTTGGCACCACGCATTTCTTATCCCGAACGAGTTCAAAGATTTTAAGAAAATATGCGCTATCATATCTTGTACTGTGTGTGTGGTCTACTACTTCTCATTTTAATATTGTAATGTTTTATTTTTCCAGTTGCAAAACAATGCTATTGGGGCGAAGCTGAAGAAGGAAACACAGAGGATCTGATTGCCCTTCACCTCTGTTTGCAGAACTCAACGATTGGAGCCATCTGGGAACAAGCAATGCCTTACGTCTACCCTTTCATTATTCAATACAGTCTAGTAGCAGCAGGCGTGATCTACATTATTTGGTCCAATCTGGAAACATCTCGCTCTAAGTTACGACAAATGACAGCTGTCTCTGTCTATGGCGACGACCATCGGGAACAACAAATGAATTGTGCTGGCTCTACCAGAGGTCTTTTCCTTGGATTGATTGTGCTGGTGGCAGGCATCATTTGTTTAATTCTTTTTTTCGTACTGGCCAAAGATAAAAGTTTCAATGTACTTTTCCTCATCACATCGCTACGTTGTGGAATACTCGGGATATCAGCTTTAGCTGCTGCTCTGGGTATCATGCAAATTAGAAAAATGAAGAGCAAAACAAAGCGCCAACGTCGGCTGATGGAAATGCTCCAGAGAACTGGAATGCTTGCTGTGTATGTGTTCGGAATCTGCAGTATGATTGTTGGTGGTATAGCAATTACGAAGACACCGCATCTTCTGTTGTTTTTGGATGGAATGCTGATGGTGATACAGGCCTGTCTGCAATCCCTGTTTATACACCAAGTTTCTAAGAAGAGACTTGGGCCCTCAAACATGGATGATAAGCCAGGAAGACAGGTCGTCATCTTCCTTGTGTTCAGTAACATGGTCCTGTGGTTACTGGAATCTTTCACAACACAAAGTCCGGAAAGCACTCTTTTGCAGATAAAGTTCTTCGGGGCCATAGCTTGGCCGGTTATATCGAGATTCGTAATGCCCCTGGTGATATTCTACAGATTTCACTCGGCAGTGGCTCTGATGGAGGCCTGGAAAAAATCATATAAAATCAAGCACAACTAAAAACTACTGTGGTCTACCTATTTTACAGACCTGCTGAGATTAACTGAACAGACAGTTTAAGTAGCATATACCACAACTCCTCATTGACTCATCTAATACCAAAAAATATTCTACTGTACATATAAAGTTGAAATTTTAGATAGTTTATTGCAGTCAAAAAATAGAGAAAATCATTTCTTGCTTACGTAGGTTGCTGCAGATAAAGATGCTTCAATGTTTTCTGCTTTTTTTTTTATTTTATATTAGAAATCTTACTGTTTCCTACTATATTTACAGTAAATGCGACTTAAATCTAGCTTGTTCATATTACGCGTTAATATCTAGTTTCATACTGCTGCATTTGTCTCAACTTTCCGACATCAACGCCAGATAGTAGCTGGAAGATTTATATTATAATTTAGCTTTCTGCATAATGTTATGGAGATCACTACCTGGGAGTTTTCACTTTGAGAATCCATTACACTAATTATCAAATAATGTGCTTTTACTGCAGTAAATAAACCTACGGCAATGTTTCGAATTCCCATTAAACTGAAATCTATGAAAGTAGGCAAAATCGAGTTATGTTAGTTTTGATAATCTCCACACTTCCTGCAAATGAAGATAAACTGAACATTAGCAATATACTTTGTACATTTTTTTTTCAACATGTAGTCAGCTTAACTGCTAATTGTACCTGTTCGTGTCAATCACTGTTATTGTTTTGTTTTGTTTTTTATACTTTTTGTCCGGTTTTCTTATCTGAAGCATCAACACTGAAAGAAAATGGGCTGCACAAATGAGCAAGTTTTGTATTTCTTTTCTGACAAAACAGTCGCCAACTAACCGGGTTCTGGTAAAGGTAGTTTCAATGCAGTATCTATTAAAAATGTATTTGTAGCCCAAGACTTTTTTTTTCTTCGGAGGTTTAACGATCGCCATGAGCAACCTCTTGTGTAGTTGCCCAACCCTAATTTCGGGTCACTGGTCCCAGGAAAAGGAGAGACAGCCAGCGCCGTAAAACAAACACATCTATGCCTCACCAGGACTCGAACCCAGCTCAGAGTATACAAAAAATCTACGCCTCTGGCCACTTGTCCATTGTGGAAGGTAGTCTCGTTTCTCAGTTTCTTCCAAACTCTAGCTAAGAGAGAACCACCACTGAAGAGAGTAATTAGTTTTGGCAGCCCAGGTGGTGGAAAAGGTAATCGAAGTAGTCGAGGGTTTCAGCACAACCATCTAGATATCATCAGACCTAGCATTGCTTCGAGTCATGACTAGCGGCTAAAATCTCTGAGACAACTGGTTGGATTTTAATTTCCCTGTACATACTGACATTCAATGTTAGCAATTTTTGCTGACAGCTGATAGGTCAAGAAGCCATCACCTAAGTCCGTTGATAACTAGACGGCTGGGGTTAGAGTCCTGGGATAGGAATGTGTCATCTCCCTTTCCCAGAACCACTGGCCCTAAATCAGGGATGAGTAACTGCATTTAGCCCTAGAAGCTCAGAGTGGTCGTTACCTCGTCGCCCCCCCTCCCCAATAAAAAGTTAAGAAAAAGTTTTTCCGGGCGTAGTACCATCCTTAGGCACTGCTATTATCACTTGAAGACTGCCAGAATTCCCCCTTGCACTTACGCCTTCTCTCAAGCGAGACCAGTATCTAACGTGCTCGCGTAGACCGGCGCTGGCGGGCATTATGAGTACCTAAACAAGGAAAATGTAACGAGATGAAATAATCACTGAACTGCATAAAAGTGTGTTCCGGATTTAAGCCCAAATTTTTAATGCTACTTAGAAAATTAAAACAATGTTCCGGGTACAATTTGGAGGCAGGAAATAAAACACCCTGTAACCAATTTTGATATTCAATTCTTGGTGTAACAAAGCAGGTTTTACAATCTCTGAGAAATATTTAAATGAAAAAAAAAGATGGTAGCCAAATACCACCACTTAGGATCAGCGAAAGAAATTCTACATTCATTTTTTTAAGCTTTAAATGTGAAACGCCAATTTCATACTTTTTAAATGTAATGAAAATATACTTATAAAATACATGCCTTTTAAAAAGTGTAACTTCCCACGAAAGGCAAAAACTCCTAATTCAAACATGCCATTTCATACACTTTCCATCCCATAATATGTATTTAACAAAACAAACTGTTCTACACTATTCAGTTCAAAACTGACAATTTTCAAGACAGTATCTAGAAGAGGACTCTTGCATTCAAGTTTTAATAGACTAGTGTTTATCACCAGCAATACATACAAGTTAATCTGTAGCCTCCTCCTCACATAACAACATCGATAACAGAGCAAGAGACAGCTCAATGCATCTCTACACCAACTCGTTTCATTGTTTTGCAAATTACAAATTAGATTCAAAATTAGGTTTACTCCAATCAGATAGCACGATGGTTAAGCAGAAACGGCATAGACAGCAAGAAATGTTTAACGGGATTTCTCTTCTGTGTTTGTTTACAGGCTGAATGAATCTTGGAGAGACAAGCTGCTCTCTGACACACTTTACTCAACATCCTCTTATTAAGTTTAAGGTATCCAAATATCTCACAATTTCCCCAAATTTATTGCAGCTGTCATTTGCCATCTTTAACATATTTAGTCATTAGTCAAATGTCTACCTCCATCATCTGAGAGAACATTTACATGCACTTTTCTGCTATGATCACTGGGAATTAATTTCATATGCATACTGGTATGAAATGTCTCCTTTCAGAGAACATTTACAAATACATTTATAAACTAGTTCCTCTCTTGTTACAAATGTTTGAAGTGAATTCCACAAGTATTTAACTACTTGAGAAATTTTCTCGTGAAGTGACCACCATTCTTAATTTCCTTTTCTTCAAGTAGTTGTTTGAGATAGTAAAAATGATTGAACATTAACAAACTGGTCATTTTTTCCCTAGTGTATTTAGTATGACTTCATATAGCCATCTACTGCACTCAATTTTTACAAATGAGCAACCTATAAAAAATATGCTATTACTTCAGGTTTTCCAAAGAACAGATTTTTTTCTTCTTTGGCTGAGAAATTAGCATTCATTTTTATTTTTGAACTGCTGTGATTTTGTAAAGCCTGACTATGGTTCAGTGCAATAGACTTCAGAGCAATATTTTTCCAGTTAAGGATTTAAAAATACAATTCTTGTGCCTAATTTTGAAATCATGCATAGTTGTGTATTTTTCATTCATTGCTCTGATTATCTTGTTGTATTCTCTGTTTTGTTATTTGATATATTACATATGTATTTGACCACTGAGAATATTTGTATTGTTAAGAATAAATATCTTTTTTCTCAAATGTCTTTTTTAAAACCTACTTCAGGCACCAAAGCTCACAGAAAATTACATCCAATGACTAACAAATGACATACAAGATGACTTTTAATTCGGTTATAATTCACGAATTAACCAAGTCATTAGAAAGATCGCAAGTACATGAAGACGCAATACAAAGGCACAAAGAAAAAGAGAAACAATGCATAGAGCAGGTAGGAATCTCAACCAGATACAAGTTTCAAAAGGTAATTTTATAATCCCAACTGAATTTTGAGATTAGGAAAATTTGTTTCCACTGAACATTTTTCATTTGTATACAGCAAGACTGACAATCTGAACTATTAAATAATGGAAACATCTCAGATTTGAAAACCCAATCTGACTGGGCAGAATGTTTTCCAGAACAACTGAATAATGCTAGAAATAGCAAAATAGTGCTTCAATTAACGGTTTTTTTTTGGTTTTTTTTTGATTGGAGGTTTAACGACCACCGTGAGCAACTCAATGGGCTATAAGCAGTCGCCCGTCCCTAATTTAGGGTCACTGGTTCCAGGGAAGGGAGAGAGCCAATGCCGTAAGACAAACACAACATCCATGCCTCACCGGGATTCGAACCCGGACCCCGTTCGGACGAATGATCAGAGGCCATCGCTTAGACCACTGCGCCACCGGGGCGGCCAATTAACGGTTGCACATGTAGTTTATCTTTCACAGTGATTCAATGCTTATTGCTTAATGTACTAATATTTCTCTTGATCTATTTTAATGACCAACACACACACCACACCACAAAAAAAGTAGCAAAAAAGCCACAACATGGTTCTCAGGAAGCACCTAAAATAGATTTAAAAAAAAAAAGGACAACCACAAAATCTTTATAAACAGGGAAAAAAACTTCATTTCAGTTTCATATACGGTGGAACTCTAATAAAACTTCCTTCATGGGGCTTAAAAAATAATGGGCAATATAGGCAATGGCTGTTACGTAGTGCGATCAAAAAGTTCCGAGACTAGGTACGTAGCACGTCAACAGATGACACTACGCGGATGCGCGAGCAGCGGTCGAGGGCAGTGACTTTCGTGAGTCATTGTGCCGAGTGGCATTGTTCGGTGAACATCGGGAGCTGTGCTACACGATATTTGGTGACCACGTGCAGAACACAACTTCGATTTCGTTATGGACTGCAAACAAGAGCAGCAAGTGAACATCAAATTCTGCGTCAAACTCGGTAAATTGGGAACGGAGACGCATGATATGTTGCGGCAAGCTTATTGCAATGAAGCAATGAGTTGTGCGAGGAGTTTTGAGTGGCACTCGCGCTTCAAGAGCAGCAGAACGGCACTGGAAGACGACGAGAGGTCAGAGCGACCGTCCACGAAAAAAAAATCCGAAAATGCTGTGGACAAAATTAGGGAACTGGTGTATGAGGATCGTCGGAGAACCATTCAAGACATTGCTACCATCGTCAATGTGTCATACAGAACATGCACCGCATTGCTGCAAAGTTTGTGCCAAAGATTCTGCACCCCGAACAGAAGTTGTTGCGTGTCGAACTCTGTCGAGATCTTCGTCAGCAGGTGGTGAAGGTTGTTTTGCAGCCGCAACAGCATGACTACCCATCCTCGCCAGATTTGGCCCCCTGCGACTTCTTCCTGTTCCCGAAGATGAAGCTCAAAGGTCGCCGTTTTGAAACCGTGGACGAGATCCAGCGCGAATCGCAGGCGGTGCTTGACACAATTCGCGAACAGGACTTCCAGGGAGCGTTCCAACAGTGACATCGCTGCCCAAGGAAACTACTTTGAGGGAGATCATAGACAGACTTAGTAAGTGCTTTGTTGTATATCGGCCTAGTCTCGGAACTTTTTGATCGGACCTCGTATAAACGATCTCAAGTAATACTGAAAAAAATTTCATACTTTAATATTTTTGTATCTAGTAAAAATAACTTACGTACTTTTTGTACAGCTGGAGTAAGGCATTAATCTAACAGTTGTACCGTAAATATACAAATATGTATTTTTACTTAAGTACTGTACGTAGTAATTAATACGCATGCGCACATAATTTGTCAATTTAATCTGAGATATTAAACAGAAAGTGGTCATGGCAGGAAAAGGCTGAACTTTTCCCACATAGGAATATGCAAAAATAAGTAACCTTTCAGCATTTATTAACTACCCTAAGCACCATATATGCATACGTAAAAGCCATAAAATTGTCTAACATTTCTATAGGAACCAATAAGAATTTTATTTTAGTCAATGTGCTTTCACCAAACTAATAATGTCAATCCCATATTTATACTGAGCTACTTACACTTTAAATGATTGAAATAGCCGGGAAGCCCCACTTACTGCCTCCGCAGTTGGCATGCTGCAGCCAATCACAGTCAAGTTCTCCAGCCCAGATGTCTCTGGGCTGGAGAACTTGATACTGGCACAAAAAATGCATAGATCTCAGAAACTCCCTTCTTGATACTGGCACTAGATCTGCATAGATCTCAGGAACTCCCCAGACAACTTCCAAAAGACGGAATTCCGCCTTTTGGCGAAACTCTTTCACCCCTGTAAAAACACTACATGCAGCAATTACTTAAAGAAATCGTGAATTGTCAGTTGCTGCACATTTTTTAGTTTCATTTTTTGCATAGTTCTTTCTTTTGAATATACATGAAAGAGAAAGTATTTATCTTCCACAAAATTCGTTATGAAAAATTGTTGTAGTATTGCAATTGATTCTAAAGCCCTCACACAAGAAATGTATTGCACTTCGTTCTCTTCATCATCCGTTTCATTTTCCTCTCCATCATCTGGATTATTCCGAGTGATAACTGAAGGTAAGATATCATTGTCGAAAGAAGCTTCACTAGAGAGCAGATTTCCGTCAACAATTTCAAACTCTTCCAATATGAATGCACTCTCTTTGGCAAGAGAGATCGTTTTTTTCTTTTTCAACCCATTTTGATAGTGGAAAATTATCTTCATCATCAGATAATCTTCCACAATCAAAATATTGTTGAAAAGCCAGCATGTCAAAAACAATTTCTAGTGGTTTGCTGTTATATGACCCCAAGCTTTATCAATCATTTTAATTGCATCGAACACAAAAAGTATTTGACACATTTTTCTCCAGGCTTTCAATTATTATCTTCAGTACCACAAGTTTCCGAAAGTGCGATTTGAATGACACCCTGGTCCATCGGCTGGAAAACTGATATTGAATTCGGAGGAAGGAACAGTAATTTTGCATTAGTCAGGTTGTGAACTGTCGGATGAGCTGAGCACTTGTCAATCAGCAGCAAGAGATTCGCCTCTTTTTTCGCCTCAGTTCAATATCCCACTTCCTCGATGCCTTCTCAAAAATTTCTGAAGTCATCCAGGTTTTTGTGTTAGCAAAGT
This sequence comes from Macrothele yani, assembly GCA_039090855.1. Classification (NCBI taxonomy): domain Eukaryota; kingdom Metazoa; phylum Arthropoda; class Arachnida; order Araneae; family Macrothelidae; genus Macrothele; species Macrothele yani. The sequence goes on along the minus strand of CM077011.1, from coordinate 10,787,261 downwards.
ATTCAACAGGGAGTGATCTGACATTTTTGAAGCACCTGGGTGATTGTGACTTGACTATAACAAGAAGTTTTCTTTTATCCGTCACGTTCATATTTGCACATATCACTAGTCAGTCTTTCCTTAGAGCATTTTTTCTCCTCTAAATGTTAGCGTCTTGTCTAAAGTTAATAGGTTAAAAATCCCTACTTCGTCTGCGTTATAGGTATCTCCCTCTTTGTAAGTCCTACTTACTTCAGGTCAAACTTTATTAAGCCAGTCAGTTGTGATGCGTTCATTTACATTGCCTGCCTCACCACTCACTTTCCCCAAAACAAATGTTGTGCCTTGTTTTAAACCTGTCCAGCCGACCATTGGTACACATGAAATCGCTGTATCCCAAATCTTTAGGGAAAGTTCTGCCTTAGCTTTTAAAATTGGGCCACTGCTGGGAATATTCGGAGCCCTTTCACTTTAAATCATGCAAGAAGAATGTGATCATCAGTCTTTTCACACAGTTAATTTTTTTTAGATTGCATCCCATTTTGCTCAAATGCCTTCATTGTGTTTTCTGTGTTCTTCCAGATTGTGGCTACAGTTGAAGAGGGCATTTCTAACTGTTTTAATACAGTATAACTGCATTAGAAAATCCTTTTTCTAGATCCCGAATAATAAAAACTTTCTCCTCAATCGAAAACACTTTCCTTTTTTTTCGACGTCATAATAGCAGCTAACGTCATGTTAGATAAAAGTTTTGTTGTATCAAAATGGTTAGTACCTGAACTGCTGGTTTGCGTATCCAAGTCAAATTTGTACATGCGAGAACGAGATTAGAACAGAAAAGACGTTTCTTGTTTGAGTAAAATTGGGTTGAATTGCTCAAAAGAAAAAAATGTCGCCTTCCATGGCTACTAAGCCCTGCACCCCATCAAGCTTTGAGGCAACCTTTAGGCTGTTGTTAAAGGTGACCTTGGTCAGCGGATGTGTGCGAGCTTAAAGTGCCCCCTCCCCACCACAATTTTCTTGCCCTTAGCTGATGGCGAGTTTTGTAGCCTGTTTCGTTGAGGAGGGACAGGACTGAAGGAGCAAATGTTCTCCATAGATGTAAGCCCCAAATTCTATTTCTCCCTTGCTGAAGCAAAGTGCACTGAACTGAAAAAAGCTCATTCTTTTTCTCTAGCAGTGCATTCTATGAAAAAGGTGAAAACTGTGTATTTCTGTTGTCTGTGTGATACTACATTCAATTTCAAAAAAGTAATTTTACACTTGAGATGACCATTATAGGCGGGTTTGACTTTATTTTTTGATTGGAGGTTTAACGACCACCGTGAGCAACTCAATGGGCTATAAGCAGTCGCCCGTCCCTAATTTAGGGTCACTGGTTCCAGGGAAGGGAGAGAGCCAGTGCCGTAAGACAAACACAACATCCATGCCTCACCGGGATTCGAACCCGGACCCCTTACGGACGAATGATCAGAGGTCATCACTTAGACCACTGCGCCACCGGGGCGGCTCACTGACTTTATTTCCATCTTCGTTACAACACAGTTCATTTATCATTAGGTTAAAGGTAATTTTGCTGGGACCAACGCTTCTTGGCTGTTAAAGCCGGGCTCTCGTTATAAGCAAGTTCTACTGTTTATGAAAATAACAAAAGAACCCCAACTTCACCACTTTTAAAACATTTTTATCCACTTCTCGAACTTTGCCCAACATATGAAAATTAAACTGCTAAACAAACCAGACATGAGGGAGAAAGGAATTTGAAAGAAAACTAATAATGGAAAAAAAAAAAAAAAAAAAAAAAGGTAGAAGCATTAAATTTATAAGACAACATAAGAGATCTATCTGCACATTGTTCAATGAAGAAGCCACCTCATATCCCTCTCAAACCTCTGGAAAAGTTAAAATTAAACATTGACTGAGCACTAATAAATTACTTAGCACTGAAGTTCCCCTATCCAGCGTGTATGTATGAGCAGGGTGGAGGGCAGAAGTGAGACATGAAAATCATTCAATTTCCAATTCAACCACACAGTATCTAGGAAGAGATAAAAAGGCAAATATGGAATGACTAAATCATATGCTTCAGGTAAATTCTGAAAAGCTGCAAAATAGTGTTTTGGTCAATATATTTCATGTGATTCTATCATAAAGTTTGTTTTGGTATTAATATTGCTCAGAAATTTTAGATGACTAGCCAATACTGTCCTCATTCCTATCAGCAAATGGACATATCTCTATACATTTGGATTGTAGACATGCACATATCAACTGGTCTACCTGCTATACTGCAACAATGTGTACTGTAATGCTAGAATACAAATTGGCAGCCATGATTCCAAAATGGTACCCAACTCATGTTTGTCACAATGGAAGATGCCAAATGCATGTCAGTACAGTTACATTGCTGCATTCATTAGAAGGGGTTATTGAATAAATGGTAACTGCAACAAAGATTTTACAACTGTGGCTGCAATTACGGGCATTTCATCACAGCCCAGATTGTAGGCAACAGACTGGGCTGCTACCAGGAGTCTACGTTTTCTGACAGGTCCTGAATCTTGCTATCTGCAGCCAAGATTGTTGCACTCATGATGCCTGGAAAGAATATAAACAGAGAGGGTGGTTTTAAGTTTCATTTACAAGCACCATACTGTTTACCAACAGGGCTTCCTAATTTGTTGTGACAGTTACAAGTCCCATCTAGTACTCCCAACAGAGACTGAGATAATGTGGTGATAAGTCAACACTTTCCTACACACAGCTGCTCTACTATACAGGGTGATCAGAATCGACCGCACAATAAACTTACCGGACGATTCCTCATGGAGAAAGAAGCCGAAAATCGTTGTCCCATCGGACGTCGCATTCCGGAGATATAAGCGCCGAAAGTTCGTCACGTCACATCCGGTAAGAATACAGACATTAGAAATAACTTACCAAATCACTTTGACAAAAGACATGTAATTTATTGATGTGTACCACTACAACACAAATGATAAAACACATGGATTCGTGTCAGATTACACGTGTTCAAAATTACCACCTTGTAGTGCGGAACAGGCGGCAGCCCGCCAGAGGAACAGACATCTGCACGCGTTGCAGCATAGCAGGCCGCCCCAGTGGCGCAGTGGTCTAAGCGATGGCCTCTGATCATTCGTCCGAAAGGGGTCCGGGTTCGAATCCCGGTCAGGCATGGATGTTGTGTGTCTCTTACGGCACTGGCTCTCTCCCTTCCCTGGAACCAGTGACCCTAAATTAGGGACGGGCGACTGCTTATAGCCCATTGAGTTGCTCACGGCGGTCGTTAAACCTACAAACAAACAAACAAAGCAGCATAGCAGGGGTTACAGTTGTGAGGGCCGCGTGTAAGGTGGCCACTAGGCCGTGCAGACTGTCAATATACCATTTTTTTAGATGATCACAGAGGAAGAAGTCCAATGGGTTAAGACCCGGGGATCTAGTGGGCCATGCGACAGCACCACCACGGCCAAGCAATCGACCGGGATATTCTGTATCCAGCCACTGGCGAACATTTGCAGCGTAATGCGCCGGTGCTCCATCATGCTGGAACCATAGATGGCTGAGAACAGCCAACGGTATGTTTCCCAGTAAGCCCGGCAGAACATCACGTAGGAACGCCATGTAGTTGACAGCTGTGACACGTTCGGGAAAAAGATATGGTCCCACTAGGATATCGCCCACAATACCACACCAGATATTAACACCCTACCGGATCGGACCTAGTGAGCGTGTTCATGCGGATTGTCCAATGCCCAAACATGACTATTATGGGTGTTGCAGATACCCTGCCGTGTAAATCTTGCTTCATCAGTCCACAAGTCCGGCGATGAAACCATTATCGGCAGCGTGTTGCTGTAGCAGCCACTCACAGTATGCCTGTCTTCGAGGATAATCCTGTGGTAACAGGCCTTGCACCAGTGTGATGTGATATGGATGCAGGTCTTCGTCGTGTAGAGCGGCAAGTACGGTACTTTGGTGCCCACCGAACTGTCGTTGGCTCCTCCTCTATGAATTTTAGTATAGCGTCCTCGAGGGATGATGTTCTCACAGATGGCCCAGCGCCACTGTCTACACTTGGACGTGGTGCGACATTGCCTGTGTCGCACATTCGAGCATCAAGTCGCAGTATAACCTGGGCGTCCGGGTGCCTCAGTACTGAGTATCGCTCGCTGTAGGCCCTTGCGGCACGCAATGCTGAACCATGGCATTCCCCCAATAGGAGATACATGTCACAATACTCTCTAACTGTACGACATATCGCTACCCACACTACTGTCAAATGTACCAACACAGTATGAGCTTATCTGCTACCGTCGCCAACCCTTTTTATCCCTACCTGCCGTATCGCGCATGCGTATAACTGACGGTTTCACGCCACCACGTCCTTCGAAATTGCATACCTACCCCGTGCCACATTTTTAAGTGTCGATTGCTTTTTTTTTAATTGGAAGTTTAACGGCTACCGTGAGCAACTCAGTGGGCTATAAGTAGTTGCCAGTCTTGAATTTAGGACCACTGGTTCCAGGGAAGGAAGAGAGTCACTGCCGTAGGACAAACACAACATCCATGCTTCACGGGATTCGAACCCGGACCCCTTTCGGACAAATGATACGAAGCCATCGCCTTAGACCACTGCGCCACCCGGCTTGATTGCCTTGTGATACGTGCGTCTGTATAACTATCACGTCGCTCTTCAACGAGTACGTGCATTACCGGATGATACGTCACGAAACTTTCGGCGCGTATTTCATCGGAATGCAACGTCCTATCGGGCAACGGTTTTCGGCTTTTCTCTTCACAAAGAATCGTCCGTTAAGTTTATTGTTCGGTCGATTCTGGTCATCCTGTATATTCATAAATGACATCTTCCAGCAAGATAATGTTTGCTCACATATTGCAACCATCATAAAGCTATAGTATGAAATGTTGGCAGTCAAAATGCTGATAGGTTCAAAAAAATAAAAATGTCAGTCACAATGCCATACTTTAATTTTTTTTCAAATATTTCTTTTTCACTTTATTTTATTTTAGGTGTTTCATATGCATGCTAGAATCTATCATCTTCGCCATGCCCCTGTCGTTCAATGGATATTCACGAAATTTTACACACAAGGTTTCTCTGAGTGAACATACATTCAACCAAAACATCTGGATTCAACTTGTATTTTTGGAACCGAAAAGACAGAATTGGGGCACATAATTACATTAGGAGAGGGTGTAGAGGACTTTAAAATACATGAGGCACAATGCTCTAGACCTTATTGTTCAATAGATCTTCACAAAATTTAATAGCGGCTGGGTTCCACATTGAGAAAAGTGCTAGGTTATTCAATAGCACCAGATTACATAACATGCAGAAAGGACAGTTTCAAGGCCACTTCATAACACTACAAGCAAAACAGTGAATGCAATTATGATCCCATTTTGGGGGTGAGTATTTCCATGTGAATCCTTACTCTTGGTCATGGCCAGATATCTTGGCAGTGGCCGATCCCCATGCACACACAGGCTCACGACAAAATCAAGGAACAGACAAAACTAACAAGGGTTGTCCTTAAGTATATAAATTTTGAAATAGCTGATGTAAGTGCTAAAAAAAAGAATTTAGAAACAGCACACCTAAATGTTACTAATTTCATCTAGGAAAGAATTTTTACAAAAATATTCTTTCTTCTGATTTAGCAACATAATGTGGAAAAAACAGCAAGTTTGCTGTCAAAGAGAGAAATTTGGAAGCACTGACATTTCTTCCACCTGATGACATCTCAGCTGCTTTTGAAGTAAAGTAACTTTTTATCTAAACATGCAGCACCAGTAATTTGATGGTTTGAAGAAAATTAAACTGTTGGAAGACATTGCAGGAGGGAAAAAAATCATTTGAGCGAAAGTTTTCTGCTTTTTTTACACCTCCTATTTGGTCAGAAAATGAAAACAATTTACTTGGTTTACCTAGAACAAAAAACAAACTTGAAGAATGGCACAGTTGCTGGAATACTATTTTAGGAGAGAAAAAGCTGCAAATGTATAACATAATCAGTGCAGTGCAAAACAGCAAATAACAACCATGGCTAAAATTCAGAAAATGATAAAGCACAGATTCTATCAAATCCACTCAGAAAAGAAATACTAGCTAACTTCTTTGGCTCCACGAAACATTGTTAAGTGCTAGAATTTTTACAAGGTATTGCTTATAATTCAACCCTTTGCTAAATTGTACTTGTATTTTTCATGAATGCAATTCTATTGAGGTTACACAAGGTGTCTACTGATTTCCAATGAACCAAATTCATGACTTTTCATGACATCTTCAGTTAAATTCATGACCTCAACAATGCATGGCACAATGAAAACCATTCTATACTCATAATCTAGTACCCTTGGCTTGAGATCCCAGGTTATTTTTTATTTTTACAAACACTGAAATTAATTCCATGCGACAATAGTTTAAGCAAAACTGATGTGTCTATAGCTGATGTGTATATAATATCATTGCTGCTAAAATGGCTATACGGTGGGGGGGGGTATGAACCCCTACCTGAAAGCCAGTTGAGATGAAAGCTGAATGTAATTCTTGTCACTAAAATTGCTTAACATGAATAATGTAATTATGTATGACTTGCACTATGCCATTTACCAAATTATGTGTGTTTAAAGAAATAAAAACATGCAACTCTCCTCTAGGATTGGGTATGGCTATTTTCAAAAATATTTATCATTATATCTATTAATACACAAATTCTTTTAACATGGTAATGCCATAAAAACTTACAAGTTTTTATTAAGGCAATAATAAAAACTATGAATGTACAAAATTTATGGAGACTGAAATTTCAGTTATAGACTCAGTGTTTAAGTATCTTAGCTAAACTTGTTATCTCAGAATTTAGAACTTCAGCTTCTTCTTTTGCCTTTTCTATAAGCTTTCTTTCCTTATCTTTGAGCTCTTTTAGTTCTTGAACTGCTCTCCTTTTACGATTGGCCACTTCATCTTCGTCAGATTTCTTTTTTAAGGCTTCTACTCTTTTTGATGATGCATTTTTGACAGCTAATATAATTGATTTTGTGATGTCCACATTCAGTTCTTTCTCACTATTAGCTAAACCACCTAATGATTGTATTGCACTGTAAACACTTCTGTCTGCAACAACTGCATCTTCCTTCTAAGTTTTCAATTAAAAGTTCTTTGTTAACAGAAAAGCTTCTTTCAACTGCAACATTGCCATGAAACATGCATAGCAGCTTCTGTAAGAACTTGATAAAGTCATGGTTTGCACTTTGTAGTAAATTCATCAAGTGATCCAGTTTGTCCACCTTAGGATTGAACTGTTTCAGCTGTTTTTTAAAAGATTCAGAAAATTGCAAATATTCCCTCTTCGCAACATCAGCTTTTGATGAAGCCATATGTTTTTTTTATATATATATATATGTCATGTGGCATCAACTACATATGGGTTTATAAGGGTGCCGGCTCGTGTTTTCTTCTAGGTGTGCAAACTTGTCTTCATTCAGGTGCTGATACAAAAAAAAAAAAAAAAACAATTCATGACCACTAACTCAATTTCATGACGTTTTTCGTGACTTTCATGACCAGTAGACACCATGTTACAAGAATGTAAAACACAATATAAAATTTAAAAAGATAACAAAAATTTCAAAATATGCCCAAAATACAACAAAATGTCAAAATATAATCCAAAATGTAAAAACAAATAAATGCAACACACTATCAAAAAGTCAAAAATTAACAAAAATGTGAAATGCTGTATAAAATATACAAAATAAAATGCCAAAAACATATTAATCAATGCTGTCAAAAACATAATAGAAAAATAAACTTCATGAAAACTCAATAAAAATGTTGAACTTAAATAAAAGTGAAGAAAAAGAAAATGTACATTTCACTGTTTACTATGGACATTTTGAACCTGTGGACATTTGTCAAAATGTATAATCCAAAAGGGCACAAACAGTCAAAAACATAAAAATGTAAAATGCTATGTAAGAATGTCAAATACAAAATTGCCTCCAAAATAATAAATGTTGTCAAAAAGCTCAAAAAAAAAAAAATGTCAAAAATATAACAGAAATGTAACATTTATGAAAACTATGTCAAAACTGAAATAAAAGGGAAAACATTGCTACTATAGATATTTTGACCTTATCAACATTTCAACTGTATACATTTTAACCATCGACTTTACGAGCAGCAACAATAAAATTCCTGTCAACAATACATCTGAAAGCATCCACGGTCTGCACAAACTCCAGATTTCTTACCATTGAATGTGCAAAGGACATTAATAGATACTGCTGACAAGCAGCTCCTCAATTGGTTGGGAAAATAGTTGTAACATGGAAACAAGGAAAGTGTAAAAAATCCTTCAGGGCATCATTAGATATCTGTATGGCTCTATTCAATGAGTGTCAGTCATTGTATAGTGAACCATGGTAGTTATTGGGTTGAGGCAAATTAATGTCCACTTTCAATGAGTGGACATGTTCAACCCTTCCAGAATGTTGTTGTCCAGCAATGCCACAAGGTCGGTATGTATCTGGTGTACGCATTATGTGCTTCATTTCGTGACACAGTTCAACAAGTGCACAATTGTGCATAAGTTTTCTGTATGAGTTCAAACTAGGGCAATCCATAGACGTGGTGGCTTGAAACATTAATGCAATATTTGGGCAGGATACTGCAAATGAATGCACCACAAGCCAACAGTTCACCAAATTTCAAACACATCTTGTGGTTGTCCACTAGCAGCTGTAGGAGGAATTGAAGAGTATTGTGAAAGCTGACCCCCCCCCCCTTTTCAGCATTTAATGACTACCATAAGCAACCTGATGGTTATGCGGTCGTCCGTCCCTAATCTAAGATCACTGGCTCCAGGGAAGGTAGACAACCAGTACTGTAAGACAAACACACCATCCGTTCCTCACTCGGGATTCAAACCCAGGCCCATCTCGGACAACTGGTCAGGAGTCAGTGCTTAGACCACTGTGCAACTGGGACAGCAGCTGACCCTTGGCAAAGTGAGAGATCACAGCATAGGTTCACATACATCAGTTGGCGATTGCTGGAAACCCTGGAAAAGATGAAAAAGCTGGGTGCCACATGAATTGACGGAAGCCAATAAACATGTCATTTGAAGGTGTGCATTTCCCTCCTTGCCAAGCACAGATAGGAAAGATTTACTGTAACCTGTAACAAAAAGAGAGTCCTCTACAACAACTGTAAGTGATCAGCACAGTGGTTGGATACCATGGAGTCACCTAAACAGTGTTACACCCCTACATCCAGAGAAAAGTACTGGCTCTTTGGTTACTAATATCTTGATCCATCATCAATGTCTTTGACCCAGTGAGACCATGAGTTCAGACAGCTATTTATCTGAAATGCAGAAAAAGCTCCTCTGTACAAAGCAGCTAGTTTCGGTCAATAAGCATGGGGTCCTTCTGTTGCACGACAATGCGCACCCATGTCTCCCTAAGGCTCGTCTAACAAATCCAACATGTGGACTACAAAAATCCTGCCCCATTCTACATATTCCCCAGTGCTTGCTCCCATGGATTACTTGTTCACATCTAAACCATTTCCTGGTGGACACCAAACTACTAAGTCGTGTGTCAGCCATTGCCACCTCCTTTACCTCACAGACACCAGAGTTTTATCACCATGGGATCCCCAGCCCAGTGGCGTAACTAACCCCCTCCCCCCACACACAAGATTTACTTCAGCACCCCTAACTAAGCACAGTAATTTTCCCAGGATTTCGAACACGAGGGAGGATGCATTTTTCAGTGTGTACGTGGTGAGGGGGGTCAGGGAGTGTCTACAAAAGTAATGGTGGTACCTAGAGCCCTGTTGTTTTCACTTTTTAAGTCATAGATTTGACAATATGTGCACAATTGCTTTGTCCAAAACTAAAATAAATCACTTGAAGAAATCACCCTCTTACACATTGCAGATCTGTGGCTGATGTGAATAAATGTTGACGCCTGTCGTGCACGTAATGCTAGGTAACTGTTTTCCCACATCTGTCCCGGGGAATCCCATTGTGGCCTCGCGCTTTTCCTCAGCAGAGCAGAGCAGAGATAGGACGATCGGAGAACGATCGTATTATTTACAACCCATTGCAGAACAATCGTATTACAACCCGAAGTCAAAGAGCCGAACACTTTCAATCTGTAGGACATTCAGTGTTTTACAAGTGAAACTAGGCATTTATTTAGACAAAGCTAAATACTGTATTTACTCGAATCTAACGCGTCCCCGAATTGAACGCACACCTTACTTCTCAGCTACGTAGATTTGCATTTTTTCTTAATACCCGTATACTAAGACGCAAGAAAACTTGAAAGTTTTCTTGCGTCTTAGTATATGAGTATTAAGAAAAACTTATGAAACTTACGAAATATGGCAACTCTTGAATTTATTTAAATCCCACATTATTCCAAATTATGCATTGCTCATAGGCATCGCTCCATCTACATCCTCCAATATTTCACTGCACGAATCCTCATTGTTGCTGTCGGCTGTGGTTTCACGAATCCTCATTGTTGCTGTCGGCTGTGGTGCCATCCATTGCATTGAAAATGCCGCACTTCAGAAAAGACCACTTAATTAAGTCATTAGGAATGAACTCCCAGGCATCTACAATCCACTATGCTACTACAGAGTGAAGGTTTTTTCACACATCCAGTTTTTGTCAGTTGTGTGTCTCCCGATGTAAGCCACGCATTATAGCATGATCAAATTGCTGATTTAAAAGGCCTATTCATGCAGACATCAAGGGGCTGAAGTTGGGAAGTCATTCCTCCAGGCACAACAACTAGATCAGTTCTGTTTTCAACAGTCCTGGTTTTCACACAGTTTGTTACATGCCCTTTGAATGAATCCAATACAAGCATGGAAAACAATGGGTGAATCCTGGTTTTCACAGAGTTGGTTACATGCCTCTTGAATGAATCAAGACACCTGGTTGTCGAAACCACACTTTTTGAAGCCAGTCCCCTTTACTAGTTCTTCGGTCATCCAGCCATTTTCTTGAACTGAATTTTCTTAGGAAAATTCTCTTTATTCGGAAATGTTTTTCTGTTGAAAATAACATACGGTGGCAGCTTGTTCCCACCGGCGGTAATGGAAAGCATGACCGTCATTCGGAGCTTCTAGTTTCCTGTTGTTGGCACTTTAACTTGCTTTGCACCAGTACTTTCTACAGTGTAATTTGATGGCATATCAAAATACAATGGTGTTTGGTCAGCATTCCCAATCTGGCTTAGAACATGGTGCCTTTGCTTTCTTACTGATATGGAGTACTTGAGAAAACTGTCTAGCTTTTCTTCAAAGTCAGATGGCATTCTCTGACATATTGAAATATGCTGCCTCAGAGAAAATCCTTTTTCTTTTCATAAAACAGCAAAGCCATCCTCTTGAAGCAGTGAACCTTACACTGGATCCAAGTTTATGATAAATTTCTTGTGCTTTTGCCTGAAGAATTTCTACAGTAACAGAAAAACCTGATACATGCTGCTGCTTTACGAAATGACCTAGTCGATCGTCAATCTCGGGAAATCTACCAGTCTTAGGTCTTGAGAATGTCTTTCTTGTTTTGGAGCACTGATTCAGCTTTTCCTTTTGCTTCCTCCAAAGCCTTACATTCACTTCTAAAACTCTATACTCCCTAAAACAAGCGTGATTGCCATTTTCTCTGAATAGGCAACCACCTGCAGTTTAAACTTTGCTGGATAATACTGCCGTTTAGAATACATCTCTGGACAGTATACTCCATGTTCAAGTAACAAAATGCAGTGTTTATTTCAGAGAACAATAGTATGAGGCAAGCGACTGTCCGTATTTTATATCTTTCGTCGAAGCTTCTCAACGAATGTAGAAGAATGGGGAAAGTTGGAGATTGTTAGTGGCCATAGCAACAGTCAGACACTCAAGAGGAAATTCCATCTGCTGGCATGCCACAACGACATCTAGACAGTCGGGCATTTGCGATACTCCCGATGTATGTATTTTTCACCGATTCTAACATGCACCAGGATAAACAGGTTCGATTTTGGAGGGTGAAGGTGTGCATTAGATTCGAGTAAATATGGTATATCTTGAAGCAAAATATGAATCTTTGGGTTAATTATTGTGTGTGCTTTGATTTTTTCATAAAACTATAACTAGCAGCTGCAATACGCCCCTTCGTTACTTGCGCACCCCCACAGCTGTGGGGCGGTAGTTACGCCACTGCCCCAGTCTCATAACCAGCTGGCAGAAGTATGTTGATGCAGAAAGAAATTACTTCGATTATGTCTGTAAGTGCTTCCTATTTTTACGAGGGTTTACAAGTAGCACTCTAATTTCAGACATTTCACCTGTATCAACCCAATGCACAAACACTGACAATACTAAGTTTTTCTCTACTCTCCACAATCAATTTGCTTGCAGCTGAAAAATCAGATCATCTGTACGTGCAAGAATTTTCTGGTGATTCCCCATCCACTCCTTTTGAGTGGGAATATTTCACTATAATGTAGTATACATAAACTACACCTTATACTTGTTTAAACATTCAAGATGCCAATTAAGAATGAATCCACATCTTTGAGCATCAACACCAAAGCAGAAACTGGCTTCAAACAGAAGTTTTCAGAACTACTGACCAATGACAAATTTCTAAAGTTAAACAAAAAAAAAAAATGCTTCTAAATAAAAATGTAAAATGCTTCAACCTTTAAATATTTATAAAATATTTTGTTCCTACATAAACCATCACAAGATTTTTTTTTTCAATCCAATATGTGTGGATCGTACTTTTAAAAACACAGTAAATTTTATAATTGGCACCAATCATTGCAAGAAAAACAAGTTAGTAAAATCATGCAATGCATTAATTATGATACGCTTTCCAACACACCAGAAATCATTACTCAAGTTATGAGGATAATGGCTGTGGAATAAATCTCGCTCCTGTGTCCTGACCTTTGACCCCATTTCGATGATATTCAACAGAACCGGTTTCGTATATCTTTGGAACAACATACTAAAGTTTTTTTTTGCAATACAAGCATGTTTAGTCATGTTATGAGGATAATAGCTGTGAACTAAATCTCGCTCCTGTGTCCTGACCTCTGACCCCATTTCGATGATATTCAACAGAACCGGTTCAGTATACCTCCGGAACAACATGTTTTGTTGCAATCGCAGCATTTTTACGTAAGTTATGATGCATAAGGGCAATGGAATGGATCCTGCTCTTATGTCCTGACCTTTGACCCCATTTCCAATAGGGTTCATTCCCAGGTAGTCCCCTACCACATACAATTTCATCGAAATCAAACCATTTTTATACAAGTTATGAGGAAGAAGGGCAATGGAATGGATCCCGCTCCTATGTCCTGACCTTTTATCCCATTTCGTCCATTTTCAATAGGGTTCATCCCCAGGCAGTCCCCCTACCACATACTAAAATATCATGGAAATCCACCCATTTTAATGGGAGTTATCGTGCGGACGGACAGACAAAGATGGAGCATATACGCTTCAACCTATGGTTGGAAAGTAAAAAATACGATTGCATGGATAAATTGCATGGACAAATAGATCAAGTTACTATAGGAATATTGTACATAAACTGAAAAGATTATTTATACATATCCACCTGATTAACATGTGAGCCCACATTTTGCCCTCACAGCACAACATTGTGGCATGCATGGACTTGTACCCTATGTTGGAAATGTTCAGGTGGCAGTTGTTCGGTGGCAAGAATTGACTTCAATACAGCCAACTGTAAATCACTGAGTTTCCAGTGGTGCATTTCAGACTCAAATGCATCACTTCACTTACCTCACAGATGCTCAACTGGGTTCAAATCCTGAGAATGAGAGGGCTGTTTGAGGGTTTGAAAATCACTAGAGTGCTCCTCCAACCAGTCCTTCTCTTTATAGGATCAATGAGTACTATCTTGTTCAAAGAAGACATCCAAAAGCAGGATGCCTTCTCCCAAACCATGAAAGGGTGGAGCATGTCCCAGAACATTACACTACCTCCACCAGCCTGCAACACTCCAACTTGACAGTTGAGGTCCATGACATTGTGTGGTATGCTATACATGCACTCTCCCATCGGCATGTTGTAGTTGGAACGTTGACATGTTGGACCAAACTATCCATTTCCAATCTTCCGTGGTCCAGTGGAGATCTTCCTGTGCCTACTGCAGCCTTGTAACCTGTTGACATGTTAACAAGGGTGCTACTCAACGTGTAGACTGCCATAATCCAGTCTTGCTATCTTATGTTGAACTTGACATAAAATCATAACTGAGTCAGTATCATTAACATTTCCTCTTGAGTGCCTCTGCTCTAACAGTGTACTAGTGGCACCAGCCAACTCTGGGCCAAATCCCTAGATTTGCATGGCCTAACCATAGGCGTAGCTAAGGAGGGGATTTGGACCCGAGGACCCTAAGGAGGGTCCTCGGGTCCAAATCCCCCCTCTTGAGTGGAGATTGTGCACAAATTTAAAGCAATATATATGTATATATGAGGCTTTCACTAATGAACCAAATACAATGCACCCCCCCCTCAAGAAATATCTGGCTACACCACTGGGCTTAACAGTGCATTCAAGTTGTGATACTTATTTTATAACACTATGCTGTGCATTTCACTTTATTAATGAACTGATCAAAAGAATCCACTCATTTAAACATGTTTTAACTGCTGAGAATTTTTTTAATTTTCTAAAAGGCTACTAAATTTTACTTTAAAAGCACAATTACAAAGAATACTGTTTATTAAAAGATTACTCTACATATCTTATTTTTTCTCATCATTATTGATGAGCTTTCACCTAATTTCTAATAGTTTCTAAGCAGGTTGAAAAACTAAAAAATGCTTGAAAACTTGTTCCAAACTATTTAATAAAAATATGACACATCAAGAAAGAATCATTTTATTAAGGGAGTACCAATTGAATGCACAAATTTACATGAACTCATATGAATACTGTAAGAAAGAAAGAAAGAAAAAAACACTAAATTTTAGTAACACCTACAGAAATTAATATTTTGATTAATTTTAATCTCCTGAATCTGCTGAAAGAAGCAGCTTTAACAAATATTTGTACTTTATTTCTTATGAAATTATGACATACGCATCTATACGTAGCTAGTGCATAATACTTGTATCAAACGCAGAAGTACAAAAGGTATTTGTTGTCTGAATAGTAATGCACTTTTAAAAGAAATTATAAGTTCTTTATGAAAGAATCTTGAGCTGTAGACTAGCAAAATATGGCCATACAGAGAATCAACAAAACCATGCTGATAGCTGTCACCATATCTGGATGTCTGGCATTTATAGCTCGGCGTCTGAAGTCAAAATGTAACAGATGTGCAACTCAACATCCTTTCAAATCAGGATGATGATCTGTACAAACCAGGTTTGGGTTCAACAGCCAGTATCAGGACCACCCATTTTCATTGATATCTTTCGAATAATGTTAGATATCTTTGGATTGGACTGATACTTAGAAATGTTGGCTGGGTTAGAACTTATGTCTTGAAAAGCTGCAGCAACTTCAGGATCCTGCAAGTAAAACCAAACACAACTTTATGAATAGCAAGAAGACAATCTGTAATTTCATTATGCACATTACAAGGGTTGCAAAAAAATATGAGAATTCATCAAAACTAATTTAATTACAGCTGCCAAAGTGAATATACTACCATTCAAAGATTTAACATTATATTAGGTACATTCAAAAACTACCAGGACTGTATTTATAATTTTAAATACAAAACATGTACAAGCCAATATACCTCTTTCAAAGACTCAGCTTCAAAGCTAATGCAGTGAAGACAATGAAAAATTCGTGCTAAAAATGAGATTGATAAAAACACTTCGGAGGCCCCAAATAACTACCACTGATGTCGCGATGTCACTTACTTAAACTTTACTCTTAATCCAATTCAAGTTTGTGTCTTACAGAGAGGCTTCATTCAAATTTGCTTATCCACCCAGGAAACCCAACGCACTGTTATACCTCAAATGGAATACATTATAAATGTCCTCCCTCCTCAAAACAGAATAATACTCATTATAAATTACTTAGAGCTCTTCAAAAGAAGCAAAACCAGTCCAGCCTTCCAACATCACAACAGTTTGATGAAGAACATCAACAACTCCAGTTGCTTCGTAAGAATTCCAGCATAACTATCTTGTCAGCTGATAAAACCAACTAGATTATTTTATTAAACAAATCAGATTATATGGGGGAAATGTCTGCTGTAATTGAAAGTATCCCACATAAAGTTATTACAGGTGACCCCACTGCTTCCACCTTAGCTGTCATTAGCCACCTTAAAAATCACCACCCCCTTCCACCTTTGATTTCTTCAAACCTGCGACCCCCTTGAGGGGCACAAATTCCTTAGTTGTTTGGGAAGCTCAAAACTCACAAGGTCAGACACCCAGTTTGCCCTTTGGTTTCAAGTTATGCAAGCCCAACTCACCCCCTTGAGAAGGCCCTTGCCCAATTTTTGAAAACTTTGGTGGCTAATTCAAACTACTCTACTTCCAGCTCTGCACACGCTTTACAGAGGGGTCGAGCCTTTACCTCCGATTCTCCTTTCATTTTTGTTTCGCTAGATATAGTGTCACTCTTTCCAAGCATTCCCATCGACACTGTTCATCAGCTCATAGAATCTAAACTGAGGACACTCAACCGATTTTCTGTGTGTGTCAAGACTAGTTCAAAAGCGATCATACTTTCAATTTAATGCAACTTCTTACATTCAGACTATGAGTGAGCCCCCATGGGCTTGCCATTAACCCCAATCCTTGCCGAAGTGATTATGCAAACCCTTGAGGAACGGGTTCTTGACTTGACTCATCTAGCTCCCCTGCTTTATGAAAGATATGTGGACGATATTTCAGTGTTTTGGTCTCGTTTACATTCCGATTTAATAGCTTTCAGAGAACAAATGTGCGACCAATTTTCCTTTAATTGGCAAATTCCTTTTTTGAATTTCCTAATTGATTGTACTCCTGGAACTCATACCATCCAAACCTCTGTATATCGTAAACAGACAGCTATCGCCTCAATAATAACAAACACCTCTTCCCATCCTGTGAATTTCAAACTTTCGGCATTAAGGTTTATGTTACTATGAGATATATCGCACTCCTCTAACCATACTCGATGCCAAGTTGAACTGGGAAAGATTATCAAGATCGCTAGCGCACAAGGTTACGACAACAATACTGTTTATGCCTTGTACAGGAAATTAAGTGCTCCACGTTACTCTACTTTGCAAAGGGAGGAAAGAAACTTTAAATTTATGGGTTCTATTTCTTACCACCAGACTTTGTGTAATATCCTGAAAAACGTTTGTAAAAAAACAAACTAGCCTTTGGTATTAAGACCAATAATATTTGGGTCTTCGATACATAATAATAGGGACCCAGTATTTGTCGCCAACAAATTTGGTATTTACGTGTTACAGTTACCTTCAAGGCCACAATGTTGACTTTTATTATATCGGTTCTACAAAATGTACCCTGCAAACCAGATTAAAGGAACACCAATATAATATTGGTGTTGGCTCCAGGAATACAGCTCTTGCAAGCCTTGTTCATGGAGGAACTCACTACCCCAACTGGTCAAGCACTACTATTCTGGATACGCCATCCCATCAATCCCATTTACTTCTTACTGAAAGCTTATTCATTTTATGGTATGGAAATCTGTGTTGCAACGACTATGTACCATCTAATGTTCCTCAAATACGGTGTACAAGCATCCTCAGCGTAATAGAAGGACTTCCTGATGGCCCCCCTTAAAATGTTCGAGAAACCTTTTTAGTTCTCGCCTTTCTGCGCACGAGTAAAGAACCAGACTTAGAAATTTTGCTAGTAGACATTGGCCACCAAGACCAAAATTGTTAGTGGCCATAAATAAAAAAAAAACTCAGTGGCCAAACTTTGAAAAAAAAAAAAAATTAAATTGTAAATTTCATACTAAATTATTTTTATAAAATTGCTTAGTACACTGGTGTGCAAAAATTAAGGACGAAGAGGAGAAATTAGCATAACAGCGGAACAAGCAGGCCGAATGGACCGAAAGACCACTCAGGAGGTAGACTAGGGTACGGTAGGGCATGCACATATATGCAGCATGACGTGGGGGGGGATAGTATAAAGCACACGGGCGGTGTACGCTCAGCAATTCGGTGAAAGCTATTGCACGGTGCACATCGGTTTGAACGATGTCGAGTTGCTGCCACCGTGTGATACGGCCAACAGGCAATCCAGTAGACGACATCTGGATGACTTTACCCGAGGTTGCGTCATTGGGAAGTTGGAAGAAGGTCGAAGTGCAACTAGTGTGACCGAGGAGTTCGGGATCACTCACAGCATCGTTTCACGAGCTTGGAGAGCATTGCAAACAACAGGAACAGCTGTCCGAGAGTTTTAGCAGTGGTCGTCCACGAGCAACCACGGTGGCGGACGACCGGTATATTTTCCTTCAAGCGAGAAGAAACAGACGGCATACAGCGGGAGAAATCGCAAGGCACATGCAACAGACAACTGGACGTCCGTTATCGCGTTTTACCGTGGCCAGGAGGCTGCACAAAGGTGGTCTATTTGCATGACGACCAGTACGGTGTGTGCCATTAACACCTGCTCATCGGAGACGGCGGTTTCTGTGGTGCCAGGAACACAAGAACTTGACACATCAGCAATGGGGTAGAGTTCTCTTTACGGATGAGAGCCGATTTAGTTTGACGAGCTACTCTGGACGTATACACATCTGGAGAGAGCAGGGAACACGCAATCACACCTCCAACATCATCGAAAGGGACCGGTGTGGAGGTGGCGGAGTTCTCGTTTGGGGCGGTATCATGCTTGGTAGCCGTACTGACCTCCACATCTTCCAAGGAGGTTCAGTCACTGGTGTCCGCTATTGTACCGAGGTTCTCCTGCCTCACGTGTGTCTGTATAGAGGTGCTGTGGGTCCTGAGTTCCTCTTCATGGACGACAATGCTACACCTCATCGTACAGTGGCTGTCGCAGAGCTGTTGGAGAGTAAAGATATTCAACGCATTTTTTGGCCCACAAGGTCACCGGACCTAAATCCAATCGAACACGTATGGGACCTTCTCGGGAGACGCTTGGCAGCACGTCACCAGCCGCCAGCAACGATTCTGCAGCTAAGATTGGCGCTACAAGAGGAATGGGCCGCGATGCCTCAACAGCTCCTTGACAACCTCAACCTCAGCATGGACAGACGTTGTAAATCCTGCAACACAGTCAAGGGTGATCATATCCCCTACTAAAGACTGGATTTTTCTTGGCAGCCGCCTGTCACATGGATGTTTCTGTCTTCTGTCCAGTTGTGCTCAAAGCTACCTTTTCAATAAAGTGCCTTTGTATCCTTTGGATTCCTTGTTTGGACGGTTTTGGTCGCTTGTCCCATAATCTTACATTTTGGGGGTCTTATGGTATGATTTCAGTCGATGTGGAGCACTTCTGCACGACGTTACATTCGAAAAACTGTCTCGTCCTTAATTTTTGCATGCCAGTGTATAATATATGTTTTATTTTGCATATTTCAAAAAAGTTGAAACTGAAGTAATAAAACAACGCAGGAGAGTAGGAACATCGCGCGGGGAGGGGAGTGCGCTTACCGGAGAACTCTATGCACCGTCCGACTTTTGGTTTTGGAAATTTTCCCGCTATTTTCAAACTGAAATACAAATATTTATGCAGTTAAATATTACTTAACAATAATACTGGGCAAAGGCAACATTGCGAGAAAAAAGGAATTACGATTGCGGAAAAAATCTGAACTCCGTTGAACTACCGTTTTCGAAATTTTTGTAAAGATGGAGTTGCGTCCTCGGACGACACCCCCCCCCCTGCTCACTGGTTCATTGATCTCGCGAATGACCAAAATAATAACTAAAACTGGGTAATTCCTCGATTTCGCGAAAGAATCTGATGCCTGAGATTACAGGGAAATTTTTGCGGCCTCTAACCTCCACTTTCGCCCATTGTTGCCTACAGTTTCAAGCTGAAATACTTTTATGCAAAAAAATCATATTTAACAATAAAACTTTACACTAAGGCAATAACGGGAGAAAAAAATTACGATTACCGTAACTTTTTCACTCCATTCAACTACTACCGTTTTTGAAAGTTTTGAGACACGAAATACCGTCTCCAGACGGAACTCCCCCCACCCACAAACTGTCTTCAGTTTTACACTGATACTGAGAACAATCTGAATGATGAAAAAAAAAAAAACCGCGGAATTCCGCGAGTCCGCTTAAGAATCTCATGCATATCATAAAACAATAAATAAAAAATAAAAGATAAAATAAAAAGAAAGAAAGAAAATTCGTAGAATCTGTAGTTTCGACAGCGAGGTCCGTAGTCAGCCAACTAAATCGGTAGCAGTTCGTAGATATGGAAATATTACAGTACAACCTCGAAAATCTGGAATTGTCCGGAGATCCGGACTATGCCGCTTCCGGATTTTATAATTTTCCTATGGACTATGCAAGCTTTCAGCGAACATTCATTAAAAATAATAAAAAGAAAATGCCTAACTTCTAAAGTTTTCGTCGGATTTTGACGAAATTTCACATGGGAGTTTATTTTGACATATCTTTGTTACTGTAAAATTTGCATTCAGTTATTTAAAAAAAATGGAGAATTTTTTCTTTAATAAAAATTTCTCCCAGTTGGACTTTTCCAATGCAGACAGTTGAGCTGTCTACCACCGGCTTTCATCCCCACCGCAACCTTCCGAACCACGTTCCCCTACGTGACACAGCCTTGGCGCGTTCTTTGTGATCAAAAACCGACGTCCGCCTTTTTTATAAACTTTTTTTTTCTTTTCTGCTGTTCAAGCAGAATGAAAAAGGTGATGGCCGACTTCCGTACAACTGACATTTCGTGCGATTTCCGTACATTTGGAGCAAAAATTTTCAAAAACGTGCGAGTTCCGTACAAGTTAAAAAAAAAAAAAATTCCGTACAATACAAGTTAAATAAAATAAATGTTTTTCCCATACAGGTCGCCAGAATTGGCTATTTAATCAAACATATTTAGTCACATGACGATGAAGTTTATCGCCAGTGGCGACCAGGCGAACGCGAGTCTGGATCTTTACGCATGAGCTATACATCATTTTGAACACCTATTTAAGGCATTCGCACTACTCATTGTATTAGTTTCACCTGATGATGGACCTGTTTGACAGGGTCCGAAAAATCTTGTGTATGTGTGTGTGTTTTTTTAATTAAAGGTTTTTAACTCGTAAATACCATTATTTCAAATTTTATATTATCGTGTTGAAGACGGCTTTTTTTTTTTTTTTTTTTTTTTTTATCAAGCTAATAAAGTGGTTCGAGCACTTCTGCAACTTAATAAAATGCATTTGGAAATTTTCTTTTGGGACAGTATTTAGTTCCTGTGTCACATTCCTAATGGTGCTGTCTACGCTCAAATCTTTATCCCTTAACAGATTTTTTTCAGTTTGGGAAACAAAGATGCCAGGGGCCAAATCAGATGAATAAGGTGGGTGTGGTACCAATGAGATTTGGCATTTGGTCAGGAACCCAAGGACTGACAGTGCTGAATGTCCACATGCATTATCATGATATGCAATAGCCAGGATAAAAACTGTCCTTGTTGTTGTCATTTGCATAAATCCCCCCCCCCCCAGTCTTTCCAAAATCTCTTCTTTGTAGCAAGTCTAGTTCATAGTCTGTTCAACTGGATTAAATTCAAAATCCACACTTTTAACATCAAAGAAAAGAGTCAATGTCACTTCCACATTTGATTTACTTGGATGATTCAGATTTCATTTCAGGGTCACAGCCATAGGACCCCAGATTTGTCCCCTGTGACAATATTTTCTATGAAGTGTGGGGTCCATTGCTGCATGAATTTTAAGTTCATGACAAATTACAACAGGGTGCTCCTTTTTTGATCATGTGTTTTATTTAAAGCCCAGGTATTAACTCTACTGCCTCTCTTCCAATCCCCAAATCTTTTGCCAAAATTGCATGTCATGACTCTCCATAATAGTCAACAGTCTATTGCTTCTGATTACTTCATTCACAGGTGATCTGTTCTTGAAGCAGATAGGGACCTAAAGAGAGGCTATGCAACTATAGCTATGTAGCAAACAGGCATATACATGTTATCAGTTGATACCTCCATGCCACACATTCAGCATGATAACCACAGCTGTAGTCATACTTTTTTAACACACTTCATATACCATTTATGTTGAAGCACTGATAAAAACACGTGTTAAATTTCTCTTAGTTAAATAACAATCTTTTTAGCTCTGTTGCTAGTCCCATTTTTCAGGGGAAGAAAAAAACTAAGATTATACCTAGTTGTTACAATTAAACTGTTGGACAACACTGATACATGCAATCATTATGTTGAGAAATTACCATGGCTATGCAACAAACATGGATACAAGCACATATGTGTTACTATGTAATGATGAGGTTTTATCTTGCAGTCATTTAAGTAGGCACTTACAGTACATGGTTGTAAAATTTTGTTCATTAGGAAATTTTATTATTTAAGTTTTTGTCCTTAAAATTATATTTCCAGGCTAAAGTTGGGTTGGCCTTAGAGTTAATTATTTTGTATAAATCCTGCAAAAGAGGTAACATGTAAGCAAATAATAATTTTGGTTCATCGTCTTTCTTCGTTTGGCCACAGAACCTCGTAATGTGTCGCACTAAAAAAGGTTCTAATTCTTTGTGCCATCAATTTGATATAATTCAGAATGATTTCTTCTACATTGGTCTTTATTGTTCATCACTTAAACTACCAAGGAAAGAAGTTAGATACTTATTTAACGTCTCAGTGACTAGCATTAAATTGCGTGTGTTCTATAGTGCCCATTTTTTTCCATCCTTTGCATGAGAGATCTTCATATTATTGCATTTTTCCTGGATGCATTTTGTTTGCTGAAATCATACAGACATCTTAGCAGTCAGGGATTCTTCATAAACTGAGTTCTAGATGATTGGGAAGGTGTCTCTCTCTCTCTCTCTCTCTCTCTCTCTCTCTCTCTCTCTCTCTCTCTCTCTCTCTCTCTCTCTCTCTCTCTCTCTCTCCACTGCTACAAATTGTCCCACTCTTTTGTTCTCAGCTTTTCTTCCTTAAACATTGTTTCAGAGAACTCTAATGGCAAATTATGATTGCAATTTCCTTCCCCTTCCTCATTTTTTCAATGCATATCAACTCTGCAGTGATCATTTCTGACAGTGTTTTTATGCTCAGATATTAGTTGCATGTTTTCCCAGTCTGCTATACATTCATTTTCCATACAGTACTCATTAATGTTTTACTTCCTTCATTGTTCTAAAGAGTCCTGATGATGATCTACCAAATTAACCTTTAAACTTCTTTTGCTACTTCCAAATATAGTCTTTTTCCTAATTATTATTATTATTATTATTCAGTATATTTGCAATGATTGGTATTTAATATATACCCCCTTCCTTTTATTTTCCTTTGCTTTCTGACCACCAAACCATGTATATTTCAGACTGTGCAACATTTAGGCTGGCTAGTTTGCATATCTTTTTAACCACATTCCATACTTGGCTCATATAAGGTAATCTGCCACAATATTTTGCAGTTGTTC
Organism: Macrothele yani; assembly: GCA_039090855.1. Taxonomy (NCBI): domain Eukaryota; kingdom Metazoa; phylum Arthropoda; class Arachnida; order Araneae; family Macrothelidae; genus Macrothele; species Macrothele yani. Next base: position 10,763,566 of record CM077011.1, on the reverse strand, counting down.
TTACTTTTAATGAAATTTTATGCTTAATATGAGGCTTAATCTTAGGATGTTAATAAGATAATTGACATTTTTATCTGGCATCCACAATCCTTGGCTAGGAATGGCATCTTATTCAACCTAGTTCTTTACAGAGTTTACTTTTGTCTGATGTACGCATGCAGGCTCTTTTGTATGCACAATCTAAAAGCTGCAAATTGACATTTCTTTTTGGATGATTGGAATCAGCCGGAATATGAGTGGATGAATGTAAGGTGATTTGTGCTAAACCTCATACAAAAAAGGATAAACAGAATGTGGGGTTTACAACATATATACAGTGGTGACCAAAATTGTGGACACTTTTCGAAAATATGTTTTGCAACTTTGCAGGCTTATAGAGAAATGTTATGTTTCACTAAATATAAATGTTTATAAATCAACTGAAAGGGAATTTAATGCTGGGTTCAATAGAAAAAACAGAATTCAAATATCTGTAGTACAAAAAAGTCATGCTTACTTTAGTCTAAAAAAAACAAGCACAGGTGAGATGCAGTTAAGAAGTAAAATGTGAGTGTACAAACCTTGCTGGCCAATCACAGTCCTTGTTCTGATGACTAATCAAATGGCAGTAGCTGCAATACATCATGTGCCAAGTTGGGAAAGTCAAGTTTGCTGTTTGTTCTGTAGAAGAAAGACTTCTTTGGTGTAAGTGAAGTGCAATTGGAGATTGTGTGCATACTTTTAGTATTCCTTGAATTTTAAGTGCAGATAATAAATAGAGCAATGGCACCAAAGGAAAGATTTCATTCGACACCCATGAAAAGAAGCAGGATTGTTGTATTACGTGTATCAGGTTTTTCCTATGCTGAAATTGTAAGGCAAGTAAGTGGGGCAGAGACAACATGTGGAGTACAAAAGTTGTGTTTACGTTATCAGGAAACAGTCACTAAAAACCAAAGCAGGAAAAGGCCACAAAAAGTGACACAAAATCTGTTGATGACAGAAGGATAAAAAAAGACAGATGACACTGAGTTTTCGAGTGTAATGAGCACATCTTTTGAATCCCTTCTGACACAAATTAAATTTACCAAAGCTATTAAAAGTCATTGGAAGCCGTATGGAAAACAGTAGTACCCGACTGAAGAAAGAAAATTTTCAGTCGGGCTTTTAATCCTGCAGATATTGCTGTAAACGAAATCGTGAACTTACGCCCTCTGGTTGCAGACTTTAGCGTTAAGGAAAAATTGAAATTGTATGAGAAACATTTTGCAGCAGAAACACTCTTCAACAAAGAAAGAACTTAACAACTCTTAGAAGCAGAGATATCAGTAAATGTAAGATATGCATCTGCACCCCTGGCGGGAAAAACATGCATTATTTTAAGAAGAAAGTATTCTCAAAAGGTTTTTCGATGTGAGCGGTATCTATGTCCAGCTCAGATTTTGCTGCAATTACATCAAAAGCAGAAATTAACACTTATGCCCCCTGGTGGCTAAACCATTCTTTACCAAATATTAGAAATTATACGAAAAACATTTCCCATCAGGACCTGTATGCGATACAGGAAGAATTTTTCAAATCGGAGTTTTAGAAGCAGAAATATCGGGGAAAACGCAATTTACCTTAACGCCCCCTAGCGAAAAGTCTATGAGTTACTTGAAAATTTTGGAATTATATGAAAAACATGTTGCACCGGAAATGCTATCCAACAAAGAAGAAATTTTTCAAATCTGACTCTCAGAAGTAGAAATATTGGCAAAAATAAGATATACAACTACACCCCCTGGTGGAGAAACCATACATTATTTTAAGAAGAAAATATTCCGAAAAGGTTTATTGACGTGAGTAGATCGGTCCACAAACGAATTTTTTTCAATCCAGATTTTAGGAGCTCAGAATTTGCTGCAAATATATCTGAAACGAAAGTTAAGACTTCCCCCCTGGTGGCCAAACCATTTTTTTTTACCAAAAATTAGAAATTACATGCAAAATATTTCCCATCAAGAGCTGTTTTTGGTGCACTCCATAAAACATTTTGTTTTAGATGAAGATATTTTAAGGTTGGCCTGGATTTATGTTTTCAACATAACACCCCCCCCCACACACACACACATCTTAGAATTAACAGACTATTTCTTTTTTCTTTTCATGATATTATTATCCTGCTACACTTTTTGCCATCAAGGTGCAAGATGATAAATATTCTGGCAACATGGCAAAACCAAATTCAAAACACTGTCTTCAGGTTTCATGCATATGCATTTTTATCCTATAAAGTTTCCTTCACTGACTTAAATAATAAGCAATAATCACTATGGAGCTGATTCTGGATAATACATAAAAAAAAAAAAAAGTTGTTAAATTAAGGTTTCCCAATGCATGGTTAAGAATGAAGTTTTATTGTCAAATTTGCCATCTGAGGATGCCATCTTTGTGTAGGTGGTTAGTTGAGGTCTCTTCATTTACTGTGTGCATATCCCTGAGGAGTTACTTATCCTACTGCTGAAAGTATTAACTGCTAAACAAGGCAGAGACAAATTATGACATGAATTAGCCCATCAGTATTCCAAAATACACTTGTCATATTATTCCCAGCCAAGCTGAAGGATATGTCCCGAAATTTTGGGTGGCAGAGATCTTCAGTGGTACTGTTCCATATACCTCTATTATCGTGTAGAACAATGGTGAACCCACGTTCTACTCATTTCAAATCTCGTGCTTTCTGGTTAAAATCACCATCCCTGGAATCGTAAACTATCTTTCCTAAACAACATTAATTTAAAAATAATTGCTTCTACACTTGCAACACCCAGGCACATCTTGCATGTATAACACCACAAATTTCAATTTGCATTTCAAAAATCAGCTTCATGACATAAAATAATGTTTTGATGTGTGACAATTGTCAGAAGTACACGGGAATCATGTGGTTAATTATTCAACTTTTCATATAGCCTCTGGAGCTTTTTACACCAATCATATATATTTATGTGACAAAGTTATTTTTCTGGTAATGTGCACAGCTGCCCGGTGAAGAATTTTTAATTATACAATACTGTGTCAAACTCTGAGTGAAGGATCTGCTGTCATCTTGTACTGGGTATCTATCTGCCCCAGAGGATGATAAATGACATTTCACTGTTGCAAAGCAACCTGGCTGATGTAGGCACAAAACTGACGCAACTGCACTTCAATGAACACAAAGTTCCACTGTGCATGTGGAACTCTTATTTATTTTGCTTTTTATTAAGTGCATTGTTTTATTAATATTGAAATAAAAAATGCAATTTTACATGATAAAACTCTTAATAATAATCTTTCAATTTAATGAATTTTTGTTGTTGTTAGCATACTTCAAATTACTTTGGGCACCTATAAATCAGACAAAGATGGCTAGAAAGTTCACCTGAGGCAGACGTCCTTTTTTGTACCATCTTTCAAAAGTGCTTTTTTTCTGCTACTTTTGGTTATTTGTTAAATTTTCTAATAAGAACTTTAAGAAGCAAATACTTTACAAAATGTGCTAACAAAATATGCATTTTTTAGGTAGAAATAGTTGAAAATATTTTTTAAATGCAATTCCTACCTGAAATGCTTCCAAAATTTCTGGATCTTGCAAAATCTTATCCATTCCAGCTGGCATGAATGGTGATCCACCTCCAGGTCCGGCAAAGCCACCAGGGAACCCACCACCAGCATTACTAGGCTGCTAGTAAATAAAGCAAAGGAATGAGATGTTTAAACTGTTCTATCAAACATAACAAGCTTACTGCACATATAATCTATGTTACTAAAGAGTAGAAATTCTATGCTTCTAACATTTATTTAATATCATGGCAAGTGTACAAGAAATCTCATTTGCTTTATTTGTTAATTCTCCAGACTTTTGCATCAAACTACAAAAATAATCACTTGCCCACATGAAATTAAAACTGCAAAATAAAATTTCATTCACTCCTATAAAGGTGTCTTTAGAAATTCATATATGCCACTTTTTTTTAATTAAAAACAACACAGTACATTTTGAAAGCCTATCACACTAATCACCTTTCTATATTTTATGCTTTTCTTATTTTCCAAAGATAAATAAAATGAACCCAGTGTTTTATTTTTTTAAAGAGGAAGTGCTGTCATAGGCAAATTTAGAAGTCAATACATAATTGAAAAGAGTGTAATAAAAAACAAATGAAACAAAAACTAAACTGCATAAAGGTATACCTCTTCTCACTACACCGCATACAAATAAAAACCTTTATCTACTGCAATTTGTCTGCTCTTTTGTGTTATAGCTGGCAGATAAATTTTGAGGACCACAAAAAGCCTAAAAAGCGAGCAAAAAAAAAAAACATGTTTGGTGTTAAGTGTGGGAATAAAAGAAAACTTCTGTTAAAACAGTCATAATTTTAATAAAAATGCAATTTTACACTAAATAATTCCAGTATGAAAGTTTGTGTAGTGTTCTCCCTAGATTTTTTTCACAGCTGGGTGGCAAGAAATTTTAGCTGGATGGCACTTTTAACGACCCCACCCCCCACAGACGAAGATAAAAAAAAATTTATTTAATATTATTATACTTATTAAACATCTTTATAGCAGTGTGGTAGGCATTAAGGTAACTAACATGATAAATATTAGAAAATTGTACATAAATGATAAAAAAAAAATAGGTACTTACTAATAAATGAAATTTTGATGCAGATTTCAGCCAGTCTTCATCAGTATTTATGGTGTATGTGGGAATAAGTTTTCCACTCTTACAATTATGTGCACTTAATATGGAGCACAATAAAGAAAGTACTCATAAAGGAAATCATAACTTATTCAATTTTTGAAATTTTACTGAATTAGCAATAAAACTTTTTTTTTTCTTGCCTGCAGAGTTAAAAATGGAAACTGTTATTTAAGGTGCCAGCCAAAGTTTACATTATTCTTAATTTCATGTGTGATGTACGTGTATAACCAGAGTATTCAGATATGTATTTTTCTTTTTTCTTCCCTGCCCAGTTATCAGCAGCTCGATCATAATCGAAAGTTGAAGGATCAGGACTTTCTAATGCTATCATCAATAAATTGTTTAGAGTTTTCTGGCTCATTCTGTTTCGTAGGCAAGTTTTAATTCTTTTCAAAGCAGAGAATCCCCTTTCACATTCTGCAGTTGACACTGGTAAAGAGAGACAAATTGTTGCTAATTTGGATAAATTAGGGAACGATTCTCTAAGTTCATGATTTGTTGATAGTTTTTTGAGAGTTTCTTGTTGACATATCTTTATATGAGTCACTTCTGATCATCACTGAGGCCACACTCCATTCTGCTTTTGTGGCAGTATAATCAAGAGGTGGGGGATTTCCATTTTTTGAGTAGTGAATAAATAATTCTTCGCATAGCTCACTAACCCTCTCTGGTGATGTTTCTTTTACAGCAACAGGGTTAAATATGATAGAAAATGCTGACATTATTGGCATATCTGGGAATCTGCCTTCTAAATGAATTTGTATCACATCCAGATATTTATCACAAACATTTTTCTTGTACAGCTCTGCACTTTCCTCATCTACTTTAACAGCCAGGTCCATACACTCATTTTCCAATAGCAAGGGTAGATTTCTGAAATTTTCTCCTGGGTCAGATTTCAGTAAAATTATTTTAGATTTGGCTGCCTCTAATATTGATTTAACAGTGGTTAAGTCTGTATCTTGCCGTAACCACGATCTAGATAGGTTGCTCAAAATTGGCAGTATATCACACATCATCATTAATGTAGCAAGAAATGAGTATGTTTTAATAAATTTACTTAAACCTTCTGCAGTGACATTTCGTTCAATGGCTTCTCTCTCCAGTGCAGCCACAACACTAATTAGTGTTTTACGAAGTGACTGAACAGCAGCTTCATGAGAAAGCCATTTAGTATCACTGGCCATTTTCAGTTTCATCTGAGGTATGTTGAAATGTCTTGTATTTGGTGCAATCCAGCCATTCGAACATCAGAATTTTGAAAGAAAAAATAACTGCTGCAGAATGTCATTGAATTTTACTAAATACTTAACTTCTTGTGCAGCCTGGGCACTAGCTAAAGCTAGACGGTGATTTACACAATGGCAATTAATTAAAAGATTTTGAGTTGCATCCTTCAGCAATTTTGCAACACCATTATTCTTGCCAATCATCACTGTGGCACCATCAGATCCCAAACCTACCAGTTTTTCAAGCTGTAAATTTAATTCACCTAATGTTTCAGTTAAATTCTTTGCAATTGTTGTAGCTTTTCTATCATTTATGCTTTTAGTGGTCAGGAAAGCAACTTTAACTTCTTTTGTTTTTGTGGACACAAATTTTGTATAAATTAGTAACTGCTTTACAACTGAAATATCAGTTGTCTCATCACACAGCACACTAAAAAACTGACTTTTGGCTAACTCGCTTACTATATTAGAGCGAATTTCTGAAGCTAGCACCTCTAAGAGCTCTTGAACAATTCTCTCAGAAGTGTAATTAGCATTTTCTGCCACTTTCAAATTACTCAAGTGCATCCCATCAATTTGCAGTGCTCTAATAATTTTTCATATAAAGTTATATGAGGCAATTCATTTTTGGCAAGCCAATATACACTTTTCAGTGCACCTAAAAAAGCATCACGTTGCAAATTATTTAAAGCTGAAACAGATCTTTCGATCTCTCCAACTCCAGTATTTTCCAGTAAAGCAGCAGATTAAGAACGTGAGCAGACATCAGAGTGCATCTTACTTTTTTCATGATTTGAAAGGCTTTCTTTCCTCAGTCGAGCACAAGGAGTATCAACCCATGTTAATTCTCGATTAGCAGTTTTTGTAGCATATTTCAGGCATACGGTGCATAACATTCCATCTTCAGTCACAGTTAACTATTTGTACTTCTGAAACCATTCTTTGTTAATGCCACTAGAACGGTGCTTGGAATTAACAATACTCACCTGCTGACCTTGAGTTGGAAGTTCAGTTTTTTCAGCACTTCCTGAAACAGAAGAATCATTCAACTGTTCACTGGCTGAGGGATGTTTTCTTTCAGTGGAACTTTTAGAGGACTTAGAAAAGTAGCAAAGTAGTGTTTTTTCCATTTTTATATTCACTGTACAAATGTAACACAGAACTGATAACTTCCTTATTTGCTACTACGGTTTACTGCCTTGTGTAGTTCACCACAGCCACAATGACAATGACCACTCAGGTGACTTCTCTGCATTCCTCTGTGAAAAAATGACTGAACTTGTCACCAATATCTCAGCCTTAGTCAGACAAACATGATTCATCAATAGAGATTAAGTCCCTACCTCCTGCTTACTTCTTTGAATAGATACCCCCCCTCTTCCACACTCATCTCTTTCTTAATCCAGGAGTGCCTGAGCATTGTGAGAACAAGAATAGATTAACATTCTTGCAGCTGGATGCACTGGTTTAACATTCTTGCAGCTGGCTCAAAAAATGCTGTAGCAAAACTGCTAAAATGGGGAAAGAAGTTGTAGCCAAAATGCTAAAGTTAGCCGCTTTTATCTCTCGGAAAATCATAACACCAACTGAATTATTCACACTAATAATGCTTTGGACGTCAGTGGAAAACTACTGTTGATGGCCTTGGTGAAATGCCACAGACGTCAATGCTGACTCTGGTTTAAGCTTTGAATAGGGTGAAGGAGTTTAATCCCTGTGGCCTCTATAATCTTACCCCACCCATCCTTTATGGGGGTGCTCTAGAGTGTGTGGAGGAGGGGAGAGAGTGATTAAGCAAACAGATACTGTAGGAACATACCTTAAGGATTAAAAAAATAACATTAGCGGAGCGCGAATCGCTGCCAGAATTTCAGAAATTTTTGTTTTCGCATAAATAGAAAAGCTGTAGCAGAATCTGCTGATGCGTTGATATTTAAATGGCTGGCGCCATTTTGCTACAGACACTAATTTTTCTCTTGCATTTTGGATTAACTCGTCGCATTTCGTGAAAATAGCGACCATAACTTAACCTCTGCGCACAGGGTTATGGGATTCAGAATATTTTCCTAAATTCAACATGGCCAATGGCACTGCAACAAGTTTGAGAAATTACACCGAGCTCCTCAATAATTCCGAAATAAAATTCTCAAGGAATTTTATAGACATGCAGAAAAAACAACAGTGATTTTTGCCGCAAAATTCTGAATATGGCTCACGGTAAGCCCACATAGAAGATGGGTGGATGAAATTCGAAAGTATGCGGGAGTGACATGGAGGAGACTGGCACAAGACAGACCGTTGTGGAGGAAACTTGGGGAGACCTTCGTCCAGCAGTGGATTGATAATGGTTGATGATGATGATGATGATGAAGCGCATTTATAATACAGGCACAGAATTCAGGAAGTGGCGATCGATTCTGTGGGATTGCTCTAGGCGCAACATTTTGACACCCAACTCCTTAGCTTGTAGTACCTGCCTGAATCATTTTAACTTGGTTAGAGAGGGGGGTGTAAGGTGATATTCATAATATATTACATGAAATGTTTGCACTTTTTTCTGGGCATCAGTTTTTACCTGTTCGTTGTATGCCATTAATCACGGTATTTTCCCTCTCCCCCATAGGCAATTTTAAAAAGCATCACAAAAAGCGCAAATTGAATAACACACAGTTCAGAGAAATGAACCAGATAAATGTCTATTTAGAACGTGCGATGATTATTCTATGCCATTATTTAGGTATATTTTATAACAATATATATTCATAAAAGGGCTTCACTAGTTTGTACAATTGTTGCATTTTTGGCATTTCAAAGTTCAGCGGCACAATGAAAATCTTACTCTACTACTTGTCCATATTTTTCAGTGACAGGTAATTGCGTCAAAGTTTTAAACAGCTTGGATATCTCTTTGGGGGAGAAAAAAACCATCTTTTACTTATACAGTGTAGGCATTTTGTTGCAAAGAAGGGGTCAGTCATAGCCTGGAAGTTCAAAAGCCAACGGGGCGATCAGTTCTGTCTGTCAATGAATCACGCGACTTCCGTGGTTCAGGCAAGTGCTCGATCTTACCCCAGGAACAGGACTGGGATACAATTTTCTAAAGTAAAATTTCTCTAATTTTTAAAATATCGGCATGCAATTTTCACGGAGACCAATGCACGTTAAAATAACGTTCAGATTTAAATTTCATCAAAATCAGTTGAAAACTTTAAAAGTTACGCATTTTTTTAAAATTTATTCCGTTCCGCTATTACAACTTAATGTTTTAATAATTTCAAAAGTAGTGAATAGATTTTCGCAAAATCAAAAAGAATATTTTAGCTTTGATAATCTCGATAATCTTTTTATTTAGAAACTTGGACATTTTTTTTTTCTGATACTTTTAAACAGTTTAAAACAAATGACAGTTTTTAACAGTTGAAAACCGCAGGTTGAAGATGCGTTTATTTGCTATTCTGAAGAATCATGCAAACTTTTCGTAACTACAGTACATAAATTTTTCAGTTTATGGCATCAAGACATTTTTAAGGTTTTCGAACTTCACGGGTCTGTCCGCTCCATCCTCATGCATTTTTTAGAAAAAGATGCAGTTCCGTTTGTCACAGAAATCAAAAAGCAAACGGAATCAAAATTAAGTACTATCAAATCACTCAGATACATGTATAATCAAAATTAAGTACTATCAAATCACTCAGATACTCCTTCAAAATATTATACCAGATTAAAATTCCTAACTTTCTTTTAAAGCACTTGTGATCTAGAAATCTTTGATTTCAGTACAGTCTCCAAAAATGCACGTGAACAGCAGCGACCGATCACATGACCATATGCATACCCTGATCCTCACTATCTGCTTTACGAGTCACGCAGGCTTGAACAAATGGGACCAAAAGAGGGGGGAGATGTTGAGATGATAATCTCCTGTCTTTCAGGTGGGAGAGGGAGACTTCCCGCACCTGGTTTATCTCCCCCCCCCGCGCATTGACAGCACCCACTTTTCCCTCTGGCTTTGTTGTACTGCATTTGGGAAGGGAGTAAGCTACATTTTGTTTAACACTTTGTCTCCTTACATTTGGATCTTGAACAGCAGAGGAAGAAAAGTAGCGCTAACAGCCACTATCGTGAGGTGGAAAAAAAAAACGCTGAGTGTTGCTGGGGACTTTTCCCTCTTCCCATAATTGCATCCGCAGCTGGGCGGCAGAAAAATTAGCTGGGCGGGCCGCCCAGTAAAAAGGCTCTAGGGAGAACACTATTGTGTTGTCATGTATTTATAAGATGATTCAAGTTTGTTTTTATTTTTTATCCCCCCCCCCTCTTTTTCCCAATAAATCTTCATTTGTATTTTGTGCAGTAGCTGCTGTTTTTGTTCTGTTTTTTAAATATTAACACTTTCAAATCCTGGTTTCATGCTGTAGATAAAAGTACAGTTTCTGTAGACAAATTGCCCATAGTCCAAGTGGCAACTCTTTTACCATACTCACATGTTTCCTTCTCTAAGAGAGATTATAGAAGTTAAAGCCATCAAATTTTCATTGTTGCCACAGCATCAGTTTTACTCTATATTTAACTACATCTATCACCCCACCCCTTCAATTTCTTTATTTTCCCTTACCTATGATGACCTAGAACACAGTAGTCCCATAACTTTCTCCAGAGTATTTTTTTTTCAAGATTATAAAACTTGCCATCTCTTTTTCTCCATTCTTTTTTTTTTTTTTTTTAAGCTTCTGAGTACACAGCTTATGGTAATAAAATTAAGTTGCAATGGTTTGAATGGAAATCACTTAGAACCAGTTCGTTTTTGTTTTAAAATGTTTTCTCTTTCTTGTCAAATGATTATAGAACTTTTCACTTCATTAACAATAAAGGCCTTACATTCCATTAACAATGCATGACAAAATGTTTTAAAGAGAAGTGATTCCTGTTGGAAAATGTCACTGTAGCCTCTAGAAAACACATTTTCCTATAGCATTTTCACAACACTTATAAAAAGAAAAACACATGATATGCAATTAACAAATAATTGTAACCTTCCTTTCCTCCTGGAAATCATGTTCAAACAGCATGCATAATCATCACACCACTGGAAATATCATTTAAAATGTCATATAACCTTCCTATTACTGGGATTCATGTTTTCTGGTTGAAATGACAATTTTCAGCAATTTGCTTCCAAACTTATAAGCAACTTTATTAAGGAGCCTACAAGTTTACACATAAGACAAAAAATGGGGTGGGGGGGGTGCTGCAGAAGATGAATGCATTTGCTTTTCCTGCTCTGCAATACCCATTACATATCCCAAATGGCATACTTCAGAAAAGCATTATTTTGTTCAAGTTCATGGAACAGTTTATTAAAAATTGCATTAAATAATTCACATCTTATACACAAGCCTTTCAGAAAAGCTGGAAAAAAATTGGAAGAGCCCTGTGAAAAAGTAGAGTTAAGAGCTAATATAACACTGCTAAATTTAATACATTGTTACACATTAAACTGATTTAAGTAGGCATTATACTTATACCTTTACAGAGATGACTGCCAAATTCTCTCTCTTTAGTTCATCACAGGCCTAGGAACACTTTCAAGCATCAAAACTAGTGACAATAGAGATTCCAAGTACAAAAATAATGACAAATAAGTGGCACATTTTTTTGCATGCATCATTTGAGGTGACATGCTTTTATTTCAATCCCAAATATGGCCCCTTCTGGAAAGGTGCCAATCTTAATGAAAAGTGCAAAAATTAGCAGCCCCCGGGTAGTAGATGAAGGGAAATCACAAATTTGGAAGAAAAATAAAATAGAAAAGTTCGCCTTCTGCCAACTAAATAAGCAATGGAAAACATAAAAAAAGTACATTAATTTCCAGTCATAATTAAATTTCAGGAGTTTCCAGGGAAATGGAGCAGGAAAGGGCCCATTTAAGGGGTTCTTAAATTCCAGGGGTGTACATACTCAGCACATGGAGAAAGCAAGACTACCTACAGAAATATCAAAATCTATGGTATCAGGCTGCTGATGATGACCAACAAAGCAGTATTGTACAAGCAAAAAATTCTGCAATGGACAGAAAATGATTAGAAAGTTTATGGCACATATTGTCAACTAACAATCTCAGTTCACTGCTGAATGAATGTCTCCCTAAGTTTCTTACACAATTCCAGGTTCCTTCTTCCTTTGAGATGAAATGCTGAAGAGATTCTGGTTGTTGTCTTGAGCAATTTTCTTAAATGTTATTCCAGCAAGGTTTTGAGCAAGGTTTTGAATTTCATCCACCAATCTCCCACGTGGTCTTCTGGGACTTTCCTATCATTCAGAAAGTAGTATTTCAGTTGTTCAATGGAGGTCAGTTCTTCTAGCAATATGCATATCCTGCACCTTTATTACCATGAAAGCACAATTTTTTTTTTTTTCATTTAAATTAAAACCACACATTTCACTGCACTTTTTTAAATGCATGTTTTCATTTTAAACATTCAAAGATATTTTCCCAGAATCTTTCAAACGTGAAGTCTGAAATACTTTCCTGGTCTCAAAATGTGAAAATGAAATTCAAAAGCAATTACTAGGAACAGAAATCTGAAGAAAGGACATATTAAAGTTATTTTTAAAAGTGTACATTGCAGATCATGTTTCTTTCTCCCCTGTCTGAACAGAATTTAATTTTACTTAGCATATCCATTCAATATGTTCAACTGCAAATTTTGTGTTTTTCTTCACATGAAGAACTCAGAACTTACATACAAACAAGTTGTACATAAAGGTGTTAAATTGTTTATTTCTTATTGTTTTTATTTGATTACCTGTTTCTCTCTCTCTTCTTTTGCTTTCTTTAGTCTTTCTTCCTTTTCTCGAAGCAGCTTCTCCACATTTTTCCTTTCATATTTTCTCCTATGTTCTTGAATTTTTTTGGCCTGGAATATATTAATGTGCACATCACATCACTTACCACACTTTAAAACAGAAACACATAATTGCAGGATTTTGGCTCTTGTTCACTTTGTATTAAACAAGCATGAATAACAGTTACAAAAGAATTACTTTGTTGGCAGAAATTACCAAAAGAAGTCACTCCTAACACAGCTAAGACAAACAAAAATTCTCTAGTCATACTTAATTCATATACCATGTCAGTGGCTTGTGTCTCAGATGAATTAATTAATTGCATTAGTTGTCACATTAGAGTAAGTAATGATGGAAATGAAAGACAAAAATTACAAACTAATGATAGAAACTTACAGATGTGCCAACCTTCAAAATCTAAAAATCAGGAGATTTTTTACAGCTCATAAAATCACATGAGCGCTATTTTTTATCGAAATTTTTCAGATGCAGGAGCAATTTTCCAGAAGTAGTATTATTGGTACATAGCATTTTTAATGTTTAAAAAGTTATTCTAAATGCAGACTGTATGTTTATCAAACTGAAATGTTATCAAACTGAATCAAACTGTTTATCAAACTTTGGGGGGGGGGGAATATTTAAATATTTAAGAATACAGGATACATGTTCTGATCATCGTTGGGGGAGGTTACAGTTACAAGCGATATCTTTGCTAAGTCCGATTTCCGTTTTCGGACATTTTCCCTCCATTTTCAAGTTCAAATACAAATATTTATTAAATAAAATGATATTTAACAACAATACCAGGCAGAGGAAACATCATGTAAAAAATAAAATTACGACAGAAATCTTCACTGCGTCTAACTTCCGTTTCCAAAAGTTTTGAAAGACGAAACTTCCTCTTTCTAAAGTTTAGAAGAAAGTTTCACGTGGAAAACATCCTCCACCACTACTAATTGCCCCAAAATTTCTATTCAGTTATGCATCGATCTCGTGGATAACCCAAATTATTACGGAAAAGGAGAAATTCTTCGAAGCCGTCGCACTACCATGCCTAAAGATTACAGCGAAACTTTTTGCCCTCGAATTTCCGTTTTCGGAAATTTTTCCTCCATTTTCAAACTGAAATACAAATATTTACGGAATAAAATGATATATAACAGCAATACTGGACAGAGGTAACATCACAGGAAAAAGAACGATTACGGAAAAAATCTTTATTTCGTTTACTTCCGTCTCTGAAAGACGAAATACCGTCCCAATGCGTATTTTTACGAATTGGTAAAATTCTTCGATGAGTTGTTTTACGCACCAAGAAAAACTCATGATGCATATTTTTACACGTCGAGAAAAATTCCAGATGCATATTTTTCCGCGTCCAGAAAAATTCCAGATGCGTATTTTTACACGTTGATAAAATTTCGTTGCGTACTAGACATGTAATTAGATTACCCATTTTGGAGAACTCTGGTCGGCACGTCACTTGAGCAATCCAGTGGAGAGAAAGCTACCCAAGGAGACTTGAAGAAGCGGAGCCATCGTTATACTTGATGGCTCCGCACGAAGCCTGCAAATCAAAGATGACATCATTGCGAAACACGGCGCTCGTAAGGTCCGGTAGAAAATCTAAATGGATGCTTGCAGGGGATTGAAGTATTTCGATTGAGCAATCGAAATATTAAAAAATCCGTAAAGAAATACTTCTATCCGTAAATCAGTAAAATTAAGCAGAAATCCGTAAAAGTTAGCAAGTATGCAACAACCTTGCCCCACTGCGATTCAAACCCGGACCCATCTCGGGCAATATGTCGAAAGCCGGCGCTCAGTTTCACAACTTTATTATGCAGCAAAGACAATAACAGCTAATATGTAAAGAAGAAACAAATTGCCAAAGATATGACATAAAATAAAACATTAAAAACCGCGAAAGTGGCGTAATGCAAAAGGAAAAATCTCCTGCAAAAAGTAAGCAAAAGGAATGAGAAAAAAACAAAAACAAATTCACAAACAAAGTGTACACAAAATGCTACAATAGAAGATAAAACAAAGTTGACAATAACAGATTCGCAATTAGAGATGAACAAAGGAGCACATTAATCTTCCACAAAATGCGACGAAGAAGGGAAAAGAGACAAACATGGTGCAAAACCAGAAATAAAAATCTCCACAGTAAAACAAAACTGAAAAGCATTCCGTAAAACTCTGAAGAAACCATAAACAAAGCTCGCAGCTAAGAGCGGGGAAACGTGAAACGATAAGTATGTCACAGCTGGGGCGAGAGAGAGTGTGTTTGTAACCAACATAAAATAGACCACCGCGCCACCGGGGGTGGCTTTCTTTTGCAGATATGAGGAAAGGAAAAGTATGATACTGATGACTGTAAATGCCGTCTTGCATCGACACAGAAAGAAAAATATTTCACAAGCAGTTCGAAATCTTTTTCTTCTGCGTCGATCCAAGGCGGTGGTTGATGGAATTTCGACCATCATAACGGCTAATTATCGGCGAAAATCGGGAGACTTTGACATTTATCTGGAGGGCAGGAGGAATGGCTGAAAATCCAGAGTCTCCCGCCTAAATCCAGAGAGTTGGCACGTCTGAACTTAGTTACATTTGAATAAATACTAATTTAAAAAGCAGCTCATATAATTACAACTACAAGGTGTCTGAAAAATAACTGTGCCCTGAAAGTAACACCATGTCGAATTGGTTCCTACAGGAGGTGTTGGAAATGGGCCCCACAGACGTCCAGACATGTCTGCACACGCTTCTGCGTGTTGATGAAGACCTTTCTCAGGGTGTGTGGTGTGATTTGCTGGATGAAAGTTGTTATTGCAGCCTGTAGCTCTTGAAGTGTATGTGGATTACCTGCATACACCTTCCCCTTCAGTGCTCCTCACAGAAAGTCAGGAGGTGTCAGATCTGGTGACCGGGCAGCCCACAGTCCCCGGAAAATGATGCAATTTCCGAAAAATTCCTCCAGAAGCTGTTCTGATTCACCAGCGGTGTGAGCAGTTGCACTGTTTTGCTGGAACCATCCTTCGTCGATTTCTCGTTCCGTGAGTTCGGATATAAATGGTTGGATAATCTGGGCATGGTACCATTCCGAGTTAATGGTTTTACTGAAGAAAATGGGCCCAATAATGCGCGTACAAGTCATGGCACACCAAACACCGATCTTCTGGCAGTGGAGAGGCACTTCCTTAAATTCGCGGGGATTTTCAGTAATCCACAGAAGTGTCTTGGCTGTTGATGCACCCAGACAGTTGGAACCATGCCTCATCTGTAAAGAAAATCACATCCAGAATGTTCTCACCTTCTTCAGACAGGAATTCTTGGAACTCCTGCAGTACCGAACATGGGCTTCGTGGTCCGTTTCTTTCACCTGATGCACGACAGACACTTTGTACAGGTGGAAATGTAACTTCCTTTTCAGAATATCGTGGACTGTACTCTTTGGCACATTAGTTTGTTGTGACAGCTGCCTCACGGACTTGTGTGGACTACTCTGTATCCTGTACAGTCTCGTCTGCCATCAATGCCCTACTGCGGCAGGAGACATCCAGAACACTGCCAGTTTCCTGAAACTTCGCTATAGCTGACGTACCACATTATGGTGGGGGACGTCTGCATCATGAAATTTCTTAGTGAACTGTTTTTGCACTTCGCCTGTGTACTTGTCGTCATGGCAAAAGACATGTTTCATCCAAAACACTCTCTTTCAACCATCAACACCACTGTTCTTGTGTCAAGACGAATAATCAATTGACATGTCTGCCTCCATCGACCAAGGCTTGGGAATGATCTTCGCTCGGAATGACAGCTGCGCGCATCTCAGGTGGGGAGACATGGAAGGTTACCAGAAACAGAGTACTTCCATATGGCGGGTCACTTCTCCTGCAATTCCAATCAAAAATTCTTTATTATTGCATTACTGAAATTTGTACATTCAGTGCACAGTCATTATTCAGACACCCTGCATTACTGTAGGATGAATAAATTCATACTTTCACCCTACTGCAATTGCACACTTGTTATCCAATAGAAAATAACTTGTACTTCTGTTTAGGAGTCAATCTACTTCATATCAACACAACAAAGGGTAATGATTTATGACTTTTATCAGAGCAATATTCAGTTGAGTTACTATTTTTTATGACTTATAATTTTAAAGTTAGGAAGCTTTCAGCTGATAATTAATATCAGTCTTTTTAACCTAGGAACAGATGGACAAGTGGTTGCCAGATCCATTCATTTTTAATTGATTTTCATATTAATGGAATAGTAAAATGAGAATCAGAATTATACTTTTTGCGGCTGAGACAATTTTCTAAACTTTCCTGAAAATGCAATGAAAACAATTAACAAACAGCAATTTGTTTGGTGTCAGTCCATAGAGGTTCAGTAGAAGTGTCCACTAAACTTAAAGTGGCTAGTAAAAGTGACAGAATTTTCTTCATGGACATGGTTCTGTGCTGCAATGAACAGCCAACAAACCCCCTCCCGCTCAACCTTCCAGGAATTTACACCATAACAATCTCAACATCTTCCGGTGAAACATACCAGGGTGCGCAAAACCGCCCGTCTGCGGTGGTCAAGAATTCATTGCGGACGATCAATTTCCCGACCACGACGTCCACACAGATGGCCCTTTTTTCCGGAAGCTTGAAGTACGATTGTGATTAGAACATTTTCATTAATTTTTTTTTTTTTTTTTTGCCAATTTAAAATTTGTGCATGTCAAGTGCCACAGTTTTACAAAATTGCGCATTCTCTTAAGCGATAGGCCGTTCTTTGTTTTGGCGAAATAGTTCCGCGGCGACACCATCCCTTCCAAAATTTTAACATACTAAAGCCAATGTGCTTCTTTCTCATTCCCTCTCAAAGTTTTCCTGTGTGAATTTTACGCCTGAAGCGGGAGGTGTAACTGTAAGGATAGCGACTTCACAGTTGTTCTTTTTCTTCTTCCTTTCTCTCCCGTCTATCTCCCCCCCAGTCATCCCTTGTTTAGTTTCATTTGTTATTACTGGAGTGACCCAGTATTAACCAATGCAACTAAACAACGGTTGCTTCTTCCCTTCACGTGTGACCTTGACATCTCGCACATGTGATGCCTGCCGTAATATTAGCTTTCCGTACATTACCGTTTTGCCGCATGTTTCCTGGCGTCCTTGACGACGATCGTACCGAATGCCGCACATTCTATCTCTCATCTTTTGCCATTTTGCAGTTGAAAATTCTAGATTCCGTGAAACAAGCTTTTTGCTATGAAAGCAGAAATGTATTTATTTTCTGTATGTACATAAAAAAAAAAAAAAAATTCAGTAAAGTGACTATATTTAATACGCACATATTTCTAGACGTATCGAGATTAAAAAACATGTTTTATATAAGTTATTCTTTTTCAGTTAAATTCATTCAATAGTGGTTTAACTGTTGGAAATTTTTACATGTTGTAGTTCCTTTGTGTAAAATGCAATTTCCAGTTGGAAATTATCAGTATTTACTGCAAACAAATACCTCGGTAATGAAATGTAATTCAAGGAAAAACTTTTCACGTACCTCTCTGTTGTAAGTGGTCGATGTTCGAATCTTTGTATGACTGTTCTCATCAGGTTCTTGAGTCTTGAGTTTAGACTTTTAAGAATTTAGTCGACACATTTTCCTCACGGGTCCCGAAATCGGATAGACAAATTCATCGAATAAATTAATTTGTCTATCCAATTTCGGGACCCGTGAATAAAATGTGCCGATTAAATTCTTAAAAGTCTAAACTCAAGAGCCTGATGAGAACATCCATACAAAGATTCGAACATCGACCACTTACAACTGAGAGGTACGTGAAAAGTTTTCCCTTGAATTACATTTGATTATCGAGGATTTGTTCACATTAAATACTAATAATTTCCAACTGAGAAATTGCATTTCACACAAAGGAACTATAGCATGTAAAAAGTTCCAAAAGTTAAGTCACTATTGAATGGAAAACTGAAAAAGAATGACGATATTTAAATTCTACGTAGTTATGGTATTTATACGAGTCCGACGGGTTACTTTTAAAGGAGGACGGGTACATTTTTAGACAAACCGCCCTCAAGGACGGGTAAAATTTCAGAGATTTTTCGTGCCCTGAAACATACTACACTGGAAGCACTTACTGCAGCTTCTACAGTTGTTCATTAGAACACACACATACACACACAGTCCATAAAAAAAAATATTTTAAATTTTAGCATATATCACCAACTTGCCCACATGGCAACACCCAGCAAGAGCCAGGATACTTCAGCAAAAACTTTGAAAAGAATTTCACACCTACTCATAATGTGTCTTTGCACCACCCTATGCTAATCAATGTCATGGGTCTTGCTGCGACAGATAAATCCACACTTCATCCAATGTCATCATTTACTCCCATTTGTAACCTACCAGGTGCTGTTCATAGGGCATTCTGCAGTTCATCTTCCAATTGACAATGTAATACAACCTCAGCATATGAATGACAGACTTATGGCACATTTCCAGTTGCAGATGCTGAAAAATAATAATGTGCTGAACAGTTGACTGAGAAACACCTGTTTTTATAGTAATGGGCTCCACATCTAAACCATTTCCTGGTGGAGAAGACCTTCCCAAACAAAAACAAGTTTTCAAGCAAAATGGCACAACAGCCATTTTGGCACCACAATACTGCAAGGATTCAAATAAAATAAGCTTTCAGAAGATTTTGCAACTCAAAATAATGCTTGATACATAAATATTGATTTACATTACCCAGTGCAAAATAACACTATATATATATATTGTATATATATAAATACTCATTACAAGTAAATAGAATGTCAATAGAATAAAACTAAAATTAGAATAAAAAGTGTGGCAATACTTTTACACCGAGCATACTCAAAGGGGAATGGTATGGCAGTAAATGTTTTGTACACAGTTCTTAAGCATGGTGGTATATGAAGTAAATCTTACATTTGGCGTGACTTCTTTCAGCCAATCATTTGCTTCATCAGTGTAATCCAACTTGCAGGCTGTGGCCAAATCACTAGCTGCTTCTTCCCAGTCACCCAGAAGTCTGCAAAATCAACACTACTTAGATCTCAAACAAAAGTTTGTTCATGTTTTATTGCTCACAATTTAGGTAATTCACTTCACTATAACAGTTGACTACATTCTCCAAGAAATCATAAATTTCACTTCTCATGCAAACACAATTATGCGTCAACATGTCTGCAATAACAAATTTTACAGACAGCCTTAGTTAATCTGATAATAAGAGAAAAAATAAAAGAAACAATACTTGAATTCAATGGCTTAATAAAAGAAAATGCACAATCACATAAATGAAAGTCCAAAGGAAGTAGGAAGCTCCTAAAAAAGCAAATGAAATGGAAAAGCTTGAGGACAAAAAAATATGCCTAGGACAATGTGGAAGAAATGAAGTGTGTGAGCTGACACCTGAAGGTATCTCACAAAAAAATATATTTAAGCAGAATAACTTCCAGAAGAATGCACAGCAGTGGGTTAACATCCATTTATAAGATGGTTGGTTGGCTATGTGTGTTTTGTTTTGCAATGGTCTTGCTGAGTACTGATTTAAAAGTGAAAAGAGATGGAAGGATTGCAGTAATTAATAGGGCACAAAATAAATTCCCATACCATGCAGTGCAACAGGTACTATGCTAAAACTTCAGATAAGCTAGGGTGAAGTACAGAGAAGAAAAGGCACAACTACCATGTGATACTTGTACTTGCATACATATCACCAAACTGTTCTCTGAGATTCAGAGGTTAGCTCCAAAAAGAAATACAAACTACCAGATAGTTTTTACTTACTGTTGCTGTATCAAACTTCTCCATTTGCAGCGATCTTGACATACAACACGGGCTTCACTGACATCCATCACACGACGCACACAAGATCTTCTATACTTCATACTCATAATTTGTTTCTCATGCAGACACTCCTGAATCTGATCCTCCCATGACTTCTTTGGCCTTCCTCTGCCTTTCCTTCCTGCCACTTGGGCTAAAAAGATTTTCTTAGTAAGCATCTCATCACCATTCTTTCAACTTGACCAAACCACCGAAGCATATTAGTCTCCACCTTGCTAACATTTTGCTTCACATCACACAACTGCAACACATCTTCATCCCTCACATGATCAGAGTGTCTTGCCATAGACCCTGCATAAGTAATACATTTCTCCAGCACACAAATGACTATTATGTCTCTTCTGCAGTACCCAGGTTTCACTGCCATACATCAGAGTAGGAACAATTACACTCTCATACACAGCCATGCGGGACTCTCTTGAGAACCCATCATTTTTGTGAAAATCTCCCATAGCAGCCATGACTTTCACAATGAAGAATTCACTCGCTTACTAATTTCACCATCCAATTTGTTCTCTCAGTCAAACATGCTTCCTAAATACACAAACTCACTCACCTGGTCAATCACTGTGCAATTTACACATACATTACATTCAGTGCTACCAGTTCCTCTCTCAAAAACCATAACTTTGGTTTTTCCCTTATTTATACTCAGTTTGAATTTCATGCAAACTTCGTACATCCAGGACAACATACTCTGCAACTCACTTTTGCTCTCTGCCAACAGGACAGTGTGATCAGCATACAGCAATCTGCACACACGGATATCACCAAGACATAAACCAGTATTATCTATTTTGGCATCACGCATGCACGCATCCATAAATATACTGGCGGAAAGTGAAAAAGAACACCAAAAAGGAGACGTCTGATACCAACGAAATTTATACAGCATAATAACGGAATACAGAGGATAATGTGATCAAAACATTATGGCAAAATACAGCTGTATTTGCTGGTAAACTGAAAAATAACATTTCCATGTAACATGGTTAGTACGAGGTTGAACCGCCATGAACTGCGTCACACTGTGCAATTCTGGCATGGAGTCTGTCGTACAGATGTTGGATGTAAGTTTGGGGTATTGAGTTCCAAGCATCCTGAACCTGGACACGTAAATTGGGATGGTCGTGGCTGGCTGTGGAGACCGGATAAGTCGCCGTCCCATAAAATCCCACGCGTACTCAATTGGGGACAAATCCGGTGAACGTGCAGACCATGGAAGTTGTCTCACACCCTGAAGTGCATGTTGCGTTGCACGTGCCGTGTGCGGGCGTGTGTTATCTTGCTGGAAAGCACCACGATTGACCGACCTTACAAATGGCACAACAACGGGCTGAATGGTGTTTTTGATGAAGGAGGTGCTATTTAACATACCCGGTACAAACACTAGTTGTGTACGGGAGTGATAGCTGATCGCTCCCCACACCAGGAGACCAGGTGTAGGCCCTGTGTGTCGCTGGCAGATGCAAGAAGGGTGGAGATGCTCCCCTGTGCATCTGCGAACACGCTTACGGCCATCGGAGGCTCCCAAGCAGAATCTGCTTTCATCGCTGAACACGACAGATCCCCATTGCGTTCTCCAGTGCAGACGTTGGCGACACCACTGCAGCCGTTCCTGGCGGTGGGCTGAAGTCAGAGGTACACATGCCAGAGGCACACGTGCACGTAGTCCTGCATCCAGTAGACGGTTGTGGATTGTTCGCACAGTCACCTCAGGTGCAACGGCAGTTCGGATTTGCGTCACAGTGGATGTTCTGCTTGACAACGCCTAACTTCTTATGCGTCAATCGGTCCGCTCATCAGTCCGTCTGTGACTCCCGGTTCCACGTCTTCTCGTGTGGAAATGTTCCTCGGACCATCTACGCCACCATTGTACCACCGCCGATACTTCCCGTCCAATTCGCTCCACAATACGACGATACGACCACCCGGCCTCGTGGATTGCGATTAGAAGACCTCGCTCAAAGTCCGATAACTGCTGAAATCGTACACGTCTTCCATGTCCAGGCATTGCAGCTTCTTCAGGGTCTTCGCACGTGTCCGTACGCTGACGACTGATTACATTTACTTCGCCGTACTCCTTAAATACCACAGATGATAATTTGCATATTATGCTGTGCTGTGGCGTAAGCGCTCATCAGTTGGTCCCGAAATTAACATCACACCTATGTAAACTCGACCCCATTAACATATGTAAATTTCATGATCGTCTGCCAATTCCTTCTTGGTGTTCTTTTTTCACTTTCCGCCAGTGTATATTAAACAGCCATGGTGACATTAAACAGCCTTGCCTGACTCCTGCATCAATAGAAAACCATTTTGATAAAACACCATTTACTCGTACACAGGCTCTACTGCCAGCATACGTGGCTTTTAAACTATTAAGTGGATTCCCAGTAACACCATATTCATTCAATACCTTCCACAAAAGTGTCCTATTTACTCAGTCATAAGCTTTCTCTAAATCAATGAAGGCAACAAAAACTTTCTTACCAACAGCCAGATACTTTTCAATCATCATGCGTAATGTAAAAATTTGGTTAGTGCAGCCTTTACAAGGAATAAAACCACTCTGAACATTCCACACTTTCTCTGATGTAAGACCTCGTTCTTTTTCAATAATGACCCTTACCAAACACTTTCCCTGGCACACTTAATAGGCTAATACCACAATAGTTCTTGCAGTCAGTCTGATTACCTGTTCCCTTGTACAAGGGAACAATGATAGCATCGCTCCAATCCCAAGGGACCATTTCTAACTCCCAGCACAACTGGCAAATTTCAGTTAACCAATCAATTACAGAGTCACCACCATATTTCAACAGCTCAGCAGTTGTGTCATCAACTCCCGGAGCCTTACCATTCTGAAGAGATTTTAGAGCTTTACACACTTCATCTCTTGAGATCATACCTGTGCTTTTATCCTTCACTATGCCATCCATCATCTGCATCTATCTCAGAATCATCTTTGCTTTCCTGATCTAATAACTCACAGAAGTATTCGCCCCATGTTTCACTTAACTCATTGGGCTCCCATATCATTTCCCCAACCCTATTCTTCACACAACTTATCACTTTGTTTCCCCTATTTTTCCTGAGTCTCATGTACTTCCAGAAAGACTTCCTATCTTTCCAAAAAGCCAATTCATGCCTTTCCACCTGCTCCTTCCTATCTTTTGCCTTACTCTGGCGAACCAGCTTAGCGGCTTCACGCTTCTTACAGCGATATTCATCCACAGAGACTCTATTTTGCAACATCCCCAAATAGGCTTCCTTCTTTCTCTTTACTGCCTCTTAGATCTCACTATTCCACCAAGCATCATCTCTATTGTTACCCACTATTGTGGTGCAACAGACCTCTTCAGCAGCAATGACCACACAGTTCTTAAACCATTCCCACTTCTTTCCTACAACCCTCTCACAAGACTTCAGTTCTTTTTAATCAGGTAAGTACATCAGTGTGGGGGATTAGCCCACAGTAGATACCATAAAAGCACATGACAGGCAACATTGCTTTTTTCTGCATAGTATCAAGACATTTAAAGTAATTTTGAGTGCACTGTACCATATGTAGAAAACAGTTGTTAGAAAGTAAGAAAAAAATATTTTCCTTTTCTTTGCTTTGCATTCTTTTTTGTAAAATGGAAGACATACCTGTTCCTCAGAAGAAAACTTCTGTACAGTGTTTGTGCACAACACACTACCTACAGTAAATTACACAGAAGTAGTTACTACTGTTGTATAACGAACTTTTCATCATACATTCATTTCATTAAACTTATAAACATGTGCAAAGTTGTAAGTTTATTTTATTTCTTTGCACACTGTTGTACTAAGATTGAAGTTAATAAACTTGTGAACCACCAACAAACCAATCTGTATTCACTAACTACTCCACCTCCCCCTCCCCCCACCCACCACCCCCAACAACTCTATACTTAGCTTAAACTCAGGGCTGCCAGCCTATCACACCCAAGAAAATAGTTGCCTTAGTAGCCACTAATGGTAAAAATAGTAGCCTAAATACTAGCCTTAACAACTTATGTTAATGACCCAAAAAAGTGTACGAGTTTCAGAATGTAAGTGCTCCACACTAAAATTTTTTTTTTGTTAATATTTTTTATTTATTTCAAACCACGGCGACAAAATTAGTGCATGTTCACGTTTTCGTGAAAAAAATAATTATGTATATACAACCCCACCCCCTCCCTACAAAAAGGGCATCTAAGTTTCAATATAATGCTATTCAAGACACTCAGAACTATAAAAGTTGTGAAAATTACACCCAAAAAATACTCTGTTCAATTATACATCAAAAACTACTTACATACACTGAAGAGCAATTGAATTAGATACCTGTCTAGTAACGTGTAGCACCACCTTTTGCCCTGATGACGGCGGCGATTCATCTCGGCATGGACTCGACAAGACACTGGAAGCGTTAGGAAGCCATACGGATCCACGACCCCTGAACGAGCTCCTACAGTTCACGAAGATTTGATGGAGTGGATCAGAGCCTAGAACATCTCTTTCGATGGCATCCCAGATGTGCTCAATGGGATTGAGGTCAGGTGACCTAGCTGGCCAAGGAAGCGAAGTCACGTCGGTGAAGTGTTCATCTAATTATTCGGATACAATTCGGGAGCGATGGCATGGTGCATTGTCTTGTTGCAGGATGAGGTCCCCAGTGGGATGTTGAAGACGCACAAACGGGAGCAAATGGTTGTCCAGGATATCCCGGTAACATTGACCTATAAGGGACGATGTCACACGTACCAGGGGTCCCATTTTAGTCCACGTAAACAGTCCCCAGACGAGAATGCTACCCCCACCAGCTTGAAGAGTACCCTGCTGGAAAGAAGGATCCATCGCTTCATGTGGTTTGCGCCGTGCTCGTATCCTGCCATCCGCATGTACAAAACATGAATCTCGACTCATCAGTCCAGGCAACATTTTTCTATATGTCTAGGGTCTAGTGGCGATGTTCCCGCACTCATGCTAATCTTCGCACCCTGTGATGTGCGGTCAGCAGCGGTACCCTCGTGGGACGATGCTGACCGCATCGTCCCACGAGGGTACCCCATAGCGAGCAGATGGTTCTGGATGGTGTGGCTGCTTACACGTTTATGTACACCAGCGTTAAATTGCCGGGTGATTTCTGGCACTGTGGCCTGTCTATCTGCTCTTACAATGCGAGCTAGCTGACGATGACCCCGCTCATCCACACGCTGTTGTCCATGGCAGTTGACCCTTGCAGGGATGATTTTACCGGATTCGATGTACTCACGGTGCACCTGTGACACAGTGGCTCGTGAAAATCTCAGTGCCTGCACAACTTCCGAGATGGAATGACCCATGCGTCGGCCCCGACAATTTCCTCGTGATCAAATGCGCTTAGATCCTTCGTCTTACCCATACTGCGTCCGACTCTTACTGATTCCTGTCGCATCACTCCTTATATTGTCGGATCGCTGCATACGTCATGTCGTTTCCGTTTACAGGGCCGCCCACAGCGCCACATTTGCATAATGCCAGCTGTCTCTAATTCAATTGCTCTTCAGTGTAAACTAACCTGATACAAACTTTGGAATTAGGAAACACTTCCTTCTTTGTCATTGTTCTGGAGGTCATATGTTCTCATCTGTATCAAGCGAATACAGAGAGCCTTCTGCTTTTGTGGTTGGCAAAAATATATATAAGATTTCCCAAGTGGGCTTCATAACACTGTGTTTAAAAAAATTGTGTATTTTTTCTTTCAAAAGTCATACTTGTGTCATTTGTTTTGTTCTGTAGACATAATGGCAGTTATCTGATATGAGGTATATCAAGAATCTCATTCAAATAGATAATCAATCTCTGCAGTATTCGAAACAGAAAAACGGGACACATTTTCGGCGGAATATCTTGATTTGTGTAGCTCGTTCCTCTAATAACATGTGAGTCTAGTCTATACTTGCTGTGTAACCTTTCCCCATGATACTTGCAGTAGAGCCGAAAACAATGAGCTGAACAAAACATATTGATTTGACAAGCATATATCAATATCAAAGTTGATATCCACCTGTATCAATATTAAAACTGATGTCATACAAGCGCATTGATACATACAACACAAATTATGTTTGTTTTTTTAGAAGAGTAGCCTTACAATTAAAATAGTTCAAGGGTTTTCTGAAAATAGTTGCTTTTGGCTGTTTTTTGTAGGAAATAGTAGCCATAGTCGCCTGTCACCAAAAGTAGTAGCAATAGTCGCCTATTAATCGCCACTATCAGCCCTGTAAACTTCATAAGCATTTCTACTCAAAATATGAGAATTTGCAAATTACTTTAAACTTACTCAAAGAGCTGAAAGAACCATTTTTAAATTTTTCTCTGTCCAGGTGAGAGAAAATAAATCTGAAATTTTTAATAAAAATTACATTTGTTTAGCAACATTTAGTTAATTCAGCTTCAAATTCTGATTACTAACCTATGGGCACGACCTTTGTATTTATATGCTAAAGCCTGGTCAGGATTTAAAGTCAAGGCTTTCTCACAATCTCTGATGGCTGCATTAGGTTTCTCCTTTTTAAGGAATACACTACAGATAAAAAAATGAAATGAAAATGAATCTATTGTTACAAATATACACTAATACAATCTGATCAATATTAAAAAATCTGTAACATAACTATACAACAACAATCACAATAAGCTGTTCTTTGAGATTCAGAGGTTAGCTCCAAAAAGAAAGAAAATCCACCAGATCAATTTACTTACTGTTGTTGAATCAAACATCTCCATTTACACGATCTTGGCACACAGTTCGAGCTTCACCGACATCCATCACATGACATACACAAGATCTGTACTTCACACATAATCTTTATCTCATGCAGACACTTCTGAATCTGGTCCTCCCATGATTTCCTTGGCCTTCCTCTACCTTCTTTCCTGCCACTTGGGCTGAAATTTTTTTCTTAATAGGCACCTCTTCACTCATTCTTTCAACATGGCCAAACCACCTAAGAATATTAATCTTTACTTTACTGACAACATTTTGCTCCACGTTAGATAACTGCAACACATTTTCATTCTTCACGTGATCAGAGAGTGCCTTGCCACAAACCCGCTGTAACATATCTCTTCAGCACACAAACAACTCCTACGTCCCTTCTGCAGTACCCAAGTTTCACTGTCATACATCAGAGTAGAAACAATTACACTTTCATACACAGTCACTCAGGACTCTCTTGAGAAACCATCATTCCTACGAAATTCTCATAATGCAGCTATGACTTTCAATGAAGAGTTCATTCGCCTACTAATTTTACCACCTAATTTGTTCCCTCTGTCAAACATGCTTCCCAAATAAACTCATTCACCTGGCCAATCACTGTGCCATTTAGGCTTACCTTGAATTCAGTACTAACAGTTACTCACTCAAAAACCATGACTTTGGTTTTTTCCTTATTTATACTCAGTTTGAATTTCATACAGACTTCGTACATCCAGGACAACATACTCTGCAACTCACTTTTACTCTCTGCCAGCAGGACTGTATGATCAGCATACAGAAATCTGCACATACAGATATTACCAAGACATGAACTGGTATTGTCCATTTTTGGCATCATACATGCACACATCCATAAATATAATAAACAGCCATGGTGATATTACACAACCTTGTCTGACTCCTGCACCAACAGAAAACCACTTCGATACAACACCAGTCACTCGTACACAAACTCTACTGCCAACACACTATTAAGTAGTTTCCCAGTAATACCATATTTATTCAGTACCTTCCATAGAAGTGTCCTATTTACTCAGTCATAAGCTTTTTATAAATCTATGAAGGCAGCAAAAACTTGCTTACTAGCAGACATACTTTTTGATCATTATGCATAATGCAAAAAATTGGTTAGTGCAGCCCTTACCAAGCATAAAACCATTCTGAACATTCCAAACTTTCTCTGATGTAAGACCTTGTACCTTATCAATAATGACCTTTCCAAACACTTTCCCTGGCACACTCAGAAAGCTAATACTATGATAGTTCTTGAATTCAGCCTGATCATCCTTTTCCCTTATACAAGGAAACGATAGCATCGCTCCAATCCTGAGCGACCTCTCCTAACTCCCAGTACATCTGAAAAATTTCAGTTAAGCAGTCAATTACAGAATTGCCACCATATTTTAACATCTCAGCAGTAATGCCATCTACTCCTGGAGCCTTACCATTCTGAAGAGATTTTAGAGCTTTACACACTTCTTCTCTTGAGATCCCTCCTATGCTTCTATCTTTCATTATGACATCATCTGCTTATGCCTCAGAATAGCCTTTGCTTTCATGATCTTTGCTTTCAGATGGGTGAACACTCACAAAAGTATTCACCCATCTTTCACTTAGCACACTGGGTTACCATACCATATTGTTCCCACAAAAATTTTTATTTCCCCTATTTTTTCTATGTCTTATGTGTTTCCAGAAGGTTTTCCTATCTTTCCAAAAATTCAATTCAAGCCTTTCCACATTTTCCTTACTCTGATGGACCAGCTTAACTGCTTCATGCTTCTTACAGCAATATTCATCCTCCGAAACTTCACTGTGCAATATCCCCAAATACATTTCCTTCTTTCTCTTTTCTGCTTCTTTAATCTCACTGTTCCACCAAGCATCACTTCTAAATGTTACCCACTATTGTGGTACCACCGACCTCTTCAGCGGCAGTAACCACACGAAATATGAAACACTTGCATATATAGTGCATATCAACACTCCAGACTGATCAAATGAAAAATAAGAAATTTCTTTCTCTCATCCATACGGAAAACTCCTAAACAACTGCATGTATCTCAAGTTTAACAGAAACAGCAGACCTGTGTCAACAGCTCATTGCACTTGCCATGAATGAGAGTGTGTGTAGGTATATCACACACATAACTGCTAGACCTTCAAATTACCTGCTGCAAAAACTACAAAAGATAATCACAGCTCACCACAAACGATCATCCACAGAGTGAGTGGCACAGCAGATTTTATTTTCATCTGCACCCTTACCATATCTTCCTTGATACAATGGCCTTTAGATCTCATCAAGGCCTGTTTCCAATGCATAGGAACTGCATCAAAAGTCTCATTTACACAGAAAGAATTTAAATATTATCATTGCCCGGTTCCTCTTACAGTTCCTAGTTATTAAATTAAAATCTTTTCCTTATGTGTTTTTGTAAGTCTACTATTTTTTTAATTAAGTTGTTGAAAGTGCTATTTATAAATTTTGAAGGTTTGTTAATGGACCTGTTTTTCTGGATATAAAAACTTTATTCTCTTGTTTTTATGAGGTTCATAGTCCAATAAGATATTTTGCCATAAAGGTCCATTTCACACACATTGCTGCACATTCAATTGTAATGTACTTACTTTGACCTCATTGGAATCTGTAATGTTCTGATAATTATTACCATATTTACTCGAATCTAATGCACACTCTTTCCCTCCAAAATCAAACCTGTTTATCTGGGTGTGCATTAGAATCGGTGACAAATACCTACATCGGGAGTCTTGCAAATGCCTAACTATCTAGTATGTCATCGTTGCGGCGTGCCAGCGGATGGAATTTCCTCCGAGCATCTGACTATTGCTATGGCCACCGACAATCTCCAACTTTCCCCATTCTTCTACATTCGTTGAGAAGCTTCGACGAAAGATATAAAATACAGACAGTCGCTTGCCTCATACTATTGTTCTCTGAAAGAAACACTGCATTTTGCTACTTGAACATTGAGTATACTGTCCAGAGATGTATTCTAAGCGGCAGTATTATCCAGCAAAGTTTAAACTGCAGGTGGTTGCCTATGCAGAGAAAAATGGCAACCGTGCTTGTTTTAGGGAGTATGGAGTTTCAGAAGTGAATGTAAGGCTTTGGAGGAAGCAAAAAGAAAAGCTGAATCAGTACTCCAAAACAAGAAAGACGTTCTTGGGACCTAAGACAGGTAGATTTCCCGAGATTGGCGATCGTCTAGATCATTTCGTGAAGCAGCAGCATGCATCAGGTTTTTCTGTTACTGTAGAAATCCTTCAGGCAAAAGCACGAGAAATTTATCATGAACTTGGATCCAGTGTAAGGTTCACTACTTCAATAGGATGGATTTGCCGTTTTATGAAAAGAAAAGAATTTTCTCTGAGGCAGCATATTTCAATATGTCAGAGAATGCCATCTGACTTTTCAAGGCAGCATATTTCAATATGTCAGAGAATGCCATCTGGCTTTGAAGAAAAGCTATACAGTTTTCTCAAGTACGTCATATCAGTAAGAAAGCAAGGGCACCATGTTCTAAGCCAGATTGGGAATGCTGACCAAACACTATTGTATTTTGATATACCATCAAATTACATTGTAGAAAGTATTAGTGCAAAGCAAGTTAAAGTGCTAACGACAGGAAACGAGAAGCTCCAAATGATGGTCATGCTTTCCATTACCACCGATGGGAACAGGCTACCACCATATGTTATTTTCAAGAGAAAAACATTTCTGAATAAAGAGACTTTCTTAGAAAATTCATGTCAGAGTTCAAAAAAATGGCTGGATGACAGAAGAACTGGCAAAGGACTCGCTTCAAAAAGTGGTTTTGAAGAACAGGTGCGGGGCGACTGCGGTCCAGGCTTGTATTGGATTCATTCAAGGGGCATGTAACCAGCTTGGTGAAAACCAGGATTGTTGAAAATAGAACTGATCTAGTTGCGCCTGGAGGAATGACTTCCCAACTTCAGCCCCTTAATGTCTGCATAAATAGGCCTTTTAAAGCAGCAGTTCAATCACACTATAATGTGTGGATTACATTGGGACCCACAGAACTGACAAAAACTGGATGTGTTAAAAAAAACCTTCACTCTCTGTAGTAGCACAGTGGATTGTAGATGCCTGGAAGTTCATTCTAATGACTTAGTTAAGCTGTCTTTTCTGAAGTGCGGCATTTTCAATGCAATGGATGGCACTGAAGACGACGCTACCTTCGAACAATCCAGCAGTGAAACCACAGCAGACAGCAGCAATGAAGATTCATGCAGTGAACTATCTGAGGATGTAGATGGAGAGATGTCTGTGAGCAATGCATATTTTGGAATAATGTGGAATTTAAATAAATTCAAGAATTGCCATATTTGGTAAGTTTCATAAGTTTGATTTCTTTCAAGTTTTCTTGCATCTTAGTACATGAATAATTAAGAAAAAAATATGCATTTTTCTAGCTGAGAAGTAAGGTGTGCGTTAGATTCGAGTAAATACAGTAATGTTTGTATAAATTACCTTATTCTATTGTTATCGTGGTTCACGCTTCACAGGTTTGCAGCAAGTTTTCTGTTTTTAATGGTTGCGTACACAGATGCATTTTATTTTTATACAACTGAACTCTGCCAGTGATGAGCAGTAAAATGAAACATGTGATGATGACCATCTTTTTTTTTTTTTTTTTTTTTTTTGGTTGTAGGAGATTCTAATCCAAACTGTTTTTATTTTAGAATTTAGTTGCCCAGACTGGACAACTAGATTTTCTTATTTACCTGCCCAGCCCAATAATTTACATGCCCCAGGCATGGAATTTTTCAACCCCTGAGAATACATGGCCATTTATGTATTATGCATGGCTACGGGGATGCTATGTTAGGCTCAGGCTACAGGGATGCGGTCCCCAAACCAATTGATCCTATGAAATAACAACACTTACTTCTTTACAGCAAAGTCAAAATCACCACAAGGAGTCAACTTCTTCAAAGCCACTTTTTGTACTTGAACATTATTTTCAGGCAATCCAGATTTTCTCAAAGCTTCTAACTGTTTTCTTCCTGCTAGGCAATATATTTAATTTTATCCTACACTGCCTTGATTTTATCCTACACTGACTATCCTACACTGCCTTGTCCAGTACTTTCTCGACAATAAAATTCTTCTATTTCACATTCCACAGAAATATCCACTGCACCATGAATTACCTTTCCCATGGTGTTCATCAGCTTCTGATGTTTCTTCTTCACAACTAATGCATGAACTCGCTTCATACCCTCTAGTAGTTTTCTTGCTCCCAACAAACTGCTAATCACAAATAACTTTAATGTATGATGACAAGTCATCTGAACTATTCATTTACAACATAAAATATAAATTCAAATCTTTTTTCCTGCTCAAATATTCAAAATTGTGGCTACATACACCAGCTATTCTTTCCCTAATTTTTTCTCTCTTAAAAACCTACATTTGTAAGGCTACTTTTCACTT
Source organism: Macrothele yani (assembly GCA_039090855.1). Taxonomy (NCBI): domain Eukaryota; kingdom Metazoa; phylum Arthropoda; class Arachnida; order Araneae; family Macrothelidae; genus Macrothele; species Macrothele yani. The sequence goes on along the minus strand of CM077011.1, from coordinate 10,730,618 downwards.
ATTCCTATATGCAGTCATCTCTACGTTAAATCACTTACATTAAGTAGTAACACAAAAATCTTACCCAGCACGTTTAGCATACAAGGCACCACTCTGGGGATTTTTCAGAATAGCTTCTGTAAACAGTTTTACAGCTTCATCCAAATTACCTAAAAAAGGAATACAACTATTTAGCAACTTTCAAATCAACCTCAATTTGGGGAGATCTGATTTTTAGATCAGTACCCCCCCCCCCCCACACACACACACACACAGTATCATGTGCACTAATTAAAGTTAACAGTGCAACTTCCCCAGAGCTGCTGCTATTTCATGCATGCCTCTGCATTCTAAATCTTTTGATTAAAAACTATAAATGAAACTTTAAAATTCCTTTAAGTTCTACAGATGAGCTGCACAACAGCAGTGGCACTGTGGAAGTCAAGTTGACCAACTATGATGCTTCTACAGTAACTACCCATTACACGTAAGTGAAATTTGGTAGATACATTAAGAGATTCATGAGACAATTTGGTAAAAAGTTTGAATACAAGAACTCAAAGAAAACCACAAACTTAAGCACCAATAAAAATCTAACAAGAATAAAAAGAGCAGTCAGAAAATTTTAATATGCCACATTATGCATACACAAACCTCCAAGCTCTCATTTGTCTACCATTGATACCATCAGAAATCACTTCTTTCAGGATGGAGACATTATTAAAATTCCATTTGCAACAATTATAACTTAAAATTAGATATTATATTTGCAACAATTAAAACTTAAAATTTAGATATAAAAGCTGCTGCCTTAGAATAATCCATTTTTTTTTCCTACATAAGAATATTTCTGTTCCATAGAACACAAATTGTACTTTTATTTTATACAAGATCTCACACGCAAGTAAGATTTGAGAATTTCTTTTAATATCAGATATATGCATTTATGTATACAATTAGCTATTTTCCATGCTAAGTAATATAATATTTCAATCTGGCATGTTTCAGCTTCTATTAGTCATACTGATAAAATTATTTTTAAAATGGGTACACCATGCCACACTACTTCAGAGTTTGATCATTTGTACAGCTGGAATTGCATTTAAATATAGGTAATGCATGGACTGTGTATTGTGCATATTTTCTCATGTTTGTATTAGGGTTTATTGACTACCATGAGCAACTCTAAGGGCTATAAGCAGTCACCTGCCTCTAGTTTGGGGCCACTGATTCCAGAGAAGGGAGAAAGCCAATGCTGTAAGACAAGCATACATACCACCCATGCCTTATCCTGGACTTGAATCCACAGCCAGTTAGTCAGAAACCTAAGCCTCTGAGTGCACTCTGCCATAGAAGGGGCATGTTACATTTCCACTTCCAAAATCATGGGGAAAGGCAACTCTGGCAACACATACTCCTCCACAGTTACTCTTTCATTGACAAATGGAGTTTGAAAACTAGTGACATGCATGCAGAGGGGGAGGGGGAAAAAAAGGAACAAAATGCCTGGCCATAATCAGAAGACCACCACTGTATATTTCCTTTTTACACCTCTGCAACGTATTTAGTGGCATAAATGTACACTGAATGGCCAATTATTAGGACTAACCAGCAAATGATGTTGGACCATTTTTGGCCCCCATAACTGCAGCAATTTGCTTCAAAATTAGTTTGATTAAGATTCAGAAAGCTCCACTGATATACATACAAGCATAACACTATGCTGTTCTCTGAAGATTCACAGGTTAGCTACTCCAAGAAAGATAATCCATCAGATACACGTTTAACTGATTATTTACTTACTGTTGCCATATTAAACGTCTCCATTTACAGCGATCTTGGCACATGGCTCAAGCTTCACTGACATCCATCCCACGACGTACACAAGACTTTCTGTACTTCAGTACGTCATACTCATAATCTCTTTCTCATGTGACATTCCTGAACTTGGTCTTCCCATGATTTCCTTAGCCTTCCTCTCTTTCTTTCCTGCTACTTGGGCTGAAAAATTTTTTCTTAGTAAGCATCTCATCACTCATTCTCTCAGCATGGCCAAACCACCTAAGAACATTTGTCTCCACCTTACCGACAACATTTTGCCTCACATTACACAACTGCAACACATCTTCATTCCTCACATGATCAGAGTGTATTTCTACAAATGTATGCATCTCTTAATGTATGCATCTATGTAAGTAATCTCTCCAGCACACAAACAACTCCTATGTCCCTTCTGCAGTACCCAGGTTTCGCTGCCATACATCAGAGTAGGAACAATTACACTTTCATACACAGCCATCCAGGACTCTCTTGAGAAACCAACATTCTTACGAATGACTTTCAATGAAGAATTCATTTCCCTACTAATTTCACCATCTAATTTGTTCTTTCTGTCAAACATGTTTTCTAAAAACACAGACTCATTCACCTGGTCAATCACTGTGTCATTCAGACTTATCTTGCATTTAGTACTAACAATTACTCGCTCCAAAAACCATGACTTTCGTTTTTCCCTTATTTATACTCAGTCTGAATTTTATACAAACTTCATACATCCAGGACAACATGCAACGCAGTTTTGTTCCCTGCCAACAGGACTGTGTCATCAGCATATGTTATGTCAAATACAATAAACTTTCCTTAATAGACACCCCTCCCAATTATAGACACTATTTGCTATCCCTGCAGCAAACAGCGTGCATTATAATGAATTATTTCTCTCTTTGATGAACTTGCATGGACATCAGTCAAGATACTGTAAATGCATATTTTGGATTTCCCAGTTACAGCCAGGTAACTGAGTACACATCACTTTACCTGCCCAAATACACAGGATTTCATAAGCAACAGCATCACCAGTGCTGCATTCTTGCCCAACTGACAAATCAATACCTCCTGGGTGAGAGATGAAGTATTCCAACCCTTTGACTCCTGCTAAGTATGGTCAGTGTTTCTTTACATATTTTCCATTATGCTGACATTTTTGGTCACATTGCTTCTGAGTTTGCAATTGTGTATGTGATTATTTTTATCTTTGGCCTGTAAATGTGAGGTGTTAAACACTGTGATAAAAACTATATCACATGACGTGCAGAAAAGAAATGCAATGTACATATGATTGCCAAGAAGTTCGGAGTTGGAAAAACTCAAATAAGTATCATTTTGCAGCAGAGAAATGGATAAAATTTATAATGCAGACAAAAACTGACTGCATAGTCTTAAAACGCCTTCAGATGTTAATATTAAGGCTTCTGTTTAAAAGATGCTCTCATTCAACCAAAAAATTTGGTGTATTCTCTTTCTTTAATCATCCAAACATTGAGAAACACTGAACTAAAAATAAATAAATAAATAAATAAAAGAAATAAAGAAAATTAACACTTGTGGAATTGTATTCCCAAATTAAATAAATTTAGGATTACAATCAGTTTGATTTGATGAATATGACTCATCTCTGTAACAATCCATCTAACTTCCCATGAAGAAACAGTAACTCTGTATTATCTTCTGAAATTAATACATTAATATTTACTCATGTGAAACAACACTTTTAGTTGTAAAAGCAATACTTTTACTGATTTAATAAAATTGCTCTGGTTAATTTAATTGTATACTTGAGTATCCAAAATTAAGATGGTTGACTGAATATAAAACAATATGATAAAATGGAGAAAATACAGTCTCCCATAGGTCCAAAAAACATGTTGCAACAATACATAGTCTCCCATAAACTAATCACAACTGGCCTGCAAGCTCCATGATGCAAATTCAGATAGCTACAGTACGTTACAATAACCGAATGTCTCTTTGAAAAGTTCTATCCTCACATAATGGTCATTTAGGATTTCCCTTCTATAAAACTAATAGCTTTCATAACCAGTGGCAACTCATCATCATTTGGATGACTTCTTACTTTAGAGACCTGCAGGCAAGATGGAAGACTGGCAGCTCTAACTTGAGGTGCACAATCTGTGGAAACAGCTTCAAGAAAAAGGTACAATAAGGAGACCAGGGCAGAGATACCCAAGGGCTGCTATTACCCAGATTGATCACTACCAGTCACTATCTGCTATGCAACAGAGATCACCAGTATTTTACGCAACTTGCTGTCTCTAGGCATACAAAAAGTTTCAGCAGAAGGAAATTTTTCAAGACAATATTTTGTATCCCTCCTCGTAAGCTCTTCTAACAGAAGGCTCTTCAACATGTTACACAAACTACCACTCCAGGCATTAAGAACATGGGCTTTGTGCTCTTCTGTAATGAGCTGAGGTTTAGTTTAGACCTAATTCTTCATGATTTCTTACCTGAAAAGAATGTGCAACCCATCATCCCTTGCCATACAGTGAAGAGAGTTCAATTCAGTGATAGTCTTACGTAATGTAATGGAATCACATCAGATGCACATGCACACCTCCATAAGATTGAAGGCAGTACTCTAATTGCTCCAATGTACATAAACAATATTCCTGAGCACATTGTATGTAAATCTTTTCTTAGGTACCATTTGTCCTCCAGTCCCACTTTGTGAACCAAGCATGTCTACACCGGATAAGACAACTGATAATCTCCTGCAAAAAAATAATATTCAGCTGAAGGACTGATCAGCCAGGTTTTGCACCTAAATCTGATTAAATATGTTAGAGGACACTCATGGAATTCTATCAACTGTAGTCACCCACATCCCTCTTCTAATGAAGAAATGACATTTCATGTCACCAGGTTTTCCCAACTTGTCTTGGTTAACAGCATAAAAGTTCAATGTGTTAGATGAATCTCTGCCAGATAGTCATACTGCTGTTCAGTTTTCCACTTCATAATGGACTTCCACACTTTTCTGATCATCGCAAGCTTCGGAACACCAGAGCATTTATATGAACTATCTGATACTTTATTAATAAGATCACTCATGTAAGTTATAAGTCTGCATTACTGCTCCACAGTGCACTAAATTCTATCACATACTGTTTCTGTCATGTCACATTGTGTTCATCACTTGAAATCCACACACAAACACATACCTACACCTACGTACTTTTAATGGTAAGCAGAAGAGAACGCTGATATTTTGGCAAGCCACAATATGAAATTAAACATATTACTTATCTGCAGCATAATCTAGATCCCAAAAACTGCTTTAAACATCTAGCATTACACATAACTTCCTTTGCAAGACAATGAAATGTTCAACTTTTCTAGAGAGATTAATAATAATGAACACTAAATCCATTAAAAACATTAAATGCAGAAATGCCTATTTAATTGTTGTTAATGGTTTCAGATAACCAGAAAAACTGTTTTTTTTTTTAATTGACACCTTCTACTTATTCATTTCAATATACTGAACAGTGAAAAGTTCAAACTCATGTTTGCACCTGTCAACAAAGATGAGTCTTAACATATTTTCATCAGTATACATATATAAACAGGTGCAATGTTTATATTTTTCAAAACAATCCAAAATATTTGGCTGCTCTCTCTCTCTCTCTCTCTCTCTCTCTCTCTCTATGCAACATTAGTTTGACTTGAAAAATTCTTTTAGCATTGGGAAGGTCAAAATACGAGAATGATGAAGCTTGATTTCGGGTCCTTTTCCGATGTATAACTTGGCCACTAGATAGAGTAAATACAGATGCTATCGAATTCAAAATGCTTTTTATTCCTTACTAGCAAAGGACCAGGTGTTACCCAGGTTTACCAAAAAAGTACACCAATTAGCTTCTAGGCCACTGATTTCCAAGTTTTCATGAAATTATGATTGGGATATATTGTACGGAAACATTTAATTGAAATATGTTCCAAAAAAGAAAAGACAGGAATTAACAAGAAAGATTACACTGAATTATCGGGTGTAATAAGCACGTCTTTTGAATCCGTTCTGACGCAAATTAAATTTATCAAAGCTATTCAAAGTCAATGGAACCAGTATGGAAAACAATAGTATTTGACGGAAGAAAGAAGTTTTTCAATCGGGTTTTTAATCCCTCAAATATTGCTGAAAACGGAATCGTGAGCTTATGCCCTCTGGTTGCAGACTTGAGCGTTAAGAAAAACATGAATTTATGTGAAACATTTCGAACCGAAAGCACTCTTCAAAACAGAAAGGATTTTTCAAATCGGACTCTTAGAAACAGAGATATCGACAAAAATAAGATTACTTTACGTCCCCTGGTGGGAAAACCATTCATTATTTTAGGAAGAAAGTATTCTCAAAAGATTTTTCCGTATGAGCGGTATCGGTCCAAGAAAAAAAAAATTTAGTCGAGTTTTCAGGAGCCCAGATTTTGCTACAAATACATCAGAAGCAGAAATTAACACTTATGCCCCCTGGTGGCCAAACCATTCTTTACCAAACTTTAGAAATTATGTGAAAAATATTTTCCATCAGGTCATGTATGCTGTAAGGGCGAAATACATTATTAATGTAATGTCGGATATTCGACATCATTTTCATATTTTATGTGATTACGATACAAGGACTGGAATTAGACGTCAAGCGACAAAAGAAAGAAGCAGCACGTGTTTTCCCGTTTCCAAGAAAAGAACTCTTCTATTTATTTAATTTTCAGAAAAGGGACATTTCTGCAAGTTAAAATTTGTCAGATCACTAAAAGCCCTTGAGGCTAATGGGTTTCGGATGTATTGTAAGACTTCAACATGACACCCGACCGTCTGAGAAAACGTACGTATTTATTGTTAGCTAGTCGGTTTGGAATGTACGAACACAATACTGTATACAATGCTGGCTAGCTATGCTGTCCGTTGGAGATTAGTTCATGGAAAAAGTCTAAGTCGTGATATGGGGCCGAAAAGCTTGGTATTCAGTGAGAGGGTCAGAGCTTGGTGGAGGAGCACGTGTATGTTGCTCAGTAGGAAACTAGAAACTTAGTATGTCCTCGTGGATGGACGGAAATTTAGCGTTCTTGTGATACAGGCTGTGGGAGGCTCTCACAAGTGCGTGGAGATTCTGTACTGAAGAGCGGACAGACTCTGGCAAGTATTATTAGGAAGAACAATAAAGTGTAAGCAAGGAGAGCAGCACGACGACGAAAACGCACGTGTGAAACAATGAGTCAGTGATTTCTCGCCACGAGCGAAGTCTCCGATATACAGCCTAGGCTTGGACAGCATTCCTTTGAATAATGATTAAATGTGGTTAAGTTTAGAAAACTTTGATGGATTCCTTTCAAGGCCTGTCAAACAAAGCTGAGGGAACGGAGCGCCTGTTTGACCAATTATTATAAATTATTGGTTATCTAAGTAACAGGAACCTTGACCTATTGTCTGTGGGGTGCATGCTCCGGTGAACAAGCTCTGCTTATAGAGCCTTGCAGGACTTTGGATTACGTAAGGCAGGTGGAGCATTTACGTTTGCCCCTACATATGCGATACAGGAAGAATTTTTCAAATCGGAGTTTTAGAAGCATAAATAACGCAGAAAACACAATTTACCTTTGTGCCTCCTAGCGAAAAGTCTATGATTTACTTGAACATTTTGAATTTATAGGAAAAACATTTTGCATAGGAAACACTATTCAACAAAGAAGAAGTTTTTCAAATCGGACTCCTAGAAGTAGAGATATTGACAAAAATAAGATATACATCTACGCGCCCTGGCGTAGAAACCATGCATTATGTCAAGAAGAAAATGTTCCTAAAAGGTTTGTCGACATGAGTAGTATCGGTCAACAAGAGACTTTTTTTCAATCGAGATTTTAGAAGCTCATATTTTGCTGCAAATCCATCGGAAGCGGAAATTAAGACTTACGCCACCTGGTGGCCAAACCATTTTTTACAAAAATTAGAAATTATGTGCAAAGGATTTCCCATTCGGAGCTGTATCCGGTACAGAAAGAATTTTTCAAATCGGAGATTTAGAAGCAGAGATACGGGGGGGGGGGTACTTTTACGCCCCCTAGCTGAAAGTCTATGAATTACTTGAAAATTTTGAAATTATATGAAAAACATGTCACACTGAAAACACTATCCAACAAAGAAGGAATTTTTCAAATCGGACTCCTAGAAGTAGAGATATTGAAAAAAAATAAGATATACATCTACGCCCCCTGGCGGAGAAACTGCAGAATATTTTAAGAAAAAATATTCTGAAAAGGTTTATCAATGTGAGTGGCATCAGTCCACAAAAGAATTTTTTCAATCGATATTTTAGAAGCTCAGATTTTATGGTAAATACACCAGAAGTAAAACTTAACAACACTTACGCCCCGGGTGGCCAAAGTATTATTTACCAAAAATTTGAAATTATATGCAAAAGATTTTCCATCAGGAGGTGTATCCTCTGAAGAATTTTTTTTCAAATTGAAGTTTTAGAAAAAGTTATCGGGAAAAATGTATTTTACTTTAACACCCCATAATGGAAAATCTATGCGTAATTTTAAAAAGTAACTATGTATATCTAAAATACTCTTCGCCATAAATGGAATCGAAAGATAAAATATTTTTTTTCAATCGGAGAAGCAAATATGTGGAATAAAACATATTTTTGAATTTGACATCATCTGCATTAACGCCCTCTAGTGGCGAAATTGTACATCGTAAAAAAACGAAATGAAGGATCATCATTCACATATTTCAAGCTTCCCAAATGCAAAAAGAATTTTTCAAATCGCACAAATAGTTGCAGAGATATCGTGGGTACAGAGACGTACAAACCTGTAACATAAGCACGATCTTTTTTTACAAAAGATGTGCTAAAACAGGAGAGAGAATAAAATCTATACTTGTGCTTGCACAACTGGGTGTAACCATCAGTCTTTAGTGACTACGAATAATAAGAAATTCGAAATATTTGAAACATCTATTTTTCTATGCTGTTATGATCAGTGCAACATATAGTTCTTCTGAAGTGTAAATTCATCCTTGAAAACCCTCCAAGTCAATACCATTGAGTGTTTTTCGATTTGGAGCCAACATGAAGAGATTTTAATTTTTGCCAACTCTGGTGCAACCATATTAAGAGCTGGCCATGGTAAAAACATGGGTTTTGCAGGTTGAGTCCAACAACTTTTAAATATAGACCCTATATTTGTTCATACTCAGGGTGAAACTGAGATGAACAGAAAACCGTATGTGTTTTAACTGAAATGGAAAACCAGATGGAATGACTGAAACACATAGAATAAGAACAGGGTCTCCCTTCAGCATGCCAGTCATAATGATAGCATTGATGACATTTGACATGAGTTTCTTTCTTGACAGCCTGTCTTGTTCTACTGCAGATTGTTAGTGGATCCAGATTAAACCAAGATAAAATAAATAAATAGTTAAGGTGGGAGAATGCATTACAAGTTCAATTTTACTGCCCCAGTTGTTGGTTTATAAAATTTCCCAATCAAAAGCATAACACATATGCAATTTTCAGCCCACATAACATACTCATTAAAAGAAACAGGAGTTTCATTACACCACGCACAATAAACTCAATATCCTGCTGTTTTTAGCACGTCTTTTGTAAAAAAAAAAGATTGTGCTTATGTTACCGGTTTTTACCCACGATATCTCGGCAACTATTAGTCCAATGTGAACATTTTTGTTTGCATTGGGAAGCTTGAAATATGAGAATGATGATCCTTCATTTCGTTTTTTTTTTTTTTTTTTTTTTATGATGTACAATTTCGCTGCTAGAGGGCATAAATGCAAAATGCAGATGATGTCGAATTTAAAAATATGTTTTAACCATCAGTTGCTTCTAACCATGGTTTTGCTTCTAACCATCAGATTGAAAAAATTATTTTATCTTTCAATTCCATTTATTGTGGAATAACTTTTTTACGGGTCTTATTTTTCATGAAAGTTGGTTGGGTATTTTTCATGAAAGTTGGTTGTCAAATTTTCGAACGAAAGCCTAGTTCGTCATCAGGACTATGTCACTGGAGTAGTTGCTGCCACTCAATTGGAAGAGTCCATCCGCAATTATCGTTAATTGTGGTACTTCTTCTTCTTGCTATTTCGATCCCTTCTTCTAGTTTCCTCTTTACTAAGTTTGACTGGTGGGCGATTATTTTCACTGAGTCCCAATTTATGGAGTGTCCACTTGCTTGTATATGTCTGTCTAGCCCTGTTTTGTTCCCAATGTTCCTAATAGCTGCTTGGTGTTCTTTCATTCGGACTTTAATACTTCTCCCTGTTTCTCCAATATAGCCGAGTCCGCAGTTACAGTCGATGCAGTAAATTACTCCTTCCTGCAATTGGATGTCCAATTCTTTCTGCTTTAAAGCTGGCAGGAACTTCTTTATTTTGTTTCCATTTATGTCGAAGAGTATTTTAGATATAGTTACTTTTTCAAATTACGCATAGATTTTCCGCTAGGGGGCGTAAAAGTAAATTACATTTTTCCTGATACTCTTCTGCTAAAACTCGGATTTGAACATTTTTTTCTTCAGCGGATACACTTCCTGATAGAAAATCTTTTGCATCAAATTTTTGGTAAAGAATACTTTGGCCACCAGGGCGTAAGCATTAATTTTTGCTTCTGATGTATTTGCCATAAAATATGAGCTTCTAAAATATCGATTGAAAAAATTCTTTTGTGGACTGATGCCACTCACATTGATAAACCTTTTTGGAATATTTTCTTAAAATATTACAGTTTCTCCACCAGGAGGCGTAGATGTAATTTTATTTTTGTCAATATCTGTACTTCTAGGAGTCCGATTTGAAAAATTCCTTCTTTGTTGGATAGTGTTTTCAGTGTGACATGTTTTTCATATAATTTCAAAATTTTCAAGTAATTCACAGACTTTCCGCTAGGGGCGTAGAGATAAATTGCGTTTCCCCCTATATCTCCGATTTGAAAAATTCTTTCTGCACCAGATACAGCTCCAGATGGGAAATCCTTTGCACATAATTTCTAATTTTTGTAAAAAATGGTTTGGCCATCAGGTGGCGTAAGTCTTAATTTCCGTTTCTGATGTATTTGCAGCAAAATATGTTTCTAAAATCCTGATTGAAAAAAAGTAGTTTGTTGACTGATACTACTCATGTCGACAAACCTTTTAGGAACATTTTCTTCTTGAAATAATGCATGGTTTCTATGCCAGGGGGCGTAGACGTATATCTTATTTTTGTCAATATCTCTATTTCAAGGAGTCCGATTAGAAAAATTCCTTCTTTGTTGGATAGTGTTTCCGATGCGAAATGTTTTCCCTATAAACTCAAAATGTTCAAGTAAATCATAGACTTTCTGCTAGGGGGCACAGAGGTAAATTGTGTTTTCTGCGTTATTTCTGCTCCTAAAACTCTGATTTGAAACATTCTTCCTGTATCGCATACAAGACCTGATGGAAAATATTTTTCACATAATTTCTAATGTTTGGTAAAGAATGGTTTGGCAACCAGGGGGGCATAAGTGTTAATTTCTGCTTCTGATGTATTTATACCAAAATCTGGGCTCCTAAAAACTAGGCTAAATTATTTTTTCTTGGACTGATACCGCTCGTATGAAAAAACCTTTTGAGAATATTTTCTTCCTAAAATAATGAATGGTTTTCCCACCAGGGGACGTAAAGTCACATCTTATTTTTGTCGATATCTCTGTCTCTAAGAGTCCGATTTGAAAAATTCTTTCTGTGCTGGAGAGCGTTTCCGGCGCGAAATGTTTCTCATATAAATTCATATCTTTCTTAACGCACAAGTCTGCAACCAGAGGGCGTAAGCTCACAATTCCGTTTACAGCAATATCTGAGGGATTAAAAACCCGACTGAAAAACTTCTTTCTTCCGTTAGATACTATTGTTTTCCATACCGGTTCCATTGACTTTGAATAGCTTTGATAAATTTAATTTGCGTCAGAAAAGATTCAAAAGACGTGCTTATTAACACCCGAAAATTCGGTGTCATCTTTCTTGTTTCATTTTGGGTCACTTCAATTTTCTAAGCAAAAACTTAAGTGTTTGAAGCAACTAACAAGAACACCAAAATGTCCCAGTGCATTCAAGAAATTCAATTTAAATATAATTACTTTATATTTTAGATGGTTACATGCCTAGTGTTACAACAGCTTTTTAAATATACATTTAATATTCCATTACAGGACTTTATATGAAAGTAAAACATCTAGATCCCAAAGTCTAAATGATGATGGTTGTGAAATTTGCCATAGAGAAAAAATATCACATTTGCCAAAACAGCTGAAAATTCACAAAATGGTTGGTACAACAATTTATCAATAAAACTATTTTTCACATTATTTATTTATCGATTGCTGCATTGCTCATCCTCTGAATCAACAACTGTTCATACAAATCCCTTGAAGATTGCCATTTGGAATTTAGACAATAACCAGTAGTTCAAACAATCTACTTCTAAACTGGTAGTCTATCATGTGAGGGAATTTTCTGTTTTTGTAGGATGTTCTTATATTTTCTAATGACTAACATATCTGACTTCTGCAACTGAAAAATGTGAATGAGAATTATGCAAGTTTTTAGCTTAGTCTTTTTAAATTTTGTGTGTTTTCTTTTTAGTTGTGTATGAAAGTGTTACTTAATAATGAGAAGCAATGTTCAAATTACCCTGTGGTCCGCTGGCCATTGGCCAGAAAAACTTCCGCCGGACCACTGAACTATTGATTTTACTGGCCCAGATGGCCAGCAAGTTGTTTTTTTTCCTAATTTTTCACAAGTTAAAAAATGAATTTCTATTTCTTTTTCCTTGCTATATGGTTTTCTTTTCAGGTTACAAACTAATGATAGGTTTAAAAACAAATATTGGAGATAAATTCATTGAAATGATACTTTATTTTCTACATATATTGCAAATGTCTTTAAAAAATTTAATTATTTTTTTTATGGACAATGGGAATTTTATTGGACCAGTGGTTTGCAAATTCTAGTGGTCTGCTGGGCCAGTAGAAGATTTATTTCTATTTCTAACACTGAGAAATAAATAAATTAATGTTAGAAGTTCTTAACTAAAGTTCTTAATATTTGCCTTCATACTTCACTCAAGGTTGTTCCTACGTACATATGTTGGAGGTATTACGTGTAAAATATGTATGTTGTGAAAAGTTACACACAGAGGTAAATTTTAGTTAAACACTGTATGTCTATGCTTGACTTTGAGAGTTTCAGTGTTTTGCTTCACACATTACCTTAGGGAACTAATTGGGATAATGTAATGCATTGCACTCAAGAAGTTTGGTGAATATTATGTGAATTTTATCTCAGCTTTATTTTCTGTGGAAGTCTGTTTCAGCATTCAACAGGTTTTGCTTAATTTTTCTTCACTTAATTTTCAAAGCATTTCCAATCATCAACAATCTCATTGACCAATTTCATAGATATTACCAAACTTAAAAATGCAATAAAATTGGTTCTTCTCTATACCTTTGGCAAGAGAAGTCTGATGTGATAAATCCTTCAACTTTCAACAGTAGAATGACTACATGTGCTTTTTCTTGTAGAAGTGTTTCCATTTATGGGCAGATCAGCAGCTCAAACATCAGTAAACCAATTACTGAATAAGACATTTTCAGCCTCATTAAATCATGATAACTTTATGTCCCTTTATGATACACTATTTTAAAGCTGATGTCCTTCCTTTTCCAGAAAATGGTAATTAGCATTGATGTTACATACATACATACATATCACTAAGCTGTTCTATGAGATTCAGAGGTTAGCTCCACAAAGAAATACAAACTACCAGATATTTTTTACTTACTGTTGCCGTATCAAACTTCTCCATTTACAGCGATCTTGACATACAACTTGGGCTTCACTGACATCCATCACGCGCTGTACAGAAGATATTCTATACTTCATACTCATAATCTTTTTCTCATGCAGACACTCCTGAATCTGATCCTCTCATGACTCCCTTGGCCTTCCTTTGCCTTCCCTTCCTGCCACTTGTGCTAAAAAGATTTTCTTAGTAAGAATCTCATCACTAATTCTTTCAACATGGTCAAATCACGAAAGCACATTAGTCTCCACCTTGCTAACAAGGTTTTGCTTCACATTATACAACTGCAACACATCTTCATTCCTCACACAATCAGAACGTGTCTTGCCACTCCCCCACCACCCCCCGTAGGCAACACATTTCTCCAGCACACAAACGACTCCTATGCTTCTTCTGCCCAGGTTTCACTGCCATACATCAGAGTAGGAACAATTACACTTTCATACACAGCCATTCAGGACTTCCTTGAGAGCCCATCATTTCTGTGAAGTCCTCCTAAGGCAGCTATGACTTTCAATGAAGAATTCACTAGCCTACTAATTTCGCCATCCAATTTGTTCTCGCTGTCAAACATGCTTCCCAAATACACAAACTCATTCACCTGGCAATTTGATGGTGCTGAATTTAATTTTGTAGCCACTTAAAACTTTGTATGTTCCACTCAAACATTTCTAGCAGCCTAATCAATAATATGAATTTTTATTCAAGAGTTAACTTTTATTTCTCTTACATCAATATTAAGCAAGATAAAAAAGTATTCTAACCAGCCTGGAAGAATACTTTCAGTGATTATGATTTGATACTACTTTTATATCACAAGCCACGAAAAACATATATGTTACTGCTGTACTGATCATGCCTAGTGCCTCAAATAAAGCACCAAGCTGTTGAGCCAACTGCAGTCCAGCAAGATTATCTAACATGGGGCTTGGTATTAATGTCTTTATTTTTCTCCCCTATGAAGGTAGGAGCAACTTTAAAAAGTGCAAAAGTGTGAGCATTAAAAGGGATAGAAACAATTTCTGAGGCAATTAATTCTAAAAATGCCAAATGCAGACAAAAATAAATCAGAATTAAAAAATGCATGGAATGTGGAAATATGAAATCAGAATTGCTCTTTAAAGGAACACTGTCAGTAATATATCACTGTAAATGTTGACCACAATACCTTTTCCAAGTCATATCTCATTTAAGTTTCATAATACTTACTACTTTATAATGTCCCCTTTCTCACTATCTTTTTTTAAATCTGCATCATCAGAAAAGAACTAATCCTGAAATATTAAATTTTTCATCCCAAACTTCATAAAATTTAAAATATAAGCTAAAAAGATATCCCATAATTAGCTTATGTGTTTGCAGTCAATTACCCTGACAGTATTATTGTAGGATAGCAGAAGGTATATTTTTTAAAATAAAAGATTTAGAAAAATGGGGTCTGCTATGCAGTAATATGACCACCATTATTATCAAGAAAACTTGCTCATGCCAAACCATCTTTTTAGTCTCCATTTTATAAAATGAAGCTTTTGATTCACAGATAATTTAAAGGACCCCATATTCAGTCACACATGAACAATGAACACAAAAACATAAAACATTTACCTATAAAACAACAGAATTCACTTTTTTTTTCAAATGTACAGCTAAAACAGCAAAATTTGGGTACATCAGATCAAAATATTTACCCTCGTTCAAAGCTTGAGTGGCTTCAGCTCTCTTATCATTGCTTTCATCAATCATTTCTTCAGTAACCTACTTACAATGAGAAAGCTTGAATTAATATAAACTAGACAAACACAATGCAAAACTGCAAATTGCACTTATACAAATATAAGTCAAAATGTTAACTTTTTAATAGGCAAAGAATTAACCTACAGCACAATTTAAGCAGCACCTGATTACAATAGATGCATCAGTATAACACAAACAACTGCATCTATGCAAATACTAAAAATCAAATGTAAGCAACTGGTAGTTATGATATAAAAACTGAATCCTTTTTGAGCATGTTATAGTTTAAGTTATAGTTAACTCATTTCAGTGCAAAATATGAAGAATGTTTTTTTCCTCTGGGATATGGAATGTTCAGCCAAGGACATTAACAAAAATACTTACAGTATGAAGCAAGAAATCAAAGAATGCCTGGTCAGGTCATTAAGTTGATATCACCAAGGGTAAAGCCACAGCCCAAGTGAAATCAATTAACTGATTCCAAACACAAATGAATAGTTATGATGTAATGGCAGCATTGAAAGATGTTACCACATTTTACTAGCATATCATATAATGCAGATTATACGACATGCTAACAGATTATACTATACGTTAACTTCAATAAAAGTGTATGTGTTTGGTACCGAGAGAACTGAAACCTGAACACCAAGCGAATTTCAAAGGAGGCTCACTACCTGCAATGGTAATTCACACATGTAGCAATATTATGGAAACATCCTGGTTCAACCCATAATACTAATTTGTTTTGGAATCACTAGGGAAGATAATGGTGACAGTACCAAAGTACCTTTGATAATTTGCAGGGGAAACTTCTTGCTAAACTTTCTAATGGGTCTTCCTTCATCCTCTAATAATTTCCATTAGTTTCATGTTGGCAAGTTTTTTTGTTTTGTTTTTTAACAGAGATAATGTATGTCATGTGTTATAAACACAAATAGACCATCATTTGTGCAGTAAGTTTCCAGCCTAATAAAGCACTGGGTGTTTCTGGATTTTCACAAATGTTTCTGGAGATTGTACTGAAAAGACACACACATGTTCAAACAATTTTCCTGCTTATCCCACATGCTCAAATTCTTGTGATGTGACTCACTCCAACATATGCATACAACTGTTCAAAAATATGACATTCAATTTTACATAATCATAATACGGTTTCTAAGTATAATTACAAAACCACAACACAATGCAGAGGCAGCACTGAGAAAATCAATGTGTTAGCCAAGGTTGTGGCAATAAAAAAATCAGCCAGATTTCTATCATATTTGCCATAAAATATTTTCCTAAAAAAAATTGTTAATGAATCCTTAAAAGTTCATGAGCTACATTTATTCAACCCTAATTAAAAGGTACAAATAACTAATTCCTTTAAATTTTAGGGAAATTATGAGTGCCTGTGAGTGAGAAAATTTATTCAAGTGCCTATTTCTTTGCTTCCATACGGAGAAACTGATTAAAAAAGAAGATGTGTTGCATGAACCAATGAATACATTTGCTGATAACAACTGGGATGTATATTGTTACTCTAGTACCTTATGCAGAGAGACAGTTGAAGTATTTTAAAAAGAGGAAGCCAGGAAGTGAAAAGAAAGCAGTTGTTTAAACCAGTTTTGCTGTGAAGTATACATCAAATTCCACTTTCAAAGGCAAATGGTTTTCAGCCAGTAGTGGCAGTCTTCAGTCACATGGTTCCGCCATTCAATGACTAATAACCAGTGGCTCAAGTTGTTTGTGAAATACAAGATTTTTTTTAACGAGCTTTGAGAAGTAAACTTCCTTTCCTTCTTTCGAAGGTATAAAAAGACTACAGGAATTCACCAGAAATTAAGACAATTTTGTTTCTGTTTCACTGTTTTTTTCATTTAAATTGCATTTGGCAAACTGGTGAATGCTCAACATGGGCTCTGATAATTAATGAGTGCATGCCTGTCTACGTGTCTGTTCTTGCAAGCCAACAGACTCGAGTCTTGATATACAAGTAAATAGGATTCCAAGAACACATATTAAAGAGCCTTAAGGATATATGGCATCCCTTTCAAGCTATTTCTCAACATAATCGCTACCATTACAAAGGTTAAATTACAATTCTGGATACCATTAACTCTCACCAGCTGTCATTTCAGGTGGCACACCCACCTCAACAAAATAATAGACAGAACAACAAAGCTAATAAATCACAAGTGTGTATAAAAACATCCCAAACAATGGATCACTTAAAATTCAGTTCAAATAAGTTCACCTATACGTCAGTTGAAAGTTAAATGTATGAAAAAGAACATTAAGTTGCTAGCCCATTTATATATAATAATAAGGGAAATTATCCACGTTATCAGTTCAGCCTGTCTTTGCAATTTTTTAACAAGGTACGTAATCATCCAAGCAAAATAAATTCAAGCACTTTTCAAGGATTTCTTAAAACCAAATTATCATGTGTGTATGCTGTCGGTTGGTCAGCAGTTAGATATTTTAACAAATTCAAACCATTAAACTTAGCTGGGATGAACAAACCTTCAATGACCTGCCTCTGTTATGCCCTGCCATCTAGTTGGTTTATTTTATTAGCTTTGAATTGCCCCTCTGTCTTGGTGTTTGTCAAAATCATTTTATTTTGTGAAATATTTTGAAGGGGTACATTATTTTCATATTAACCCTCCGGCAAGAATGCATCCCTAACCCCAGTCAACAGAATCCCATCACGATTCACGTATACATCATTCTGCTTATTTTACTCCTGTGGCTGATGTGCTCCTCTGTAGTGATGTCATAGCCAAGGTACCAGTTGTCCAAGTGCTCCCCCTGAGTTGAACACAAGTTCTGTACTATTTGATCAGCTCGGTGTTTTTATAGGAACTACACAGAAATTTCCCATACAACTTTTCAGCACAAACAATTATTTTACATATGCTCTTTTATATTATTACTTAAAAAACAAAACAAAAGTAAAAATTCAAGTACTATATATGGAGTCCTAAACTTTTTCAAGTACTTTCAAGGACTTTAAAATGAACTTTCTTTTTTCAAGGACTTTTCAAGGAGTGTACGAACCATGTCTAAAACAAATCAGCTTAGAGATTTCATCCAATATCAATCAGCGGTCCGATTCTTAATTTCCTATGAAACGCAAATTTCATTTTACTTGAATTTCTTGACAACAGCATATGCCATATATTTAAAGAGCTACACAACACATCCAACAACACAAATTTGTAAAATATTCAATTAATGAAAAACACAATGGCATAGCAATCTTGAACTAATAAATTAAAAGTTGACAGGCCTGTATTTTAAGATTCAGATTATATCAACATTTGGGAGAGGTTGCAATAACAGCACCACTTGAGCATTGATATAAACTGAATTTTAAAGGTATGAGAGTCAATACAAAAGCAAATTTATGGGTCATAAGATCAGGACAATTTATTTGTGGCACAAACAGAATTAATATAGATACAAGGATGTGCATACCCTTTTTTCTCAATGTGATCTACAGAATGCCTAGTCTTTCAATGTTTTTATATAAATTATCCTACTGGCTTTACAGTATTTTCGTCACAAGTCTCACTTTTCTTGCTTACAATTTCAGTATTTTTTTTTTTATTGCTATATCTCTTTGGACGATTCCAATTACAGTATAAAATGAGAAAATACATTTTTGTTTGCTCTGATGAAACTGCTTGACACTAGTTGATCGATGTACTCATACTATGAATTAATGTGTGTGAGTGAAAAAGTATTTCATTTATTCATTTATTTCTCCTCTAATTAGTCCTCTTCTCGCTCCAGACATACTGAGTAAAAATTAATGCAAAATATCGGAGACAAATAAAACATGTGTCAACAAAGTAAGAGTTCTACTGAGCAATGTCAGAAGGCTGAATGATATTGCCCCGGGACAAACGAATTCCTGGTTCACTTCTTTGTTTAGCGACAACAAACACGACTGAGGGTGACTTCTGATAATACCCCGGTCGCTGTGCAAATTGAAAGAACATGAGGAGGGGGTTACGAAATCCTACTCAAGTATCAGGCAATCTGGGCGCTTGTGGTCGTTTGAATGTCCAGGCGTCTCGGGCGTTGTGGTAGCGAAGGGGTTAAACTTTAATCTGGCAGATGAGCATTCTTTGAGGAGCTGAACTCTAAATCTCAGAAAAGCTTAGTGATATGTATGTATGTACTAAAAATTGATGAATGCACATTATACTATGTCTTCAGTAATAACTGCAAGCTTCTGAATATTTTCCTTGTGGCGATTAGTCCTGGGAGACTTGCCATTGTAGATCTTTATTTCAGTAAGCCCTATAAGAAATATGGTGGATTTATGTGAGTGTTGCCAACTCTTATTTTTTTTAGTTCATCTGGCCTTAAGAAAAAAAGGGGGGGGCTTGCAATTTCCCTCATGCGTGCATTCAAAATGTGATATGTTGTACCATCTCACTGGGAACAGTTAATGGTGAGAGAACCTCATCAGTCAATTGGTTTACAAATTCACTAAATATTGGGTAGATATTCCTGCAAGGTTATGCAAAGTCAAAGAAAATATGTGCAATAATTAGGGTTATGAAATAGCATGGGTGTATATTAATTTTCTCATAAGACAATGATTTTTTCATGCATTTCACATATATTTTTTTGTGTTCACACATTTTGTGAATTTATGCAATCACTTAAATGAAACTATTCTTCATCTATAAACCATGAGAGGTTCAATTATGGTAAAGGTGCAATTTACTTTTCTTGGAAACTTGCTGGCACATTATCTGAGCTTCTTGGAGAGAACGCACAATGATTCGGAAAGCACAAATAGATGATACAGGATGTAAAGGAGTGGTTACTTCCTGTATCACTCCAGGATGTAACCACTCCTTTACATCCTCTATCATCTGTTCAGATAATTTCCACCTCTTGCATCCAAAACTAAGACTTCCCACTGTCTATTAATTTTTAAAACAATTTCTAATTACAGTGTGTGCATTTGTATAATAGTGAAATTTTTTTTATCTTCAGAAATATGCACCACTGCTGACATAAATAGGGGGATACTTTTTACCTAAAGTGAAATTTTGCAAAGTAGGTGAAAATATTTCTCAATGTCACATATTAAAAAAAAATTACAAGTTTAACTGAAACACTACAGGCGAAGCCATTAAAAAATGGCGAACAAGAATGAAAAACATTCCCTCAAAAACTACTCGCGCAGATATGAAATCATCACGCTACCAAAAGGGGGTTCTCAAGTGGACCAAGATTTTGGAATTCATTACCTAAAGAACTAACAGAAATTAATAACTATAACTTGTATAAAAAAAACAAACTTAAAAGCATATATATTAAACTAACCACACACACACAAAAAAAAAAAAAAAAAGATGGGAAGGAGAGGGTAATCGGAAAGTTGGGGGTAGGAGTGATTTCTAATTGTAATGTAGTGGAGATTTCATGTTATAACAATAGTAAACTAATTTCATTGCTGTCTTGGATTGTTGACTTTACTTAGGGAGCTCGGGGTCAAGTCAGGACTCTGTGAGGCCTTTTCCTGGAGCTTCCTTGCTGTTGTTCAAAAAACAGATAAATCATAATGTAACAATAAATAAGGAATCTGTAACAGCAGAAATAATAAATGAAAAGTGGTAATGCAATAGACACTGAGTTATTAACATTATTTAGACTTGTGTATATTAATATATAATTATATGGATTTGGGTTTAAATCCATTACTAATATTTATTCTAATTGATACAGGAGAAGTCATTTTGAAAATGGTGAACATATAGGGTTGATTAGTTGGCGGATAATATTTTTCTGGCACAACAGCCTCAAATGGGCCACCAAAGAGCTCCAAAAGCACTTACTAAAAGAGGAAACACATCATGTATATAGCACAAAAATATTGCATTTTAAGCTGTAAAATGCTGATAATCAGACTGAATACTTCATCTGTGCATGCAGAAACTTTTATAGAAACACATTACATTGCCTGCCCATTACAATAAATTCACATGTACATATCATCATCATCATCATCATTGTCAACCATTATCAATCCACTGCTGGACGAAGGTCTCCCCAAGTTTCCTCCACAACGGTCTGTCTTGTGCCAGTCTCCTCCATGTCACTCCCGCATATTTACGAATTTCATCCACCCATCTCCCATGTGGTCTTTTTCTGGGTCTTTTCCTGTCCCTTGGAATCCAATCTAAAATTTCGGCTGTCCATCTATGGTCTGTCCTTCTGGCAGTATGTCCAGCCCATTGCCATTTCAGGGATTTAACTCTGATCATGATGTCTTCCACTCTTGTCATTTTTCGGATCCACGAGTTCCTCTTCTTATCTCTCCTGGTTATACCAAGCATGCACCTCTCCATGCTTCTTTGAGTTGTCTGCAGCCTTTGCATGTCTCTTTTAGTTAAGGTCCACGTCTCTGCACCATACGTAAGCACTGGAAGGATGCATTGATCAAACACTTTTCTTTTAAGACATAATGGCATATTGCTCTTGAAAATTATGCTGTTTCTTTCCAAAAGCTCTCCAAGCAAGTTTTGTACGCCGATTAATTTCTTCATCAATGTGACCCTCACTTGATATCTGCTGTCCAAGATAAACATACGTATCTGTTATCTCCAGCTTTTCTCCATCAATCGATAAATCTTCATTTCTTGTAAAAGCATTGAACATCACTTTTGTCTTCTGAAAGTTCATTTTTAATCCCACTTCTTTACTCTTGTCAGCAAGTTCCTGGATCATACTCTGCAGCTCTGATGGGGTAGTTGCAAAAATGACTACGTCATCAGCAAAACGAAGGTGGGTTAGATAATCTCCATTAATCTTTATCCCTTTGTTTTCCCAGTTCAGTGATTGAAAGACATTTTCCAATGTGGCATTAAAGAGCTTCGGAGATATGGTGTCACCTTGTCTCACTCCCTTTCCAATTTTTATGCGTGTTGTATTTTCAAACAGCCGAATCTTTGCACTTGCATTTTCATAGATGTTATTAATAATATTAATGTATGCATCTTCAATACCGCAGGATTTCAGAGCCGTGGTAACTGCTGATGGTTTCACCGAATCAAAGGCTTTTTCATAATCGATAAAAGCCATGCACAATGGAAGTTCATATTCCCTCGCTCTTTCAATTAGTTCTCTCAGTATGTGGATATGATCTATTGTGCTGTAGCCACTCCTGAATCCAGCTTGTTCTCTCGGTTGAGCCATGTCCAGTGTTACCTTCAAGCGGTGTGAAAGAACTTTAGTGAAGATTTTATAAACCACTGATAGGAGGCTGATAGGTCTGTAGTTCCTGAGATCCTCAATGTCACCTTTTTTATGTAGCAGGATCATTGTAGCATTGTTCCAATCCTCAGGAATCTTTCCTTCATTAAGGCATCGAGTGAAAATTTGGGCGAGTACTGTTTCAATTTCTCCACTTGCTTCTTGTATGATGCCTATAGTAATTCCATCTTCTCCTGGAGCTTTTCCCCGCTTCATGTTCTTGATTGCATGTGCAACTTCTGCTGAGAGGACTGGAAGAACTCTGGTACTGGTATCTTTCATGATGTCTGGAGTACATGTATCATCCCTTTCATATAATTTGGAGTAGAAATCTTTCACTCTTGTCAAAATTTCACCTCTATTTCTTGTTATAGAACCATCTTCTTTTCTCAGAGCCATAATCTGTTTTCTTCCCTTACTGAGATGTCCCTTTGCTATCTTTAGGCTTTGGTTGTTTTCAATTGCTTTCCTCACTAGTTCACAGTTGAATTTCCTTACGTCTTCAGTGATACTTTTTCGTGCTGTCTTGCATAGCTCTATATATTCCACTTTGGAAGTCACATCTTCTTTAGTTGTCCTCATCTCTCTTCTTTTTTGCATCAACATTTTGGTTTTTCCTGATAATTTGTTTACATGCAACTTGTTCTTAGACCCAGCTAATTTTGTTGCTGTTTCCATAAGAGCTTTGGTTACTTTTCTGTTAACTTCCGAAATATCCACTTCTTCCGATGTTAGGCCTTCTAAAGCAGAGAATCTGTTCTTCAGTTCCAACTTGAAAGTATTATGGTGTTTTTTAAGGTTGGTTATGTCAATACATTTTGTTTGTCTTATGAGCTTGCCACGTTCCAGTTTAGTGTTGAGGTGCATCTTACATCTCACCAATCTATGGTCACTACCTGTGTTGAACTTGTTTAGCACACTGCAGTCTTCGATGACGAATTTTTTGTTACACATAATAAAATCAATTTCACTTGTCGTCCCAATTGGATGTCTCCATGTCCATTTCCTGTGTGGCTTTTTCTTGAAAGAAGGAGTTCAAGATGAAAAATCCTTCTGCCTCTGCAAACTCAACGAGAGTATTTCCACGCTGGTTTCTGTTGCCGTGACCGAATTTACCTACTGAAGTTTCATTCTGTTGCCGGTGCCCTATTTTTGCATTGAAATCTCCCATAATTATCTTCAAGTGCTGCTTACCTTTATTATTTAGATGACAAATTTCCTCATAAAATTCTTCAATTTCTTCTTCAGGATGACTTGTGGTGGGTGCATAAGTTTGAATAATCTGAGCCTGGTATCTTCTCGATAGTTGGATAACGAGTCGTGCAGCTCTGTCCGAGGAACTTTCAACTTCTACCACTTTATCCTTCAGTTTCTTGTTTATTATAAATCCAACACCACTAGTTCTGCCAGTATCTGTCCCACGATAATAGAAGAGATGTCCACTTTTCAGTTCAATGAGATCTTCTCCTTTTCTCCTTACCTCACTCAGCCCGACGATGTCCCACTTGATCCTTTGTAGTTCCTCTTCCAATTCAAGAAGCCTTGAATCAGAAGATAGGGAGCGTCCGTTGTAGGTAGCCAAGGTCAGCATCAAATGGCAGCCTAGTCCGGTCCTCCGGGGATTCTTAGCACCCTCTGCCTTCATGTCGCACTGGCCGCTGCCTTGGCCAGGTACATTCCAGCTGCCGGAGACTGAGGGCCAAGATTTAAGTTGTAGAGTCATTTTGGAGGTGTTTGGCCATAACTCACCACGCTGGCCAAGCGGGTTGGTGAGTGTGGGATAGCATTTCCTCTGATCCCGATGGTATAGTTATACCGCTATTTGCGGTCGTCAGAGCCCCTTTAGTGGGAACAGGATGCACCACGAGAAGGCGGGGTTGACATTTGTCAAGGAGAGGCTGTGATGTTACGCATCACCTGACCTTACATCCCACATGTACATATAGCAGTGAAAAAATATTTGTCAGTATGATATAATTGTGGAAATACGTCAGTATTCTTGTTTCAGTTTAATTTACTAGAAAATAAAAGAGCAACCTGTGAATCTCTTAGCAATATTTTCATGAGAAGAGAGGAAATGAGCACCAAATGAAATTTAGCAACTACATTTGCAGAGCACAATAAACGAGCAGTATCTATAAGGCATCATACAACTATTAAAGCCATTCCCTAAGTTTCGTGTACATACACAATACAAGCCTGGTATCAGCAGGACTACAGTTAGATTTACATATTACATTACAAACAGATTTTGCAAGTTGAAAAGCACCTTCTCTTGTAATTTGGACATCCTTTTGAAGTGTGTAAAGCAATAAAAACACTAACCTCCATCTCTTCATCTCCAAAAGCCGCTGGTTCATCAGAGTCTGGTTTAACAACCCCAGTTGTATCCAAATCTTAAAAAGAAACGGAAATCAACATTTAATAAAGAAAATCCAGTTATGAAGTAACAGAATTTTCCACATTTTCTTTGCACTAATTATGTGTAATTTTAAAGAGGTCAGCAAAAAGCATATTGCAATCAACAGTTCCACACAGAAAACAAAAGTATACAAAATACAAACAACTCTTAACATTTCACAAAACATTGTCATAGCTAGTATAGGTATAAAAAAAAATAGTGTGTTCTTCTAATGTCAATATTGTGTGTCTCAATGTTGTTGTCCATGTGCCACCAGCATCATTTTTACATCTATATAATACATGTTCAGATATGATATTGGCACAGCTGACTTACAAAAAAAAAAAAAAAAAAAAAAAAACATAACTCTGGTCAGCATCTTTCTGTACATTGCAAAATTTTCTGCTTAGAAACTTCTTCAGACTTTGCTGATTTTATACCTTCAATTCCCTTTGTTCTAAGGCCTTATAAGCCTAATACTGAAGTACCCAGTTCAGTTCTAATATATATATTGCTAATTCTGTTTGCTTCTTATATTCCTCTTACTACTCTGACATCAGCAGCTCTTACACTCTTTACCCAGCACTTGAGCCACTCTGCTGTAAAAGAGGGTAGATCTAAATACTGCATTGGTCAAATATAACCTTAATGAAAACAGTTTTATACAAATAAAAGGTGTATTTCCTATTTCACTTATTCTGTTGAATATTTCCTTAAAAAAATTTGCTTCATCAATTATCATGCCAGGTAAATAAAATCTGTTATCTGTTGCAAGCTTTCTTTCAACACACTATATAATATATTTAAAAAATTCTGACATCACTGACTAGGATTTTACAACATTTATATTTATCTCATATTTCTTACAAGTTCTACTCAGATATTTGGTCATAAAGCAATTTGTTTACACTCTCAGAAAATGGCCCAAAATCTTCAGCATACAGCAAATTTCAAATACTGCCCTGAATTCAATAACTCAAAGTCACTTTCATTAATTAGTTTATCCAAATAGATTAAAGAGGGAGGGGGTAATTTACATTCTTATTTTACCAGACTTTTTAAATCACTTATTAGTGCTACTGTCCACCCTGTTCATGCACAGGCTTGCCTTTAAATTTACACGGGCAAAAAGCCTTTTCACTATCAATGAATGACAATTTAACCCACAACTTGTTCCTAGGTGCACAGGCAAAAAGCCTTTTAAAAGCATCAAAAGCAAAGTACAAAATCAGTCCTGATTCCTTTCCTGAAGAAACAATAACCTCCTTAAGTTCTTTCTCTTACCTAATTTTTCACCCCCTTCTAAGTTTCCAATTCAACATACTAAAGCAAATTATACATGGAATACTTATTAAAAGAGATCCCATGGTACTTACAACCATCTGTCCCTGTTCCCCTTATAAATTGGCAAAATTATTAACTTCTCCCAGATCTCACAAATGAACCAGTTCCCCAAACCATGTAAATGAATCTATATAACCAAAGAACATGAATCATTCCACTATGAAGAGCTGCCAACCTTTCAAGGTGTCTATCAGTAATCATTTGAAAGATAAAGATGAACGTGTGCGAAGTCACATGGTTTTTCAAAGTTACTAAATAAAATTACTGTATTATAAAGTAAAACTAGCACACTGGCCTTATAACAGTATATCAAGCATGGTGAAAAAGATTTCTTAAATCCATTATTTTTCCAGGTTTATACTCTACCAGTATTTTATGTATGTGGATTTTTACAGGAAAATTCCATCCAAAAGTAACCAAGACTGTGGTTAGACCTTTGCCTAGCACCTGTCTTAGGCCTGATATACACTGTATTTTTCTTTCGATAATCTGCAGCAGTGTATAATGCGGTCAGTGAAATTTAGGAAAAGACATAAAAATTCCTTCGTATCAGTTGTTGCGCCGCATAATCCAGTGGCCATGAAACACCCGCGATGTTGATCCCAAACCATAATTTCGTATAGAAAAGTCGCAATTCATGGGATGACCCAGAAGACCAAACAAATAGAAAAAAGAAAATGAGATCTTACTAAAAAAAAAAAAACTCATTTTTAAATTATTTTTTTCCAGTAACTCCCTACACATGCAGCACCCACAAGTGTGTGTGACCCTAAGCTTCAGCACACGATCGTCCAGAAGAGCAAATAATATACACTATCTACCAACAAGTAATTGGACACCTGTGATAGCAAAGGAAAACGAAGTTTATTCACCTTCAATAGTTGGTGGAGCCTCCACGAGCGGCGATTACAGCTGCGACCCTCCGGGGCATACTCTCATCCAGGCATTGTATGACGGCTAGCGGTATTTCCTTCCGCTCGGCTTGGAGAAGACAGGACAGTTCCTTCACCGATTTCGGACGGTGGGGGCACCCCTTAAGTTGACGCTCCAACTTGTCCCAGAGGTGCTCGATAGGGTAAAGATCCAGGCTCTGCGCAGGCCAGTCCGTTCGATTAACCCCATTGTCACCATATCAAGCCATGGTGGACCTCGCAACACGACAGGTGGCATTGTGATCCTGAAAGTAACATGGGTCCACCCCATAAAACTGTCACAACGTAGGAAGCGCATGGTCATCCAAAATGGTGGAGTAGGTCTCGGCGTTGAGTCTACCAGGAATTGCGACCAAGGGTCCCGTGTCGTACCAGGAGAAACACCCCCATAGCATGATTCCACCGCCGCCGAACTTCACAGTTGGCACAATACATTCCGGCAGGAGGCGTTCTCCAGGCAGACGCCAAACCCAGACTCTGCCATCCAAACGGTAGAGGGTGAACCTTGATTCGTCGCTCCAGAGAACCTGTTTCCACTGTTCAACGGTCCACTGTCGATGTTTTTGCACTACGTTAGCCGAGCAGCGCTATTGGACTTGGTGATCAAAGGCTTGTGGGCGACAGCATGTCCATGATAACCGAGCAGATGGGCTTCCTTACGGATGGTATTCATCGAAAGAACACTCCCGGTTGCCTGTTGAAACTCCTCGCGGATGTGGCCCATCGATTTGGTGCGGTTCTTCCAAATTTCTCTGGCCAGCACCCGTCGGTCTCTAACTCCCAGTTTTGTGGGTCTGCCGGGTTGGGGCACATTCAGACAGTCACCTCTCATCTTCCACTTGCCAATCACGTAGGAAACTGTCGATTTTGGGTACTTCAACTCGCTGGATGTCACGTATGGATCGGCCATTTCTGTGATACCCGACGATTACACCTTTCTCGAAATCAGAGAGCTCCGAACTGCATGGCATCTTGCATGCGACTGGTTGCGTTGTTGTTTCCCACACGATATTTAATGGCGGCGGCCGTGACGTGTGTCAGGACCGCAGATATCGTCGATTGCAGGGGTGTCCAATTACTTGTTGGTAGATAGTGTAGTTTTCACCGTGTCGACAGCTGATTAAATGCTTGTAAGTTTTTTAAAAAAAGCTTTCCAATTGTTTGTGACCATATCTTCATATTGAATTACACTTTAACGTTATTAACGCATTTCTGATCATTTTCCAAATATACCTCCCCTGACAACTGGAATCAGTGACCCTAAATTAGGGACGGGCGACTGCTTAAAATAGCCCACTAAGTTGCTTTTCACAATGGTCGTTAAACTTTCAATAAAAAAAAAAAGTTTTTGTGGCTGCCTACTTATACAAACTGATTTTCATATCAGAATTCAATCAGAAGTGTGGAAACTGACAATAAATTGTGGCGGCCTTTTTTTTTTCCAAGCCCCTCTTCCTATTTTTATTTATTTATTTAATTGCAAATCCATTTTGTTTTTTTCTTTCTGGTTTGTACACAAACGTTACCTACATGTGTACCAATTTTCCATGCCTAAATTCCATCGGAAAAGTCCCTAAAAGTGAGAAGGGTAGTGGTGGACATTTGAAAAATTACATAGATGTAACTTTAAATACTAATATAGCCTGTAAACCAATACTGTAAAAATGGGTGAATAAAAAAAATTAACTGCTACCTGGTTAAAAACAATGGCAGGAACTGCAAATTCGCTGATAACTGCAAATGCATTGTATTGCTGAAGCCACGCAATGGATCAATCAGAACTACTTTTAAGATCATGTCTACATGTAATGCAGGTTTGCATCATGTGTCAGCTCCCAGGCATTTTGAATAGTGGTACTCTGATGTGATCTAAGTGATACGCTTGAAGCTCTGATGTCCATGTTAGCCTTTATGATACACTGCAATTGTGATGTATCTTTCATACTGCCACTTGTCAAAAAACCGAAACAACGGTGTGAAATTTAAAGCAGTTTACGCGATATACGGACACATTGCCCAGTCCTACTGTTGATCAAAAGTTAAGAGATTTATTCATAAACTGCACTGCAGAATGACTAGCTAGTGACTTTCCATAATTTTTTAAGGTACGATCCATAATTCTGTACAGTCGGCTGAAAATCAGTAATAGTTGGCAGCTTTGCCACTATGTCTAAATAATTCCATAACAATTTAATCATGACTTGCAGCCTTAGCATACTTCATTCACAAAAACATGTTTGTAGGGGCTCACAAAACCCCTATGACCATGGTGACCTCTTGGTCATCTCTCAATAGGTACCATCCAGTGGCGCAGGATTTCTTTATGGGGGTGGACCAAAATATTGAAGATGCAAAAAACAAACAAATGGGGAAAACATCTCCCAAAATATTGGGAAGCAATGGAAATACCTCTGTCATATTAAAATGTGTTTCCAATTATTTGTAAAATATATACTTAAAAACATATAAAAATATATTTTAAAATAAGCAGCCAATGGGGAGGGCCTGAGCCCCTGGGCCACCCCCATTGAGTGCACCACTGTACCTGTCCACAATATTGCATTTTCACATTCAACAGGCTTTCTCCAAGTCAATATACATGTCTACCAAGCAAACAATGGGGCTAGAGCTTAGACTTTCCACTGCTTTATGTACTTTTACCAAGACTCCAGAATAATTTTATATCACTATGGAAGTTCTTTATTCACATAATTACCCAAGCTAAGATGCTTTCATATTTGCAAGCCAAACATACTACTTTCTTTGCCTTTAGTCAAGCCCTTCACAAAATTCTTTAAGTCTTTCTGACACACCTGTAGTTTAAAAACCCAGAAGCCTTTTCCTTTACGGCTGTACTCACTTCAGCTGCCTATTAAGGGAGAATTCTGTTTTTCTTACAGTTAT
Source organism: Macrothele yani (assembly GCA_039090855.1). Lineage (NCBI taxonomy): Eukaryota > Metazoa > Arthropoda > Arachnida > Araneae > Macrothelidae > Macrothele > Macrothele yani. The sequence goes on along the minus strand of CM077011.1, from coordinate 10,700,351 downwards.
ACACTACTACACTAAAGGCTTTCCTCGAAGCCTAAATAACTCATCTTTTATATCTGTTCCACTCAACTTCAATGCTTTTCTGCTAGTGATGTCTGGATTTTGTGGAACCCGTCAGTAGTTCACTTTTGGAAATTCAATCTCGCTTCTCTGTTTTTCAGTCCATGAATCTTGACACATCTGTGCTGGTCTTAACTGCTTTATAACTGATTTCAAATAGCAACTGCTCTTTAAACATGAATCGCTGCTTATTTTAAAACTGTCTAGCCTGTTCCAATCAAACAAGCTTGTGGTTACTTTGTTATGTACAGTGTTAGCAATTACAAGTTCATTGCCCAAACAGCAGTCTTTTTTTTCATTCACATTTGCCAAACAGTTCTTTCCAAATTTACCCATCATACCTTTCCTTACCCTCCTGTAATTTCTAACATTACTGAAATCGGTAAGAATAACCTTTTTCTTCTGTATGACTTTTTACCATCATATCCAAATTTATAAAGGGAATCCAGCTGTTTTGAAGTACAGCTTTCTACTGGTCCAACAGACTGCCACAACTTTTCAGGTGCATGCTACTGAATTTAAAAACAGACAACAAGACATGCTCATATACAGATAAATACCCCCTATGTTGCACTAGGTGTTACAATTACGCTCACTACAAGGGTTCCTTCCCTTCTCTTTACATTAAAAGTCCTTACAAATGCTTAAGTATAACCTATCCAGGCTTGAACAGGAACAAAAACCAGACATATACCTGGTCCTAATCAAAGAGAAGTTTCTTTTTAAATAGTTTTACACTTTAAAAAAAAAGCAGTCATGTTGTTAGATGGCATAGATTGTATTGCATGATTGATCTTTCTCTCACTCGTTACATACATACACAGTAATATATGAGCACATGACAACCTTTATGCATTGAACAGCTGCTATCAATATAGGGATTCAAAACGGCTACACCAATTTTCTACAAGGTGTGTACACACTTTTTTATTTCTTCATACCAGCTATACATCAGCTGTACACCACCTGCAGACTTATTGCTAAATACAAAATCTGAAAAACATATTTCTGGAATACTCGTTAAAGGATTGCCACAGTTAGCTGTCTAATATATATTATACTCATCAACAGCATAAATATGTGCCAATACTAAAAACTGCTGCTCAGCAGAAAAGTTACTGACCGAGAAACAATTAGTATTTCTTAAGCACTTTTTTTTATCAGTGATATGCATGTTACATAGCTTAGTAACAGTAATATCATGCACATGTTTCATTACTATCACAAACTCCCTTCCTTCAACAAAGCAGGAGAAGCTTTCCTTTTTCTGTAGAGCTATGAAGAAATGAAAGTAAAACCGAAAACATCTGCAACATGGCACATGCCCATATTACAAATCTGATACAATAAAAAAATATATATATATGGGGGGAAAAAAAAAGATTTTATCATGTCTTTTTTATTATAATTGTGAAACAGAACAAAGATTTATTTCAAACCGATATCGCTTTCTTCACTTTCATTCTCATCCTCTTCTATCTTAGTAGGCTCTTCATTTTCTGGTACCTAAAAAAGTTATCACTAGTATAAATACTTCATGAAAGATAATCAAAATGCATATTATTACACATGATTTTGTTCTCCATGATATGAAAAAATAATTTTAAAAAGCTTTTATCAATATATTGAACACTTATAATTACTATGTTTAAAGATAGATCCCCAAATTAACATTATTTATTACTTCCATTTTTTTTTCTATTACATTATCAAGATCTGAAGTTTCATTGAGTACCACAAATGATATTTATTATTTTTCCCCAATATAACTTTTGCAAAACAACCAAATTTGATAAAAAATAAAATAAAAATAAAAGATCATTAAAACAGAGACTTGAAGGGAAACATAACAGATTTAAAAATAATTAAATGCTGGGAAATCTGGGCACTGAAAGTGAAAACAACCTCTACAAACATCCTTTAACATGCAAACAGCAAAATACCAGTTAAAATTCTGTAACTGCAAAGAATTTCATTGTTAACATGTCAATCTGAATAGCAGTTTTAGGCTATCATTTATTGTGGGACATGTTCAGCAAAATCAGCTCCACAAGAATATGTCAGTATGAAGAAGTAATAATCTTGGCTGGCACAATAGTATCATTCAAGACTTCCTCACAGAAAATTATATCAACACTAGCAATAAGCATAAACTGACTAGTAAAGTCCTATATACCGTGCACAGAGTTTTACATTTCTATTACATTATTTTGATGGGCATGCATACACACTACTATCCTACACAAAGACAAATTTTCAATAATTTTAGTTATTTTTTAAAAGCCAACGAAATTTAATACTGAAAACAAATGGAGAAATTTTCACTAGGGGATAATCGTAACACTGGATCCATTTAACATATAGAACTGCATGTCTCACTTTAAAGGTCTTTAAACAAGCTTCTTGAAATGGTGCGTAACATCCAAATTTTTGTGCAAGAAAAGAAAACTAAGGTCATACAGAGTGGCCTTGAATTTTTCAGAAAACCAAATTTTTAAAATTAAAAGAAAATTGTATGTTACAGATCTACTTCCGCTTAACATAGTTGGAAGATGGAACTTCAAAACTTAATGACAGTGGATCTTCAATAAAATGAGCACTATAGGACTATAATTTTTACTCGCTGTTATATTATTTATTACACCTGTCAAAGAAAAGGCATGCACATATGAAATAAAAACGCATACAATAGAAATGATATTTAAGATACTTATGAAAACACTTTTTAAATGTACAAATACAGAAATTCCAAAGTAAACATCACTTTCAGTTAAGATTCTCAAAGTAACCAATCAGCACTACAGACCTGCCAACCTTCCAAAACCGAAATCCATAAAAAAAAAAATTAATCGATATATTCCATGAAATGACTTGTCGCGCATATTGATTAAATGTTCCGAACATATTGAATAAAAAATGATATGATACCTAAATCAAGTATCAACTTTTAATTGACATGACTACAGATGTTTGAATTTATCGGCACGTTTATTTTGATTAAAATAAAATCTGTACACAATTTCTCATTACTATGCTATTATTATGATTTATAGAGATCAAAATTTATTTTTACAGAAGTTTGCATCTAAAAGGAAAGATGTTCCACCCTTTGACCTCCAAATCCAAGGATCGCATCCCACGCAGTCACGAAACAAACTAAAATGTTTTTAAAAACGAACCATTTTCATGATAGGCTTATCTTACGGAGAGACAGACGATGAGACAGTCAAATAAAAAAAAATGAAATAAATGAGTGACACTAATTGGTAAATTATATTCAACTAAAAACGAAGTGAACAAACATTTTGCATGAATCGTATCAAGTTCATTATAATTTTTAACAAAGGAAGTTCATTTCGTATTTTTCCCCCACACAGCCAACATTAGATTTATGTTTGGCACTAGAAATATGATTAGTAATAATATCTTTCCTTCCACCACACGAAACGCTGAAATTTCATCAACACGTAGTGCAAAATGCAAATTTTTCATTTTGTGAAGATTTTGCAATACACAGGAATTTTGCAAAATACACATCACAGAATGTTTGATAGTACCCCCCCCCCCTTTATATTGCTGCTTATAGCAAATCACTAACACACTAAATTTATTAACACCTGAAAAAAATGCAAGTAAAACTGCTATAGTGAAACAGTAACAGCTTAAAGAGATGCAATTTGCAAAAAATAGTACCCCAACATATTAATTTCGTTGAATCAAGCCAAGACATTTTTATGCACGTTATCGAGCGACGAACAAAGCACGGTTGGAAAGTATAGAAAACTTACAAACGAACCAGCAAAATAAATCGTTGCTGGAGAAGAACCAGCTGGAATGAACACTGGGCTCACTTTTTTTTTTTTAACTTCCTCTTATAGTTGCATTCTTTTCATTAGGTCACATTTATTGCCAGAGAGGAAGTTACGAAACCATGCCCCAGCACATTTTTAATTTCACAAAACTGGCAGGTTTTGCTTAATTTCGTCATGTTGGGTATCGAACTGGGTTTAAAAATTCCACAGATTTAAAAATCTGTTTGAATTTTTATTAATTAAAAAATTAATAAAAAAATGCAACTGAAAAGTTATTTGTAACTTACATTGCCGTTTTACTTTGAATGGATTAAATTACATAAAAAAAAGTTTAAATAGTGGGTGCAAAATCAGAACAAAACAAAAAAATCTCGGAAAATCACCAAATTCGTAAAATTAACATTTTGTCCGTAAAACCAGTCACATTTCCGTAAATTTTACAGGTAAATCATAAAACCTGGCCGGTATGGCAACTAGCATCCACAAAAGCGTCAATGTGATTCACATAGTCAAAATTTGTAATTCCTTCTTGTTTCAGCCACTTTGATAGTAAGTGCTGAAGGCCTTCCCTTGGCATATATACAAATCAACTTTTGAAGTACCACATTTTTCAACTTAAAGGTATCATGATATGGAGTACAACTGAATAAGTTAAATTTCTCAATTTCCTTATCTTCATTTATAGAGAAGTTGATAATGAGTATAAGATGAGGCTGGAACAAATATAGTTAGTGTTCCCAAATTCTGCAACTACATTTTAATTTAATAAGAGCAATGAGAGTAAACTTACCCCTACCAGTTGGTCCGTTCTCTCAGGTAAAACACATTTCTCTGCAACATGTTGAAGACAACATAAGACCGCCGCACCAGCAGCCCAAACCAACCGTAGATATTAAAATGGAAGTTAACGTGCAGAGAAATGTGTTTTACCTGAGAGAACGGACCAACTGGTAGGGGTAAGTTTACTCTCATTGCTCTTATTAAAGTAACTGTAGGCACATAAATTTTTGAATAGTTATAGTGATACTGTGACTTGTCAAACAAGGAATTACATTTTAATGTTTCAGTAAATATTAAAAGGAAGAGAAAATCAGACTACTTCCACATTTTCCTTTTCAGCAAAAATTTGACTTCATAAGTTCCATTTTTTCTTCTGAACTAACACTATCACATTTCTTCCTTCCAACCAACCAGTAGGAGGCCCAAAGGTATAGAAAACTGCCACATTCACACAAGTGTACCAAATCAGAGTGATGCTTTCAGCATGAGTTATCATTTAGCCTACTGCTTTATCACAGAGAACTACTGAAATCAGAAACCAAAAGAGCTCTTCTTTCAATCAGAGAAACATGAAATAAAATAAGCACAGTAAATGGATGCAAACATTGATTTCTAATTCAGTTGAGAGATAGGACACAAAAGATAAAAAAAAAAAAAAAAACTGTCTTCACTGGCTGCTGGTCATTGCTGTTCTTAAAGCACATGCACTAATGGCTGTCAACATGACTGTCACCACTCAACAACTGCATGGTGGTGACATGTTTCAGAGGTTTAATTATCATGAGAGAAATGAGGTGCACCATTGTAGCTCTGGCAGCTGTGCAAAACCAGGAGAGAATGTTACTCATGGGGTCTTGGAGGAATCACCTCCAATTCGATCACAGCGATTTGAATGATATTTCTGTCTAACGGAAATATCCATTCTCGTGGCTTTTAAATGAGATTGAGCTTAGTGAATCAAATATTACATTTTGTATGCTTTCAGAATGGTTTCTGATGAACGTAATATTGCATTTTGGGTGCTCAGATCATGAACGAATTTAAGGCACAATTTTTTTTTTTTCTCATTGAGAAATTTCAACAGCCAATCAAACAGATAAATTGATGTGTAACATAAGTTGAGGTCTGAAATTCTGAAGAAAAAGGCCTTGGCTTATACACCAAAAAATATGGCACTTTATGTAGGAAACTACAATATACTACAGTTGCTCTGGAGATTTGAATAAAATGTTGTAGATGTGGTATGCCCAAAGTATTCATCTCCAGCATCACAATGCATTTCTGTATTTCCCACAACTCAAATGCATACACAGCCAATCACCACTAGGAATGGTCTCAAGAAGAAGAAAAAAACTGAACAGCAGCAGATGAAATTTCCTCTGACAAGAATTATGATCCTCGTAAATGTTTTTTGAATTTGAAGAATAAATAAAAAGCCACCTGCCCAATTTTCCATGATGCAGTTTATGCTACAATCATGACTAAAGTTAGACCATATTTAAATAACATTTTTTTTTTAATACTGAATTTGTATGGGCTGAAACATCGAACTAAAAATTAGCTTACACGACATAGTGGGAACAATTTTTCCAGAGAAGAAAAAAGCTGTGTAATGCACAAAAACTTTCGATCATGATTACAAACAGCTAGCTGAAAACAGTTTTTCAAGTTGGATTTGTGGACTCTGAGATGGAAATACCGAGCCATGTAAAAAATATATGTCTACATGACCTCACAGAAATATGCAGGTTTCCAAAATTATGAGAACAGTTCTAAAATAATTTACCTAAAAATTTATTACAAATGTTTATGACAAATTTGCAACATGTAAAAGCAAGAATGGAAGTTTTTTTCATTTGTAGACATGTTACCAAATTTTAATGTGAGCACCTCTTACAAGCCATAACCAAAATTTAAATAAGAAAGATGACACCGAATTTTCGGGTATAATACGCATGTCTTTTGAATCCGTTCTGATGCAAATTAAATTTATCAAAGCTATTCAAAGTCAATGGAACCGGTATGGAAAGCAATAGTATCTGACGGAAGAAAGAAGTTTTTCAATAGGGTTTTTAATCCCTCAGATATTGCTGTAAACGGAATCGTGAGCTTACGCCCTCTGGTTGCAGACTTGTGCGTTAAGACAAACATGAATTTATATGAGAAACATATATCACCGGAAACGCTCTCCAACATAGAAAGAATTTTTCAAATCGGACTCTTAGAAACAGAGATATCCACAAAAATAAGATGTGACTTTACGTCCCCTGGTGGGATAACCATGCATTATTTTAGGAAGAAAGTATTCTCAATAGATATTTCCATATGAGCGGTATCGGTCCAAGAAAAAAATTTAGTTGAGTTTTCAGGAGCCCAGATTTTGCTACAAATACATCAGAAGCAGAAATTAACACTTATGCCCACTGGTGCCCAAACCATTCTTTACAAAACATTAGAAATTGTGTGAAAAATATTTTCTGTCAGGTCTTGTATGCGATACAGGAAGAATTTTCCAAATCGGAGTTTTAGAAGCAGAAATAACGCCGAAAACGCAATTTACCCACTATGTGTCCCCTAGCGAAAAATCTATGATTTACTTCCCTGGTGGGATAACCATGCATTATTTTAGGAAGAAAGTATTCTCAATAGATATTTCCATATGAGCGGTATCGGTCCAAGAAAAAAAAATTTAGTTGAGTTTTCAGGAGCCCAGATTTTGCTACAAATACATCAGAAGCAGAAATTAACACTTATGCCCACTGGTGCCCAAACCATTCTTTACAAAACATTAGAAATTGTGTGAAAAATATTTTCTGTCAGGTCTTGTATGCGATACAGGAAGAATTTTCCAAATCGGAGTTTTAGAAGCAGAAATAACGCCGAAAACGCAATTTACCCACTATGTGTCCCCTAGCGAAAAATCTATGATTTACTTGAAAATTTTGAATTTATAAGAAAAACATTTCGCATTGCAAACACTATCCAACAAAGAAGGAATTTTTCAAATTAAGACTCTTTGAAGTAGAGATATTGACAAAAATAAGATATACATCTACGCCCTGGCGTAGAAACAACCATGCATTATTTTAAGAAGAAAATGTTTCTAAAAGGTCTGTTGGCATGAGTACTATCGGTCTACAAATGACGTTTTTTTTTTCAATCGAGAATTTAGAAGCTCATATTTTGCTGCAAATACATCAGAAGCAGAAATTAAGATTTACGTCCCCTGGTGGACAAACCATTTTTTTTTACAAAAATTAGAAATTATGTGCAAAGATTTCCCATCAGGAGCTGTATCTGGTAGAGAAAGAATTTTTCAAATCGGAGACTTAGAAGCAGAGATATAGGGGGGAACGCAAATTACCTCTATACCCCTAGCGGAAAGTCTATGAATTACTTGAAGATTTTGATATATGAAAAACATGTCACACTGAAAACACTATCCAATAAAGAAGAAATTTTTCAAATCGGAGTCCTAGAAGTAGAGATATTGACGAAAATAAGATATACATCTACGCCCCCTGGCGGAGAAACTGTGGAATACTTTAAGAAGAAAATATTCCAAAAAGGTTTATTTATGTGAGTGGCATCAGTCCACGAAATAATTTTTTCAATCGATATTTTAGAAGCTCAGATTTTATGGCAAATACATCAGAAGCAAAAATTAACACTTATGCCCCCTAGTGGCCAAAGTATCCTTTAGTAAAAATTTTAAATTATATGCAAAAGATTTTTCATCAGGAGGTGTATTCGCTGAAGAAAATTTTTTCCAAATCGGAGTTTTAGAAGAAGAATTATCGGGAAAATGTAATTTACTTTTACGCCCCCTAGCGGAAAATCTATGCGTAATTTGAAAAAGTAACTCCATCTAAAATGCTCTTTGACACAAATGGAATCGAAAGACAAAAGAATTTTTTCAATCGGATGTTTAGAAGCAAATATGTGGAATAAAACCTATTTTTGAACGACATCATCTGCGTTTAAAGGCCCTCTAGCAGCGAAACTGTACATCGAAAAAAAAAAAAAATGAAATGAAGGGCCATCATCCACATATTTCAAGCTTCCCAATGCAAAAAGAATTTTTCAAATCGGACTAATAGTTGCAGAGATATCGTGGGTACGGACGGACGAACGTACAAACCGGTAACATAAGCACAATCTTTTTTTACAAGAGATGTGATAAAAAAGATGTACAAGACATATCACTGTAATGTGCTTTATAACTAATGTAATTATGTGAACAGTACAGTTGATAAGCCCTCCATAGAGAGAGAAAAAAAAAAAAGGAGCAAAAGGCATGATATGATATCCAAGATAGCCAAGCAATAAGTCTTCCTTACCCTGTTTATAAATTTTCTGTTACAGGCATTGCTCATATTGTGATTTTAAGGCTATCTGGTGTGTTAATTAAAATTTTTTTTTTTTTAGTATGTTGCAAATTTCATGTTAATATATCTGACAAAGCAATTCTTTCATTTTTGAAACTGTTACCATTATTTTTAACGCTCCATAGCTTCGTGCAACTTAGCATAGTTCAAAGCAGAAAATTTGTGAAAAGTTTTGTTCATAATTCCAGCCATCAAATACAAAGGGGTTTTCCTCAAAAGTACACAAATCTATCCCAACTATGCTCGAGCTATTCAATGCAAAATTAATTTTCAGAATCTGACTTACAGATGTGGAGAGAGATGTCTAACAAACAACTTAATATACAGCAAACTGATATCACAAGCACACTTTTTTTAAATGTGCTTTCTTAAAAACATGGAAACAAATGTGCATATAAATTAGCCATTTATATTTAAAGTTGCACAAAAATTAACTTTTATTGATAAAACTGTTTAACACAGCTTATGCTTACCTCAGAAGATGGTGAAGGCTTTTCTTCCTCAGATGGTGATGGCTGCTCAGTAGGTGCAGGAATATCGGCTCCTAAGCTAAAAATTAAAATAGCACATTGTACACAGCAACAAAATGCACAGCCCAAGCAAAATTAAGTTCATATCTTTAATTACAGTCTCTAATGAGAAGAATAGCATAATCAAAATTAAAAATTTAGCTTCAACTTAATTTTCCTATGAACAAACAACCTTGAAAACTTTTATGCAATATAACTCAGCTATGACATTTTACAAAGGTGTTACATTAACCTGCAAATACAATTATCAGCTCAGCAAAGTTAGCAAACACCTTATTTTTTGAATATTTACAATTCTAAGTATCCCATATTTCCTTCATCAGAGCAAGTTTCACGTCTTAGGTTTTCATCATATGCATCTGTTTCAATACAGTTTCTGATTATTTCAGTTTTCATCAGATCTTTTGAATCATTTTGCTTCACTAATGTTGCGTTTCTTTACAGCTCAAGTTTTGCTCAAAACACCACATGATGTACTACATTTTCCCCACTTTTGCTAATTTTTCATTGCTCTTCACATTATGAAAAGGTACAAGGTAATATCCTTAAAAATTTTCCTTGAAACCTGGTTAAGAAGTTAACTAACATTACAGTACTATATGCATAAAAATGAAGGCCCTTAAAAGTTGCTGTATGCTAAATTAAAGAAAAACTGGAAAAAATTCACAAACATGTTTTCTGTGCTCTTCCCAATAACCCCTCACACACCAAGACAAAAATTTTTCCTTAAATCACTTTGTCTTCAACTCCTATATTAAAAGAATAGCACACTGAATTTGCTCTGCCATGCACTTATCCCATCAATGATGAAATAAAAGACACTATATCAATTCAGTATTATGGAGGAGATTATAAGAACAAAGCACCATCCTGGCACATGTGCTGTAAAAACATGAAATGTGTATGCTGCTTGAGCCAGATAGCCCCACAACCTATGTGTATAATAGGTAGAACTGTTACATAAGCCACCACACCACAAAATCGGTACAGTGGTTCAAAAACTATACAACTACTTTTTAGAAGATGAATATAGCTACAAAAAAAAAAAAAACATACAAAAACAATGATGAAGACAATCTGCACCATGCTGGAAATGGGGTGCACTGTGAAAATGTGCATGGGTGAGAACCGGCAACATGAGTCATCATTGCCCAAGTCTCTTCACCTCACGACACGAGCCCACAAAAGAAACACTAGCTGATTCAAGGTCATGCCACAGAACATACCACTATCACTTGGAACAAGGTTTGTACATATTTACAGAAAATAAATTCCAGGACTTTTCCTGGATTCCAGGAACTATGTGAACCCTGCTGGAAGCTCTACGAGATAGCTGGCATCGGTAGGAAGGCCATTTCACATAATACGAAGAAACCATATTACATAATATGAGAGCAGAAAATTTCACGCATGTTTTATTACGTATTAAATTTTAGAGTAGTCAGATTTGTAAGATCTTTCAGCTGCAGCATCAGCCTTGTTCACACTAAAAGCGAGCGCTCATGTGGTTGACATCGTTTCTTTAGCTGTTGCCTGTAGATTTCAAAATTATCGGAACACTGAAAAGCAAGCCTCGCGAATGTCAGTCGCCAAATGGCGACCAGATATTTTCTAGTGGCTAGTAAATTTTTCAGTATAGTAGCCAATGGTGGCAAGTAGATTTTTCCCCCCAAGTGAGCAACTATTTTGTCCAACTTTTTTCCCCACTACAACTCGGCAATGTATCCATACATCGTGAAAAACCATTATGAATTTAACATCGATGTTACAGTGTTTCGACTGACGAAACTACAATTCATCACCACCGTCATGTAAATGCTCGCGATGTAATCGCCATCGCGCGTCACCAAGCACTGGTGTTCAAACCGGTTTTCCCAGTCCGTGACATGCAAATATCGGCTGATGCTCATGCACACGCATGTCTTCGATGTAGTTTCTCAAGGTGTCTCGTTCAAGACGCTACATCGAGGGATTGCTCATAGGAAACTCGCCTTCCAGGTGAATAATCGTGAATATCTTAGCTTCGTGAGCGATCCTATTCGGAGTCCCATCACAATTTTTAAACAGGTTTCTTATTGGGCCTCTGTGCGTCGACGAAGCTATTAAGAGGTCGAGTGTTCCACACGTTGGGTCGTTGGATCTCAGAAATTCACCACAGCTTAGGAACAATAGGAAGTATGTGGCAGGTTTTTTTTTTACTTGAATACGTCTTTAAAATCAGAGCAGTACTAGGTGGCCAGTACAGAAAGTTGAGCGTTATGAAAAAATGGGCATCGAGTTCGGTCTAATAATTTCTATATTGCAAACCAAACCAACTTAGTGTCATTCCATAGCTAAGGGAACAAATACTTGTTAGTGACCTTGAGTTACCGCGCAGTGATAAATGCGTGCGGGGGGGGAGCTTTGCGCTAAGGCGCGCAAACTTCTAATCAGTATAACTCGGCACTGCAAAGCGCTACAACGTCGAAATTGGTCTCAAACGAAAGCTAACATTGAGATCTGTCGATTTAAGACATTAGAAGTGAAATCAAATACAGTGTTGGTTGTAAAACTTTAGATCGCAATTGAAAAATTTAAAATTTCGCAATGTCGGCATATACTCATCGAAAAGCCAAGCAGAAATACATCGAACATAGTCTACACGGAAGAGCAACTCGTGAGCTTTCGATAAATACTGCAATGTCTGTGGCAGAACACATGAGAAAGTATTGGGAGCGAAAGAAAATTGCTGCAGCACAGCGCGCTAGCACTTTGGCATCAGTGCCGCACGAGCGCATTGACGTGGAGCATCAATATGAACCTCATAAAAACCAATAATTGGGCATGTCTGAATAGTGACACTTTAAACGACTTAATGATGATTAGATGCAATGGCACTTCAGTTGAAGAGTTTGATTCTCAAAATGCTATTCAGTTGTGGTGGGCAGACACCTTTGATGGGAAGATCAAACACAGTACATATCAGTGGTAAACTGTATCAACATTATTAGTGTCACTTTATGTATATATATCCTAGCTTTTGCCCCTTTGTTTTAAATATTATTAAAAGAAATCAGACATCTAAATTCAATGGCCTCTCAAAAATAAATTAAGTATGTGTAAATTAAGATAGTAAGAGTAGATATTACAGCACTGAACATAAATTATCAAAAAAATCGATCATTTTGGAACAAAAGCATATGCAATATTTGCAGTCAATTTAATGATCCTATGCAGTAACTGCATCTGTTTTATGAAGTTAATGGGAGAAGTGTCTCTCATTAGAAAAAAAAAAAAAAACATGCACTCATTTAATTTCATAGAAACTGAAGTAGTTACTGAATTATTATTTTTTTTAATTTCGTATGGCCAGTAGATTTTGTCATTTGGCTAGTAAAATTTTTATTCCACTAGCCATATTGGCTAGTAGAAATTTCAGCAGCTTCGCAAGGGCTGCTGAAGGGTATGTCCGAATTGCAAGAGTTGTTATTGAAGAGGATTTCATTGCTTTCTCTGTAACGTAATAAAAATTTGTTTGAAAAGGGTGCAATCCTTTTTGTACAATCCCGGTTTGGAGGGGCAGAGGTATCTTCAATAGTCAGAAGAGAAGACTTTTTCTGACATCTCTTTAATTTATGTTCCAAAATTCTGCAGTTTATTGTACGAAAGGTACTAACAATATAACATTTTTCACCTGAGGAAGTAGACACAGGGACGAGGTTTACGCCAGGACGATCTAAAGGATCAAGAGGATCTCTGTCTTTAGATACTGATTGGATGGTAGTATGAGGAGAATTGATTGCAAGCTTGTAATCAAAACTTTTGAAAATTTTGACAAGTTTGTAAGAACAAGAATGATGGCAGGGGATTGAACCAATAAAGGAAAGGGGCAGTTCCTGTAGAGGAGAAAGGTGACAGATAAATTGATTGGCAAACTTTTTGAAAAGTTTTTTGATAATTCTGAGGGGAAACTAATGATTTGTGGCAATTTCTTGGATGATTTCATATTCTTTTTGTAATTAGTGGGGTTCATTGCAAATGACATTGGCACAGTGAATGAGTGATTTTAGGGCAGCAAACTTATAGGAAAGAGCTGTACGAGAGTAAAACGGGATGATGTTTGTGGAAGAGGTGGGTTTTCTTTAGACAGATGTATGGAGTTTGTTATTGATTCTAGTTATTTGTACAGTTATTGTTTTCAGATTGAAAGTGAAATTAATGGTAGGAAATTTTCTAGAGATAAAAGAGGTGAAATTGTGCAAGTCTTTTAAGGTCATGAGGCCAGATTATAAAGATGTCGTCCACATAACAAATCCAAAGTTTGGATTGGAAGGGAGAGGGTTTTACAAAGCCATTTTCAATGTTTTGCATGAATATTTCTGCAAAAAGAGGGGAAAGAGGTGATCCCATCAGTACTCCTTGGAGTTGGTGGTAAAACTGTTTGTTGTAAGTGAAACAATTATTTTCTTATAATAATTGTTTCAGTTACAACAAACAGTTTTACCTTCAATAAAAACGTTTGCAATTCTGACATACCCTGATGATGATGGTGATGCGTAACATCACAGCCTCTCCTTGACAAATGTCAACCCCGCCTTCTCGTGGTGCATCCTGTTCCCACTAAAGGGGCTCTGACGACCGCAAATAGCGGTATAACTATACCATCGGGATCAGAGGAAATGCTATCCCACACTCACCAACCCGCTTGGCCAGCGTGGTGAGTTATGGCCAAACACCTCCAAAATGACTCTACAACTTAAATCTTGGCCCTCAGTCTCCGGCAGCTGGAATGTACCTGGCCAAGGCAGCGGCCAGTGCGACATGAAGGCAGAGGGTGCTAAGAATCCCCGGAGGACCGGACTAGGCTGCCATTTGATGCTGACCTTGGCTACCTACAACGGACGCTCCCTATCTTCTGATTCAAGGCTTCTTGAATTGGAAGAGGAACTACAAAGGATCAAGTGGGACATCGTCGGGCTAAGTGAGGTAAGGAGAAAAGGAGAAGATCTCATTGAACTGAAAAGTGGACATCTCTTCTATTATCGAGGGACAGATACTGGCAGAACTAGTGGTGTTGGATTTATAATAAACAAGAAACTGAAGGATAAAGTGGTAGAAGTTGAAAGTTCCTCTGACAGAGCTGCACGACTCGTTATCCAACTATCGAGAAGATACCAGGCTCAGATTATTCAAACTTATGCACCCACCACAAGTCATCCTGAAGAAGAAATTGAAGAATTTTATGAGGAAATTCGTCATCTAAATAATAAAGGTAAGCAGCACTTGAAGATAATTATGGGAGATTTCAATGCAAAAATAGGGCACCGGCAACAGAATGAAACTTCAGTAGGTAAATTCGGTCACGGCAACAGAAACCAGCGTGGAAATACTCTCGTTGAGTTTGCAGAGGCAGAAGGATTTTTCATCTTGAATTCCTTTTTCAAGAAAAAGCCACACAGGAAATGGACATGGAGACATCCAATTGGGACGACAAGTGAAATTGATTTTATTATGTGTAACAAAAAATTCGTCATCGAAGACTGCAATGTGCTAAACAAGTTCAACACAGGTAGTGACCATAGATTGGTGAGATGTAAGATGCACCTCAACACTAAACTGGAGCACGTGGCAAGCTCATAAGACAAACAAAATGTATTGACATAACCAACCTTAAAAAACACCATAATACTTTCAAGTTGGAACTGAAGAACAGATTCTCTGCTTTAGAAGGCCTAACATCGGAAGAAGTGGATATTTCGGAAGTTAACAGAAAAGTAACCAAAGCTCTTATGGAAACAGCAACAAAATTAGCTGGGTCTAAGAACAAGTTGCATGTAAACAAATTATCAGGAAAAACCAAAATGTTGATGCAAAAAGAAGAGAGATGAGGACAACTAAAGAAGATGTGACTTCCAAAGTGGAATATATAGAGCTATGCAAGACAGCACGAAAAAGTATCACTGAAGACGTAAGGAAATTCAACTGTGAGCTAGTGAGGAAAGCAATTGAAAACAACCAAAGCCTAAAGATAGCAAGGGACATCTCAGTAAGGGAAGAAAACAGATTATGGCTCTGAGAAAAGAAGATGGTTCTATAACAAGAAATAGAGGCGAAATTTTGACAAGAGTGAAGATTTCTACTCCAAATTATATGAAAGGGATGATACATGTGCTCCAGACATCATGAAAGGTACCAGAGTTCTTCCAGTCCTCCCAGCAGAAGTTGCTCATGCAATCAAGAACATGAAGCGGGGAAAGCTCCAGGAGAAGATGGAATTACTATAGACATCATACAAGAAGCAAGTGGAGAAATTGAAACAGTACTCGCCCAAATTTTCACTCGATGCCTTAATGAAGGGAAGATTCCTGAGGATTGGAACAATGCTACAATGATCCTGCTACATAAAAAAGGTGACATTGAGGATCTCAGGAACTACAGACCTATCAGCCTCCTATCAGTGGTTTATAAAATCTTCACTAAAGTTCTTTCACACCGCTTGAAGGTAACACTGGACATGGCTCAACCGAGAGAACAAGCTGGATTCAGGAGTGGCTACAGCACAATAGATCATATCCATGTACTGAGAGAACTAATTGAAAGAGCGAGGAATATGAACTTCCATTGTGCATGGCTTTTATCGATTATGAAAAAGCCTTTGATTCGGTGAAACCATCAGCAGTTACCACGGCTCTGAAATCCTGCGGTATTGAAGATGCATACATTAATATTATTAATAACATCTATGAAAATGCAAGTGCAAAGATTCGGCTGTTTGAAAATACAACACACATAAAAATTGGAAAGGAGTGAGACAAGGTGACACCATATCTCGAAGCTCTTTAATGCCACATTGGAAAATGTCTTTCAATCACTGAACTGGGAAAACAAAGGGATAAAGATTAATGGAGATTATCTAACCCACCTTCGTTTTGCTGATGACGTAGTCATTTTTGCAACTACCCCATCAGAGCTGCAGAGTATGATCCAGGAACTTGCTGACAAGAGTAAAAGAAGTGGGATTAAAAATGAACTTTCAGAAGACAAAAGTGATGTTCAATGCTTTTACAAGAAATGAAGATTTATCGATTGATGGAGAAAAACTGGAGATAACAGATACGTATGTTTATCTTGGACAGCAGATATCAAGTGAGGGTCACATTGATGAAGAAATTAATCGGCGTACAAAACTTGCCTGGAGAGCTTTTGGAAGAAACAGCATAATTTTCAAGAGCAATATGCCATTATGTCTTAAAAGAAAAGTGTTTGATCAATGCATCCTTCCAGTGCTTACGTATGGTGCAGAGGCACGTGGACCTTAACTAAAAGAGACATACAAAGGCTGCAGACAACTCAAAGAAGCATGGAGAGGTGCATGCTTGGTATAACCAGGAGAGATAAGAAGAGGAACTCGTGGATCCGAAAAATAGACGAGTGGAAGACATCATGATCAGAGTTAAATCCCTGAAATGGCAATGGGCTGGACATACTGCCAGAAGGACAGACCATAGATGGACAGCAGGAAATTTTAGATTGGATTCCAAGGGACAGGAAAAGACCCAGAAAAAGACCACATGGGAGATGGGTGGATGAAATTCGTAAATATGCGGGAGTGACATGGAGGAGACTGGCACAAGACAGACCGTTGTGGAAGAAACTTGGGGAGACCTTCGTCCAGCAGTGGATTGATAATGGTTGACAATGATGATGATGATGATGATTCCAATAATTTGGAAATCTTTACAGGCAACAGCTAAAGAAACGATGTCAACCACATGAGTGCTTGCTTTTAGTGCGAACAAGGCTGTTGCTGCAGCTGAAAGATCTTATAAATCTGACTATTCTAAAGTTTAATATGTAATAAAACATGCATGAAATTTTCTGCTTTATTGGTTAGATAGCTGGCTGCGGGCAGCGGAAATTTATTACAACTCTTGATGAAACAGGGGTGTACCTGTCAAGCCGTAACAAAATATAGGCCATTTACTATTTAAATCATTCACGTGATACAAAGAGCTACTCAATTTTACATCCTACCAAAGTTTTGAACATGGGTTCACAATTGTGGCCAATTTTGCTTACAGTGGAAAGTTTGTGTGAATTTTGTATGGTAAGATCAAATGTCAAAATAACCTCTGTATATCATCAGTGTGAAATAGTTACACTGTCATAGATACAGTTTTTGGAATCTAGAAAGCATGCCATGAGGAACAGGACAAATTTGATCTGCTGGTTCAGTAACACATGCTGAACACACTCAGTGGTGGAGACGTGAGTACTATAAAGCAGGTTTCCATAACGCAGTACCATTGTTATTGTACTCACGTGGAGACCTGAGTACTATAACAATGTTTCCATAACACAGCACCAGCTGTTTTATATCGTGCAGATATCTTCAAAATGCTACAATTCTTATGGGGAAGAAGCCTGTCTAATACAGATGGTCAAACAGTTAGTCAATGTTACAAAAGAAAATAAATGCATTCTTGAATCAGTTCTTTTTACAGATTAGTACTGATTTGTTAAAACTACTGTCAAGACAACTAATATTGACAGCTCTACTTTTAATTAGTTTCTATATTTTTGCTTTATGTGCCACGCACCAAACCCTGTCAAATTTAACTTCTTTTAAATGGGATGTTATAGTGATATGCAACAAATTTCACTCCCTTAAAAAACACTTTCTTTCTAGAAAAGCCAACAATTTTTTTTTTTTTTTTTAGTGGAGGTTTTAAGACCACCGTGAGCAACTCAATGGGCTATAGGCAGTCACCCGTCCCTAATTTTGGGTCACTGGTTCCAGGGAAGGGAGAGAACCAGTGCCGTAAGACAAACACAACATCCATGACTCACCGGGATTCGAGCCCGGACCCTGTTCGGACGAATGATCAGAGGCCATCGCTTAGACCACTGCACCACCGGGGCGGCAACAATTTATTCAATGGCAGTTAAAACAATATTATTGAGTTTAATGCACAGTGTCTAAGGAAGAATGAAACTTGAAATTAATACTGTGAAAACTAATGATCTAATGACAGGAAACTTACTATGAGTGAGAGAAATTTACCAAACAAATTTCAAGCTCCATCAACAATTAGTAAAATGTCCATCCGAAATGACTGCCTGGATGTCACTCTTACACACATTTGAGGTAATTTTTCAACAGATATAGCACATACCATGAATTCCTTTAAATCTTGTACAATCTAAATTATGGGCAAACCATGTTCTTAGCATATCACCAGAGCAAAGGTTTATTTAGAGGAGGGACCCAAACTGCCTTGCTCCTCTGAAAGTTATTTTTTTTTTGGGGGGTGGGGGTAAAAAGTGACTTACATTAGAAAAAAAAAAGCTTTAATTTAATAAAAATGCATCAACTTACATTAGAAAAAAAAAGCTTTAATTTAATAAAAATGCATCAACTTACATTAGAAAAAATGGCTTTAAAATTTTCTTCTATTTTTCAATAACTTTTTATTTATTTTTTTGGTGGATTTCAAAACTTCCATCCCCCCCAATAAATTCTATGTATGCCCCTGACTTAGAGGATGGTCACAAATCAGTTCACCATTCCAGGGAATGGAGAGAGCCAGTGCCATAAGACAAACATAACATCCATGCCGCACTGGGATTCGAACCCAGACCCATCTCGGACGAATGACCAGAAGCCAGTGCCCCGACCACAGAACCACCGGGTTGCTGAAACGGGTACAACAACATCTAACTTTATGAATATAGTTCATTACGAGTGTAACAAGCTGGTGGTGAAGTTTAAATTTGAGAACATCTGAGGACAAAAATAAAAAATTAGAGGACAATATGTGCCCCCAAAGGCATCAGACATGTTTGAGGACAGTAAACTAAATCTCAGGACTGTCCTCAAGATTTCAGGACATCTGGTCAGCTTACCTTAAGGCAGCCACAGACACAACCGTTTATGGCATGTAACATGGAGTGATGAGGATTTCAGGCAGGTGAAGAGCTTCACTCCCATTTTACTCCAAGCCATCTGAGGCACAAAGCTTCCCCAATTGCTGGCATGACACTCAAACATGTGTCTGTGGCTGCCTTTACAGTGGAAGGAATCACATCTATATGTGTGTCTTCCAGACAATCTACTGTTGCATTAACAATGTGCTGGTTACTAATGAAGCCTGTATCTAAATTTTAGTGTAAAGGGATAAAAAATTCTAGTCTCTCTCTCTCCCCCACTCACTCCCCCACTCACTCTCCTCCACTCACTCTCTCACACACACACACACTTTTACTGATATTTCACAGTATTAGTTTCTATAAGGTAAAGTCTCCCTCACTTACACACCCTGTTGTCACTTCAACAAAGACAAATGACAAAAACATAAAGACAAAAGAGTTTGAAACGTTACCTAAGTAAATAATCTTTGAAGAATTTCAGCTGTGGTGTATGAAGCATATTTGGTTCAGTTTTACACATTTTTATGAAAGCTTCAAGCTTCACTAACTGCTCTTGTGGCAGCTGAGGAGGCATTTTGCTGCTGATCTAAAAACATATATATAATAAAAAGCGATAAACTATATACTCCAATTAACAAATACTGAGCACATACATAAAAAGAAACTAATACAGTGAAATTCAAATTTAATGTTTCACAAGTAATTTGACTCATCTTGATGATGTTTATTTAGCAATCACTTATTAAATATTGCAGATCATTACATCACTACATTTATGTTTATTTAAACAGTTTCTATTTCAGGAAAAAACAGTCTCTTGAACCTATATGCAGCCTTCACAAATTTAAGCTCCACCTTATTTTTACTATTTTAAAACAGTATTTTGAAAATTTATACACAAAACTGTTCCCCAGAACAAAATCCAGCATTCCTGTCATGGTACATACACCAGCACAAACTTTTAACATTTTATAGAAGTAAGCTACTCCAAAAACTGGATGGTTTTTGTTGTTGTTTTTCTCCAAATAGACACAGGAAAAATCTTTCAACAACTGCACATAAATATGGCTCTATATCATCAATGCCATCCTTACCTAGACCCATATGTGATTAGAGGTACGACCTGCTCAAAAGGCGAAATGACACCAAAAAAAGCATCCCATTTTTCTGTTTGAGTTACAACAGAAGTGACCGCATAGTGGCTCTAGTTACACACGCAAGCCTCACAATTCATGCCCTCACCGAATTGAGGTTTGTTTGGAACTTACCTTTCTGATGTCCAAAATGTTGCAACAAGCGATGCATAAGTAATATTTTGATTAAAATAAGTTAGCGCCATCATTTTAACAGCTTTTTATTGCATGAACGAAGTGGGAAATAATGATTCTTATTGGGAATGCCCAGAAATTCATTCTATCAACTTTCCGTATTTACAGATTGTAAAGTATCAATATCGAAGTATTTAATAAGGAAATTGCATAGAATTTAAAATAAATAGTTAAACTGACTATCAGTAAGTTTGAAAAATCGTACTCGTGAAAAAAGAAATGAATAGAGATTGTAATAGGACAGTATGCTGTGCGAACATAAATGCAGTGTATCTAAATCTCAGTGGAAGATATGAAGACATGAAATATGTAACTAGTAGAATAACAGGAGTACTTAACACATGAGAATGAAACACAGAATGGCACCCAGCATTGCATGATGCAAGTGCAAAAACAAAAATCACTAATTTAGATTAAGTTGCACAGATATTCATACTTCAGAACACACAACAGCAAGGCAAAATTCATCTAGGCCACTGTGAGTTGTGTGGGTAATAAGACCCCTGGTGAGACCCTTGTGCGTAAACATTTGAAATAATGAGACTGCCTTTTGGGTAGGTCTTTACTCTAATCATATGTAGGTCCAGTCCTTACATTGGAGAGGGAAAAAAAAAAAAAAAACTTAAAATTTTTATAATGCCATTCAGTGTTTGAATTATCCAGTGGTCTGCTGGCCATTGGCCAGTAAAACTTACGCCGGACCACTGAACTATTGATTTTACTGGCTCAGATGGCCAGTAGATTTTGTTGTTTTTCTTCCCAGTTTGTGACAAGTTACAAAATGAATTTGTTTCTTTTACCTTGCTGTATGGTTTTCTTTTTAGGCTACAAACTAATGATAGGTTTAAAATTGAATATTGGAGATAATTTGATTGAAATGATACATTATTTTCTACATATTTGTAAAATGTCTTTTTTTTTTTTTTTTTTTTTTGTGGACCAGTGGTTTGCAAATTCCAGTGGTCCACTGCACCAATAGAATATTTATTTCTAATTCTAACACTGCCATTATTGCACTAGCCACCTTTATTTCATGATCCACATTAACAGCAAAATTTTGATAAAAAATTTCTAGGTAATTAGAGATTTGCCACATTACACAATAGTTTTATGATATGCAATTTCCTCAACAACAGGTAGAAGATCTTTTTCTCCCCCATGCTGCTTTAATTTGGGCCACTTCAATCAACTGAGGAAAAAAATCATCAGCTTTTTTTTTTTTTTTAAAGCAATGGATAACAGTATCTTTAGCATGACAGACTTTACCCTGACATGTAGTAACTTTAGCATAACCGTGACATGGTGTTTGGATGACACCATGTCACGTTTAATCAAAATATTGAATTTCCAAAACTCCTGTTGCTACAATAGCTTTTGGATGAGGCATCAGTGATTGAAGAATATAAGGAAATGTCCAACACCTACACCCAAAGAATGAAGATGACGACTTCTACATTTTGCAGAAGTCCAAATTTGCTACATGCCATAAATGAAAATGCTCCTGATGACAGAGTTTTGCAAGTGGAAGAGACTCAGTTTGTCATCAAAAGACTGTTTGGTCTGATGAGGCTATATTCAAATTAAATGACTCAATCAATAGACACAACTGCACATACTGGTCTACTGATAATCCAAACATTCACACAGAAAGTTTACCGAAGCTAAACAGTCAGGTGTAGGGTAACATTTTGGATGGAACAGTTGTACCTTAACATGATTCTTCAAGCATCAACTGTTGTATCCATAATTCATCAACTAAACGGTAAGGATATTTACTTTTAACACCCACATATGACATATCTATCATGAAACGTCTCAAAATAATGTTTACTAACTGATCACATTCATACCATTCTATTTTTCATAATTTACGTGTTACACATGTCATTAAAATGTAATTCAAATACATAGAAAATTGGTATAAAAAGAAGCAAACATTTGCAACAAGTTATCTCATGTTCAAATTGTTTACTATTAGCCTCAGTTCACACTGTGGAGGTTAATTATTTGTTCCTGGATCAATTATCTTCCATTTTATTAGCTAAATTATTTCATTTACCTGAAAGAGATCTGAACACCGCATTTGGCGCATCAGTCAAAACAAAAATTCCAAGAGCCTGCCAGGCCAAATGTTGACATAGAAGCATGTCTTCTCAGCTTTTGCTTCAACAATGAAGAAAGCAGCAAACAGTAACACTATACTAGTGATCCGATTTATTGGAGTAGGAAATAGACAAATAAGAGTTTCCAAGATTTCGCACATCAGCCAAATGGCTTTTTCAAGGAAGTTAGACAGAAGCTGCAAACTGAATAATAGAACGAACGCATTAACAATTTGAATGCGGGAACTTGACTTGACAATAAATATATACGACATTATATTCATTAAAAGATACGAGGCATCACGTTGGTTGCGCGAGCGGTATCCTGGTGGGGAGAAGGCGTTACTTGAAGAATTAGTTCCAAATTCGTGGCAACTCGAGTGAGACGCAATCATTGCAAGTACTGCTGTTGGTAATGATCTCCAAGGTTTCCCGAATGGCTGTACATTTAGGAGTAAAGTAGGTAGCTAATTTCCTTAATCATCCCACATAGGAGTAGTGGACTTGAATTTGACTTCTCTGGATAGTGCCGTGGCTACTTCACCGTAAATTTTGTGTCCCTTTTATGTTTGTTGACTCTGATTCCAAACAAACGCTTGGTCATTCCAATGTAGTATTGTTTAGAGCCATTCAGATACTGTAAGGGAATTGCATAAGCACCTGCTTCGCAGGAGAGGTGGTTTTTCACTATTTCTCTTTAGCATAGTATATAAAGATGCAGGAGACCTTATGCCGACGCCATAGTTCATCTTCTTAAGGGCGTTATTCAGTTTGTAGGACACATTTGGTAAGTAGGGAATTGAGCCTAAATAACGTAGCTGCGGCACAGGAAGATTAGAATGTTTGATCCTGGCTTTTTGGATAAAGTTACGTTTCTGATTCAATGAATATCCTGCATCAGTGGCCAACTTGAAGACGCTTTCAGTTTCGTGTTGTCTAGAATGGGTATAGGAGGAAACGGCAAAGGCTCTTTAAATTCGAGAATGGAAATAGCAGTTTTGTATTCTGCGAGACAGAAAGAGCTGGGGAGCATCGGGTTGAGGACGGATGTGGGTTTATAGTAAACTTGTGTACTGAGGCAGTTGTCAGGAGATTTTCTCAATAAAACATCTAGATACAGTAAAACATTGTTGTGTTCAAGCTACATCGTGAAATTGTTCGTAGGATGCATATCACTGATTTTTATCAAGGAAAATTTAAAGTCTTTTCCGTGAGGCCATACTGTAATAAATACATTGTCTGCATAACGCAACCAAGTGGTAGGCTGTGGGGTAATGCAGGAGAATATATTTTGCTCAATTTGGCTAAGAATTGTTTCTGCAAAGACGGGTGGAAACTGAGGATCCCATCGGAGCACCATTATTCTGTTTATATACTTGTCCTTGGAAACTGCAGAATCTAGTATTTGTGATAAAGTCTATTAATTTAAAGATGCTGAGGCACGATTCCTGCATATAAAATGCTGATTTTGATATGGCCTGCTTTAATGTTCTGATGGCTTCCGGAACGGGGATTGAAAGGTACAGGGAAACCACATCAAAGCTGCCGATAATGTCGTCTGGTAGGACAGTGAGTTGCTTGGCTTTCGTTATTAAATCCAGAGTGGAATTAATTACAAAGTTTGATTCAGGAAGAAAACTATACAGGAATTTAGATAGTGCTTTCTCTAAATGGTACGTTGGTGCAGACTTCCTGGATACGATGGGTCTCCAAGGGTTTCCGGGTTTATGGTGCTCAAGTCATCTGAAGAGCTTTGGGATCAAAGGTCCTGGTGGTAGTCTGGCTGCTTTCCGGAGATTGTCTCGAATAGCGGGTAACTGGGCCGCTCTTTGTACCTGCACAATCCAAGAATTTAGAGGGGTTCCTTTGAAGGGCTATAGAACCAGTCAGTGATAAAATCTTCAAGTTCCTTATTGTAGTCTGCTGTGTCCATAATTGCTATCTGGCCAGATTTGTCCGTTGATTTGAATCTAAGAAAAAAATTTCACTGTCTTTTGCCTAGGCACATGGCTGACAGAAGGTGATGTCAGCCAAGTGACATCACTTTAAAAAAAAATCATGAAAATCACTTAGCCAGAGACAGATGGAAATTTGTGACTTATTGAAGAAGCATGGATCTACCTAACTGGCTGTAACAAAAAAAAATGATTACAGAAGAGCAGAAAATGACTTACAAACTTAGTTCCAAGAATCCAGCAAAAGTTTCAGTAAAGGATTCATGATTACTGCTGGTTTCTTGTACAGTAAAACCTCTATTAACAGACATTTCCAAACGATGGTAACCTCTGGGCAATGGCAAGTTTTGGTTGGTACCAAACAGCTTCATAGCGTTAACATTAGCGATAACCTCCAAACAACACAATCTCTTAACAGCAGTCAATGGACATCCCAGTCAGCACCAAAGGAGAACTAATGAACACCCTGTTTCTTGGATTCTACGTAGTTCTTCTGGCAAGAGGATAACATAGGGACAAAGACTATTTATTGCTAAAGGCACAATGGGTTGGATTATGAGGTGGTACAGTGGTATGCTTAATGAAAGGAAAAGAGTTAAGAGTTTAGTTCTATGTGGGCGAGCTGCAGCTTCCATGTGTGTTTCAATCACCCGCAGGGACTGCGAGGGTGGTTGATGGGGCTCACAATTTGTTGCCCATTAAGGGCAATGTTTCTTGGTTTGCTTCCTGTAAGCTCTGTTCCTGCTGTATGGCACACAGTCAGTTAACTGTGCAGCTATGCTTTACTATCTAACACTTTTCTTTCCTACAGCATACCCTAACATCCTAGCTTGCCATTCCTGCAAGTTGTTTAACACCAGACGTCAGACACTTTTTTTTTTTTTTTAAATCCTCTACATCATGAGTTATTTTATTACATTCAGTTTTATTCAGAAGGCAGCATTTGTAAAAAGTACTGCAACAATTACTTTATTGTGCATAGGTTTTATTCAGTTATTCTGCTTTTGTAGAAATGCAACAGCCTAGCAATGTTAACTTAGGCCTAACCTCCAAACAATGGTGACTTCTCCCAGGTCTGAGCAGTGACCATTTTTTGGAGGTTTCACCGTACAATGGGAAGTTAAAGTTCAGAAAAGTTTAAGAGAATGTAAAGATCAATTCTACATATTGCCAAAATAATGTTTTAACTCAGAAGTATCCTTCCTTTATCGACAGAACCTTCAAAGAGTCATCAAGATAAGGCTACCAGTCATACATCCAAATCTACCACTCTGTTTCTTGACAAAATAAAAAGAGAAACGGGTATCAAGTCTATACCTTTGGTCACATTCCTTCAAAGCCCCCAGATGTGCCACCAATGGACTATTTGTGCCTTCAGAGTGTTACGAAGAAGGCTTTTTAAACGAAGACCTAAAACAATGACTGGACTATATACGTAGAAAGCAGTGGAATAAAATACCACTACCAATTTCAAGAAATGCCCAGTTTTCTTGGAAATCTTGATGTAGGCTCACAATCCAGAGAAAGAGCTATAAAAGTACTTAAGAAATTAAGAAATAATTATATTTTAAACATTAATTTACATCCAATGGGTGCTTATTCTGTGGAATCAAATTTCCTGAAACCAAACCCAAAGTTCCTGAAATTAACTTAGGTCAATAACAAAAAAAAAAAAGTCAGAATATGTGTTACATTTATAATTTAAAAGAACAGTGGCCTTTATAAAATGTCCAGTGTTTGACCCTTCAAAGCTACAATACTTATAAAAAGTACTAAAATACTGAGAGAGAAAAAACTTACATAATTGATGCCTGTCTACCTGTGTTAATGGTGTATTTTCTTGTGCAGAAAAGACTATGAAATGTACATGACAAAGTTTGTTCAGTTTATACTTTCAATGATTTGTATATTCACATAATAAGCCATTGCTTCTATAAATTCACAGTGCAGTTTTTGGTGCAAGTAAAACTATGGAATAAACTATAGTAGTTGCAGTTGAATAAAATGTTTTCAATGAATTACATGTGATGTCAGGAACACAGCCTATTCTGTAGAATGGCACTTCACCAGGAGTCCTGGCAAGGATAACAAACAGGGCTGGGGAGAAAGGGGAGGGGTAACAAAATAGTCAGCACCCAGACCCTCCCTAGATCTCTCCATGATAATGAGATGAGAAGTCCTGAAAGTCAAAAGCAGCAGGCAAGGGAATAGACTACTGCAGCAGAGTACCAAACCATGGAAACCCAGCCCAAACCATGAAGGAAAGCAAACAGTTAACAAACTATCAGAAGGGAAACATAACATTTGATGAGGGGTGGGAGGGGATCTTTCCCAGTGGAATTGGGTAGACAGAGTGGACCTCTGTCTCTTCTCCTCTGTGTGGGTAGATTGGCAATGGGATTTCCCAACTCCCGGTGGACTTGAGTTTTGCTTTGGCCACAAACTAAGGGAACAGGGAAATATACCACTCTTTTGTAAGGGGCCCTGTCAGTGGCTATAAAACACAAAAAAGAAAAATAAATTTTGGACTTTGGGTTTTTTTTTTTAAATTAAGAGAAAAATGTAGAAAATTTCTAAAACAAAAAACAAAAAAAATGCTGAAAATTTCCAGAATTTCCAAAAAATAAGCACCCCTGTAATTATTTTGCTGGAAAATAGTTCTAAAAATGTGTGAACATCCTTGGTATAGCCACATTTTCACTTCATTTTAAATGCAACTAAAGAAGCACTATTAGAACAGCTTTTCATAGCTGCTTAATTGTATTAATAATTATTTCCTGAAAACAGAATTCCTGAATTCATTTTCATCTACATTGTAAAATAGTGTAACAAAAAAAAATCTGCAGTGATTAAATTGTTAGACTTCACAATATAAAAATGTACACAGAAAAAAACACACCTCTTAAAAAAATTTACAAAAAATTAAATACCACAAACACACAATAGAACATGCACTGTTAGCCACACAGCAGAAAGTTCCTAGTCAGTCTGCGAAAGATACCATGGTGCCACAAAATAATCTGCAGGTGGTCACTAGGCAAAATAACTATTAGATGTAAAAAAAACAATGAAAATTGCAGAGACATATGTCTAACCTAGGTACTACAGCAATTGCAATGTTAATTAGGATCAAGAACATTCTGGCCCTCTGTATCTGGAATTTTGCCAACATTTTCAAGCTGAAACACAAAGATTTGTGGAATAAAATGATATTTAACAACAATAAAGCACAGAGGCATCACTAGGAAAAAATTGTCATAAGAGGAGAAATTTTCGCTCCATTCGTTCTACTTCCGTTTTCAGAACATTTTTCTCCATTTCCCATCTCAAATGCAAACATTTATGTAATTAAATGATGATTAAACAATAATATAGAAGCACTGCAGGTGGAGGGTTAGTAGAGGGAGAAATTTTTGTTTCGTGCAACTTTCGTTTTCAGAAAATTTTCCTCCATTTTCAATTTTAAATACAAACATTTATCTAATAAAATGATATTTAATGACCATATAGAGCTGAGGCAATATTGCAAGGAAAAGAATTCAAGAATACTGGGTTCCGTCAAACTTTCATTTTCGAAAACTGTTGCCTCCATTTTAAAACCAAAACACAAATATTTATGCAATAAAATGATATTTAACAACAATATCAAATAATCCTCACTTCAAGCATTGAGGGAACGTTGGGAGAAAAAAAATTACGATGACAGGAGAAATTCTCACTCTGCCTAACTTCCGTTATCTGAAATTTTGAGAGGCAAAAAACTTGCATCTTAGGGAGTCTGCAAGATGGGTTAATCGGGTTCTGGGGATGTCATTTTTGTCTGCAGGACCAAAATAAATCTGCGACATAAGTCGCCCATCGCCGCAATTCTGCTACAAGGACTGTTAGTACATAAAATCAAGAACAAGTGGTCCACATTTAAACATTTTCTAAAGAACAAAACAACAACTTAAGAATGGAATGACACTTAACAAAAATTAAATAAACACAACGGTGGAAATGTAAACTAATACAGTCAACCTTAGTCATAAGATGCAGTCATCCATTTTTCAAGAAAAATACTGTGCTTTATCATTGAAACTACAAACCAGTATATTAAATTTCTGGATATACTGGATTTCTCCATTTCCTAATAGTAAATTTTCCTTAGCCATACCACTTCTGACAAAACAATGGATAGCTCACAAAAGTTATTGTGTTTGAAAATCCTGTTTACACGGTTAATGCTAATGAAAATTTGATATATGCTAATGAAAGATGCTATGACTTTTTACCATGAAGAGCATAATTTCCCAAGTAGCAATCCCTAGTTTTGCTTATTGCAATACATTGGCTCCACATTTGTTTGCTCTGCTTTTCTATCATGGGATACAAGATCAATTTTTCACTTCCTTACTCAATAAAGAAAGTAATTTGCATTTGGATGCTATTGGGTTGTCGGAAAAGTCATGACGTATTTTGGCACCCGATGGCGGTTGCGCGGTTTTGGAAGTACTACAGGCATGCTTTTAGAGCTCCTACCACGGAACCTGTTATCGCTATGGCATTCGACATGTGCCAGTTCTAGCTGCAGTCTAAAAGGGGTAGTGAGCAATTTGGTTGATTTGCGGAGATTTGACATCAAGTTGAAGATGGAAGACCAAACTGTGCATTTTTGCCATATTTTACTGTTTTACTTCCGTAAAGGGAAGAACGCATGTCAAGCACGTGAAAAGTTGCATAAAGTGAACAGTGATAATGTTCTACAAGAACGTCATTGCCAGCAGTGGTTTGCAAAATTCCGTGCTGGTGATTTTGACCTCAACAATGCTCCGTGGTCTGGGAGGCCAACCGAGGTTGACGACGATCAAATCAAGGCATTGATCGAATCAAACCCACATAACACGACACGAGAGATTGCAGGCACATTGCACATCTATCATTCAAGCGTTCACGACCACCTGAAGAAGCTGGGATACGCAAGCAAACTCGATGTGTGGGTTTCTCACGAACTCAAAGAAGCTCAATTGACGGTGCATATAAACACCTGCAATATGCTCATTAAACGTGAGGAAAACGGTCCTTTTTTGAAGCGACTGATAAACTGGTGACGAAAAGTGGATTGTATACAACAATGTGCTGCGCAAACGGTCTTGGGCCCGACGTGCTGCTTCGCCTCAAACGACATCCAAAGCAGACATTCATCAGCGGAAGGTTCTGGTCTCAGTGTGGTGGGATTTTAAAGGTGTCTTGCTTTTTGAGCTCCTACCACGGAACCAAACAATCAATTCGAATGTGTACTGTCGGCAATTACAGTTTGAACGAATCCATCATCCACAAACGTCCAGAGCTTGTTCAACGTAAAGGTGTTGTGTTTCATCACGACAACACGAGACCACACAGAAGTTTGATCACCCGCCAAAAATTATTGGAGCTTGGGTGGGATGTGTTGCCACACCCAGCATACTCGCCTGACCTTGCGCCATCAGACTTCCACTTGTTTCACTCTCTTCAACAGTCCTTACGTGGTATAGCGTTCAATTCAGATGAGGCTGTAAATCAGCACCTTGTACAGTTTTTCGCCACAAAAGATAGGTCCTTCTATGAACGAGGCATTCTGCAGCTCACTGAAAGATGGCAAAAGGTTATCGAACAAAACGGGCATTATACATATCATTGATTGATCTTTGTTCTTTCTATCAATAAATGACCTTTGCAAAACTTGGCTAAAATACGTCATGACTTTTCCGACAACCCAGTAGTTTCAAGTTGTAATCTGTTTCAGTAGAAAAAGCGTCTTCATGAATTTTGGGCCATATTCCTCAATATGTACAACATACTCCAAGAGTAACTTCTCCATATCTACATTTTGGCTTAAATTTATGTATTGCAGTACAGTAAGACAAAGGTAAAATTCCCTGCATTTTACAGAGCAACCTTTTTATATATTTGCCATTGAATTTGCAAAACCATGAAATACCAGAGCTGTAGTTTTAACTTGATCTCAGAAATATTAAAATATTTCCTTCTGGGAAAGAAACAAAATTAAGTCAAAAGAATGTTGCTCAGATTTAGAAATATGTAAGATCCTGATAAGTAATACATACACTGCAGTGTGACCTTGTAACCACAACGATGGTAAGTTTCATTCCTTTTCTTACTGCGATTGTGAATCAGTGCGTGTTAGCAGGGCACAGTGTGATGAGGATATGTCAACAAAGTCTAAACAAAGCACAGTGATTGCATTTTTAAGTGCTGAAAACGTAACACCAACTGAAAAGAAATCCATCACTGTTTTAAGGGCTGTGTATGGTGAAAACACTGATCACTGGGCCATTAAATTCCGTCGATGTGAATCAGGGCATGCCAATCTTGTTGCAGTGGAAGACTAGTTTTAGTGACTGATGAAAATCACAAAAACCAGTTGATGAATTCATTTTAAATGATCACTGTATCACCCAGAAATAGATAGCAGCTAGGCCCAGAATCTCAGAAGAAAGAGTGAGGCATACCATTGCTTCACTTGGCTACAACAAAAATCTGTTCTCAATGGGTGCAACACATGCTGACGCTACAAAACAGATAGAAGCACCTCAAGTGTTGTGAAAAACTGTTGAAGCATTATCGTGAAGAACGCAATCAATTTCTGTTGAATATTGTTACTGGGGACAAGTCGTGGATCCATCACTTTGACCCTGAAGAAAAACGACAAAGCATGGAATACAGACACTTCTTTTTGTCCCAAAAAATTCAAAACAGTGCCATTTGCCAGCAAGGCTCTTTTGATTGTTTTTTGGGACTCAAAGTTCACCTGACAGAATTTTTGGATGCTGGGAATATGATCATTCAGCACGCTGCATTGAAACAATAAAAAAACCCATGCTGGAGGGCGTGATGAGTTACAAGCGAACTGCACCGATTTAGTTGCTGCATTACAATGCAAGACCGCACACTTCTTGCACAAACACTTGATGCTCTCCAGAGGTAGAAACTTGAGGTTCTTTCACATCCACCCTACAGTCCAGACTTGGCACCAAATGATTTTTGTTTCTTTCCAAATCTGAAAAGGGATCTTAAGATGACTCATTGCACCTCAGCCAATGAAGCGAAGCACGCCATCACCGCACGGACCAGCCAAAGAAATCCTGAATTCTGCATTGCCTGTAATGCGTAAACTTGTCTTACATTGGGAAAAATATACTGAACAAGGAGACTAAGTAGAAAAATAGGTATGTTGATTTGTACCTACCATATTGTACTTTCATCTCAGCTTCCGTTTGTACAAATACATAGTTTCTTTTTCTGAATATCTGACTGCATCATTACTCACCAGCCTACTTTCGTACAGCACACCAGACTTATTAAAAACTATAATGAAATTACTAGGGGTGTTCGATTGAAAAGGTACGAAACGTCATAAGAACGTAACCGTTAACATATTTGCCTATGCCGCTATGGGAGAACGTAGCGACACATCTAGGGATGCGATTGGAGTCACCGGCGTGGATCGGAGCATGCGCGGGCGCCCGCATGCGCAGGAGAGAGCAGAGGCTCTTATAAAGAGCGCCGTCCAATTGACGCGGCAGTGCGTGTGAGGACAGGATGGCGTTCACATTGCAAAATTCGACGATTGAGGAGCAGCGAGGCGTTATCCGATTTCTGACAGCGGAAGGTGTTAAACCGGCTGCTATTCATCGTGGAGGGTGTGGTTCTGCTCCATGATAACGCGCGTCACCACGTCTCCAGGGTCACACACGCGGAACTGGCCAAGTTCCAGTGGGAGCAGCTTGACCATCCGACCTACAGCCCGGACATGTCGCCCTGCGATTTCCA
Source organism: Macrothele yani (assembly GCA_039090855.1). NCBI lineage: Eukaryota > Metazoa > Arthropoda > Arachnida > Araneae > Macrothelidae > Macrothele > Macrothele yani. Next base: position 10,667,678 of record CM077011.1, on the reverse strand, counting down.
TGTGTTTGGTCCCCTGAAAAAACATCTTAAAGGGAAGCGCTTCCACTCGGACGACGAACTCAAGGACGCTGTGCAGGACTGGGTCTCGTCACGGCCACAGGAATTCTGGGTACAAGAAATCCTTCGGCTCGATAATCAATGGGATCGTTGTGCTACGGCCTATGGTGTATACTTTGAATAAAGTCTTCATTTATACCCACAGTGTCGTTTCGTACCTTTTCATTTGAACACTCCTTGTAATTTCTTAGCTATTGTAGTTTGCTTACATTATTCTAAATTACTATTTAAAACAAATATGTGCCTAATATACTGAAAATATAGTATATAACTCTATTTTGTTTTTGGAATAAATTACTTCATCCACCCATATCTCACATGGTCTATCCCTTGATCTCCAGTCAAGTACATTTCAGTTGTCCAATGGTCAGTTCTAACAATATGTCCAACCCTTTACCACTGGAATCTTTTCTTTGATCATGATGTCATCATCTCTTGTCATGTACCTAATCAATGAGTTCCATTTCCCATCTTTCTTGATTATATGAAGCATGCATCTGTCCATGCTTCTTGAACCAGTCTGTAACTATTACATGTGGTGTTTAGTTAAGTTCAACCCAAGACTGTTAGAGTAAGATAGATATCTAGAGATGGTTCTTTTAGATATCCCAAGACAGAGTAAGAAGATATCTGGAGATGCCCTCATCAGTAGAAAAATATCCCTTTGCATGAGGCCCTACAACAGAGCCCATTTAAGGAGACAGGGGGACTCAGGGCCGGGCTGGACAGTATTTTGGGTCCCCAGTATTAGTGGCACATCCAAAATTTCCCTATGGGTAGCAGAATAAAAATACCCAGGAAAAACATTCCCAAAATATGACGAGGAAGCCACAAAAATATTCCGCCATATTGAAGTGTGTAGCCCATAATTCATGGATGAATCAGTGATTTCCTTTTTTTTATTACTATTATTTTTTTATTGGGGTTGAACGACCACCGTGAGCAACTTAACGGGCTATAAGCAGTCTCCCCGTTCCTGATTTAAGGTTACTTACTGGTTCCATGGAAAGGAGAGAGCCAGTGCCATAATGCTGAGATTCAAACCGATCTCGAGCGAATGGTCATAAGCCATTGCTAGACCACTGCGCCACTGGGGATCAGTGTTAACAAGAAAATATAAAACCGCATGATTGAAAAATGGATACCACAGCTCAGTTCAACTTAAATAACCCCCACCCCTCGATTCAGCTTGTTAAAATTATATCGAAGTAGTGGACAAAATAATATGATCCAAATATCACGATTCAAACAAATTCTTAATGTTCACATAAGACACAACCTGAGAATATATACATATTCTCGAAAAATTTTCTTATATTTTATGTGCAAATTCTTAATGTATAAAAATTTCCAAATACAGATTTGTACAAAAGAATCTCTTGTGTGTTTGAAAGATTTGAGGAAGGATTGGGAGTGCCTATACTTTTTCTGGTCTCCTCCTAAAAAAGCAGAAAGAAATAGATTTTTTTTTCATGACGTAGTTTCTTATAGTTTTTTGGTGTGCTATTTGCTAAAAAAAAAAAAAGCTGTAGAACACTGTCAATTCTACAAGCATCCCACATAATTCTGTGGCCCCTTGAAAATGCAAGGCCCATTCTGTCAATTTAACACACATTGTGTATTGAGATAGTTTATATTAAAACTGTTATGATTATTTGAAATCGGTTACACCTTTATCGGACACCCTGTATTTTAAATTGAAATTCATAAAACGTTAGTCCACGTTCAACACATAACAATAAAATTAAAAATTTCACTCGTGCAAGAAGTATAATTCATCCTGGTTTGATTTTAACATGATTTCTGTAATCAAAAACCATGCAATTCAAAAATGCACACAGCTGAAACTGCATGGGTATCATGTAAACAACATCCAAATTCCAACACTTTGCAGCTTTGCTGTTAAGAGACACAGGACATCTCCAGAAGTCTTATTTTAACTTCCTTGGTTTATCTTTAAAAAAATTTCCCAATTGAATTTCAACGAGTTTCTCCTTCACATTTTTAGTTAAGACATAATCTAAAAACAACGTAAGCGACTGCAGATGACTCAAAGATGCATAATTTTGGTAATCACGAAAGATAAGAAACGAAACTCATAGATCAAGAAAATAACAAGAATGGGTGACATCATGATTAAAATAAAGGGCTATTCTTCCGCAGACGGGTGCACAGCTTATTTCTCACAGCTAAGAGAGCGGAATGCTAGCACAGCTTCACGAGCACGTACTAGAAGCATCAAGCTACTGTTTTCGATGTGGCAACGGATTTGTTGTTTACATTCGAATGCAAACATTACGGGAAGTGGAAAAGTGATTATTTTTTGCATTCTGTGCTTACTTTTTTATTTCACCATGATGACTGATGTTGCTTTCATCAAAGAAAATATTTCATGGACTACATGAAAAACAATAACTGAGATACTGAAAAAGAACTAAAAAGAGAATGAACCTCCCACTGACAAAAAAATTTTACTTTCGTATTCACAAGTAGTATTTTAATTTGTATTACAAATATATAGAAAAAGACTATTTTAAAGCTAAAGCATCGACATTCATTGCCATTCATGATTCATTATTTGAAGCATTTCTTCGAAGACGTTTGTGCTCCTAGCATTGCATTCCCTTCGGAATATGAATTCCATCAATCGATCACCTAGATTGTCTTTATGTACACCTTGTTTTACTATGCTACTTTTTAAATGTCTCCAAATACATGCTGTCTGCATTCGAATGTAAACAACAACAGATACATTGCCATGTCGAAAACAGTAGCTTGATACTTCCGGTACATACTTGCGGAGCTGTGCTAGCGTTCCGCTGTCTTAACTGCGAGAAATGAGCTGTGCGCCCATCTACAGAAGAATAGCCAAATAAAGACCCCAAAGTGGCAATGGGCTGGACATATTGTTAAAAGAAGGGTAAATGTGTGCTTTAGCATCCTAAATTATTTAGCCGGAAAAATTTAACTGTGTGGGAAATGTGTGACTTACAATTTTTTAACCATACAAAATAATGGGGAAAAGGTGCAAATATATAGTATTTTTAGATAAAAGGAATTAATTCTTCCAAAGTATTAACCTAAGAGTACAATGGTTTGCAGCATTGGTGCGGGAGGCTGAAGCGATGTTAACCTCCACCACGTGAAGGTTCCGTGCGTTGGGACAGAGTACGAGTTGGTAGTGAATGCGCGGAAGAATACAACAGGAGTTGTGTGTATTTTTCATAAGAGTGTGATGCGTCATGTAATCGTGTGCAAATAAGAAGTAGTTCAAACCTGTTTTATAAATTTTTGATTAAGATATGTGCGAAATGTCATTATTAGTTTCACAATGTCTTCGAATGGAAAGAAATTAAGGAATGTTAATGAATTTATGTACGACAGAAGTTTTGAGGAAGAAGTTTTGGTTCCGGTTGAACTTAAAGTTTTGGTTATGGTTTGGAAGATGTACAGGGCTAGGTGATTTCTTCAACCACTTCATTTGTAGTTCTGCTGTTGTTCCGTACATCGTAGCTCACATTTTTCCCACATAAAACTGATACTTTTCAAAATAAACGATTTCTTTAAATTCAGATATCGTACTATGGCTGGTAGGCCTACAGCTTCTTGCATTGTGGCGGATAATGAAGTTTTAAGCCCTGACGAAATACGACATAAAGTGTGGAGACTGACTATTTTGTACTAAAGCCTTTTACAAAATTACCGTTAAAAAAAACCCAACTCACAGTGCTGCGTAAAACCGACCTCTTTCCTTCTGCGTATTCCTACAAGATGCTTCGATGACTGCGGACGGCTCAACCGCTTCCTTCTGTATTCTTTCGCCTGTTACTTGCCCTTCTCAACGAAGCTTGCATTCACCGGACTCCACTTTGACGCCATCGTCTTAGGCCTACCGCACATACTCTTCCAAACCATCACACTCCCAGGTAAATACTTCAGAAAAAATCTTTCCTCTTATCTAAAAATACTATATTTTTTCACCTTTCCCCATTATTTTGCAAGCTTAAGAAATTGCACGTCGCACTTTTCTCACCCAGTTAAATTTTTCCGACGAAATAATTTAGGACGCAAAAGTACACATTTACCAAAAGAAGTTACCATCACTGGACAACTCAATATTAGACTGAATACACCAAGGGACATAGAACGATCCAGAAGACAATTATGCAAGACATTTGGCAATTTGTGCTCTGATATTTCATTAAATCTTTTCTTTTTAATACATATTTGTAGGAAGGGGGTAATGACCAACGTGAATGTCAAATGCTCGAAGCATCCACCATAATTTTCGTCAGCCACACCACAGGAAAAGGATGAAATAGCAAAAGCCTATAAATAAGTATAATCAGCCGCATCAGGATTCATCCTAGAACTAAAATAGGGGTGGGGTGCTTGTTATGAAAAAAAAAGGGGGTGGGGGCTTGTTATGAAAAAGAAGGGGCGGGCTTTTGTTATGGAAAAAAAAGGTAGCTTACACCTAAAAAAAAAAAAAAGCATTATTGAGTATATATCAATCTTACAACAAGAAAAGTTCAACAGTAATTCACTGTGGATATTAAAATATTACATATATTGTTATCAGTCAATACTCAGTTTAATTTCAGAAAATATTCTTTCTACTTCAGCATTTGAAATTGCTAAAATACATGCAATGTTTAAGTTTCTGTATTAGTAGTAATCTTCTACTCACAGTTCCTTCTCATTTTGACACAATTGGACATATTTGCAGAATGGCCAAATTACCACTCTCAATATCAGTTTGAGATAGAAATATTGATTTGTACTCATCCCACTCTAATAGTAAATTGTATTCATCTAAGTACTCAGCCCAGCTCCATTAATTCAGCAATGGCATAAAGGCTTAGAATGGTTTCTGACCCTACTTTTCTAAGATACCAAGATTTGGAATAACACACTACTCACAGTTCCACAGTTTCTATTGAGAGTAGTAATTTGTTTTCTAAACATCTAGAAATGGTAAATGTACTAAATGGCACCACAATTGGCCAAGTGAATGGGCTTGTATATTTGGGAAGCTTGTTTGACAGAGAGAACAGATTAGATGGCAAAATTAGTAGGCCAGTGAATTCTTCATTGAAAGTCATAGCTGCTTTAGGTTTTCACAGAAACGATGGATTATCAAGAGTCCCGAATGGCTGTGTAGGAAAGTATAATTGTTCCTACACTGACGTAGGGCAGTGAAACCTGGGTACTACAGAAGTAACATAGAAGTCGTTTGTGTGCCAGAGAACTGCGTTACTTATCGGGGGTTTGTGGGAAGACATATTCAGATCATGTGAGGAATGAAGATGTGTTGCTGTTATGTAATGTGAAACAAAATATTATTAGCAAGGTGGAGACTAATATTCTTAGGTGGTTTGGCCATGTTGAAAGAATGAGTGATGGGATGCTTACTAAGAAAATTTCTTCGGCCCAAGTGGCAGGAAAGAAAGGCAGAGGAAGGCCAAGGAAGTCATGGGAGGATCAGATTCAGGAGTGCCTGAATGAGAAAAAGATTGAGTATGAAATATAGGTCTTGTACACATTGTGTGATATATGTCACTGAAACCAGTGTTGTGTGTCAAGATCGCTGTAAATGGAAAAGTTTGATACAGCAACAGTAGGTACATACAAATTTCGAAGATGACAATCCGATTTTTGGTAAATGTGACAAGGATGGTAAGTCAGATAATATCCGAAAACTTGAAAATTTTCATCATCCTGGAGCGGGACTCGAAGCAGCGTCTCCAAGATAGCGCATGGGTATGCTAACCACTACATCCCCCAGAACAACCAAGTTTCAAGTTTCTGATCAATTTGAATATAACCATCACAGAATACCGGTTGCTTCGACTAGCTAATCCAGCGATGGTTATATTAAAATTTATCGGAAACTTGAAACTTGGTCGTTCTGGGTGGTGTAGTGGTTAGCATACATAGGCGCAATCTCGGAGATGCGGGTTCGCGTCCCGCTCCAGGACGATGAAAATTTTCAAGTTTTCGAATATTATCCGACTTATCATCCTTGTCACATTTACGCCAAAAATCGGATTGTCATCTTCAAAATTTGAATTATATGGCATAATCCTGTATTTCTTTCATGAGTAGGTAAATAATCAGTTTAAAATGTATCTGGTGGTTTGTATTATCTGTTAAATGTTTATTTGTCAGATGTACTTTCTTTGAGGAGCTAACCTCTGAATATAAGAGAACAGCTTAATGATATGTATGTATCTTTTTCAAATGGACTATTAGGGGCAAGGTAGTCATTTTAGGCTTGAGGGCACATATGGTGGGATTTTTATTTTAAATTAAAGGGCAGGCACGGTGCAGCACCCTTTAAAAAACACCTATGATGAACCCTGGCTGCATCATTCTCAGGTCTGCATCGGCACCATTGGTAGCCAGTAGAGCACAATAATTATTAATTATAGTTACGAAGAAATCGATTCTTCTATTGATGGCATTACTGATAAAACAAACATTTCTACTGTGAAAAATAAAAAAAAAATGATCTACAGACTGCAAATTTATAAAAAATGATCTACAGACTGCAAATGTATCTGTAAATTTATGCATACATCACACAAAGGCGGCCATAAGGTTGATTTGGGTGAATATGAGTGATCTATATACCGCTAATCCAAAGCTAAAACACATAGACAAACGAAAATTCCGTTTAAAAGTAAAATTTAATTCCTTGAGTTGTTACGCGATAACAAGCCGTTCCCCCTCCAATTTATGGAATCTATGAAAGCATTTGCATCTATTCCAATTTTTAAAAACCAAAAATAAAAAACTTTTCACGAAAACAAATTTCTGCAACACATTCCAGTAAGGAAACACCTCTACGTAAAAACAAAGTAATCTAGCAGCCCCTACATAGCAGCCCCCTATATAGTAAAAATTACCCGTACAAGACTTAGAAGTTAATGTGCATCAAATAATTCCATCACTGGACTATCAGATATAAACACACAAATTCTCTAATTATGGAATACCTTCCAAGGTATGAGAAGAATGATAGCACTCTCAAAGGCAGATAACAATTAAAAAAGCACTAACCAAACCATTCAACGGGAAAAGACAATACACTGAACACAATATATACGATTAGCACTGAAAAAACTTAATTACTGTTAACAAAAGGAAAATTCAGCCCAAAAAATACAAAATTTCGCTTACATTTCCTCCTATTATAAAAATACAAGACAAATCTTTACTGCCAGATCAAAATTCATCAAAACCACGCTTATTTTTTATGACTTTCTCAAGACGGTTTAAGAGATATAACCGTGATAGACTGTGAGGGCATGGATATAATTATTAAGCTCATTTTTTTTTTTTTTTTTTTTTTTTTGATTGGAGGTTTAACGACCACCGTGAGCACCTCAATGGGCTATAAGCAGTCGCCCGTCCCTAATTTAGGGTCACTGGTTCCAGGGAAGGGAGAGAGCCAGTGCCGAAAGACAAACACAACATCCATGCCTCACCGGGATTCGAACCCGGACCCCGTTCGGACGAATGATCAGAGGCCATCGCTTAGACCACTGCGCCACCGGGGCGGCATTAAACTCATGATGCTGTACTAACAGTAACTCAAACTGAAATGAAACACAAACTTTAAAAATATAAAACTTTGTGTTTCATTACTCGAGTTGCGTAATTGTAAAGGTTAAGTCGAATTCACAACAGCTAGTGTACTATCGGAAAGCGAAAACATTTTATGCAAACGGTCATATATCTTCTTAACGGTCATTTGTTGATTTCAGTTCTAAAACAAGAAAAAAAGGCCGAAAAATGAACTACTAAAGGTGTTTCAGAGGCAGTATGACAACATGTGAGGTTTAACCGAAAAACGCTAGAACTGAATAATGCTGCCGACAGGAGAATCTACTAAAAGTAATACAACCATTTTGTGACAACATCTGCCCTCATGGCCATCAATGCGGCCCGTTGGTTTTTATTTTCTTTCTTGCTGTTTCCTAAGGTGACCAGACGCCCTCATTTTCTGGGGACAGTCCTCAATTTTAATGCCTCGTCCTTAATTCTGTAAAAACTGACTGAGGACAGCAAATGCCCTCAATTTCTTATTTTTTGACCTCAATTTTTGAAATTTTCCCAGAAGAATTGAAATAGTGGTAATTTAAAAAAATAAAAATTTTGGGATTCTCAGAGAAGCCAGAATATCATCATCACCAGCCTCAGCATGGAACAAAGTCATTTCGACAGTCGTGGTGTTATTTCGTTTCTGTTTTAACTAGATTAAACCACGGCCGACTGTATGAAAATGCAAGGCTACGACCACGATGTCCACGACATTAGAAAGATGAGTTTCCTCTTTTAGTGACGTCTTGTCGAAACCATGGCTTTCGATTGGTTTCCAATGCTGTCGTGTATGACGTCAAACACAAAACCAGCGCATCAGGTAATTAAACGTGAGAGTGACTTTTTTTTTTTTTATTGGAGGTTTAACGACCACCGTGAGCAACTCAATGGGCTATAAGCAGTCGCCCGTCCCTAATTTTGTGTCACTGGTTCCAGGGAAGGGAGAGAGCCAGTGCCGTAAGACAAACACAATATCCGGGATCCAAACCTGGACCCCGTTCGAACGAATGATCAGCGGCCATCGCTTAGACCACTGCGCCACCGGGCGGCGGCGTTGTTCACATAACACCTATGTAATTTCAACGTGTGTACTTTGGAATTGCGTGGCTTTTGGTTGAAGAAATTGTGTTAATATCAAACCGGAATGAATTATGCTTCATAGACGAGTAAAGTTTTCAACTTTAATGTCATATTTTGTTTGGAATTCGCACTAATGTTCGTGTATTTCAATTTAAAGTAAAAATGGGAAGGGGCTTCAAAATAATTAAGAATTTTATAAATTCAGCATTTTCTCACACATCGGAAGCAAGTTATGATGCGAAATTCAAAACATTTGCGACGAAAGAAGACTATTCGGCCAACACACAATGCATTGTAATAGCATTGGAAACCATCAGGCCGCCCCGGTGGTGCAGTGGTCTAAGCGATGGTTTCTGATCATTCGTCCGAACGGGGTCCGGGTTCGAATCCCGGTGAGGGATGGATGTTGTGTTTGTCTTACGGTACTGGCTCTCTCCCTTCCCTGGAACCAGTGACCTTAAATTAGGGACGGGCGACTGCTTATAGCCCATTGAGTGTCTCACGGTGGTCGTTAAACCTTCAACCAAAAGAAAAAAGAAAAAAAAACATCAGCTTTCCCACCCTTTGACGGCTGTCGCTCGCGGTTACAGGTTTCACGCAAAGTGGTTTTTTTTTTTGGTTTTTTTTTTGGGTTTTTTTTTTTTTTGATTGGAGGTTTAACGACCACCGTGAGCAACTCAATGGGCTATAAGCAGTCGCCCGTCCCTAATTTAGGGTCACTGGTTCCAGGGAAGGGAGAGAGCCAATGCCGTAAGACAAACACAACATCCATGCCTGACCGGGATTCGAACCCGGACCCCTTACGGACGAATGATCAGAGGCCAGCGCCTTAGACCACTGCGCCACCGGGGCGGCCACGCAAAGTGGTACTGCTCCATTAACAAGAGCATCTGCAGATATCTTATTCTAACCTCCTTGGGTAAAATGCAAATGAACGGAATTTTTTTGGCAAAATTTCTGCCGAGCACTTTAAAATTTGTGCCTCCCTCTTAGCCGCCCTAAATGCCCACCCAGTTCTGAGCGGTTGGCATCGCTACTGGAGAGACGAAAAGAAACTCGGCACTCCTAAGAGCTAAACATTCTACTTTTAAAAAAAAGGGGGACGGGCAACATTTAATAATAGAAAAATTTCCGATACTTTTCATACTTTGGATACCGAATCTAAATCTTTGGTCTCGCAGCATATGGATTCTATTAAATATTTCTTCCTTTTTTTGAACACTAAATATTGTGAGTACATGAACACTGCTGTGTATCATCTGCTTTCTTTTGGGGAGGAGGAGATAAGTGACCACCGTGAGCAACACTTGGGGCCAGGGGCGTAGCCAGGAGGATTTTCGAAAGGAGGGGGAGGGGTTCTGTTGTACAACTGCATCGGTAATTCTGTATCATCATCATCATTGTCAAACATTATCAATCCACTGCTGGACGAAGGTCTCCCCAAGTTTCCTCCACAACGGTCTGTCTTGTGCCAGTCTCCTCCATGTCACTCCTTATTAATTCTGTATATGTCAGGGTATATACGCGTACAATTATTTTGAGGGGGGCGTTTCGAAAACTATTTTTTCATTGGTACACACGCACTTCTTGAACATTAATCCAAAACGAAACTAATTTCATAAAATGAAAGTTGTTTTAATAAAAATTTAATATAGCAAATTCATTGGCCGCTTTGCTCTACTTTCCCTTGTATTATCCAGAAACAACAATGCTTTCCGAGTTATATAAAAATAAATAAAATCAAAGGTTCAGAATGAATTTCAGTTGCATACCGACGGCGACGGCTCATAGGAAATCCTCCACCATTTTTCTTTTTTTTTTTCAGATAAGCTGATGTCTGAAATCTTTAAATACAAAACAGTAGCTGTAAAGATTGTCCATCTTGCGAGATATAAAGCGAAACGTCAACATTATGTCTATGAAAAAAACGATTTTTCATGTTGATTTTTATCTTTATGGTAAAACATGAAAATCGATTTTTCATGTTTTACAAAAAAGATACTCCCCGACCCTTAAAGTTTTTATCGTAAGAAGTATAGTACTGTATATTGAAAGGTACGTCACAAATCACATGATGCCACTTTTATTTGGAGCTCATGAAGGGTTCAGGAGATATTTTTTAAACTAAAGTTAAATTCCAGATAAACGGCGCAGATTTCCCCGTTATCTTGGATTTGGCTCATTCCAAAGAACCACAGCTGTTCACAGAAACATCTGTACAGGAAGCAATGTTTAATAGATACATCAATAACTAATATTCGATTTCTAATTATGCGCTCATTAGTGATTTTATAGATGCGATATTTTGCAGGTCTGCTAATTTCAACGTATTCTACCGTTTGCAGAAGATTTGATTCACATATATTTTTGGGAAGATTTTAACATTAGGCATCGGTATACCTCTTTGGGCTTCTACAACTGTGGAATGTGATAATAAAAAGAACCCACAATAATCTTATTTGCTATCGAGGTTTTTTTTATACTTATATACATTGTGCAATCTTTATTTAAGAACATTTTTGCTTAAAATTTTATTTTTTCAAATAAGTTTTCGTATATCTGAAATTCAACAAGGATCAGGGCTAATTTTTTTTTTTTTTTGATTGGAGGTTTAACGACCACCGTGAGCAACTCAATGGGCTATAAGCAGTCGCCCGTCCCTAATTTAGGGTCACTGGTTCCAGGGAAGGGAGAGACCAGTGCCGTAAGACAAACACAACATCCATGCCTGACCGGGATTCGAACCCGGACCCCTTACGGACGAATGATCAGAGGCCAGCGCCTTAGACCACTGCGCCACCGGGGCGCCAGTGCTAAATTTTAAGACTCCCAAAAAGATTTTATCTTTTTACGATAAATTTTCCTTAAACATTATTTTGACCGATAGACCGATTTCAAATGTGCTGGCCGCTTAAATAACATTTGAATTTTGTTTAACTCTTGACGGAGGCTGTTTTTTTATATATTAACTTCCGGAAGGTTATAAGAACCAACCATAAATTTATTTGCTATCGAGATATTTTTGTATGCATATATGACTTGCCAACCACAAGACTTTGGTTAATGGTTATTACTATGAAATTTGTGAACTTACTGAGCTTCAATTAAAGCTTGGAATCCAAGTTTATTAGAAATGCTGAAAATAATAAATATATGTAATTTTTTTTATTTCTGGGTTAAAATAATAAATCTGTCTAAGAAATATCCTGTGTTAGAGTTCAAAAATGTACACCGCATATTCATTGTGAGTTAATCATAGCATGCTAGAAATTTAAAATTTGTCACCTGTTAAACGTTGACAACTATTTTCACAAACGGAAGTCCTTTCTTCGAGACTTCTTCGAGAGTTCATCAATCACCTGTTCCACTGTGGGCGTCATTTCTCTGTATATATATTTAAAAGTGCAAGTCCATTTAATCTTGTATCTCCATTAGTATTCCTTAAGTAGGTTTTCAGTCTCCTCAGAGTTGAAAATGTTCTCTCGTTTTCGCAGGTCGTTATAGGCAGGGCAATTAATATGCACAGCAGCTTGTATACATTCAGAAAGAACATTTTATCGCAAGTGAACAAAGCTTGAAAAGGGAAACTGGGCTTGTCTGTCATCTTGAGGAGTTTTCTTTGCCACAACTTCACTTCTGAGATAATTCCTTCCTGGGAAATTTGTATATCGCTGGAGTAGAACTCACAAAGAGATTTCACGTTATCCCGAAGGAGGGCAATTGACTCATTACTTGAAAAATCCCCGCTTGGGTTCGGGAGCAAGCATTGAAAACTGCCCAGTATCGATTTATGGGATAAAAGCCTGGATTCCAAATGTAAAGCAAAACTGTCGAAGAAAGGGATAAAAATTGCGATCCTAAAATATTCCGCAGGAGAATCAGTTGCCACAATGCAGCGATTATTTTGCCTATTTGAAATCCTAGGCACTTTAATTTAAAAACCCTGTTTAGTGTCAGTTTTCAATGCCTCGACAAATAAGTAGTCAAAATTTTCTTTGGCATTAAGACGCATTATGCGAATTTCCGCTGCCAGATCCTCCGCAGCATCAGCTACTTGTTTTAAGTCAATTGAAGATGACTGCAGGTATCAACATAGTCCCACACTGTAGCTGAAGGTCTGACGAAGGCAAAGCAGAGAAATACAAAATTCCGGTTGTTTTATGCAAGCGAGGAACTGATTTGCTTTTGATGCAGCGTTTCCATCCTTCCATGTTGCAATATGCTCTAAAGCATCAACAACTGCATGTTGTAGGTCTATAAAGGATGAGACAGAGTCATGTCTTTCAATCCATCTCGTTGCACAAAGATTTTTTATTTTATTTTTTTTCATTTCCGGAATAACATGGGCCACTGATATATTTTGTAGAGCACCTTGTTTCTTTAGAGAATTGAAAAAGTTATATATTTCACTCAATAAACACATACAATTTCGTATACACTGAATATCACAAGCATTAGAGATAGCAAGATTAAGACTGTGAACTGCACAATGGACATAGAGAGCTGAAGGAACAACTCGTTTTATATGGGCTTGAACCCATTGAAATGCCCACTCATTGCTGCAGCCCCATCATATCCTTGGCCTCGTAAGCCATTGATATTTATTCTAAGTGCTTGTATATTTGAAAGAATGGCGTATACGATACCTTTTCCACTAAAATCCACCATAGGGACAAATTTCGCTAAAGATTCACAAACTTTTGGCTCTGATAGGGAGCAATCTAAATCCCGAAACAAAGAGAAAGTTGTTCGGTTCCTGATATATCAGCGGTTTCATCTGCTAATACGGAAAAGCACGGGGATTTGTTGACTTTCTCAACCAAATTTTCCAAAATTATGTTACCAGCTGTTTCAATTACTTCATGCTGGAAATCTGGGCTACTGTAGCTGGCATTACGTGCACATGATTCTAAAGATCGTCGAAACATTTCGTCGCCTCTTGCGCGGAATCTAAGAAGAGCGCGGAAATTTCCGTCGTTCTCTGAGGTCTCTTCATTCAATGAATGTTTTTTTTTATTGAAGGCTTAACGACCTCCGTGAGCAACTCAATGGGCTATAAGCAGTCGCCCGTCCCTAATTTAGGGTCACTGGTTCCAGGAAAGGGAGAGAGCCAGTGCCGCAAGACAAACACAACATCCATGCCTCACCGGGATTCGAACCCGGACCCCGTTCGGACGAATGATCAGAGGCCATCGCTTAGACCTCTGCGCCACCGGGGCGGCCATTCAATGAAATGCGTTCACAATCCCTATGGCTTCGTAGAGCAAGCCCTTGACGACCCCACAGAAGAATAGCTTCAATGATGGGCTGTACGAGTTTTCTATTTTCTTCATTTCGGCGTCTTACTTCCTTATTCAACTGTAAGTCGACTGGCGCTTGAATTCCACATGCTAAGGCAGAAACGGTTTTAGCAGCTTCAACGCTATTCCTGTGATAAATGGAATTTTCATGTTCCGTGTATCTTTCTATAGCATTCTTCCAACTGTCAAACTTTACTCTCGCTAATCTTTCCAAAGTTTGACTGCCTGACCCAGCTCCTTTCGGTGCGAAAAACACGCAGAATTTGCAAAAGGACCGTCTTGAACTGCAAAATACGACAACCAATTCCACCGATGAAGCCCTGGAAACTCAAGTTTCTTTTACTGCGCATTGGAAATTTAAATTTAGGGTCCTGAACGATGACATCTTTTAATGCCTTTATCTTCTCTTCATTAGTCATTAATTCAGTTTTTTTTTCAAGTAGCATGAAATATCGTTCTCCACTATCTCCACACTATTTAAGACCTTCACTGATGAATCATAAATATCGGAAGATGTGTAACCAATTTCGCATCTTGATTTCGGTTCCGTGTCTACAGCTGCTGCTGGTGAACATGAAGGATCTGTCAAATTCTCTGTTGCTGCTTTTTTAGAAAAATAATTGTGTAATGTGATGGAACAGATTGTTTAATATTTTTTTTACATTTCTAATGAAACAATGAAGATTGCAGTTTAATCACAGAAATTTTGAAACACCAGTGAGGGGGAGAACTGACTGAGACAACAAGGATTTCGCTTGCGCCAATCGGTATATGTATAGGCGAATCGCAAAAGAGGGAAGAGACACTAGCGCACACACGATTTGCTTGTCTTGGGGTTGATCTAATAAACGTTTCTCTTTTCCGTTGCGAGCGTGATTTTGACCTTGAAGCATGTGATGTGCAAAATAGCAACCACACTAGGACATGGTATGACACGTAGAAAGTCAAAGTTTCCCCTGCCGCTGGGGCCATAAAATATCCATGGCCGCCACCGGAGCACTTTTATCACAGGGAGTAGGAGAGGCACTAATTTTAGCTACACGGGGTTGTGCAAGCAAGTGCAACAATGGTAACACTTGCCTCCGAAAATCAGCCTCTCTCATCCCCCACATTCTTATTTTGACTTGTCGCCACCATATCCATGCGGCTGTTCCCTTGTCAGTTTTTTCAGACTCAGAGCCTCAGTTTGTCCTTCAAAATGCACTAATATTTTACATCACACTTGGGGGTAAAAATCTGCAATTTCAAATAGGAAAATTATTTAAAAAACGAACTTAGTAAAAGCTAAGTGTCTCGCCTACTAAGGGGGAGGGGTTCAAACCTCGAAGCCCCTCCGTTGGCCACGCCACTGCTAGGGGCTATACAGGAAGTCTACCGCATCTAATTTCGGATCACTAGCTCCAGGAAGAAAAAAAAACGAATGCCGTGAGACAGATTCTTTTTTTGTTTTGTTTTGTTTTGTTTTTGGTTAAAAGATTAACGACCACCGTGAGCAACTCAGTAGACTATAAGCAGTCGCCCGTCCCTAATTTAGGGCCACTGGCTCCAGGGAACGAAGAGAGCCAGGGACGTAAGACAAATACAACATTTATGCCTCACTGGAATTCGAACCCTGACCCACCTCGGACGAATGATCAGAAGCCATCGCTCAGATCACTGCGCCACCGGGGCCTGCTGAGACAGATTCACCACCCATGTTCTATAATGAAATCGAACTTGGAACCACTTGGACGCAGGGCCGTAGCTAGAAGGGGGCTAGAGCAGGAGCCTCATGCCAGGCAAGCAAGCTCTCCCTGAGAAATGCACGTTGTAAATTCTTTAAACTTTTATTTTCGGGAGTTCGTGAAAATGGCTTTTATATTTCATTATAAGCATAAATACTTTACCGTGCATTACACTTTTAGAAAAGAAGAAAAACTGAAGTGACTCAGCACGGACCTGTGGCATGGACGATGAATAACTAGAAAGAAATTACTTTTCGAGGTGAATCAGTAGAAGCAGCTGCGCCAATGATTCGATGTCACATTGTGGCATGGCTTGTTGGTGTCTTGGGCCATCCATGAAGTAAGAAATGTATTTTTTTTTTTTTTTTTTGAGGAACGTAAAATTTTAGAGAACAGTACCAAAAAAAAAATCGAAAGAAAGAGTCACGCAGGTGGAGACGTAATTGTGCAGAAGGCTAAAATCCGGTTCGTCATTTGGTAAGAGATTGTGCGATGCTAAGCTGCTCCTTAAAAACTTCCAGGTAGTTCGTTGCCAATAAAGAAGTGCTGTCGTGGAGACAATTTAATTAAATGTATCCCTTTGCGCATTGGAAAATGGTGCTGAAGGGAAATCTTTGCGTGTACACGAGAGATCAAGAGCTTTCAACATCTTTTCGTTCATCGTTTTTCGTCCAGTAGGAGTGGTTTTATGATGCTTATGTTGGAAAAAAGTCGGGTTTTGGCGAGATTCTGGTGCACTTGATTTTTGAGAGGGAAAGAGGATTTGACTATTGACCACGGTCAGAGATGGAAACGGGTCAACGGGTCGGCAATTTCTAGCTGGTCAAACAGGTCGGGTCAAGATTTCCTGACCCGATTTCGGCCAGGTTTTACTTCCGATTTATTTTTGAAAAGCCAAACAAAAAAAAAATATATTTTTAAGAAAAATGCGCACTGTGGAATTTTTTGCTAGATACTGGTGCCCGCGGACTGAAAAGTGATTTTTTCACGCAATATGAAGGAAGAGTGTCCTCAGAATAAGAATTGGCCCTTCCTTCTGAGGGGCAATTATGAAAATTACATCCATATTTTGGAAGCCTTCAACTCATCATAAACTTGTGAAAATTGGTGTTGCCGTGAAACATATTCTGAAGCTTGATATATTATCAAGAAAACAGCAAAAACTGAAATTAAACGTACAAGTTGCTTAATTCAGAAATTTTGACTGTATCGCCATCAAAGTTAGGTGGAACAGCCTTAACACTACTACGAAGGGACTTTTTGACTCTGACAGATGTGTTTGAAAACACGCGCAAAACACTTAGGTTATATTTTGCAAATGAAGGAAGACAGTTTCATATTTCCTCTAAGTGACTAAATTATACGTTCGTGTAATACATTTGTTTGATTTCCAGATAACCTAAGATACCCATTTCGGATAGACTTTTTGAACGCCCTGTATATATATTACAGTTCAAAGTGCCGCCCCGGTGGCGCAGTGGTCTAAGGCGTTGGCCTCTGATCATTCGTCCGTAAGGGGTCCGGGTTCGAATCCCGTCAGGCATGGATGTTGTGTTTGTCTTACGGCACTGGCTCTCTCCCTTCCCTGGAACCAGTGACCCTAAATTAGGGACGGGCGACTGCTTATAGCCCATTGAGTTGCTCACGGTGGTCGTTAAACCTCCAATCAAAAAAAAAAAAAAAAAAATTACAGTTCAAAGCAGATTTCTCCGGGTCGCGTTCGTGTCAGTTACATATCCGGGTAGGGTCCAATTATGTGACGTTCGGGTCCGGTCCAAAAGTTTTGACCCGTTTCCAACTCTGACCTCGGTAAGAAGTGTCTATCACATAGCACCAACGAACAGGAATACGCGATTAAAGATGGGGAGGGGGGGGGTTGGAACGGAAGAAAAGAAGAGGAAAAGAAAAAGTTGAAATATGGCGTCAGTAAATCCTCGATGGCATTGCGTGTATCCACGGAAAACAGACCAGGACGGTGTACTAAAAAAAAAAGTCATGCTAGTCGGAAACCGCTCTTAATACCGGGAATTTTCCGTGATATGGAGACGAGAAACGTAAGCGTTAATTTCTGCATGCAAGACTTGAAATTCTGCCCCTACGAGTTCAAAAGTTTCCAACTCCACTCAAATATGTACGCAGCTTTTACTTTCTCATGCTTCCGTTATAGGAAAGTATTATGATCGTTCAAAAATCGCACTTTTGGTTTATAGCATAATTTTAAGAAAAATGTGAAAACCAGGTAAATACTCATGAGTCCAAAGTTATTCCGAATACTGCAGGAGAAGATGGAATTACCGTGAACATTATCCAAGGTAGTGGAGAAATAGAAATTACACTGGCTCAAGTTTTCACTATAGGTATGTCAATGAAGGCAAGATTCCTGGTGATCGGAGCAGGGGCGGATTTCCGACTAGGTGCACTAGGCGCGCGCCTAGGGCCCCAAACCTTGAGGTGGACCTAAAACGTAGCGCTCATCTGGTTTTCATACACGGAAAAAAAAATCAATCCTTAAAGTGACCACTTTGTTCGTATTGTCCATTGATATTTCACTTTCTAATGTTAGTAACAAGTATTTTTTTCGTGCTGTGTTGATACTCCAAATTTTCTAATTCTTATATATTTACTTATTTTGAAAGGATCAGTTAAAATAAATTAGCCTTCCTTTTAGTGGTAGGTGCATGAAGGATTCACGATTTCCACACTTTTCATTATTTAAGGCGAATACTTAAATGGCCTGCTGTGATATAAATTACTTCCATGCTACTTCCACGGATTTCCTGCACTTAATTCTTATGCTTATGTTTCTGATAACTGCAGAGCAGATGTTGAAAAAATCTCACGCATCTTTTTGACAAAATTAAAAAAAAATGCAGATCTTGTCAATTTTCCGATGATAATTATAAGAAAAATGCTTTCAAGAAACACATTCTCGCTTTCCTGCACTGACTTGATGAAATTCTTACTGTTCAACTTTCTTGGTCCTTTGCATTCCTCAATGCATGGGCGACTTAATCTCTGTGGTTTAGGAAATTGTTCACCACAGAAAAACTCCTCCACCAAAAATCATTCACCCTTTCAAGTGAAGCATTGTGCACAAATTGCATTTCACCCGAATTTTTTAATGTGGAGAACTTCTCCGGTTGCCAATGTCTTCAAGTATTTCATTTTTGCTTGATACAGTGCTAGTTGCCTACTAATTGGCTCATAATGTAAAAACAAGACGATTTTCTAAAGCTGAAGCAATGGAAAGACCACGTTTTGTAATTGAAATGCATTCCAATTTTATGACAATTTATGTGTAATGTACTGATAAATTTAGAGAAAATCTATTTTCAGCGCCCTTAGCGTTAAATTTGTCAAATAACTTGCAACTGAAAAGGTACGAACGTAATCAGTTTTGCCTATAACGTATCAAGCTCAAAAAGAACTTTTGCTGTAACTGAAATGGTCTCTTCGTAGCATACAGCTAGAATGTACTAAATTTCCACTTTGGGAACTAGCGGGAAATTTATGAACTAGTAGTGAAATTTAAAATGGACAAAATTTAATTAACGTTTATATCCTGTCATTCGCCAAAACTTTTTTTGAAAAATCTGTGGAAACCAAATCCTTTGGACTTAGCTCCTCTAGAAGGAAATCAAAGATCTAATTGGGAAATTTAAATATTTGGGAAGGAAAAGTTAAGCCTAATCTGAGAGACACAAAGATAATTTTTCCTTATAAGTTGAATAGTTTCTTCACAATAAAAGCTTAATTTTTTTGAATTTTCGACTGTTACAGCCCTTACCGTAAATTTATAAAGTGTGTGGGATATTTAAAGTGCCAAACTTAATATCTTTGATTTCCTATTAGCCGCAAATATAATTTTTGAAATATCTCTAAAAATAAAAAGTTCGATATGCGCGTACAGATAGAGTGATAGCACTGTTTCTTACGGAACGTTCTAATAATAATAGGGAGATAGAATGGTACTTTAAAAAGCGTAAAAACCTTTTCTTGACTTCACTTTTTTTTTTTTTTGTTAATCTGACGGATGAAAATTTCTGAGGCGGTAAGAAGGGTAAGGACTAAGGAGGGCTATGAATCTTTTAGCGACTAGGGCCCCAAAAGACCTAAAGTGGCTTCTGGATCGGAGCAATGCCACGATGATCCTGCTACAGAAAAAAGTGACACTGAAGATCTAAATAACTACAGACTAATGAGCCTGCTATCAGTTGTTATAATATCTTCACTAAGGCTCACTGATAATGCTGCTTGTTCTCTTAGCTGGACATGTAACAACCAAGAGAACAAGCAGCATTCATTTATATCATCATTATCACCATCAACATCATTGTCAACCATTATCAATCCACTGCATGGATGAAGACGAAGGTCTCCCTAAGTTTCTTCCACAACGGTCTATCTTGGGCCAGTCTCCTCCATGTCACTTCCTCATGCTTACGAATTTCATCCACACATCTCCCCCGTGTCTTTTTTCATAATTAATGTTTTCTGCATGAGTAAAAGTGTGACATTGTCTTTAGTTCTAATATAAACTGTAAACCTTACTGCTTCCTTAAAGGGTACGACCTGAAGCCCATGTTATGAATGCCTGTGTAAAAATGGAACACATACACTGTATATGTGTGTATGTATGTGCGTGTGTGTGTGTGTGTGTGTGTAATCTGAAGTACGAAAAACTTGAAAAACAAATACACTGGCGGAAAGTGAAAAAAGAACACCAAGAAGGAATTGGCGGACGATCAAAAAATTTACATATGCTAATTGGTCGAGTTTACGTAGGTGTGATGTTAATTTCGGGACCAACCGGTGAGCGCTTACGCCACAGCACGGCATAATATGCAAATTATTATTAATTGATGATGTAGTTGACTTTGCAGCAGTTAATGCTAGAAAAAAGCTATTTCTAAAAGTCTAAGTGTCTTTGTCTAGCAGGATTTGGCATTCATAATTTGTAAATTGTAACTAAGCTGATAAATCAAAGAATGATTATTGGTGTGCATCCAGGCTTCTGCAGTTTTGTTATAATTTAAAGTGCAGTTTTATCAAAATTTGTGCAATAGGTTTATTTCATTTCAAGGATACAGAAAAAGTCGGGGCGCTCAAGCTTAGTTTGCCTCTGGGCGCATAGGAAGTTAATCCGGCCCTGATTACACGGATTTACAGTTTTTTCAAACGGACGAGCCGTAACACTTAATTATGGCCAAATACATATTTAAAATATATTTTGAACACTTCTGAATGATTTTTGGACCTTTTTAAAGCAGTGTGAATATCTTAATCTTCCCTAATTTGAAAACTGCAATTACTGTGATGTTAACTATTACTAGAAGCCTGGGCCCTCCGCATGAATTATCACTAAGTCCTTTGTTATTCGTTTTTGGCTGCTTATTTTTAAATATGTATTTGTATGTGTTTTAAAATATATATTTCAGGAATAAGTGGAAATGCACTTTAATATGACAGAGATGTTTTTAACGTTTCCCAATATTTCGGGAGATGTTTCCTTTGGTGTATTTTTACTGTATCTCTAATTTTTTGGGCAACCCCCAATAAAGAAAATAATACTACGTATTGTGCTGCCATCTATGTGTGATAAAATTGATTGTGAGTAAATCAGGTGCGTAAATACTGTAGAGAAAACAGTCCGAGAAACGTGACCACCAATATTTATAAGTTTGTTGCCCTGGCATTCATATATAGGGGCGTACTGATAGCCCCCGCAACCCCACACTGCGGGGGTCCTCTAACCTCAGGAAAAACATTTTACAAAATTTTTTGCGGACACCTCATATGATTTTTTTTTTTTTTAAATTGCAAGGAAATTATGACGGTATGTTAAAAAGAGAACCCACTTTTGGTAGTTTCTTTTCTTTCCTTTTCTTTTATTATTGTTATTTTTTTTTTTTCGGTAAATAAGTAAAATCTTCAGAAATCGTTATCGCAGTTTTAGAGTGTATAAAAACTGGAAGATGGAAAAGCAGTTATTCCAAAAGACTTGAGGCCAGGACCGGATTAAGGGGCGGCGAAAGGGGGGGGCTATAGAATGGCCGTAGCCGAGAAGGACCTTAGGGACCGACCCCCCCCTCGAAATCCCAATCAATTTTTCGCAATTGAACTTTAACAAATAATGTTTTTGTTTTTTATTTGGCATTATACGTCCATTGTGGAGAACATTCTCTTAATTTGGCATTAGGGAATTCTTGTACAATTTCATGTATATGAAACTGTATAGGCATAATTCAGTCTATTGGAACTCTTTCAGCTCATCTGTGAAAAATAACGAAGTTCTCATTGGTTTCATCAAGCAAGTATTACCAGTTTCCAGGCACACGGCGTTACAAGCATGAAGCTTTATTGTGATTCCGAGAAATCTACGTTGCAATAGTTCTATCGTTACAAAATGTGCAAGATATAAAAAATCGCAAATCCTCCCGAAAAGCTTATCAGTTATTATGGGCTATTTATTACCCAAGGCCAGTTTGCAGTCACACTTTGCACACTTGACCTTGTATTTTCGTGGACATTACCGCTGTCGGAAACTCTTCAAAACATTGACTGCGATTTGACGACATCACTGGAACATACTGATCTCGTGGTAACTTCCCTCGACCATCTAAGAAGTAACGCCATCGATAAATTCAGTGTTATTTTTAATGCAGGGTCAAAATTGATCACATAAGTTGATGTAGTTGTCACAATGCCAAGAGTTACATCCACGATTATTCAAAGAGGAAATATTTCATCAGAAACTCCAGAAGAATATTTCCGGAATAATCTTTTCGTGCCATTTGTTGACCACGTGCGAACACAAATTAATGATTGATCCGAGACTCACAAGATATTATAGCGCTTCAAATATTTTTTACCTCGTCACGTTACGTTAAACTGCGAAAAAGAGCTAAGGATTTTATGAAAACATACTTTCAGAGAGCAGTACTGTCATGGTCTGTTTGGCGAAACAAATGGATCAACATAGATGTTAATTCAAGACTTGGTAACGCATTGGAGGCCCTTTTACAATGTGACTCAAATCTTTCCCCCAACTCACAACTCTAATACGTTGTTACAGATTCTTGCAAGAATTCCGATTTCCACAGCTACGCCAGATAGGACATTTTCAACACTTAGACGATTGAAGACATATTTAAGAAACTCAATGACTGAGTAGATTCGCACTTTTAGCAAACCATTGTAATACTGAGGTGCAACCGGACGAAATTTTAAATCAGTTTGTTAAATCTTCAAAGCGTGCTAATTTTTTATAAGGTGAGTGAAAATGTAAACCTTATTTATTCTTCTTAATGTAAAAATTTCTTGAATGTGTACAAATTGTATTATACCTATGTTAAATATTTTAATGTTTGCCTTGAAATTAAAACTTTCTATCGATACATACTGTAATTGTTATTGCTTGTATCAAAACATCGGTTCAACGTAATTTTTAAGTCATTAAAAACAAGATATCTAAAAGAATTACCTCCCGTTGTGTTGGATCTATGTTTATCGCAAATTTATAGGCGGAAATTTTACAAGTAACGCAAATTTATGAGGAAAATTTTACAATTACTAATCCCAAAAATGGGTGGGAGAGGGAAGGGTTGGTATAGCTTTTTGAATTGTAAACTGAAAAAGTTTAGTTTCCATTCAATCATCAAAAGAAATGAATACCTCACCGATAAAAAAATTTAGCCCCCCCCCCCCCCCCCGAAAAACATTCCTGGCTACGGCCTTGGGCTATAGCCTAGAGGCCTACCATTACCAAGGTCCCAAGAGGCATGCCGCTACACCGCAAATAATACGTTTATATAGTATTTATATAAGTATAGAGAGAGAAAGAGAAGTAAAATGGTTTTAGTTTGGTCTCGCATGATTTCCACTTGCTCACAAACACTGGCTAATAGACGAACGGATTTCATGGGAGTGACTCACTAAGTCGCTGTGTACAGCGGGGGTCGGCGTAAGTCCGTGAGAGTTACAGCTTTTTCACTACCACACACCCACATCACCCAGTTTGCACTTCGAACCGTTAATGGACGAAACCCACTGTGACTTCACATTGCATAACAAAAAAACAAAAAAAAATGCACTAATAAAGTATACAATGCTAAATTATTGAAAATCCCAAGACAAAATCTAGGAATCTATAGCTTTTAACTCATGTTCTTGTAGTAACACCGGAAAATACAGATGGAAGAGGCTCGTCTGTACTCCGAGTCAACCTAAGAGTGAATCACTGTGAAGGGTAAGAAACAGCTACCTCCGCTACGAAAAATAGTCCCTATCGTTTAGAGCGAAAGCATCAGAACTATTGCTTAGAATCCCTTTTTGTTTGCTCAAGAGTTTATCAGACAAAATTGCTATCTAAAAAACAATTCTAGAAGTTTGAGTTCTTTTAGAAATAAATTTGTTCTGAGAAGTTGCTGAATCAAGAGCTTCGCCCTTTTGGCTATTTCTGCCCTCTTGGGATACAACTCGGACAGGAGGAAGGGGTGGTATACCTCTACCAACATTAACAACACAGAAGCAATAAATTGACAATCGGGGAAACTTGAAGAGTGTGTTACTTAAATAGGCAGTAGGGGAAGCAGTTCGGCCTCCACCAGACCCCCATTGCTTGTGAGGAAACAGTAGAAAAACAGATTGACGCGGATGGATACCGTTCTTGCGTTCCACGACGAGATGTGATAAGGTTCTCCCGCCTTTTCCCGTAGTGCACTTTTAGGGTGAATTGGAGTATAGAGTGATTAGTCTCGTTTCCTGCTACACCCTGCTGGTGACCGGGTTCGTGTATAGCCTAAACAGCATCAAGTCCTATCCACCTGGTTGCGTAGTTGGGGTTTCACAGGACGGTGGGGGAAGTGTTCTGGTCTGGGGAGCTGTATCCTGGTAAGCCCTAGATCCGTTCGTTAGCATTCCACAAACACTGAACGATGGACCCTGCAGGGACCTGTTCATCGATATCTGCAGGAGGTTTACCCAGACCGCAGTGCTATCTTTCAACAGGACAACGCACCGTGTCATGAGACTCGTATAACTATCGAGTGGTTGGAGGAACACGACAAAGAATTCGCCACACGGCCTTGGCCCCCAAATGTGGGATATGCTAGAAGTCTAGAACGGGGTGTAAGAACTGCAGATCATTCTCCACGGAATGAGCGTGAAGTGGCTGTGAAGCTACAGCGCACATGGATCAAGTTATGCATAGAGGTTGTTCGATACCTTTTGTTAATAGAATCTGTTCCTATAGGCGTCAGTCAGCCGTGATTGCACAGAAAAATGGGCCAACGTGTTAGTAGATAAGTGTTCCTAATACAAAGTGAACACTATCTACCAACAAGTAATTGGACACCCCTGCAATCGACGATATCTGCGGTCCTGATACACGTCACGGCCGTCGCCGTTAAATATCGTGTTGGAAACAACAACGCAACCAGTCGCATGCAAGATGCCACGCAGTTCGGAGCTCTCTGATTTCGAGAAAGGTGTAATCGTCGGGTATCACAGAAATGGCCGATCCATACGTGATATATCCAGCGAGTTGAAGTACCCAAAATCGACAGTGGCCTACGTGATTGGCAAGTGGAAAATGAGAGGTGACTGTCGGAATGTGCCCCGACCCGGCAGACCCACAAAACTGGGAGTTAGAGACCGACGGGTGCTGACCAGAGAAATTCGGAAGAACCGCACCAAATCGATGGGCCACATCCGCGAGGAGTTTCAACAGACATCCGGGAGTGTTCTTTCGATGAATACCATCCGTAAGGAAGCCCATCTGCTCGGTTATCATGGACGTGCTGCTGCCCACAAGCCTTTGATCACCAAGTCCAATAGCGCTGCTCGGCTAACGTGGTGCAAAGAACGTCGGCAGTGGACCGTTGAACAGTGGAAACAGGTTCTCTGGAGCGACGAATCAAGGTTCACCCTCTACCGTTCGGATGGCAGTGCCTGGAGAACGCCTCCTGCCGGAATGTATTGTGCCAACTGTAAAGTTCGGCGGCGGTGGAATTATGCTATGGGGGTGTTTCTCCTGGTATGGCACGGGACCCTTGGTCGCAATTCCTGGTAGACTCAACGCCGAGACCTACTGCACCATTTTGGATGACCATGAGCTTCGTACGTTGTGGCAGCTTTACGGGGTGGACCCATGTTATTTTCAGGATGACAATGCCACCTGTCATGTTGCGAGGTCCACCATGGCTTGGTATAGTGACAATGGGGTTAATCGAATGGACTGGCCTGCACAGAGCCCGGACCTTAACCCTTTCGAGCACCTCTGCGACGAGTTGGAGCGTCGAATTAAGGGGTGCCCCCACCGTCCGAAATCGGTGAAGGAACTGACCTGTCTTCTCCAAGCCGAGTGGAAGAAAATACCGCTTGCCGTTGTACAACGCCTGGTTGAGAGTATGCCCCGGAGAGTCGCAGGTGTAATCGCCGCTCGTGGAGGCTCCACCAACTATTGAAGGTGAATAAACTTCGTTTTCCTTTGCTATCACAGGTGTCCAATTACTTGTTGGTAGATGGTGTAGATATACACCGGTGCCCAAATTAAAGCAATAACCACAAAAGCCTATTTAGCAGCGAACCCCTGCTCCGAAATCACATATGATTGGTACACAGGAAGCCGGTTAGGTAAAGCAGTAAAAAATGTATCCAATAAACGAACAACGGCGCTATAGGAAGCCAAGGGACAACAAAATTTGTACATGCAACACATAAGTGAATCCCGCATACAAGCGATTGGAGTCGAATACGTGCGCAATCTTCAGTGTCAGATGCAGTTATAACACGTCATTATGTCTCAGAGAGTTCCTTAAGATCATTCATTGCGGTGGAGAGCTATATGGAGAGTAGAAGCAGGCCAGTCTCAAGCTGAAGTAGATGGAGGGATGAATGTGGATCGAACTGCTATCTCCCACCTCTGAAAAAAATTTCAGGACACTGAAAACATCTGGAGAAGACCTAGGCAGAGACGTCGGAGGGTCACTTCTGCAAGACAAGATCGCTTATTGGTGTTAATCGGTAGGCACAATCCAAGCAACAGGGCACGTGAGTTGGCTCAGACACTCACCGAGTCAATTGGGCGAATTGTATCCCGATATACGGTATACCAAAGATTACGTTATAGTGTTCTGTACTAG
The DNA here is from genome assembly GCA_039090855.1 of Macrothele yani. Lineage (NCBI taxonomy): Eukaryota > Metazoa > Arthropoda > Arachnida > Araneae > Macrothelidae > Macrothele > Macrothele yani. The sequence continues at coordinate 10,640,765 of CM077011.1, read as the reverse complement.
AGATGGGTCGAAAATCACGTTACTGTAACTGAAAAATCACTGTTATGACCACTGACTCAAACTAACAGCACTGTAACTGAAAAATCATTGTCACTGTTATGACTACTAACTCAAACTAACAGCACTGTAAGTAAAAAATCACTCTCACTGTTCTGACCACTGACTCAAACTAACACAACTATAACTGGAAAATCACTGTTACGACCACTGACTCAGCTTAACAACACTTTAAAATCACTGTCACTGTTCTGACTACAGACTCAAACTAACAGAACTATAACTAGAAAATCACTGTCACTGTTATGACCACAGACTCAAACTAACAGAAGTATAACTGGAAAATCACTGTCACTGTTACGACCACTGACTCAGCTTAACAACACTGTAAAATCACTGTCACTGTTATGACCACTGACTCAAACTAACAGAACTATAACTGGAAAATCACTGTCACTGTTACGACCACTGACTCAGCTTAATAACACTGTAAAATCACTGTCACTGTTATGACCACAGACTCAAACTAACAGAACTATAACTGGAAAATCACTGTCACTGTTACGACCACTGACTCAGCTTAACAACACTGTAAAATCACTGTCACTGTTCTGACCACAGACTCAAACTAACAGAACTATAACTGGAAAATCACTGTCACTGTTACGACCACTGACTCAGCTTAATAACACTGTAAAATCACTGTCACTGTTCTGACCACAGACTCAAACTAACAGAACTATAACTGGAGAATCACTGTCACTGTTACGACCACTGACTCAGCTTAACAACACTGTAAAATCACTGTCACTGTTATAACCACTGACTCAAACTAACAGAACTATGACTGGAAAATCACTATCACTGTTAGGACCACTGACTCAGCTTAACAACACTGTAAAATCACTGTCACTGTTCTGACCACAGACTCAAACTAACAGAACTATAACTGGAAAATCACTGTCACTGTTACGACCACTGACTCAGCTTAACAACACTGTAAAATCACTGTCACTGTTATGACCACTGACTCAAACTAACAGAACTATAACTGGAAAATCACTATCACTGTTAGGACCACTGACTCAGCTTAACAACACTGTAAAATCGCTGTCACTGTTATGACCACAGACTCAAACTAACAGTCCTAAAATCACTGTTAAGGTGTCACAGTTTCGCCCATGGTGAACATCGCGTTTAAAGATAAATCTCCCCTTTGCATGGGAGTTTAATCCTGAGAGCTGTTGACCACTCGAGATGAGCTGAGCAGGATTGTTATCACCCTAATTATGTCGGGGTAAATGATGGGGACATGACAGGGGTGAAATAGTTAGTGTCAGAGGCGCATTTAGAGTTACCGAAGCCCTGAGCACAGCATCCATTTTGAAGGACCTTATTTAAATAATACAAAAATAGCACTCTCTGTTTTGTCTCATCTGTCCCCCTTCCTTTCTTTTTCTTTTTTTTTTTTTACTTATTTTACTAGTGAATGGAAAATTATTATAATCGCTAACAAAAAAATTTGACTTCGAGATCGTAACAGAAATATATGTTTTGGGATCTCCTAAACATGATATAACTTTTTTCACGCTCAATCAGTCTGTCTGTCTTGGTGATTTGTTGCCACCATAATTCAAAAACAATTTTACCCAACAAGACCGAATTCAATATTTAATGGTTTTGTGATATCCTAATGGGGAAACGTAAGTTAGAAATGGGAAAGCCTTTGTTAAGGAAGAAAAGTCTGAACTTTTATATGGACGGCCACACTGAAGTACAGCACTGGCATTTAACATGTTACGAGGGTTGTACCGGAAGTAATGCAAAAGTGGGCATAACTTTTTTATTAATTGACAGAGGTCGTTCAAATTGCACATGCTGGTAGAGTAGCTCATCCTCTATAGTAACCCTTCTTCTTCATTGCAGGTAAGTAATAAACTTCAAGCAGAAGCAATGTGCTGTCATTGTGTTCATGGTGAAGGAATTGTGCAGGCTGTCCGACATCCACAGAAGACTACAGATTGCTTACGGAGATGATGCCTTTGACAAGAACAATGTGCACAGATGGATGAAGAAGTTTAAAGAAGGAGAAACCAGCATTGAAGACAAACCATGCAGTGGAAGACCATCATCTGCGACCGCTGACCCGAATCGTCAGTGAGTGGATGAATTGATTCGCGTGGAGAGACGAGTCACGAGCCGTGAGCTTGTTGCACAACTAGACTCTGGTCACAATGCCATAAAAAATGGTGGAAGAGTTGGTGTAATGGAAAGTGTGTGCAAAGTGGGTACCTCGGCAGCTGACATCCGATTTGAAGGAGAGAAGGGTGGAAGTCTGCTCTGATCTGCTGGAAGCGTTTGAAGCCAAAGAAGGCACGTTTGCTTCCGATCTGGTGACAGGCGATGAAACGTGGGTGTATCTTTACGATCCGGGAACGAAGAATCAATCCATGGAATGACGTCACACCTCTTCACCAATGCCTAAAAAGTTCAAGAGCCAGCAATCAGCACAGAAAATCCTGGTGACTGTTTTTTGGGATGACAGTGGTGTCCTTCTCCTTGATTTTCTGGAACGTGGCCGTTCCGTGACCAGCGAGCGGTACATTGAGACACTCAAGAAGCTTAGAGAAGACAAAAGGAGGAAGAAACCGAACAAGAATCTGAAAAGGATCCATATTCAGCATGATAATGAGAGACCACACACATCTTTGGCAACAAATCATGCGATCAGCAAATAAGGCTGGTCGGTGATCCCCGCATCTACCGTACAGCCCAGATCTCGCGCCCTCCGACTTCCACCTGTTCGGTCCAGTGAAGACAGTCTCCAGGAACAAAGATTTAATGACACAGACGAGGTGAAAGTGGCTGTGAAGAAGTGGGTGCAACAGTCCACACCTGAATTTTTTCAAAGAGGATTTGAGAGTTGGGTTCAACGATGGCGCAAATGCATCACTTGTGTTGGAGATTATGTTGAGTAGTACCTTTATATAGAGAAAAAGTTACTCTATCAACATGTGCAATTTGAACGACCTCTCTCAGTTAATAAAAAAGTTATGACCACTTTTGCATTATTTTCGGTACAACCGTCGTACACGCGATTAGTTTATGGCACTGTTTTAACTGTGATTTAGTCTACATGCAATGTGGGATCTGCTGTCGAATATTATCAGATTTCACCTTGCCGACTATTGTCCTAAAATATCCAGCCTGGATGAAATAGTAAAACCAGCCTTTTCACTGCCGCTTTAATTGTATGAAAACAGTCTTGAGATGGACTGGACTGAATGAGGAAAACGATATTTTCGGTGAAAGATGGGCGGTCATATGAAATACCGGATTAAAGAGGAAAATATTCGTTACATCCAAACTAAATCTTCCTCAGATATCAAACTCAATCTCCGAGCTCAGTTGTAGAGCAGATTTACTCCCAAAATGTGATTTTTAGTCAGTCAGCATGTGACGTACTACAGAGGTGAATCACGTGTCAAGACGACAAATATGCAGTGGTACATTCCGTCCGTGTAGCTTAGTTGGGAGAGCAACTTACTCCGGAGCGAGGGGACACGGCTTCGATGTCCGTCTCGGACAAACTTGTGTTTTCACATGGTATCTGTGGCGATCAAATTCCGTATTGACGACTATGCTACCATCTGTGTTGCTGATTTATGTGACATCGTTTCATGCCTTATTTAACTAATTTTTTTCACACGCCCATAATCTGGGCGCTGCATACAGCTTAGTTCTTTTTGTGTTCAGAAGCGTGAAACATTCGGCCAAATAGTATACAAGGCGTAATCAAATAGTACCCATACTGGATTTATTAGAAAAAACAGCGCAAGACTTGATCTAAAACTTAATCGCTTTCGAAGTCTCACACACTTGGTCCAACGCTATATCCACTGCTCGAAGCATTTTTGTTGAAGTTATCTTCTGAAATAGCGAACAGGTGTTTCGCCGCATTCTGTTGTTTCTCCTCAATATCTTTAAATCTTTTTTCCTTTCAAGTGGTACTTGATTTTGGGGAAGAGAAAAAAAAAGTCGCAGCGAACGAGATTTGACGAATAGGGTGGCTGTCATGCCTGTGCAATGCGGTGCTTAGCAAGAAACTGTTGCATAATTTGCAATGCATGGGGAGGCTCGTTGTCATGCCGGAGTTGCCACTCGCCACTCCCATGCAACTCCGACCTTTCGCGACGAACTGGGTCCTTTAAGGCTGTCTTCGAATGAGTGTTAGGGTTCATCTTCTGCGATAGATGGCGCAAAAAATCACTCCTTTGGCGTGGCTTTTACGTCTTGAGTGATTGTCCCAGAAGTTAGCGTCAGAGAATCACTGGAGCCCTCACCGTATTCATAATGGAAGCGGTCTCTCGTTGGCTACACAATGAAAAGACAAAATATGCACGAATTATAGAGGATAAATTTATTAAGGTACATTACCTCTCAAATTTTCGTTAACTTTCAAGATCATCGTCAGGAGTTCTTGCGTCTCACTACTTTCACAGGTCTGGCGATCAAGTGTATAGATCGAAAATTTGAGAGGAAATGTACCTTAATAAATTTATCTTCTATAATTCGTGCATATTTTGTCTTTAGAAAATGAACGTACAGTAGGATTTAGAATGATATGTAGAAGATTAGATTCCAATCTCACTTTTGTCCCTACTCATTGATTTCTATTTGGCTCAGATAATTAGAAAAATCAGGCAGAAATAAGAGATTTCGTTGCTTCCAGATAGAAACACTGCTGTGCCAACTTATCGCGCCATCAAGCGCCAAATTGGAATGCTTTCAAGTCAGATAAATTGAATTAAAAAAAATCTAACAAATTTTTCGGAGTAATAACTGTGGCATATGAGTCGTTTTTTACGCTTTCCAACCGTAGGTTGAAGGAGCGTATATGCTCCAGTTTTGTCCGTCTGTCTGTCTGTCCGCACGATAACTCGCGTAAAAATGGTTCGATTTCGATGAAATTTTAGTATGTGGTAGGGGACAACTGGGGACGAACCCTATTGAAAATGGGCGAAATAGGGTCAAAGATCAGGACAAAGGAGCAAGATCCATGCCATCGCTCATATTTACCCTAACTTACGTAAAAAATGTTTCTATTGCAACAAAATTTTATCATGTTGTCCCGGAGATATACTGAACAGGTTCTGTTGAATATCATCGAAATGGGGTCAAAGGTCAAGGCACAAGAACGAGATTTATTCTACAATCATTATCCTCATAACTTGAGTAAAAATGCTTCTATTGCGACGAAATGCAGTACATTGTTCCGTAACGACTTTGGAAGCAGTTCCGCCAAAAATGTTTTTTGTCAGCAATTGCGGGCAGTGCGCATGCGTGAGATTATTTTCGCACAATAACTTCCGTGAAAATTGCCCCATTTAAATGGGATTTTTAATTATAAAACGGCTTATGTGTGGTAGCTCTTGATAATAGAATTAGGTAACACGGGCACAAAGAGATTTAATTTTGATATATGTGAACCTCAAGCGTTATATCATAGTTTTGTGCCCTCAAAAACCAAGGCATTTCCCTGTGATTTCTGGTATGTTGGAAAGCGTATCATAATCAATGCATTGCATGATTTTACTAACTTGTTATTTGTGCTCAAAATTTCAAACACTACAAAGCAATAATTTTCGAGAAAATGTGTACAAAAGAATTTGCATTGCAGATATAAGGTAGAAGAAGAACCCTAACACTCGCTCAACAGACTTAAACACCGTAAAACTTGACAGTAATACTCCTTGGTGATTGTCTGGACTGATGGAGCGTATTCGTGATGCACAATTCCCTCATTATTTAAAAAACTGTCAACATCGTCTTGTCATTGTCGTGCTTTATTGGGTCTACGAGAGTTTGGGGTCTTGCACTGTGAAGACTGCGCCTAAGTTCGGGTTCAAACCTGTAATCCGACGATTCATCACCAATTATGATAGCTTTTAAAAAGTTCTCGCCATTTTCGACGCACTCAGGCAGATCACTAGCAGCTGGAACACTTGTCTCCCGAATATACACTATATTGACAAAAATCACCGGACACCTAGAAAAGAAACACAACATAGCATTTATTGATATACATTAGTACGGTGTTGGTCCACCTTTGGTCTTAATGCATGCACTGACCCTTCGAGACATGCGTTCGACAAGGTTTTGGAACACAGCGATAGGTATGCGCTTCCATTCAGTACATAATGCTGCTTCTAACTGTTGCTTAGTAGTAGGCCTTGGTTCCAAACTTCTTATGCGGCGCTCTAATTCATCCCATAAGTGCTCTATGGGGTTAAGATCAGGGCTCTGTGCTGGCGAGTCCACACACGATACGGAATTATCGTCAAATCACGCCGTAACAGTCCTCGCTTTATGGCTCGGTGCATTATCCTGCTGGTACCAACAAGGCTTGGTTCCATAATATTGCCACAGAGTTGGTAGGGCATAACTGTCCAGAATATCGAGGTAGACGTATTAGTTAACAGGTTTGTCCGCGATAACCAATGGATCGGGACCATACCACGAAAAACACACCCACACAAGTACACTGCCAGCTTCAAGCTTGACCGTAGGAACAGAACGCTGTGGTAAATAGCGTTACCCTGGTTGCCTCCATACCCACTCACGGCCATCAGACTGATGGATCGTGTATCTGGACTCATCAGTCCATAGGACCCGTTTCCATTGATCTACGGTCCACGATAAATGTTCTTTACACCATGCTGAACGACGAGTTAGCATTTCGAGTGGAGATGAAAGGCTTATGAGCAGCCGCACGACCACGGTAAACCATGGAATGAAGTTATCTGCGAATGGTACGTGTACATACGGAGGCTCCAGCATTTTTATTCACCTGTACACTGAGGTCTTGTGCAGTACTCCGTCAATTAGTTGTAACGACTCTCCTGAGGCTTCGACGTGCTCTATGACTGATTTTCTTTGGTGTTACGGTATGTTTTGCTGCTTCAGGCACGCCATGTGTCTTCCACTTATTCAGTACATCCAAAGCAGTTGATTTGGGTATGTTTAAACGCCTATCGGTTTCTCTTATGGACAACTCACTAATATAACAGGCAACAATCTTTCCTTTCTCAAAGTCAGTATTTTCCCGCCGCGACATTTTTACTCAACCTCACAGTGAGATATGATCGTGGTCAGCTCCAGGCTTGTTTTTTATACCGTTTGCAGCTGTACCGCGCATCTTAACAACGTAGCGGATCCGCTCATTTGCTTTTGAAGGGGTGTCCGGTGACTTTTGTCAATATGGTGTATTTCAAATACGTGGAGATAATGTAAATAGACGATGTCATCGCTCTGTCCACGTTATTTTATAAACAAGGCATAGCAACTGAAAAATTGTTCATCCGACACCGCTGAGATCCAACCCTAGATCTCTCGATTAACGTGGACAGAGCGGAGACATTGTCTATTTACACTAGTCTGTTTTTTATCAGCTGAGAGCAGTTTTGGCACAAATTTGGCTGGGACGCATCTTATACCCAAATCGTCCGTAAGAATCGACTGAACTGAACCGAAACTAATGGTGAAGTCTTCAGATAACTCATGAATAGTGATTGAGCGATTTTCTCGCACGGCTGTGCGCACAAGTTCGACATTGTTTTTACTTCTACTGGTTGCGGGCCTTCCAAACCGTTCATCATTCTCCACATTTTCAAGACGATCTTTGAAATGTTTGTACCACTCATAAACTTATGCACGACTCATACAATCCACCCCGTAGAATTTCTGTAACTTTAAGTATGGGTCTTTGCAAGTTTCACCAATTTTTTGACAAAATCTGGTGCAAATTCGTTGATCAATTTTTTCTGACATGACAGATGCGACGAACTGCTTAGCACCCATAAGAACAAAGCACTACTGTAAAAAAACGGGACCAGCAGGGGAGACATGACTCACTGCACATGCGTAGTAGGTTCCAAGGTCAACCTGTGCCAAACAGCTTCCTGCTGTGTTACACGATTCCGAACTTATGCAACCAATCTGGATGTTCCTTTTTGATCACATCTCGTGCATAGAGTTCCTTCCCTTATGTTTATTGCTGTGTACACTGTGACAAAAAAAATAATAAAAAAAATCGAAGCATCCTGTAGCAAGAGTTTGATCTTGCTGAAACTTTGCACATGCTAATGCGGGTGTATTACAATTTCACAGAAACGGGGATTTTTGTTGCGAAACAATGGTTCCATAAGCGTGACAAGTTAGTACGTAGTACAGCCATCTCTGGCGGCAGTGCATGTCGATATCAGGCGTGGCATTGCGTCGAACGGATGGTTACAGGGCACGACCCAGAATGTCTCATATGTGCTCGATTGGCAAGAGATGTAGGGACCTGGCTGGCCATGGGAGGGTTTCAAAACCACGCAGACATTCCAAGGAGAGGTGAGCCATGTGCGGCCTGGCATTATCGTGCTGGTAAATGGTGCCGGAAGACGTGACAACAAAGGAAATACGCCTAGTCGGAGGATGTCGTTAACGTATCAGTGTGCAGTTAAGATAAGGTGTAGCACTACTTTGGGGGGGGGTATAATAAAAGAGGAGTTCACACATTGCAACATAAGGTGTGACTGCTGTGTGCCTCTCCATAATGCAGACTGGATGTGAGCGCTGGCCCGACCTCTTCTAGACACGTACGCGTTGGTCATCCGCTCCCAAGCAAAACCGGGATTCGTCACTGAACACTAAATCCTACCATTCGGTCGCTATTCAAGCATTTTTGAAACGACACCACTCCAGACGGGGTTGCTGGTGTTCGGTAGTCAGTGGTACTCATCGTAAAGGGCGGCGAGTAAAAATGTAGGTCGTTTCTTCCGTTGCTAGTCGTCTTTCAACTGCGCGTTTTGATACTACATTCTCCGTGGAGGTCGCTAAGTGTCTTCGGATGATATACACCGATGAATCATTACATTATGCCCATCCTCAGCCTAAAGAAATGAGCGCGCCAGGAGACCGAACAGTGGCACAGGTGAAGTTCACAGAGCAGTATATATACAACACGAGGACCGGCTTTCGGCTAGTAGAGTGTTCGGAGTCAGAATGGGAAAAGCTGCCGATTTATCGGAGTTTGATTAAAGACAAGTGAGGGCACAACGCCTCGGAACTACGACCTCGGAAACGGCGTGCCTTGTGGGTTGTTCACGTGCGGCTGTAGTGAGTACGTATCAAAAATGGTGCACAGATGGCCAAACGACAAACGATCGTCTCGTCGTGTGTCGTCCGCAGCTCTCTGATGCCAGAGAGGAGCGGAGACTGTAGCGCATTGTTCACAGCGACCGCAGGGCCACAGTGCGACAAATAACCCGCAGTTACAACAGTGGTGATCAGGGCAATGTGTCACAGTACACAATTCGTCACAGCCTTCTGCGCATGGGCCTGCGTAGCCGTAGACCTAGCCGAATCCCCATGCTCACTGCACACCATCGTCAACAACGCATCAAATGGGCTCCATATAATCGAGATTGGACCGTGGATGATTAGAAGAAAGTGGCCCGATCATGGGAATCAAGATTCCTGGTGCATCACGTAGACGGCCGAGCGCGGATACGCGATTACCAACGGAGGCTATGGCACCTGGATGTACTGTTGGGCGGAAACAGGCTGGCGGCGGCGGTGTTATGCTGTGGGTGATGTTTTCTCGGGACACTTCTTTAGGCCCCATTATCGCCATAGCACAATTCCTGACAGCTCTCAGGTATCTGAACATCGTTACGGACCAAGTTCACCTATTCATGGCAACTGTGTTCCCTGCTAGTGATGGCCATCACCAACAGGAAAATGGGCCATGTCACCCTGCCAGAATCGACAAGGAGTGGTTCGAGGAACATGCTGGTGACTTTCTGTTAATGCCCTGGCCTCGAAATTTACCTGACATGGACCCAATCGAACATTTGTGGTTTTACTTGGAAAAGCGGGTTCGCTCGAAATCACCACCACTCCGACATGTACGGGAGCTGGAGGACCTGCTGTTGATATTTTGGTACCAGATACCCCAGGATACATATCGCCGCCTCATCGAATCGATACCCCGCCGAGTGGCCGCTGTTTTGCTGACTAAAGGGGTCGTACAGCTCATTAGGTAGGTGGTCATAATGTAGTGTCTCATCGGTGTCGTTCCGGCTTCTGTCACTATCGCGCGATCTTCCCTTTCAGTTGTTTGACTTTGCCGGCCGGTGCCTTCTTGGCGCGTATATGTGCTCCCCCTGTTGGAACCACAATGCCAACGTCGTCCTACTGCGTCTTTGATCTAACTCAGATGCCGGCCGTTACGTTGGTCGGCTTTATTTTGGCCCACAGTGTTCCACGGTCGTCGCTGCGTCTGATTCTCTCTTTCTGAGTTTTAAAAATAAACTATTGCTTTGGTTCTCTCTCTCTCACTCACTCTCTATGAGAATAGACCAACGTTGTGGCTCTCTCTCTCTCTCTCTCTCTCTCTCTCTTCTTTTTTTTTTTTTTTTTTTTTTTCGAGAATAGTCCACAATATTGATTGTTTCTCTCTCTTTTCATTACTATTATCATTATTTTTTTAATTTAGAGTTTTTAGAGTTTTGGAGTAGATTACTGTTCTGGTTCTCTCACTGGCTTGATAAAATAGTTCCCCGTCTCGGTTCTCTTTCTTTCCTTTTTTTTTTTTTTTTTTTTTAAGCATACAAGTATTTATTGTCGTTTTGTGTGTGTGTGTGTGTCGTCGTCTTGCTTTTCTGATTCTCCTGTTTCCGAAGCATCGACCACGGTTCTGGTGCCCTCCCTTTTCTGAGATAGACTATAGTTCCGGTTTTCCTTCTTCTTCAAGAACCAAGAACTCACTACCGTTCTGATTATCCTTCTTGTTTGAGTGTAGGCCACCGTTCTGGTTCTCCCTCTTTTCTAAGAGTAGACTATAGTTCTGGTTTTCCTTCTGGTTCTCCTTTGGTTCTCCTTCGTTCGTGTATATAGGCCAACGTTCTTGTTCTCCCTCTCTTCTGAGAATAGACTAAGTTCTGTTGCTTTGTTTTCCCTTGTTTTTCGAGAACAAACTACTGTTCTGGTTCTTCTTTTTGAGTGTAAGCCATCATTCCGGTTCAACCTCTTTTTGAGAATGGGCCACACCGTTTTTTAGCACGCAGATCGCCGTTCTTGTTCTTTCTGCAGTTTAAGCTGCCGAAACTAGTCTGCTTATGCGCTTGGAGAAGCATTGAATAACACACACATTATTTTGTCAACGTGCTTAACATGTCCACGTACTGAACGTTCCTTAGATTGCTCTTCGAGTCTGGATTAAGACCGAGTGCATTTTGTTACAAGAGCTGAGAGGCGTAAGTTCGAATTTCTTCAAGGTATCTTGTCCCCGGATTTTTTAAGGATTACACGCAAATGTTTAAAAAAAGTGCGGGGTTTTTTAAACTTTGCTTTGAAAGCAATCAACCCCTTCTCAATTCTGACTCCTCGAATATTGCGCCTGAATCAATTGCTTAATATGGCAGGAATCCGTTGTTTTTGAAAAAAAAAAACTTAACAGATTCTACAGGATGTTTACTATCATGGAAAACATAAGATCATCAGTTGTGAAAGCATGAAGAAAAGAATAAAATAGTTGAAAATATTTTTTTTCCTTTTTCTTTTCATCGCTTGTACTGAACAAACGAAAAATGGAAGGATATCCGGTTTCAGAAACAAACACCCAAGTATTAAACTCGCAACTGAGAAATGAGTAAACCAGCGCATAGTGAGCATTGTGAGTGACCAACCCCCAAGAATAGTTATTCCAGGATGATTGACGACATTATGCAAATCATACAGAATCGCCTCCCACAAACTCTGTAATTAAATAAGCGTTAAATGCAACACCATTCTGACGATCAGAAACTTTCAGCCAAGTCAGAACCCTTGATGATTTACCCAAGCCAGCCCTCTCGACCTTACTATTTCCCTTGAATTTGTTTTCCTTTGTGCCAGTGTGCTTGCATTTCTGTAGTCGTCTTCTGACTTCAAAGCAAGTGCAGCAAGAAGTCGCAGGGGTGGAAAGGTAAAATAAAAGAAAAGGAGGAAAAAATCAGAAGTACTATGATACCCCTGAGGCCGCGGAGCAAGATGTCAAGATCGCTACGCAGACAGACAGGGTGAGGCTCAAGTTTTGCGAAGTCCGTGCGGTACCGAGACGTTTTCAGAACCCCGGCTTTGTGCTTGCTCCATTGTGCCCTGTAATTACAACCTAAGGAGCAGTAATACCGCTTCGGTTGAAAAAAAAAAAAAGTTTAAGAAAAAAAAAAAAAAGAAGAAGACGAAGAAAGAAAGAAAAAAACGGAGTCATAGAACACCATTAATTTCCACATGCGCTTTCAACCCACCCGCATGTCACGAGCAGTCTCCACTGCATGACCTTTAAGCCTAGCATTCCAAATGTGCACACGTGACCAGGGCTAATACAGGTTGACCAGGCTGCTACTTCCGCTTAAATCCCAGTCGCATCAACTGCCAAGATCATCCCAGGACAGAAACAAAAAAGATCTCCGTGGAATAATTTGCCTCATGAACGAACGCCGCAAGCATCAGAACTGCCAGATAGTTGGAGCGAAAAATTCTCATCGCAAAACCTAACGAGAGAACCGCCTCTGAACTCTCAGGTACGATGGAGCACTTTATGAACCGAATAAAAACTCAGTTCGAGGATGTTTTACAAAATTTCAGAATAACATGGAACTATCAAGAAAATCTACGGTAACAGAGATGTGCTAACCACAAATAGATAACATCGTGAGAAATGGTTTGGCTGCATCATACATTTACTCCCATTAGATTAAAAATTCCATATATACACTGGTGGACAAAATTTGAGTCACAAAGATAAAAATTGGCATAACAACCTGACGACTTGAGAGGCTTTAATGAAATTCAGGTGAGAGGTACAGCAGACCATAAAAAAGAGCATGTGTCAGAGGCGCATCTAGGCACTTTTGTGTCCAGGGCAAACCACAATATATTGCCCCACCTCCATCGGTCTTTCTACCTTATATGTGTTATATGCATTACTAGTAATTTAATATGATAGATATGGATAACTATTATACGTATTAAAGAGTAATATCTATGTATAACTATTATATTGAATATTGAATTAGTAATAACTAGACGAAGCCCGTCGGAGCCGACGGTTAATTTTTTTTTTTTTTTTTTTTTTGAAAAGAATAAACTCATATGAAACAACAAATGTGAACTTTATTAGATTGACAAATTCATTCAACCACTTCAGTAAAGACAATAGTCCAGGTTCGTAATTTTTTTTTTTTTTTTTTGGCTGAAGGTTTAATTACCACCGGGAGCAACTCAATGGGCTATAAGCAGTCGCTCGTCCCTAATTTAGGGTCACCGCTTCCTGGGAAAGGAGAGAGTCTGTGCCGTAAGACAAATACGACATTCTTGCCTTACCGGGGTTCGAACCCGGACCCTTCACGAACGAATCATCATAAGCCAGCGCTCTGACAACTGCGCCACCGCGGTGGCCAGGTTCGTGACGAGCATCATGACTGCACCCTTTTCCAGTCGTAAAATGTGAGGCGGAAGGCCACTTATCTCGATCGTGCGTAAAAATTTTTTCACTCTCATTTTCAGTCACAACTGTGTTTGTAAATGTTGTTGGAATGAGATTCGCGTCGACGGTTAGTTAGGGTTTTTTTTTTTTTTAAAGAATAAACTCATATGAAACAACAAATGTAAACTTTATTTGATTCACAAATTCATTCAACCATTTCAGTAAAGACAATATTCAACGTTCGTGATTTTTTTTTTTTTTAACTGAAGGTTTAACAACTACCGTGAGCAACTAAATGGGCTATAAACAGTCGCCCGTAATATTTTCACTAACAATGGTCAACGTAATGTTTATTTACATCTTTATATAATGGGAAACGTCTTACCTATGTGAATGAACTGGATCGAATGAATATTAAATTGTATATATACATCACACAATCCAACAGCATATTATACGCAACAGGTCTTCAAGAGGTCGCAATCAGATCAATCAGGTCGCAATCAGGTCTTTGCCATTTCAGGGATTTTAAGCTATTCCGATGGGAAGAACTTTGATAGGAATGCCTGCTAGCGTTGCTTTGCACAACGGTTCGCTCAGAAAAGATAAGACTTCGGACTTTGGACTATCTCAGTCCCTCCATACTTCCCCCTTTAACAGCACGTGAGTCAACCGCACGCTTCTCCCATAGACTTTACATGGGAACTTTGCAGCCCCACAACGCCCGAACCGTTGCCCCAATTTCATTTTCTCTTCGACTGGCACATCTACATTATTCTTTAAATATATATATCATCATCATATCATCATCATCATCATCGTCAACCATTATCAATCCACTGCTGGACGAAGGTTTCCCCAAGTTTCCTCCACAACGGTCTGTCTTGTGCCAGTCTCCTCCATGTCACCCCTGCATACTTTCGAATTTCATCCACCCATCTCCCATGTGGTCTTCTTCTGGGTCTTTTCCTGTCCCTTGGAATCCAATCTAAAATTTCGGCTGTCCATCGATGATCTGTCCTTCTGGCAGTTTGTCCAGCCCATTGCCATTTCAGGGATTTAACTCTGATCATGATGTCTTCCACTCTTGTCATTTTTCGGATCCACGAGTTCCTCTTCTTATCTCTCCTGGTTACACCAAGCATGCACCTCTCCATGCACTTTGAGTTGTCTGCAGCCTTTGTATGTCTCTTTTAGTTAAGGTCCACGTCTCTGCACCATACGTAAGCACTGGAAGGATGCATTGATCAAACACTTTTCTTTTAAGACATAATGGCATATTGCTCTTGAAAATTATGCTGTTTCTTCCAAAAGCTCTCCAGGCAAGTTTTGTACGCAGATTAATTTCTTCATCAATGTGACCCTCACTTGATATCTGCTGTCCAAGATAAACGTACGTGTCTGTTATCTCCAGCTTTTCTCCATCAATCGATAAATCTTCATTTCTTGTAAAAGCATTGAACATCACTTTTGTCTTCTGAAAGTTCATTTTTAATCCCACTTCTTTACTCTTGTCAGCAAGTTCCTGGATCATACTCTGCAGCTCTGATGGGCTAGTTGCAAAAATGACTACGTCATCAGCAAAACGAAGGTGGGTTAGATAATCTCCATTAATCTTTATCCCCTTGTTTTCCCAGCTCAGTGACTGAAAAACACCCTCCAATGTGGCATTAAAGAGCTTCGGAGATATGGTGTCACCTTGTCTCACTCCCTTTCCAATTTTTATGTGTGTTGTATTTTCAAACAACCGAATCTTTGCACTTGCATTTTCATAGATGTTATTAATAATATTAATGTATGCATCTTCAATACCGCAGGTTCTCAGAGCCATTGTAACTGCTGATGGTTTCACCGAATCAAAGGCTTTTTCATAATCGATAAAAGCCATGCACAATGGAAGTTCATATTTCCTCGCTCTTTCAATTAGTTCTCTCAGCACGTGGATATGATCTATTGTGCTGTAGCCACTCCTGAATCCAGCTTGTTCTCTCGGTTGAGCCATGTCCAGTGTTACCTTCAAGCGGTGTGAAAGAACTTTAGTGAAGATTTTATAAACTACTGATAGGAGGCTGATAGGTCTGTAGTTTCCGAGATCCTCAATGTCACCTTTCTTATGTAGCAGGATCATTGTAGCGGTGTCCCAATCCTCAGGAATCTTTCCTTCATTAAGGCATCGAGTGAAAATTTGGGCGAGTACTGTTTCGATTTCTCCACTTGCTTCTTGTATGATGTCTACAGTAATTCCATCTTCTCCTATAGCTTTTCCCCGCTTCATGTTCTTGATTGCATGTGCAACTTTTGCTGGAAGGACTGGAGGAACTCTGGTACTGATATCTTTCATGATGTCTGGAGTGCATGTATCATCCCTTTCATATAATTTGGAGTAGAAATCTTTCACTCTTGTCAAAATTTCGCCTCTATTTCTTGTTACAGAACCATCTTCTTTTCTCAGTGCCATAATCTGTTTTCTTCCCTTACTGAGATGTCCCTTTGCTATCTTTAGGCTTTGGTTGTTTTCAATTGCTTTCCTTACTAGTTCACAGTTGAATTTCCTTACGTCTTCAGTGATACTTTTTCGTACTGTCTTGCACAGCTCTATATATTCCACTTTGGAAGTCACATCTTCTTTAGTTGTCCTCATCACTCTTCTTTTTTGCATCAACATTTTGGTTTTTCCTGATAATTTGTTCACATGCAATTTGTTCTTAGACCCAGCTAATTTTGTTGCTGTTTCCATAAGAGCTTTGGTTACTTTTCTGTTAACTTCAGAGATGTCCACTTCTTCCGATGTTAGGCCTTCTAAAGCAGAGAACCTGTTCTTCAGTTCCAACTTGAAAGTATTATGGTGTTTTTTAAGGTTGGTTATGTCAATACATTTTGTTTGTCTTATGAGCTTGCCACGTTCAAGTTTAGTGTTGAGGTGCATCTTACATCTCACCAATCTATGGTCACTACCTGTGTTGAACTTGTTTAGCACACTGCAGTCTTCTATGACGAATTTTTTGTTACACATAATAAAATCAATTTCACTTGTCGTCCCATTTGGATGTCTCCATGTCCATTTCCTGTGTGGCTTTTTCTTGAAGAAGGAGTTCAAGATGAAAAACCCTTCTGCCTCTGCAAACTCAACGAGAGTATTTCCACGCTGGTTTCTGTTGCCGTGACCGAATTTACCTACTGAAGTTTCATTCTGTTGCCGTTGCCCTATTTTTGCATTGAAATCTCCCATAATTATTTTCAAGTGCTGCTTACCTTTATTATTTAGATGACAAATTTCCTCATAAAATTCTTCAATTTCTTCTTCAGGATGACTTGTGGTGGGTGCATAAGTTTGAATAATCTGAGCCTGGTATCTTTTCGAGAGTTGGATAACAAGCCGTGCAGCTCTGTCAGAGGAACTTTCAACTTCTACAACTTTATTCTTCAGTTTCTTGTTTATTATAAATCCAACACCACTAGTTCTGCCAGTATCTGTCCCACGATAGTAGAAGAGATGTCCACTTTTCAGTTCGATGAGATCTTCTCCTTTTCTCCTTACCTCACTTAGCCCCACGATGTCCCACTTGATCCTTTGTAGTTCCTCTTCCAATTCAAGAAGCCTTGAATCAGAAGATAGGAAGCGTCCATTGTACGTTGCCAAGGTCAGCATCAGATGGCAGCCTAGTCCGGTCCTCCGGGGATTCTTAGCACCCTCTGCCTTCATGTCGCACTGGCCGCTGCCTTGGCCAGGTACATTCCAGCTGCCGGAGACTGAGGGCCAAGATTTAAGTTGTGGAGTCATTTTGGAGGGGTTTGGCCATAACTCACCACGCTGGCCAAGCGGGTTGGTGAGTGTGGGATAGAATGTCCTCTAATCCCGATGATATAGTTATACCGCTATTGGCGGTCGTCAGAGCCCCTTTAGTAGGAACAGGATGCACCACGAGAAGGCGGGGTTGACATTTGTCAAGGAGAGGCTGTGATGTTACGCATCACCTGACCTTACATCCCAAATATATATATATATATATATAAGTCCTCGTCAGCCACTATCAATGCACTTCTGAATGAAGTTCTCCCCAAGTTTCCTCCACAACCGCCTGGCTTGAGCCATTCTCCTCCATGTTACTCCGGCATGCTTTCGAATTTCATTCATCCATCTCCCATGTGGTCTTCTTCTGGGTCTTTTTCTGTCCCTTTGTATCCAGTCTAAAATTGCGGTTGTCCATCGGTGGTCCGTTCTCCTGATAATACAAGTATGTCCATCTCATTGCCATTTCATGGATTTTACTCTGATCATAATGTCTTCCGCTCTTGTCATTTTCCTTATCCACTAGTTCCTCTTCTTTCCCACCCTGGTTACATCAAGTATGCATCTCTCTATGCTTATTTCAGTTGTCTGAAACCTTTGTATGTCTTTTTTAGTTAAGGTCCACGTCTCTGCTCCATATGTAAGAACTGGAAGGATGCACTGATTAAACACTTTTCTTTTAAGACATAATTTTTTGGCCTATTGCTCTTGAAAATTGCACTGCTTCTTCCTAAAGCACTCCAGCTAAGTTTTATACGCCAATTAATTTCCTCGTCAATGTGACCCTTACTTGATATCTCTTGACCAAGGTAAATGTAAGCAACGGTTATCTCGGGGTTTTCCCCATCAATCGCAAAATCTTCATTTCTTGAAAAAGCATTGTACATCAGTTTTGTCTTCTGAAAGTTTATTTTTAATCCCACTTCTTTACTCTTGTCAGCAAGTTTTTGCATCATACTCTGCAGCTCTGAAGGAGTAGTTGCAAAAATGATTACGTCATCAGCAAAACGAAGATGAGTTAGATAATCTCCATTAATATTTATCCCCTTGTTTTCCCATTTCAATGATTGAAAGATGCTTTACAATGCAGCATTGAAGAGTTTGGGAGATATGGTATCATCTTGTCTCACCCCTTTCCAATTTTTATTGGTGCTGTATCCTCAAATAGCCGAACCTATGCACTTGCATTTTCGTAGATAAGATTAATAATATTAATGTAAGCATCTTCAGTACTGTAGGATTTCAAAGCCATTGTTACTGCTGATGGTTTCACAGAATCAAAGGCAGTAAAAATAAAAGCTAGGCATAATGGGAGTTCATATTTCCTCGTTCTTTCGGTTAGTTCCCTCAGTGCATCATGATATGATCTATGTTGTTGTAGCCATTCCTGAATCCAGCTTGTTCTCTCGGTTGAGCCATGTCCAATGTTACTTTCAAGCAACGTGAAAGAACCTTAGTGAAGATTTTAAAAACCAACTGAAAGAAGGCTGATGGGCCTGTAGTTCCTGATATCATCAATGTCACGTTTTTTTTTTTTTTTTTTTATGTAGCAGGATCATTGTAGCATTGTTCCAATCCTCAAGAATATTTCCTTCATTGAGACATCTAGTGAAAAGTTGGGCGAGTATAGTTTATACAGTATTTATCCGCTTGCTTCTTGTATAATGTCCATGCCAATTCCATCTTCTCTTGGAGCTCTTCCCAGTTTCATGTTATATATGTATATATAGGTAGATCTTCATGCAGCAGTGACAAATCCTTACTTACCCATTCAATTAAGGAAATATCGCGGGCTCCATTATTGTCGACAAAGGCCGCGGTTCTTCTTTAATTGAAAGGACTACAGAGCCCTGTCTTCATTTCTGTAAATGACCAGCTAGTATCTCCTTGGAGGAAGAAATTCGAATTTTAACTGTACCAGAAACTGGCAAAAAGTTTCAGTTCCAATTTTAATCGGATTGCAAGCAGTGGTTTTTGCGCCCTCTCTTGAGCTGCGCCCGAGACAGCCGCCCCCGCTTGTCCCGCCCTAGTTACGTTTCTGACATGTGCAAACATATGATGATGCATAGGAGTATAGATGGCCAGGAATCAGGCTGATGGTAGCAGCATGACGGCGTTTTTCCGTTGATCACTAGTGAGTATGATACCCCCTGACACCCAAGCATTTTTACAACGATCATAAATGCTGGCGACAAGATGGCTGATAAAACATCCCATGATAATTAAGACCATTGTTTCAATACCACGGATTGTAGTTCTTGTTTGTTGGAGGGAATCTGAGGGCATTTGGTTTTAAGTGGGGGAGGGAGATTTTACTGTTGACCACGGTAAGTTAGCAACCAAGAAGTTTATTTATTTATTCTGCATATTTTGCAAAAGTTAATTGCCAGTTATTTACAAATAACGTGGAATAATTTTTATTCTAGAATAAGATATACTCATATCACCGAATATCGTTATAAGTAACAATGAACTTTGTAACATTTGAACGTGAGTGCAGTACCGAAGACATTCTGGCTCAGTGATTAAGACTCGCACTTTCAAATCCAAACGACCTCAGTTTGTTCCCACTACCGGCGCGAAAGGATACCCTGGCGTAAGGGCTTAAAAATTAGCGTCTTCGATTCTGCGAATTGTCTGTTTAAATACGTAAAAACTTGAAACGGACTTTTCTGAAATAACGGAGATTTCGTTAAAAGACGGACACTTGTCGTCAACTTTGCTGCACGATATTTTTGGAACTTGTGACGAACTACAAAGAAGAACACATGTGTCAAGACGACAAATCTTCATTGAGACATTCTGTCAGCGTAGCTTAGTTGGGAGAGCGACTTACTCCGGTGTGAGGGGACACGGTTTCGATGCGTGTCGCGGACAAACTTGTGTTTTCGCATTGGCGCTCGATTGTGGAAAATGGATCACTGGCCGTTGAGTTCTCCAAAAAATGTGTGATGTTTGTTCCATACATTGTTAGGAATTAATGAAAAATCCTATTTCGCTTCAAAAAATAAAAAAGATTAAGAGGGAGATGATGTAACGTTCTACAGAAAAGAAAACATGTGTCAAGACGACAAATCTTCATCGAGACATTCTGTTCACGTAGCTTAGTTGGGAGAGAGACTTACTCCGGAGCGAGAGGACACGAACACGATGCCGTCGCGGACAAACTTGTGCTTTCTCAAACTTTTCCGCGAATTCACACCACTTATTTTTTACAGTGTTTATCATAATATGATGCACCACTCAACTGAATTTCTTTGAAGTTTGTCAAGTCGTTACATTGTTATGTCAGCTTTCACGTTTGTAACTTAACTTTTGTCCACCAGTTTTGAAAAACAATGAGGTTTTAATTATGCTTATTGATGTATAAATACAAAAGAGAATTCCCGTCTTCTAAAAGCAGAGATATTGTGACAAATACTATACCTTTGTGGCTTCCTGGACTTTTCCCATTGCCTCTGAAGAGCATTTCACGGATTGCTTCTGAAAAGCATTAGATTGCAAAATCGGAAAAAAGATATTAAGAGGAAGCTTCGAAGAATACAGGATGCTGACTGAGCCAGCAATTCGATTCCTCTGTGATCACGCTTAACATACAAACATAGGAACAGATCAAAAATCTAAGATTTAACATTTTGAAGCGAAGTTTCAATAACTTTGGAAGGAGTCTTTGATTACTGGCTCCTTCAAAAGATTTAGTCGCCCGTATGCAATTTAACCGAATCTTGACAAACAGGAAAAGACGTGACGCCGTAGGTCCAACTGCCTTGAAAGTAGGAATGAACAGTTGTTCAGATAGGAAAGCTTTAAAGTAGTGTAATGAAAAATTAGAGATAAGTGCATAAATGCTGCTAAGTCGGTGAAAAGCTAAGTTTCACACTCCGAACTAATATTTGTTATTTTCAATTATTTTTACTTTGGCGTTTTTTGACTGAATTGACTTAGTTAATTTGTCAGGAACGGCATTTAATTTGGTTTGATTTCATTTTATATTTATTTGTGTTGAACGGGGTCTGTTGTATTTTAATTTAATTAATTTCTTTATTAATTTTGCAGGTATCACAATTTATGTATTAACTTGTTTTATTTGTTGCTTCTTGCTCTTTTGAATAGATTGTCTGAGGTTTATTTTTCACTTATATGTATATTGATGAATATGGGTGGGGGTTCATTTCTATTAATTTGATTAATTGACTGATACTGTATGCTGTATGATGGATTTGGAAGTTGCAATTTGTGTCATTCTTTTAAGGGCCAAGCAATTGTTTTAATTAATTATTTTTAATTCTTTAGCATGTACAATAACTTGATGAACCTTATATTTCACGTTATACTTCTGATTTGTTTATTTACATAGCACTAATTACATTACACAATTTAATAAATATATGTTAACTGTAGGCTACTAATTTATCTTTGAGTTGGGTACCCTTTCTAGTTTAAGGGGTCGTTGAGTTGAGTTGTCTTGTATCATTTTTCATTTGTTTTTCAAGTGCATGCATATATTGTTTGACGTGCATACATATGTTTGATTATATTATTGTTTAAAAGAATGGTTTTTAATCACTTTAAAGACTTTAAAATTAGTCTTGATGATATGCTTCCATAACCTTTCTGATAATACTGATAAGTTAAATTTAATATACTATTCTTTGTAGTAGCCTTGAAAGTTGTGTGTGTGTGTGTGTGTGTGTGTGTGTGTGTGTGTGTGTGTTTTCTGTGCGTGCCCTGAAAAGGGCCGTTTTGTAATTTTTCAATGTGTGTGCCCTGAAAAGTGGACCTTCTGATGAAATATCTTTTAACGTATGGAAATGTTTCCTGTGCGTATTTGTATTTTATGTGTCTTACTAATTAGTCTCAATGATATAATATTGTAACCTGTTTGTAAATATTGAAGAAATAAGCTAAATTAACTAATTTGTGTATAATGCCCTTAAAAGAGCGCTGTTGAATTTTTTTCCTTTATATGTCCGGAAAGAAGTGGTTTCGTGGTTTTTCTTTATGTGCCCCGGAAGGGGCCTTTGAAACATTTATCTTTTTCGAGAATGTATATGTTCCATAACCGTGTTGTTATGAGTCATTTCAATCTTTATGCTTGTGTCTTGCTGAACATTATATCTTATTTTGAGTATGTTAATGTTGGAAAACAACTTTATTTATTGATTTTAATGTTTTATGTAGTTTTAATTAAATTCATTCTTATATAGGGGATGCTTCTTATACTGCACTAGTATAATACAAACGCAGGAGGATGGATTGCGCTTTTCATTAAAAAAAATTTTCGCAGTTAATGCTGGTGTTATTGACACATTTTATTTTCTGTAGGAGCTTATTCTTTTTCTGAGCAGATTTACAATAATTTTATTTTTTCTGTAGAAGGTGCAAGATTCTCCAACCCCAGTTCTGAAATGATCATTATAAATATGGAATTGTTATGTTTATTCCCACATTGAATTCCGTGGTTTGCGCCATTATGGGGATTTTTTTTTATTATTATTAGATTGAAAGTTTAACGACCGCCATGAGCAACTCAATGGGTCATAAGCAGTCGCCATCCCTAATTTAGGGCTACTGGTTCCAGGGAAGGGAGAGAGCCAGTGCCGTAAGACAAACACAACATCCATGCCTCACCGAGATTCGAACCCGGACCCTCTGAGGACGAATGGTCATCAGCCAGTGCTTAGACCACTGCACCACCGGGGGCGGCTTTTGGGAGAGTTGTCAAGATAAGTAGGTGAAAATATTGTACTCAAGCTGTTGGGAAAAAAAAATATCGCTTCACGGTGTGTGAATGAGAGAACAGCGCTTAAGGGAAGTTTTCAGGCAACCGAACTAGTTAGAGATTTACTCCGGGAAGTAGAGGAGAAATTCTTTCAGTAATGAGAAACACATGAGTTTTTCTGTGTGTGTGAGGGGGAGGGTAGGCAGACGATCTTTAACCTGGAGGGAGGAGAGACGTCCTTTGATGTCTATGGCGAACGGAACGATTTTGAAAGAGCTCGGGTCTTTGCGCTGATGGTGCCGTAAGGTATATTACAGGAAGTACGGTAGTAGTCGAGCTAGGGCCGTAGCTAGCAGGGTGCTAGAGGGGGCTCAGCCCCTCTGCACGGCAAGCAAGACCCCCTCCCCCTGAAAAATGGACGATATAAATTCTCTGAAGTTTTAATTTTCGGTGACTTACGACAATTTCTTTTGTATTTCCTTATAACCATAAGTACTTTACCTTAATCATTCTTGTATTGCACGTTTCTAAAAAAAAGCGAAATTGCAATGATACAGCACGAACGACGGACATCTCAAAGGAAATTACTTCTGGAAGTGAATGAGTAGGAAGCTGCAGCAACGAGGTTCTCTGCCATATGGGCGCCGGACTTCTTGATGTTAAGGATCAGGCAAGAGTGAAATATTGTTGCTTTTATTATTATTATTATTATTATTATTATTATTATTATTATTATTATTATTACTATTATTATTATTATTTTAGAAACGTACAATGTAAACGAGCATTGTTGACGGGAGAAAGTTTTGGCTAAATGTATCCTTCTAGACGATGTAAAACAGTGCTGGAGAGAAATCTTTGTGCGAAAGAGAGAGAGAGACAGAGAGAGAGAGAAATCTTTCAACTTCTTCGTGTGCATTGTTTTGCAGTCAGTACGAGTGATTTACGACGCATATGTGGGAGAAGGGTTTGTTGGAGAGAATCTGAGGGTATTTGGTTTTTAAGTGGGGAAGGGAGATTTTACTGTTGACCACGGTAAGGAGAGGCTATCTCCAGCGAAGGAGAAATGTGCTATTAATAATGGAGAAGTGAAAGCCAAAATTTAGCATCAATGACTTCTCGACGCTACTGCGTTGATCCACGGAAAGGAACCAGAAGAATAAACAAAAAGTAAATTATATTTTTCATGCTAACTGGAAGTTATCTTTTCTGTCAAGACCGGAAAAATGGGACAGTGTATAGTTGCTATAGCCTTGGGGCCCACCATGACCAAGGGCCCAAGAGACATGAATAATAGAGAGAGAGAGAGAGAGGGGGGGTATAAAATTGTTTTACTTTTGTTTCGTATGATTCCCACTCGGTCAGAAACAGAGGCTGGAAGACGCGCAGATTTCAAGGCAGTGACTTACTAAAGGTAAAGGTTTCGTGTCGCTGTATATATAGAGCGATTGGCGAGACAGTTTTAGCTTTTTCTCACTACCATCCACCCACACCTTCCAATTTGCAGTTGGAACCGTTAATGGTCGAAGTTCCCGGTGGCTTCACATTGCATAGCAAAAAAGATGCTCTAAGAAAAGTATACAATGCTCTAAGAAAAGTAGACGAAACCCGGGAATCTTAAACTCTTAATTCATGTTCTTATGAGAACAATGAAAAATACAGTGACTTATTATGAAAACTCTTCAGATAATTTAGTAGTTACAATTTCCTGTTTTAACGGACTTCATAATGATTCCCCGTCATAAGTTCTTTGGGGGCCCACTTAAATGTCTTAGCCCTGGGGCCCATTCAAATGTCTTAGCCTAACGGCCGACTGAAGCTTTAATCCTACCCTGTTTCCTGCAGCGATAATTATGCTGCAACTCACCCACCGTCAAATGAATTGTGATCATGCGATTTATTTATTTTTACAATTAAAAGGATTTCAGTTCTCCACCCCCCCCCGTCCCTCTTGTTTTTCATATTTTAAATTTCTTTCCTTTTTTCATTTTCACCTGGGAGAAATTGTTCACTAATGAAGTAAATAAATACAGTGAAACTCCTAAAACTCGAACTTCTATGTGTCGAATTTTTCAAATTTCTGCATACATTTTTTCTTTTATAAGTTGAATTTATTAAACACGAAACGTTATTTTGTTTTGTGAAAAAAATCGCATTCCAAAACTCGAATTAAAAAAAAATAATAATCCACCTGTTTTATAGTCTTGTAGGTGCTGGGGTCAAACAAAGTTAGGTCAAACAAGGTCAGCTGGACAAAGGGGGATCCGCTTTCTCATCCACCCTGGAAGGAGGTGTTTCAATACCTCCCAGGTGGACCATTTTCGGGGTTTTAGCCCTCAGCTACAAGGCCTGTCCAGTAGCGGGCCGCCGATGACCTAGTGGTCAACGTTGGTGACTGCCACGGAGGAACCTCAGGTTCGATCCCGGGCAGGTACGAACGCTCAAACCTGGGTCCGACGCCTTAATGCGCCGATCCACCGTGCGTCGGATGGACACGTTAAGCCGTCGGACCCCGAGTACTGGCTCCCCGGTAATAAATAAGTGCGTCTTCCTGCCCCTTTCTAATTCGCTTCCGTGTGACTTTCCTATCGGGCACTCTAGCTCAAATCTCCTAGTTTCCTATTTCTAAGGGTTTAAGACCTGGGTCAGACACTCCCTTCCTAAAATCCTCTTCATATGATCTGATCTGATCTGTCCAGTAGCACGTGAGTAGAATTCTTTCGCAAATTCTGTCTTAAGTTTGCATTTTTTTGGGCTCATTTCAGGCAGTAAGTACTGTTCACCAAGTTTTATAAAATCCAAGTTTATCATCGTATAGTGGACATTTTTGTGATGTCCAAAAGGAAACTTAAAGTGTTTTCCTTGGAGGAAAAAATAAAGCTAATAAAAGGAGTGGATACTAGGGGCATAAAGAAAGAAGATATTGCTGAAAAATATGAAATACCAGCTAGTACACTTTCTACCGTCTTAAAAAATCGTGGAAATCTGTTGAAACATGTTGATGATGCTGTGGATATGCTAGGCAGTGGCGTATATTCGAGGCTAGCTAGGCTAGCTGCGAAGCCCAGAGGATGCACAAATAAAAGTCAATTAAATATACACAAATAAAAGTCAATTATCGACGGTATTAAGATATGTCGATGCTTTAGGTGCGAAAAAAACACATGCGGATTCGCTTCTTTCGATTATGAGAAACAGTCGGCATAACGCAAGCAGGTCTTCGAGTCTTCGCTGTTCTGATGCTAAGAGCTTTGACACAATCGCCTGCTAGCGTTTCCATGACAACATGAATCAGCGTATGGAGGTGAATAGACCATTGCTTTGCGCAACGGCGCCCTCAGAAAAGAGAAGACTTCGGACTACCTCGGTCCTTCCGTGCTTTCGCCTTTAACAACGCGTGTTTCGCGAGAGTGGTTTCAGTTTGTGTGAAGTGTCAATGAACTAAGATCAGCGATATTATATCTCTAATTCGTGGCTTTGTTGGATTCGAACTGTTTTGATAAATTTTGTGAAAGTTTCACTGAACATCTACTATCAGAGCTTAAAGAAATCTGTGCTTCAAATGTTGATACTGCTCGATTAAAAAATTAACTGAAGGTGTGTTATTCCCATGATGAATACAAAACGAATCAGTAAGAGACATTACTTGTTACATAAAGTTGAATCATTGGACATAGTGTTTATTGAGGTGTACAAATTAGCAGATCTAATATTAAACTTTCCATCAACTGCTGAAAGTTCTTCCGTATTAAAAAAATCAAGATATATCTTAGAGCCACACAAAGACATGCACATTCGAGCAACTTGGCTGCTTTGTTAATAGAGAAAAACATTATTTTTAAATAAAGTACTCGGAAGAAACATTTTTGTGAAAATGTAACACTCAAGTTCACACAAAAGAAAGAAGAATGGAGTTCGTGTAGAAATAAAATATTCAGAACAAGAATGGAGTTCGTGTAGAAATAAAGTATTCAGAAGAAGAATGGAGTTCATGTACAAATAAGTGTTCAAATCCTAATCCTCACAATTATTTGGAATCATGTTAGCAATAGCCTGTAAATGTTACTTCTATTACGTAACAATTAAAAAATAGACTTCGCAATTTAAAATAAAACCAGTACTATTGGGGGAGGGGGCGGTAGGGTGAGAGAGATAGCCCAGGTTTCGGACCCAAGATACGCCGCTGATGCACGGCAGTATTTTTTTAAACAATCGGTGAAGTAAAGTAATAGTTAAAACATTTGTAATTGCATTTCAATAAATACAGTAATTACGATAACCCTAAGTGTAAGAACTATGCACTGCTTTCTTAGGCAAATTTAGAAAATTTAACAACAGATGCCCGTGGTGGATATAGTTTTTTGTTGAACACAGAGCCTCCCCTCGTCCCAGATGAGCCTCAGCCCCCCCCCCCTCCCCTTTCCTGGTTCGGAGCTCCAGCTGCGGCCCTGTATGCCGTAAAGAAAAACAACTCATTATTAAATAAGGCGTTTTGAAATAGGCATCATCTGAAAGCTGTGAGGAAAATTCCTGCGGATCCTCCCGAAAATACTTTGGTGTATGTATTTCTAGGAATGTTAGAGAGGTGTTTTTCATACTTATTGAAGTGCCGCTTTACTTATGCTTTTCTTCATGCCTAAATCCTTTATGCTTTTCATTCTCATGCTATCCTATATGCACCGTGTTCAGTTTTAGAATGGAAAGGATTTGAAACTCCTACCATGAGATCTCTCGACGTTCTCCCTTGATAGACATGGACTCCATGCGGGCTTTTGGAACGAAATCCCACGTTAACCTTGCCACTAGAACTAGGCATCACGTGAAATGTTTTGTAGTTAGCGACGGGTAATCGGAATGAATACTCAGATACACATCTTTCATCTTAAATTCACACACCAAGCTACATATGGGGGAGTCGGGGAAACTTCCTGTCCGCAAGTTGTAGTGTTTTGTGTTGCCGACACTTGAATACCATCGAGACACAATGACTGAGCAACACCCATGGGGGTCTATGGTTCACTCGAGTATTCCTCTTTTTCCTTTGCATCTCAGTTTTTTTCCCCTAACACAATCTACGAAGGAGAGTACGACCTTCTCAAGCGAACTTCATAGCAGCAAGTTCAGAGGTCAATACCGGCACTTAAGCATGTGCGTTTCTAGCGGGAACCTGGAACCACCCTTAGGAGCAAGCGGAGTAATGAAGTCAGTTATTCGGGTCCAACCCAAAATGAAGTTTCACCTCGCATCGCATTGATATTTCTTTCTAATGCGCTAATACAGTTTCTTTTCTTTTGTGCGCGGGCCCTTTAATATCTGAAGCGGCTTTACAAAGAAACGGCAAAAACAGATTCTCTTTTTGTCATGGGGGCACACAAAACATAAATCACAGTCGTCTACCCATGTTAGATTGCTTAAGATTGCTCGAGGTGCTGAATATGTCATCCTTCAAAGCACGTTAGTATATCAACATTTCAAGCATTACTTAAAAGAAAAGTATAGTAACTCACCATGAAGTACACTTATTACTAAAAGAAAAGTAAAGTAACTCACCGTGAAGTACTTTACTAACGGATAATTTAAGTAACATTTTGTTTACGCCTTCTTTACCTAACGTGATGATTCCTTACTTATCACGTTATATAAGAGGGTACGTGCGTGGGTTAAAATGTCTCTTACCTTTAACCGACGGTTTCAAATCCATCCCATGTAATTTAGGCTGCTAGAATAAGTTTTGAATGTTAAAATTTATTGTGCTTTTTAACATATAAATGCAGTATTTTGTACTTCTTGAAACGTTTGTGATAAAACGTTCAAACAAAAATAATTCTATAGTCATTTTTTCGTGAAACAATGCTGAAATGCTGTGTGCAGCGAAAATAGATTGCAAATGTGCAGAGATCGCGTAGTCTATAATTTAGCCAATTAAATATATACCAGGGAGCTTTTGTTAAAAATTTAAGCCCCATTTTCATTTTCACAGGTTGAGTGAAAATGAAAAAGGGGCTTATAATTTTTAAGTTTCACCGTACACATTTCTAAGTATCACAGTACACATTTCGTTGTGAGCAGTACTGTTCAAAGCATCCAACAGCACAAACGCTGAATATATAAGGAACATGAAAAGAATACGGGATTACACCATATAATACCAATTTTGAAGATGACAATCCGATTTTTGGTGTAAATGTGACAAGGATGGTAAGTCAGATAATATCCGAAAACATTAAAATTTCATCGTCCTGGAGCGGAACTCGAACCCGCGTCTCCCAGATAGCGTCCGGGTATTCTAACCACTACACCACTCAGAACGATCAAATCCAAGTCTTAGTAGTGGTTAGCATACCCGGGCGCTATCTGGGAGACGCGGGTTCGAGTCCCGCTCCAGGACCATGAAATTTTAATGTTTTCGAATATTATCTAACTTACCATCCTTGTCACATTTACATCAAAAATCGGATTGTCATCTTCAAAATTTGTATATAAGGAACATTTAAAAACTGTGTATGCAATAACTTTACCAACGTACAGCGGTTGGACAGAATAACATGAACACCATGCTCAGACACGTGACTTTTAATGCAGCTGCGTACGTCACAATACGCAAAGGTAACCACCACTTTTTGGTTGTAATAGCTTTGTTTAGAACCTCAAGGTCCTGCTTAAGTGCATTTAAGTTGGACAGAATAATGTGAACACCACACTCAGACACGTGACTTTTAATGCAGCTGCGTACGTCGCAATACGCAAAGGTATCCACCACTTTTTGGTTGTAATAGCTTTATTTAGAACCTCAATGTCCTGCTTAAGTGCATTTAAGTTGGACAGAATAATGTGAGCACCACGCTCAGACACGTGACTTTTAATGCAGCTGCGTACTTCGCAATACGCAAAGGTACCCACCACTTTTTGGTTGTAATAGCTTTATTTAGAACCTCAAGGTCCTGTTTAAATGCATTTAAGTTGTGCAGAATAATGTGAACACCACGCTCAGAGACGTGACTTTTAATGCAGCTGCGTACGTCACAATACGCAAAGGTATCCACCACTTTCTGGTTGTAATAGCTTTGTTTAGAACCTCAAGGTCCTGTTTAAGTGCATTTAAAGTGTCTTGTTGCAAAATCTCTTTCAGGGTGACGACGAAGTGAGCGATCTAACGGACTTCGAAAGAGGGCTTATTGTTGGTGGCCGGCTAGTTGGTTTCTCCGTGACAACCGTTGCCAAGGTATTGGGGGTATCGAAAGCTACTGTATCTAGCATCATGACAGCAAGCATACCGTGTTCGTGGCAAAACCTCGTCTCCGAAACACAAGAGCAGCTGGAAAACGACCCTGACTCATAGAGGCAGGAGAGCATTAAAGAGAATTGTTACCCATAATAAGGAGATCACGGCGCTGAAAATTAGTGCGGAGCTCAATCTGCATCTCCAGACCCAAGTATCAACAAAAACAGTGCGAACTGCATAAACAAGATATTCATGGCAGAGCTGTTATTTCAAAACCTCTGTTGATCCGGGTGAACGCACAACGGTGACGGCAGTGGTGTTAGGAGCATACAACGTGGATTGCCAATGCATGGAAGCATGTAATGTGGTCGGATGAATCCACATTCACACTATTCCCCATCGCAGGACGTGTTTACGTGTGGAGAACACCATCAGAAGCCTACAACCCAGACTGTCTGCTGCAGCATGGTGGTGGTTCTGTCATGTTCTGGGCGGTGATATCGTGGTTTTCAGCAAGTCTCCTGATCACATTGAAAGGACGGATGACAGGCAGGACGTATGAAGCCATTTTGGCCGACCAAGTCTATACAATGGCTCAGGCATTGTTTCCTGCAAGGGGTGCCATCTATCAAGATGATAACACCCCAATTCACAGAGCTCGGAATGTCCAATCCTGGTTTGAGGAACATGAGAACGAACTTTTACATCTTCTTTAGCCTCCCTAATCACCAGACTTAAACATCATCGAGCCACTGTGGTCTGTGTTGGAAAACAGAGTAAGATCCCGTTATCCTCCTCTGCATCTCTCAAGGACGTGGAGCAGTTTTTGCATGAAGAATCCCACTAACCACCATATACAGTAGTGGCCAAAATTGTGGTATTATCGCTCGGGTTCCTAATTGGGTTCACCCGGCGTAATATTGGGAGCCAAGGGGGTGTCGAGTGGATTGTGATTCTGCGATTCCCTGATTTAGGGCTGACGCAGCTTCAGAATCCACTGACGGGGCGTTGTGTTTCACACAGCAGATTTTCCTTTGGGAGTCAAAGGGTCCGCTGTGTGCCGCAATATTTTTTGTGAACGTCTAGATTTAAAATAAAAAGCATAAGTGAAGTGATTTTCTAAGTTCCGGTTCCAAAAGTTAAATATATTCTCCAAATAATCTAGGGTTGAGCACACATATTGTAGTTAACGATACACTCATGATGGAACTGAGACAAAATTAACAACAAAAACAATTTATTGGTTATGATTTGGCATAATAATAAATATACGCTCATGATACTAGCAAAAATGATTTAAGACTCTCTGACAGGAACCTGTACTAAATTCTTATTTGCGCATAAAATTATTTACTCTAACGGAAGACTCGTATGTACTGATCCGATAAACAAGGTATGAGGGGACACCAAAAAAAGAATAGGATGGATTTCCTACCTTAACCTCCGAATCTGGCCTAGATATCGCGCTGCTGACCACTCCTGAGCCGGGAGAATTCTCGTCAGCCAAACACTGTTATCGTTGTTCCTCCACATAGGGTACTGGTCTGCGATGTCTGCCCCGGTCCGTCAAACTTGGTGCGGGTTCTCGTCATCCTTTGCCGGGTTCCTTTCCGTAGCACCTCGGTTTAGAAGAACAAGTGAAAAGATGAAAGTGACGAAGTTCTTCTCTTCCCTTGTAAAAATTTTCGACGACCCCCAAGAAGACTCACACTACCTCAAAATATCCCATCATCGAATCACTGGCTGGCAAACGCAAGCCTCCCTGAATTAAATTCCCCAGCGTAGATCTTACTGGTCAGAGAATTAACATTTTGATCTTCCATTCGTTAGGGGGCCAAGATTCCTACCCGCTCCAGTGAAATTCTGAGAACCCCTGAAGTTACGTTTGCCGCTTGATACAACCACCGGCCATAAATCCTTACCCCAATTAAACTGTTAGGCCCGGTTCCAACAAGTCTACGGTCGGGCCAACACGCATTGTGGATGCTATAGACGGTGGACACTTCTATTGCCCCCAATAAAACATACAACAAAGCCAGCTCGCCGATGGCTGTCGCCAGCGTTTGCTCCTTACAGTGTCGGTCTGTCCTGTGCCGCCTTGTGCTGGGAGAGGGGGGACGGAGAGAAAAAAAAAAGAAAAGATTCACCCGAAAGTATATGGCAAAATAAAACGTACTCCTTCTTCAAAAAAATACATGAATTAATAAAAATGAATAAATAAATAAATAAATGAATAAATAAATGAATAAATAAAATAATAATTAAATAAATAAATAAACTAGGGAATGGGTTTTCGACCTAAATGTGCAGCGCTCAGTTTGGGCGCTGTCACAGTGGAAACCTTTTGGACATAGTGTATTTTTGAGGTTTGATGGCTCATAACACCACTTTTTTTTAGAGTGATACCATAAAATTATATTTCAGTGGAAAGATAATTTCATCAAGAATGTAATGCAATAACTTTCATGAAGGATTTTGTTTTTTACAAGAACAGCAGTTATAAAGAAGAAAAAGTGAAACATAGAAAAAGTTAGATATACAGAAATTCTCACCATGTCAGTTAATGCTTAGTTGGGTAACCTTTAGCATTAATTACGGCCTTACAACGCCATCCCATGGAGTGAACCAAGTTTTTTAGTTCTGCAGCTGTTATAATGCGAAACCAAGATTGAATTATTGTTTCTATTAATTGGGTTTTATTGCTGGGTTGCTTCTGACTAACAAGTTTCTTTAGTCGGCTCCATAGATTTTCGATGGGGCTAAGGTCTGGGCTATTCCCAGGCCATTCCAGCAGTGGAATATGATTCTCTTGAAACCACTTTTTGCACACAGCAACAACATGGCATGGAGCTGAATCCCGTTGTATTGTAAATGCTTCATTATCTTGGAAAAGATCACGTGCGGAAGGCTTCAGTTTGGGCTCAAGTATTTCATTAATGCATTTTTGACCATTTATATTCCCATTATTCACGCAAATTCTGCCCACACGTTTTGATGTCATACAACCACTCACTGGGTGTTTCACGGTACATGTAATGCAATCCGGATGCAAATCTTCTCCGATTCTTCTCCTTACGTATTTTATGCCATCACTATACCAAACAGGAATATTTTGGTCTCATCACTCCAAATAACACTGTACCATTGCTCCGCTGTCCAGTTAACATGGGTTTTAGCACAGTTTAATCTTTTCAACCTTTGTTTGAGAGATAAAAATGGCTTTTGTCGTGGAATTCTAACTTTTAGACTAAATTCCTGCAGTCTGCGTCGAACAGTTCTTGCATTCAACTTCACATTGCATTGCGCCATTTCATCTTGTAGACACCCAGATGATTTTCTGCTGTCACTTAGGTACAATCTTTTAATTCTTCTATCATCACTTGCCGTTGTGCACCTTTTCCTGCCTTTACCAGTCTGGTTTTGTAGTGACTGAGCCTCCTTATAACTCTTCAAAAATTCAGAAATGCCGCCTGTGGTTAAGTTTCCACCCATTTTTCTTCTAATTTCTTCCTAACTAAAGTCTTGTTCACTTAACAGTACTATTTTACATAGCTTCCTGGGTGACCAGTCAACTCTTTGCACCATTTCTTTAATTTTATTGCATTTTATAAGCTCACTAAACGAAAAAACACAACAAAAAAAACCAAAAAAAAAAAAAAACCAACTTGATAGCAATCACATTACACTCTGACAAATGTCCTCCTCTCAGGTCCAATACATGACATCAATATCTGAATCCTACTGTGACCTGATTGGCTCATTGCCAAAACAAGATGTCACCTGATTGGGTCTTTAAACACTCATGCTCATTGGCTGAATTCAAATAAAGAAAAGCTACTTCATATGAACCTAAGCAAGTTGTGCTTCCTTTTTCTGATTATTTGGCTATAGCTTTTCATAGAATACAGATAATTGAACAAACTTTGTTGCATTACATTTTTGATGAAATTATTTTTCCATTGATATATACTTTTATGGTATAACTAAAAAAATAGTGGCGTTATGAGCCATCAAACCTCAAAAATACACTTTTCCCAAAAGCTTTCCTCAATTTTAGCCACTACTGTAGGATTTGTATGCGTCCATTCCAAGGAGGATTCAGGAGATTTTGAATGCCAAAGGGGGACGCCCTACGAGGTACGTAAAACCTTTTTCTTAGGTGTTTACATTATTCTGACCAACCCCTGTATGTTCAGCTTCTCTTCATTCCGACATTGTTGCTTTATTTTTTTATAGGTAAAAAAGAAAACGTCTGAATGGCAATAGGATGGGTTGTGACTTATGCTCCCCTAGCTTATTTTCCTCATAACATCTTAGGTTTATCTAGTGTTTTTCAACTCTTACCTCTTTTGAAAGATCACATAAAAGGACGACGCTTCACTAAAAATGAAATGAAAAACGTGACTCTGTGGCAGGAACTGTGCTTTGACAATTTTAACTTCACTACAGATGAAACGAAAGTCGCTGTTGAGGCTAGCAACGATTTTCACTTCACTACAGATGAAATGAAAGTTGTTGTTGAGGAATGGCAGCAATTTTTACTTTACTACAGATAAAAATGAAAGTTACTGTTGAGGCATGGCGGTAATTTTCACTTCACTACAAATGAAACGAAAGTTTCTGTTGAGGTATGGTAGTAATTTTGACTTCACTACAGATCAAATTAAAGTTGCCGTTGAGACATGGAAACAATCACTTTACTACAGATGAAACGAAAGTTGCTGTTGAAGAATGGCTCCAGCAACTGGGAGAAGAATCTCCTGCTGGGGGAATAAACAAGCTCATATCACCTCGCAAAAAACAGATTGAAAGTGTTTGGGAACTTTCTTACACTACTTAAAAATTAGTGTATGAATGGATGTTTTATTTTGCACTTATTCACAGCATGAAATATGCTGGTATGAAGTGCAATCCTTGAAACTTTTCTTTTTGACCAATCTACGTATGTGCTCAGGGCCGGATGGAGTTCTTGCGAGGCCCTGGGCGAAATTTCTTTGCGGGGCCCAGAGCAAAATTTCATTGTGGGCACTAAAAAATAAATCTCATATTTTAATAAAGTCGTTTCTGAAAATTATCGTTCGTGAGGTAGAAACACGAACACTACCGTAAAGACAAAACGATTATCTCAAAGAAGTATTTGCTTTAAGCTTAAGAAAAAGACCATAATACGGACTGAAAGTTCAGAGAGAGAGAGAGAGAGAGAGAGAGAGAGAGAGAGAGAGAGAGAGAGAGAAATAGAAAGTGGAGGGAAGAGAGAGAGAGATAGAGAAAAAGATAGAGATAGAGAAAGAGAGAAAGAAAGAGAGAGAGAGATAGAGAAAAAGATAGAGATAGAGAAAGAGAGAAAGAAAGAGAGAGAGAGAGAGAAAAGAGAGAGAGAGAAATAGAAAGTGGAGGGAAGAGAGAGAGAGATAGAGAAAAAGATAGAGATAGAGAAAGAGAGAAAGAAAGAGAGAGAGAGAGATAAAAGAGAGAGAGAGAAATAGAAAGTGGAGGGAAGAGAGAGAGAGATAGAGAAAAAGATAGAGATAGAGAAAGAGAGAAAGAAAGAGAGAGAGAAAAAGAGGGAGAGAGAGAGAAATAGAGACAGGAGGGAAGAGAGTTAGAGAAAGAAAGAGATAGAGAAAAAGATAGGGATAGAGAAAAGAGAGAGAGAAAAAAAGACAGATGGAGAGAGAGTAAAAAGTGTTAAAATCTACGATTTTCTTTTTCCGGGAGAAGAGGTTTAGGTTGCATTGTGACTCTTATAACAGCTTATTCACAAAATGATAAAAAGATACCTGCTTAGCTAATATTTTTGTATAGGAAATATAATAAGGATCCCTCTAAAATAAATTGGTATAAACAGTTTTTTTTCAAAGTTTAGTGATTGATTTTTAATGCACAGTGGAGTAACTGACAAATTAGGGACACTCTAAACTTTTTATACTCGTTCATATATAAAAGTTGCCCTTTTTTTTTTTTTCTCTTGTAATGTTGGAAAAGTGGCCTCCATGTGTAGTCCGAAAGTAACTTGGATATTGTTCTTTTTATTTCCTTAAATTTAAGTATCAGGTTTTCACACAAATTGTTGGATATACAAAAGTAGGGACCACAAAATGATGAAATTTAATTTGCTATTTCATGAATGCGGAAAAGCTTAAGGTGGTTACAAAAATCATTTCGAATCTGCAAATCTCAGTGTCCGTACGACGAAAAGGGGGTATAATGTATTCATAAATGGGGAGATTGGAAACAAACAAAAAAACTTCAAAAATGTATTTTTAAGGGCCTTGCGCCCCAAAAGTTACAAAAAAAATGTAGTTAAATTTTCTTTACCGAAAATTATTTTGTTTTCTAAACTGCGGGGCCCCCTGAAGGCGCGGTGCCCGGGGCGACCGGCCCGGTTGCCCCTATGGTCCAGCCGGCCCTGTATGTGCGCATCAGTGGCGTACCGGAAAAACTCGAGGTTCCCCAGCAAAAAATATTTTCGAAGCCATTTTGCAAAAATTTATTAGCTTCCGATTACTGAAATTTTTAAATTTCATATTATTAACTATGCGTTACGGGCGTTTTAATAATTAAATTTTTTGGAACCTGCAGGTATTTTTCAAAAAAACAAAATTGCTGCGCTTTATCGCGTGTGACACAAATGCTCACATGGTAACTAAAATGACGGCTCAAATTTTATACCAATAAAAATACTACAAAACAGTTGCACCAAAGTTAATCATATCATGCAAATTTATTCTTTCAGTGAACCAACCCCCTCTGAAATGCCTCACGATCACACACAAAACCCTTAACTGCCGTGTGACAGTGTCCAGTGACCTTTTTCGATTTATACGAAAATACAGAATGTAATGTAAGTAAGCAAATAAATAAGTACAATTAAGAATTGTGACACAAAAAAAGTAAAGCTACTAAAATTATTTACTCTTGAATATAAAAAACAAACTAAACATAATGTCACAATTTTTACTACGTTTTGCACATAGTTAAAAAAATTTTCTCTTGACTCTGTTATAAAAAAAAATTGGCATGTCTATTTCTTCGTCCTCGCGAAAAAAAACTTTTTCCTTCTTAATACTTCATTCAAAGCTGCTGTCAAAAACTCCTTCTATTTTTTTTTTAACCAGTTTCATATAAAGTTTCAACAAAAGATTTTGTAAAATCTTTTTGTTGAGGCTATAGAGGCCCTCTTGGCCGTGATGCCCCCAGCAACGCAGGGGTTGCGGGGAGCTAGCAGTACGCCCCCTGGTGCTCATATATTTCTGTATAATTATTGTTCTAAAACTATGTCTTATGTATTCGCTTTCAGCTGCCGTCTTCCTTGAGAACTTTTCCTTTAGGTCGCATTTGGCATTTGTAGCATTTCTTTTTTCCGAAGATATAATGAAAATATTCTTTTCAGGATTTACAACTGGGAGCGAGACAAAGATTTTGCGATTCTTATTGGAATAAAATTTCCTCTTTATGTGATATGTCACTGAAATACATTTCAAAAGGATCAGGTTCGAACGATGCCTTCGTTTCTTTTCTTTATATATATATACACTATATTGACAAAAGTCACCGGACACTTAGAAGAAAAACACAACATAGCATTTATTGACATACATTAGTACGGTGTCGGCTCACCTTTGGCCTTAATGCATGCACTGACCCTTCGCGACATGCTTTAGACAAGGTTTTGGAACACAGCGATAGGTAAGCGCTTCCATTCAGTACATAATGCTGCCGCTAACTGTTGCTTAGTAGTAGGCCTTGATTCCAAACTTCTTATGGGAGCTCTAATTCATCCCATAGGTGCTCTATGGGATTAAGATCAGGGCTATTTGCTGGCGAGTCCACACACGATACGGAATTATCTTCAAACCAAGCCGTCACACTCTTTACTTTAAGGCTCGGTGCATTATCCTTCTGGTACCAACAAGGCACGGTTCCATAGTATTGCCACAGAGTTGGTGGGGCATAATTTTCCAGAATATCGAGGTCGACGTGCTGGTTAACAGGTTTGTCCACGATAACCAATGGGCCGGGACCGTACCACGAAAAATACATCCACACGAGTACACTGCCAGCTCCAAACTTGACCGTAGGAACAGTACACTGTGGTAAATAGCGTTCCCCCGGCTGCCGCCATACACACACACGGCCATCAGACTGATGGATCGTGTATCTGGATTCATCAATCCATAGGACCCGTTTCCATTGATCTACGGTCCACGATAAATGTTCTTTACACCATGCTAAACGACGAGTAGCATTCTGAGTGGAGATGAAAGGCTTAGGACCAGCTACACGGCTACAGTAATTCTCTGAGAATGGTACGTGTACATACCGAGGTTCCAGCATTTTTACTCACCTGTACATTAAAGATTTGTGCAGTACTCCGTGTATTAGCTATAACTACTCTCCTGAAGCTTCGACGTCCTCTATCACTGATTTTCTTTGGTCTGCCAGTAAGTTTTCCTGCTTCAGTCACGCCATGTGTCTTTCACTTATTCAGTACATCCAAAACAGTTGACTTGGGTATGTTTAAACGCCTCTCGGTTTCTCTTATGGACACCCCACTAATATAACACCCAACAATCTTTGCTTTCTCAAAGTCAGTTCTCTCCCGCCGCGACATTTTCGCTCAACCTAACAGTGCGATATGATCGCGGTTAGCTGCAGGCTTGTTTTTATACAGTTTCCAGCTGTACCGCACATCTTAACAGCGCAGCGGATCCCTTCATTTGCTTTTGAAGTGTGTCCGGTTACTTTTGTCAAAATAGTGTATGTGGAACCTGTGGTGAAAGCATAACATGAAATGGGATGAACTGTGTTTCTCACGTATACGACACTTCTTGGACTCACATCTATAGACTTTTCCCCCTGAAATCTTGGGTCTGTAAGCGACGAACATGATGAAAGGTTCCACCAAGAGATTTCGAAGATAGAAGATAGATATAAGAGGAAGCGGAGTCTAGCAGTATTAGTTAATTATCGTTGTCCTCTGGTTGAGGGAAACGCCACGATCTTCTTTCAAACGGAAGTTACCAGGAAAAAAATTTTAGGTAAAGTGAATTTTGCC
Source organism: Macrothele yani (assembly GCA_039090855.1). Classification (NCBI taxonomy): domain Eukaryota; kingdom Metazoa; phylum Arthropoda; class Arachnida; order Araneae; family Macrothelidae; genus Macrothele; species Macrothele yani. The sequence goes on along the minus strand of CM077011.1, from coordinate 10,601,457 downwards.
GAAAAGATTTTCTTAACTGTGTTTGTATGCAAAATATTTTTATACCTTTTTTCTCAGGAATTTTACATGATACAAAATGGGTAAATGAATAAATAAATGTTTATAACAGATTTTGAATTTAAAAAATACGGCAAATCACCAACTGCCGCATAGGAAACAAAAAATCTTTTTTTATTTTGTTGAGGAATTTAATGATTTCCCATTCAAACCCCGACAAGTCGTTTCCTCCCCTACTCTACAAGAGATACGTACTGGCTAATCGACTCGCCCTGCCTGTGCATTCTATATATATTCTACGTAGGTCGGGGACTTGACCGCTACGTGCTATGGAACGCGTCCACTCGTGTAGACGGGGTAGCGGACGTAATTACCTGGACAATGAGTGTGTTTCTGAATCCTTCGAATAATATTAATGACATACGAGGAAAATCTGGTGGATGCAAATGTATCCAAGAAAAATAACTGAAAATTTCTTGGGAGAATATATGCCTAGATTTGCAGCAACCCCTTTGCTTTCAACGCATGTGCCATTCAAGAAGACAATATGTCAGAAAGCAAGTTTCAGGGACAATAGAAATGGCGAAGTTTTTTACTTCATTAGCTGCATTAAAATCATGGAAACGAACTATCCAGAAAAGTATCATGAGTAAGAAGATATACTTAGTCCTCTCGCATAGTTAATGTGTTTTTAAAAGGGTCTGACAGTAATGGTAGAAGAATGAGGTCTAACCTAAAGAAAAGGGCATGATACCTTCCCTCCCCACCTCATCTCACTATGAGCCCTGGCGTTGCAAATGACAGCTCACGTAAAAGTAATGCAGATATTTTTTTTTTCTGCATCCAGATGTCCTGAGAGGAAAATAACTAAAACCACATCAAAATGAAATACAGCACCTGTCAGTTAAAAATGCCATGGGAATAAGCAAGAGAACCACGATGTTCTGCAGTCAGATGTCGGTCTTAGTAGCCAGAACTCACGCTGAGCCATCCATCAGAATGCAACAAGCAGGGGAACAATCACCCCCTGCAGAGAAAGAAATTGAGCCATAACTCAGGATGAGTTACAACACGATGCCCAATTGAGCTATAACATTAAGTTAGGTTACTTAAGGTCAGGGTGTCGATTCTGTCCAACCTGGCCAATCACGTGTGTAAATTTACGACGGGTACGACTGCTGGAACTTGGACTAGTATACTTGACACCCCCAGATCTCTAATTGTAAACGCGTGAATCTTTGCATGTTTTTCGAACTGTGACAGATGATGGTGTGTTGCGGTTGAATCTTTCCTCGGTTGAAATACAGAGAATGTCACAACCGATATTTCATTTTCAGCGACCGAGATAGTGCGGCTTCATCGAATTCTCGGAAGTAACGACCTCGTCTTTTGACAAAAATTTAAAATCTATTGCGTAGAAGGCATTTCAGTGTTGTTGTTTTTTGAACAGTCCATTCAATAGTCCCTTAATTAGAAATGAGCTCGACTCCATCTAGTGAATCCTTTTTTTTATGTTAGAAAATACATAGAAAACCGTAACAGTAATCGTTACAATTACATGTGTGAGAACAAAGATTATTTTAAACGGTGCTTTTAAAATCACATAAATATTGTGCAACGAACGCATTTATATGGCATTGTTGGTGAAACACTACGTCAGAAAGTACGTAGATAACATAATAATCACTGTTTTTGTTACGTTTCAGGATTTAGCGACCATCGTGAGCAACTCAGTGGGGTGATGTCCTAGATCTGTACGTGTGTTTTACGTACTAAGTCGAAAATCGTAGGATTTCTGCACAGGTGGGTTAAAATTTTCCAACGAAGTGAAGGTTCCATACAGGTTTAAGGTGAAGGGGTTCCTCCAATGTTTAAGGAGAAGGGGTTCCGTGCAAGTTGAAATATAGAACGAGTTTCGTACCTGTTTAAAGATAATGGGTTCCGTACAGTTTTAAGAAGAAGGGGTTCCGTGCATGTTTAAGGAGAAGGGGTTTTGCACATGTTTAAGGAGAAGGGGTTCTGTACAAGTTTAAGGAGAAGGGGTTCTGTACATGTTTAATGAGAAGGGGTTTCGTAGAGTTTTTTTTTTTTTCAAGAATGGGTTCCGTACAGATTTAAGAAAAAGGGGTTCCGTACAAGTTTAAGGAGAAGGGGTTTCGTCAGGGGCGGATTGTGTAGATGAAGCCAAGCCGGAAATTTTAGTCTTGTGGTCCACTACAAAGCACACCACGTACCCACAGGGGAACATTTCATAAATTTTCTTATGAAAAAAATTCCTTTAGCTCCTGAATGAAAGAGAACTGTTGAAATATGTATTGTAAAACTAATTAAATCGTGAATAAATTTGAACAGCAATTTAAAGATGAAAAAGTTTAAAAATCCACTTATGGCTGAATGAACCACATCAAACCATGCTCAAAATAGGGTGTTGTACCAGATATCTATTTGATCACTGATCGTCTACTGCGCAACACTATTCGTACCACCTCCTTAAATAGACACTGTTTTTTAATTCTACCTATTATTTTGACTCATGAACTACCGTTTTGATCCATGAACCAAAACCACTAAATCGTTGTTTCTTTTAAGAATTTAATGATGTAGATAGGACGCGGATTTCGAAGCATCTCTGCCGGAGAATCGCTTTGTGCTCTATGTCTGTAGGTGGATAAGGGAGTGGGGATGATTTACCATCAAAATTGTTATTAGTGCCTCCTTCAAGATTATTATTCAAAAGGAAGGCAGGGCCTACGAATGACCCTTTAGCTCCAAGTCCAACGACTTACGCTTAACCATAGTCTGCTTAATTTATTTATAACACCGTGCTCAGTTCAGCGGCAAATTTTTCATTGAAGTAGAGAGAATTTCGCTTTGTGATTTTAGAGCAAACGTCGAACATCATCATCATCATCATCATTGTCAACCATTATCAATCCACTGCTGGACGAAGGTCTCCCCAAGTTTCCTCCACAACGGTCTGTCTTGTGCCAGTCTCCTCCATGTCACCCCCGCATACTTTCGAATTTCATCCACCCATCTCCCATGTGGTCTTCTTCTGGGTCTTTTCCTGTCCCTTGGAATCCAATCTAAAACCTCGGCTGTCCACCGATGATCTGTCCTTCTGGCAGTATGTCCAGCCCATTGCCATTTCAGGGATTTAACTCTGATCATGATGTCTTCCACTCTTGTCATTTTTCGGATCCACGAGTTCCTCTTCTTATCTCTCCTGGTTACACCAAGCATGCACCTCTCCATGCTGCACCTCTCCAGTTTCTCCATGCTGCTTGTTCATGGATGGAGAGGTGCATGCTTGGTTACACCAAGCATGCACCTCTCCATCCATGAACCAAAACCACTAAATCGTTGTTTCTTTTAAGAATTTAATGATGTAGATAGGACGCGGATTTCGAAGCATCTCTGCCGGAGAATCGCTTTGTGCTCTATGTCTGTAGGTGGATAAGGGAGTGGGGATGATTTACCATCAAAATTGTTATTAGTGCCTCCTTCAAGATTATTATTCAAAAGGAAGGCAGGGCCTACGAATGACCCTTTAGCTCCAAGTCCAACGACTTACGCTTAACCATAGTCTGCTTAATTTATTTATAACACCGTGCTCAGTTCAGCGGCAAATTTTTCATTGAAGTAGAGAGAATTTCGCTTTGTGATTTTAGAGCAAACGTCGAACATCATCATCATCATCATCATTGTCAACCATTATCAATCCACTGCTGGACGAAGGTCTCCCCAAGTTTCCTCCACAACGGTCTGTCTTGTGCCAGTCTCCTCCATGTCACCCCCGCATACTTTCGAATTTCATCCACCCATCTCCCATGTGGTCTTCTTCTGGGTCTTTTCCTGTCCCTTGGAATCCAATCTAAAACCTCGGCTGTCCACCGATGATCTGTCCTTCTGGCAGTATGTCCAGCCCATTGCCATTTCAGGGATTTAACTCTGATCATGATGTCTTCCACTCTTGTCATTTTTCGGATCCACGAGTTCCTCTTCTTATCTCTCCTGGTTACACCAAGCATGCACCTCTCCATGCTGCTTTGAGTTGTCTGCAGCCTTTGTATGTCTCTTTTAGTTAAGGTCCACGTCTCTGCACCATACGTAAGCACTGGAAGGATGCATTGATCAAACACTTTTCTTTTAAGACATAATGGCATATTGCTCTTGAAAATTATGCTGTTTCTTCCAAAAGCTCTCCAGGCAAGTTTTGTACGCCGATTAATTTCTTCATTAATGTGACCCTCACTTGATATCCGCTGTCCAAGATAAACGTACGTGTCTGTTATCTCCAGCTTTTCTCCATCAATCGATAAATCTTCATTTCTTGTAAAAGCATTGAACATCACTTTTGTCTTCTGAAAGTTCATTTTTAATCCCACTTCTTTACTCTTGTCAGCAAGTTCCTGGATCATACTCTGCAGCTCTGATGGGGTAGTTGCAAAAATGACTACGTCATCAGCAAAACGAAGGTGGGTTAGGTAATCTCCATTAATCTTTATCCCCGTGTTTTCCCAGCTCAGCGACTGAAAAACACCCTCCAATGTGGCATTAAAGAGCTTCGGAGATATGGTGTCACCTTGTCTCACTCCCTTTCCAATTTTTACCTGTGTTGTATTTTCAAACAGCCTAATCTTTGCACTTGCATTTTCATAGATGTTATTAATAATATTAATGTATGCATCTTCAATACCGCAGGTTTTCAGAGCCATTGTAACTGCTGATGGTTTCACCGAATCAAAGGCTTTTTCATAATCGATAAAAGCCATGCACAATGGAAGTTCATATTCCCTCGCTCTTTCAATTAGCTCTCTCAGCACGTGGATATGATCTATTGTGCTGTAGCCACTCCTGAATCCAGCTTGTTCTCTCGGTTGAGCCATGTCCAGTGTTACCTTCAAGCGGTGTGAAAGAATTTTAGTGAAGATTTTATAAACTACTGATAGGAGGCTGATAGGTCTGTAGTTTCCGAGATCCTCAATGTCACCTTTCTTATGTAGCAGGACCATTGTAGCGGTGTTCCAATCCTCAGGAATCTTTCCTTCATTAAGGCATCGAGTGAAAATTTAGGCGAGTACTGTTTCGATTTCTCCACTTGCTTCTTGTATGATGTCTACAGTAATTCCATCTTCTCCTGGAGCTTTTCCCCGCTTCATGTTCTTGATTGCATGTGCAACTTCTGCTGGGAGGACTGGAGGAACTCTGGTACTGGTATCTTTCATGATGTCTGGAGTGCATATATCATCCCTTTCATATAATTTGGAGTAGAAATCTTTCACTCTTGTCAAAATTTCGCCTCTATTTCTTGTTACAGAACCATCTTCTTTTCTCAGTGCCATAATCTGTTTTCTTCCCTTACTGAGATGTCCCTTTGCTATCTTTAGGCTTTGGTTGTTTTCAATTGCTTTCCTCACTAGTTCACAGTTGAATTTCCTTACGTCTTCAGTGATACTTTTTCTTACTGTCTTGCATAGCTCTATATATTCCACTTCGGAAGTCACATCTTCTTTAGTTGTCCTCATCTCTCTTCTTTTTTGCATCAACATTTTGGTTTTTCCTGATAGTTTGTTCACATGCAACTTGTTCTTAGACCCAGCTAATTTTGTTGCAGTTTCCATAAGAGCTTTGGTTACTTTTCTGTTAACTTCAGAGATGCCCACTTCTTCCGATGTTAGGCCTTCTAAAGCAGAAAACCTGTTCTTCAGTTCTAACTTGAAGGTATTATGGTGTTTTTTAAGGTTGGTTATGTCAATAGATTTTGTTTGTCTTATGAGCTTGCCACGTTCAAGTTTAGTGTTGAGGTGCATCTTACATCTCACCAATCTATGGTCACTACCTGTGTTGAACTTGTTTAGCACACTGCAGTCTTCTATGACGAATTTTTTGTTACACATAATAAAATCAATTTCACTTGTCGTCCCATTTGGATGTTTCCATGTCCATTTCCTGTGTGGCTTTTTCTTGAAAAAGGAGTTCAAGATGAAAAACCCTTCTGCCTCTGCAAACTCAACGAGAGTATTTCCACGCTGGTTTCTGTTGCCATGACCGAATTTACTCACCAACCCGCTTGGCCAGCGTGGTGAGTTATGGCCAAACCCCTCCAAAATGATTGCACAACTTAAATCTTGGCCCTCAGTCTCCGGCAGCTGGAATGTACCTGGCCAAGGCAGCGGCCAGTGCGACATGAAGGCAGAGGGTGCTAAGAATCCCCGGAGGACCGGACTAGGCTGCCATCTGATGCTGACCTTGGCTACTTACAATGGACGCTCCCTATCTTCTGATTCAAGGCTTCTTGAATTGGAAGAGGAACTACAAAGGATCAAGTGGGACATCGTGGGGCTAAGTGAGGTAAGGAGAAAAGGAGAAGATCTCATCGAACTGAAAAGTGGACATCTCTTCTACTATCGTGGGACAGATACTGGCAGAACTAGTGGTGTTGGATTTATAATAAACAAGAAACTGAAGGAAAAGTTGTAGAAGTTGAAAGTTCCTCTGACAGAGCTGCACGACTTGTTATCCAACTCTCGAAAAGATACCAGGCACAGATTATTCAAACTTATGCACCCACCACAAGTCATCCTGAAGAAGAAATTGAAGAATTTTATGAGGAAATTTGTCATCTAAATAATAAAGGTAAGCAGCACTTGAAAATAATTATGGGAGATTTCAATGCAAAAATAGGGCAACGGCAACAGAAACGTCGAACATATATGTACATATATAGGAGGAAACGCCTTTTTTTTTTTCTTTTTGTAAGACAATAACGTTTTAGACAAAAAATATGAAGCTCAAATAAAGTAAGCGATTCTTATTCATAAGTACGAAAATAATTATTCGCTTTTTCCAAAAAATCCAAAGAGGATACAAGAAAGTGAGACATTTCTCGAGGGGTCCACCGCGAAATGTTCCGGTGTCTCGGTGGGCCAACCCGCTTCTGGGTTCCGTGCATGTTTCTAACGAAGTGATGCTCAATATCTGCTACTGGAAAATACCAAAATTAATTGTTGTGTTGGAACCTCATTCTACGGACTGAATGTCCGGAGATTATGAAAAAAGTGTATAATTTTACGACTTTTAAGAGATATCTTAAACATTGATCTTTGTCTTGAATATATTGGTTAATACAACAAATCGTTTCTGCAGAGCTGATTGATATGTGTGTAACTATGCGAAAGTCCGTCAATAATTACGGTGGAAAGTAAAGTTTGTAGGGTAATTTTTTAGATCATTTATTTATTGAGTATTTCTTTGATCACAACATTTTTTGCGAACGTTCGTTCATCATTGAGAATCTTACCTTGATATGGAGTGCCACAAACATACAGTCGAAGATTCTCATGATTTCGTCAATCGGAAACAATGTTTCGCTAAAGTGAAACAGACGTGTTTCCAGTGTGATACTATGTTTCATGAACATTACAACAATAAAGAAAAAGTATAATGGTTGAGGCTGGGATCCGGTAGTTAAAACAGGCAAGCGATTTATCCACTGCGCCACCAAAGTGGGACAAACGTCCATACAAAGGAAATTACACTGCTTGTGATTCATGAATTTGTTATTGGTTTCCCGCATTTGATACAATATACACTGCTCAAAATAATTAGGGGAGCATGTGACTTTGGTGACATTATGCAAGCCAATCTTGTGGCATCTTATCGAAACGTGGAAAGCGCAAATCGATTGTGACGTATACAGCCGAATCATACATATCCAAATGCAAGTAGCATCCGTGACGTCAAAATGCGTAAATCATAGATTGGGAGAAAAACGAAGGTTTACCCGGAGCTCCCGTGTTTATCGTGACATTTCGTTGCTTGAAAGTCTTCGGTTCGAACGATGTCTCAACAGCATGATTTACTGGAATCAACGGCGTGGAAAGCTATTGGCAGGCTGTAAGCCGGCCAGACACAGTAAGTGGTAGCAGAAGCCATTGGAATGTCACGAAGTGTGCATCCCGACTGTGGAAACGATTCCAAGATAAGCGAAGTGTCCGAAAAAGGCAAGATCAAAGCCATCCTCGAGCAATTACAGTAAAGTACGACCGTTACCTAATATTTACAGTTCGTCGGAACAAGCGGCAAAATGCTACTCAGGTCCAGCTCCAGCTTCTCGTGTCAACAGGACGCAAGTTGTCAACCCAAACTGTTATCAATCACCTTCGCTAGCGGTGTGTGTTCCTTTAACTGCACGACACAGTACGGCCCGTAGAAACTGGGCTCAGGAACATCGTGGTTTGGGACATGACGAGTGGAGTCAAGTTCTCTTCTCTGATGAGTCGAGATTCAGTCTGGAGTCTGACAATCGACGAGTTGTTATCTGTAGGGAACCCTGCACACGAAATAACCCAGCTTCTGTGCAAGAAACATCACATTACGGTGGACACGGATTGATGGTCTGGAGAGTCATAAGTATCAGGGAACGTACGGAACTGTACGTATCTGAAACGGTAGTCTGACGGCCCAAATACAGATACAAGATTTTCAGACTTATTGTCATGTCATATGCTGCAAGAGTCGGTGATTCGTTCTTTTTAATGGACGATAACGCTCGACCTCATAGAGCTCAGCTAGTGGACAACATGTTTCAAGAGGAGGTAATTGAGTGTATGGAGTGGCCTGCAAGCTCCTCTTACTTATATCCAATTGAGCATGCTTGGGACGCATTTGGCAGACGCATTGCAGCTCTGCCGGCACCTCCGTTGATTCGTCGTGAACTAGAAACCACCCTCATTGAGGAGTGGCGTAGATACCTGCAAAATTTGTCGATAAATTTTTGAGGTATCTATGATCAATTCCATGCCACACAGATGTACAGCGGTTTTAAGGCGGTCATAGACACACACGTTTTTGAGTCACGCCAGCAAATGGGCAAGTTTTGTGCCTGAGGCGGCATGCAACGTGGAGTGAAGCAGGAGTGAAGCAGGAGTGAAGCTGTCCAACGCCTGTCTGAAATCCTTTTAACTCCAAGCTACATGCCGTCACAGGCATAAAACTCCCCTATTTGCTGGCGTGATACTCAAACGTGTCATTCAAACGTGTGTGTCTGCGGCCTGCTTTAGACATTCGAGGGGGACCACAGTCACCACACACACCCTACTAGAGGTCAGTTGCCACCTTTAGAAAGTCCTTTCTCTTGTTGTACAGATATGCATATTGTTATATAGCATATCGCATGATATGCATTAAATGAAAACATTGCATACAAATTCGCTCTGGTTTTTCTTACCCATATTACTGAATATTCTACTATATATCTTACATAAGAATAATATTTTACGTTCAACAACTTCAGTCGCCCAGGATTTTCCTTACAATATCTATTGCTCCCCTAATTCTTTTGAGCAGCGTATGGTGCACAGCGTGTGTTTGGGATTATTTACTGGTCAAAATGGACTTTTTTCTTAGTCCTAAAAAACAGTGTGTATGAGTGAGTATGTTTCTCATTTTGAAAAAAAAACGGCATCTGATTTCCGATGTTTGTAAAATCAACTCGTTTCGTGTTTCAGATAAGTTGCATAGAGACTGACTTTCGTCTGTTCGTTCATTGTCTCTATGTTCACGCATTACAAGCCAGTAAAAATGAGTATATGCCTCGAAAAGGGTGCTACATACAAAAAATCTTTAGAAGTATTAAGATTGATTCTCTTTCTTTTTTCCTCCCTAGAGACTACACTCTGCCCCTGTAGGCGCATTCCTTTTTAAAGCCTCTCGTCCTTAAACCGGGATAGAACCTTCTTCAGAAAGTTTTAACCCACTTGTACGGATATCACACGTACAGGTCTAGCACATGACCCTCAATGGACTGTAATTAGTCAATCGTCCTATATTGGAGGCCACTGGCTCCAGGTAAGGGAAAGAGCCAGTGCCGTAATAAGATAAACACACCAGCCATGCCTCACCCATGGCTCGAACTCGGAAACATCCTTTGATAAAGCCTCTCGTTCTTAAACCTGGATAGAACCAAGGCTAATAGACTACTAGGTTTGCTCATACGAGAGTGCCTGATGAGCTTTCCTGCAGAGCATTCTCTCTGACGTCGCCTGCCTTACAAGAGAACCCAGCGAAACAGGAGTCGTCTGCTGTCTATTGACATGTAGGCAGTTTGTAGTTAAAAGCAATGAGCTCGCGTAATCACTTCGTATATAAATTAAATTATGAAATAAATGAATTTCTAATTATTTGTCTCTGAATTTTATTATTGCTAAGTTTCAACATGGGCTCACAGAAAAATCAAAAGATTTCTTATGCAAAATACTGTAAATAAACAAAAGCACTGTTACACTCTGTTGGTGTAGCGCAACCCACTTCATGAGTTATTACTTGGTCCTTCGTTCTTTGTAGTTTGCTGCGTATTTTTAAATACATCTGTGTGGGATTTTAAATATATATTTCATGAATCATTGGAAACACCTTAATATGGCGGAGGTACTTTTGTCGCTTCCCAGTATTTAGGGAGATGTTTTCTCCAGTGCATTTTTATTTGCATCTTCAAAATTTTGGGCCACCCACACAAAGAAATAAAGAAATGCTCCCGGTGCCACTGAACAAATGGAAGAAATAACGTATCTGAAAAAAAAAAAAAAAATTCCTTTCTCCATGTACTTATCTTCAGAAGCTTGCATTCTCTCTCTCTCTCTCTCTCTCTCTATTTCAGCCGCAAATTGATGTGTCCCATCCAAATCATAGTATGTGTTTTGATGAAAAGTTTAATGCCTTGGCTGAATTTTAGAGGACATTTTCTTCTCTATGCCCCTTATACGTTTTTCGAAGCATTTTTCAATTTGCTTGTTTTTTTTTTTAATTTCATGTTCACCGTAGCTCTGGAGGAACATCCACTCAATGCTTTTTCTGCGTTAATCTCAATAGTTCACTTTGCATATCCCTTTCATAGTGGCCTTCCGCAAAATGTTTGAAGCAAATAGTAGCACTCTAGATTTTTAAAAAAAATTAAAAATAAATAAAAATCCCCTTGTTTACAGTGTGATTTTCATAACTTGCACAGATCAGTCACTTTTGGAAATCTATAATGCATATTTGATGTATAATCGGCGATCCTTGGTATTTCTACAGTTGTTCTTTCAATCTGCAGCAGCGGAAGATCGTGAAGGCATTTCGAAAGAATAAGCTATTTGAAAACGAACTTAGCTATTCAGTTTAATAAATATGCACAAAAATTATTCAAGAATCAGACCCCCCCCCTAAAAAAACACACACACACACAAAAGCTCTTTGGAACAAAAGTCAAATGATATTTACGATTGTTTTTTCCTTAGGTGCACCGAACCGTTTTTAAACCAACTGACGTCATCATACCTCCTTCTCCGCACTCCTGCGAAGGGGAAGCTTTACAGGGGTCTAACAAGCACAACCTAGTGTGTTTAAGAACCTTGAATTGAACCTTCGTCAGAAAGTGTTAACCTACTTGTACGTATATTGCACGTGCAGATCTAGTAGGTGATTCTTAATGGGCTATACGCAGTCATCGTCCGTAATTGGAGAACACTGGCTCCGGGAAAGGGAAAGAACCAGTGCCGTAATATAAACACACCAGCCATGCCTCACCCACGACTCGAACTTGGAAACATTCTTTTATAAAGCCTCTCGTTCTTAAACCTGGATAGAACCTTCGTCAGAAAGTATTAACCTACTTCTATGTACATCGCATGTACAGACCTAGCACATGATCCTCAATGAGCTAATCGCAGACCTATTTTATAGACTGACATCGTCCGTAATTGGACGACACTTTTATGGCAGTCATCGTCCGTAATTGGACGACACTTTTATAGCAGTCATCGTCCGTAATTGGACGACACTGGCTCCAGGAAAGGGAAAGAGCCACTGCCGTAAGATAAACACACCAGCCGTGTCCTACCCGCGACTCGGGTCCGGAAACATCTTGGACGCACGGTTTGAAGCCAGAGCTTAGACCACTACGCCACCGGGATGACTTGATCACTGTTGAAGCTAGCCATTGTTAAAAAAAAAAAATTCAGTGCGATCTCTAAAAGATAATGTCGTCTAATAAATCTAAGCCACTAGTGGGAAAAAGTTTTCTTCAGAAACGCTAGGAAAGACTTGGACATTCAGATTATGGGTACAACAATTAGATAAAAACTGGTTTCTCTAATTGGACCTTTAGAAGTTTACTAAGTGAACGTGACATGGTATTTGACGCTATGTGTGGCGGTTAGTGAATTTCATAAACGATCTGAGCTTTTCAACGCCCAACCGTAGCAAGAGTTTACCTATGAATGGTGCTATAGGCAAAAATATTCCAATAATTGGATTTCCTGCAGACGAAAACAGCTGGCGGATTAGAAGGTCCAAAGGGGACGGGTGAGAGTTGTCCAAGCAAACAAACTGGGCAAAACCCTGCAAATAAAACCTATATGATAGGCTACATCTGTCCCTAACGCTCTGACGTCATTCAGTGCTTGCAGCGCCATCTGCTTTTATTCGGTGGCCGAAATCGGAACTAAGCTCACCGCAATGGCACGATATGTAAAATCAAGGAGAAATGCCGGAAAATAAAATAAAGTTAGTAAGACAAACGATTTCGTCTGTGGCAACACGCACGTGCTCAAACAACTGTCTCCGACGTTTGCTCTGTTACGTATGTGTCATGTCGTCTTATATTTCATTTTCTTCGCATTGCAGAGTAATTTCATAAAAAGGAATAAAATTGCAGATTATTTTATTTCATAAAAAGGAATCAGAGGTATTTTATTTCATAGAAAGAAAGTTATTTTATTTTATAAAAAGGAATTTATAAAAAGGAATCAAAGTTATTTTATTTTATAAAAAGAACAAGTAAAATTGTAAGAGGCGTAGTTTTGATTCACTGTGATGGAAATTTAAAAAAAATTATTGATTCCGTGGAATTTTTTTCTTTGTAGTACTAGATGGAAGAAGATAAAGCTGAAAGAAAACGTCGCTTAAATAGAGAACGACAAGGGCGATGGCGTGCAAACCAATCTTCTAATACTTTGTAGTACAGGATGGAAGAAGGTAAAGCTGAAAGAAAACGTCGCTTAAATAGAGAACGACAACGGCGATGGGGTGCAAACCAATCTTCTAATATTTTGCATAACTTGAACGAAGGTAGAGCTAATCGCAGACTTATTTTATAGACTGCCCATTAATAATTCAACCGTTTATTATAGTTATGTATATGTACGATTCGTGTTATAATAATTTCAGTCACGACTTTTTCACCCGTGCATGGCACGCATATGAGCTGGTAGCTCTGAAATTCCACATTAGTGTGCCGAGGGTTATCTCCGCACGCAAATACGTATTGGATCACGCCGCGAACGGGCTACAACAACAAATGACCATGTCCAGTGCCGGTACTGTCAGCGCAGAACACGAAAGCGAGCCTCCAATGCGCCCTGGAGCATTGGCACTCGACTGTTGAGGACTGGGAAAAGTTCGCCTTGACGGACTAATCGAGGTTCCTTTGGCGTCATTGGGATGGCCGGATCCAAATTTTGCGAAAGCAACATGAGGACATGGAGCCATCCTGTCAGGTGTCAAAAATACAGTCCTGTGATGGTGATGTACTAGTGTGAAAATTAGTTTCCCGGCATGCATTTTGGCCCTCTGATTGCCATCTAAGGACACCTGAAACGTCACAGTGCATCTCAGCATTCAAATTTAACCTTTCGTGGCTAGAGAATATCTTCAAACAGATGGATACGGCCAGCAAGTAACGCGCCTGCCGACAATGTTCGATCGTCACAGAATGCTTCCAGGGACATGCCGGCGAGTTTTCCTTGCTTCAGTAGATTGCACAGCTCCCAGATTTAAACACCATGGAACATTTTTATGATACGGTGGGACGTATCACAAAGATGTTTCATGGGGTTGAAATCTTGCATGGAACAACATTTCTGCACAACGCATTGGGACGTACACTTTAATTTAACTTTCTTTTTTAGTTTCTTTTTCTATGTAAATTTGAGTTCGTTCTCCTTAGCATTTTTAACGTGATATCTTCTCTCTCGCTAGAGTATGGTTGGCAACACCCTGAAGGTCGGAACGTATGACGTGTGTATGTGTCGGATGAGAACTGAACGTTATATAATGTTCGAGCAGCAACAGTGTGTGGAGATGATAGTAAAATGATGATATAATAGTAGTTGAGGAAGTTGAAGTACTTGAAGTTGGGATTTATTGACGTCTGCGTATTAAGTATTTAGAGTTGGTGCTTTTGTTTCTCGTTAAACGTTCTCTAACAAGTAATTGGAGTTTTTTCACTAATGTTGTTGAAGACTGAGTCGTGCTAAAGACGTTTTTGTTGAATAAAGACTAATAGTAAGTAACCTTTCCTGAAGTTATTTGAGTGACTCCTGATTCGCTCACAACTGAAGTTATTGAGAACTGGTTTGTGTAGTATTCAGACAGCTACACTTAAACGAACATAATAGCATCCAGCACCTGAAATGTCCCATGACCCAACGACTTGGGCTTGTTCTGCAGGCCAATAGCGGCGCAACACGCTACTATAGTCGGGGCAAGGCTAGCCTGACTATGAAGTTTAAGTTACAGAGTGTGTACTACCACTGTATAATATAGTTCTAGTTTTAAAGCAGTGTTCGAGCTTGAACAGAGACCTAAGAAAGCATATGGATTTGTGCAGTTGATGTTCTAAATATCGTACGATCGCACATTAAAAAATGAAGATCCCAGTTGCGTTTCTAAAAAATAGAAATATTTGCATTTTGGTGGTGTCATTGTCACTTCTGTTTTGCTTCAGAGAGACTGTACAATTAATACGAGGATATTTACTGCAACTGGGAGGAAAGTATTGTTAGCCGGAGGCGGAGATAATGGCTTAGTGGTCATTGTAACGAGCTTACTCCTTTCTTCGCCGTTGCTGTTTTAAAATGCTCATTCAGAAATCGTTTGTCTGGTGGTCGGCAAGGTTAAGAAGGTGTGGGGGGAATGGAAAGGGGACATCGTGAAGTTTCCTTTTGTCTCGCCTTCAGTCATCCTTAGAAAAAGGGTCCGCGACATATGGCACCAAGCAACGGCAAGTTTTGGTTTGTACCGAGCAGCTTCTGTAAGATTACATTAACGATAACCTCCGCACAACGAAGCCTCTTAACAGCGGTCAACGGACACCCTAGCTCTTGGATTTTACGTAGTTCTTTTGGAACTTCGGCAAGAGGAATAAGATAGGGACAAAAAATATTTATTGCTAAAGGCATAATGAGTTGGATTACGGTTGGTAAAGTGGTGTGCTCAAGCGAACAGAAAGGAGTTAAAAGTTTAGTTCTATACGTGAGGCAAGCTGAAGCTTCCATGTAGTTTCAATCGTCCTTGGGACTGCGAGAGTGGTTCATGTGGCAGGAATTTTGCCCTTTGGGGGCGATGTTTCTTGGTTTGGTCCCTGTGGGCTCTGTTCCTGCCTTATGGCGCACGGCCAGATAACTGTGCAGTTATGCTTTACTATCTAACATTTTTCTTTTTTAATTTTCTTACATCGTACCTTATCCCTAATCTCCTAGCTTGTCATTTCCAAGGGCTGTTTAACACCAGACGTCAGACACTGCCTTCTTAAAATCCGGTACACTGTGAACACCGTAAATTGTTTATTTAATTATTTGATATTCAGTTTTATTCAACCGTCAGCATCTGGAAAAAGCACTGCAACGCTTTCTGTATTGCTCATAACATTCATATATTTTGGTCTACTTTTGCGCAAACACAATAGCCTAGCAATGTTAAATTAGGCCTAACCTCCGAACAACGGCCACCTCCCAATGACGGTCACTTTCTCCTGGTCCGGCAGTTAATATATATATATATATATATATATATATATATATATATATATATATATATATATATATATAAGTATATACACGGTCGAGTTACATTGTTGTGACCACCAGCTAATATCCAGAGTAACCGCCGTATGTAGCGCGGGCAGCAGCTAGACGGGCTGCGAGTAACTCAATAAGGTGCTGGGAGGTGTTTACAGATATGTGAAACCATGCTGACTGCAGCGCACCTGACAGCTGCTGGAGGGTGCGTGGTGGAGGATTCATAGAGCGAACAACACGAGCGAGGTGGTCCCACACATGCTCAATTGGGTTTAAGCCAGGGAAGTACTTTGAAGTCTTCATCGTGCTCTTTCAAAAATACTCTCGGACATTTCTAGCTGCGTGACACGTCGCGTTGTCGTGCTGGAAGATCCCATTCGGCACAGGGAAGACAAGCAGCATGTGTGGGTGTATGTGGTCTGCAAGAATGGATTCATAACGAATTTGGCCCATAGTGCCTTCCGCAGGTATGAGTGGACCCAGAGAATGCCACGAAAACATTCCCGAGACCATAACGCTGCCCCCACGAGCTTGTGTTCTTTCAGCAATAGTTGAAGAGTGTTTGTTCTTCGATGTTTTCTCGCCTTATATGCCAACGTCTATCCGTTCGATGAAGCAGAAAACGCGACTCAACGGAGAAGGCAATCCTTTGCCGATCAGCGGAGGTCAAATACCGATACTGCCGTGCAAATGAAAGCCTTTTCGGCCGATGCACCTTCGTTAGCATAGATGCAGTGACCATCCGTCTGCATCGCAGCCCCATACGCAGTAGGGTTCGCTGAACTGTCGTTTTAGACACACTTCCGGTAGCCTCCTGGTTCGTTCCGCTAGTGAGTTGCTCCACTGTAGCGTGTCGATCGGCCCTCACGCACCCTCGAAGCCGACGTTCACCACTCACATCAATGGCACTCCGCAGTTTCCACTTCGCTTATTCGCAATGGTGCCATTTCTCCAATCACGATACACTTTAACCACAGCAGCATGCGAACAGTTCACAAACTGCGCTGTTTCAGAAATACTGCCACCCTTGGCCCGAAAACCGATAATCATACGTTTTTGTAAGTCTGATAAATCGCTCCTTTTATTTATGGCAGCAACGAGTAATTTTTTTTTTCAGAATGCCTACAGCACACCTTATATACACTCGAAGCCAGCTCACGACACGTGCCTTCTTTCATTGGCTACGCGCCGTTAACGTCAAAAGTAAGTGGTGGTCACGATAATGTGACTCGACTATCTATCTATCTATCTATCTATCTATCTATCATCTATCTATTCATCATCATCATCATCTTTCATTTCAATCAGTTCATCAGTTGTCTGTTCGGAACCACAGCTGACGTAATCCTCAAAAGTTCATGTGTTTAATTCGACCAAATTTCGATGGATATCATCATTGGTTTTGAATTTCCATTTGCGAGGGATCTGCTTTTGAATGGAATTCAGCATAGTCAGGCAGTTTTTTGCCATCTGCGGTAAAACCTCTTGCCAAGCCATGGCAACAAAGTTCATAGCTTTTGAAACGTCAATTTTTGTAGTTATCATTCACCTTGTTTTTTGTACGGACGAAAAGGTTTATACAGAGTTCTATATTGAGTTACTGCTGACGTATATATATTTAATTCAGATCGGCGCACGTGTGCACGTGACCTCAGAAAGTCGGAAATAAATATTCTGCTCAGTTCCTCCTGTTATAATGTGATTCTTCAAAGTAATGAATATAAAATTAAAAAAAGCGATAGTCGCAGTTAAAATGAAAATGCTTTCCGTTTGATAAAATCTTATTCATTAAGGATTACGGCGAACAAGAGGAAACAAATAAACAGAAAAAGTGCATTCTTCGAAATGAGCATCAAGAAAGGCCACTTGACCTGGACCCTAAGGGCGACCTGTGAGTAACAAGCAATACTGTATATGGCAGAGGAAAGCTATTGAAGAAAGGAGGCCATTTGGCGACTGCGCTGCACCCAGCGCTGTGTGTGCCATCACCCGATCATGGAATTCTCACTTTTAGGACCCTTTGAGCACCTGCGGCGCTACAGCCGGTGCAGATGTCAAGAGTCCTACCCACTTCGTTCTGTTTCGGAACCAGATATCGTAGCCAGCATTCGTCTGCTGCTGCCCAGAGCGTCAAGAGAAAAGTACTTAATTATTTCTATTTTTCCCCCATCCTCTTCCCCCCACTCGCGAATACCTTTCGAAATAAATTTTGCAACCTCATTGTGTAAGGTCAGTTAGAAATAAGTCTGCTTCAACTGGGAGGTCCAAATAGAATCCAAAGTGGCATAGATATAGCCAATTCCAGTCATACACTCTCTCGCACTCACTTTTTCTTCTCTCATTTCTTTCTTTCTTTTTAGCATTCACCTGCTTCTGCTGAAACAGAAACTAAAGCTTGAAGCCATTAAAAATCTATTAACCGGTACAGTCGGAAACAGAGAGCAGTTGATCAATCACTTTGTCCTATAAAGGAGACTTTTTCAAAGTCATTGTTTCCCCCTCTATATTAAAAAATAAAACGCAACCGCCATTCCATAAAAACTGAGAGTAAAATAACACAAAATGAAGAAATATAGGTACAGCAAAATATATGTTATTCTTTCTCAAAGTATCTTCCCTTGGCTGATTTGCAACGGTCCCATTGTTCAGTCCGCTTTTCAAAGCATGTGGCGAAGGCATTTTGTGGAAGCTGCTTTAGCGACTCCTGTACAGTTTGAATAACGTCAGCATCTGTGTTGAATGTTGAGCCACGGAACTTCTCCTTCATTGTTGGAAACAGCCAGAAATCGCACGAGGCGAGATCGGGACCTTAGGCAGGCTGTGGCATGATTTCAATACTACATTTCGTAAGAAACTGTTTAACACAAGCAGCCACATGTGGACGGGCGTTATCATGGTGTAGGGTCCACTTGCCCGCCAGTTCCGGTTGCTTAATCGATATGTGTCGTCACAGACGCTTCAAGACTGAAATGTATTACTCAGTATTGACAGTAATTTGTGCGGGAACGGCATGCTGGTAGACTACACCTTTATGATCAAAGAAAATTATCATCATCACCCTCTAAGTTGATTTGATTTGGCGAACTTTTTTCGGAGGAGGCGAGTCTGTGTGCTTCCAGACACTCGTAGCGCTGTTCGTGAGGGGGTCGGAATAGTGGACCCATGCTTCATCGGAAGGTATTACTGTGTAAAAAAACTGGATCCTTTACAATCATCTGTTTCCACTCGTGATACACCTGAACTCTAGCCAACAATTGTTTTCTCGTCAGGTGATGAGGTACCTATCTGGAATACACGCGATGCAGCAGTAATATGTCGCGTAAAATGCGGAATGCCGACGTTTTTGAAATATTAGTTGACGTCGCTATATCTTCACACGTCATTCGTTGATCTTCTTGCAGGATTGCCCAAGAGGTGTTAACATTACGCTCAGTAACAAGTCTTTCAGGTCCGCCAGGTCTAGGAGCGAGTTCTTCCGAAAATCGCCCTTTTCTGAAATCATGGTGCCATCTAAAAATCGTTGACTCGCTAGGCTTCGAAATGAGGATGTGCAACAGGTGGGGGAGCATTATTTTTGCTGGGGCAAGATTTATAGCATTTTTTTTTTTTTACGAAACACTCAAAGGACTAATTTTTAATGTTTTTCACTACCCACCGCAAAGGAATTGAAGCAATCCTTGCCTCCTCGACCTGAACACACGCACACACGGATATGACTAGTTACGCCACTGGTGTAAGATACAAGTGTTACTAGAATGTGTCGCCTTCGACTTTTTTTTGCTTGCTCTGAAATGCATTGTCTTAAATAGCTTTACAAAATTTAGCTTTTTTGCTTACGAAAATAGCACTGTACTTGAACAATTTAAAGAAAAACGTCGGTTTTTTCATCTAAATCAAATTGTAACGTCGCGCCATTTAGAAACAATAGCTCCTCCCTCTTTAACTCCCGTCCTTCAAGCCAGTGACTTTGCCTTGCACTCCTCTTCTACAAAGCAGTCTTCGGCCACTTCCTGAAGTTAGTTTCACTATCCCTGGGTAGTTTTAAGAGCTTTAGTGTAGCTTTAGGCTCCACTTTCCGTGTTGAAATCCCGTATTTTGTAAAGAAAACAAACAGCAGAGCAATTAGTAGTAGCTCCCTCAGTGAATTCTTATCCACTCTCTTAGCCCCTGGCCATACAATTATGAAAAAGAGGCTTGAAACTAAAATTCGAAGAGTGGAAAACAATTGAATTTTCATGATCCTGCAGATGCTATTTTGATAACCTTTATACGGAGACGAAAACAACGCACATCCTAAGGGAAAATACGTAGGGCTACGTGATATAAAACATTGCATGGAAAGTCCAGATTATATTTTAAAGTTAAATACATTGAAAATGATATAAAACACTAGGCGCGTTTCGAACTGGGTGGGAGGCAGGGTGGGCAAGACAAATTTTAGGGTGGGCTCAAGCCCAACCTCGCACCCCCTTGGTGACGTCTCTGTTGACTCACCAAAACATTTATCTTTTTAAGCTTTTCTCATTAAATCAACTGTTTCTGGAGCCGTTTTACCAAAACGATAGCAAATTTTTATCGCACAACGCATTTCACTTCTTAACTCTGAATCTCTCACCTCCGTAGCTGTGTGTGGTGAAATGCAGACAACTGCGCAATAATAAAACCAAAATCATCTGCCACGGCTAATCGATTGATACTTCCTTAATTCAGTTTTTCGTCTGCGTGGTTGTTTTTTCCCTTCGCACTGTTGCCTACTCAAAATAAAAAAAATTACCCTTAGTTTTTATGGAACGGCCTTTGTAGAAAGAAATGCATACTACTGTGGCAGTTTCAGCGAAGTCTGTACTAAATAGATACAGATAAGCAAGTCCAAAATTATTAAGATTTACACTAAGTGGACAAAAGTGATTGGGCATTGCAAGAAAATAGAAACACAGTATTGTATTTGCATCGGATAGGCCTTCCATTTGCAGAGATTACAGCAGCCACCCTCGAAGTAAACTGGCCACAAGTCCATGGATTACGGACAGCGGTATGTTCCTCCATTCTGCTTTGAGTACATCGACCAACTCTATCAGTGAAGAAGGTCGTGTTTGTTTACACCTCACCACTTGTTCAAGTCCATCTCAAACGTGTTCAATGGGATTGAGGCCCATGTTCTGAGCAGGCCAGTCTATTCGCGAGACCTGATTTTCCTCGTACCACTCCATTGTAGCCCTGGAAACCTGAGAAGTGTCATTGTCGTCCTGGAAGAAGCAATCGTCGTGTCCGTAGAATTGCCACAACGTTGGGAGCATTGAGTTATCCAAGATATCTCTATTAGACGTCTGCACGGGCCTAATTTGGTGAGTCCGGTCCGGCCCGGGCCAGTCAATCGCAGCTCTTATTTAAGCCCGGCCCGGTCCGGCGGGCCGCCCCGGTGGCGCAGTGGTCTAAGCGATGGCCTCTGATCATTCGTCCCAAAGGGGTCCGGGTTCGAATCCCGGTGAGGCATGGATGTTGTGTTTGTCTTTCGGCACTGGCTCTCTCTCCCTTCCCTGGAACCAGTGGCCCTAAATTAGGGACGGGCGACTGCTTATAAGCCCGTTGAGTTGCTCACGGTGGTCGTTAAACCTCCAATAAAACAAAAAAACAAAACCGGTCCGGCGGCCCGTGATGTGCCATTTGGTGTTATTTTGTCTTTTTATTGTATTTTATTAAAATGTGAAAATTAAATAATTAAATGAGATGTTATTTAAAATATTTAGTTGAATGTAAGCCTAAAAATATTAACTAAACGTTGACAATTATCGAAAAATATAACTTTTAAAAAGAGAGAAAAAAAGGAAGACTGAGCGCGTTCACAATCTCCCTTTCTGTGAGATAGTAAGAGGTAACACTACAAAAGTCAATCCCTATACTGATTATAGGGATAGCAGAAGGAATCCATGTCATCCCACAATCTCATACAAATACACACACACACACACACACACACACACCCTCACGCCTCTGCAAACATCCTTCGTCCCCCACTTTACACCACAACACATACACTCGCTCGTGGTCGAATCTTTTTGTTGTCAACAAGCCCCAAAATGGTTTTACCATCTTAATACCTGCAGATGGTAAAATCAATGTGAGTGCCTCTAGGAACAGTTACACAAACAGTTAATAGGAACAGTTAAACACACCAGGAAATCGGGGAACACGACTTTTTTCTCTCTTTACCATTGCGATAAAAAGAATAGGTCGACTTGGCCCGGCCCGTCCGTAAGTGTCAGGAAAAACGTTCGGCCCGGCCCATTGCTTTGTACTCTAAACTAACAAACGGCCCGACCTGGCCCGTGGGCCGGGCAGGGCTCGGGCTTGGCGGATTTGTGCAGACCTCTAATCTCTTAACAGCACAAAGTTTATATTTCCATGAATGACAACCAGTGGACTCACACCGTACCAGCTGAAACAGCCCCACAGCATGACTCCACCGTCTCCGTGCTTCACAGTCGGCATTGTACACTCAGGAAGCAGGTGTTCTCCGGGTAACCATCGAATACAAACACATCCATCTGTTTGGAATAATGTGAAGCGGGACTCGTCGCTCCACAACACCTGCCGCCATTGCTCCAAAGTCCAATTTTTGTGCTATCGACACCATCGTATCCGCGTGGCTGTATTAGTCTTTTGTGATGAGAGGTTTGCGGGAGGCTTCTCGGCCATGATGCCCGAGTACATGGGCCTCTCTTCGAAGTGTCTTGGTGGAGACCATAACATCTGTGGCTATCTGTAACGCATGTGCTATGGTATTCATTGGTTGGGACCTGGTTTACCGGATCTACCTCTGCAGTACCCTCCGGTCCCTGGATTGCAGTATCGCGGGTATTCCAGGGCAAGGTGAATTCCTGCAATGTCCTCTTCCATTTGTTGATGACAAAGGCCACAATCGATATAGCGACCTGTCTGACATCAGAAATGCTTCTTATGCTTATATCTCCAACTGAGCAGCCTATTATAACGCCCTTCTGCAAACTCCCAGAGCTCTCTCCTGCTAGCGATTATCTGAGATTACTCCATTTGCCATTTTTATATACCTGATCGATCACATGTCTGCTGCTAGAGCCTGTGTTGGGGTTGTCCAATCACTTTTGTCCACATAGTGTATTTTTGAGAGAGAAAAGATTCTTTATGTTTAACTGAACTGAAGTTTGCGTGCTGCTAAAACTACGAAATATGTACAAAAAACCTTCACACACGTAACTCACTCGAAGAAAATTCGAAGTGATCCTTAAGAACTTTAATAAAAGTCATACGACTACAAACTTAGTAAGATCTTTCGGGACACCTTGTTCCCATCTTCAGACAGATTGTCTCAGTCCGGTGCGCCCCCTATATATACACTGAAGTTACAGCAATGACGCATGTCACAAATAAGCATGCGCACACAGTCTTACTCGGCCTCTTAATGTTCTCAAATTAGGTAGTTTTGGATCTCTACCTAATTTGAGAACATTAAGAGGCCGAGTAAAACTGTGTGCGCATGCTTATTTGTGACATGCGTCATTGCTGTAACTTCAGTGTATATATAGGGGGCGCACCGGACTGAGACAATCTGTCCGAAGATGGGAACAAGGTGTCCCGAAAGATCTTAACTAAGTGTGTAGCCGTATGACTTTTATCAAAGTTCTTAAGGATCACTTCGAATTTTCTTCGAGTGAGTTACGTGTGTGAAGGTTTTTTGTACATATTTCGTTCTTTATGTTTCCCGTCAATGAAAAAAAAAAAAAAAAAAATTCCCGTTCGATCCTGTATACTCCGAGTCAACGTAAGAGTGTATTATTGAAGTACGGAACAACTACCTCTGTTACGAAAAGTAGTCCCTAACGTTTAGAGCGAAAAGCAACAGAATTATAGTTCAGAATTCATTTTTGTGAGCTTTGCAGTTTGTCCGGCAAATTTGCTATGTAACAGAAATTTCCAAAATAGCAGAGCATTTCGCGTTTTAGATATAGATTAGTTTTGAGAAGTTAATCAAGGGCCTCGCACTTTCGACCGCTGACTGTGCAGCTGGGAAATGTACGTAACTTGGAGGGGTGGGGTGCAGAACGTCTTCCAGCATTCGCAACACAGAGACAATAAGTTGAAAGTCGAGAAAATGTGAGGGAGATGTACTTAAGCAGTGGTAGGGAAGCAAGAGAGGAGAGAAACGAGAGAAAGGGGGCAATGAAATGAGCTTTGATTAGGTCATAACCCCTGTAAATGGCGGGGTCAGCGCGGAATTGTGATGTGGTTAATAGCGTTCTTTCGCTTCCCCGGAGACGTTGTGATTTGGCCATTCCAACTTCCAGTGGGTTACACTCTTAGGTTGATTTTGGAGTACAGTTCTACTGTTCTTACCTGCAGTATAAGCAGCTGAAATTCAGGTTCCCGAAAGGACAACCGTGAAACAGAAAGTTCGCCTATCCTCAGCTGTGAACAGCCGATGTTATGCTTTATATAATTTTTTCACATATCATCATTGTCAACCATGATCACTCCACTGCTGGACGAAGGTCTCCCCAAGTTTCTTCCACAACGGCCTGTCTTGTGCCAGTCTCCTATACATGTTACTCCCGCATACTTTTGAATTTCATCCACCCATCTCCTATGTGGTCTTCTTCTGGGTCTCTTCCTGTCCCTTGGAATCCAGTCTAAAATTTCGGCTGGCCATCGATTGTCTGTCCTTCTGGCAATATATCCAGCCCATTGCCATTTCAGGAATTTTACTTTGATCATTATGTCTTCCACTCTTGTCATTTTTCTGATCCATGAGTTCCTCTTATTATCTCTTCTGGTTATACCAATCATACACCTCTCCATGCTTCTTTGAGTTATCGGCAGTTTTTTGTATGTTTCTTTTAGTTAGGGTCCACGTCTCTGCACCATATGTAAGCAATGGAAGGATGCATTGATCAAACACTTTTCTTTTAAGACATAATGGCATATTGCTCTTGAAAATTATGCTGTTTCTTCCAAAAGCTCTCCAGGCAAGTTTTGTACGCCGATTAATTTCTTCATCAATGTGACCCTCACTTGATATCTGCTGTCCAAGATAGATGTAGGTATTGATTATCTCCAGCTTTCTCCTGTCAATCGATAAATCTTTCATTTCTTGTAAAAGCATTGTACATCACTTTTGTCTTCTGAGAGTTCATTTTTAATCCCACTGCTTTACTCTTGTTAGCAAGTTTTCGGATCATTTTCTGCAGCTCTGATGGGGTAGTTGCAAAAAAGACTACGTCATCAGCAAAACGAAGGTGAGTTAGTATACAGTAAGACAACTGCCCTGAGTAAGGTCATTACTGTATTCCAGTGCCTTTCAACCTTTCTCTCCTGACGAACCATCTCTCATGTTCTGATTATCTTAAGTACCACCAATGCCTAAAATTCTAAAGGCCGTTAGGAAAAAATAATAAACTCTATTCATATTTTAAAATCTTACCCACCTTCCTCATCTCGCGCCCACACGTATATACCACTAGATGACACCTCTCGCACCACCGGTTCAAAAACGCTGCTGTATTCCAAGTCAACTTTATAGAATGTGTAACGTACCAGGAGATGTGACGTACCTGCCAGAAGGACGCACACGACATAAAGGCAGATAGGAATCAGAATAAAACGTCCGCGTAGCTCAATTGGTAGAGTGACTTATTCCGGAATGAGGGGATCCGGGTTCGAGCCCCGGCGCGGATAAAAATGACGGAGAAATTTACTTCGTTATAAATGTTGCATTGTTTGTTTGTTTGTTTGTTTGTTGGAGGTTTAACGACCACCGTGAGCAACTCAATGGGCTATAAGCAGTCGCCCGTCCCTAATTTAGGGTCACTGGTTCCAGGGAAGGGAGAGAGCCAGTGCCGTAGGACAAACACAACATCCATGCCTGACCGGGATTCGAACCCGGACCCCTTACGGACGAATGATCAGAGGCCAGCGCCTTAGACCACTGCGCCACCGGGGCGGCCATAAATGTTGCATTGCGAAAGTTGGAATGGCATGGTTTACTTCATTTCCGCATGAACTCGAAGAAGGAATCAAACTCTGTCACACTCCCGCAGTGACCCCATCCATTTAAGGCTTAATGACAAACCTCTCTCCCCTACGACTACTTCACCTCCCCCACCCCCATTTCCCCGATTGAGGGCCGCGGGTGGCCTAGTGATCAACATTCGTGACTTCCACGTAGAATACCTCAGGTTCGATCCCAGGCAGGTACGGACGCTCGAACCACTAAATATCCGCCGTGCGTCGGATGGTCACGTTAAGTCGTCGCTCCCCGTGTACTGGCTTCACGGTAATAAATAAGGGCGTCTTCCTCCCCTTTCTACCTCGCTTACGTGGCACCTTCCTGTTGGGCACTCTAGCTCAAATCTCCTAGCTTCCTATTTCTAAGGGTTGTTTAAGACCTGGGGACAGACACTCCCTTCCTAAAATCTTCTACATATGATCTGATTTCCCCTATTGTCTCTCTTCTGGGAAATCTTTTTATCTCCAATATCTAACACAGCTATGTGAATGACGCTGAACCTTTGGTACAGGAATACAGGCTCCTCATTATAAATATGTATACTCTTTAAAATCTTCCATTCTTTCGTACTTTGTTTTCAACACTTATAAATAAGCATTGTCCTTAAAATCTCCTATTGTTCCGTACTTTCGTTTCAACACTTATAAACGAATATAGTCTTTAAAATCTCCAATTATTTTGTACTCATAAACTAACAATTATAGAGGAGAATAGTCTTTAAATTCTCGAGTTCATTTGTACAGCTTGGTGCAAAAGTCCTGCAACACCTCATTAAACATGCATTTTATGATTTAACCACATTTTGAAAAGTAACGCGAATTCCAAACATAATGAGTCATTTTAAAGATAATTTCGTAAGGAATTGAAATTTTTTTACAGATTTAACATATCTGCATTGGTGTACATGTAGCGGATGAGAATAAGACAAAGAAACTGTAAAGCTAACCTAAACGTTTCTTTATTTCTGGTAAACTCTAACAAAACTGTTTAAGTCACGAGGAAGAAAAAATGAAACGCATTAAAGCTTTTTCGTTTAATCAGTGAATGCTAAATATCTTTCCAGACATACAGACAATTAATAATCAATTGGGAAGCCTTTGTTTTTAATTACTAAGGCACATCTCTTGGGCATACTGCTCACAAGGTGTTCAATCTCATCAGTTGATGTTAGATGATACCAGCAGGAAATTATGGCTTCAGTTCACTGTACTTCATTTGTAGCATTCTTTGCACTACCTCCTGTTTCAGTTTCATCCTAAAGTTTTCGATCTGATTAAGATCCGGCGATTGTGGAGGTATTGCAGTTCTCGGGACCAATTTGGAAACTAACCATCTGTCCACTACTGGTGCCCAATGGCAGGGTGCGTTGTCGTACTGGAAGATGAAATCACTATTTTGGAGCATGTTAACACATGAAGGAATTTTTTTTCTCTCCAGTACATGGATATATGGGGTAGTATTCATGTTATCTTCAATGATATGCAGTCTACCAACCCCATGAGCTCAGATGTAACACCAGATCATAATGGCAGTAGGATGCTTTATTGTTCGAAAATTACAGTAGAGTTTGAATCTTTCATTCTGCCTGTGTCGTACAAATGTCCTTCCTTTGTTGGGTGTCAAAGAAATTGTTGTTTCGTCACTCCAGAAGATATTACGCCACTGATCCACAGCCCATCCTTCATTACTGAGTGCCCACTGTAGACGCTTTGCCCTGCGTTTGTTATTAATGAAGGACTTCTTTGCAAGCTTGTGGACTCCTAAGCCATTTTCATTTAGTCTGCGATTTACAGTCCGCCTGGAAACAGTTCCCGGAAAAACGGTTATAATACTTTACAGTTTTCCGTAAACCTACCTTTTGTCCCTCTATAATCCCATATGACTCCGCCCACCCTTGGAATCATAAAACTGCTGCCTTCCGGTTTTTAGTTAAGCGTTCTTTTACCCACTCCTTGTCGAGGCACTTACAGCGGATTGAACTTTCTAAAGTTGTAAATATTGCCGTTTCTTTTGGTTATTCACCAAATGTTATTTTCACTCTTGTGCGAGATTTTTATAAACGAAGTTCTACCATTGTGCCACGTGCCCAAAAGAATTGCCATTTTGTTGGAGCCATTAACTTTCTCCCTCAAGTATTAAATGTGTTGAAAAACTTCTGTAGACGTTTTGACTCAGATTTTGGTATTGGTACTTCTAATGTTTTTTCCCTTATCCGATGTGATCGAGATCCTGTTGATACTCTCAGCAGGCATGGTGTATACTTCGTTCCTCTGACTGCGCACTCAACGGGGAATGAAAAGATCTACATCGGCTCTACTTTGAGGGCATTGAAAATCAGACTCTCAGAAGATAAATATGATATTCGTTAAGGACACTCTTCAACAGTTTTGGCCAGGACTGTTACTGAGGGAGAATTTTATCCTGAATAGAATAAATCTGCAATTCTAGCTGCCGGCTCTGATAAATTCTCTCTGTTATTTACAGAAAGCTTGTACATTCAACGCTTCTTGTCGCAACGACGAGTTACCATTATCTGTGCCCTTACTCTGGAGTTTTCTACGGAAGAACTGCTTTCCTGATGATTCGGACGTACCCTATAAATAACTACGACGTTACTATTCCGTTTTCTTTAATAATATTTCTTTCAGTTGACAACGTACTCTCCTTGACTGAGGGTATGGTGGTCACAGTATTTGTCATTTTCTTGTAGGACTTCTGTCCACAGTGAGTAGAGTTTAGGTCCCAGCCACCAACAGCGAGATCGCCTTTTGGGCAGGACACAGAAACGGAAGGAATGAAAGCAAGTCTAGCGACTTTGACAGAAAAGTTTGTAGTGAGATTAGAGTACAGTAGATGGCGCCACCGTACAAGTACGATGTTGCACACAGCGGGGTGAGAGAATTTCAGGGGGGCATAGGAAAGGATACCCATTTAACCAGTGGGTCCAACCTGGGGGCCGTCACTTAACGTGCTCGTCCGATGTAAGGCGGATATTTAGCGATTGTTAGTAAATCACAGCATCTCTGAAAGATCAGTGCAGGTTCGAACCTGAGGACCTTGCATCGATAGTCTGAATCGCTAACCACTAAGCCATCAGCGGCTCGAGGTGGTATTGTTTGTGAATGTATTTATACTTAAGGCACTTCCATTTCTGCGCGCTAGGCCTGAGGATGGAGGTACAGTACCTCCAAAAGATCTCGCTATGATCGTTTTAAATTACATGTGTGTAGTTTTTAATATGTAAATAAATATCATCTTTTATCTAGTATCTGGTGAGTTATCATCGTGCTTAGACAGTTATTTATAGTTTTGAGTTCGGAAATTTAGCACGGAAATCATCATTCATTCATCTGGAAACAGTAACTGAATTCCATAGCTGCCACTTAGACTCAATTTCTCACAGCTGTCAAAGCGGTTTTGTAAACTTTATGAAATAAGACTGCGGTCATTTCGCATGATACTTTTTCTTGGTTTTCCCTTCATGTGCCGATCTTCCCAACTGTTTGTCATATTGAAATGACTAATGCTCCTGCTAACGGTCGAGTGCCGCCCCGGTGGCGCAGTGGTCTAAGGCGCTGGCCTCTGATCATTCGTCCGGGTTCGAATCCCGGTGAGGCATGGATGTTGTGTTTGTCTTACGGCACTGGCTCTCTCCCTTCCCTGGAACCAGTAACCCTAAATTAGGGACGGGCGACTGCTTATAGCCCATTGAGTTGCTCACGGTGGTCGTTAAACCTCCAATCAAAAAAAAAAAAAAAAACGGTCGAGTGGTGACAGCCACATTTCACGGTAATTTGGCGACAGGACATTCCTTCATTATGCAGCACAATAATCTTAGCACTTCGTCTGCAGGCAACATACTTTAAACTAGCAGATAAACCCTTCAGAAGCATTACACAGCCTATGTACAGGGCTCTTGACTATGAAATGACAACATTCATCAGGCGTCCATTATATACATGGAAATCAGACGTCAGGAAAAGGTGTAGCGGTTGAGCTAACAGATTTCACTTTTTTGATGATCACTTGTGTTTCTCAAGAGTCATTCTTTTTGTCATAACTGTAAAAGTAATTGTAACGTATACTGTAGATTCACTTTCCTTTTGATTTTTACTATCTCTGGTTATTTTATTTTACTATGTAAATTATCTTCTTACTGAACGAGATGTTATTTCTCCCGCTGAATGAGATCTGGCAATGGTGTAAGTCATGACGTGGTGGTAGCCAGTATAAATAGGCGCGTTCAACGATACGTAGGGAGAGCTGTTGTTGTACGAAGAGAGCGTTTGTTTATGCGTCAGAGAGCTGTTGTTGTACGAAGAGAGCTGTTGTTGTACGAAGAGAGCTGTTGTTGTACGAAGAGAGCTGTTGTTGTACGAAGAGAGCTGTTGTTGTACGAAGTGAGCTGTTGTTTATGTGTCAGAGAGCTGTTGTTGTATAGAGAGAGCGGTTGTTTATGTGCGTGAGAGCTTTGTTTCGTGTGTAAAGAGATCTTCGTTTATGTGAGAGCCAGAAGTTTACCAAATAAAAGATTGTCTTAGTAAGTACGTCTTTCTCAGTTCATAGTTTTGTCAGATCTCTGTCTGGCTGTTAGGTTAATTTCATTAGTTGATTATTATTAACAACCAGCATAAGATTTTATTCATCTTAATTACTACTACAACATTATTAGCAGTTAAAAGCTTGTTCATTATTATTACTGCACTACTAGCAGGAAAGTTTACTCATGATATAATTAACAAACAACAAGCATTAGAAGAAGCATTAGCTTAGAAGAAGCTGAATTCATTATAATTCAGTAGCGGAAGCGATATATTCATTATATAATGCAGATATGTTAAACATGTAAAAAAATTTAAATTCCTTACGAAATTATCTTTAAAATAATGGACTATTTATTAATTAATACAGACATTTGACGTGGACCAGGAACATCAAACAGAGGTCATCGCTCTTTCCACGTTTATAAGTGAGTCACGGAAAAATTCTCATTGGCCGCCACCGGGAATCGAACCCCATTTGGGATGACTTCGATACCCGGTGGTGGCCAATGAGAATTTTTCCGTGACTCACTTATAAACGTGGAAAGAGCGATGACCTCTGTTTGATGGACTATTTATTATGTTTGGAATTAGCGTTACTTCTCAAAATGCACTCAAATTGTTAAAATACATGTTTATATGAGGTGTCGCTGGATTTTTGCACCGAGCTGTACTTTGGTTTCAGCAGTTTCAAATCGCATTTAAATTATCTACCACAAGCATACTATGTGAAACAAATAAAATAAAGCATAACAAAAGATTTGCTTTTGAGAGAAAGAAAGACAGTTGTTCATAGAAAGCTCATATAGGGACAGGAAAGATATTAAAAAAAAAAAAAAACTGCGAAGATCGCATTTGGGTAAGTTGATTTCCGGAAAATAGTTCTGTGTAAAGAACATCTATGCATAAACACAATATTGTAGCTCTACCGGCATGCGTCTGCAGCAACTTGTTGCATATAGATAGGGAAATAAAAAAATAAAAAAATCCCCAACTATGCATAGCTCTGTGTGACTCATTCAAATCTTTTGACTGTGGTGAAACTTTTTAGCGCATTGTTTGAAGATCAAATCGAATTTATACTGCACAAACAGCTTGGCTACATGTTTTTTTGCTATCTGGGTTATCCATTTCCCATTGAATACAAAGGTCTGGGAACAATGGCATGTAATTGACCTCCCTCTACTACGAGAATGCGATGAATATCAATATACTTTTCAACTCCTTTTTTTGCTTTCAGCATCATTGTGTCTGACCTTAAACTGTAAAAAAAAAAAAAAAAAGCAGGTTTTACTTGAGCTTGACAAACGTTTCATTATACTAAATCCATTTCCACAGAAAGAAATAGAACAAAGGAACTGTCTTAACAAGAAAATATTTTATTTTCCTTCAACACACTAAACTGTTCAAATTCCATTTAGCGGACAGTTTAGATTTCAGTAGATCAAACATTAAAGCAGGCGGCTTCCCTCATATCTGGTTTAAAACACAACTTGTCATCTCTAAGGCGAATGTTTTAAATGAGATTTTCTTGGTTTATAATTTAGTCATGATAATTCAT
The DNA here is from genome assembly GCA_039090855.1 of Macrothele yani. Taxonomy (NCBI): domain Eukaryota; kingdom Metazoa; phylum Arthropoda; class Arachnida; order Araneae; family Macrothelidae; genus Macrothele; species Macrothele yani. The sequence continues at coordinate 10,569,480 of CM077011.1, read as the reverse complement.
CTGACTAAATTATCCTGTGAGTTTTATCTCGCCAAGTGAAGCGCATTTTTCACTTCAAAAGGTCAAAGCTTTTCCGCATTTTGATTCTCGACTCTGATAACGGGGTTTTACCAATTAACTGGAAAATCCAAGGGCGTTTTGTGTTCTTAAACATCTGCCAGAAAAACAAATACAACTGTAATTTAAAACAAGTATATCAAATTTTCATTTACAAATTTGGGATTTCTCTCCTAGCGGCAATTTAGTGACTAGCTCAAGGAAATGTAAGAACGTTTAACATGAATTTCTTCATAGCATCTGCGAAATTCATCAGTGACGGAGATTTAACCGGCATACCTCTGCTCCTGAGACAAATGCCCGACGGAATGCACCACGGCAGATTTGTCGTGTTGACACGTGCTTCAACTCTGTAGTACGTCACATCATCTCCCTTTTGATTATTTTTTTTTAAGCGAAGAACGAGTTTTCATTAATTTCAGACTGACTATGTCATAAAATAATCAAGGTAGTTGCCTTCAATCCACGATCTTGACAAGAAGAATCCCGCACAACACAAATTCAAATTCACCGGCTGAATTTAAAGTTTTTATTGTATGTAGTTTGAGGTATAAGAACTTTCAGGTTTCCCTAGAACCCATCGTCAGATACAGAAACAAGAAAAAGAAAGGGAATGCGTTTAAATAGAGTATGTTACGTGACATGATATAGACACAAGGTATAATATATGATATAGCGTCACGTGGTACAAATTATCTAAACAACGTGGTAAGTATCATGAAAGAAAGAATATAGAATGCAGGAATACATACAATATACTGCATTGTAATAAATAATAGAAAAAATTATTTGTAAGTAAATTAACTTGTGTTGTTCTCAGTTTGCAGGATATATCTTCATCTGGAGGTACAGCAAGGAACACCATAGCAGTAATTGAGATTTATAGCATCTCCAATTTGCCGGGTGTTACAACAAGAGTGTCCTCAGTCAACTTGTTATATGTCCGTTTTAGAAAGCCGCTAGAAACTTCATTGCAGTGAATGAATAGCATAAGTCGTTTCACATTAAATGATTTCGTACTCAGTCTGCCGCGTATTCTGAAAAGTAAATAATTTCCAGATTGTCGGTATAGCTATAGGAGTATTGTCATTACAGCATAAATGTCTTTGAGAAGCAATTACAAGGCTCTCAGTGAAGAGCAATGAAGAGACAGCAGTAGGTGTTACGATAATGGAAGCATCATTCCAAATTGGGTAGTGCAGGCCATCGTTCACAGTGCAGAATTTGTAAGTCCATTCTTTACCGTATATTTATGTTGATTTATTCTTGTTGCCAGTGTACGTTTTGTAGATCCAATGTATTTACCATCAGGAGTGTCAGTGTCAATGCTTTTTAAGGGGATGCGGTACACGCCAAATTTATTTAGGTTCGTTACTTAGTCTCGATTTTTTTGATTAACGTGAAAATGTTTGCAGTACGTATTCCGAAGTCCATGTGAAAGTTGCTGCAAATGGCTTTGAGAACGGGTGTTATGGTTGAATAATAATTTATTGCACCTACATATCTACGAAGTCCCTCTGGAGAGTAGTTGAGTTTTCTTGGTGGAGTTTTTTAAGAGCTTTTTTTTATGATGAAGTAGGGAAAGCCATGGTTGAGGACGATGTTGAACATTTTGTTAATTTCACATTTACGTCTGCTGAAACTAGATGAATGCGTGATGGCAATGCGCAGAAGGAAATTGATTGAGGAGAGTTTGCAGCTTTTTGGATTTGCTGAAGAAGCCGGGATCAATCTAGATATAGAAGTGGGTTTTCTGTATACAGCGTGTTGCAAGGTGCAAGTGACGGCATCTCGTTTAAGCAAAAAATCCAGGAATGGCAATTTACACTTACTTTCCAGTTCAATGGAGAATTTTGTGGTCGGGATTTGGGATGATATTGTAACGCCCGGCAAATTGAGGATGCTATAAATCTCAATTACTGCTATGGCGTTCCTTGTTGTCTCCAGTTGAAGATATATCCAGCAAATTGAGAACAACACAAATTAATTTACTTACAAATTTATTTTTCGTCCCCACCATAGATGTAGATTTCAAGGGAATCGGCACATTTGTCATTTTTACTAAACTGCAGAGATTTAAATGTCATTCCACGGCATCTGCGTATTTTCAATACTCCATTTACCAGACGAGACGCCAAGATCATAAGGACAGCTGAAAGGAAGAGACTACTTCAACAGATCAGAAGTAAGTGTAGTAGTATTGACTTCTTTAATAAGAAATGCTATTATATCTCTTACTCATTCCTAGCTGATTCCTCACACCCAATTATTTTGGACCGTTCATTATTTGTAATTACAGCAATAATCGAAAATGAAATGAAGGTTTTATTTAACACCCATGTGAAAAAGCTGAGATTGTTGGTGGATTTTGAAGTTCGTAGTAGAACGCATAGGCTGTTCGGATTTTAAACTAGACATCCTATCGGCCTTTTTGAACAAGGAACATTACATGGATCATCTGATGCGGCAATGAATTGGATTTGCATGAACTGGACCATGACAGCTATAACTCTGATTCACATAATGGAGTTACTGTAGAAATCTTAGTGATAAGGTTCTGAATCCCATTCAACTAAGAGCCTTACAACGGGGTTACAAGTTCGCTTACCCTAACCAACGTAAAGTGGACTTATTAAAAACTGTTCCGCAAATTGAGCAAATTCTACATTCACTTCCAATTGAAGATAGGAACTTCGCAAGAATGAAAATTGCAAGGTCTCTTAATAAAAATAATCGAAGACGGTGCAAAATAACCGAAGAATGCCAGCTTCATGAAGAAATGCAACAACTGATTGAACTAAAAAAGGACTCACATATTGCCATTCTTTTAGCTTCTAAAATCAGTCAAGTTGTGATTTGTTCAAAAAATGCTCAATGCCATTTCTAGTATCCCTCATTTAATTGTGGAACGACACCCCACCAGGGCTACTGTTAGTGCTTTAAGCCGCCTTAAGAATTCTTCAACTCCGCCAGGTTCCTTTTCAAAAGCTTTCAATCCACCCCCGGCTGCCATGTACCGCAAGGTTTTTTCTTGGTACGCGGATTTTTATGACAATCAGCGTACTTTGCTGTAGCTATATTTCTTCATTTTGTGCGATTTTACTCTCAGATTTTATGGAGTGGCCATTGTACCTCTGTAGTGCATCACATCATCTCCCTCTTAATTCTTTTTTATTTGAAGCGAAGTAGGAATTTTTTTATTAATTCCAGACGAGGTGTGTAACAAACATCACACATTTTTCAAAGAACCCAGCGGTCAGTACATTCATTTTTACGTTAGGGCAGATACGTGTAATATTCGTGTAAATATGTGAACACAACCTACAACCAATTCTTCTTAAATACTTCACTTAAAGTGAAACAGGAGTCGCCAAAGAAACTTCAAGAAAAAGGTTACTTACAGTTAGTCTTTATTCAGCCAAAACTCTTTTGGCACTTCAACAATGCAGAACTACAACTCAATTTTCAACAGTATTAGTATAGCTTAATCCAACTAATGTGAGTTAATAAGCAGAGAACTTGGTTAAGGAAAACACCAACACTAAAGATATAACACGCAGCCGTCAAGTAGATCAAACTTCAATTAAAACAACACCACTTCAGTATTATAGCATCGACCATCTCCCCATTTTTGGCTGCTGCCTCACATTACATAACTTCCACTTCTTATCGGTCACATGCATACGTCATACTCTCTAACCTCAGAAGTGTTACGAACTTCATTCCGCGAGAGAGAAGATATAACGTTAAGGTTGAGAAACACTAACAGAGAACTCAAATTTACATAGAGAAAGCAACTAAAAATGAAAACTAAGTTACAGTATGCTTCATAGCTGTTTACAAGGCTGTGAATGAGAGTTTGGGCCAATAAGCGCCTCTCCTTCACCAGGGAGCATCGGAGTCTCAGGAGGGGAGGGTTCTGGGAGGGCGCTGCTTACTTGCAGTTGTCCTTATAGAGCATCTCAGGTATGCTGTCTCGGGTTCTGGTCCGGAGATCTCTCAAACCACTACATCCTGTGAATGTTCACGCTCTCCAAGTATTCAGCCACTAGCCGATCCCTATGGGGACCGACGTTAGCGTCCATAGAAAGGAACTGGGTGCCAACAGTTCCCCTGAAAAACCGTCCATAGGACACTAGAACGGCATCCCTGCATCGTATAGCAGTCAAGGTGTCTCCTGGAAACATCTGCAGCGGAGTGTGTCCATCCAACATAATGCCAATCCAAGCCAGGAATCCTCCACCACCATGGTGGTCAATCTCACTAATGCTGGAGGGAAGATTAGGGTTTCCTGCATTTCTTCAAATGTACACACATCGAGGATCCGTGTTTAGTCGGTACCGCGACTCGTCACTAAAGAAAACACAGCCCACACAACGAGCAACGTCTAACGCGCGTCTATATTACATCCACTTGGTCCAGTAGACGCCATGGATGAAATATAGACATCCAGTGGACGTCTATGTCATACAGATGTCCAGTGGACGTCCTTATAACGACGAATTCTGGAGCTACCACACCTGGGCGTCCATTGGATATCATTCATAGGACGTCTAATGAACGTCCTTTATAGATGAATTGTGTATCTATTCGCGCACGCGCACCTTAAATATCAATAAAGTACGAGACAATTGATCCAAGCCGAACAGAAGTTTGAAGTTAATAATAGTTTGAAGTTGTTCAGTTATTAGCACTAAGTCAGGTGTTATCTTTTTTTGTTTGTTTGTTTGTTGTTTTTCTAAGTGTATTTGTGGTCGTGTTTAAAGTTCGCAAGAAGCTAGTTCTGTACAACCTGCCTAGTGCTCTGATTATAAAATTCTAACGAATTCAAATCTTATAAGAATTTCATACATTATGAAGGTGATGCAATTGGTTGCTGTCTTGGTGTTGTAATCTACACTGAAGGGCAATTGAATTACAGACAGCTGGCGTTATGCAAATGTGGCGCTGTTGGCGGCCCTATAAACGGAAACGACATGACGTATGCAGCGATCCGCCAATAAGGAGTAATGCGACCGGAATCAGTAAGAGTCGGACGCAGTATGGGTAAGACGAAGGATCTAAGCGCATTTGATCGTGGGCCGGGCCCGACGAATGGGTCACTCCATCTCGGAAGTCGTGCAAGCATTGGGATTTTTACGAGCCACTGTGTCACAGGTGCACCGTAAGTACATCGAATCCAGTAAAACCATCCCTACAAGGGCCAATTGCCGTGGACAACAGCGTGTGGATGAGCAGGGTCATCGTCGGCTAGCTCGCATTGTAACAGCGGATAGACGGGCCACAGTGGAAGAAATCACTCTGCAATTTAACGTTGGTGCACAAAAACGTGTAAGCAGCCACACCATCCAGAACCATCTCCTCACTATTGGGTACAGAAGCCATCGTCCGTCGAGGGTGCCGCTGATGACCGCACATCACAGGGTGCAAAGATTAGCACGGGCGCGGGAACATCACCACTGGACCCTAGACATGTGGGAAAATGTTGCCTGGACTGATGAGTCGAGATTCACGTTGGTACATGCGGATGGCAGGACACTAGTACGGCGCAAACCACATGAAGCGATGGATCCTTCTTGCCAGCAGGGTACTCTTCAAGCTGGTGGGGGTGGCATCCTCGTCTGGGGACTGTTTACGTGGATTGAAATGGAACCCCTGGTACGTGTGACATCGTCCCTCACAGGTCAACGTTACCGGGATATCCTGGACGACTATTTGCTCCCGTTTGTGCGTCTTCAAAATCACACTGGGGACCTCATCCTGCAACAAGACAATGCAGCTCCCGAATCGTATCCGAATGATTGGATGAACACTCCACCGACGTGACCTCGCTTCCTTGGACAACTAGGTCACCTGACCTCAATCCCATTGAGCACATCCGGGATGCCATCGAGAGAGATGTTCGAGGCTCTGACCACCCTCCATCAAATCTTCGTGAACTGTGGGAGCTTGTTCAGTGGTCGTGGATCGGTATGGCTTTTCAACGCTTCCGGTGTCTTGTCGAATCCATGCCGAGAGGAATCACCGCCGTCATCAGGGAGAAAGGTGGTGACACGTTACTAGACAGGTATCTGTAATTCAATTGCTCTTCAGTGTATAAATGTCAAGTTTTTTTAATACTCATGTATGCACAGTGTAAAAAAATCTGAAATTTACGAACCATTTTTTGTGATTCCTTTCTTAAATTAACGATGCAACCTTTTTCGTGAAATGAGGGGGGGGGGGGTGATAAAAACCTGAATCTCACGGTTTCTTTGTACGCCAGGAAAATTCTGAATTTTCAGAAAACTTTGTGCAATTCCTTTCTTATAGTTACGGTAAACTGTCGTTTCTAAGAGGTGTTTACGAGCAATTCTGAAATTTCAGAAACATTTCACCAATTCCTTTCGTATATTAACGGAAAATTCTGTTATCACTTTTTCCGTATCCACATGATGTAAAAACTTCCGGTAATATGAACGATTCGCGGGAATACTGGAGGTTTGATTAACTACTAAATTAGTTGCACGATGTTTATGTATCAGTCTGTAGGCTGCTTAAGACTAAAATTATTATAGCTATCAAGAGTACATTTCGTACTTAGGAATTTTGTGAAATACTATAAAGCAGTGCATTTGCCCTTTTCTTAAAGATAATGGAAGTCATTGTCAGTTTAAATCGATCTCGTGTTCCAAAGCATTGTTATTTCAAGAAAAAATCACGATGGGAAAAATACGCAATTTGTAATGAATCCTCCTACAAAAAAAATAAAATTATTACAAACGTATTCAGAAAAATAATAAGGTCCAACAGAAAATAAAATGACTAACTCACCCACATTAATAATAAATAAATAAGCATCATGCAATTAGTGTTGTATACATTGCACGCAAGGGGTGTTGACAGGAATTTGTGGTTCCGTTGTGAGACACCCTCCTCAAGGTCGCAGGTTCAAATCTGGCAGGAAGGAGTGACCATCACATGTCAAGTGTGCTACACCGTAGGGGAAAAAAAAAAAAAAAAAAAAAAATTAGTGGCGTGAATTCACGGGAAATTCGTCTTTCCAGCGTACCAGTCTGACACAACAAAACCTTACACACTCGCTCCTGCGAGATTTGAACCTGCGACCTTGGGGCGGGTGTCTCACCACGGAGCCACAAATTCCTGTCAAAACCCCTTGCGTGCAATGTACAACATTGCTTATTTATTTATTTGTTATTAATGTGGGTGAGTTAGTCATTTCTTTCTGTTGGACCTTATTTTTTTCTGAATACGTTTGTAATAATTTTATTTTTTCTGTAGGAGGATTCATTACAAATTACGTATTTTTTTCATCGTGATTTTTCCTCAAATAAAAAAACTAGCGTCTATGTAGCGTCTGCACGTAACATCTAGCAGACGTAGATGAAACGCAATCGGATAACATAGGACAGCCATTGGATATCCCGATTACGTAGATTAAAGGTAACCTCGAATTCCATGGGTGTCCATTTAATAGGTTGTATACGTAACATGGTGGGCATCAAATGGACGTCTGTTAGATGCGATTGCGTTGTGTGGGAGGGCCATTGATCAGTGGTCCAGGGTTGATGTTTTCGGGCCCAATTCAGACAGACCCTTCCGTGCGATATGGCGAGTAGGATACATACCTTTGGCTATCTTGCATACAGACCTCTCGTGGAAAACCCGTATTTCTACATTCAACAAAACATCCAGAAACAGAAATTGCTACTTACTCCCACTAAAGGCTGAAAAATATATTACTAAAGTTAATAACTTGTGCACAAAAAGTTCTAGAAGGAAGGTATCGGAGACAAAGGGATTTTCAAATCAAACAGTTAGAAGAAGAGATATACCTGAAAACGGTATCCTCTCGTTTCCCCGAATATCGTTTCCCCTAACCAGGTGGTTCGTTGAGGCCCATTCTCCCTATGTATATATATTCCCAGTTCCCCTAATATTGTTACTGCAATTCCCGTTTCCCCTAATATAGTTGGGTCAGAAGTTACGATACCCGTTTCCCCTAATAGTTAGGTCAAAGTTACGATTAATTCCACAGCGTCACGTTCAGTTCTTATTTATATCGGTATTCCTATATAATTAAGAACTGAACATTTTTTTTTTTTTTACTACTAACCAAGAAAACTTAAATTCTAATAAACCAACACTAAAACGCTAACTGCCGTATGAAATCCTTGCCCGGAATGGTTTGTACGGCGTTTCTTGTTTGAAAATGTCCGAAGTTGTAATGCAATGTTGTCTACAAATGACCTTTCTCACCCCACCCTCAAAAAAAAGGATGGTGTCGTGCGCGAAGCGACCGTGTGCCACGCGACCCTCTGGAGATCGTGCGCGAAGCGACCCTGTTATATTTTATCGTGGGCGAAACAACCCTGCTAATAGAATCATTTTACTTATATATTCTGTATATATACAAATCGTAGTGAAATTATTTATATCTAATTAATTAAGTACTTACATCTTCTGAATTTTGTAGCTTTAGTCCAACTTGGTAACATAGTTTAATGCTTTAAGGCATTTTTTAATGTCTTTAGAATTTCCAAATTCGACGTGTGATGCACAAACAACAATTAAAAGAATTAGGAGAACTTGGTCGAAAAAGGAAGAAGATGCTTATACAAGTAGACGAACGCATTCGCAATATCATGGGGGAATTTGGAAATTCTAAAGTTCTTAAAAAATGCCTGAAAGCATTAAGCTGTGTTACCAAGTTGGACTAAGGGCAAAAGCTACAAAATTCAGATGTAGGTAGTTAATTAATGATGTAAATAATTTGACTACGATTTATATATATATATATATATATATATATATATATATGGGATGTAAGGTCAGGTGATGCGTAACATCACAGCCTCTCCTTGACAAATGTCAACCCCACCTTCTCGTGGTGCATCCTGTTCCCACTAAAGGGGCTCTGACGACCGCCCATAGCGGTATAACTATACCATCGGGATTAGAGGAAATTCTATCCCACACTCACCAACCCGCTTGGCCAGCGTGGTGAGTTATGGCCAAACCCCTCCAAAATGATTCCACAACTTAAATCTTGGCCCTCAGTCTCCGGCAGCTGGAATGTACCTGGCCAAGGCAGCGGCCAGTGCGACATGAAGGCAGAGGGTGCTAAGAATCCCCGGAGGACCGGACTAGGCTGCCATCTGATGCTGACCTTGGCTACTTACAATGGACGCTCCCTATCTTCTGATTCAAGGCTTCTTGAATTGGAAGAGGAACTACAAAGGATCAAGTGGGACATCGTGGGGCTAAGTGAGGTAAGGAGAAAAGGAGAAGATCTCATCGAACTGAAAAGTGGACATCTCTTCTACTATCGTGGGACAGATACTGGCAGAACTAGTGGTGTTGGATTTATAATAAAAGAAACTAAAGATAAAGTTGTAGAAGTTGAAAGTTCCTCTGACAGAGCTGCACGACTTGTTATCCAACTCTCGAAAAGATACCAGGCTCAGATTATTCAAACTTATGCACCCACCACAAGTCATCCTGAAGAAGAAATTGAAGAATTTTATGAGGAAATTTGTCATCTAAATAATAAAGGTAAGCAGCACTTGAAAATAATTATGGGAGATTTCAATGCAAAAATAGGGCAACGGCAACAGAATGAAACTTCAGTAGGTAAATTCGGTCATGGCAACAGAAACCAGCGTGGAAATACTCTCGTTGAGTTTGCAGAGGCAGAAAGGTTTTTCATCTTGAACTCCTTCTTCAAGAAAAAGCGACACAGGAAATGGACATGGAGACATCCAAATGGGACGACAAGTGAAATTGATTTTATTATGTGTAACAAAAAATTCGTCATAGAAGACTGCAGTGTGTTAAACAAGTTCAACACAGGTAGGGACCATAGATTGGTGAGATGTAAGATGCACCTCAACACTAAACTTGAACGTGGCAAGCTCATAAGACAAACAAAATCTATTGACATAACCAACCTTAAAAAACACCATAATACCTTCAAGTTAGAACTGAAGAACAGGTTCTCTGCTTTAGAAGGCCTAACATCGGAAGAAGTGGACATCTCTGAAGTTAACAGAAAAGTAACTAAAGCTCTTATGGAAACAGCAACAAAATTAGCTGGGTCTAAGAACAAGTTGCATGTGAACAAATTATCAGGAAAAACCAAAATGTTGATGCAAAAAAGAAGACAGATGAGGACAACTAAAGAAGATGTGACTTCCAAAGTGGAATATATAGAGCTATGCAAGACAGTAAGAAAAAGTATCACTGAAGACGTAAGGAAATTCAACTGTGAACTAGTGAGGAAAGCAATTGAAAACAACCAAAGCCTAAAGATAGCAAAGGGACATCTTAGTAAGGGAAGAAAACAGATTATGGCACTGAGAAAAGAAGATGGTTCTGTAACAAGAAATAGAAGCGAAATTTTGACAAGAGTGAAAGATTTCTACTCCAAATTATATGAAAGGGATGATATATGCACTCCAGACATCATGAAAGATACCAGTACCAGAGTTCCTCCAGTCCTTCCAGCAGAAGTTGCACGTGCAATCAAGAACATGAAGCGGGGAAAAGCTCCAGGAGAAGATGGAATTACTGTAGACATCATACAAGAAGCAAGTGGAGAAATCGAAACAGTACTCGCCCAAATTTTCACTCGATGCCTTAATGAAGGAAAGATTCCTGAGGATTGGAACACCGCTACAATGATCCTGCTACATAAGAAAGGTGACATTGAGGATCTCGGAAACTACAGACCTATCAGCCTCCTATCAGTAGTTTATAAAATCTTCACTAAAGTTCTTTCACACCGCTTGAAGGTAACACTGGACATGGCTCAACCGAGAGAACAAACTGGATTCAGGAGTGGCTACAGCACAATAGATCATATCCACGTGCTGAGAGAACTAATTGAAAGAGCGAGGGAATATGAACTTCCATTGTGCATGGCTTTTATCGATTATGAAAAAGCCTTTGATTCGGTGAAACCATCAGCAGTTACAATGGCTCTGAAAACCTGCGGTATTGAAGATGCATACATTAATATTATTAATAACATCTATGAAAATGCAAGTGCAAAGATTAGGCTGTTTGAAAATACAACACGCATAAAAATTGGAAAGGGAGTGAGACAAGGTGACACCATATCTCCGAAGCTCTTTAATGCCACATTGGAGGGTGTTTTTCAGTCACTGAGCTGGGAAAACAAGGGGATAAAGATTAATGGAGATTATCTAACCCACCTTCGTTTTGCTGATGACGTAGTTATTTTTGCAACTACCCCATCAGAGCTGCAGAGTATGATCCAGGAACTTGCTGACAAGAGTAAAGAAGTGGGATTAAAAATGAACTTTCAGAAGACAAAAGTGATGTTCAATGCTTTTACAAGAAATGAAGATTTATCGATTGATGGAGAAAAGCTGGAGATAACAGACACGTACGTTTATCTTGGACAGCAGATATCAAGTGAGGGTCACATTGATGAAGAAATTAATCGGCGTACAAAACTTGCCTGGAGAGCTTTTGGAAGAAACAGCATAATTTTCAAGAGCAATATGCCATTATGTCTTAAAAGAAAAGTGTTTGATCAATGCATCCTTCCAGTGCTTACGTATGGTGCAGAGACGTGGACCTTAACTAAAAGAGACATACAAAGGCTGCAGACAACTCAAAAAAAAATGGAGAGGTGCATGCTTGGTGTAACCAGCAGAGATAAGAAGAGGAACTCGTGGATCCGAAAAATGACAAGAGTGGAAGACATCATGATCAGAGTTAAATCCCTGAAATGGCAATGGGCTGGACATACTGCCAGAAGGACAGATCATCGATGGACAGCCGAAATTTTAGATTGGATTCCAAGGGACAGGAAAAGACCCAGAAGAAGACCACATGGAAGATGGGTGGATGAAATTCGAAAGTATGCAGGGGCGACATGGAGGAGACTGGCACAAGACAGACCGTTGTGGAGGAAACTTGGGGAGACCTTCGTCCAGCAGTGGATTGATAATGGTTGACAATGATGATGATGATATATATATACCATCATCATCATCATATATATATATCATCATCATCATCATCAATATATCATCATGATATATATATATATATCATCATCATCAACCATTATCAATCCACTGCTGGACGAAGGTTTCCCCAAGTTTCCTCCACAACGGTCTGTCTTGTGCCAGTCTCCTCCATGTCACTCCCGCATACTTTCGAATTTCATCCACCCATCTCCCATGTGGTCTTCTTCTGAGTCTTTTCCTGTCCCTTGGAATCCAATCTAAAATTTTGGCTGTCCATCAATGGTCTGTCCTTCTGGCAGTATGTCCAGCCCATTGCCATTTCAGGGATTTAACTCTGATCATGATGTCTTCCACTCTTGTCATTTTTCGGATATACGAGCTCCTCTTCTTATCTCTCCTGGTTACACCAAGCATGCACCTCTCCATGGTACTTTGAGTTGTCTCCAGCCTTTGTATGCACCTCTCCACCTCTCCATGGTACTTTGAGTTGTCTGCAGCCTCTTTTAGTTAAGGTCCACGTCTCTGCACCATACGTAAGCACTGGAATGATGCATTGATCAAACACTTTTCTTCTAAGACATAATGGCATATTGCTCTTGAAAATTATGCTGTTTCTTCCAAAAGCTCTCCAGGCAAGTTTTGTATGCCGATTAATTTCTTCATCAATGTGACCCTCACTTGATATCTGCTGTCCAAGATAAACGTACGTGTCTGTTATCTCCAGCTTTTCTCCATCAATCAATAAATCTTCATTTCTTGTAAAAGCATTGAACATCACTTTTGTCTTCTGAAAGTTCATTTTTAATCCCACTTCTTTACTCTTGTCAGCAAGTTCCTGGATCATACTCTGCAGCTCTGATGGGGTAGTTGCAAAAATGACTATGTCATCAGCAAAACGAAGGTGGGTTAGATAATCTCCATTAATCTTTATCCCTTTGTTTTCCCAGTTCAGTGATTGAAACACATTTTCCAATGTGGCATTAAAGAGCTTCGGAGATATGGTGTCACCTTGTCTCACTCTCTTTCCAATTTTTATGTAAGTAAAATGATTTAATTAGCAGGGTCGCTTCGTTCACGAACGAATATAACAGGGTCGTTTCGCGCACGATTTTTCACAGGGTCGCTTGACGCACGGTCGCTTCCCGCACGTAATCGAAAGGATTAACGGAAAACGAGTAAGCCGGCAGAGGGAAGGCAAAAGAACCTTATGCATTAGGGGAAACTATATTCGGGGAAACGGAGGGGAACCAATCAGGTTAGCTTTGCTCCGAGTATAGGAGGCGTGAAGTTGTCTTATGTTTTCAGGGTTGAAAACATAAGACAACTTCATGCCTCCTATACTCGGAGCAAAGCTAACCTGATTATACTGTTAATGCTGTGAAACCCACTACCGACAAGATCACGTCCATATAGTTGAATTAACAAAATATAGCCAACAAAATAATTTTGTTTTGCCAACAAAACAATTCCGATGGAGTTTTGCTAAAGCAACAAAATAAATCGACAAAACAGCGCAACAAAATTATTTTGTTGTTTCAAACAAACCTTTTTTCTCAATGTATCTCTTGTGCATCAGTATTTCTCCGCGCACTGATGGGGTGCCATGTGGCGGCGACCCTTCTCCCTAAGGGTAATTTAAGGCAAGACAAAAGGAAATCCCGCGTTCTGTCACGATATTACCCCTCAATTCCCAAACCTTTTCAAATTTGCTGACCACCAGACAAACGATTTCTGAATGAAACAATGAGTATTTTAAAACAGTAACCAGGAAGAAAAGAGCATGCGCAATCCCCAAACCATTATATCCCAACTTACCCTCAGGCTAACACAATTCCCCCTTCCATTCGTAGTAAATATCCTCCGTTTATACTATATAGCCTCTCGGAATCAAAACAGAAGTGACAATGACGTCATCAAAATGCGAATATTTGTATTTTTAAGAAACGCGACCGAAACTGGGATCTTTATTTTTATAAAGTAGGTACGTACAACATTTAGAACATCTATATATCCGTTTTAGTTTTAAGTTCAAACTCGAAAATGGGCTTTTCAACTGGAACTATATCATGCAGTGGAAGTACACATTCCGTAACTTTAACTCCATACTCAAGTTAGCCTTACCCCGAGTATAGCAAAGAAGTTTTGTGTTACTTAAAGAACGAAGTGGGTGCAAAATACTGTTCATAATGAAGAGCATCCTACCGCAAAAGGATTTTCAGAATACAAATAACACTTTTACAAATAGAAATATACGCTAACGCCTCCTGACGGAAGAATTTTGAATAACAGAAAAGTAGAAAATTCACAAAAGGTATTTCATCATAGCAAAATCTATGCTAAGGAAAAGAAGTTTTTCAAACACGTCTCCTACAAGCAGAGATAAGGAGAAAAAGGTTTTGGCATTCATGCCCTCTAGAGAGAAAACTAGGTATTATTTGAAAAGAATATAATGTTCCCCGCTTTTCTGTTGCGAATACAGCGTCAAAAAACAAAAGGAAATTTTTTAACAGCATTTTAAGAGGCGCAGATACCTTTGCATACATAAATACACACTAACACACTCTAGCGCCGGATAAAAAAAAAAAAAACCCAGGAGTACATGAAAATTGTTACACAAAGTGAATGGTATCCGGAGTTAAAAGATTTTTTAAATTGGATATATAGACGCAGAGATATAGCGAAAAACAGAAAGAATATTTGCGCTCCCTTCAGAGGAAACTGTGAGAGATGGAATCACAGCAGCGATCTCAAGAGAAGAGGTGAAGTGGTATGTAAAGCTGCAAAATCTATTTAGCAGTTGATGGCATAACTGCTGAGATGTAGAAATATGGTGGTCACTCTGTAATTGATTGGTTAACTGAAATTTGCCAGTTGTGTTGGGAGTTAGGAATGGTCCCTCGGGATTGGAAGGGGTTCACTGTAAACCGCCACACAGGAAAACTGCCACACAAGAAAACTGTCACACCGGAAGATTGCCACACAAGAAAACTGCCACACGCTTTTTGTTAAGGGGCCGGGCACAAATTGCTATTCCTTCGAGGAACGCTTTGAATGTGTGGCAGTTTTCTGGTGTGGCAGTTTTCCAAGTTTCCAAATTATGTGTGGCAGTTTCCCAAGGTGCCTAACGATGGGAAGGAGCTCTTTTGTTTGTCAGAATTTTCATGTCGGTTCATACTTAGGGCAACTGTACACAGAAGTTCGAGGGGGGGGGTATAAAGATTGCCGTTTCTTGGCCTATATTGAGAATTGAATTGGGAACTCCAAACAAATTTCGAGAAAACTTTCTATTTAAGCGCCAAGCGTTCAGGAAAGAACAATAAGGTAGGTGGGATTTTTTGAATAACGCTGCACTTTTACTTAGGCACTAAATATTTACATAACATGTCAAATTTGTAATATTTTTCTTTTACTTAATTAATTCATAGGCCCTACACCTCGGCCTTTTTACAGCTTTTAATTCGCCGACTTTATATTCATAACGTTTACGTATCAAATCAAGTCAATAGCATTGCTCTTTTACTTAGGCACTAAATAGTCATAGGCTACAGGCATAGGCTTTTTTAACAGGTTTTATTCCACCAGTGTCATATTCACAACGTTTACACATCAAATCATGTTAATATTATTGGGCGTTTTCTTAGGCACGAAATAATAATTCATATGCCCTAGGCCTAGGCCTTTTCAATAGTTTTTACTTTATCGATGCCGTAATAGTATTGCGCTTTTACTTAGGCACGAAATATTAATTCACTGGCCCTAGGCTTAGGCTTGTTAATAGTTTTTACTCTATCAATGACATATTCACACCGTTTACACACACACACACACACACAAAATGTAATAATATTGCTCGTTTACTTAGGAACGAAATATTCGTTCATAGGCCCTAGGTCTGGGCCTATGAATTAATTTTTCGTGCCCAAGTAAAAGCGTAATATTATTAAATTGATCTGTTGTGTAAACGTAGTGAATATGGTATTGATAGAGTCAAAACTATTAAAAAGGCCTACGGCCTATGAATTAATATTTCGTGCCTCAGTAAACGCCCAATATTATTAACATGATTCGCTGTGTAAACGTTGTGAATATGACATTGGTAAAATAAAAACTGGTTAAAGGGCCTAGGCCTAGGGCCTGTGAATAAATATTTCGTGCCTAAATAAAAGCGCAATATTATTAACTTAATTTGATGTGTAAACGTTGTAAATATGGCATTGGTAGAATAAAAACTGTCAAAAAGGCCTAGGCCTAGGGCCTATGAATTAATATTCCCTGCCTAAGTAGAAGCGCAATATTATTACATTTATTTGTTGTGTAAGTGTTGTGAATATGGCAGTGATAAAGTAAAAACTATTAAAAAGGACGAGGCCTAGGGCCTATGAATTAATATTTCGTGCCTTAGTAAATGCCCAATATTATTAATTTGATTTTCTGTTAAACGTTGTGAATATGGCATTGGTAGAATAAAAACTGGTAAAAGGGCCTAAAACTAGGCCTGGGGCCTGTGAATAAATATATCGTGCCTAAATAAAAGCGCAATATTATTAACTTGATTTGATGTGTAAACGTTGTGAATATGACACTGGTAGAATAAAACCTGTTAAAAAGGCCCTATGCCTGTGGCCTATTATGACTATTTAGTGCCTAAGTAAAAGAGCAATGCTATTGACTTGATTTGATACGTAAGCGTTATGAATATAAAGTCGGCGAATTAAAAGCTGTTAAAAAGGCCGAGGTGTAGGGCCTATGAATTAATTCGGTAAAAGAAAAATATTACAAATTTGACATCTTATGTAAATATTTAGTGCCTAAGTAAAAGTGCAGCGTTATTAAAAAATTCCCACGTCATTGGTCTTTCCTGAACAAAACAATTTTTGCATAGGCCAAGAAACGGCAATCTTTATACCCCCCCCCCTCTCCTCGAACTTCTGTGGCCGATTGCCCTAAGTATGAACCGACATGAAAATTCAGACAAACAAAAGAGCTCCTTCCCATCGTTAGGCGCCTTGGGAAACTGCCACACATATTTCGGAAACTTGGAAAACTGCCACACATATTTCGGGAACTTGGAAAACTGCCACACATTCAAAGTGTTCCTCGGAGGAATAGCAATTTGTGCACGGCCCCTTAATGAAAATCGTGCGGCAGTTTTCCTGTGTGGCGGTTTTCCGATGTGTGGCAGTTTTCCGATGTGTGGCAGTTTTTAAGTTGCTGAAAAATGTGTGGCAGTTTTCCTGTGTGGCGGTCTTCCTCCAACCTTGGAAGGATGCTATCATTGTTCCCTTGTATTGGGTCGCTTCATAATTATTGGCCGATTCGGACACAAAGAAACAAACAGCAGTAACAAACGACGAAATGCATTTTATTCCGAAATTTTTCTGCCCTCTTCAGCAATCCACTGTGCCCAACGCGTTTTCAGTGAAAAAATGTCACGGTGACAGAAACTGGCATCACAGTGGTCCGAATAATTTCTAACGGCGGAAATCACAGCATCCTTGTTAACGAACCGTTTGCCCCTCAAGAAGTGGTCCAAATAGCAAAACATGTGAAAGTCTGAGGGGCCAAGTCAGGTGAATAAACAGGGTGATATATAGAGAACCTCGTACCCCAAGGCGTTGATGTTTTGCATGCTTCCAACAGACACATGCGTTCGTGCGCCATCCCGAAGCAGTATGGGACCCAAAGGATTGGCGAGCGACGGTTGTTTGCTGAATAATTTCTGGTGATATTCGTTCGGCTGACGGCAGCACACTTCCGTTGTGATTGTTTGACCTCGCGGTAAAAACTCGTAATGTACCACAGTCTTGGCAGTCCACCACACAGAGATCAGAACCTTCTGTGGGTGCAACTAGGGTTTGGGTGGTTCCCCTTTATCGAGCCACGACGCTGTTCGCTTCCTTTTGTCATAAAGCACCCATTTTTCATCAACCGTAAGGATCCGATGCAGAAAGGCTCACGTTTTTGGAGGGCAATGCATGTTTCTAGACGCCGTATCTGCTGCTGTCTTGTGAGGTTGTGTGGAACCCAGGTATCCAGTTTTTAGCCTTGCCCATAGCTGCCAGGTGTCTGGAATCTGTCGCTGATGATACGACAAGTTCGGCACTGAGCTCATGTACTGTGGACGTTGGTTTCTCTTTCACTTTCCGCCTTAAATGTGCAGTGTCACACAGAACCGGACGACCGGCTGCTGGCTTATGGTCGATGGCATGGAACTTGGAAAACAGTTTACGGACAGTTCTGTCACTCGTCCTTCCGACAACCCCCGCTCTATTGACATTTGCGACCGTTTCGGACACATTCCGGCCAAGTTTGAATTCGTGTAAAATCACTGATCTCGCGTCGGGTTGCTCCATCACGTCTACAACTGCTGAGATTTGTCTGAAATAACGTTTTAAACACGTGGACTGTACCAATTAAATTTGCATGGGCGTTTGGTAGTTCATCCTACAAGGCGTCCCTTGTAACCGGCTATACAAATTCACCTTGTCGGCATCGGCCAATAATTATGAAACGACCCAATATAAGGGAAAAAGCGAACAGACTGACTGCAAGAACTTTCGTGGTATTAGTCTACTGAGTGCGCCAGGGGAAGTGTTTGGTAAAGTCATTATTGAACAACAAAAATGACACCGAATTTTCGGGTCTAATAAGCACGTCTTTTGAATCCGTTCTGATGCAAATTAAATTTATCAAAGCTATTTAAAGTCAATCGAACCGGTATGGAAAGCAATAGTATCTGATGGAATAAAGACGTTTTTCAATCGGGATTTTAATCCCCAGATATTGCTGTAAACGGAATCGACAGTTACGCCCTCTGGTTGCAGACTTGTGCGTTAAGAAAAACATGAATTTATATGAGAAACATTTGGCACCGGAAACGCTCCCCAACACAGAAATCATTTTTTAAATCGGACTCTTAGAAACAGCGATATCGACAAAAATAAGATGTGACTTTACGTTCCCAGGTGGGAAAACCATGCATTAATTTAGGAAGAAAGTATTCTCAAAAGGTTTTTCCATATGAGCGGAATCGGTCCAAGAAAAAAAAATTTTTTAGTCGAGTTTCCAGGAGTCCAGATTTTGCTACAAATACATCAGAAGCAGAAATTAACACTTATGCCCCCTGGTGGCCAAACCAATATTTACCAAACATTAGAAATTATGTTAAAAATATTTTCCATCAGGTCTTGTATGCGATACAGGAAGAATTTTTCAAATCGTAGTTTTAGGAGCAGAAATAACGCAGAAAGCGCCTATTACCTTTGTGCTCTCTAGCGGAAAGTCTATGATTTACTTGAAATTTTTGAATTTATAGGAAAAACATTTCACATCGGGCACACTATCCAACAAAGAAGGCATTTTTCAAATCGGACTCCTAGAAGTAGAGATATTGACAAAAATAAGATATACATCTACGCCCCCTGGCGTAGAAACCATGCATTATTTCAAGAAGAAAAGTTTCCTAAAAGGTTTGAAGACATGAGAAGTATCGGTCAACAAACGACTTTTTTTCCAGTGGAGATTTTAGAAGCTCATATTTTGCCGCAAATACATCAGAAACGGAAATTAAGACTTTCGCCACCTGGTGGCCAAACCATATTTTTACAAAAATTAGAAATTATGTGCAAAGGATTTCCCATCAGGAGCTGTATCCGGTGCAGAAAGAATTTTTCAAATCGGAGATTTAGGAGCAGAGATATAGGGGAAAAGCAATTTACCTTTACGCCCCCTAGCGGAAAGTCTATGAATTACTTGAAAATTTTGAAATTATATGAAAAACATGTCACACTGAAAACACTATCCAACAAAGAAGGAATTTCAAATCGGACTCCTAGAAGCAGAGATATTGATAAAAACAAGATATACATCTACGCACCCTGGCGGAGAAACTGTGGAATATTTTAAGAAGAAAATATTCCGAAAAGGTTTATCGATGTGAGTGACATCAGTTCACGAAAGAATTTTTTCAATCGATATTTTAGAAGCTCAGATTTTATGGCAAATACATCAGAAGCATAAAATTAAGACTAACGCCACCTGGTGGCCAAAGTATTCTTTACCAAAAATTTGAAATTATATGTAAAAGATTTTCCATCAGGAGGTGTATCAGCTGAAGAAAAAAATGTTCAAATCGGAGTTTTAGAAGAAGAGTTATCGGGGAAAATGTAATTTTCTTTTACGCTCCCTAGCGGAAAATATATGCGTAATTTGAAAAAGTAACTATACCTAAAATACTTTTTGACATAAATGGAATCGAAAGATAAAATAATTTTTTCAATCGGATGTGTAGAAACAAATATGAGGAATAAAACGTATTTTTGAATTCGACATCATCTGCATTTAATTGTACATTGTAAAAAAAAAAAAAAAAACGAAATGGAGGATCATCATTCGCATGTTTCAAGCTTCCCAGTGCAAAAAGAATTTTTCAAATCGGACTAATAGTTGCAGAGATATCGTGGGTACAGACGGACGGACAAACCGGTAACATAAGCACGATCTTTTTTTACAAAAGACGTGCTAAAAATTACGAGATCTTTCATCAGAGAAAGTGTGGGATGTTCAAGGTGGTTTTATGCCTGGTAAAGGCTGCACTAACCAAATGTGCATTACGCGTGATAATTGAAAAGTATCTGGTTGTTGGTAAGAAAGTTTTTACTGCCTTCATAGATTTAGAGAAAGTTTACGACTGAGTAAATAGGACACTTTTGTGAACGGTAAGGAATGAATATGGTGTTACTGGGAATCTACTTAATAATGTAAAAGCCACGTATGCTGGCAGTTGAGCTTGTGTACGAATGAATGGTGTTTTATCAAAATGGTTTTCTATTGGTGCAGGAGTCAGACAAGGTTGTGTAATGCCACCATGGCTGTTTAATATATTTATGGATGCATGCATGCGTGATGCTAAGACAGATAATACTGGTTTATGTCTTGGTGATATCTGTGTGTGCAGATTGCTGTATGCTGATGACACTGTCTTGTTGGCAGAGAGTAAAAGTGAGTTGCAGAGTATGTTGTCCGGGAGGTACGAAGTTTGCATGAAATTCAAACTGAATATAAATAAAGGAAAACCAAGGTTGTAGTTTTTGAGCGAGGAACTGTTAGTACTGAATGTAATTATAAATGGCACAGTGATTGACCAGGTGAATGAGTTTGTGCATTTGGGAAGCATGTTTGACAGAGAGAACAAATTGGATGGTGAAATTAGTAGGCGAGTGAATTCTTCATTGAAAATCATGGCTGGTTTAGGAGGTTTTCACAGGAAGGATGGGTTCTCGAGAAAGTCCCGCATGGCTGTGTATGAAAATGTAACTGTTCCTTCTCTGATGTATGGCAGTAAAACCTGGGTACTACAGAAGAGACATAATAGTTTGTGTGCTGGAGAAATGCGTTATTTCCGTGAGGTTTGTGGCAAGACCCGTTCTGATCGTGTAAGGAATGAAGACGTGTTGCAGTTGTGTGATGCGAAGCAAAATGTTGTTAGCAAGGTGGAGACTAATATGCTTCGGTGGTTTGGCGATGTTGAAAGAATGAGTGATGAGATGCTTACTAAGAATTTTTTTTTTAAGCCCAAGTGGCAGGGGGAAGGCCAAGGAAGTCATGGGAAGATCAGATTCAGGAGTGTCTGCATGAGAAAAAAGATTGAGTATGAAGTATAGAAGGTCTTGTGTACGTCGTATGATGGATGTCGGTGAAGCCCGAGTAGTTGTGTGTCAAGATCGCTGAAAAAGGTGAAGTTTGATACGGCAACAGTAAGTAAATAAACAGTTAAAAATTTGTCTGGTAGTTTGTATTTCTTTGTGGAGCTAACCTCTGAATCTCAGAGAACAGCTTAGTGATATCCGATATGTATGTATGTATGTATTTGTTGACTGATTCGTGAAAAGCAATAGAAGATTTCAATTTTTATTCTCTTTCAAACAGGAATGACACATTCATAATCCATTTGAATTATTATAAGAAGCTGTTCTTTGATAGCTAAATAAGTTTCCCAACATGTATTCAATTATTTTGTTGCTTAAATTGTCATTAAATACTCTAAGATTTTTTTCTCTTTGTTTTAAAAAATAAAGATATTTCCTTTCACGCAGCTTGATTGAGACTGTATTTTTGTCATTTATCTTACATGACTTGGCAAATAGAGTGGTATAACTTTGCTTTGATTCCCTTCCCCTCCAGAAAAAATTCTGTGGGCACCCACTGTGGATTTTGCTTTTATAATCAGTTCTTCAGCCATAAAATAAATCAGCATGTGTTGACACTGAGAGGTAATGAGGCTTGTTCACGCGAAATCAAACGCATCTAAGTCGATCCTGAGAAACCAACTGACGGCTATGAATTCTTAGACAGAAAACATTGAGAAACGGAGCCAATTGTTGTGTTGTCAACTGTACAGAGTAGTTCTAATGCGATTTCGTAGGCGAGGATCATGATTTCGTATCTGTCAGCGCAATCACTAAAACAAACAAGCGCTTTTCATGCATCAAAATCATCCCCATTGTGTAGCTTAGCTGTTTAAACAAAGCTATTATGCACAAATTGTCTTCAGTTGGGAAATCGTTTCCGAGTACGTGAGATTTTCTAGGGGTTAAAGGTCTGTGCTTGCCGGGACTTTGGAAAAGACAAAGCGAGGAGCTCGTTATCTTGGCAAGAGGTCGATATCTTTCTTTCCCGGGGATCTAACGCCACTTTTTTCTTCCCGTCAACCCCCCCCCCCCCTCCTCCCCCCACACTCTTCTTTAAATCCCTCGCGGGAATTTTCCTTCATTATTTTCTTGGCAAACTGGCTTAAGGACTCAAATTCTCTGACTTGGACATGTGACCTCAATGACAGAAATTAATTGCTAATTTGAACTCTGAACCAGCTTTGCGGGGGTGCTTTGGGAAGAATGATTTTGGTCAAAAGGACGTGTTCTTTGTTTCCTGTATCGGTTCAGGCCTCAGGCTGAATGCCGACCGCGAGATATTGTCTGCTGACGGATTTTGTGCTGGCCTCAGTTCAACTGAAATCTGACGGCTTGACTTTCTTTCTTCCATCTTTTTTTTTTTTTTTTTTTTTTTTCTTTTCGTTGAAAGCACCTTAATAATTTTTGCCATTACTTACTGAATGCTACCTGAAATGCTTTTAAAAAATGGGAATTGTTCCAGGAGAGACGAGGATGCCACTTTAACTGATTTTTTGCAACTTCGCTCGGTCCATAAAAACGGATTATATAGGCGCCATGACAGTTGACCGCAAAAGGAAGATAAGAAAAAGACTTGCCGTCACCAGTCAAAGAGAATGCGATCTTATCTCTTGAAGATAATTATTTCGCGTTATAACATAACTTTGGACTTTGCCGGCAAAACTCTCCGGATTCAGAATTTAATAATTCTATACGTGGAACAAATATATAAAGGAATGAGGCATAGATTAGGTTTACGGCTGGGTAACCACTAAGCACAGCTCAAATGAGTTACACAGGGCAATTTTATTACGACTTTGAAAGAATGGGGGAAGAACCCCCCCCCCCCCCGAAAAGTTTAAATATTTTACGGATAGTCTTTTTGCAGTAGCACAATTATTACTCTTGAATAATCACAAAACCAATGCATTTAAATGTTAAGTTGATTGGTTCCACTTAACGTCGTAAGTAGCGATCAAATGCTACGTTGTTAATAATAAACAGTACATTTAAGCAACAAGAGTAAAAAAATGGGAAATTAAAAATGAACTTTCAGAAGACAAAACTGATGTACAATGCTTTTTCAAGAAATGAAGATTTATCAATTGATGGGGGAAAGCTGAAGATAACCGACACCTGCATTTACCTTGGGCAGCAGATATCAAGTGAGGGTCACATTGATGAAGAAATTAATCGGCGTATAAAACTTGGTTGGAGAGCTTTTGGAAGAAACAGTAACATTTTTAAGAGTTACATACCCTTATGTCTTAAAATAAAAGTATTTAACGGCTGGGTAACCATTACGCACAGCTCAAATGAGTTACACAGGGCAATTTTATTACGACTTTGAAAGAATGGGGGAAGAACCCCCCCCCCGAAAAGTTTAAATATTTTACGGATAGTCTTTTTGCAGTAGCACAAATATTACACTTGAATAATCACAAAACCAATGCATTTAAATGTTAAGTTGATTCGTTCCACTTAACGTCGTAAGTAGCGATCAAATGCTACGTTGTTAATAATAAACAGTACATTTAAGCAACAAGAGTAAAAAAGTGGGAAATTAAAAATGAACTTTCAGAAGACAAAACTGATGTACAATGCTTTTTCAAGAAATTAAGATTTATCAACTGATGGGGGAAAGCTAAAGATAACCGACACCTGCATTTACCTTGGGCAGCAGATATCAAGTGAGGGTCACATTGATGAAGAAATTAATCGGCGTATAAAACTTGTGTAACGTACCAGGAGATGTGACGTACCTGCCAGCAGGACGCACACGACATAAAGGCAGATAGGAATCAGAACAAATGTCCGCGTAGCTTAATTGGTAGAGCAACTTATTCCGGAATGAGTGGACCCGGGTTCGAACCCCGGCGCGCATAAAAATGACGGAGAAATTCACTTCGTTATAATGGCGCCCGAACTATCCGGATGACCCGACCGTTCAAAATCTCGCATTGGTGTGATGTTATTTCCACACCGCGAGATAGGAAAAATATGAGCAGCACTTCGAAAGAAAAGAAAAATAAGGGGGAGATGATGTAACGTACCAGGAGATGTGACGTACCTGCCAGCAGGACGCACACGACATAAAGGCAGATAGGAATCAGAACAAATGTCCGCGTAGCTTAATTGGTAGAGCAACTTATTCCGGAATGAGTGGACCCGGGTTCGAACCCCGGCGCGCATAAAAATGACGGAGAAATTCACTTCGTTATACTTGGTTGGAGAGCTTTTGGAAGAAACAGTAAAATTTTTAAGAGTTACATACCCTTATGTCTTAAAATAAAAGTATTTAATCAATGCATTCTTCCAGTGCTTACGTATGGAGCAGAGAGATAGACCCTAACCAAAAAAGACATACAAAGACTTAAGACAACTGAAAGCAACATGGAGAGATACATGCTTGGTGTAACCAGGACAGATAAGAAGAAGTACTCATGGATAAGGAAAAATGACAAGAGTGAAAGACATCATGATCATGGCAATGGGCTAGACATCTTTCAAGGAGAACAGACCACCGATGAACAATTGAAATTTTAGACTGGGTTCCAAGGGACAGGAAAAGACCCAAAAGAAGACCACATGGGAGGTGGCTGGATGGAATTAAAAAGCATGCGGTAGTGACATGGAGAAGACTGCCTCAAGACAGACCGTTGTGGGAGAAACTTAGGGAGACCTTCATCCAGCAGTGGGCTGATTGTGGTTGGCAATGATGATGATGATGACATTAAGTGTTCACGAAATGGTTTTAATCTTTCAGAAAAAAACAATTTATTCTTCTCATTTATTCGAGGAATTAAATCTCATTCATAACATTTGTTTTGCCTCGTGTTCCTTTTTCTTTATCTTTGGGTCGGGGAAAGTCTTATTCATTTCCCATAGACAGGAAGTAACGGATTTCAGACGGTGCCCTCCAGTCACATTTTTGGATTCCTCTCCAAAGATATCCCAATGGAGAAAGCCATTTGTAGACGTCGCTTTGTGCATTGCAGCTTCACCTTGGGTTGGTCAAGTGCAATTAGCACCTTTCGCTGTCTCTGATCAAGAGTTTCCAAAAGGGACGTGGGAAGCGATTAAAATCATCGTTGAGTTTTTGAATATTATGCCGCCTTTAATCCGTCGGAAATGCCGCTGTGTGTGTTGGAGCAAGCGCGATCACTTCCTGGGGAGAAAAGAAGAACAAGAGTCAGTCTGTGCGAGGAGATAGAGGGAAAAGTTCGCGAACACAGGCTTCTCCTTACTCGGATTGTTCTGAACAAAGCATTTCTCGTTCACATGATATCTGTTTCGATGACTTTCTACTATTTTCTTTCCCGTGATCGGGAAAATCTATCCTCTGGGCAGCCTAAACGCAACCCCAAAAAGAATTCACTCCTCGGTCCTCTTCGCGACCTTTCCTCTCCATCTCCTCGCGCTGACTGACCTTTGTTCCTCTTTTCTCCCCAGGAAGACCCTTGTTCCTCTTTTCTCACCAGGAAGACCCTTGCTCCTCTTTTCTCACCAGGAAGACCCTTGCTCCTCTTTTCTCACCAGGAAGACCCTTGCTCCTCTTTTCTCACCAGGAAGACCCTTGTTCCTCTTTTCTCACCAGGAAGACCCTTGTTCCTCTTTTCTCACCAGGAAGACCCTTGCTCCTCTTTTCTCCCCAGGAAGACCCTTGTTCTCCTTTTCTCCCCTGACTGACCCTTATTACTCTTTTCTCCCCTGACTGACCCTTGTTCCTCTTTTCTTCCCAGGAAGACCCTTGTTCCTCTTTTCTCCCCTGACTGACCCTTGTTCCTCTTTTCTCCCCTGACTGACCCTTGTTCCTCTTTTCTCCCCTGACTGACCCTTGTTCCTCTTTTCTCCCCAGGAAGTGATCTCGCTTGCTCCAACACACACAGCGGCATCTCCGACGGATTAAAAGTGGCATAATATTCAAAAACCCCAAGCTGATTTTAATCGCCTCCCACGTCCTTTTCGGAAACTCCTGATCAGAGACAGCGTAAGGTGCTAATTGCACTTG
The DNA here is from genome assembly GCA_039090855.1 of Macrothele yani. Classification (NCBI taxonomy): domain Eukaryota; kingdom Metazoa; phylum Arthropoda; class Arachnida; order Araneae; family Macrothelidae; genus Macrothele; species Macrothele yani. The sequence continues at coordinate 10,542,742 of CM077011.1, read as the reverse complement.
ACCAACCCAAAGTGAAGCTACGATGCACAAAGCGATGTCTAGAAATGCCTCTCCCATTGCGACATCTTTCAAGAGAAATCCAAAAATTCGACTGAAAGGCGCCGTCTAAAATCTGTTACTTCTTGACTGCAGAAAATGAATAAAACTTTCCCAGGCCCAAAGACAAAGAAAAAGGAACACGAGCCAAAAGAAATATTACGAATGAGATTTAATATTTTCGCCAGAAATTCCTGTATTAAATCTCTGTAATATCAACATGAACTTCCGCAAATTATTAAATTGATGTAAATATTTATGATTTGATGTAGAGGTCTGCATTGATCGGGCTGGGTTAGGGTTCGAAGAAAGTGAAGCATAGTGAACCGAAGATGTGTGGAATTTCTTTCTCTGATTTGATGTAAATATTTATGATTTGATGCAGAGGTCTGCACTGATCGGGCTGGGTTAGGGTTCGAAGAAAGTGAAGCATAGTGAGCCAGGGTAGAAAACAAAAAGTAGTTTAACTGGCCAGCTTTTTAACTACGTTATGCTAAAAATGTGTCTTAACAGTTATTTTTAAAAATCTCACTGTGTTCTAATATATTTTGTTCAAGTATATTTTCAATAGCCTTACCCGCGCGATATTGGAAACGAGTTAGTGGTTTGTTTGAGAAATTAGCCGTGCATTTCTTGTTACTTGTTTTACTACATTTTATGACAGCAGAAGACTAGAAAGAGGGAAACCTATTTACAGATTCTCGGTCCCGGACGATTCGTCCAACGACGATTGGTCCAATGCCGATTCGTCCAAAGGGACGGTTGGTCCAATGCCGGTTGGTCCAATGCCGATTGGTCCAATGTCCGATTCGTCCAATGCCGATTCGTCCAATGGTACGATTGGTCCAACGCCGATTCGTCCAATGGTATCATCTTACCAACGGTAAACTTTTTTATTTTCCAGAAAGGAATAATAATTTAAATTATTCTCCTCTTTATATCCTTTAGAAAGATAATTTCCGTATATTTGTTAATTGTAAACAGTTTACATAAACCTGGTAAAATGCACTCAATGGAGCATTTCTCAGCTGTTTGCAAAGCACCTAGGCCGCGGGCATTTTTTGAAGATTTTAATTTACAATCTAGATATTTAGTATTTGTAAATATGTTATAAAACCTAATAAAAAGCGCTCATCCTATCATTTTTCAGGTCTTTACGAAGAACCTAGACCCCGGGCCGTGTTTAGAAGATTTTAAGTTACAACCTAGATATTTGGTATTTGTAAACATTTCATAAAACCTAATAAAAGGCATTCATTGTATCATTTCTCAGGTCTTTACAAGACACCTAGGCCGCGGGTCTTTTTAAAAGATTTTAAGTCACAACCTAGATATTTGGTATTTGTAAACATCTTATATAAAACCTTATAAAAGGCACTCAACGAATCATTTCTCAGCTATCTACCAGGCACCTAGGTCGCGGGCCTTTTTAGAAGATTTTAAGTTACAACCTAGATATTTGGTATTTGTAAACATTTTATAAAACTTTATAAAAGGCATTCCTCGTATCATTTCTGAGGTCTTTGCGAGGCACCTAGGCCTATGGCCTATAAATTAATATTTTGTGCTTAAGTGAAAGCTCAATATTATTAACTTGATTTAATATGTAAACGTTATGAATATGACATCGCTGGAATAAAAACTGTTGAAAAGGCCTCTGTCCAAACCCCGACCAGTTGTTTCCATTAGGCAGTTGGCGGAAAGCCCCACTGCATTCTACAAACAGAAACGAAGCACTAGTATTTTATATTATTTCATGCAAAAGAGAAACATTGAAGTTGATAGAACGACTCGTACATCAGTAACTTCATACGGCAGCAAGGACAGTATAACAAAAAAAACGCGTTCCAGAAGAAAAAAAAAAAAGAAAAAAAAAAAGAAATCTGTAACCACAATATTACGCATGAAATGTAACATTATTTTACATTCTTTGGACTACCGGTACTTTCGTATAACATCGGAGATAGAATCAGAACACATGAGACTTTTATAGCACGAGTAGCACTTCGGACAGATAGGACGGAATTGGACCAATCGTCCATTGGACGAATCGGCATTGGACCAATCGTACCATTGGACGAATCGTACCTTTGGACAAATTGTCCATTGGACGAATCGGCATTGGACCAATCGTACCACTGGACGAATCGTACCTTTGGACAAATTGTCCATTGGACGAATCGGCATTGGACCAATCGTCGTTGGACGAATCGTACCAGACCCACAGATTCTCTATGGGCAGGTGAGACATTTTTGGAGAGGGAGCGAGACATTTTTGGTGAGGGACTGTCTTATGAAACACTTGTTTTAGTGACCAGGAGACCATCGCGTTCAGCCAACTCCTGACGGATAACCTTCCCCCATAAAATTTCTAACTACAGTGCTTTATCAGTCGCTCCGCAGGATAGCACCGGAAGCTTTAAATTACACCTTTCCCATTCCTGAATATTGACTGTAGCCACTGTGTGTGTGATATGTTCGACAGGCACCGTATCGTCAGAAAGGAAGAATGCGGGATCCATTTTGTGCCATAGGTAAGCAGTGCACCAAAGTTATGCGTAATGATTGATTACTATCAAAAGCAAGAAATCGTTTTGTAAAATTTTAAAACACACTTAAAAGGTGTGAAGAAAGAGCTCTATTTTTTTCTCTATGTGTTCATGAAATTAGAAAAACTATATTGCACACACGCACGCGTGCAATCACACACACACGCACATACATACATGTTTATGTGTGCATACACACACACGTACGTACGCGCATGTGTGTGTGTGTGTGTGTGTGTGTGCAATTTTTCTGAACCCACCCACGGACAAGAGAATCCTGGATACATGCCTGCGACTTTGGATATTTATGTGGAGCCAAAAAATAATGTGCTTATGTAATTATTTCGACTCTTGGTTCATCTGATGAATCGTTCTGAACAGAATGCCATCAAAGTAGTTGTGGCCACACCCTCGAAACTTTGCTGAATTAAATTTTATACACTTTGCTTTATGAAATTTGCATCACCTATTTTAATCTTCGTCTTTTTCTATAACGATTTCACTTTTTTGAGTTTTCTTTTGTTTTGCTGCAGATTGTGAAGTTCAAGTCATCTGTAAAATGTATTGTTATTTGTTAATCACATGGTAGTCTACCCACGGGTGCTGACTTCACAAAATTATTTTTTCCGTGGAGGGGGGGGTAGCAGCAGGCTTAAAGCAACAAGACGTGGAAGGATGGTATCATCTCTCTCCCGGTATGAGGAGAAACATTTCAAATAAAAAATGTAAAAAGGGGTAAACTACTGGATTTAATGCATGTCTTAAAACTTGAAAACGCTATTACAGTTGCTTAACGCAGCCACAGACACACACGCTTGAGAGTCAAGCCAGCAGAGTTTTGTGCCTGAGACGGCATGTAGCGTGGAGTGAAGAGGATTTCAGACATGCATTGAAGAGATTCACTCAGATCAGATCATATGTAGAGGATTTTAGGAAGGGAGTGTCTGACCCCAGGTCTTAAACAACCCTTAAAAATAGGAAGCTAGGAGATTTGGGCTAGATTGCCCGATAGGAAAGTGACACGGAAGCGAAATAGAAAGGGGGAGGAAGACGCCCTTATTTATTACCGGGGGGCCAGTACCCGAGGTCCGACGGCTTAACGTGCCCGTCCGACGCACGGCGGATATTTAGTGGTTCGAGCGTTCGTACCTACCTGGGATCGAATCCGAGGTCTTCTCCGTGGCAGGCACGAACGTTGACCACTAGGCCACCCGCGGACCGAAGAGATTCACTCCTGCTTCACTGCACGCTACATCCCACCTCAGGCACAAAACTCCCCCATTTGCTGGCATGACACTCAAAACGTGTCATTGCTTTAACAGGCAAATAAACAATGAAAAAAATATTTTTGCTAAATTTTATAATAAACAAGTAACAGTGAATATTCTTGCTGAGTGTTAATGTTTTCAAGAACAAAAACTCATCTTCTGATTTCATGAAAACAAGATTTCTAAACATTTATAGAAAGCATGGAAAACTGGGGTACGAACTTAAACAGAGAATTAATCAAACTGATAAAGAGAGAGAGAGAGAGAGAGAGAGTGCCTTAGAGTTTACGTTCATGCATATTTATTTATTTTATTTTTTGATAATTATTTTGAACACTTAGCACATTTCACTAGAACATATGAAGCACGTTACTGGGCTGGCAAACAAATTATACCTTTCTTATCAAATAAGCAATGCGACAGTATGGGTGAAAATTTTGTTATTATTATTTTTAAAATAAATCGTCTCATAAAGAGGAGCATGCTCTATTTTATAAAAGATGCTATTTTTATAAAGGAAGAAAATGCGTTATTTACAATACGATGGACCAAGCTGTACTGTACTAGCGTACTTTTTTTGCCAGCAGTAAAAAGATGTGATTGACATCGACATTTTTTTTTATTTTTTACCTGTTTGAATTCAGGTAGCCATCAAAGGTGTTACTGTAAATAATTAAAAAAAAAAAAAAAAAGGGCACTTCACATAATAGCTTCACACAACGGATTTTTTTTTCTTTTTATAAATGTTCCAATTCACACATTCCGAAAGTTATATACATACACCACCCACACACTAAAGGAGAAAGAAAGGAACGACGAAAGCGTAAAAATTTATTTAATTTTTTAAACAGGACAAAAGATATTGGATGGGCACTACCCTTGTAATGTTTTTGGGTGGGCAAGCTTCACCTTCGCCCCCTCGTAGTCAACTGCCCTTATACATTCGTTGTTTCCCTGTACATCGGAATTGCAGTTATATACATTTTGTTTTTACACTCACGGACAATGAAATTTGCGCACCTAGAAGAAAACATGCTACAACCGCGAAACTTTGCAATTAGCTAGAGTGCGTGCTGGTATGCAAATGATCCACATTTCGTGCGAGTGCGCATAACCGCACACCCTGTGGTGGCGCTGCAAGCACGAACCGGCAGCCTTATAACCGGCGTGTTGCCCATGCCCCATGAAAGCGAAAAGCACCGGCCGACGCAAGCAAGAGTACAGAGTGACAAGAATGCCGGGTAGACGCCGATTTACGCAACTTACGAACTTTGACAGAAGCCTGATCATCGGGCTGAAAACCGTGGGGTGGTCGGCGCGCCGTATAACCCGCCACGTGGATCGTTATGACCATACCGTCCGACCGTGTTCAGAGCAGTGGACACGTGACGGCACTGTCTCACGGCGGAGCGGCTCCGGACGGATCAGGAAGACCACCGGTATAGACAGGATCGACAGATCGTGCGCTAGGCACGAACGTATCGCACTGGGACCCGGCCCACTATACACGCAGATGTAGCGGCTCCTGTGTGCCAACGAACCATTTCCCGATGCCTCACGGAAGCGAATCTGCGATCACAGCGCCCCTTACGTGTGCTGCCATTAACACTGGAACATCGCCGGCTCCGTGTGCAGTGGTGCCACGCCAGAGCGACGTAGAACGCAACGAACTGGCAACGTGTGGTGTTTAGAGATGAGTGCCGCTTCGTTTTGAGGACAGGTGGTCACCGTGTCCGGGTGTGGTGGTCCCCGGGCCAACGGCACAATTCCAACCTCGCTATCGAGCGCCACACTTCCACCACTGCAAGCATTATGGTCTGGGGATTCATTGCCTACGATAGCCGATCAGCTCTAGTAGTGGTACGTGGATCATTGACGGGCCAGCAGTATGTGGATGAGATCCTACAACCCCATGTGCTCCCATTCCTGGCCGGAATTCCACGTGAGCTAAACCAGCAAGATAATGCCCGCCCGCACATGACTCGGGTTGCCCAGGACTGCCTACGTCATGTCCAGACACTTCCATAGAGTGCCCGCTCTCCGGACATGTCCCCTATCGTGCATGTGTGGGACCAGTTGAAACGCCAGCTACCGCCGTGCCATACTATCCGTGATTTGGAGCATACCATCCAACACGCGTGGGCCAGTTTGCCTTTGGACAACATCAGGCGTCTGTTTGCCTCCATGCTGGACCGTATTGCATCATGTATCGCCGCAGGGGGCTGTGCGACGCGCTATTGAAGATGACCGGACTGCGTGCCACAGACCCCTCTGTAATTGTCCTGCAGCTCTGTTTTTGCCATCATGTGTATCATTAATCAATATCATCACGTCCATAAAATTTCAGTTCAATTCGATGCTTCCTCCTTGGTGCGCAAATTTTATTGTCCGTGAGTGTATTTTTGCGAACTTTCCTTTGTAAACGTTTTAGACTAGTCTTTGCTGAAACAAAAAATCTCCAGTTTTAGAAGTCTGTGACGTACTACAGTGGTAAAGCACGTGTCAAGACGGAAAAGTTGCAACGATAAATTATGTCGGTGTAGCTTAATTGGGAAAGCATTCAGTTCCGGAGCGAGGATCTCCGTCACCGACAAATTCATGTTTTCACATTGGTCCCCGAACGTAAAAATGGATCTACTACCGTTGAGTTCTTCGAAAAATGTGTGATGTTCCTTCCACACATCGTCTAGAGTTAATGAAAATTCTTCCTTCGCTTCGAAAAAAAAAAAGAAAAAAAAATGTGTGATGCTTCTTCCACAAATTATCTGGAATTAGTGAGAATTCCTTCTCCCACAAAGAGTTACTTCAAGCATGGTGGTTTGTGACGAAACCGAAATCTGAGGTTTCGTGCTCCCGCCTTTGTTGAGGGGGGGGTATGTGTGACGTACTGCAGATGATGTGAAGCACATGTATGGCCTTGTTGTCAACGTTCGTGATTGCCACGGAGAGAACCTCAGGTTTGATTCCTGGCAGGTACGAACGCTCGAACCACTAAATATCCGCCGTGCGTCGGATGGGAACGTTAAGCCGTCGGACCCCGGGTACTGGCCTGCCCGGTAATAAACAAGGGCATCTTCCTCCCCCTTTCTACCTCGCTTCCGTGTCACTTTCCTATCGGGCACTCTAGCCCAAATCTCCTAGCTTCCTATTTCTAAAGGTTGTTTTGGCCTAAGATCCCTTCCTAAAATTCTCTATATATGATCTGATCTGAAGCACAAGTCAAGACGGGAAAGTTGCAGCAATAAATTCCATCGGTGAAGCTTAATTGGGAAAGCATTCTGCTGCAGAGCAGAAGTATGCGAGTTCTATCTTCGTCACCGGAAAATCTTTGCTTTCACAAATCGCACTGGAAAAATTCTTCTTGGGGCGGGCATGATAAATATTTTTACGAGTTTTCTTTCATTTCTTTCCTTTCCCTTCAGGCACATTTTCCAGAGGCGTAACTAGGGCGGAGCAGACGGGGCTGTTGTCCCGGATGCAGCTCAAGAGAGGGTGCAAAAATCCCTACTTAGGATCTGATTTAAATTAGAATTCAAACTTTTGCACCAATTTCTGGTAGTTTCATCGTGCCTTACTTTGTTATTTGTAAATTTGCCGAATTTTTTCAATACGTTTCGCCAGTTTCGGTAGCTTTGGCGAATTCGTATTTCTTCCTTAAAATACAGGAAACATATGATACTCACATTCAGAAATAAAGGCGCGGTAGTTCTCCCAGCTAGAGAACTATCAGGGCCCTGGAGAACTATAGCCTTCGTCGAGAACAATGCGGCCTACAGTTTTTATTTTGCTTGATGAATGTTGCAAGATAAGGATGCCGTGCACATTGTTCAAGATTCTCTGGGGGCTAATCGATCATTATTGCGACTGTGAGCCACAGCTCTCAACTGCATTCGGTTCCTTTGACGTGGTACCGAAGATCCGAAATCGGAAGCACTTGAGAAAAGCTGTATAAACATCACATTTTGATTGTCCCTCCGACATACAGAGAACAGATAACATGGAGGTGTGACGTTACCTTCGTTTTGTTGAGCAGTGCATGTTTATGTGTGTATAGAGACATATAAGATAGAAACACAGATGGGGCGCAATATTTTGTGGCTTGTCCCGGGCGCAGAAATGCCTAAGTTACGCCTCTCATAATTTCTATTCTGGTTGGGCTGCCGGTTAGTAGAGTTACCCGGCGTTGCCCTGAATTAACAAAAAATACATGAAACAGCTTCTAGGACATTTTTCTTGGATTTTGGATTGATTTGTTTAATAAATTTTGGCTTTTTCGGGGGTATTCTGGAATTCACGCTGTTGACGGGTCTCAGCTGTTCTGAATAATTTCACTTTCTTCCAATTTGGATTGATTTGTCCAATATATTTTCGGTTTAAGTTAAAATTACAAAGTACATAAAAAGCATAAAAGCTATTATAATTAACTGAAGTTCATTTGGTTGTTAGACAAATCTCTTTTGTTCATTTATTGCAGCAATTATATCAAAATATAATATTTTAAAATTACCTGTCGCGTTCACGCACTAAACATAAATTGTCACAAAGTGGCAAGGGAATGAAATCAGGGCGAGGAAGTGTGTTGTCCGGTTTTCATGGTGACTTAAATTTTCTTCAGGGTCCTAGTGAGTAACTATGCAAAATTTGGCCCAGATAGGTCAATGGGTTTATATTAACTTTTATTTAAATATATATCTATATATATATATCATCATCATCATCATCATCATCATCATTGTCAACCATTATCAATCCACTGCTGAACGAAGGTCTCCCCAAGTTTCCTCCACAACAGTCTGTCTTGTGCCAGTCTCCTCCATGTCACTCCCGCATACTTTCGAATTTCATCCACACATCTTCCATGTGGTCTTCTTCTGGGTCTTTTCCTGTCCCTTGGAATCTAATCTAAAATTTTGGCTGTCCATCGATGGTCTGTCCTTCTGGCAGTATGTCCAGCCCATTGCCATTTCAGGGATTTAACTCTGATCATGACGTCTTCCACTCTTGTCATTTTTCGGATCCACGAGTTCCTCTTCTTATCTCTCCTGGTTACACCAAGTATGCACCTCTCCATGCTACTTTGAGTTGTCTGCAGCCTTTGTATGTCTCTTTTAGTTAAGGTCCACGTCTCTGCACCATACGTAAGCACTGGAAGGCTGCATTGATCAAACACTTTTCTTCTAAGACATAATGGCATATTGCTCTTGAAAATTATGCTGTTTCTTCCAAAAGCTCTCCAGGCAAGTTTTGTACGCCGATTAATTTCTTCATCAATGTGACCCTCACTTGATATCTGCTGTCCAAGATAAACGCACGTGTCTGTTATCTTCAGCTTTTCTCCATCAATCGATAAATCTTCATTTCTTGTAAAAGCATTGAACATCACTTTTGTCTTCTGAAAGTTCATTTTTAATCCCACTTCTTTAGTCTTGTCAGCAAGTTCCTGGATCATACTCTGCAGCTCTGATGGGGTAGTTGCAAAAATGACTACGTCATCAGCAAAACGAAGGTGGGTTAAATAACCTCCATTAATCTTTATTCCTTTGTTTTCCCAGTTCAGTGATTGAAAGACATTTTCCAATGTGGCATTAAAGAGCTTCGGAGATATGGCGTCACCTTGTCACACTCCCTTTCCAATTTTTACGTGTGTTGTATTTTCAAACAGCCTAATCTTTGCACTTGCATTTTCATAGATGTTATTAATAATATTAATGTATGCATCTTCAATACTGCAGGTTTTCAGAGCCATTCTAACTGCTGATGGTTTCACCGAATCAAAGGGTTTTTCATAATCGATAAAAGCCATGCACAATGGAAGTTCATATTCCCTCGCTCTTTCAATTAGTTCTCTCAGCACGTGGATATGATCTATTGTGCTGTAGCCACTCCTGAATCCAGCTTGTTCTCTCGGTTGAGCCATGTCCAGTGTCACCTTCAAGCGGTGTGAAAGAACTTTAGTGAAGATTTTATAAACCACTGATAGGAGGCTGATAGGTCTGTAGTTTCCGAGATCCTCAATGTCACCTTTCTTATGTAGCAGGATCATTGTAGCGGTGTTCCAATCCTCAGGAATCTTTCCTTCATTAAGGCATCGAGTTAAAATTTGGGCGAGTACTGTTTCGATTTCTCCACTTGCTTCTTGTATGATGTCTATAGTAATTCCATCTTCTCCTGGAGCTTTTCCTCGCTTCATGTTCTTGATTGCATGTGCAACTTCTGCTGGAAGGACTGGAGGAACTCTGGTACTGGTATCTTTCATGATGTCTGGAGTGCATATATCATCCCTTTCATATAATTTGGAGTAGAAATCTTTCACTCTTGTCAAAATTTCGCCTCTATTTCTTGTTACAGAACCATCTTCTTTTCTCAGTGCCATAATCTGTTTTCTTCCCTTACTGAGATGTCCCTTTGCTATCTTTAGGCTTTGGTTGTTTTCAATTGCTTTCCTCACTAGTTCACAGTTGAATTTTCTTACGTCTTCAGTGATACTTTTTCGTACTGTCTTGCATAGCTCTATATATTCCACTTTGGAAGTCACATCTTCTTTAGTTGTCCTCATCTCTCTTCTTTTTTGCATCAACATTTTGGTTTTTCCTGATAATTTGTTTACATGCAACTTGTTCTTAGACCCAGCTAATTTTGTTGCTGTTTCCATAAGAGCTTTGGTTACTTTTCTGTTAACTTCAGAGATGTCCACTTCTTCCGATGTTAGGCCTTCTAAAGCAGAGAATCTGTTCTTCAGTTCCAACTTGAAGGTATTATGGTGTTTTTTAAGGTTGGTTATGTCAATACATTTTGTTTGTCTTATGAGCTTGCCACGTTCCAGTTTAGTGTTGAGGTGCATCTTACATCTCACCAATCTATGGTCACTACCTGTGTTGAACTTGTTTAGCACACTGCAGTCTTCTATGACGAATTTTTTGTTAATATATATATGTATATACACCGATCAGCCATTCCCTTATGACCACCCCAGCCTAGAGAAATGAGCGCGCCTGGAGATCAAACGGTGGAGCAGGTGTAGCTCACAGAGCAGTATATATACTACCCGAGGACCGGCTTTCGGTTAGTAGAGTATTCGGAGTCAGAATGAGAGAAGTTGCCGATTTATCGAAGTTTGATAAGGACAAATTGTGATGGCATGGCGACTACGATCTCGGAAACGGCGGGGCTTGTGGGTTGGTCATGTGCCGCTGTAGTAAGTACGTATCAAAAGTGGTGCACAAAAGGCCAAACGACAAACCGTCGTCCACAGCTCATTGATGCCAGAGGGGAGCGGAAACTGTCGCTCATTTTTCACAGCGACAGCAGGGCCAGAGGGCGACAAATCACCCACAGATACAAAAGTGGTGATCAGGACAATGTGTCACAGAACACAGTTCATCGCGGCCTTCTGCGCATTGGCCTGCGTAGCAGAAAACTCAATGCTCACTACACGTCATGGCTAGCAACGCATGACATGGTACCAAGATCATCGAGATTGCACTAGGTGATTGGAAGAAAGTGGCCTGGTCTGACGAATCAAGATTCCTGGTGCATCACGTAGACGGCCGAGCGCGGATACGCTGATTACCAGCGGAGGCTATAAAACCTGGATGCACTGTTCGGAGGAAACAGGCCGGCGGAGGTGGTGTTATGCTGTGGATGATGCATTCCTGGGACACTTTAGGCCCCGTTATCCCAACAGCATAATCCCTGACAGCTGTCAGGTATCTGAACATCGTTGCGGACCAAGTTCACCCATTCATGGCAACTGCGTTCCCTGCTGGTGATGGCAGAATCATCGATGAGTGGTTCGAGGAACATGCTGCTTGGTGACTTTCTTTTAATGCCCTGGCCACCAAATTCATTTGATATGAACCAAAACGAACATTTCTGGTTCGACTTCGAAACGCGGGTTCGCGCTAAATCACCACCACCCCGAAATGCACGGGAACTGGAGGACCTGCTGTTCACATTACGGTATCCAGATACCCCAGGATACCTATCGTCACCACATCAAATCAATGCCTTGCCGAGTAGCCGCTGTTTTGCGGTCTAAAAGGGGTTCTACAGCTTATTAGGTAGGTGGTTATAGTGTATGGCTCACCGATGTATATACTGTATATATATAATTTACTGTATCTGACTTGTTGGAGTAATAATGTACTGCTTGATATCAGTATGATCATGACTTTAGTGGCGTACCCTCGTTTTTTTCACAGTCTTAAGGAACACCTAGCAGGACAGATCCTTTGTTTTCTGTAGAAACTGGCAAGCTGTAGAATCTTAATACACAGAGAATTGCTATCTTTTTAGGATGATCAGATCGGATTAAAGTTTGACATGAAGTTGGAGAACGTCAAAATGATTGATTGCATTTCCTGCTGATGTCACCATGTTTGTCTTTACTCGTATTCAGGATACAGAAGTCAAAAATGTTTGTTATACATTCCGTGATGCAACAAGATAACTCACGTAAGCACGAAGGGAATAAAAGATTGCAGCTTCGGTTTCTGGAAGCAGATTCAGTTTTTGACTTGCAGAAACGCATATACAGAGGGTGTTCGAACATTTTTAAAACGATTTTCCAGTAATATAATTGATGTTTAAAACGAAATTATTTCTTTCTTAATTAATTATTTCTTTCTTAAACACTTACTGTTTGTAGAGAACATTTTATTAATATGCTGTACGCCCACGTGGTATCGTTTTAAAGCTCTCAGAACAGAAACAATTCGACTTAGAATATACAAGGAGTGTTCAAATGAAAAGGTACGAAACGACACTGTGGGTATAAATGAAGACTTTATTCAAAGTATACACCATAGGCCGTAGCACAACGATCCCATTGATTAACGAGCCGAAGGATTCCTTGTTCCCAGAATTCCTGTGGCCGTGACGAGACCCAGTCCTGCACAGCGTCCTTGAGTTCCTCGTCCGAGTGTTAGCGCTTCCCTTTCAGATGTTTTTTCAGGGGACCAAATACATGGAAATCGCAGGGCGACATGTCCGGGCTGTAGGGCGGATGGTCAAGCTGCTCCCACTGGAACTTGGCCAGTTCCGCGTGTGTGCCCCTGGAGACGTGGTGACGCGCGTTATCATGGAGCAGAACCACACCCTCCGCGATGAATAGTGGCCGGTTTAACACCTTCCGCTGTCAGAAATCGAATAACGCCTCGCTGCTCCTCAATCGTGGAATTTTGCAATGTGAACGCCATCCTGTCCTCACACGCACTGCCGCGTCAATTGGACGGCGCTCTTTATAAGAGCATCTGCTCTCTCCTGCGCATGCGGCCGCCCGCGCATGCTCCGATCCACGCCGGTGACTCCAATCGCATCCCTAGATGTGTCGCTACGTTCTCCCATAGAGGTATAGGCAAATTTGTTAAAGGTTACGTTCTTATGACGTTTCGTACCTTTTCATTTGAACACCCCTAGTACTTATACTGTATAAGTCATCGCATACGATAATGCAATTTGGGACAATTCTTCCAGAAAATATTGTTCCAACTGTGACAGTGATGTTTGAGGTGGAGAGTGTGATCTGACTTTTCCCTCCAAATATTACGCGAATGTTCAGTAATAGTGAGATCTGGAGATTGAGATGGCCAGAATAACTGCAGTACCACATCCTTTGCAAACCACAACTTAACACGTTTCGCACAATGCATGGGTGCATTATGTGCTTAAAACCAGAGACGGACATTAGAGAACAATGACTGCAACATTGGGTGCAGGTGGTTCCCCAAGAATGGATTCGTGCGTTGCAGATGTGACACTGCTTTAGAAAATAACGAACAAACCTAAGGAATACTATCATACGGCAGCCCACCAGAGTTGGAAACAGACAAAAACTTTGGACCCGGTTGTCACATAGTTTGACCCGACCCGGATCTGTAACTGACCCGGATCCGACCCAGACAAATCTGCTTTGAACTATACCATATACATAGGTGTTCAAAACGTCTCTCTATAGTGGATATCTTAGATTATATGGAAATCAAACAAATGTATTACAGGAACGTATAATTTACTCAATTACTTAGAGGAAGTATTAAAACTGTCGTTCTTTATTTGCAAAAGATAACCTAACTGTTTTGCAGATGTTTCCAAACACATCTGCGAGAGTCAAAAAGTCCCTGCGCAGTAATGTTAAGGGATTTTTTTCTTCACCTAATTTTGATGGCGGCACAGTCATATTTTTTGAATTAAGCAACTTGTTGTATGTTTAATATCAGTGTTTTCTGTTTTCTGGATAACATATCGAGCTTCAGAATATGTTTCATGGCAACACCAACTTTCATAAGTTTATGATGAGTTGAAAGTTTCCAAAATGCGGATGTTGTTTTCATAATTGCCCCTCAGAAGGAAGGGACACTTTTCCTTCTGAGGACACTCTTGGTTTCATATTGCATGACAAATTATTTTTCAGTCCAGGGGCACCAGCAACGAGCACATACACTCACGGACAATGAAATTTGCGCACCTAGAAGAATACATGCTACAACCGCGAAACTTTGAAAATAGCTAGAGTACGTGCTGGTAGGCAAATGATCCACGTTTGGTGCGAGTGCGCATGAAGGCACACCCTGTGGTGCCGCTACAAACACGAGCCGACAGCCTTACAAACCGGCGTGTAGTCGATGCCCCTATAAAAGCGAAAAGCACCCGCCGCAACTTACGGACTTTGAGAGATGCCTGATAATCGGGCTGAAAACCGCAGGGTGATCGGTGCGCCGTATAGCAGCCAGCCACGTGGATCGTTCCGACCACACTGTCCGACTGTGTCGGAAGCAGTGGACACGTGACGGCACTGCTACACGGCGGAGCGGCAGCGGAAGGACCACCTGCAGAGAGGATCGACGGATCGTGCGCCAGGCATAAACGGATCCAATGGGAACCCAGCTCACTATGCAGGCAGATGCAGCAGCTTCTATGTGTCCACGAACCATTTTCCAATGCCTCGCGGGAGCTAATCTGCGATCACAGCACCCCTTACGTGTGCTGCCATTAACACCGGAACATCGCCGGCTCCGTGTGCAGTGGTGCCAGGCCAGAGCGACGTGGAACGCCACAGACTGACGACGTGTGGTGTTTAGCGATGAGTGTAGCTTCGTTTTGGGGACTGATGATCATCGTGTCCGGGTGTGGAGGTCCCCAGGTCAGCGGCACAATCCCAATCTCGCTATCGGGCGCCACACTTCCCCCACTACAGGCATTATGGTCAAGGAGCCATTGCCTACGATAACCGATCAGCTTAAGTAATGGTATATGAATCATTGACGGACCAGCGGTATGTGGACGAGATCCTACGGCCGCATGTGCTCCCATTCCTGAACGGTATTTCAGGTGTGCTATACCAGCAGGATAATGCCCGCCTGCACACGACTCGGGTTGCCCAGGAATGCTTACGTCATGTCCAGACACTTCCATGGAGTGCCCGCTCCTCGGACATATCCCCTATCGAGAATGTGTGAGACCAGTAGAAACGCCGGATACCGCCGTGCCGCACTATCAGCGATTTGGAGAAAACCGTCCAACACCTGTGGGCCAGTCTTCCGCAGGAAAACATCAGACGTCTGTTCGTCTCCATGCCGGACCGTATTGCAGCATGTATCGCCGTACGAGGCGGTGCAACGAGTATTGAAGACGACCGGACTGCGTGCCACTGATCCATCTGTAGGTGTCCTGCAGCTCTGTTTTCGTCATCATGTGTATCATTCATCTGTATCATTACGCCCATAAAATTTCAGTTCAATCCGATGCTTCCTTCTTGGTGCGCAAATTTCATTGTTCGGGAGAGTAATTCCCCATTGCGTATTTTTCTTTGAAAAAAAGAAATTTGCTCTTAAATAAAACGCAAATAAATCCGGGTCGAAGTAGGGTCAGGTACACCCTGCCCCGTTTCCATCTCTGCAACTCACATCATCAGGAATCCACCTCCAAGCTTCACAGTTGTGCCAAATAGTCGAGGGTGGTACACTTCTGCAGGTTTTCGCCAGATGCACACTCTACCAGTAGTGAGAAACAATGTGAAGCACGATTCATCAGACCAGATGACACGTTGCCAGTCTTTAGCATCCCAGTTTCTATGGTCACACTCTACCAGTGGTGGAAAACAATGTGAAGGACGATTTATCAGACCAGATGACACGTTGCCAATGTTTAGTATCCCAGTTTCTATGGCCACACTCTATACCAGAGGTGGGAAACAATGTTAAGCACGATTCATCAGACCAGATGACGCACGTTGCCAGTCTTCAACATCCCAGTTTCTATGGTCAGACTCTATACCAGAGGTGAGTAACAATGTGAAACCCGGTTCATCAGACCAGATGACACGTTGCCAGTCTCTAGCATCCCAGTTTCTATGGTCACACTCTATACCAGAGGTCGGAAACAATGTTAAGCCCGATTCATCAGACCAGATGACGCACGTTGCCAGTCTTTAGCATCCCATTTTCTATGGTCACACTCTATACCAGAGGTGAGTAACAATGTGAATCCTGGTTCCTCAGACCAGATGACACGTTGCCAGTCTCTAGCATCCCAGTTTCTATGGTCACACTCCATACCAGAGGTGGGAAACAATATGAAGCACGATTAATCTGACCAGATGACACGTTGCCAGTCTTTAGTATCCCAGTTTCTATGGTCACACTCTATAACAGAGGTGGTAAACAATGTGAAGCACGATTAATCAGACCAGATGACACGTTGCCAGTCTTTAGCATCCCAGTTTCTATGGTCACACTCTATACCAGAGGTGGGAAACAATGTGAAGCACGATTAATCAGACCAGATGACACGTTGCCAATGTTTAGTATCCCAGTTTCTATGGTCACACTCTATACCAGAGGTGGGAAACAATGTGAAGCACGATTAATCAGACCAGATGACACGTTGCCAGTCTCTAGCATCCCAGTTTCTATGGTCACACTCTATACCAGAATTCGGAAACAATGTTAAGCCCGATTCATCAGACCAGATGACGCACGTTGCCAGTCTTTAGCATCCCATTTTCTATGGTCACACTCTATACCAGAGGTGAGTAACAATGTGAATCCCGGTTCATCAGACCAGATGACATGTTGCCAGTCTCTAGCATCCCAGTTTCTATGGTCACACTCCATACCAGAGGTGGGAAACAATATGAAGCACGATTAATCTGACCAGATGACACGTTGCCAGTCTTTAGTATCCCAGTTTCTATGGTCACACTCTATACCAGAGGTGGGAAACAATGTGAAGCACGATTAATCAGACCAGATGACACGTTGCCAGTCTTTAGCATCCCAGTTTCTATGGTCACACTCTATACCAGAGGTGGGAAACAATGTGAAGCACGATTAATCAGACCAGATGACACGTTGCCAGTCTCTAGCATCCCAGTTTCTATGGTCACACTCTATACCAGAGGTCGGAAACAATGTTAGGCACGATTCATCAGACCAGGTGACGCACGTTGCCAGTCTTCAGCATCCCAGTTTCTATGGTCACACTCTATACCAGAGGTAGGAAACAATGTGAAGCACGATTCATCAGACCAGATGACGCACGTTGCCAGTCTTCAGCATCCCAGTTTCTATGGTCACACTCTATACCAGAGGTGGGAAACAATGTGAAGCCCGGTTCATCAGACCAGATGACACGTTGCCAGTCTTTAGCATCCCAGTTTTACATGTTGGTAATCAGACGTCTGTGGATTGCAGCACGGTAATAAACATTGGCACGACGGAGTTCCCGACGAACAGTTATGACGGAAACGGGATCATTCCGACAGGTGTTGAACTCTGCTGCTATTTGCGGTGTCGTGGTCTTGTGCTCCCATTGTATAATCTGTAGCAACGCTCACCTATCTGACATCTTCGTACGGCGTCCACAATTTGCACGTTTGGAGGGAACGTTACGTTCTATTTGATAGGCAGTCATAATCTTAGAAACAGTTCCTCTTGTTACACCTACTATTTCTATTGTTCTAGTTACTGAAGCTCCTACAAGGCGAGCCCCAATTATCATGGCTTTTTGGAGGTCTCTGTCATCTGACGTTGTCGATAATTATCGGCAATAATAATTACTCCGCAACAGCTGTTTCACCTACGACTGTGATACTGTTACGTGCAGGGGCGTACTGATAGCCCCACAACCACCACAGTGCCGGGGGGGGGGAGGCGGCGCTCATGGCTAAAAGGGTCTCTAGTCTGAGCAAAAAGATTTTACAATTTTTTTTTTTTGTGGCAACTCCGTATAAAACTGGTTAAAGAAATATCGAAGAATTAAGGCAGCTGTGAATGAAGTATTAAGAAGAAAAGCATTTTTTTTTTGTCTCAGTAAATACGTAAAATCTTTAGAAATCATTTTCGTTGCTTTAGTTCATAAAAACTAGATAACGGGAAAGCAGCCATTCAAAAGAACTTTTTGCCTTCTTGTAATAGCTTTTGCTGTTACAAGGAGCCTCAAGTTCACAACCCTTGCAATAGTTTCTACGCAGGTAAGTTATCAAGAGATTGTGAAAAAAATATATATGAGTTCAAGGAGCGGAATTTTTATACCAATGAAAATAAGGTGTCATGTATTACAGTTGTTTGCACATAACTATGCATCCTTCCGAATATAATGAACTAAAAGGTGTTCTTCGAGGGAGCGAAAAATCCGAAACCTGTGCGAGTCAAACGATTTTTTTTTACTATGTGCAAAACTTTGTGGTGTTATGTTAAGTGTGTTTTTTATATTCCGGAGTAAATATTTTATGTAGTTTTACGTTTTTTGTGTTACAGTCCTTAATCATTACTTAGTTATTTGCTTACATACACTGGCGGAAAGTGAAAAAAGAACACCAAGAAGGAGACGTCTGACACCAACGATATTTATACAGCATAATAACGGAATACAGAGGATAACGTGATCAAAACATTATGGCAAAATACAGCTGTATTTGCTGGTAAACTGAAAAATAACATTTCCATGTAACATGGTTAGTACGAGGTTCAACCGCCATGAATTCCGTCGCACTGTGCAATTCTGGCATGGAGTCTGTTGTACAGATGTTGGATGTAAGTTTGGGGTATTGAGTTCCAAGCATCCTCAACCTGGACGCGTAAATCGGGGATGGTCGTGGCTGGCCGTGTAGACTGGAAAGTCGTTGTCCCATAAAATCCCACACGTGCTCAATGGGGGACAAATCCGGTGAACGTACAGGCCATGGAAGTTGTCTCACACCCTGAAGTGCGTGTTGCACGTGCCGTGTGTGGGCGTGCGTTATCTTGCTGGAAAACACCACGATGGACCGACCTTACAAATGGCACAACAACGGGCTGAACGATGTTGTTGATGTAGGAGATGCTGTTTAACGTACCCGGAACAAACACTAGTTGTGTACGGGAGTGATAGCTGATCGCTCTCCACACCAGGAGACCAGGTGTAGGCCCTGTGTGTCGCTGGCGGATGCAAGAAGGGTGGAGACGCTCCCCTGTGCGTCTGCGAACACGCATACGGCCATCGGAGGCTCCCTAGCAGAATCTGCTTTCATCGCTGAACACGACAGATCGCCAATGCGTTCTCCAGTGCAGACGTTGGCGACACCACTGCAGCCGTTCCTGACGGTGGGCTAGAGTCAGAGGTACACATGCGAGAGGCACACGTGCACGTCGTCCAGCATCAAGTAGACGGTTGCGGATTGTTCACACAGACACCTCAGGTGCAAAGGCAGCTCGGATTTGCGTCGCAGTGGATATTCTGCTTGACAACGCCGCTCTTTGACAACGCCGCTCTTCTTATGCGTCGATCGGTCCGCTCATCAGTCCGTCTGTGACTCCCGGTTCCACGTCTTCTCGTGTGGGAATGTTCTTCGGAACATCTACGCCACCATCGTATCACCACCGATACTTCCCGTGCAATTCGCTCCACAATACAACGATACGACCACCCGGCCTCGCGCAGTCCTACTGGACGACCTCGCTCAAAGTCCGATAACTGCTGAAATCGTACACGTTCTCCATGTCCAGGCATTGCAGCTTCTTCAGGGTCTTCGCACGTGTCCGTACGCCGAAGTCTGATTACATTCACTTCGCCGTACTCCTTAAATAGCACCGATGATAATTTGCATATTATGCCATGCTGTGGCGTAAGCGCTCACCGGTTGGTCTCAAAATTAACATCACACCTACGTAAACTCGACCCCATTAACATATGTAAATTTCATGATCGTCCGCCAATTCCTTCTTGGTGTTCTTTTTTCACTTTCCGCCAGTATGTTGTGAAATTTCGCATAAATCGGGAAAGTCATAAGACACACGGATGTTGTATGTTTTATGTGCATTCGTGAGGCATTTAAAAAAGCAGGCTATAGTTCTTTAAAATAGTAAATTTTGCGTGATGTGATTAACTTTGACGTAAGTATTTTGTAGTAATTTGTATTGATAACCAAGTAATCATTTTGATCATAACGCACACATTTGTGTTTCACGCAATAAAGTGAAATAATTGTTAAGTAGGAACTGTGCACCAATTACACTCAAATTAGTATAACTATACTAATGATCCGAATTTCTTGGCGTAGAACAGAAATAAAACTTTCCAAGCTTTCGCGCATCAAATCAACCAGATGGCTTTTTCGAGGAAGGCAGACAGCTAACTGCAAACTGGGTAACAGAAGGTTTGAACAATTTGAACTGGACTAGACAATAAATTAATAAGCTCAAATGCGATAATTCGAAGAAACGAAGTCACGTTGGTTGGGTACGCGGTACCATGTACAAAACGCAGCATTATTTGAAGAATTGATTCCAAATACGTGGCAACTCCATGAGATATGCTGTCATTGAAAGCCTCGCTGCTGGTCAAGATTTCCGAAGTTTCACAAATGGCAGTAGATTTGGGTGTGGAGTATGAAGCTAATTCCTTTATACAGTATCACTCCACACAGGAACAGCGGACTTGAACTTGACTTCCTTGATACGGCAGTGGTTATTTTTCGGTCTTTTGTATCCCTTCTATGTTTGCTGATTCTAATTCCAAACGAACGTTTGTTCATTCTGATGTAATATCGCCTGGAGCCGTCCGTATATTGTAGTGGGATGACATAACTACCTGCCTCATTGAGAAGAGGGGCTTGTCAATATTTTTCTTAAGCATCGTATATAAAGCTGCCGGAGACCTTACGCCGACACCGAAGGTTCACCCTCCTGAGCGCGTTTTTGAGTTGATAGGAAACATTTGGTATGTAGGGAATAGGGCCCAGATAGCAAAATTGCGGCATAGAAAGATTAACACGACTGCTTCTGGCTTTTTCGATAAAGTTATGCATCTGGTTCGCCGTATGTCCTGCCTTAGAGGCCAATTCGACGATTTTTTTTAGTTCGGATTGTCTAGAACGAACATCGAAGGAGACAGCGAAGGCTCTTCAAACTCGAGAACGGAAGCAGGCCGTCTTGTAATCATCAGGACAAAATGAACTGCGGTGCATCTGGTTGGAAATGGGATTGATTTATAATAGACTTCCGCATGAAGGCGGTTGTCATGCGATTTGCTCACTGAGACACCGAGATAAGGTAAGGTAACATGTGACGTATATTCTAAACTAACTTTCCTTTTTAGTTTCTTTCCCTGTGTAAATTTTGAGTTTGTTCTCAGTTGTACTTCATAACTTAACGTGACATCTTCTCTCTCAAACGAATACTGTTGGCAACACATTTGAGGTCAGAGTGAACGTGACGTATGACTGTATGAGATAAGAACGATAGATAAAAATTACGATACATCAGTTGCTCGTGTGGGATGTTGGACGTGTGTTGGAGATGTGATATGTGAATTATATTGAAATGTCATATCTGATCCATTGATATAGTTCTGGAATAAAGCCAATTTCCGTAACTTTGACTTCTGTTCAAATGTTTCGGCTGGCAGTAAAGGTTTAATTAAGGAAGTGTTCCATCGTACTCATACCTAATGATATAGACATAACGTAAGAACGACAATATTTCAACACGAAAAGAAGATTACGTTATAACCATTGTATTCAAGCTCCGAGGTAAAACTGATCGTAGGATGTATAGAATTGATGTATATTACACTGCTGGACAATTGCTAAGGACGGATCATAAACGGCTATATAGCGCATAAAAAAAGTAAGTGTGGTTGGATGCCAAGTGAAATAAAATAATGTCAGAATGCCAGGACATTACAAGAAAGACAATTTATTGTGCTCTGAAATCCAGAAGGCTTTGGAACGTGTTCAAGGGACAAACAGGCCATTTTGTGCAGAATACGTAAACGTGAAAAAAATGCAATTACCGTCCGCAGGCGTTCCGGCGTAAGATGTCAATACGGGATATGGCCACCATGGAGGGCGATGCAAGATTCCATACGTCGTGTCATGCTTTGCACAACATTATCAAGCAGCTGTTGGGGTAATTTATCCCATTCCTCTGTCAGTGCACGGATGAGGGTGTCCTTGTTTATTGGAGGGCATTGGCGACCAGCAAGACTCCTCCCCAAAGCATCCCTCACATTTTCAATGGGATTCAGATCTGGAGAACGTGCTGGCCATACGAGGCGTTGAATATCCTCGCTCTCAAGACACTCCTGGACAGCGACTGTTCGATGATGTTGCGTTGTCGTCCATGAAAATGAATCTATCACCGACAGCACCACGGAACATGCGAACATGAGGTAGCAGAACATCATTAATGTATCGTTGGCCAGTCATAGTCCCAGTTGGAAGCACATAGAGGGACGTATGGCCATTGATCATGATGCCAGCCCATACCATGACACTACATGTCGGATATCCGTCCCTTTCCTGTATGTTTGCTGGACAATATGCAGTACCACTATCACGCCAGATCAGTTGTCGTCGACAATCAGACGATAGGCTGTATCTACTCTCACCTGAGAAGAGGACAGCAGATCAGTCGTTATCAGTCCAATTGCGACGTTGATGGCACCATTGCAAACGGGCGGTACTGTGACGTCTGGACAATGGGATGCACACAACAGGACGGCGGGCGTATAGTCCTCCTTCATGCAAACGTCTGGCGACAGTTTTTCGGGAGATCCGCTTGCCAGTAGCAGCCATAAACTGATTTGCTACCTCACTAGCTGTGCTGCGCCGGTGTCTTTTTGTTGATAGCACTATGTACCGATCTTCTGCAGGTGTCGTACTGCGAACAAGACCTCCCCGTGACGTTTGCTACACTCTCCATTTGTTTGAAACGATTTCCAAAGCCTTGAAACAACACTGTGGCTGACGTCGAACTCCCTGGTAACATCTGTTATTTTTCGCCCTTCTTCAATCTTGCCAATAATACGGCCACGCGTAAAATCATCTAGGTGATGTCGGGAAGACATACTGAAAATTGCAAGTTCGTCAATTGATTCTTTCCCTATCAACTTTGCGTTTGAACAACAAAGGTCAATACGCGTCAAATCCTTTATATCTCTTATCAGCGCTATGACGTCACGAACAAGTTCGGCAATCCAAAATTTGCATACGCACAACACGTCTTACTGTATCCCGCACTTATGCTAATTTCTACATTTTCCTGCCTTTTATTTTATAGTTGCTATCGTTGCTATTGTCATCCGTCCTTAGCAATTGTCCGGCAGTGTATATTTGATGTGCGAAAGTTTGGAGGCCTTTATTTCTATTATAGGCCAAGAAATTCGGATCATTAGTATAGTTATACTATTTCGAGAAAGTGAAATAATTTTGATTTTACGAAAAGTACTCATAGGTTCCGAAGAATTTGATTTATTAAAACACTCCTAAAGGCTAGTTAATATTATGGAAGTTAAAATTTTGAGTAATTAAAAGCTAATGGATTTTCGCAAAAGGGCCTCAAAAACGTTGTTTTGCGGGGGAGCCTCGTGTTTTTCCGGTACGCCACTGGTTACGTGATAGCCGGCATCATACTGTACTCCTTTATACACCTCACATCCATGGTGACGTCGTCCGTGTTATTTTCATACGGCGTATTTCGTGTATACCAGTCACAGTCGGTGCTTCCATTATTTTGATAAACCCTTGTAATGTTACAAAAGGAAATATATGCTCCTGCTGTCTTTCAGGATCGAATATTGCGGTGAAATTGTCTCCTAGCTGAGCAGAAAATGTAAGAAAAAATGTAATTTGCTTAGGGCTCTTTTGTGCAATTTCTCGTCTTCTGGAAAATGAGATACCATTAAAATTAAATAAAAACATTACACCAAACACTCACCCCTGGTCCAAGGCTCCTTTTGGTACGTTTCTCGCGCCGAGGGCCCGATTCCATTCTCTGTCACACATGAGTACTACTGTGTGCGTGTGTATGGGTTTATTTATTTTCAGCTATGAATCTTTCCGTTCCCTTGAATCAGTAGAATAATTCGGCACAAGACACACCTCCTCAGCTTTTTTTTTTTTTTTTTTTTTTTGGATTGGAGGTTTAACGGCCGCCGTGAGGAACTCAATGGACTATAAGCAGGCGCCCGTGCCTAATTTAGGGCCACTGGTTCCAGGGAAGGGACAGAGAGAGAGAGAGAGAGCCAGTGCCGTAAGACAAACGCAACATCCATGCCTCACGGGATTCGAACCCGGACCCCTTTCGGACGAATGATGAGAAGCCATCGCTTAGACAACTGCGCTTTCTCAGCTTTGATTCTCATAGTTGAATCCATAAAATAAATAGATACATGAATTACATACCACATAGAGATATGCTGCATCATGAAGAGTAGGAAAACATACGAAATTTTTTTTTTTTTTTTTTTGATTGGAGGTTTAACGATTACCGTGAGCAACTCAATGGGCTGTAAGCAGTCGCCCGTCCCTAATTTAGGGTCACTGGTTCCAGGGAAGGGAGAGAGCCAGTGCCGTAAGACAAACACAACATCCATGCCTCACGGGATTCGAACCCGGACCCCGTTCGGACGAATGATCAGAGGCCATCGCTTAGACCACTGCGCCACCGGGGCGGCACGAAATTTTTGGTCTCTATGCGGTACAAAAATAATGTTTTTTCGCGGTTTATAACAAACATCATTAGTATACACTATTAAAAATTTTGTAGTAGGTTGCACCAAAAAAAGTGGTGCTACACCAGCTGCACCACTTTTGGGGCTAAGGTGTAAACCATTGTGCGATGCATAAAATATACATAAACATGTTGCAATGGGTGCAATTTTGCACCATTCAGGTTGAATAATATACCGTGGTGCCTAATTGCATCACATTTTTGTGTATTTCATGAATCACACAACAGTTTATCTTTTCCCCAGAACTGCTGCAGCTGGTGTGGCATCACTTTTTGGTGCAGCCTACTACAAAATTTTTAACAGTGTATAGCCCAAAGATAAGAGACTCTTTGGGGTATAAGCAGTTGCCCATCCCTAATTTAGGGCCACTGGCACGGCCGGATTAAGTGGGGGGGGTATCCTTGGGGCCCACCATTATCAAGGGCCCAGGAAGCATGTCTGAGCAAATAATTGATAGAGAGAGAGAGAGGGAGAGCGAGAGACAGAGAGACAGACAGACAGAGAGAGACTTTATAAAATAGTTTTACTTTGGTCTCGTATGATTTACACTTGGTCAGAAAAAGAAGCCGGAAGACGAACAGATTTCAAGGCAGTGAGTCACCAAGGGTAAAGGTTTCATGTCCCTCTGTACAGCGGGGTCGGCGAAACAGTTTCAGCTGTTTCACTATCATCCACCCACAACTCCCAGTTTGCACCTGGAATCGTTAATGGTCAAAATCCCCTATGGCTTCACATTGCATGACAAAAAAGATGCACTGAGAAAAGCATACTATGCTAAATCATTAGAAAATCCAAGACAAAATCTAGGAATCTAAGCTTTTTACTCATGTTCTTATGAGAACAATGAAAAATACTGTGACTTGTTATGAAAACTCTGCAGAGAATTTATTAGTTTGAAGAATACGCTGCACGTATTAATTATCACAAGCATATTGCAACAGTTTCGTGTTTTAACGGACTTCATGATGATTCTCCGTCGCAAGTTCTTTGGAGGCCCCTTCAGATGTCTTAGCTTAGGAGCCCACTCAAATGTCTTAGCCTAGGGGCCCACTCAAATATCTTAGCCTAGAGGGGCCCACTAAGGTTTTTATCATGCCCTGACCACTGGTTCCAGAAAAGGGAAAAGCCAGCTTCTTCAGATAAAAACACCAATCCTGCCTCATCCGAAACTCGAACGCTGACCATCTCGGACGATTGGTCAGAAGCCAGCGCCTCGGATAACTCAGGTACTGGAGTGGCCAAAAGAATTATCCAGCTGTTAGAAGAGGATAGCTTGTGTATGGAACGGGTATACAGGTGCACGGACTGAGAGAGAGAGAGAGAGAGAGAGAGAGAGAAAAGAAACACGAGCGTGACATTTGTTAACTTACATCTGCATGTCAAAAGATCTTCCAGAGTAAGATTCATGACCTTAACAAATCAAAAGAAAATTGTACACGTCCTGGCTAGGTCGGGTCCACTTGCAACACAATTTCAGTTTGGTGGTTCGTAATGGTGCTTTCCATTGCTTAGGGATGAAATCTGATATTCGTATGATTGATTCTCCTTCCTAATCAAGTCGCATTTCCCTTTTGGTGTGCATCTGCATGCTTGTCACCTTTAATCTCATAATGAGGAACGAAAATCAACAATCGACGACATTTGCTCACCTGACCGGTTCCGTCAGCGATAATCTCAAGTAACTTCACAACCGAAGTTGAACTCGTTGGAATGGAATAAAAATAAAAATACCGGACGTTAGCTGGAAGGTATTCTTTGTCGGTCGACACAAGAGAAAAATTTAACCGATGAACTAATTCCATATAAAGACACTACTCAATTCGCCAAGTGTTTGAAACCAAATAAAGCAGAATATTTTACCACTGATTATGCATTGATATTGAATTGAGCTTGAGTATTAACAGTTGAACAAGCTTTTTTTTTATTACAAATTTCTGTTGATGTTTTTAAAAAGTCTTATACGCTAAAAAATTAAAACGACATCTTGCCTTTCAAATTCCCATGTCCAGCAGTATTCCTTTCCAGAGAATGACATTTAAAGATGATAATTGTTCAGTTGACCCCGTTCCATAAACACGGATATGTCTGTCGGTTGAGCGCCGCTTAACAGGCAGTCACATCCGTTCTACATTCTGAGTGTGCATGCCGATAGTTTTTAGTATAAAGTGTAGCGAACTTCTAAATGTTCAAAACCCATGACATACCATGTGTGTCTGAAAATTTTATGGACTACGTTAATCAGAAATTCGAAATTTAAAGGAAAACATTTATTACCATTCAATCTTCTAAGTGCATCCCTGCTATCCCGATGCACCTCTTTGCGCGGTCGTACATCTACATAGCTCGGTGGAACCAGGTTTAACACTATCATTGCCTGTTTTGAATGTCTAAAACGCTGTCAAAATGGTGCCCATTCAGGTGGGATTTCACTGTCGGGGAACAGCAAATAATCAGCAGGTGCCAAATCCGACGAGTAGGTGGGGGGGGGGTAAGCGCCACAACGCTCTTCAGTGTTTGAAAACACAAATTTGTCGTTGACGGACATCAATTCCGTGCCCCCCCCCCTCACTCCGGATTAGTCGCTCTCCCAAATGAGCTACGCGGACAGAATGTCGCGCAACAGATTTGTCCTCTTGACACTTTTTTTCACTTCGTGTAGTACGTCACAAGTGCTAGAAGCTGCTTCACAATGGGGACATTCAGGGGAGATGCATGGTTGTGAATCAAGAACCAGTCACCTGGCTATGTCGTTTCCAGCCAAACCCGTCGAATTCTTTCCAACGGTTTCTATGTCACTCCTTTGTAAAATTCGTAGTTAACTAGCTGTCCGTTCTTCCGGTAGAAATTCTTTGAGTAATGTCACTATAGTTATTTAACATATTTATGGATGCGTGATGCTAAAAAATACAATGCTCGTTTATGTCTTGGACATATCTGTGTGTGAAGATTTCTCCTTGCTGATGACACAGTCCTGCTGGCAGAAAGCAAAAGTGAGTTGCAGAGCATGTTATATGAAGTGTGAATTTCAAATTATGTATAAACCAGGGGAAACCAAATTTATGGTTTTTGAGAGAGGAACTGTTAGTACTGAATTCAATACAAGTCTAAATGGCACAGAGGTAGTCCAGGTGATGAATTTATATACACTGCTGGCCACCCAAAATGCAACACCAAGAAGGACACGAGATAGCAAAGCCAGATTTACTAGACACAATAACAGATACAAAGATGCAACGATTGAGCTTACAGGCCCGTGCGACTTGCGGAACACGCAGACACCAATAGTTCGTGTAGCCCCCATGGCTGGCAACAACGGCCGCCACACGCCGCGGCATCGAACGAAAGAGGCTTTGGATGTGGGCTTGGGGTATGTCGGTCCAGGCTGCTTCCACACGTTGCCACAGTTCGTGAGGCGTAGCCGAGGGTGGTGCTTGTCGGGCCACTTGGTTGCCGTTCAGCGACCAGACGTGTTAGATGGGTGACATATCGGAAGAACAGGCGGGCCACGGCAGCAGTGACACCTGGTGGGCCGTGAAGAATTGTTGCGCGATGCATGCCACGTGAGGGCGCGCATTGTCCTGTTGAAACGTGGCCGCTGGCAGGTCCTTCATGTAAGGGAGGGCTACAGGCTCCAAAACGTCGGAGATGGTGCGGTGGCTGTTGAGTGTACCGGCGATGCGTACCAGAGGGGTGCGGGTGTCATATCCAATTGTGTCCCAAACCATAACGCCAGGCGACGGACCGGAATGGCGATGCATAATGCAGGCGTCATACAGTCTCTCGCCGCGGTGCCGCCACACGCGGATCCGACCATCGTGGTGTTGCAGGCAGAAGCGGGATTCGTCGGAGAAGACAATATCGTGCCATTCCGTAGTCCTGATGCGGCGTACAACGGCACACTGCCGCCGCACTCGCCGGTGGTGTAACGTCAATGGTAATCGGAGCAATGGGCGCCGTGCGAGAAGTCCCCGCTCCTGCAGACGACGTCGAACGGTACGTGCTGACACAGGTTGTTGCGCAACACACCCTAATTCCTGTGCTAACGTTCGTGATGTGGCGGTGCGAGCCGTCAATGCCCGCAGCGCAACATGCCGGTCCTCTCGTTTGGTGGTGTGTCGCGGCTGCGGTAATCGTTCACGTCGGTCCGTCCGTCCCTCCTGCACCCACCGAATCCATACTCGCCTCACTGTGGCTGGATGTCGTCCCACACGGGCGCCGATGTCTCGGTACGATAAACCGCTGTCGCGATAAGCCACTATTCGTCCTCTGTCAAACTCCGAAACGTGCTGGAATGGCTGCCGTATTCTGCGACGAGGCATCAGGAAGCTTCCCATGCACAGGTCAGGCAGCACAACACACTTCCACTACTTACACCCCGCCTTCTGTGCACCCTTCTTATAGTGCTTCTCGGTGGCGTGCCGGGCGCACATGATTTGCATATGCCCTGCAATGCTAATCGTTTGCATGTCCTTCCGCGGGCGACGCATGCTGCGAATTTCAGGCCAATCGGATGCTTCCTTCTTGGTGTTGCATTTTAGGTGGCCAGCAGTGTATTTCAATATGCGGAACTGAGATCCCTTGTCATATCCCGGTTGTCGAGTGGAACGGACTTCGCCGTCGTTCTGCCAGAAGATACGCACTATTATTGAATATCTCAAGTAGCAGCTTACGTCGGATTCTTCACGTGGACCTTTCTTTTCATCCATACAAGATGTTAATCATGTAGGAACTGCATCATTATAATAAATGTAATAGTGAACGGTGGTCAGCAAATTCAAGAGTTGCTGACATCACGTTGCTGTCAGCTAGTTCCTTCAGTAGACGACACATTACTGATGTCGGATGCCGCTAATTTCCACCTCAGCGGGTATGTGAAAGGCGGAATTTCCGCTACTGGGTTTAAACAAATCCGAAAAACTGCTACAAACGTCCACTACATGTGGAGAAGGTTGTTCTTTGGTTCACCAGGACCCAGTGAAAATTATTGGTCCTTGCTTTTTCGTGGATGCAAAAGGTCGTGCAGCAACTTAATTCGGAGCATTGTACGGAGATGTACGCTGAAGAGCAATTGAATTAGAGATACCTGTCTAGTAACGTGTAGCACCACCTTTCACCATGATGAAGGCGGCAATTCGTCTCGGCATGGACTCGACAAGACACCGGAAGTGTTGGGAAGCCATACGGATCCACGACCCCTGAACAAGCTCCCACAGTTCACGAAGATTTGATGGAAGGGGATCAGAGCCTCGAACATCTCTCTCGACGGCATCCCAGATGTGCTGGATGGGATTAAGGTCAGAGGACCTAGCTGGCCAAGGAAGCGAGGTCACGTCGGTGGAGTGTTCATCCAACCATTCGGATACAATTTGGGAGCGATAGCATGGTGCATTGTCTTGTTGCAGGATGAGGTCCCCAGTGGGATGTTGAAGACGCACAAACGGGAGCAAATGGTCTTCCAGGATATCCCGGTAACGTTGACCTGTGAGGGGCAATGTCACACGTACCAGAGGTCCCATTTCAGTCCACGTAAACAATCCCCAGACGAGAATGCCACCCTCACCAGCTTGAAGAGTGCCCTGCAGGCAAGAAGGATCCATCGCTTCATGTGATTTGCGCCGTACTCGTATCCTGCCATCCGCATGTACCAACGTGAATCTCGACTCATCAGTCCAGGCAACCTTTTTCCACATGTCTAGGGTCGCGCCCATGCTAATCTTTGCACCCTGTGATGTGCGGTCAGCAGCGGCACCCTCGTGGGACGATGGCTTCTGTACCCCATAGCGAGGAGACGGTTCTGGATGGTGTGGCTGCTTACACGTTTTTGTGCACCAGCGTTAAATTGCCGAGTGATTTTTTGCACTGTTTCCCGTCTATCCGCTGTTACAATGCGAGCTAGCCGACGATGACCCCGCTCATCCACACACTGTTGTCCACTTCAGTTGGCCCTTGTAGGGATGGTTTTACCGGATTCGGTGTACTCACGGTGCACTCGTGACACAGTGGCTCGTGAAAATCCCAGTGCCTGCACGACTTCCGAGATGGAGTGACCCATTCGTCGGGCCCCGACAATTTGCCCACGAACAAATGCGCTTAGATCCTTCGTCTTACCCATACTGCGTCCGATTCTTACTGATTCCCGTCGCATCACTCCTTATATTGTCAGATCGCTGCATACGTCATGTCGTTTCCGTTTACAGGGCCGCCCGCAGCGCCACATTTGCATAACGCCAGCTGTCTCTAATTCAATTGCTCTTCAGTGTATATATCGTAATGTCTTTTTCGTGAGCAAGATTGATCTTACGCTATGTCTAAAACTAAATAAGAATACTATGCAGTAATTCCTAATTAAGCTTTTACGGCCAGACGAAACATAAACAGAAGTCAGACTTACGATAACCTTTTATTGGTCCAGCACGAATTTCAGTAGAACTCCACAATATAAGACAGCAGATATCAGATTACATTTATATAATTGAACGTGTACACACACACATCCACCCTAGCAACTGTGGTATCGTCCTTTTTATCCATCGTTCTTATCACAGTCATACGTCACTTTCACTCTGATCTCAATTGTGTTGCCAACCTCATTCTCGTTTGAGGGAAAAGGCATAATGTTAAGTTTGGAAGTATAAGGAGAACAAACTCAAATTTACATAGGAAAAGGAACTAAAAATGAAAGTTTTATTAGAATATACGTCACAGATGTTACAGATTTTCTTTGCCCCAGAGCTTCAGCGACGTTCTCTGATGAACGTTTGGTTACAACAGGATCAAGCAACTTCCCGCACTGCGAGGCAAAGCCTGATGGTGCTGTGTAGATTTTACCCCAAACGCTTGGTCTCGCGAATATGTGCCGTGGCCAGCAAGGTCACTCGATCTATTGAAACCAGACTTTTTTTTGTGTGGGTGGGAGGGGATACCTCAAAGAAAGAGTGTTCAGTCGTCGTCTATACACAACCGATGAACTGAAGGATTGAATTCGAGAAGTTAGGCGTATCCTACAACATATACTGCAGAACGTGAGAGAAGATTTTGTACTCCATATTCAGCACTTCATTGATTAAAATGACGAGTACCTACGGGACGTGATTTTCATATAACAAGCTGCAAATCCAACAATGTGAATATTCTATGAGATTAGTGAAATGAAAATTTCGAGCAATTCCAAGATATTTCATTTAAAATAAGTATTTTCTTTGCCTCACCCTATATATTTGCTACAGGTACTATCATGATCACCGGGATTGCATCTTCCACTCCTGGATTATTTTTTCCTTAACAGCAAGGCACGTCACATTTTTTATATTTTTATAACTACTGAAATAACAAAACATCTCTCTCTACTTCCGACGAACCTTTATTTTACCTCAATTATCTCAATAACATCAATGTTAGCACATAGGAATACATGGGTGCCTTCTCTTTGCGTGCGATTTAATCTTGAATTTCTTTTAGTGGGTCAACTTCCTCTAAACTGCTTTTTCACTTCTGACCTCTCTCTCTGTCCTCGTGACTTCTGTCCTTCTCGACATTTCTGTGGCTTCATTTCATCCCACTCCTTAACGTAATCCGCTGCACCTTTTATTGTTCCTTTACCTTAAGCCTGTTAAGACATATATCACCTTACCGGCTGTTCACAATTTACTTAATTCTACTATAGTTCTCAACTTAGCTTGCTTAAGCCTAATGGACTTAATTGTATACTGTACACTTATTGACTAAAAACATATGATTTCCCTGAACCCATTGTCGAATCTGAATGAGGAAACACAACTTCATATATTTCTTTTCAGAGCATGTAGATACACCGATGGGTGATTTCATTATGACCACCCCCAGACTAGAGAAATGAGCGCGCCTGGGGACCGAACGGTAGCGCAGGAGTGAAGTTCACAGAAAAGTATATATACAACCCGAGGACAGGATTTCGCTTAGTAGAGTGTTCGGAGTCAGAATGGGAAAAGCTGCCGATTTATCGGAGTTTGATAAAAAGGACAAATTGTGACGGCGCGGTGCCTCGGGACTAAGATCTCGGAAACGTCGCGGCTTGTGGGTTGCTCACGTGCCTCTGTAGTGAGTACGTATCAAAAGTGGTGCACAGATGGTCAAACAACGAACTGTCGTCCAGCTGTGTGTCGTCCACACCTCATTGATGCCAGAGGGGAGCGGAGATTGTCGCGCATTTTTCACAGCGACCGCAGGGCCACAGTGCGACAAATCACCCATAGCTACAACAATGGTGATTAGGGCAATGTGTCACAGCACACAGTTCATCGCAGCCTTCTGCGCATGGGCCTGCGTAGCCGAAGACCCAGCCGGGTACCCATGCTCACTGCACGTCATCGCCAACAACGCATGAAATGGGCCCAAGATCATCAAGATTGGAACGTCGGTGATTGGAAGAAAGTGGCCTGGCCTGACAAATCAAGATTCCTGGTGCATCACTTAGACAGCCGAGCGCGGATACGCCGATTACCAACGGAGGCTATGGCAGCTGGATGCACTGTTGGGCGGAAACAGGCCAGCGGCGGCGGTGTTATGCTGTGGGCGATGATTTCTTGGGACACTTTGGGCCCCATTATCCCAATATCACAACCCCCGACAGCTGTTAGGTATCTGAACATCGTTGCGGACCAAGTTCACCCATTCATGGCAACTGTGTTTCCTGCTGGTGATGGCCATTACCAACAGGATATTGCACGATGCCACACTGCCAGAATCGTCAAGGAGTGGTTCGAGGAACATGCTGGTGACTTTCTGTTAATGCCCTGGCCTCCAAATTTACCTAACATGAACGTAATCGAACATTTGTGGTTCGACTTGGAAAAGCGGATTCGCGCTAAATCACCACCACCCCGAAATGTACGGGAACAGGAGGACATTTTTTTTTTTTTTTTTTTTTTTTTGGATTGGAGATTTAACGACCACCGTGAGCAACTCAATGGGCTATAAGCAGTCGCCCGTCCCTAATTTAGGGTCACTGGTTCCAGGGAAGGGAGAGAGCCAGTGCCGTAAGACAAACACAACATCCATGCCTCACCGGGATTCGAACCCGGACCCCTTAGGGACGAATGATCAAAGGCCATCGCTTAGACCACTGGGCCACCGGGGCGGCCAGGAGGACCTGCTGTTAACATTATGGTACCAGATACCCCAGGATACCTATCGGCACCTCATCGAATCGATGCCTCATCGAGTGGCTGTTGTTTTGCGGGCAAAAGGGGGTCCTACAGCTTATTAGGTAGGTGGTCATAATGTAATGACTCATTGGTGTGTTGTACGAACTATATTACAAGAAATACATTAGTTTCTATTAATTAAGTAATTAAGGAAAATCATGAACTTTGTTGTTTTTGTAAAAAAAAATAAAAATAAAACACAGCTAAAATGTGCGAACCTAACATAGGAGTGGTATTTCAACCCGGCGATATCAAAAATGATAAACAACTAGGACACGTGGTGTGTCAAAATATGCAAGTCTGTATTAGGTTAAAGGGAGGCAGTTGAGAGACTCCTGTTATTTCGCATCTGGATTGAAAGCAGAACACATTGCTATGAAAGCTGTGTGTGTACACACACATGTGCGTAGAGCTTTTTCCAACTGCATTCGGTCCGTTTGATGTGGTATCTCAGATCGAGGTGCCACATTAAACGGACAGAATGCAGCTGGAAGACGAGGCTTGCAGTACCAGTAGTGATCGAATAACCCCAGAAAATCTTTGACTAAATGGAACGACATTCTTATCTTTCAACGTACACCCCCACCCGCCCCTCCTTCGTTTCTGAATGTAGGTAGCTAACATTTCCAGAACAATTTGAGAAAGAAATGCGAATTTAAAGCTGCCTAGACGATACCGAAGCTTGGCGAAAGGTATAAGCAAAGTCTGTAAATGGACAAATACCGAAGTATGGCGCGAAAAAACTGTACCAAATACTTGTGCGAAAGTTTCAATTCCAATTTTAATCAGATTGTGAGCAGTAGTCTTTTGCGCTGCTTCCAGATTCTGATGAGACGATGGAGAGCATACCGAATGACAAAATTGTCGGACAAGAGACACACAACGAAGGACTACCCTAACCTTTAACCTCATTCGCATTGACTGCGCTAACAAAGACTGCCCTTGTGGGTAGTTGTATAACCAATGAGACTGATCTTTTGATAAATCTCTCAGCTTTGGGATCACTACCGAGAAACAGTGTCTGGCACTGTGGAGGAGAGGCGGAATCGTGGATGCTTGGGATCCCCAACAGACCTTTCTGGACCGCTACTCCCTCTGAATTCTGGCCCAAAAACATTCCACCGATAACGCCACAGAGCTACGAAATGATTTCCTGATTCCTGCAGGATTCACAGTGCTAATTCGAAGCATCCGAAATCTGTTTCACAACGATAACTTTCATTCCTGGCTCCCCGTAGAAATCATCTCGGCTCACGCCTCATCGGCGGAGAAATCGGCTAAGGTGGGCCAGGCCCCATACCTAATGGACGCTAAAAGAATTTCACCGTGTCTTCTTTACGGGGCGAACTTCGAATCAGTGCTGTGCATGTCAAGATACACAGCTTGTCTAGAAGGTGCTAAGTATAGCCCCGGTGGCGCAGTGGTCTAAGAGACGGCTTCTGATCATTCACCCGACGAAGGGGTCTGGGTTCGAATCCCGCTTTTGTGCTTGTCTTTCAGAGGTGTATTCGCTGAGTTTCTTGTTCGCCTATGTGCATTGCTATCGTTGAAAAACAAAATATCTATACTTCATACGTATATCCGTCAACCAAGTCCAATATACACTATATTGACAAAAGTCACCGCACGCCTGGAAAGGTAACACAACATAGCATTTATTGACATACATTAGTACGGTGTCGGTCCACCTCTGGCTTTAATGCATGCACTGACCCTTCGAGACATGCTTTCGACAAGGTTTTGGAACACAGCGATAGGCATGCGCTTCCGTTCAGTAAATAATGCTGCCGCTAACTGTTGCTTCGCAGTAGGCCTTGGTTCCAAACTTCTTATGAGACGCTCTAATTCATCCCACAGGTGTTCTATGGGATTAAGATCAGGGCTCTGTGATGGACAGTCCACATACGATACGGAATTATCGTCAAACTACGCCATGACAGTCCTTCCTTTGAGGCTCGGTGCATTGTCCTGCTGGTACCAACAAGGTTTGTGTTCCATAGTATTGCCACAGAGTTGGTAGGGCATAATTGTCCTCAATTTCGAAGTAGACGTGCTGGTTAACAGGTTTGTCCACGATAACCAATGGGTCGGGACTATACCACGAAAAACACCCCTTCACGAGTACACTACCAGCCCCAAACTTGACCGTAGGAACAGTACACTGTGGTAAATAGAGTTACACCGGCTGCCGCCATTCCCAAACACAACCATCAGACTGATGGATCATGTATCTGAATTCATCAGTCCATAGGACCCGTTTCCATTGATCTACGGTCCACGATAAATATTCTTTACACCATGCAAAACGACGAGTAGCATTCCGAGTGGAGACGAAAGGCTTATGAGCAGCCGCACAACCATAGTAACCCATGGAATAAAGTTCTCTGCGAATGGCACGTGTACATACCGAGGTTCTAGCATTTTTATTCACCTGTACACTAAGGTCTTGTGCAGTAAGTACTCCGTCGATTAGTTGTAACGAATCTCCTGAGGCTTCGACGTCCTTTATCACTGATTTTCTATGGTCTGCCGGTACGTTTTGCTACTTCAGACACGCAATGCGTCTTCCACTTATTCAGTACATCCAAAACAGTTGATTTGGGTATGTTTGAACGCCTCTCGGTTTCTATTATGGACATCCATTAATACAACATATAACACCCAACAATCTTTTCTTTCTCAAAGTAAGTTCTCTCCCGCTGCGACATTTGCACTCTACCTCACAGTGCAATATGATCGCGGTCAGCTGCAGGCTTGTTTTTATACCGTTTGCAGCTGTACCGCGCATCTTAACAACGCAGCGGATCTGTTCGTTTGCTTTTGAAGGGGTGTCCGGGGACTTTTGTCAATATATATAGTGTATGTTCAATATATACGTAACTGCGTCTGTCAAACAAGTCCAATAAATATTAAAAAAAAACAACAACCAAAAAAAAAAAAAAAAAAAAAAGGAAGGTTCTAAGACTAGCTGCATGCTTCCAGAACCACACTGGATTCTGCAAGGTGGTGGTCAGGCGTTGGTTTGGGTCGGGATCATATATGGACGCGCTACGAAATATTGGAACAATATTCACTTACCAGCCGTGCAGCTTATACACTGAACATCAGAGATGGGTTAATCCTACAGCATAGCAACGTCCGAGCCCGTCGTGAAAGGATAGCGAATGTGTACCTCGAGGTAGCGTTGATCGCATGGATGAGTTTCCAGAACTCGATATGAACCCATCGAGCATACTTGGGATCAACTCTAGCAGCCATAGAAATCCACTGAGCACGTTGGACGAGCTCTTGTGTTCTCTTGTTGAGCAGTTTGAAGCTTTAGGTCAAAACGGTCTAATTTATCTAATTTACCTGGCGGATAGCAGCCACGAAGAGCACGTGCTTGCATCTCTTCTAAGACTGGTGTGATCCTCCGCCAAGTACACGTTGGCCGGTTTCGCTTTGTTTGTACAAGCCCTAGACCTCCAGCAACGCGTGCCGGGTAATGTCAAATGATGTTCCTGTGTAAGTGTATTTTTCTACCCGCCAGGGTTCGGTATGTATTGCAACTAAGCATACATACCGACGAAAGAATTGTGCTACAGAAGAATTTTACTTCACGAAAAGTATCAAGATCATTTGCGGTATTACATCAGTTCTTTATTACTGTCTAATTTCAGTACATTCGGATTGTCCTAGGGAATTATCTTACAAAATTACTACTTGAAACTCTTAGTTCGATACTTATTCTTGTATCCATCCTACGTCTTTCTTACTTACTCTACGATTTTGCCTAATTTCTCTTTTATTTCATTTACTTATCTTTCTCGCTTCCCACTTCCGAAGCCATGTTCTACTCGACCTCCTTCCTCGCTCTCTGTCCGAAATTTCCTCCCTTCTCAAAGCATCTTCCCGAAACTTCTGCCCCTTCTTGGCTTCTCTTCCTTCCTGACTCTTGGGTCCGTCCTTTCTGAAGCGTGACCCCTGTGTCCATGAGCCTCTTACCATCCGCTAAAAGGAAAGAATGTTTCTATCCCTGACACCTGTGATTCAATAAACTCATTAAGCAAATTGGAATCTCTTGCTAATGACAATGCACATGATTGCAGCTTAGGCCAATAAAACGATAAGCACTTAAGAAAAGCGACACGTCTAATTACAGTTGCCGCCATGAAGCCCCTTCGAACACTCTCTACGGTTGACCTTACATGCAAAAGAATTAATACCAAAATCCTTTAAGATCTCCAAAATCTTAATTCTTTAAATGTTTTCTGCAGCTCAGCGTCAGTTAGTTTTATATGCCACAGTTCTCCATTGACACCTACTCTTCCGGAATGTCGCAACACTTTTTTATGAGGTGCGTACAATCGTTTTATTCTGTTGTAGAGGTTAAGATCAGGACAAAATTTTCTCTGAAGAGCTCTCAGCTCTTATCAGTACAGTAACTACTGTGACCTAGCTCCTATTTTGTGCCCACCGTGGTAAGTGCTGCAGTAGTTGCTTGACAAACTCCTTTGTTGTTATTGTTTTGTTTTATTTAGGGATTTAACGATCACCATTACTGTTATTCAGACGACTGCGAGCAAGTAAGGAGTATCAGATCCCTCTAGTATCTCACTATATGCTTTGTCTGGAACAGTAGCGCAGCCAGGATTTAGCTTTGGGGGGGACCACCAACCGGCCATATTGAATACAATATATATATATATCATCATCATCATCATTGTCAACCATTATCAATCCACTGCTGGACGAAGGTCTCCCCAAGTTTCCTCCACAACAGTCTGTCTTGTGCCAGTCTCCTCCATGTCACTCCCGCATACTTTCGAATTTCATCCACCCATCTTCCATG
Organism: Macrothele yani; assembly: GCA_039090855.1. Classification (NCBI taxonomy): domain Eukaryota; kingdom Metazoa; phylum Arthropoda; class Arachnida; order Araneae; family Macrothelidae; genus Macrothele; species Macrothele yani. The sequence goes on along the minus strand of CM077011.1, from coordinate 10,503,885 downwards.
TGGTCTTCTTCTGGGTCTTTTCCTCTCCCTTGGAATCCAATCTAAAATTTCGGCTGTCCATCGATGGTCTGTTCTTCTGGCAGTATGTCCAGCCCATTGCCATTTCAGGGATTTAACTCTGATCATGATGTCTTCCACTCTTGTCATTTTTCGGATCCATGTGTTCCTCTTCTTATCTCTCCTGGTTACACCAAGCATGCACCTCTCCATGCTTTTTTGAGTTGTCTGCAGCCTTTGTATGTCTCTTTTAGCTAAGGTCCACGTCTCTGCACCATACGTAAGCACTGGAAGGATGCATTGATCAAACACTTTTCTTTTAAGACATAATGGCATATTGCTCTTGAAAATTATGCTGTTTCTTCCAAAAGCTCTCCAGGCAAGTTTTGTACGCCGATTAATTTCTTCACCAATGTGACCCTCACTTGATATCTGCTGTCCAAGATAAACGTACGTGTCTGTTATCTCCAGCTTTTCTCCATCAATCGATAAATCTTCATTTCTTGTAAAAGCATTGAACATCACTTTTGTCTTCTGAAAGTTCATTTTTAATCCCACTTCTTTACTCTTGTCAGCAAGTTCTTGCATCATACTCTGTAGCTCTGATGGGGTAGTTGCAAAAATGACTATGTCATCAGCAAAACGAAGGTGGGTTAGATAATCTCCATTAATCTTTATGCCTTTGTTTTCCCAGTTCAGTGATTGAAAGACATTTTCCAATGTGGCATTAAAGAGCTTCGGAGATATGGTGTCACCTTGTCTCACTCCTTTTCCAATTTTTATGTGTGTTGTATTTTCAAATAGCAGAATCTTTGCACTTGCATTTTCATAGATGTTATTAATAATATTAATGTATGCATCTTCAATACCGCAGGTTTTCAGAGCCATTGCAACTGCTGATGGTTTCACCGAATCAAAGGCTTTTTCATAATCGATAAAAGCCATGCACAATGGAAGTTCATATTCCCTCGCTCTTTCAATTAGTTCTCTCATCACGTGGATATGATCTATTGTGCTGTAGCCACTCCTGAATCCAGCTTGTTCTCTCGGTTGAGCCATGTCCAGTGTTACCTTCAAGCGGTGTGAAAGAACTTTAGTGAAGATTTTATAAACTACTGATAGGAGGCTGATAGGTCTGTAGTTTCCGAGATCCTCAATGTCACCTTTCTTATGTAGCAGGATCATTGTAGCGGTGTTCCAATCCTCAGGAATCTTTCCTTCATTAAGGCATCGAGTGAAAATTTGGGCGAGTACTGTTTCGATTTCTCCACTTGCTTCTTGTATGATGTCTACAGTAATTCCATCTTCTCCTGGAGCTTTTCCTCGCTTCATGTTCTTGATTGCATGTGCAACTTCTGCTGGAAGGACTGGAGGAACTCTGGTACTGGTATCTTTCATGATGTCTGGAGTGCATATATCATCCCTTTCATATAATTTGGAGTAGAAATCTTTCACTCTTGTCAAAATTTCGCCTCTATTTCTTGTTACAGAACCATCTTCTTTTCTCAGTGCCATAATCTGTTTTCTTCCCTTACTGAGATGTCCCTTTGCTATCTTTAGGCTTTGGTTGTTTTCAATTGCTTTCCTCACTAGTTCACAGTTGAATTTCCTTACGTCTTCAGTGATACTTTTTCTTACTGTCTTGCATAGCTCTATATATTCCACTTTGGAAGTCACATCTTCTTTAGTTGTCCTCATCTCTCTTCTTTTTTGCATCAACATTTTGGTTTTTCCTGATAATTTGTTCACATGCAACTTGTTCTTAGACCCAGCTAATTTTGTTGCTGTTTCCATAAGAGCTTTGGTTACTTTTCTGTTAACTTCAGAGATGTCCACTTCTTCCGATGTTAGGCCTTCTAAAGCACAGAACCTGTTCTTCAGTTCTAACTTGAAGGTATTATGGTGTTTTTTAAGGTTGGTTATGTCAATAGATTTTGTTTGTCTTATGAGCTTGCCACGTTCAAGTTTAGTGTTGAGGTGCATCTTACATCTCACCAATCTATGGTCACTACCTGTGTTGAACTTGTTTAGCACACTGCAGTCTTCTATGACGAATTTTTTGTTACACATAATAAAATCAATTTCACTTGTCGTCCCATTTGGATGTCTCCATGTCCATTTCCTGTGTGGCTTTTTCTTGAAGAAGGAGTTCAAGATGAAAAACCCTTCTGCCTCTGCAAACTCAACGAGAGTATTTCCACGCTGGTTTCTGTTGCCATGACCGAATTTACCTACCGAAGTTTCATTCTGTTGCCGTTGCCCTATTTTTGCATTGAAATCTCCCATAATTATTTTCAAGTGCTGCTTACCTTTATTATTTAGACGACAAATTTCCTCATAAAATTCTTCAATTTCTTCTTCAGGATGACTTGTGGTGGGTGCATAAGTTTGAATAATCTGAGCCTGGTATCTTTTCGAGAGTTGGATAACAAGTCGTGCAGCTCTGTCAGAGGAACTTTCAACTTCTACAACTTTATCCTTCAGTTTCTTGTTTATTATAAATCCAACACCACTAGTTCTGCCAGTATCTGTCCCACGATAGTAGAAGAGATGTCCACTTTTCAGTTCGATGAGATCTTCTCTTTTTCTCCTTACCTCACTTAGCCCCACGATGTCCCACTTGATCCTTTGTAGTTCCTCTTCCAATTCAAGAAGCCTTGAATCAGAAGATAGGGAGCGTCCATTGTAAGTAGCCAAGGTCAGCATCAGATGGCAGCCTAGTCCGGTCCTCCGGGGATTCTTAGCACCCTCTGCCTTCATGTCGCACTGGCCGCTGCCTTGGCCAGGTACATTCCAGCTGCCGGAGACTGAGGGCCAAGATTTAAGTTGTGGAATCATTTTGGAGGGGTTTGGCCATAACTCACCACGCTGGCCAAGCGGGTTGGTGAGTGTGGGATAGAATTTCCTCTAATCCCGATGGTATAGTTATACCGCTATGGGCGGTCGTCAGAGCCCCTTTAGTGGGAACAGGATGCACCACGAGAAGGCGGGGTATATATATATATATATATATATATATATATATTGTATTCATTTCGATGGACAGCCGAAATTTTAGATTGGATTCCAAGGGACAGGAAAAGACCCAGAAGAAGACCATATGGGAGATGGGTGGATGAAATTCGAAAGTATGCAGGGGTGACATGGAGGAGACTGGCACAAGACAGACCGTTGTGGAGGAAACTTGGGGAGACCTTCGTCCAGCAGTGGATTGATAATGGTTGACAATGATGATGATGATGATATATATATATATATGAATAAATTGAATAGAATATATATATATTTAACACAAACAACTATATGTCCCCACATACATACATATGGAATCGTAGAGTTGAAAAATTATAACAAATAATAAATTTATTTATAAATATTTCTTTGACTACCTAGAAAGAGATGAGCAGACAGTATGAATGCAATGTATAAATCTCATTAACGAGTTTTGGATTAATTTCTAATAATTTTCATATTTCCATATATAAAGAAATTTAAGTTAACTTTAATGCGAAATTCAACTTTGTCAAATCCATGTTATTGCCTTCCTAGTAGTAGTGAGTTTTGTGACTTCAAATAGAATGCTTCACCTATGTACAATTTAAATTTAATTCAGCTTTCTTTTTCCAGCAAGAAAGAATGTGTTGCCTCTTATTCACAAAAATAAAACCTTTATTCTTACCATTTTCAGAAAATAGTCCCCTTGAATAAAAAAGTGCCTTTAATGACTTCGATCAATATTTTATCATTAGTTCTGTACAGTAATTATTCCGAAATATACTCAACTTATCATTAGAAACCTTAAAATCATGTACTAAAGTAAAATCGTCTACAAAAGTGGAAGAGACATTTGTATTGACAATACAAAAAATTAAAATATATATATACACACTATTACCAACAAGTAATTGGATACCTGTGATAGCAAAGGAAAACGAAGTTTATTCACCTTCGATAGTTGGTGGAGCCTCCACGAGCGGCGATTAGAACTGCGACCCACCGGGGCATACTCTCAACCAGGCGTTGTACGACGGCTAGCGGTATTTTCTTCCACTCGGCTTGAAGAAGACAGGTCAGTTCCTTCACCGATTTCGGACGGTGGGGGCACCCCTTAAGTCTACGCTCCAACTCGTCCCAGAGGTGCTCGATAGGGTTATGGTCCGGGCTCTGCGCAGGCCAGTCTATTCGATTAACCCCATTGTCACCATACCAAGCCGTGTTGGACCTCGCAACATGACAGGTGGCATTGCCATCCTGAAAGTAACACGAGTCCACCCCGTAAAACTGCCACAACGTAGGAAGCGCATGGTCATCCAAAATGGTGCAGTAGGTCTCGGCGTTGAGTCTACCGGGAATTGAGACCAAGGGTCCCGTGCCATACCAGGAGAAACACTCCCATAGCATAATTCCACCGCCGCCGAACTTCACAGTTGGCACAATACATTTCGGCAGGAGGCGTTCTCCAAGCAGACGCCAAACCCAAACCCTGCCATCTGAACGGTAGAGGATGAACCATGATTCGTTGCTCCAGAGAACCTGTTTCCACTGTTCAACGGTCCGCTGTCGACGTTCTTTGCACCACGTTAGCCGAGCAGCGCTATTGGACTTGGTGATCAAAGGCTTGTGGGCGGCAGCACGTCTATGATAACCGAGCAGATGGGCTTCCTTGCGAATGGTATTCATTGAAAGAACACTCCCGGATGCCTGTTGAAACTCCTCGCGGATGTGGCCCATCGATTTGGTGCGGTGCTTCCGAATTTCTCTGGCCAGCACTCTGCGGTCTCTAACTCCCAGTTTTGTGGGTCTGCCGGTCTCTCATCTTCCACTTGCCAATCACGTAGGCCACTGTCGATTTTGGGTACTTCAACTCGCTGGATATGTCACGTATGGATCAGCCATTTCTGTGATACCCGACGATTACACCTTTCTTGAAATCAGAGAGCTCCGAACTGCGTGGCATCTTGCATGCGACTGGTTGCGTTGTTGTTTCCCACACGATATTTAACGGCGGCGGCCGTGACGTGTATCAGGACCGCAGATATCGTCGATTGAAGGGGTGTCCAATTACTTGTTGGTAGATAGTGTATATATCTATTACTAATTTAAATTATTTACAGTTTGAAATTTAGGCGCCTAGGTTTCTTAGCTAAGTCATCTAGTACTTCCTCAGGAGAGACAGAAATATCCTTATGAATGTACAATAAAGCTAAACCATTCAGTCTGGTTTCTCCTGTTGTACTGCGCAAATAATGTTTTAAGTACCTCAGGGTGGAGAAGGAACGTTCTGCAGAACATGTTGTTACTGGCAATGTCGCCATTATTTGCAAAAGTTTTCGAATGGATGGATACATAAGTTCACCACATTCGGCTAATCCATCAAGGGCGTTTTTTGGCTTTTTTTCCATCCTGGCTATTTTTCTGTACCAGACTCTAAGTTCCCCGCATACTGCAGAAGGTGAAGCGTATGCAATGTCAGATGCGTACTGTTCGCATAGTGACTTTACAAATTCTTCATCTTTTGGAGAAGTAGTTTCCACTCCTTGTTGAGGCAAAAGCACTTGGAACGATCTCAGAGTATTCTTATGTGCAATAAATCTTTCCTTCATCTCATTTAAAAACGCATCAAGGAAAGGAATAAAGGTCGTTCTTCTGTAATAACTTTCAGCCGAATCGTGTTCAATATTGCTGCGATGTGTTTGGCGATTTAATACTCGAGGAACAGTAACTGGTATGCCTACTCTATCACAGATTTTCTCAGCTTCTAAGTACAGAATGTTAAATTCCTCTTCAGCATGGTCTCTGATTTCTTGAATAATATGAGCAGTATCTTCTGCATGTTCAACGGCAGTCATTAAGTCAATGTTTCCATGGAGGTTCGAGCAATTGAGGGGCGTATAAAAATTGCATTTCTGATTTCTTTGTGTCACTTCTATGTAGGAAATTTAAGGGATCGTATAAAAATTTCTTTTCTGATTTCTTTGCGTCACTTCTGTGTAAGAAGCCTAGAGGGTCGTATAAAAATTGTCATTGGATTTTTTCCCTGGTTCTCTGTTTTTTTCCCCGTGGATCTTTTTTCCTAGATTGACGCCACAGGGGCAGCAGAGTTTGATTAATTAATAACCTACGAATTAATAATAATAAATATTTATAATCTTACAATTGGTAAAGCAAAACTGATTGCGATTTTGAATTTGGTAGCAATTTAATAGAAGATTAACACAGGGTTATGTGAATATTGAAACTGCTCCTTTTATGAATGCATTGCAGATTGGCCAATAAGAAGGGTGCAATAAAACCCAACATAAATTAATACCTTCACAGTAATAATAATAATGAAAATAATTTCAATAATGATTAGGTCATTTCTAAAAAAAAAAAAAAAAATTCAAAAAAGGAGGCACGGGCCCTGCGGTTGCGGGAAAAATGCCACACATTTTTCATTAAGGGGTCCGGCACAAATTGCTGTTCCTCCGAAGAACACTTTGAATGTGTGACAATTTTTCCAGTGGAGCAGTTTACCGAATTACGTATGGCAATTTTCCAAAATGCTTAGCGAGGGGAAGGAACTCTCTTGTTTGTCTAAATTTTCATGCCGGTTCATTTGAGTTTAGGGCAACTGGCCACAAAAGTTCGGGGGGGGGTATAAAGATTGCCGTTTCTGGGTCTATATTGAGAACTGAATTGGGAACTCCAAACAAACGAATTTCGAGAAAACGTTCCATGTAAGCTAAGAAAGAATTGTACTTTAATTTAAAGAAATAAATTGACGAGGATCCGTGGTACACTTCGTTGGCGGGAGGGGGCTCTACCTCCAACTTCCGTAATATTATATTCTGGGCCGCTGGAGTCTGTCAGTGATGTTCCCCTTGAAGCGTCCTCAAGATTTGTGAGCTTGGGGGGGATTCCCCCAAAATGTTAAAATGGACGTAGAGCTGTAAACATTAGAACCATGCTTTATATAATGATTCTGTATACGACCACGAATTTTCAGGAGGGTGGGATGAATTCAACCTCCCCAAGTTTCTAAGAGCGCAGACAAGTGCTCAAGGTAAGAGATTTGCTCACAATTTCTGTGCTTCATGTTGTGTTTAGTGACAGACTATGTATGCTCTTCCCCCGTCCCCCAGAAATTTGGTGAAGTCTGTAAAAGGGATACGAGGTGCTTGGTTTCAAGGGCTCTACCCCCAACTTCCGTAATTTTATATTCTGGAGTCCAGAATATCTGGACCTCTAGAGTCGGCCAGTGTAACCTATCGATGTTACCCCTGAGGAGCTCTTAGAAACATGGGTTGGGGGGCGAATTCACCCCACCCACCAGAAGATTCGTGGTTGTGTACCGAATCATTATATAAGGCATAGTACTAATGTTTACAGCTCTACGTCCATTTTAACATTTTGGGAGAAAGCCCCCTCCCAAGCTCACAGACTTTGCGAACGCTTCAAGGGGAACATATTGGATACACTGACAGACTCCAGCGTCCCAGAATATAATATTACGGAAGTTAGAGGTAGAGCACTCCCCCTCCCCCCTCCCTCCCCCGCCAACCAAGTGTACCTTGGATTCTCGTCAATTTATTTCTTCAAATTAAAGTACAATTCTCTCTTGGCTTACATGGAACGTTTTCTCGAAATTCGTTTGTTTGGAGTTCCCAATTCAGTTCTCAATATAGACCCAGAAACGGCAATCTTTATAGCCCTCCCGCCCACAATCCCTTGAACTTTTGCGGCCAGTTGCCCTAAACTCAAACGAACTGGCATAAAAATTCAGACAAACAAAAGAGTTCTTTCCCCTCGTTAGGCACCTTGGAAACTGCCCTACTGGAAAAATTGTCACACATTCAAAGTGTTCTTCGGAGGAGCAGCAATTGGAGCCCGGCCTCTTAATGAAAACCATGTGGCTAGAACCCCCCTAATCCGGCCCTGTGTCGATTATGTAAATGGATGACTGTTTTGTTGGAGTTGGATTTTATTTCCCTGGCTTTTTTTTCCGTTGGCTTTTTTTTCTGGTGGCTTTTTTTTCCAGGATTTTTTTTCCGTGGATCTTTTTTCCTTGGATTTTTTTCCCTAGATTCCTCTCCCCTCCCTACAGAGACGTCCATCGAAAAGAATTACCGAGACAGAAACAGGGCTCAACGTGATTGTATTAACTAATAATGAATTTTCTATGAAAAATGAAATTTTACAGAGATTCAGAAAAATAATTTTTTTCATGACACGTAAGTCGTTTAGTCAAGGGGAGTGCTGAAATATTATTTAAAAATCACACACACGACACACGCACATATACATATACCCGATTTCCCACAGCATAAGTGTTATAAGGAATTTTTCTGGTACCTAACGCCTGTTCGGTTTAAAAAAAAACATTTAAGGATAAAGATAAATTTATTATCGAACAATAATAAGTATTTTTCTCTTACAATTGTCGATGCCAAACATCTTAAACGCTTTGCCGTTCAGTTCTTTTTATTTCATTTATTAGTATATGATGTTAATAATAAATGAATTTACATCTTTCTATAATATATTTACTGGAATTTTCCTAAATTTCGGTTAATTGTACACTTTCAGACTACATGTACATGACCTTCGTACCAGGATAATGCATTTTACGATGTAAATAAAATTTTGCACGATGTAAATAAAATTTTGCAGAATTAACTTACCTTTAATTCTTCAAAATTGTGATTTTATTCATGAAACATTATTTGAAATGTATATATACTCCGTACTTGTATATGAGTATCACAGCGTGACATAGAGATTTCAGAAAGAATACCAAAAAATTATTTTGTTTAAAAAAAAAGATGAAGTGATAAAGGTAAAATTATTACTGAGCATGAACAGTAGGAAGACGCTTTCTCCTCAAAAAATTTAGCCGTACGACGCGGGTTTTATCTTAAAGAAGGCGAACCGACATCTTTAAGACAAAACCCCCGTCATACTGTTAAATTTCACCATTTTTTTTTTATTTATTTAAGGAAGGTTTGGTGAATTCTCTTAATCGTTCTCATTTAGACACATATATACTCTCATGTGATCCCCTTCCTGATGTGATGACACAAGTTTGCCAGTTTCTTTGCCTTTTTATAAACAAATAAATTTATCAAATTCAGATCAGATCATATGTAGAGGATTTTAGGAAGTGAGTGTCTGACCCCAGGTCTTAAACAACCCTTAGAAATAGGAAGCTAGGAGATTTGGGCTAGAGTGCCAGATAGGAAAGTGACACGGGAGCGAAGTAGAAAGGGGGAGGAAGACGCCCTTATTTATTGCCGGGGGGGGCAGTAATCGGGGTCCGACGGCTTAACGTGCCCATCCGACGCACGGCGGATATTTAGTGGATCGAGTGTTCGTACCTGCTGGGATCGAACCTGAGGTCCTTTCCGTGGCAGTCATGAACGTTGCCCACTAGGCCACCCGCGGCCCCAATTTATCAAGTTCTCCTCACATTCGTTGTTATATATCTCCCCCCCGCCCCCCTTCCCCAATTACTCGGACCCTGGAGCAGTCGATAGTGCAGTTCTTAGATAAGTTATTAAATTGCCTTCTCTTGGCCCTAATGTTGTAAAATACATAAACTGAATGTGAACATTCATACGGCTTAAGGTGAATATACAATACGTAATAAGTTTAAAAAACATATGAAAACGTGTGTAACTTACTTGTTTCTTGTACAATCCAATATCATTGGGATGCACAGGATAAGATACGGAAGAATCGGTTTCGCTCCTTGCGTTGTTAGTAGGCTCATCATTATGTTCATTATCAGTAGGTATTCTACATTGTTCTACTTCTCTCTCATTATGTCTATTCTCACTCCTGTTGGTATCATCAACTTTTGCCTTTTTAAAAAATGACACTAATTTTTCCTGAATTTCAGTTCCTTTTCATTTTGTGACTTTTATCACAGTAGCAATTTTGCGTCGAGCAGCCCTGAGAAAGTGAAATCACGCTTCTTCCTACAGTAATGGCAAACTGACAATGTCTCAATTTTCTGCCAACAAAACAAGTTTTGAAAGGACTATTCGACCGCTCCCGGTTCTCCCCAGAGCCAGACGATGAAGGGACAGTTGTTTTATTTAGCTATAAACAAACGGTCACACTCAACCTCGGTTAAGTATGTGGACATTTGACTTTGGAATCAAGAGGTCAGGCAGTGCTGCCCCTCCTCTACGAGTTGCATAATGTAGAGTAAGGGTGGTGATCACCAGGGCTAGAGAATCACCACCCACATAGCCGTTCGTTTCTGTTTTTTTTTTTTTGAGAACAACCAGCTCCTGTCCTGTGCGGGGCTGATAAAAAGGGAGCGGTAATCGCCCCCTCTCCTCTGTGTGTGTGTGTGTGCCAGTCAGAAAGAACAAAAAAACAAATAAGAAAAATTCGTTTTGGATTCAGTACTCAATACTGAATACTGAAAATGAAAAACACTAATTTACACTTTTCTGATTTCTTATTTTATTAAAAATATCACACCAGAAGTTGCTCTTTAATGCTGAAAAAAAAAAAAAAAAAAGACAAATGGGTCTCTGGGAGGGGACCGGTCCCCTTGGTCCCTCCCCGTGGCTGCGCCAATGGTCTGGAAATGGACGAAATAAGTTCCAGAGCCAAGACGTCCCCAAAGGAAGATCAAAATGAGAAGGGAAAGAACATATCACTTTAATTATGACGGGGGTCCAATACCCCGGGCCCACCGGCTTAACGCACACGACGAGTATTCAGTAGCCCAAAGCAGTCTGACTGGGATCAAAAGATCGACCAATAGCGACAATCATGAGCAACTGGAAAAGTTATAAGCAACCGCCCCTCCCTAATTAAACACCACTGGTGCTATTGAAGGGAAACAGCCAGCATAATCGGAACAAGTATCCTAACAATGCTTCATCCAGGGCTCGAACCCGGATCCATCTCGGACGAATGATCAAAAGGCAGCTCCTCAGACCATTCGGCTAAAGGAGCGACTTTTGAAGCTCATTCGTTCCTGTAAAATCTGTTACCTTCCTATATTTTCCTGAAAATTATAACCTCAGAAGTAAGGCGATTGAAAACGTTGCTCATGCGCAGTAGCCTTCATCAAAATGGCGCGTGGTGTGCTTCATTTTTCTTCAGCCAGTTGTAGGAAGCCATTTGTTTTCCACGTTTTACAGAGCGCGGTGTAGAACGATATTTAGTCGCGACCTTAATGATGAACTGGAAAAGATATCGGGTGGAATTTTCCCAACGAAATGCCAATCTCTCGTTGAACAAAACTTCCATAGTAACCGGTGATGAGTCGGATAAAGTACCGCGTGACCTGGAATCGGAAAAGACTTCTGACACAGAAACGGAAAGAGCCGCAGTTCCCCTACGCAGGCTATGTGTATAAATGACCTGCTGCCTTTGTTTGAGAACAGGGTGGGGCGCTACGAAAAATGTATGGCATGCGAAGGGCGTTAGTTTGACCAAGAAACAACCTCAGAAATCCGCAGATGCGGAGTAGTGACAGCAATCTCATTACGTTTCAAACTGCTTTGTATTTAAATTAAGTCAAATTGCTTTTAAATAATTCCGTGTATTAATAAAAGAAAACTAAATTTATCCTAGTTCGATGCACTGCACGTTCTCTCTTTCACGAACAAGTCTTCGTTAGAAAAAAAAAACAATGCGAGTATTCTGGAAACATTCTACATCAGTCTTCAAAAAATAACTGGAATTTTTTGTCCTGTTTAGAAACATTCAGCGCCGAATTTGCTTTTACGGAAAGCAGCAGTATGGAGTATCAGATGCATTGTGAGTTTCTATTTTTGTATTTCATAGAGGCAGTTCCCATTCAGTCATTCAATCCTGCCTTTCTGACTCCCTGATTTTTGTTGTTGTAATTTCAGGTTCATAAGTCGTATTGTAAACATAAATCTGCGGTGTAAAAATATTCTTAGAATTCACAAGAAATGTTTCGTGATTCCTTTCGTGAATTAACAGAAGCATATTCGTGATTCAATCTTTCACGTGAAATGAGAGGGAGGGGGGCAGGGGGCATAAATTTCACAGATTTTTCATACGCGAATTGACAGAAATACAGTACTTTTGTTCTTTCTCCAGTTATTAACGGGAAATTTTTCGTTTTTAAGAGATGTTAACAGAAAATTCTGAATTTTCAGAAACGTTTCCGAAATTCCTTTCGCGTAAAGAAAATCTGTTCTTCTTTCGCGTATATATGAGGGAAATTTTCCGATGATACTAGCGGAAATTTTCACAGTTCAGGAAGCTTTAATAGTAAAATAAAATAAGAAGGCTTTTTTTCAGTGTCCCCGTCAACTCTAATACACTTCAACACGTCTTCCTATCAGCTTGTGAAACACAAATTTGCTAATGACTGAGATCGAACAGGCATCCTTCTGCTCCGAAACTGAATGCTTTCCCAATTAAGCTACACCGACGGAATTTGTCGTGGCAACTTTGCCGTCTTGACATGTGCTCATTAACTCATAGCAGTAGCCTTCACTCTTAAAGTGCCCACACACACTCTTGAGTGTCATGTTTGAATGTCACGCTAGAAACTAGGGGAGGTTTGGTGTCTGAGGCTAAGTGTAGCGTGGAGGGAATCAGGAGTGAAGTTCTTCAGCGCCTGTATGAAGTCTTGACCTTGAGAGGGACAGAACTGCATTTCTGAGCTTTTTACGATCCGTTTTCAGCCTTGATAAAACTTTACGTTTGGTTGTTTGTTTTTTTAATGAGAAATAAGGCATTTTCATTCTTTAAAGTCGTGTTTCAGAGAAATGTCATTCAAGAGTGACGACTGTCTGTGACCAAAGATTATGTGTCTGTGGTCACCTGTAGAGCAGAAAAAAATTATCAGACCCGAAGTTCTTTTCCGGTTGGGCGGAGCACCAAAAAAAAAAAAAAAAAAGAAGAAGAAAAGTTTTGCATGATATGATCATGATCATTTGTAGAGGATTTTAGGATGGGAGTGTCTGACCCCAGGTCTTAAACAACCCTTAGAAATCGGAAGCTAGGTGATTTGGGCTAGGGTGCCCGATAGGAAAATGACACGTGAGCGAAATAGAAAGGGGGAGGAAGACGCCCTTATTTATTACCGGGGGCCAGTACCCGGGGTCCGACGGCTTAACGTGCCCATCCGACGCACGGCGGATATTTAGTGGATCTAGCGTTCGTACCTGCCTGGGATCGAACCCGAGGTCCTTTCCGTAGCAATCACGAACTTTGCCCACTAGGCAACCCGCGGCCCCGTTTTGCACGATAGTCAGACTGGTAATGTATTTGTTTACTTTTATTCCAATAATATCACTGCAACATGAAGCAACAGTATTTTGCGTTTTCAGCTTTTCCTCCTAGCAAAGGTATCAGTGGTGGAAGCTCTTCTTTTCCTTTCTTTCCTCTCTCTCTCTCTCTCTCTCTCTCTCTCTTTTTTTTTTTTTTTAAGTAAACTGAAAATGCTGATATTTTTTAGATAATTAAAGAAGCTACGTTCAGTGGATGAATAAACCTATTAATTTTGGGGACATTCAGCGCCATAAAAGTTGAAGTTAAATTCCTGTATCAGCTTGTTCATCTATTTATCAGAACCTGGAGAATAGGAACATCTAAAATGCTTCTAAAAGGAGCGCAAGGTGAACTGACTGTTCCGTGTTTGCTATCTTGTTCATCAGGTGAAAGAGGGCAAGTACACATACTCGTGACGGGTAGACGTCGTTGCTCTGCCAAATTTTCGCTTTCGTTGTTGATGGCACGCAGTATGGTCTAGTTTGTGTAGGAGGATGCTTTCCCACCCTCCAACTAAAACAAAAGATTCCCGCGCACTCTGTCGCTCGCCTGCAAATAGGGTAATCTGCTATTCTGTTCCAGTGCTATTGTTGTTCGACCCACGCTCGCTGAAAAATGCTGGGGCGGACCCAGCGTGAATGATCGAGCTCGATAGAATCCCACCACCTTCGCTAGGCGGCATTTCGGAGAACCCCTGTCTCATCACCCACTCGCGCTCAATGCACGAGGCGGCCTCCCTGTCCGAAACGCAGTTTATCGCACAAAGTGCACTGCACGCATTTTTCTATGGGACTAACCCTACACACACCAAGGGGAGGAAGAACTCACTTCCGCATTAATGGCATTCACCGTTCTGAATGCCTCTTTCGTAACGTGCATGCAGGAAAACAAAGCAATTCAAAAGCTCAGATAGAAAAAGAACTGAAAGCTTGGTTCGTTGCAAAATTTTGAAGAAAAAATCTGTGCTAAATGGAGATGAAGAATTAGCGAAACTTCTGTGGGTGGATAATAAATCTCAAGGTGGGCATTTCTGTTTTCTTTCAGAGACTAAACAGAGCTTGAATTTGCTAAAACAATGACGGACTAATTACCAAAGAGAAGATCAAAGCACGAAGCTATGCTCACAGCAGTTGCGCAGCTATACTCCAAGTCAACCTAAGAGCAGGGACGTTGCTAAGGGAATGCGATGATGGGCTCAATTTGTCTTGCCCACCCGGTTCAAGACGTGCTATTTTTCAATGTTTTTTAACTTTAAAATACTGTACAATCTGGGCTTTGCCAATGCTTTTCAATGTGTTTTTCCATGTTTTTTAACTTTAAAATATAATCTGGACTTCGGCGTGACTAGGTCACATACCCACCGAGGCTGAAGAGTTATCTGGTGGGGTGCTTGGTGCTTGATGTTCAACTACAAAATAACTTCTTCCACGAATACAGACGCAAGTTTTTCTTTAGGTTTTCGCTACTTTTGTTAATTTACTTCGCTATAGAATAATTCGTCCTCACCAAAAGTAAAAACAAAATAAAATACAAAACATGAAAAAAGAGGGGTGAAAGAAAACTGATGATCGCTTTTTAAATATAAAAAAAAAAAATAATAATAACATTCTGTAAAGTTACTTGATTTAGGTTGAAGGTTGAGTTACAGGTTCCTTATTGTTAATAAACTATCTAAGTTTTTAATTTACTATTCTAGTCATATCGAGGAGTTATTGATGTCCTAATTTTGATTTTTGACACCCCTTCTTCAGTTCCAATTTTTTTCTCCATCTTCTGTCACGATTTCTCCTTAGCTGGTACGCGGAGGTAGTTTCTTCACCCGTGGTAAATAGCCAAATTCCCGCCCTTGACTACTCAAGAAAAGAACGAGCCCTCAGACGCACGCGAACCCCTTTTTCTTCCACACACACACATCGTAAAACAACTGCTACTGGCCCCAAAGCAATGAATAGGAAGAAGTTTAAATCTCTCTCTCTCTCTCTCTCTCTCTCTCTCTCTCTTGATCTTCCTCACTCTCTTTTTCTCTCACTCTCTGTCTTGATTCTTCTCTCTCTCTCACTCTTGATCTTTCTCACTTTTTCTCTCTCACTCTCTGTCTCTCACTCTTGATATTTCTCACTCTTTTCTCAATCACTCTCCGTCTTGATTTTTCTCTTTCTCTCACTCTCTCTCTGTCTCTCTCTTGATCTTTCTCACTCTCTTCTCACTCTCTGTCTTGATTTCCTCTCTCTATATCTATCTCTTTCTTTCTCTCTCACTCCCTCTCTTTCTCTTGATCTCTTTCTCACTCTCTCTTCCATATCTCCCACTCTCTCTCTTTCTCTCTCCTATCTCTCCCAATCCCTCTCTTTCTCTGTCCCATATCTCCCACTCTCTCTCTTTCTCTCTCCTATCTCTCCCAATCCCTCTCTTTCTCTCTCCCATCTCTCCCACTTCCTCTCTTTCTCACTCTCTCTCTCTCTCCCACTCTCTCACTTCTCTCTCTCTCTCTCTCTCTCTCTCTCTCTCTCTCTGTCTCACACACACACACACACGCACGCATACGCACAAGGACTTTCCTTAAACAGCGGACAATGAGTTATTACATTCATGCGCCACCCCTTTTACTGGCCTGTTTAAAGGAAACAAATAAGAAAAAAAGACTAACATTTATTTTCAACATGACACAATACCCAATAAAATTAATAATGACATTAAGCATGTACATAATAATTAAGAATTTTAAATTTAGCTTGGCATTTGTTTCTACAGAAATGTAGTACGTAGAGCCTGACTCCACAGAGCTGGACTTCTCGCTTCCTTATTTGAAATCCAGAACATAAACAAATACTCAGCTATGAACCACGAGAAACTCCGAATTGCCTAAATGTTTTGTTGTTCAAATAAAAAAGAAGAGAAATTCAGATTGTAACTTCTGGCTCTGTACAATATATTTCTGCAGAAATAAATTCCAACTGAGATACTCTCTCTTCCACTGAAGTATGAGAATGGAGCTGAAAAACGACAGGAACGTTCTGCAACAAAGGGAAGTTGCGAGGAGTTCTACGTGCTGGTGAATAATTCAAAAGAAAAATCCTTTTCAAAGGGACGCTTGATCAGAAATTCTTCCAGCTCTCGCAAGATGAGGTGAAAACTAAGAGACTCCCCTCCAAAATCAAGCTCTTCGTCAGAATCCAGATTTGAACAGTACTCACCTCAGTTAAGATTAAAGCTTCTCTTGTACGAGACGTCAGCTTCTATGAGATACTAAATCGTGTGAAAACGTCCAATTTGTTTGAAGTAAAATAACAAGATAATAATAATAATACGAAAATGAGGAACCGCTTTTTCATTTTTTTCAATCAGTCTGATTTTTCAAAAAAAAAAAAAAAAAATGACAGCTTACTCTATTTGCTCTAAAATGCAGGAGGGTGTGAGGTAAAAATTCTCACAGGAAAAAATACCCACAGAAAAAAAAGCCCACGGAAAAAATACCCACAGAAAAAAGTCCACGGAAAAAATACCCACGGAAAAAAATACCCACAGAAAAAAGTCCACGGAAAAAAATACCCACGGGAAAAATGTCCGCTTCTGAGAAATAGGGGGGGGGAATTTCCACACCTAATGAAAATATACCCCAGCTGTTGACTGATGCTTTCCTATGTCTGATAGAAAGACGAGCCCTTTTTTAATTTCATGAAAAAACGTCTTAATTTTAACTAAGGAATCGACAAAACCGGTCAGAACATTTCCTCTACTGAGCCACATAACGTTACTTAGAATGACAAGGACATCGTACAGTGTGTTCCCAAAATGCAGGAGAAGCTTAGAAAGAACAGAACAATATAAATATGTGTAAACACTGGAATAAAAGATTATCAAGAGTCAGTAACGCATTGAACCTGACACGCTTACAAAGTCCTTAGGTGTAGGACTTTTGTGGTGCATCCTCACACTCGTGTTAGCCTATGCGATGCTTTGTTTATTAGGTGGGTGTTCTTTTGGTTTTACACTTGTCTAAGATTCATTTGGAAAGCAAGTTAAAGTTACTTACCCTGTAATGCACCACTAACTAAAAAGAATTGCCTTAGGCGTAGTTACTGTTCGTGGATGAGCCATGCACGTGTTTCTTCGAATAATGAGCCTCTTCTGCGATTTTGGGAACAAACTACGATGAACTGAGTTGGAAAGAAAGTAATGTCTGCAAAGGAAAGGCAAGAGAAAATTGCTAATTACTGTATGTACGTAGGTGAGTCAAAAAGTTAGTTGCACTGCTTGATAAAAGAACACAGGATCGAAATTACAGAAAAATGTTTCATGTACCTGAAAGTTCCGTACAAAAGTTACTTCTCGACGTAATCACCTAGTTTACTGAAACATTTTTTGAGGCGTGGCACAAGTTTTTCTATGCCTTTTGCGAAGAAATTCCGTCCAACGTCCGATAACCATTGCTGGGTTGCAGCTTTCACCTCGTCATCCGAGTGATATCGTCGCTTTGCAAGTTCTTGTTTCATGGGACCGAAGACGTGGAAGTCACATGGTGCAAGATCTGGGCTATAAGGGGTGTTTCCAAACCTCCCACCTAAACTTTTTCAGAAGGTCCCTCGTTAGGTTCGCCGCATGCGGTCTCGCATTGTCATGCAGGAGCACAATGCCTTTTGAAAGTTTACCTGGCCGTCGACTTTTAAGTGAATTGCGCAATCTCTTCAGGGTTTCACAATAAGACGATGCTGTAATCGTGGCACCCTTCGGCATGAATTCGGTATGCACCACACCTTCTCTGTCGAAAAACAGCGTCAGCATCACCTTCCCCGCAGATGGAACCGTTCGGCACTTTTTTCGAGTCGGAGAAGTGGAATGTTTCCACTCGAGAGAGCTGCCTTTCATTTCAGGTGAGAAATGATGCACCCACGTTTCGTCTGCAGTCACAATTTTGTCCAAAAACTCATTTCCTTCTTGCTGATAACGCTTCAAGAATGCAAAGACACTTTCAAAACGATTTCCTTCGTGTTCTTCAGTCAATAGACGAGGCACCCATCCAGCACAAACTTTACGGAATTCAAGATGCTGCACAATAATCGTATGCACACTTCCATGTGAAATATCCAGTTCTTTCGCGTTTTCGTCTTCTGTTACTCGTCTGTTTGCAAGAATGAGATCATTCACGCGCGCAACGTTCTCAGCCGCTGTCGAAGTTGACGGTCTTCCCTTGCGGTAATCGTCCTCGATATCAGTACGTTCGTTCTCGAACAAGATGCACTACCTTGCGATAGCTTGACGTGATATTGCGTTCTCACCGTACACTTCGTTCAACTGCCGAAAAATTTCAGTGCAGTTACAACCTTTTGCTCACAAAAAACGAATCACTGCACGCAGTTCCAATTTGGACGCCACCAGCAGCTGCTGAGGCATGTTCACGACTCGTTAGCTTGCGAACTAAAACTACTGCGTAGAAGCAACTGTGGCACGTGCTGTAGATAAATGCCAGCAGTGTTGCCACAAAGTGTCAACAAAATATCCTTTTACCGAAATGTTTTACGGAGGAGTGCAACTAACTTTTTGACTGCCCCTCGTACAAGTACAAATCACTCCAAAATGTAGTCGCATCGTTTGGGACTACATCGTTTGGGTAGCTGTTGGATACCGTCCCTGTAGAATTGTGTGGCTTGGACGCAAAGAAATGACCAAGTGCGCGCGTTCAACATTACCCCTGTTGGTGGACCGCATTTGTCCAGGAAATGCTGCAACGACTGGAAAAGGTGGTAGTCTCTTGAGGCAATGTCCGGAGAATAGGCTGGGTGCGACAGCAGCTCACAGCCCAGGTCCCTGATCATGTGACAGGTCACCCGCGCTGTGTGAGGTGTCGCTCCATCCTGCTGTAGAACGAAGCCTTTGCTGTTGTTCAGCAGCGCTGATTGCGTTTCGAACGTTAGCGATGCGTTCAAATCGTCGAGCTGATGGCAGTACACATCGTCGGTGATAGTGGTGCTTTCCGGCAGCATCACAAAAGAATTTTATACCCCGCATATCCCACCAAGCAGACAGTAGGACCTCACGTGAGTGTAAACCGGCTTTGGGCGTCGGCATAGGCTTCTGTTTTGGGTCGAACCACTGTTTATGGGCGCTGGCGTTGTCATACTGGACCCATTTCTCGTCACCTGTCACAATGTGGTCCAAGAACGGTCCAATTTGGTCACGTGCAAGCAGGGAAACGCACGCACCCATGCGATTTGCTTTCTGCTCAACTGTGCGTTGATGGAGTACCCAGACTGCCCTTTTGTGCACCTTTCCAAGTTAACGCAGGTGCATGATAACACTCGTGGGATTTTGTTGTCCTCAGCTGTTTGGCCACCCCCGCGTGATCACACGTGAGTCGGTCTTCACTCAAATCTTCAGCATCCATATCCACTGTTGCGGGTCTTTCGGATTTTGGCGGTCTGACAGGTTCAAATTTCCCTCTCGACACCGTTCGAACCAACGACAGCATGGTAATGTTCCTTGCATAACATTACAGCATGGTAATGTTCTGTAATGAACATTACACACTGGTAATGTTCCTTACAGCACTTGCGGGAGTGTTACAGCGACGAAACTCATACAGCATGCAATGGCGGATGTAGCACTTGTCCACTTCCACGTTGGCTGGCGCTTACACTCTTCGCCTACTGAGGGCTAACTTAGTGAATGTGGTCCTTTCTCTGAATGTGGCCCCTTCTCTCTCTCTCTCTCTCTCTCTCTCTCTAACTTTTACCCTCCTCTCATGCTTCATGGCAGGCTATTAACTGCAGCATTTCTAAACCGCTCGCCACGATCTTTTATATTGTTCTAGTCGGCGGCACTTTATTATCTAGATGTGTGAAAAGCTTTTAAGTTGTCTTAAATGGCACGGGAGAAATGGGCTGAGAGAAACTTACTTCTGTGTATAAATCTGTGCCGTATTTTCCCATTTGTGCTATCAGGCAGCCGTTTTCAAAACTTCTGTGACACTGATTAGCTGGGCAGTCTGTCGTTGTTTTCCCTTAGCATATGCTCAGTTCAGTGTTGCTGGTAAATACTCTTCCATACTTATTATGGAGTTTAAGAAAGCGAAAGATTTTCACGAAAAAATCGCTTCCGGAGAATATGTGCTTGTAGGCAATGTAAAGAGGGAAAGCGATATTTGGAAATATTTTAAATTGCTGTCCCATTCTGAAACTAGTCGGCCGGTAAACGTTGTGCAGTGCACTAAATGCAAAAACTTTTGAGTTACGACAGCACAAGGTGTGGAACATCGCATCTTAAGCGGCACATATGTGCTCCCCACACACACACGAGATACATATTGGGTTCCAGCGATGTGATATGCCAGTAGAGATAGGTTCAGTTTATAAAGCCATAAAATCTCCTCCCAGTAAAGCAATATCGGACTCATAATGTTGGATATTTCGTACTTTTCGAATCCCCCCCCCCCCCTTCCTTCCCCCAAGAAAATTTCCGGATCCGGCGGTAGGGAATGATAATTTGAAAACCCAGGAAATTTGAAAGGCATGGAAATTGTCCTTTTCATGCAATATTTTTGAGTATACAAGCCCCCCCCCCCCACCCGCGGACGTCACGTGACTTATACAGAGTCTTAGAAATATTCTGAATTAACGTTTATTTATTGTAATAGAATACGTGTAGCAATTAAGAAAACGAAAACTCTTCAGGAGTCGAATGACCGAGTGCACCAGGTGTCAAATTCGTGTTTTGGTAATTGTAGAAATTTTACGGACCGGCCCGGGCCTTGGAAACAGGAGAATTACGTGGGCCGGGCCGGGCTTTCCAAATTAACGCCCGTGCAGACCTCTAGACTAACTACTACCGGCTTAAGCCACCTACCTGCTGATGTCGTGCCCGTGTGCGCCCTGGCCGGGGCTTCGACTTCCGGTACCTCGTCATCGGACATTACTTTCTTTCCAACCTGACACTTGTAATGCTAGTTAACGTTATGTGGCTGAGAAGAGGAAATGCTCTGTCTAGTTTTGTCGATTGCTTAGTTGAAATTGAGACATTTTTTCATGACATTAAAAAAAAAAAACCTTTCTAACATGCAGTCGTAAGAAAACATAAGTTAACAGCTGGCGTATTTTCCTATTTGCAAGATGGGTCATTTTTTTCCTGTTTTCGAAGTGGGCATTTTTCCTATGGGCGTTTTTTCTGGGGACATTTTTTCATACATTCCCATCTACTGATCCAATCGATAAGTCTCACCTCAGAACTGGTGATTAAGACCCCACTAAAAATTACTCACTTGCTGTTTTTTTTTTTTCAAAATTTACACTGAAGAGCAATTGAATTAGAGATACCTGTCTAGTAACGTGTAGCACCACCTTTCGCCCTGATGACGGTGGCGATTCGTCTCGGCCTGCACTCGACAAGACACCGGAAGCGTTGGGAAGTCATACGGATCCACGACCCCTGAACAACCTCCCACAGTTCACGAAAATTTAATGGAGGGGAGTCAGAGCCTCGAACATCTCTCTCGACGGCATCCCAGATGTGCCCGATGGGATTGAGGTCAGGTGACTTAGCTGGCCAAGCAAGCGAGGTCACGTCGGTGGAGTGTTCGTCCAACCATTCGGATACAATTCGGGAGCTGCATTGTCTTGTTGCAGGATGAGGTCCCCAGTGGGATGTTGAAGACGCACAAACGGGAGCAAATGGTCGTCCAGGATATCCCGGTAACGTTGACCTGTGAGGGACGATGTCACACGTACCAGGGGTTCCATTTCAATCCACGTAAACAGTCCCCAGACGAGAATCCCCCCCCCATCAGCTTGAAGAGTATCCTGCTGGCAAGAAGGATCCATCGCTTCATGTGGTTTGCGCCGTACTAGTGTCCTGCCATCCGCATGTACCAACGTGAATCTCGACTCATCAGTCCAGGCAACATTTTCCCACATGTCTAGGATCCAGTGGCGATGTTCCCGCGCCCATGCTAATCGTTGCACACTACACTGTGATGTGCGGTCAGCAGCGGTACCCTCGTGGGACGATGGCTTCTGTACCCCATAGCGAGGAGATGGTTCTGGATGGTATGACTGCTTACACGTTTTTGTGCACCAACGTTAAATTGCCGAGTGATTTCTTGCACTGTGGCCCGTCTATCCGCTATTACAATGCGAGCTAGTCGACGATGACCCCGCTCA
Organism: Macrothele yani; assembly: GCA_039090855.1. Lineage (NCBI taxonomy): Eukaryota > Metazoa > Arthropoda > Arachnida > Araneae > Macrothelidae > Macrothele > Macrothele yani. The sequence continues at coordinate 10,481,482 of CM077011.1, read as the reverse complement.
TCCACAAGCTCTTGTCCACGGCAGTTGGCCCTTGCAGGGATGGTTTTACCGGATTTGATGTACTCACGGAGCACCCGTGACACAGTGGCTCGTGAAAATCCCAGCGCCTGCACGACTTCCGAGATGGAGTGACCCATTCATCGGGTCCGACAATTTGCCCATGATCAAATGCGCTTAGATCCTTCGTCTTACCCATACTGCGCCCGACTCTTACTGATTCCCGTCGCATCACTACTTATATTGTCGGATCGCTGCATACGTCATGTCATTTCCGTTTACAGGGCCGCCCACAGCGCCACATTTGCATAACGCCAGCTGCCCCTAATTCAATTGTTCTTCAGTGTATACTGGTTATGATAAAAAAATTTGTATTCTAGATAACTAATTAGACAAGGAGCGTACTAATAGCCTCCGCATCCCCCGCAGCGCGGGTGGCGGGGCGGGGCTCGTGGTTAAAAAGGCCTCCAGCCTCAGCAGAAAGATATTACAATTTTTTTTTGCGGCAACTTCGTATGAAACTGTTTAAAGAAATAGCCAAGAGTTAAGGCAGCTTTTAAATGAAGTATTAAGAAAAAGCAAGTTATGCTTTTTTTTTTCAGTAAATATGTAAATTCTTTGGGAAATATTTTCGTTTGCTTTAGTTCATGAAAACTGAATGACAGCAAAGCAGCTATTCAAGAGAACTTGAAGCCCCTTTTCATCACAGCCCTTGCAATAGTTTCTATGCATGTATGTATGTCAACAAGAGAATGTGAAGGAAATATCGGTTCAGTGAATAGGATTTTATACCAGTGAGGATAAGATGTTATGTATTAGAATTGTTTGCACATAACTACGCATCCTTCAGAATATAATAAACTAAAATGTGTTTTTCGTGGGAAAAAATCAGAGACCCGTGTCATTTTTTTCTATTCAATAGTCAAAAGAATTTCTTTTTACTATGTGCGAAACATTGTGGCATTATGTTAAGTGTATTTTTTATATTCCAGAGAATATAATTAAATTATTTTTATGTTTTTTCGTGCTACAGTTCTTAACCGTTACTTTGTTATTTGCTTACTGATGTTGTGATATTTCGCATAAATCGGAAGTCGTTATACACTGTCACACGACAGTCGTATGTTTTGTATGTAATCGTGAGGCATTTCAAACATGGCCTTAGTTCTTTAAAATAATAAATTTTGCATGACGTGATTAACTTTGACGTAAGTATTTTGTAGTAATTTGTATCGTTATAAAACCAGAGCAATCGCATTCTAAGTACAATCTACACATTTTTATTTCGCGCAATAAAGTGGAATAATTTTGATTTTATGAAAAACACTCGTACTTTCCAAAGAATTTGATTTATTGAAATACCCGTAAAGCCTTGTTAATACTATGGAAGTTAAAATTATCAGTGATTGAAAGCTAATGGATTTTCGCAAAAAGGCCTCGAAATTATTTTTTGTGGGGCGGGGGCGAGTTTTTCCGGTACGCCACTGAATTAGACTCTTATAAAAAGATTCTCCCCAGTATTTTTGTTGAAACGCAAAATATTAGGAAAACGTCTATAGTAAGATGTTTGTGTTAATGATACTTTACTTTTATACAGCACTTATTTCTCGTACTGTAGGAACATCTGGGTATCGTTTAGTAAGAAGTGTAAGTATACAACTATTTGTTTTTAGGAAAACAACGGGAGGGACCGATATAACTGGGACTACATTAAAATACCAATGCGATCATTATTTACACCAACATTAGATTTAATCGTGAGCATTATTTTATAATACTGATCATTAGTAATATCTTACAAAAACTGACTCAGGATTGTATTATTATAGTTTTAATTTCCATTCTGGTGTTAAAAATAGTACTTTGTGGAGTACTTGTACATTGAGTAAAACGTTTTGTTAATTCAGCAAAAAAATTGTTGAATAAACCAAAAAATGTTGTCGATATGCAGTCTATAACGAAGTGAATTTCTCCGTCATTTTTATCCGCGCCGGGGTTCGAACCCGGGTCCACTCATTCCGGAATAAGTTGCTCTACCAATTAAGCTACGCGGACGATTATTCTGATTCCTATCTGCCTTTATGTCGTGTGCGTCCTTCTGGCAGGTACGTCACATCTCCTGGTACGTTACATCATCTCCCCCTTATTTCTCTTTCTTTCGAAGTGCTGCTCATATTTTTCCTATCTCGCGGTGTGGAAATAACATCACACCAATGCGAGATTTTGAACGGTCGGGTCATCCGGATAGTTCGGGCGCCATTATAACGAAGTGAATTTCTCCGTCATTTTTATCCGCGCCGGGGTTCGAACCCGGGTCCACTCATTCCGGAATAAGTTGCTCTACCAATTAAGCTACGCGGACATGTATTCTAATTACTATCTGCCTTTATGTCGTGTGCGTCCTGCTGGCAGGTACGTCACATCTCCTGGTACGTTACATCATCTCCCCCTTATTTTTTTTTTTATTTTTTTTTTCGAAGTGCTGCTCTTATTTTTTTCCTATCTCGCGGTGTGGAAATAACATCACACCATTGCGAGATTTTGAACGGTCGGGTCATCCGGATAGTTCGGGCGCCATTATACCGAAGTAAATTTCTCCGTCATTTTTGGTCTACGCCGGGATTTGAACCCGGGTCCACTCATTCCGGAATAAGTTGCTCTACCAATTAAGCTACGCGGATGATTATTCTGATTCCTATCTGCCTTTATGTCGTGTGCGTCCTTCTGGCAGGTACGTCACATCTCCTGGTACGTTACAAGTCAACAAAAATGTTTGTTGAATATACAAATGTATTTTGCTGACAATTATTGTTGATTCTACAAAATTTATTGTTATCGTGACAAAAGGTTTTGTTCATTTAACAAAATGCCTAGGTTATTTTTTGGAATTTGTTTGATCCAACAATATGTATTGTTATCGTGGTAAAACGTTTTGTTGCTGCAACGAAACATGTTGTTATTGTGACACAGGAATTTCTTGCTCCAACAAAGTTTAGAGTTATGCAGCTGGGACACTTTGTCCCTAAATTTTTTTCTGATGGCAACACTTTGCTGATGCAGTAATTTTAGGCGGTGCCAATCGACGCCATTTTTTCCCCCGCCGTATTGTTTTCTAGTGGTGTTTAAATGAATTTGGACGGTATTACGTCAAGACGAAATTTTTTCACAGCCAGCGAAAAACCTCTCACCGAGTGGATTCGAAACTGAGACCTTTGGTTTAGGAACCAGGCGTGCTAACCACTCGGCTATGCCAGCTGTTCTGCGGCACTTCTTATCTGCGAATTCAGTATTTGAAGGTCTGTTTATGTTACCTGGAATGTTCACAGACGATTTATCTTGACATAACGATGTATTGACATCATTTTGGTGCGTGTGTAACATGTTTCTAAATCCGATTTCTTTTTAAAGGTTTTCCTTTGTTTTTTGATGAAACAAATTTATTGACATTTTTGGTTAGACAAAAAAAAAATTTTTTTTAATATTTTTCTTAGCGTTCTATATGTTCCAGGGTACTATCACCATGCAATCTTTGGTTGCCGCACGAATTTTGAAACACCCTGTATACATAGCCTATGCATGAAATCAAGCTCTATACATAAATTACAACTTTTATCATTACCTCATTCGCAAATTTTTATTTGCAATCAGGAACCGCAAGCCGTCATAAGAAATGTATTATTGCTTTATCAGACATCTGGGTTTAAATTTAATACGTGCCCCTGGTAATCCAATAAGGTGCGGGTTCTACCGTGTTCATTGTAATTATGAGTCTACAAAGTGAGGTCAAATTATCACTGAATCCAACCAAAATAACACACAACAAACACTAGCTTAAAAATACGTCTGAATTACAAGATATGTTAGAAATTCTTATCTCTGAATGTCTCTATCAGAGTTGACAGCTCCCAGTCTTCCAACAATGCACTCACTTCGCAGTCGCCATAATTCAAAACGAAATCTTAAGCGCAAAATGAGATTCTTCTGGTTAGTGGTAGTCTAGTAGTGCCCGTATGGAGTAGCTAGTAATCACGTGCGCTTTGTCGTAAGGCCGATGCCACCTCCATATAGTTGAATTAACAAAATATAGCCAACGAAATAATTTTGTGTTGCCAACAAAACAATTCCGATGGAGTTTGGCTAAAGCAACAAAATAAATCGACGAAACAGCTCAACAAAACTATTTTGTTGCTTCAAACAAACTTTTTTCTCAGTGTATTATTTAAAATACCAGAAAATTTTAGTGTTCCTTCGTATTGAGATTACATCCAATGCTGTTTGATTTCTACTGATTTTTAAAGCTATGGTCCACCGATTACAGATAAGAATCTCTAGCAGCACTGCTTTGACCCCACGGTTACACTAATGATATGATATCGTTTCTTTAATCTAACAACTAATCGGTCGCCCTCCTCCATTTTTTTTTTTTTTTTTTTAGTGGAATGCTTATTGAAACCCCGAAACAAGTTGTACCCAAGTTAACATATGCAGCCATCTGCCGCAACATGTGTTATATCACGAGTGCTGTTAGGTAGCGAATGACCCGAAGGATCAGTTCGCTTGCTTTTATTGCCGTAATTTGCACATCAGCATGGCAGGGGGGGGACTTCAAAAACTCTACAAAGATTTCACTAACGATTCAGCTTTTCGAAATTTATTCCTGATGGAAATACGAAACCTGATTTTAAAAAAGGATGGGTGAATTCTCGCAGAAATGAAAGATTTATTATCCATCAAAACAAACTGCGCTTTAAACCATTGCGCCCAAAACGCACTTGAGTTGACGGTTCATCTTTTATGCTGCTTGATCTGTGTCTCAAATTAACTGTTCTACTTCTTGATGAGAACCTTTCATTCATCGTTCCTCGTGAGTGATTGATGAGTTTCCATTGATCGTTTCTTCTGATTGATGGGTTACCTCTGATTCATTGTTTCTATTAACTAATGATTGTCTTTTATTCATTACTTTTACTGAGTGATGAGGGCCTTTCATTCAGAATGCTTGACGAATGCTTTCAATTCATCGTTTCCACTAAATGAGGGCGCCTCTCATTTTTATTTTATTTTGCTGTTATTTGGTCGAAACATTGTATTTATCATGTATCCAATTTATCTATGAATACAAGTCATCGTTTCTGTTTAGCTGACTTTTTCTTCCAACTTATCATTCTTGCTAACGTGGAAGCGTACCTCTAATTCACCGTTCTAACATTAAGAATCACATAAGATTAAAAGTGGGAAAAACTTCAAAAACAAGAGAACCGTTGTACTTTTTATTCTTAAAAAATGATTAAATCTGATAATCTTTTTAGCAAAATTTCACATAGTTGTTTTGTTTTTGAGCAGTCTCTATTTTTTATCTCTCGTGTCTAAATGTGCTTTCCTAAAAAAAGGTAAAAGCAACTAAGTATCGACATCAATTGCTGAAACAGTAGATATTAATATTTCCATAAATCTTGTGTATGCTGTTGAAATGATTCAGAAATGTTTTTCCACAATTTATTGTTAAGAATGGTTAAAAGTTGTAGGAGTACAATGAACACATACGTACACTCATTTTCTGGTTGCAATGAGTGACTTTAAACTTAAGCTTTAAGCAAAAAAAAAAAAAAATTGGAAAAGAGGCAGACTGCTAATACATAGACTAAAAATAACAAAAAATAAAAATTATTGCATTATTGTAGAAGATACTTTAAAAGAAAGCTAAGGAATTCGTGTTACAGGCATTCAAATGCAGGGCTGTTGAGGCTTTTTTTATGAGCCTGAGAAAATTTGGGGGGTGTTGGGGGTTGGGGATATATAAATCCCTGGTTGCGCTCCCTAACCACGAAAAATTTTCATTTTGTATGCACTTTTTATGCGGAAATCTTGTTAGTAGTGTTAGGTGGTTTAGGTTAACTTGCAAAGTCTTCGTGATTGAAGTTAATAAAATAGCTTTAAGTAGTAATTTTTGCAATCATTATATGTAGATCAAATAAAAGCACTTTATTCTTTCTTTTTACTTAATGGCAGAAAGCTTACTAATTCTTCCTGCCTGTTCCTCTGAAACGAAAGATTTCCTTCCCTAAATCCTGCTTTCGGTCATTTCGTTCGTCTCCTTTCTGATCCTGAGGAGAAAACCTCCATTTACCCGGTCAGCTTAAGACCTGCTTCCTAACACCTGAGGCATTTCCTCGCCTCCTCTTTGCGACTGCTCGCTTTCAATTCCCCGAGTGGACTGTCCTAACTCCCCCTTTGTTTCCACGCAAACTCACCCTTTGCCTCCATAAAACCCCATAAGAAAAAAACGCCGGCATCGGCTAGTACAAAGCATCAAGGTAAAAATTAAGAGAGCTTGCGCTCTCAGTCGGCTGCTTTGAAATAAAGAAGGCAAAGGATAAAGCGAGCACGACAATACTAATCCGTCTACAAAATACAAAGGTGCAGACTCTGAAATGAGACAAACTGGCGTCTCTAAATAAACTGTGTCTCCGAAGTTTCAATGTGGGATGAAACAGCAAAATTTTCTCACGCTTCGTGGAAACAAAGGCAAAGGAGCACTAAAGGGAAATAAAAATTACGAAATGAGATTTAACATCTATGCCTAAAATTCTATCTTTGGAATACATGAATATGGAAAAAATCGCAGTAATAAATTTGTAATAACTTTCGAAAACTACGTTAATCGACCGTTGTTGGCGTGGTTATTGTTAAATATTGAAATGGACGCCAATTATCAGAAGAATCATTGTTTGCAGGTAGGATTGCATTGGAGCAGGGAAGCAAATAAGTAAATAGTCCAGCAAACAGAATGTAAGAACGGTTGATTACGCACGCTTGAATTTTTATTCTTCAGATTGGGGGAAAGGGAAAATATCAGTTAGTTAGAATAATTAGTGTATGTTTCCAGCGGGAGATGGATATTTCGGGAGGTTTTCTTTATGTATTTCCCGCCAAAATCTGTTCTCATTCCTCCCAGTTCAAAAACGTTCCTCCCTGCCTAGTGGCTGAGCAAAATCGTTCCTATCTCTCCCGATTCCCAAGCAAGACCTGACTCCCTTTTTATGACCACTGTGTATTTCTTCTTTTCACTCTCTCTGCCGCTCGAAGGAAAATGCTCCTGGCGTAAGAAATTTATTGCTCTTAATTGCTGAGGGTCGAATTGTCACTCGGCGGCTGTCTTAGAGGAAGTGTGTCCTCCAACAACGGGAAATAAAGGAGTAGTTGGGTCCTTTTGTTTGTGGGTGGCCCAAGGTCAATGGCTTTCCCGAGGGATCTGTTAAGCGCCTTTTTAACCGAAGGCGAAATTCTAGCTACTGTTTTTCTCCCGTTGAGTGACCAAAGACATGATTTAATTATATTTCAAATATTTCTATATAACACCGTTATTTGTTGAAACGTTTCTTTTCTCTGCCTTTTCCGCTTCTGAAGCTTAAGATGTAGCTTGAAGCCTTACACGCATCGTGAAATAAGATATCATATTTCCTGTTGGTTTACGTACGATTCGAAAGCAGTTGGGTATGTGCAGCAGCCTATCTTCTTTAATCTTCAAGTACTTAGCTGTTGATAGCGATCATCTCTAGAAGACATTTTCCCGGTAGGACCACTCGTAAGGTACAGACGTGAGGAGCACATCATGAAGTGTACGCGTGATGAGCTTCGTCCACTTCCTGTGGCTACCCCCGTGAGAAGCAGCAGTGAAGAGCACAATGCTAAGTCTATAGGCGCTAAAGGCAACTTTTTCCTCTACTGGCAGTCTATCTTCTTTAATCTTCAAGCACTCAGCTGCAGATAGTGATCATCTCTAGAAGCTGGAGGTTTTCCATTGCTAAAGCTTTTCAATGCCATATTTTATTATGTTTTTTATCATGACCTTCGTACCATCAATTGTACCACTGGAATTTGTACTGTTAAGCCTCGGATAGTTAGTTCACAACCAATTCTTAATTACACAGTGAGCTAGGTTAGGCAACCCAACGGCCGGGAGAAAAGTCTTTGTAACGTATACTCTATATTCACTTTCCTTTTGATTTTACTATCTCTGGTTATTTTATTTTACTATGTAAATTATCTTCCTACTGAACGAAATATTATTTCACCCGCTGAATGAGATCTGGCAATGAGTGTAAGTCATGACGTGGTGGTAGCTAGTATACAGGCGCGTTCATCGAGAGAGCGTTTGTGTTGTTATGAGGAGCTGTGTGTTGTTATGAGGAGCTTGTGTGTTGTTATGAGGAGAGCTTGTGGTCGTTAAGCGAGAGCGTGTATATTACGAGGAGTGATTATTCATTATTGTTCTACAAGTGTTGTGTGTGCCTTAGTTGACCAAGAGTCTTAGAAATAAAGAAGTTTTCAGTAAGTTCAGTCTTTCTCAATTCATAGTTTTGTCAGACCTCTGTCTGGCTGTTAGGTTTATAACTTTTATTGCTTACTATAAATAACCAGCGTTGAGACTTTGTTTACGTTCGTAATTAACTAGTAACAACACCTTTTTGAATTCATCATTTTGAAGCTTAGTACAAGTATATCATTAGCTAGCTGGTAGGAAGAGAATCATTCATAATAATTAGCTTAGCGGAAAGAAATAAAGCTAATTCATTATATCTTGAAAACAATTTACAAGAGAAACAGTCTTTATTGTAGAACTTCTCGGTACTTTCGGAACGCAACTTCAACAAAACGATGTCATCAGCGCAATACAGAATACTGAACCTCGATCAACTTAAGTTCAACAGGTTTGCATCTGATCTACCAATTACAACAACTTTTTATAGTACTTTATCAACAGCACGCCACATCACACCTCCCCACATATTTTCGCTGCTTGCTTCAACATTATATAGCTCGTTTTCATCATATCTGCACACACACGTAATGTACTCTGACCTCCAGACTGTTGCCACAAAACATTCCGCAAGCGAGAAAAATATAACATCAACGTTGAAACGCTTAACCCATTAACGACCATGACCCAAAAATCTTTTATCACTCCAAATACCATAGCGCCCGAAAATGTCTGTTGGTTCACTTCTTTGTTTAATAACAACAATAGCGACTGAGGGTGACTCCTGCTGGTCCCTAATAGGTCGAGAAAATTTGAAGAACAGGTAAGTATAGGAAATCTAACTTACTCTAGACAGGTGTTTCAGGCGGCTATGGCCGTTTGTATATACGGGCGTTTTGGGCGTTATGGTCATTAAAGGGTTAAAGAGAATGAACTCAAAATTTAGATGGAGAAAGAAGCTAAAAATGAAAGTTAAATTAGAGTATACGTTATAATTTGTTTTTAGGGATTTGACCGAAAACTGATAGACTACGGAAAGGCTCACAACAGTGAACCACCTGGTTTTTTCGGCTTAAGACCGGCTGGCTTCGAGCCCTCAAATCGCTTCTTGATCTTAACGCTTCTCCTAAATGGTGCCTAGACAATATCGCCATAAAAAAACTGCAAGCTTTCAAATCAACGTGTTCAGCTTACCTCTTGAAGCAGATCGAATGATTGGAGGCTCTCAACTGCATCCTTTTAACCTATAACACTGATTTGCCTGTTTAGACTTTATATTGATTTTCTTATTATATTTGATATAGCCACGATAAAATACCTTTATTATGTCAGGCTCATCCACCTGTACTGTGCTTTTTTCACAAAAACTAAAAGTTTCATGCCGTTCCTTAATTTATGCAGAACAGTGTAGAAAGTGGCAGTTTTCGAATTTTTAAATTCTCCAGGGGGAAAGTCTAAACCATAGTTTCGACGAGTTATCACGTCTTTTGCGCTTATAAAGAAGTCTCATTATCTTTGTTTTTCGCTCTCTGAACGTAAATCACCTGCACTGGTAGCGTTTTATACACTCAGTAGACAAATCATTAGAGATATGGTTAATGGGCAGTACACATGAGCGTTTCCCACGCAGAGTGGACAGACCCAAACCGAACGCAGACGGTAAATACGCGGACAGCAGGATTTCCTAACAGTGCCGTGGGTGGTCTAGATGTCAACGTTCGTGATTGCAACGGAGAGGTCTCAGGTTCGATCCCAGGCAGGTACGAACGCTCGAACCACTAAATATCCGCGTGCGTTGGATGGGTACCTTAAGCCGTCGAACCCCGGGTACTGCCCCCCTCCCGGTTATAAATAAGAAGGTCTTCCTCCCCCGTTCTACCTCACTTCCATGTGACTTTCCTGTCGGGCACTCTAACCTAAATCATCTAGCTACCTACTTCTAAGGGTTGTTTAAGACCTGGGGTCAGACACTCCCTTCCTAAAATCCTCTACATATGATCTGATCTTCCTAGCAGTGTATTGCAATCGACGAACATGAGTAAAAGTGGTGATCTGAGAGACTTTGATTGTGGGCGCCTTGTCGGCGCAAGGCAGATGGGCCATTCCATCGCCCACGTAAGAAGAACTCAAGGGTTCTCAAGGGAAACTACATCAAGAGTGTACCGCGAGTATACCATCGACGGACATAACAGCGCCCAGAGAGCAAGCGGTGGCCAACCACATGCCATTGATGACCGAAGTCGACGTATACTATCCAGGCTCGTACAAACCGACTGCTGAGCAACGGCTGCGCAAATCACATCCAGGTTAACTGTCGGAGGCCCAAACAACGTCAGCAAGTGTACGGTACAGTGCATGCTCCGTACCCTGAATACGGGATTCGAAGCCCTACTAGCATGCCACTGCTGACTTCTCGTCATTGGATATTACGTCTCGCCTGGTGCCGCGTACATCAAAACTGTACCTCTGCAGAATGGCACTGAGTCGTGTGGTCCGATGAATCTCGGTTTCAGCTGTAACGAGCAGACGGGGGGGGGGGATGCGGATGTGGAGTCTACTGCATGAGGCCATATCCCTGTCGGGTCATGTCGTCTCTGTTCAAGGCGGTGGTGGCTCTATGATGGCTTTGGGAGCCTTCTCATGTGACACATTAGGTTGCTTAGTGTGTCTGGAGTGGTCTTTAACCGTTGAGCGCTACCAGTATGTATTGACTGATCATCTACACGCTTTCATGGCCTTCGCGCATCCTGAAGCAGATTGTCTGTTTCAGCAGGACGATGCGCCGGTCCACAAGGCAGTAACTACCCAAGCATGGCTCGAGAAACACTCATCTGTGTTTAGAGCCATCCAGTGAGCCCCATGTTCCCCAGATTTAAACCATATGGAAGATCTCTGGGATGCCGTCGAACGGCACATGAGATCCATGGGTCCTGGACCGACTTCTCGGACGCAGAAGTCGGGCCAGGATCCATGGAATCCTTCCGGTATCTGGTGGAGCCGGTGTATCGTTATATACAGGCTGTTATTCGCGCTAGAAGAGGACCATCACGCTGTTACGTAGGTATTTCTAATGTTTTGTCCGTTGAGTGTATATATATATATATATTCATAGAGCAATGATGTTATACACGGTCGAGTCACATTATTGTGACCACCAGCTAATATCCAGAGTAACCGCCGTGTGCAGCGTGAACAGCAGCTAGACGGGTTGGGAGTGACTCAATAAGGTGCTGGAAGGTGTTCACAGGTATGTGGAGCTATACTGACAGCAGTGCATCTGACAGCTGCAAAAGGGTGCGTGGTGGAGAATCCATAGAGCGAACATCACGATCGAGGTGGTCCCACAAATGCTCAATTGGGTTGAAGTCTGGGGAAATAGGGGACCAATTTGAAATCTTCATCGTGCTCTTCCAACCACTCTCGGATATTTCTAGCTGTGTGACACGTCGCATTGTCGTGCTGGAAGATCCCATCCGATCCCAGGGAAGGCAATCAGCATGTATAGGTGTACGTGGTCTGCAAGGATGGATTCATAAAGAATTCGGTCCATAGTGCCTTCCACAGGTATGAGTGAACCCAGAGAATGCCACGAAAACATTCCCTAGACCATAACGCTGCCACCACCAGCTTGTGTTTATTCAGCAATGGTTGAAGAGTGTTTGTTCTCCGATGTTTCTCCCTTAGACACCGACGTCCATCCGTTCAATGAAGCAGAAAACGTGACTCACCGGAGAAGGCAATCCTTTGCCAATCAGCGGAGGTCCAATTCCGATACTGCCGTGCAAAATGTAAGCCCTTTCTGCCGATGCACTTTCGTTAGCATAGGTGCAGTGACCATCACCCCCACCCCCTACGCAGCAGGGTTTGCTGAACTGTCGTTTTAGACACTCTTCTGGTTGCCCCCTAGTTCATTCGGCCAGTGAGCTGCTCCACTGTAGCGTGGCCCTCACGCACCTTCGAAGCCGACGTTCACCTCTCACATCAACGGCACATGGTGCTCTGCTTTGCACGTCACTTATTCTCAATGGTGCCATTTCTCCAATCATGATACACCACTTTAACCAGAGCGGCACGCGAACAGTTCACAAGCTGTGTTGTTTCAGAAATACTGCCACCCTTCAACCGAAAGACGATTATCACCCCTTTTTGCGAATCTGATAAATCGTTCCTTTTTACTCATGACAGCAACGAGTGATATGTTTTCAGAATGCGTACAGCACAACTTATATACCCTCCAAGTCAGCTCACGTCACTTGCCTTCTTTCATTGGCTACGCGCTGTTGACGTCAAAAGTCGGAGGTGGCCACAATAATGTGACTCGACTGCGTATGTGCATGTATATAAAGTACGGATAAAGGCTGCATTTAGTATATTGTGAGCCGCTTTGTATTACCGTTTGAGCAGCGTTTGATTTTTTTCGATTTTTTCTTCATGAAGATTTTCCTAACCCAAATTGAGAAAATCAGTCTTTCCTTTATGTTTGGTTACGCGTTCTTCATTTTATTTCCATCCACGTCTTTTGTAAAAAAAGATCGTGCTTATGTTATCGGTTATTCTGTCCGTCCGTCTGTACCCACGATATCTCTGCAACTACTAAGAATCCCCGGAGGACCGGACTAGGCTGCCATTTGATGCTGACCTTGGCTACCTATAACGGACGCTCCCTATCTTCTGATTCAAGGCTTCTTGAATTGGAAGAGGAACTACAAAGGATCAAGTGGGACATCGTCGGGCTAAGTGAGGTAAGGAGAAAAGGAGAAGATCTCATTGAACTGAAAAGTGGACATCTCTTCTATTATCGTGGGACAGATACTGGCAGAACTAGTGGTGTTGGATTTATAATAAACAAGAAACTGAAGGATAAAGTGGTAGAAGTTGAAAGTTCCTCTGACAGAGCTGCACGACTCGTTATCCAACTATCGAGAAGATACCAGGCTCAGATTATTCAAACTTATGCACCCACCACAAGTCATCCTGAAGAAGAAATTGAAGAATTTTATGAGGAAATTCGTCATCTAAATAATAAAGGTAAGCAGCACTTAAAGATAATTATGGGAGATTTCAATGCAAAAATAGGGCAACGACAACAGAATGAAACTTCAGTAGGTAAATTCGGTCACGGCAACAGAAACCAGCGTGGAAATACTCTCGTTGAGTTTGCAGAGGCAGAAGGATTTTTCATCTTGAACTCCTTTTTCAAGAAAAAGCCACACAGGAAATGGACATGGAGACATCCAATTGGGACGACAAGTGAAATTGATTTTATTATGTGTAACAAAAAATTCGTCATCGAAGACTGCAGTGTGTTGAACAAGTTCAACACAGGTAGTGACCATAGATTGGTGAGATGTAAGATGCACCTCAACACTAAACTGGAACGTGGCAAGCTCATAAGACAAACAAAATGTATTGACATAACCAACCTTAAAAAACACCATAATACTTTCAAGTTGGAACTGAAGAACAGATTCTCTGCTTTAGAAGGCCTAACATCGGAAGAAGTGAATATTTCGGAAGTTCACAGAAAAGTAACCAAAGCTCTAATGGAAACAGCAACAAAATTAGCTGGGTCTAAGAACAAGTTGCATGTGAACAAATTATCAGGAAAAACCAAAATGTTGATGCAAAAAAGAAGAGAGATGAGGACAACTAAAGAAGATGTGACTTCCAAAGTGGAATATATAGAGCTATGCAAGACAACACGAAAAAGTATCACTGAAGACGTAAGGAAATTCAACTGTGAGCTAGTGAGGAAAGCAATTGAAAACAACCAAAGCCTTAAGATAGCAAAGGGACATCTCAGTAAGGGAAGAAAACAGATTATGGCTCTGAGAAAAGAAGATGGTTCTATAACAAGAAATAGAGGCGAAATTTTGACAAGAGTGAAAGATTTCTACTCCAAATTATATGAAAGGGATGATACATGCACTCCAGACATCATGAAAGGTACCAGAGTTCTTCCAGTCCTCCCAGCAGAAGTTGCTCATGCAATCAAGAACATGAAGCGGGGAAAGCTCCAGGAGAAGATGGAATTACTATAGACATCATACAAGAAGCAAGTGGAGAAATTGAAACAGTACTCGCCCAAATTTTCACTCGATGCCTTAATGAAGGGAAGATTCCTGAGGATTGGAACAATGCTACAATGATCCTGCTACATAAAAAGGTGACATTGAGGATCTCAGGAACTACAGACCTATCAGCCTCCTATCAGTGGTTTATAAAATCTTCACTAAAGTTCTTTCACACCGCTTGAAGGTAACACTGGACATGGCTCAACCGAGAGAACAAGCTGGATTCAGGAGTGGCTACAGCACAATAGATCATATCCACGTATTGAGAGAACTAATTGAAAGAGCGAGGGAATATGAACTTCCATTGTGCATGGCTTTTATCGATTATGAAAAAGCCTTTGATTCGGTGAAACCATCAGCAGTTACCACGGCTCTGAAATCCTGCGGTATTGAAGATGCATACATTAATATTATTAATAACATCTATGAAAATGCAAGTGCAAAGATTCGGCTGTTTGAAAATACAACACACATAAAAATTGGAAAGGGAGTGAGACAAGGTGACACCATATCTCCGAAGCTCTTTAATGCCACATTGGAAAATGTCTTTCAATCACTGAACTGGGAAAACAAAGGGATAAAGATTAATGGAGATTATCTAACCCACCTTCGTTTTGCTGATGACGTAGTCATTTTTGCAACTACCCCATCAGAGCTGCAGAGTATGATCCAGGAACTTGCTGACAAGAGTAAAGAAGTGGGATTAAAAATGAACTTTCAGAAGACAAAAGTGATGTTCAATGCTTTTACAAGAAATGAAGATTTATCGATTGATGGAGAAAAACTGGAGATAACAGATACGTATGTTTATCTTGGACAGCAGATATCAAGTGAGGGTCACATTGATGAAGAAATTAATCGGCGTACAAAACTTGCCTGGAGAGCTTTTGGAAGAAACAGCATAATTTTCAAGAGCAATATGCCATTATGTCTTAAAAGAAAAGTGTTTGATCAATGCATCCTTCCAGTGCTTACGTATGGTGCAGAGACGTGGACCTTAACTAAAAGAGACATACAAAGGCTGCAGACAACTCAAAGAAGCATGGAGAGGTGCATGCTTGGTATAACCAGGAGAGATAAGAAGAGGAACTCGTGGATCCGAAAAATGACGAGAGTGGAAGACATCATGATCAGAGTTAAATCCCTGAAATGGCAATGGGCTGGACATACTGCCAGAAGGACAGACCATAGATGGACAGCCGAAATTTTAGATTGGATTCCAAGGGACAGGAAAAGACCCAGAAAAAGACCACATGGGAGATGGGTGGATGAAATTCGTAAATATGCGGGAGTGACATGGAGGAGACTGGCACAAGACAGACCGTTGTGGAGGAAACTTGGGGAGACCTTCGTCCAGCAGTGGATTGATAATGGTTGACAATGATGATGATGATTAGTCCGATTTGAAAAATTCTTTTTGCATTGGGAAGCTTGAAATACGCGAATGATCTTTCATTTTTATTTTTTTACGATGTACAATTTTGCCGCTAGAGGGCGTAAATGCAGATGATGTCGAATTCAATAATACGTTTTATTCCACATATTTGCTTCTAAACATCCGATTGAAAAAATTCTTTTATCTTTCGATTCCATTTATGTCGAAGAGTATTTTAGATGTAGTTACTTTTTCAAATTACGCATATATTTCCTGCTAGGGGCGTAAAAGTAAATTACATTTTTCCCGATAACTCTTCTTCTAAAACTCTGATTTGAAAAACTTTTTCTTCAACGGATACATTTCCTGATGGAAAATCTTTTGCATATAATTTCGAATTTTTGGTAAGGAATACTTTGGCCACCAGGGGGCGTATGTGTTAATTTTTGCTTCTGATGTATTTGCCATAAAATCTGATCTTCTAAAATATCGATTGAAAAAATTCTCTATAAAAGCCATGCATAATGGGAGTTCATATTCCCTCGTTCTTTCAATTAGTTCTCTCAGCACATCGATATACACCGATGAACCATTAAATTATGACCACCTATTTAATCAGCTGTAAGACACCTTTCAGCCCGCCAAACAACGGCCACTCGGCGAGGCATCAATTCGATGAGGTGGCGATAGGTATCCTGGGATATGTTTTACCATAATGTCACCAACAGGTCATCCAGTTCCCGTGCATTTCGGGGTGGTGGTGACTTAGCGCGAATCCGCTTTTCCAAATCGAACCACAAATGTTCGAATGGGTTCATGTCACGTGAATTTGGAGGCCAGGGCATTAACACAAAGTCTCGAGCTTGTTCCTCGAACCACTCCTTGACGATTCTGGCAGTGTGGCATGGCGCATTATCCTGTTGGTAATGGCCACCACCAGCAGGGAAACACAGTTGGCATGAATGGGTAAACTTGGTTCACAACGATGTTCATTTATACCTGACAGCTGTCAGCGATTGTGCTATTGAGATAATGGGGCCAAAAGTGTCACAAGAAAACGTCGCCCACAGCATAACTCCGCTGCGGGCGGCCTGTTTCCACCCAACAGTGCATCCAGGTGCCATAGCCTCCGTTGGTAATCGGCGTGTTCGCGCTCGGCCGTCTACGTGATGCACGAGGAATCTTGATTCAGGCCACTTTCTTCCAATCGTCAGCGGTCCAATCTCGATGATCTTGGGCCAATTTCATGCGTTGTTGGCGATGACGTGCAGTGAGTATGAGGACCCAGCTGAGTCTTCGGCTACGCAGGTCCATGAGCAGAAGATTGCGATGAATTGTGTGCTGCGACACATTGCCCTGATTACCAATGCTGTACCTGCAGGTGATTTGTCTCATTGTGACTTTACAGTCGCTGTGAACAATGCGCGACAGTCTCCGCTCCCCTCTGACATCAATGAGCTATGGACGACGGTTCGTCGTTTGGCCATATGTGCACCACTTTTGATACGTGCTCACTACAGCGGCACGCGAACAACTCAGAAGACGCGCCGTTTCCGAGATCGCAGTTCCGAGGAGCCGTGCAATCACAATTTGTCCTTTATCAAACTCCGATAAACCGGCAGCTTTTCCCATTCTGACTCTGAACATACTCTACTAACCGAAAGCCGGTCCTATACCACCCGAGGCCCGGCTTTCGGTTGTAGAAGAGGCTTAGCGCCGTTGAGGCGCGCTAAGCCACACATCACTGCAAACAACAACAAAACATACAAACGCGATGCTTACTAAGTTTCTGTGCTTTACGGAACCTGTGGCGCCAATACTCCCACAGCTTTTGATCTGTGGGGCAGTGATGTAGAAGTGGCTCAAGGCGCCGCTTAGGCGCCCTGAGCCAATTCTCGTGTTTAGATGCTAAGAGAAACTGGGAAAAGGAATTTTGTAGATGATCGTGTATACAAAAATACGGAAATCTGTGTTCTGTACCCAAACAAACACATATCTTAAAAAAATTTTCATTCTAGAGATGCCTGCTCCGGGCGATCGAGTGGTCTGAGGCGCTGGCCTCTTACAATTGTTTCTAGCCGGACCCTGACTCGAGTTCAGAAAGGTGATGCGCTTGGCCAAATACTCTGGATCTGTCACTTACCCGAAAACAATTGCGCGAAATTATGGACGGCTGACTGCTTATAGCCTTACGAGTTGCTCATGATGGTAAAGAAGAAAAGAAGCACTGTAACGATACAGTCTGATCATACAGTAGGGGTGTCATGGATCCTAAAAGTCAGTTTGAACTCTTTTTTCTTGATGGCAGTTAAAATAGATGGTGGATATTCCGTGGGGTTAAGAATGCACTGCCGCGAGAGAAAACAAAACGACGGTAGTGAAGAGCATTTCTACTAAGCTGTTCGATATCGGGTCTAATAAAAGTGCATCCACCTCATCACCTTAGGAAAAACTGCGCGTTAGTCACACTCAGTCGATGGAACTGTGTTAGTTGTATTTCTTGAATGTGACTAATACGTATTATTGACATGAATATCTGGAATCGTGAAGAATAACACAGCGGTATTTAAATAACATTTAGTATTCTTAGCATATGACTAACACGTAACATTCTTTCTTTTATTTAAAATTGCTCAAATTGTGCAATTTTAATATAAACTGATAAACTAATTAGTAATTAAAATTTAATAAAAATCACTAAATAATTGAATTAAATCAGATTTCACAGTCCTTTTGGAAACTTTTTGAGGGTATTCTTCCCGGGTTGAGATTTCCTAATCCGTTCAGCGCTAAAGCACTTTTTTATTTAGAACTACATCAGTGCTGTGGGGTATGTGCCCTCAGGGGTTAGTTGAAACCACATGGGGCATATGAATACTTATGCTTCTAGTACATCGTACGACATGTGATATCCCAGTGAAGATACTTTATACTGACAAAAGTCACCAGACACCTAGAAGACAAACACAACGGTCCACCTTTGGCCTTAATGCATGCACTAACCCTTCGAGACATGCTTTCGACAAGGTTTTGGAACACAGCGATAGGTATGCGCTTCCATTCAGTACATAATGCTGCCGTTAACTGTTGCTTAGTAGTAGGGCTTGGCTCCCAACTTCTTATGCGGCGCTCTAATTCATCCCATAGGTGCTCTATGGGATTAAGATCAAGGCTCCGCGCTGGCCAGTCCACAAACAATACGGAATTATCGTCAAACCACGCCGGAACAGTCCTACGGCTCAGTACATTATCCTGCTGTTACCAAAATGGCTCTGTTCCATAGTATTTCCACAGAGTTGGTTCGGCATAATTGTCCAGAATATCGAGGTAGACGTTCTGGTTAACAGCTTTGTCCACGATAACCAATGGGCCAGGACCATACCACGAAAAATACCCCCACAAGAGTACACTGCCAGCTCGAAGCTTGACCGTAGAAACAGTACACTGAGGTAAATAGCGTTCTTCCGGCTGCCGCCATACCCACACATGACCATCAGACTGATGAATCGTGTATCTGGATTCATCAGTCCATAGAGCCCGTTTCCTTTGATCTACGGTCCACGATAAATGTTCTTTACACCATGCCAAACGACGAGTAGCATTCCGAGTGTAGATGAAATGCTTATGAGCAGCCACACGACTTCGGTAATCCATGGAATGAAGTACTCTGCGAATAATCGGTATACATACCGAGGTTCCAGCATTTTTACTCACCTGTACACTGAGGTCTTGTGCAGTATTCTGTCGATTAGCTGTAACGACTCTCCTGAGGCTTCGACATCCTCTATCACTGATTTTCTTTGGTCTGCCGGTACATTTTGCTGCTTCAAGCACGCCATGTATCTTTCACTTATTCAGTACATTCAAAAGACTTGACTTGGGCATGTTTAAACGTCTTTCGGTTTCTCTTATGGACAACCCAGTAAAATAACACCCAACAATCTTTCCTTTCTCAAAATCATTTCTCTCCCTCCTCGACATTTTCTCTCTACCTCACAGTGCAATACGATTGCTGTCAGCTGCACCTTTGTTTTTATACCATTTGTAGCTGTACCGCGCGTCTTAACAACGCAGCGGATCCGTTCATTTGCTTTTGAAGAGGGCGTCAGGTGATTTCTGTCAATATGGTGTATATGCCGTGTTCGTACCATACAAATTCAACTCTCACGTTTCAGCACCTTTTGTGTTTTCGGAAAACGCGTGTTTCTTACAAAGAATCAAACAGTCCTGGGTGTGCCTGCCTTTCTGAATTCCGAGCACTAATACGCCCGTGGCCACGTCTTGTAATCTTACTAATTTCTTCTCCCGCATGGAGAGGTTGGAGTTCTGGCAATAATATAATTCGTCAACCACCCGAAAGGTAATTTACGTACTAAATGAATCCAAGCCTTTGTCGACGTTGATCCAGCTTGACAGCGTAAATGATTCGTTGGATGAATGAATGCAAGTACGGTTTCCGCCATTAAGCAACCTCCAAGACGCCATTTGTTAACAGGTTCGTGCAACGGTGAATTACTGAAGTGCACACATGTATGCTGCTGAAAAATTAATTCTGTTCAGAGCACTTAATTAAGTATATTCAGAACTGTCATGAAAGAAACATTTTGCGCTATTGCCTAAATAACCTTTCCTCAATTATTTATTTACTTTTTGCTTCAGTAGATAATGTTTTAAACACCAGATAGCCACATATTAACCTCTTTTTTTTTCTTTCTTTCTACCCAGGGAACAAATTTCAGGTTCTTTTTTTATCTTCTTAACCACATAGACGAAACCCGTCGGAATCGACGGTTAGTTTTTTTTTTTTTTTTTTTTTTTTTGAAAAGAATAAACTCATATGAAACAACAAATGTAAACTTTATTAGATTGACAAATTCATTCAACCACTTCAGTAAAGACAATAATCCAGGTTCGTGATTTTTTTTTTTTTTTTTTTTGAAAAGAATAAACTCATATGAAACAACAAATGTAAACTTTATTAGATTGACAAATTCATTCAACCACTTCAGTAAAGACAATAATCCAGGTTCGTGATTTTTTTTTTTTTTACCGAATATTTAACGACCACCGTGAGCAACTCAATGGGCTATAAGCAGTTAGCCGCCCGTCCCTAATTTAGGGTCACTGTTTCCAGGGAAGGGAGAGGGCCAGTGCCGTAAGACAAACACAACATCCATGCATCACCAGGATTCGAACCCGGACCTTTCACGAACGAATCATCATAAGCTAGCGCTTAGACCACTGCGCCACCGGGGTGGCCAGGTTCGTGATTAACATCAAGATCCACTCATCTCGATCGTGTGCAAAAATTCAACTGGATAGCGCACTCTTTCACTCTCATCTTCAGTAACAACTGTGTTTGTAAATGTTGTTGGAATGAGATTCGCGTTGTGAGTACTGTTCACCCGTCAGAATCAATGGTTAGTTTTTTTTATTATTTTTTTTTTTTTGAAAAGAATAAACTCATATGAAACAACAAATGTAAACTTTATTTGATGGACAAATTTATTCAACCACTTCAGTAAAGACAATAGTCCAGGTTCGTGATTTTTTTTATTTTTTGACTGGAGGTTTAACGATTACCGTGAGCAACTCAATGGGCAATAAACAGCCGCCTGTAATATTTTCACTAACAATGGTCAACGGAATGTTTATTTACATCTTTATATAATGGGAAACGTCTTACCTATGTGAATGAACTGGATCCAATGAATATTAAATTGTATATATACATCACACAGTCCAACGGCATAACGCAATCAGGTCTTCGAGAGTGTTCGCTGTTCCGATGAGAAGAACTTTGATACCAATGTATGCTAGCATTGTTTTGCCCAACGGTTGGCTCAGAAAAGAGTCTTCGGACTTTGGACTATCACAGTCCCTCCATGCTTCCTTCAACAGCGCGAGTCAACCGCAGGTGATCGAATCCATCCCTCCATCCAGCAGTTGATTGATATTGGTTGATGATGATGATCATGATGATAATATTCAATTTTCAGTAATCTATGGCTTATATTAACTGATAGAAATATCTTATTCCATAAGTTGTAATTACAATATACAAATTGTTAGCAAAAGATAACTTTGTTTGCCCCTGCAGAAATCAGGGCATGCTGAACATATCCTTATTTCTACGGGAGCACCCTTAAACCTCTGACATGCCCGTAGTCAGCGCCTGTGACAGTACCCTGTTGCTCATATTTGTGTACTTAGAGAACTAATTGAAACCTCCGACATGCCCGCAGTCAGCGCCTGTGACAGTACCCCGTAGCTCATATCTGTGCACTTAGAGAACTAATTGAAACCTCCGACATGCCCGTAGTCAGCGCCTGTGACAGTACCCCGTAGCTCATATCTGTGCACTTAGAGAACTAATTGAAACCTCCGACATGCCTGCAGTCAGCGCCTGTGACAGTACCCCTAGCTCATATCTGTGTACTTAGAGAACTAATTGAAACCTCCGACATGCCCGCAGTCAGCGCCTGTGACAGTACCCCGTAGCTCATATCTGTGTACTTAGAGAACTAATTGAAACCTCCGACATGCCTGCAGTCAGCGCCTGTGACAGTACCCCGTAGCTCATATCTGTGCACTTAGAGAACTAATTGAAACCTCCGACATGCCCGCAGTCAGCGCCTGTGACAGTACCCCGTTGCTCATATCTGTGTACTTAGAGAACTAATTGAAACCTCCGACATGCCCGCAGTCAGCGCCTGTGACAGTACCCCGTAGCTCATATCTGTGTACTTAGAGAACTAATTGAAACCTCCGACATGCCTGCAGTCAGCGCCTGTGACAGTACCCCGTAGCTCATATCTGTGCACTTAGAAAACTAATTGAAACCTCCGACATGCCCGTAGTCAGCGCCTGTGACAGTACCCCGTAGCTCATATCTGTGTACTTAGAGAACTAATTGAAACCTCCGACATGCCCGCAGTCAGCGCCTGTGACAGTACCCCGCAGCTCATATCTGTGTACTTAGAGAACTAATTGAAACCTCCGACATGCCCGTAGTCAGCGCCTGTGACAGTACCCCGTAGCTCATATCTGTGTATTTAGAGAACTAATTGAAACCTCCGACATGCCCGCAGTCAGCGCCTGTGACAGTACCCCGTAGCTCATATCTGTGCACTTTGAGAACTAATTGAAACCTCCGACATGCCCGTAGTCAGCGCCTGTGACAGTACCCCGTAGCTCATATCTGTGTATTTAGAGAACTAATTGAAACCTCCGACATGCCCGCAGTCAGCGCCTGTGACAGTACCCCGTAGCTCATATCTGTGCACTTTGAGAACTAATTGAAACCTCCGACATGCCCGTAGTCAGCGCCTGTGACAGTACCCCGTAGCTCATATCTGTGTACTTAGAGAACTAATTGAAAGAGCGAATGACCATGGATTGCCATTATGTATAGCTTTTATTTATTACGAAAAGGCTTTTGATCCATGAAACCATTAGCAGTTAAAGGCCTTGGAGATCCTGGGGTATTGAAGTTGTATACATGAATATTACATCGTATTAGGTGTACAAATAAGTTTTCAAAGCGTTTTAAGACAACGCAACATGTAATTTGAGAGAAAACAGCAATACCTTTACGAATCAAAATATGCGCCGTCATTATCTATCACCTTCCGCCATCGGCCGGTCAGCTGACGGATTCCAGCCATGAAGAATACTTCGTCGTGTGACCCGATGAAGTCGTCGACCCATTTTTGCACTTCGTCAGATATTCTCAACCGTACAGCAGACAAACCATGTTGCATCGATCGGAGCAAATGATAGTCTGAAGCTGGTATTTGGGACTATTCGCCGGGATGCTCCAAAACTTCCCAGCCAAGTGTCAATAACGTTTCCTTGACCGATTTCGCTACATGCGACCTAGCGTTGTCATGCAGTAATTTCACGGGACGCAATCCTTTGCCTGTGAATATACGTTTCCGACAGATTTCCTGGTTCAACCGCAGCAATTGTTGCTTGTAGCGATCAGCAGTAACAGTTTGACCCTGTTCCAATAGTTCATAATAGAGCCCACCCTTCATATCCCACCAGATGCACAGCAGAACTTTCTTGGAGTGAATATTTCGTTTCGGTGTCGAAGTCGTTGCTTCATCGGGGTTTACCCATTATTTTTTGCGTTTGTGATTGTGGCACCGTAGCCACTTTTCATCACCCGTAACGATTTTCCACAGGAAATACTTTCTGTGTTGTTTATTCAACAGATTTAAACACTTCGTGACACGCTCATCTTTGTTTCTCTGGCTCAGGTCATGTGATACCCATTTTCCTTCCTTCTGAATCTTTTCCATTACGCGTAAATGATTGGAAATTTTTTTTAGTTACCCCATTTGTTCAGCTAGTTCCTTTTGTGTTTGAGACGAATCTCCATCCAGCGCAGGGGGCCGCTACGTTCTTGATCGCTAACATCAAAATCACCTGTTTTAAACCGTCTAAACCAAAACTCACACGTACTTTTCGATACAAACTTCTTACTCAGAACAGACAGATGCACATGCTTTTGCAGCACTTTTTCCTTGATGAAATTCGTAACGAATGCAGTGTCGAATAAAGGCAGTATCGCTTGCAATCTTTCACCTATCGATGTGCAAGGGGTTGACTGTTGGGCAAACTTCTGTGTCACATTTAATACTCTGGATCAGTTACGGTCACATGACAAAACGTGGGGGAATGTCGGATATGTAAATTAGCGGTATACGTCGCACAAAAAAAGCAGCTTTAAAACTTATTTGTACACCTAATGTTAATAACATCTATGAATATACAAGTGTGAAGGCCCGACAGTTCGCGGACACGGCACTAATAAAAATCAGTGCCGTTTTTGTCATCAGATAATTTTACAGTAAAGATGAGGCAGTGACTCACTTAGGAAAGTACAAGTAGATTAAAGGTAATACAAGTTTCTGAAGAGACTGGTATATCCAAGCAATTGCAAGATTCCGACTGGTAAGCCAAACGTTGTGATATCTGCCTTGTAACTATATTTTGCTTTCTCTTCCACAGAAGCAACCAAATTTGGTCGATTGCTGAAACTAGAAAGTTCTGTTTTAACTTTTCTTAAAAAAAGGAAACAAACTAAAAAGCAGAAACAAGATGGGAACAGAATGCATGGAAAAAAATCTACTACACTCTTACAAATAAATTTACATTCTTTGAATAAAGCTCATGTTGAGAATTGGCTTATTAGTTTCTTAATTCAATTACTAATCAAAAACAACTATTATGGGAATTTTACGAGGAAATTTTTGTTATATAAATTGCAAATTTTCGTAGAAAACTCTTCTCCTTCTTCAGGCTGTCTTTTTGTTGTCATTTATTCCCGTCACTATCGCGGTTACAGTTAACCTTGCAGGTTACGTTTATTTTTCATCAAATCCTGCCAAATGTTAGGCAGGGAAAATCCTTTGCAGTCATTGATGATGGAATTTTGATTTTTCTCAATCTCTATTCCTTAAATTAAGAAGGAAACCTTGACGGTTACGGTTATTTTTCATCAAATCCTGCCAAATGTTAGGCAGGAAAAATCTTTTGCAGTCATTGATGATGGAATTTTGATTTTTCTCAATCTCTATTCCTTTTTAGTTTAAGGAATAGAGATTGAGAAAATTCAAAATTCCATCATCAATGACTGCAAAGTATTTTTCCTGCCTAACATTTGGCAGGATTTGATGAAAAATAACCATAACCGTCAAGGTTAACCGTAACCGCGATAGTGACGGGAATAAGTGACAACAAAAAGACAGCCTGAAGAAGGAGAAGAGTTTTCTTCTAAAATTTGCAATTTAAATAAAAACAAAAAATCCTAGTAAAATTCCCCTAATAGTTGTTTTTGATTAGTAATTAAATTTACATGATTATGCGAGGAAGCCTATTCGACAAAACAGTAACTTTAAATGTAGAAAGTTTTTGTTTCTCCAGCAGAAAAATGGGATATGCCATTATTTGTTACCCTATTAAGTGGAACTGGCTGTGCTTCCGACGGTGAGTTTTTGTTTGCCAATGCATCAGCGTAAAGTATACACCTGAGTCTCACCACAATGTACACTTTGCTATGCGAAGACGTAGGAACTCCACATACATCTGCGGTTTATTGTCCTCGGGCAACAACTATTTCGTTTCCACACCTGGAAAAGAAAAGTAACGTATTCGGTGGCATTTTCTTCCCCGGCCTTTTAATCTTTTACCTTTAGAATGTCACTTTCTCGTCGTTGCAACAATAGCCTTTCCGAGACTATAAATCACTTGGCAACTTCACAGGTGGTACGGATGCGTGGTATTAACAAAGTAGCCGGGTGACTTCTCTTTCCCCTTTTTATTTGAAGGCGTTGTGGGCGTGGTCAAAGTGTTGTCTCTCTCTCTCTCTCTCTCATTCCTCTGCTGTTTCTCTCCCTAGGATAGGATCAACATCTGAAACAGGGGGACTAAATCCCCTGTTTCTCGAAACCAGAATTAGAGTATAAATAACAGGACGGACAGTGTAAAGTGAAATCTTGAGTGATCGATATTCTCCTCCTTAAACCGGTGGCAAAAAAAAAGTGTTTGTTAACAGACGTTGACACTTCATTACCTAATATTTTAGCACCACTTTTAACCGAATGAAATTATGACCCACATCCCTGTACGATCTACCATTTAGCAAACAAATATACGACAACTGTGGCTGTTTTCCTAACAGAAATAAATCTAGCTCGTTTAACAGGAACAGGGATTCGGCCATCATCATCATCAACCATTTTCAAACCACAGCTGGATGAAAACCTCTCCAAGTCTATTCTATAACTTTCTATCTTGGGCAATTCTTTTCCGTGTCACTGCTGCATGCTTTCGAATTTCATCCACAAATCTCCCACACGATCTTCTTCTGGGTCTTTTGCTGAGCCTTGATATCCAGTGGATACTCCAAGTCAACTTAACATAGTACCATTGTGGAAGTTGGAATGGCCGTCTCACATCGTCTCCGTAGAAACGCAAGAACAGTGTTTCTTTCACGCATACATCCGGAGGGGGGGGCTCCGGAAACAGCCATTCGGCCCCTCTCCAAAGACATTTTGGGGTACCGAGACAAATGTTAATAAATTCAGGCTATAATGAAAAAGAAAGTTTTGTTTTTAGCACGTCTTTTGTAAAAAAAGATCGTGCTTATGTTATCGGTTTGTCCGTCCGTCCGTCCGTCTGTCTCTACCCACGATATCTCTGCAACTATTAGTCCGATTTGAAAAATTCGTTTTGCATTGGGAAGCTTGAAATATGCGAATGATGATCCTTTATTTCGTTTTTTTTTTACGATGTACAATTTCGCCGCCAGAGGGCGTAAATGCAGATGATGTCGAATTCAAAAATGCGTTTTATTCCGCATATTTGCTTCTAAACATCCGATTGAAAAAATTATTTTATCTTTCGATTCCATTTATGTCGAAGAGTATTTTAGATATAGTTACTTTCTCAAATTACGCATAGATTTTCCGCTAGGGGGCTCAAAAGTAAATTACATTTTCCCCGATAGCTCTTCTTCTAAAACTACGATTTCAAAAAATGTTCTTCAGCGGATACATCTCGTGATGGAAAATCTTTTGCATATAATTTTTAATTTTTGGTAAAGAATACTTTGTCCACCAGGGGCGTAAGTGTTGATTTTTGCTTCTGATGTATTTGCCATAAAATCTGAGCTTCTAAAATATCGATTGAAAAAATTCTTTCGTGGACTAATGCCACTCACATCGATAAACCTTTTCTGGAATATTTTCTTCCTAAAATATTCCACAGTTTCTCCGCCAGGGGCGTAGATGTATATCCTATTTTTGTCAATATATCTACTTCTAGGAGTCCGATTTGAAAAATTCCTTTTTTGTTGGATAGTGTTTTCCGTGTGACATGGTTTTTATATAATTTCAAATTTTTCAAGTAATTCATAGACTTTCGCTAGGGGGCGTGAAGGTAAATTGCGTTTCTCCCTATATCTCTGCTTCTAAATCTCCGATTTGAAAAATTCTTTCTGCACCGGATACAGCTCCTGGTGGAAAATCGTTTGCACATAATTTCTAATTTTTGTAAAAAAAAAAAAAAAATTAGTTTGGCCACCAGGGAGCGTAAATCTTAAAAAAAAAAACGTTGTTTGTTGACCGATACTACTCATGTCGACAAACCTTTTAGGAAATTTTTTTCTTGAAAAAATGCATGATTTCTACGCCAGGGGGCGTAGATGTATATCTTATTCTTGTCAATATCTCTACTTCTAAGAGTACGATTTGAAAAATTCAATCTTTGTTGGATAGTGTTTCCGATGCGAAATGTTTTCCCTAGAAATCCAAAATTTTCAAGTAAATCATAGACTTTCCGCTAGGAGGCACAAAGGTAAATTGCGGTTATAACGAAGTGAATTTCTCCGTTATTTTTATCCGCGCCGGGGTTCGAACCCGGGTCCACTCATTCCGGAATAAGTTGCTCTACCAATTAAGCTACGCGGACGTTTTATTCTGATTCCTATCTGCTTTTATGTCATGTGCGTCCTTCTGGCAGGTACGTCACATCTCCTGGTACGTTACATCATCTCCCCCTTATTTTTATTTTTTTTATTCGAAGTGCTCCTCTTATTTTTCCTATCTCGCGGTGTGGAAATAACATCACACCAATGCGAGATTTTGAACAGTCGGGTCATCCGGATAGTTCGGGCGCCAATTATAACGAAGTGAATTTCTCCGTCATTTTTATCCGCGCCGGGGTTCGAACCCGGTCCACTCATTCCGGAATAAGTTGCTCTACCAATTAAGCTACGCGGACGTTTTATTCTGATTCCTATCTGCTTTTATGTCATGTGCGTCCTTCTGGCAGGTCCGTCACATCTCCTGGTACGTTACACGGTTTCTGCGTTATTTCTGCTCCTAAAACTCCGATTTGAACAATTCTTCCTGTGTCGCATACAAGACCTGATGGAAAATATTTTTCACATAATTCTAATGTTTGGTAAAAAATGGTTTGGCCACCAGGCGTCATAAGTGTTAATTTCTGCTTCTGATGTATTTGTAGCAAAATTTGGGCTCCTGAAAACTCGACTAAATTTTTTTTTCTTTGACCGATACCGCTTATATGGGTAAACCTTTTGAGAATACTTTCTTCCTAAAATAATGCATGGTTTTCTCACCAGGGGACGTAAAGTAACATCTTATTTTTGTCGATATCTCTGTTTCTAAGAGTTCGTAAGCTCACGATTCCGTTTACAGCAATATCTGAGGGATTAAAAACCCGATTGAAAATCTTCTTTCTTTCTTCAGATCTATTGTTTTCCATAACGGTTCCATTGACTTTGAATAGCTTTGATAAATTTAATTTGCGTCAGAACGGATTCAAAAGACGTGCTTATTTCACCCGAAAATTGGTGTCATCTTTCTTGTTTTTTATGCTACAAATATTTCTCCATTTAGTAATAGAATAATTCTATTAACAGAGGAATGATACTTAGATTTGAGCAAACATGCATAACTGGATAGTTCTCACACTCATAAAAGCACATTATTCAGCTCATTAATTCAGATCCAAACAATTTTAAAATCTGATACTTTACAATATGACACAATACTCAAAGCTCTTACAAAGCGTCTTAGCAATGCGAAACCTCTCGGGAGGTGTATAGTAATTAAGAAGAAAGCACATTTATATTTCATTTTCAAGTTTCAGATGAAAGTGACACGACATGACGTCACTGAACTGCAGTCGAAATGAGGTGGTAGTGAAAGAGCCTAGTAAAAACACCAGCATTAATCTTTATTTCAGGAAAAAAAAAACTTTTTCTCCCCCAAATGTTTTTACCATTCATAACAAATTAATAAAAAAGCATATTTTTTTTGTTTTGCATTGTGGTCCTCGGCCTCCCTAAAATGTGGGACCCTAGGCCTATGCCTTGCGGGCCTAGGTGTAAATCAGGCCCTATCTATATACCAGTCTGTTGACCCCTTAAGAAAAAAGCTATTATTGCTATCAAGAGTAAATTTTATATTTAGGGGTTTTATTAAATAATGCTATACATTATATTTTTTATCTTTTCAGCATAATTGAAAGCCATTGTCAGTTTAGAAAGATCTTGAGTTCCAAATCAATCTGTTGCTTCGAAAAATCACGATGAAAAAAATATGTAATTTGTAAGAAATCCCCCTATAGAAAAAATAAAATTATTACAAACCTATTCAAAAAAATAGTAAACTCCAACAGAAAATAGAATGACTAATTCACCCGCATTAATAGCGAAAAACATTTAATCGTCGCACGATTCGAGTTTCTCTTCATTTCTACCTTATAAGTGACTATGCGTATAACGTGTCTTTCTAGCCTAATCAGTAACAGTGCGGCTCCCGTTGAAGATCTGCTCGGTTCGGACAACACCAGGGAAAAATTCGTTGACTTGTTCAACCAGGAAAGAAAAATCTCTGGTAGAAGGGCTAAAAAATAAAATAAAATAAAAAGTCAAAATCGGAAGGGTTTTTGCAAAATTTCTGTATAAATACGAAACACTCCGAAACTGACTTTTCTGAAATAAATGGATTTAGTTACGATGGAAAATCTGCCAAAATATTAGTTAGAAGAAACGGAAATTTTTAAAAACGGAAATTTCGTTAAACATGTCTACCAGCAATTTCGCTGCATGTTTTTTTCAGGAATTTTCCGTGAATTCACACCACTTATTTGTTTACAGTGCAGGCAACGTATCTGTTTAGCTCTTTCATTAATAACATTCAACATCACGTGCACACTTTTCATCGAACACGGTTAACACCGATCGTCTCGGGAGAAATCGAAGCAAACAAAAAATTCTCCGCAATTCATTAAAAGTGAGCAAAATAAAAATATCGTTTAAGTTCTGGACATTACTCGAATGCTTGCGTCATTTTTTTTAAAGAATTAGCAGACATAAGCATTAACTTTGTCAGTATCTTGAAAGTTAACTGGAGTTTCTCATCATAACTGCGATACCTACAATAATAGAGGAGAATGTGTGTGGCAGACATAATTCCCCCGGAAACTGTGGTATGATGCACTTCAAGATTCGGAGATTGTTTTGTTGGGTTGTTACCCGAGTTGCAGGGCCTCGGGTATGAAAAGGAGGGTGGGCAGGGGCTTGCTAGGAACAAAAATATTTATCATTCTACTTGTATTTCTACAACAAGAGAGGCAGCTGAAAACGCGTATGTGGTTTAGAACAGTCAGGCGTGCATGGGCGCTGCAGAGATTTCCGGAAACGGGTCACGGGTCAACGGATCGACAATTTCTTGCGGGTCAAACGGGTCGGGTCAAGATGTTCCTGACCCGATTTCGACCCGGTTTTATTTTCGTTATATTTTTTCACCGAGACATAAAGACTGTTACGGCGTGGTTTGACGATAGTTCCGTATCGTATGTGGACTGGCCAGCACAGAGCTCTGATCTTAATCCCATAGAGCACCCATGGGATGAATTAGAGCGCCTCATAAGAAGTTTGGAACCAAGGCCTACTACTATAAGCGACAGTTAGCGGCAGCATACTTATCGCTGTGTTCCAAACCTTATCGAAAGCATGTCTCGAAGGGTCGGTGCATGCATTAAGGCCAAAGTTGGACCTACACCGTCCTAATGTGTGTCAATAAATGCCATGTTGTGTTTCTCTTCTAGGTGTCCAGTGACTTTTGTCAATATAGTGTATTTTATATAGATTTGTCCGGGTCAGGTCCGAGCCGGGTGCAATTATGTGACGTCCGGGTCCGGTTGGGTCTGGGTCCAAAATGTTTGACCCTTTTCCAACTCTGCTGTACCATTGGCGCGTGCTTGAAAGTATTCCTGTAGCGTGTGTGTCATGAGAAGTAAAACAACTTCCCGTAGTTGGACACTGCTATTCAATCAACAATCATAATTTTTTTCTAGAGACGAATGAACGTTGCTTTCCCAATGCATGCAGTGCTTCGTCAACGGTTTCGAGCTGGAAATTTTTTTTCAGTCACAATTCATAAAAGATCATATATACAGGATGTGCACATCCTGTCGGTTAAACTCATTTGCATTTCATTGCGTCTGAAAGAATATATTCGTGGTAATAGCTAGAGCTATTGAAAGAGAAGAAGAGAAAACGGAGCGAAAAGAAGCATTATTGAACCTAACAGAAAGGCGATTAAGTTATGTATTTTACGAAGAGGTATAATGAAATTACAATTTTTCCGATATTCACATATTCTGAAGAAACTATAATATTATTGCACTGCTAAATTGATTTATTCATGCAGAGCGCATAAAAAACGAGTGTTTTTCTTGAATACGGGGCTCCAGAGATGGTATTCAAATCACAATCATTCACTGTAGTAAATACACAGACTGCATCTTAAATGATATACAACAGCGGCACTGGATACATTTCCGATTGTTGAAAATATAGCATTTTTGGTTATCTTATGCACTTGAGAATTTTAAGATAGAACTTGTTTTTGGCAGACATTTGCATTCTTTATTGAGTGTACGTATATTAACTGTTTACCTCATGCAATGAAGACGCTGAAAGGGAATGCTATTGTTTTACATTTAGTGCGAAAAGGGTTTTAACTTAACTGATGTTTGCTATCGCCGAAAACAGCGGCATACCATATATAGATGAACCCCATCGACAGAAATGCGGCAATGAGTTCAGAGGTCAGTGGGAGAAGCTTTCTCTCTCTAAACGGATGATGTCATCGACAAATATGTAAAGAAGCCCTTCACGCGTGCACGTTTCCCGGGGTCACACAGACCAAGTGCAAGTCCTGTTCCTCCCTCTCGAGCAGTGCAATAGGTAACAACACAGAGGACCCCAAATTCAGGACTGCAGGTCTCAAAAGTGCTGTGCCAGTTTCAATCTCCCCAGCTTTTTCATTTTTTTTTTTTTTTTTTTTTTGGTAACGATATAATCAACAAGATTCTGTAAACATTTGAACTGTTCTCTAGCTAGTAGGTTAAGTTTGCATGAAAATTAAAAAAACGAACTGAAAAACGTGACCGTAAACTTAACAGTGGAGTGAGAAAGAAAATTTTAAAATAACACTTCTAAAAGCGCAGATGTGGTGACAAAGGGGAGGTAAATTTTTAACTCCCTTAGGGAAAGTAGTGCATCTAAAAAGGTTTAATAAAATTTGGGGCATTGGGGTTGGTTCGGGGTGGGAAATTTGCGCTCTTGAAATCATACAAATTTTCAGCTTATTATTTTATTTTTCTCCGTCATATGCATTTATTGTCAGTTTTTTTTTTCATGTATATCACAAATTAATTTTATGTAAACAAATTGAAAATAGTTTAGTAAATACTGTCTTAATCCTCGCGAATACAGTAGAACCCGCTTGTAACGGAAATCCTTGTTAAATCCAGTCATACAGTAGAACCCGCTCATAACGGAAATCCTTGTTAAATCCAGTCATACAGTAGAACCCGCGTATAACGGAAATTCTTGTTAAATCCAATCATACAGTAGAACCCGCTTATAACGGAAATCCTTGTTAAATCCAGTCATACAGTAGAACCCGCTTATAACGGATATCCTCGTTAAATCCAGTCATACAGTAGAACCCGCTTGTAACGAGGAGCTCGGGACACTGAAATCCTAGTAAAATCTGGTTATACAGTAGAACCCGCTTATAACGAGGAGCTTGGGACTGACGTAAATCCTCGTTAAATCCGGGCTCTCACTAAATCCGTTTTGGGGTGAAAAATTCCTCACTGTAAAAGTATGCACACACTATAAAAAATAATAATTGGTGTGAATTCACGGAAAATTTCTAAAAATAACGTGCTGCAAAGTTGTCAGTAGGTGTCCGTCTTTTAACGAAATTTCCGGTTTTAATAGTGCCCGTTTTGTTTTGTTTTTTAACTTCCGTATTCTCACAGATTTTCCATTGTCAGAAATTCCGTTTATTTCAGAAAAGTCCATTTCAGATTTTCCCATATTTATACAGAAGTTTCGCAAAATCTAAGGCGCTAATTTTTTCAGCCCTTGCACCAGATAATCCTTTTGCAGCGGTGGCGATCGAACGGACGTCGTTTGAGTTGGTTCAGCAGATAACGCGCATCTTAACCACTGGGCCATAAAACTCGGAAATCTGCATTGCGTTCATGGTAAAGCTAATTACACGATGATGATTTTTTTTTTTTTTTATGTCATTAATGCGCGAGTAATTTGGTAATTTTATTTTCTGTTGGAGTGTATTATTTTTTTGAATAGGTTTGTATTTTTTTTCACGTCGCAGGACTTATCACAAATTAACCATTTCTTTCATCGTGATTTTTCAAAGCTACAGGGATGATTTTTTTTTTTTTTTTTTTTTTTTTTTGAGGTTTAACGATCACCGTGAGCAACTCAATGGGCTATAGGCAGCCGCCCGTCTCTAATTTAGAGCCACTGGTTCCAGGGAATGGAGAGAGAGCTAGTGCCATAAGACAAACACAACATCCATGCCTCACAGAGAATCGAACCCGGACGTCTTCCGGACGAATGATTCATCGCTTAGATCACTGCGCCCCCGGGGCGGAAAACAGTGGTTTGTAACTTCAGATCTTTTTAAACTGACAATGACTTTCAATATCTTTAAGAAAAGGTGAAGTGTATTGTTTTATAGCATTATTTTACATAAATCCTGAATATAGAATTTACTCTTGTAAGCTACGTATAATAGCTTTTGTCTTTAGAGGCCAGAAGACTGATACATACATTATTGTACAGTTGATTGTTCGATGTCTAAGTACCCGGTTTCTTTACAGTAACTCAATTAAAAGTATAATAGCTAGTGCACAAAATGGGGAAGAGGAGAAGAAACATCCTGTGCCAGAACAACCAAAATTGATGCCCCATCCACAATATCCGATCTCGCTGCAGAACTTCAAAAATCAGAGCCTTCGACAGACGAATGAAATTTAACAGTTAATCAAACCTCAAGCATTCCCACGAAATTTTTCTCCAATTACTAGAAATTTCTCATCTTACGGATACGGAAAAAGTGAGAACGGAGTTTTTCCGTTAATATGCGAAAGGAATTGCGGAAAAGTTTCTGGAACTTCAGAATTTTCCTAGCGTACGAAAAATCTGTGAAATTCAGGTTCCTTTTGTTCATTTCACCTAAAAGGTTGTATCAGAAATATGCCGAATCACGGAAAGCAGCACTTGAATTTTAGAATTTTTTTTACAGTGTACGTGACAATATGCATATACGGTGTGTTTATAATTTGTATTATACATTATATTGACAAAAGTCACCGGACACCCCTTCAAAAGCAAATGAACGGATCCGCTTCGTTGTCAAGATGCGCGGTACAGCTGCAAACGATATAAAAACAAGCCTGCAGCTGATCGTGATGATATCGCACTGTGAGGTTGAGTAAAAATGTCGCGGCGGGAAAGAACTGACTTTGAGAAAGAAGAGATTCTTGGGTGTTATATTAGTGGGTTGTCCATAAGAGAATCCGAGAGGCGTTCAAACAGATCCAAGTCAACTGTTTTGGATGGACTGTATAAGTGGAAGACACATGGCATGTATGAAGCAGTAAAATGTACCATCAGCAGACCAAAGAGAATCAGGGATAGCGGAGGTCGAAGCCTCAGGAGAGTCGTTACAGCTAATCGACGGAGTACTGCACAAGACCTCAGTGTACAGGTGAGTAAATATGCTGGAACCTCGGTATTGTACACGTATTATTCGCAAAGAACTTAATTCCATGGGTTACCGTGGTCGTGTAGCTGGTCATAAGCATTTCATCTCCACTCGGAATGCTACTCGTCGTTTAGCATGGTGTAAAGAACATTTATCGTGTACTGTAGATCAGTGGAAACGGATCCTATGGACTGATGAATCCAGATACACGATCCATCAGTCTGATGGCCGTGTGTGGGTACGTCGGCAGCCGGGAGAACGCTATTTACCACAGTGTACTGTTCCTACGGTCAAGCTTCGAGTTGGCAGTGTACTCGTGTGAGGGTGTTTTTCGTGGTATGGTCCCGGCCCATTGGTTATCATGGACAAACCTGTTAACCAGCATGTCTACCTCGATATTCTGGACAATTATGCCCTACCAACTCTGTGACTTTACTATGGAACCGATCCTTGCTGGTACCAGCCGGATTATGCACCGAGCCAAAAAGTAAGGACTGTTACGCCGTGGTTTGACGACAATTCCGTATCGTGTGTGGACTGGCCAGCACAGAGCTCTGATCTTAATTCCATAGAGCACCTATGGGATGCATTAGAGTGCCCCATAGGAAGTTTGAAACCAAGGCCTATTACTAAGCAACAGTTAGCGGCAGCATTATGTACTGAATGGAAGCGCATACCTATCGCTGTGTTCCAAAACCTTATCGAAAGCATGACTCGAATGGTCAGTGCATGCATTAAGGCCAAAGGTGGACCGACACCGTACTAATGTATGTCAATAAATGCTATGTTGTGTTTCTCTTCTAGGTGTCCGGTGACTTTTGTCAATATAGTGTATATCTGCATCAGTGCTGAGTTCGGGCTCAATTTTAAGAGCCCGAGCCTGTTCGAGCCCGAAATATGTTACCTCGAGCTCGAATTTGATATTGCCAGACAAAGCCCGGGACCGAACGAACCCGAAAGATATGACTAATACGTTTAGGCATTAATATATATATATATATATATATATATATATATTCTATGGGATGCAAGGTCAGGTGATGCGTAACATCACAGCCTCTCCTTGACAAATGTCAACCCCGCCTTCTCGTGGTGCATCCTGTTCCCACTAAAGGGGCTCTGACGACCGCCCATAGCGGTATAACTATACCATCGGGATCAGAGGAAATTCTATCCCACACTCACCAACCCGCTTGGCCAGCGTGGTGAGTTATGGCCAAACCCCCTCCAAAATGATTCCACAACTTAAATCTTGGCCCTCAGTCTCCGGCAGCTGGAATGTACCTGGCCAAGGCAGCGGCCAGTGCGACATGAAGGCAGAGGGTGCTAAGAATCCCCGGAGGACCGGACTAGGCTGCCATCTGATGCTGACCTTGGCTACTTACAATGGACGCTCCCTATCTTCTGATTCAAGGCTTCTTGAATTGGAAGAGGAACTACAAAGGATCAAGTGGGACATCGTGGGGCTAAGTGAGGTAAGGAGAAAAGGAGAAGATCTCATCGAACTGAAAAGTGGACATCTCTTCTACTATCGTGGGACAGATACTGGCAGAACTAGTGGTGTTGGATTTATAATAAACAAGAAACTGAAGGATAAAGTTGTAGAAGTTGAAAGTTCCTCTGACAGAGCTGCACGGCTTGTTATCCAACTCTCGAAAAGATACCAGGCTCAGATTATTCAAACTTATGCACCCACCACAAGTCATCCTGAAGAAGAAATTGAAGAATTTTATGAGGAAATTTGTCATCTAAATAATAAAGGTAAGCAGCACTTGAAAATAATTATGGGAGATTTCAATGCAAAAATAGGGCAACGGCAACAGAATGAAACTTCAGTAGGTAAATTCGGTCATGGCAACAGAAACCAGCGTGGAAATACTCTCGTTGAGTTTGCAGAGGCAGAAGGGTTTTTCATCTTGAACTCCTTCTTCAAGAAAAAGCCACACAGGAAATGGACATGGAGACATCCAAATGGGACGACAAGTGAAATTGATTTTATTATGTGTAACAAAAAATTCGTCATAGAAGACTGCAGTGTGCTAAACAAGTTCAACACAGGTAGTGACCATAGATTGGTGAGATGTAAGATGCACCTCAACACTAAACTTGAACGTGGCAAGCTCATAAGACAAACAAAATCTATTGACATAACCAACCTTAAAAACACCATAATACCTTCAAGTTAGAACTGAAGAACAGGTTCTCTGCTTTAGAAGGCC
This sequence comes from Macrothele yani, assembly GCA_039090855.1. Lineage (NCBI taxonomy): Eukaryota > Metazoa > Arthropoda > Arachnida > Araneae > Macrothelidae > Macrothele > Macrothele yani. The sequence continues at coordinate 10,443,920 of CM077011.1, read as the reverse complement.
TAACATCGGAAGAAGTGGACATCTCTGAAGTTAACAGAAAAGTAACCAAAGCTCTTATGGAAACAGCAACAAAATTAGCTGGGTCTAAGAACAAGTTGCATGTGAACAAATTATCAGGAAAAACCAAAATGTTGATGCAAAAAAGAAGAGAGATGAGGACAACTAAAGAAGATGTGACTTCCAAAGTGGAATATATAGAGCTATGCAAGACAGTAAGAAAAAGTATCACTGAAGACGTAAGGAAATTCAACTGTGAACTAGTGAGGAAAGCAATTGAAAACAACCAAAGCCTAAAGATAGCAAAGGGACATCTCAGTAAGGGAAGAAAACAGATTATGGCACTGAGAAAAGAAGATGGTTCTGTAACAAGAAATAGAGGCGAAATTTTGACAAGAGTGAAAGATTTCTACTCCAAATTATATGAAAGGGATGATATATGCACTCCAGACATCATGAAAGATACCAGTACCAGAGTTCCTCCAGTCCTTCCAGCAGAAGTTGCACATGCAATCAAGAACATGAAGCGAGGAAAAGCTCCAGGAGAAGATGGAATTACTGTAGACATCATAAAAGAAGCAAGTGGAGAAATCGAAACAGTACTCGCCCAAATTTTCACTCGATGCCTTAATGAAGGAAAGATTCCTGAGGATTGGAACACCGCTACAATGATCCTGCTACATAAGAAAGGTGACATTGAGGATCTCGGAAACTACAGACCTATCAGCCTCCTATCAGTAGTTTATAAAATCTTCACTAAAGTTCTTTCACACCGCTTGAAGGTAGCACTAGACATGGCTCAACCGAGAGAACAAGCTGGATTCAGGAGTGGCTACAGCACAATAGATCATATCCACGTGCTGAGAGAACTAATTGAAAGAGCGAGGGAATATGAACTTCCATTGTGCATGGCTTTTATCGATTATGAAAAAGCCTTTGATTCGGTGAAACCATCAGCAGTTACAATGGCTCTGAAAACCTGCGGTATTGAAGATGCATACATTAATATTATTAATAACATCTATGAAAATGCAAGTGCAAAGATTCGGCTGTTTGAAAATACAACACACGTAAAAATTGGAAAGGGAGTGAGACAAGGTGACACCATATCTCCGAAGCTCTTTAATGCCACATTGGATGGTGTTTTTCAGTCGCTGAGCTGGGAAAACAAGGGGATAAAGATTAATGGAGATTATCTAACCCACCTTCGTTTTGCTGATGACGTAGTCATTTTTGCAACTACCCCATCAGAGCTGCAGAGTATGATCCAGGAACTTGCTGACAAGAGTAAAGAAGTGGGATTAAAAATGAACTTTCAGAAGACAAAAGTGATGTTCAATGCTTTTACAAGAAATGAAGATTTATCGATTGATGGAGAAAAGCTGGAGATAACAGACACGTACGTTTATCTTGGACAGCAGATATCAAGTGAGGGTCACATTGATGAAGAAATTAATCGGCGTACAAAACTTGCCTGGAGAGCTTTTGGAAGAAACAGCATAATTTTCAAGAGCAATATGCCATTATGTCTTAAAAGAAAAGTGTTTGATCAATGCATCCTTCCAGTGCTTACGTATGGTGCAGAGACGTGGACCTTAACTAAAAGAGACATACAAAGGCTGCAGACAACTCAAAGTAGCATGGAGAGGTGCATGCTTGGTGTAACCAGGAGAGATAAGAAGAGGAACTCGTGGATCCGAAAAATGACAAGAGTGGAAGACATCATGATCAGAGTTAAATCCCTGAAATGGCAATGGGCTGGACATACTGCCAGAAGGACAGATCATCGATGGACAGCCGGAATTTTAGATTGGATTCCAAGGGACAGGAAAAGACCCAGAAGAAGACCACATAGGAGATGGGTGGATGAAATTCGAAAGTATGCAGGGGTGACATGGAGGAGACTGGCACAAGACAGACCGTTGTGGAGGAAACTTGGGGAGACCTTCGTCCAGCAGTGGATTGATAATGGTTGACAATGATGATGATGATGATATATTCTATTAAGAAGAGACCTAAGCAAAAAAAAAATATATATATATTATATTTTTGACTCATACCAAGTACAACATAGAAAAGGTTATGTATCTACCGGTGTGAGTAAAAGGAGAAAAGATAAAAAATAAAATAAAACAACTGAATGTAGAAAGTGTCGAGAATACTGAGCATTGGCTTTATCAAGGACCAGCAAAAACTCTGCATTTTCTCACTTCCACAAAGACCTAGTTGGAAATGGGTTTCTGCAAAGCCATAGATGCAAGTAATAAGCCCACCAAAAATTGTTTTAAAAAATATATATATGTCATGACCTCCGCAGAGTTGTATGACCTAGCTCTAGTTAACAATTTAGCTTGCATCCATAACTTTCATGGCCCGACCCATGCTCTTCATCTGTTACTATTAAACAGAGAGAAGAAGATTAAAGAGAACTCAAGTTGTGAGAGTGACATAATAATTAGAAATAATTTTCAGCTATAACGAAATGCCAAGTTCGCCTGAGAGAGAATTTAAACCTGAATAGCAATGCAAAAGAATTCCAAATTTTTACATTGCAATTAAAAAAGGAAATATTAATTTTTTAAAACTCAGATTTTTGAAAGAAAACTTGATTCTAAAACCCCCTACTCCACAACTTCTGACAACACAAAAACGAGAATAAATTAAAGACAATAATTAACTAAAGAAAAGCTTTGTGAAAGTTATATGACATAAACAATTAGTTGCAATATGTACAAAGTATTTCAGCAGTGCTTTAAGTGCATAATTAAGTAGTTATTAAGAACTTAACTACTTTGAAAATGCAGCGCAAAGTAAAGGAACTATGCTTAGCCAGCTGCTGGGCCTAAGTTTTCTAAAAGACGCGCAAAGTTACCAAGAAAAGAAAGAGTTAAAACCCGCAAAAATGTTAACAGACTAGCCAGTGCCTAAATGCTAAAAAGCAAAACACAACAGAGAAAAAAAGTACAAGAAGTACAAACATTGAACTTATAAAACCTAAAACCCAAAAACAATGAAGAGAGCTTACCTCTTATGCAACTAAACTTTCTCCACACAAGAGGAAACATGGCTGACCATTTCCCCAAATGTCCAAACACCTCTGCCACTCCCTAGTCGCTGGGGGGCAGTGTGGGTGGGGCTGATGGCCTCCTCACACTGAAAGAAACCAACTCGCGGAGATTTTAACCAGAGAAAAAAATATATACTTAAGACTGTGGACCTGTATGATCAGAAAGAGCAGAATTAACTCTCCAGAATACATGAGAAATATTATAAAATACACAAGTGGTGTATTTAATAATCTTTGCATGTATTAAATCACCTTAGTGAGCTTCAATAGATTATTCAGAATCTTATTAATTTTAATGTTAGTTTTACTATTTTTAGTATAGCTATTCTAGTGAGTGAATAACTAGTTTTCTTTTTTATTTGTTTTTATTTTCTTTTATAAACAGATTTTTAAGCTTTTTTTTTTGTGATTTTGTCTATATTATTTAATTTTTTGTTTTAATAGGACCTTCATATCCATAGCACTACGGTTCCTTTTAGTAGTTAATAGGCATCCTCTAGCCAACTTCCTTACGGCTTTGATTGGTCAGAATCATATTATTAACTGTGTAGAAAATTAAAGCAGATCTGCCAACCTTACTCTATTATTCAGAATAATTTTTCTTAAAGTTCTTTTGATGAAAGAAGAAGGAATTTCGTTCTCTAGAAAACTATCTAATAGTATATTAATGTGGTAATTGAAGTCCAAATTGTTGCTGCAAATTCTTGAAATTCTTAGGACCTGAGAAATTAGTACATTCTCAATTACTCTGGTTGATATGTTATTATTCCAGTGTAGATATTTAATTACTTTGAAAGGAAAATTAACTCTTTTATCAAAGAGGCTAATAGATGGGTTACCTCTGTTGAGCTTAATGCTTAAGTCTAGGAACTCAAGTTCCTGATTACTGTGGTTGGTTTTACATAAGTTAAGAGAGCTAGGATAGATATTATCAAAATCACTCTCTATAACTTCTGAATTATTGATACACAGCAGATCATCAATATATCTAAATGTGTAAAGGTAGTTATCTGAGCAGGTGGGGTGTTTTTTAATGAATTTATATTCCTTAAAGAACAGGAATAGATTAGCAATATTCGTGGAGGTTGATGTTCCCATGGGTATACCGTTCACTTGCTTATAAAGAGTATTATTATATAAGATATGGTTATTTTTATGCAGCAATTGAGATAAGAGTTCCAGGCTCCTACATTAACAAATTGGTTAAGTTTAAATTCTGCATACAGCTCTTTAAAGGTAGTGATTATATCTGATAGAGGCAGATTAGTATATAGTTTCTCAAAATCATAACTATTAATATCTAAGGGACTTACTTTGAGTATAGTAGAAATTACTTCTGCATTATTATTAATTATCCAAAAATCTCTGTACATCAAATTAGTACAGTTTCTAATGTGTTTCAAAACCTTCTTTAAGATATCTTCAAAAGCAAGATCTATTTTCTTTTTATGACTCCTTACTCCACTAGCTATGAACCTGAACTTCACAGGATCTTTATGAAACTTAACCGTTGCAAAAAGAAATGGAAATTCAGGCTCATATCTTCTAGTTTGTGGGATTTTAAGTTTCTTGAAGAATGCCTTAAACCGATTTTCTAACTGCTTGGTAGAATAACTTACGGGCTCGTACGTTACTCTATTATTGAGTTCCATAGTTAACAATTCAAAATAGAACTTCTCATTTTGTCACTCATAAAAATCTGAGACTTCCTATTTGACGGTTACGTGAGATTGACAGTTGTTTAACGACACACATATGAAGTAAAAGCAGCACCGATCATTCTAATGCATAGCTGACTTGCAGGGTGAAAGGGACGATGGACACAATTCCAGGAATTGCTATCTGCTGTTACCCTTCTGGCTACATCCCCATTCCATTACTCTCCTATTCATCTCTGCAACTGTCATCCAGAAATCTACTGAACACATGGGCGTTAATTCAACCCACCCTCTTTTACCTAGGAGTAGGGCGCTTGTTTTCAACTCTGCTGACGCTATATTACCAACACATTGTCCTTGGAATGGGTAGGCAGGTTCTGTTACGCAGTACGCTTGTTGAGCATTTCATGTACTCCCTTCCTATGGATTTTCTATCAACATTCTTCCACTAGCACACAGGTATTCCTTTGCGCTGTTACAATTTCGCCCTGTATGTCCTCATTCCCATTCCTCCATTCCAGAACAGGGGTAAGTATCTTTTGTCTGCCTCCTTAAATATGGAATTTCATTAAATTTTATTACTTCGCTTGTTAAAATCGATCATCTTAGCTGTTCCCCCTCCCTTGTTAAATCCGGGGATTTCATTAACTTTTGTTAGTTAAAAACCATCAAGTTAGTTTTCAATTAACATTATACTAAACAAACGCACCTTTTTTTTTTGCTCGTTAAATCTGGGGATCTCGCTACATACGGGCTCGTTATAAGCGAGCTGTACTAAAATAATAAAATAAAAGTACTTTTATTTATCATTCATAGCACTAGGTGGAAGCCCGTCAATATAGGATATGTAGAATATTTTTTTAATAAGCAGGGTTTTTTTTCGTTTTGTTTTTTCGTTTTAATATGTCCAGATGTGAAAGTATGTTACATGAACATTACAACAATAAAAAAAAAAAAAAAATGCTATCAAAAAGGAGACCCATTACACCGAAGATAAAGAAAGCCTACAACCTTTATTTTGGTTGTGAGATCGGTGACCAGGTTGGTAGTGGGCACCATATATTCTCAATCCTATGCAACGAATCTGCACTACTAGTTGAACCGAAATGGATGATCGATGCGTTATGCAGTTCCAATGGTGTAAAAGGAACCAATAATCCATCTTAATGATTGTTACTTTTGCATGATTCTTTCAATTGGACAGGGTACTTCTGAGAAGAAAAAGGGGCCTTTGACCTATCCGAATATTCTCTCTGCTATGCGCCCCGTGCCTCACGGGGAAGGGCTTCCTGTTACGGACGCACCAGATTCTTATACTCTGGATGATGAAGAAGAAAGTAAGGCCAATGAACATTCGCCACCTGTGAAACCATCATCATCAAGAGATTCCAATTTCGTGCCTATTAAGAAGTCTTCACAGCCACATAAAATCACCCAGAAGAAATTGAATGTTACAATGAAAGATCTGAAATTGCCAAAAGTAAAGCAGAGCTGTTGGGGTCCAGACTGCAGAAATGGAATCTTCTAGAAGAGAATGTGCGTGTGTCTGTGTTTAGTGCTCGGCAAATTGATCTTCCATTTTTCAAAATGACAGATAATGTCATTGCGTGCGTTGATATAGTGGATGGCAGCACTACGAATCGACTACAAAGATGGCGATTGGAGGCTTGATCCGTCCAAGTTGAGCTTAAAAATCGACTACAAAGATGACGATTGGAGGCTTGATCCGTCCAAGTTGAGCTTAAAAATCTACCACAAAGATGACGATTGTAGGTTTGATCCGTCTAAGTTGAGCTTAAAAATGGACTACAAAGATGGCGATTGGAGGCTTGATCCGTCCAAGTTGAGCTTAAAAATCGACTACAAAGATGGCGATTGGAGGCTTGATCCGTCCAAGTTGAGCTTAAAAATCGACTACAAAGATGACGATTGGAAGCTTGATCCGTCCAAGTTGAGCTTAAAAATCTACCACAAAGATGACGATTGTAGATTTGATCCGTCCAAGTTGAGCTTAAAAATGGACTACAAAGATGGCGATTGGAGGCTTGATCCGTCCAAGTTGAGCTTAAAAATGGACTACAAAGATGACGATTGGAGGCTTGATCCGTTCAAGTTGAGCTAAAAACCCATGCTGCTCCATAATGGTAACGTTTTACCATTTGTTCCACTCGGGTATGCAATCCACATGAAAGAAATGTACAACAGCATCAAACAACTGTTAACACACCATCAACTATGACAAGTATAAGTGGCAGATTTGAGGTGACCTGAAGATCATTGCCATCTTGATTGGGATACAGAAGAGTTACAAAAATTTTTGTCGTTTCCTCTGTTTCTGGGACAGCCGTGCTAGAACTTCCCACTACAAGAAAAAGGACTGTCCCCACTACAATCACTTGAACCGGGGAAAAGGAATGCACTAAACGAACCACTTGTAGAATCCAGCAAGATGTTGCTCCCTCCTCTCTACATCAAACCTAGACTAATGAAGAATTTTGTAAAGGCCATGGATCGAAATGGGGCAGCATTTTTGTACCTTCGCGATAAATTTCCAAGACTTAGTGAGGCCGAAGTCAAGGGAGGTGTATTTTTTGGCCCGCAGATATATCAGATCTTCCAAGATAAGCGTTTTGATGATATCCTCACAGGTGATGATAAATTAGCGGAATGTTTTCCAGCAAGTGCCTTATTTCTAAGAAGCAATAAGGCTGACAATTACCAGAAGCTTGTAAAAACCCTCTTGCAGTGCTATTAGAGACTAGGGTACAACGTGTCACTAAAATTACACCTTTTGCACACTCGTCTGGATTTCTTCCCGCTTAATGGCAGTGCTGTCAGAGACGAGCAGGGGAAACAATTTCATCGGGACATTACTACCCCTCGAAAAAAATACGAAGGGAAGGGAATGCTGCAATGCTAGCAGAATATTGTTGGACCCTTGTGAGAAATGCTCCAGAAACCCATTACAAGCAATAGGCAAAGATGCGTCTCAGTGAATCATTTCGTCTATAAGGATTATCATAGGGTACGCACAACTTGTGTATGAAATGTGTAAAACTTGACTTTCAAGACAAGGGATACAACTAGGGTGCACGTGTCATTGAAATTGCACTTCTTACATTCTCATCTGGACTTATTCCGGGCTAACTGCGACGGTGTCAGTGACGAGCACCGGGAACGTTTTCATCAGGACATTATCACCCTCGAAAAAAGGTACCCAGCGAAATGGAATGCAGCTAGTACACTATTGTTGGACCCTTGTGAGAGAGATGCTCTAGAAACTCATTACAAGCGATAGGCAAAGCGGCGTCTCTGTGAATCATTTACTCTATGATAGTTATCATAGAGTATGTATATGCAAGAGTGTAAAATTTGGTTAAAGATATTTGAAAAACTAGAGCCAATCTGCAGTGGCGTAACTAGCACGACATGCCCCCCCCGCAAGATTTACTTCAGCACCCATAAGCACAGTAATGTTCCCAGGATTTCGAACACGAGGGAGGAAGAATTTTTGATTCGCGGTGTGTGTGTGTGTGTGGTGGATGAGGGGGGGGGGGTGAGAGGGTTAGGAAGTCAGAGAGGGAGTATCTGCAAAAGCTAGAGCCGTGTAGTTTTAACTTTTTAAGTAGTAGATTTAACAATACGTGTAACTGCTTTGTCCAAAACTAAAATAAATCACTTGAAGAAATCACCCTCTTATACATGGCAGATCTGCGGCTTCTATGGAATAAATGTTGACGCCTGTCGTGCACGTAATCCTAGATAACTGAGTGTTCTCCCACATTCTCCACGCGGAATCCCACTGTGGCTTCGTGCTTTTCCTCAGCAACAGAGAGAGAGAGAGAGAGAGAGAGCGATTGGAGAGCGATCGTATTATTTACAACCCATTGCAGAGCGATCGTATTACAACCCGAAGTCAAAGAGCCGAACACTTTCAATCAGTAGGAGATTCAGTGTTTTGAAAGTGAAACTAGGCATTTATTTAGGCAAAGCTAAATATATATTAAAGAAAAATACGAATCTTTGGGTTAATTGTTGTGCGTGTTCGAATTTTTCATAAAACCATAACTGGCAGCTGCAGCCCTGTCTATCTGCCCCCCCCAACCCCCGAAGGTGCAGGGGTGGTGGTTATGCCACTGCTAATCTGGTGTTTTAACAATCATTATCATATTCAGAAGCCCAAACAGCATAAAGGTGACTTGATTTAATCTCAGATACACACAAAAAGTCAAATTTGTTGCCCAGTGTTCTTGATATCTTTGGGGAAAAAAACTTTTGTACCAATCTAGTTATTTAATTGGCATCATCATAACAGAGTAGGTATCATTATTCAGTGCATTAAAGTACAGAAATTAACAACGTCGTTTATAATAAAAAGATGAAATAATAAATTACGTTAGGAATAATCACATAAAAATAATTTTACCACAAATGCGATTATAATACAGGGTGTACCAGAATTATTGGACACATTACAAAATTATGTAAAAAAAAAAAAAAAAAAACTATGAGCATTGTCTGTTTTTCTATGTCACGTATGACTAACACGGTTTCTATATTTTTGTTTTGCAGAATTGTTATTCCCAGAATCCGATAGATGGCGCTAGGTGTGGCCTGATGAGGGATGTATGAGAAATGCGCAATCAGTAGTCATGTCATCCGTACAGCAGAAAGCGATGTGTGTGTTATGGCTTGCGGAATTAAAGTCTGTCATTAAAGTTAAAAGACGGTACCGTTTAGAGTATGGTTGTAAACCTCCGTCAACAAGTTCAATTAAGCGGTGGATGAAACAGTTTAAAGAAACTGGCAATGTGGAACATCGTGGAGGAGCCGGTAGGCCTAGCGTCAGCGGTGAGATGGTTGACCAAGTTAATGAAAGTTTCCGACGAAGCCCCAGAAAATCCGTTCGTAAAGCAAGCAGAGAACTGTGCATTCCAAAATTGACAGTTCACGATAACCTGCACAAGAAATTACAGTTTCATGCTTATAAAATTCAAATAGTGCAAAAGATGCATGTAAATGATCACACTCTGCGATACGATTTTGCTGCGGATATGCTGAATGGAGTGGAAAATGACGAAAACTTTCTCAGTACTGTAATTTTAGTGATGAATCCACATTTGATGTATCAGGTATTGTGAATCGTCACAACTATAGGATATGGGGCAGTGAAACGCCTCGTGCTGCTATTGAACTGGAACCTGATTCTCCAAAAGTTAGTGTGTGGTGCGCCCTATCAAAAAGAGAAGTGATTGGTTCTTTTTTCTTCTGCGAAAAAACCATAAATGGTGACAGTTACTTGGATATGCTAGAAAATTTCAATATACCCAAGATCAAAAGATATGACAACGTCGTTTTCCAACAATTTCCTCTGCATTGGTCAACGTGTGTACGTAAGTGCCTAAATGAGCATTTCCCCAAAAGATGGATTGATCGTGGTGGTCCCATTCCGTGGCCTCCTCGCTCTCCGGATCTAACTCCATTGGATTATTTGATGTGGGGTTATGTGAAGGGTCGTGCCTTGAACTGATTTGCAGGAACTGAAGCAGCGTATCACAGCTGCTATTAATTCCATAATTCCTCAGATGCTTGCCAATACATGGCATGAAATCGAGTATCACTTGGACGTACTACGAGCAACCAAGGGATCTCACATCGAAAGTTATTAACTCGTGTAGTTACATTGTAAGTTAGTACAGTCAGTTTCTTTCTATCTGTTTAATGTTTTGTTTTATATAATTTTGTAATGTGTCCAATAATTCTCGGACACCCTGTATAACGGAAATACATTGTCTCTTCTGTCTGGAATGTCTCCTGCCTGAATGACCGATTCAGACTGTGTTTTATTTTAATTATTCTGGAGGTATGTTTCGTTAAATGCTCAATTATTTCCAGAAAAGGAAACATATTGACAATGGACTTGAAAATTGACCACAGACATCCACTTTGCTCGAATAATTTTAGCACTGAGCGCTTTGTAGCAGAAAATCCTTTCATCCTACACCACCCAAGGGGATACTTTTTGAGGAGGGGAGGGGGTTAATGACCCAGTGAGCAACTCAATGGGCTATAAGCATTCGCCCGTCTCTAATTTAGGATATCTGGTAACAGAAAGGGAAAGAGCCAGTAGCATAAGGCAAGCACACCATCCATGCCTCACCAGGGATTCGAACCCGAACCCTCTTAGACGGCAGCGCTTAGACCATTGGGCCACCGTGGCGCCAAGGGGTTTATACTTTTGTGGATTAGAACAACTAAGGTGTTATGCCAGCCCCGACCTTGGTTAGACTGCTTCACCACGTTTACCCATTTTTGGTATCGGTGGGATATAATAAGCATTCGAAAAAGTCGGATAATTGTGTCGACTGAATCAGGTTACAGATTGAAAGTCTGACAAAGTGGAAACGTAAAACGTTTAGTGAGAGGAAAATTGAATCAAACTGACACAAAGACATAGGAGATAGCAAAATAGCACGGTTAACGGGTATCCTAAAAACAAAACAAAAAAACCTCTGTGTTGTTGTCATAAAATTAAACACTATATTGACAAAAGTCACAGGACACCTTGAAAAGAGACATAGCATAGCATTTATTGAAATGCATTAGTACGGTGCCTTAATGCATGCACTGACCCTTCGAGACATGCTTTCGACAAAGTTTTGGAACACAGCAATAGGTATGCGCGTCCAGTCAGTACATAATGCTGCCGCTAACTGTTGCTTAGTAGTAGGCCTTGGTTCCAAACTTCTTATGCGGCGCTCTTATTCATCCCATAGGTGCTCTATGGGATTACGATCAGGGTTCTGTGGTAGCCAGTCCGCACACTATACGGAATTACACGACGTAACAGTCCTTGCTTTATGGCTCGGTGCATTATCCTGCTGGTACCAACAAAGCTCGGTTCCATAGTATTGTCACAGAGTTGGTAGGGCATAATTTTCAAGAATATCGACTTGGACGTTCTGGTTAGTAGGTTTGTCCAAGATAACCAATGGGCCGGGACCATACCACAAAAAACACCCCCACACGAGAACACTGCCAGCTCCAAACTTGACCGTAGGAACAGTACACTGTACTAAATAGCGTTCCCCCGGCTACCGCCATACCCACACACGGCCATCAGACTGATGGATCGTGTATCTGGATTCATCAGTCGATACGACCCGTTTCCATTGATCTATGGTCCACGATAAATGTTCTTTATACCATGCTAAACGTCGAGTAGCATTCTGAGTGGAGATGAAAGGCTTATGAGCAGCCGTACAACCACGGTAACCCATGGAATGAAGTTCTCTGCGAATGGAACGTGTACATACCGAGGTTCCAGCATTATTACTCACCTGTACACTGAGATCTTGTGCAGTACTCCGTCGATTAGCTGTAACGACTCTTCTGAGGCTTCGACTTCCTCTATCACTGATTTTCTTTGGTCTGCCGGAATGTTTTGCTGCTTCAAGCACGTCATGTGTCTTCCACTTATTCAGTACATCCAAAGCAGTTGACTTGGGTATGTTTAAACGTCTCTCGGTTTCTCTTATGAACAACCACTAGCAATCTTTTCTTTCTCAAATCAGTTCTCTCCCACAGTGCTATATGATCGCGGTCAGCTGCAGGCTTGCTTTTATACCGTTTGCAGCTGTACCGCGCATCTTAACAATCGCACTGGATCGGTTCATTTGCTTTTGAATGGGGTGTCCGGTAACTTTTGTCAATATGGTGTATATGACTAATTACGTTCTTGTTCTGCTATTCAGTTCGGCAAATGCTAACAGCTCTGCTTGGGGAGCCAGCGAGTTGCTGGGCGTCCTGAGCTGTGCAGGTGGGGGTGGAGGCGGGCGGAAATGGTGGTGCCACTGTAGAATATAGAACAAACAGCGACGAAAAAAGAAACGTTGAAATGGGAAAGGGGATGTCATGGGGGAATCGGGGAGGGCGGTCTTGTTACCGAGGTGGGAATCCTGATATGATCGCCGTCAGCTGACTAGTGACATTTTCTGCTGACTGGTGGACAAGTATCATATTTCTTGACCCCTGGGGATGAGGATCAAAGTTGTGCCACCGGCAAAAATTTGTGTTTCGCCACATTGGCGCCCGGATGTAAAAATCGATTTATTGTCCATTAGGTTGTTCGAAAAATGTGTGATGTTCCTCCAACACATCGTCTGGAGTTCACGAGAATTCCTTCTCCGCTTCGAAAACTGTGTGATGCTTCTTCTAAGATTCCGTCCCAATCCTATCTCAAGGGGAGATATATGTGACATACTACAGAGGTTACGCACATGTCAAGACGGCAAGTAGCAGTTATAAGCACTTGTCGGTGTAGCTTAATTGGGAAAGCATTCGGCTCCGGAGCAGAAGGATTCTAGTTCCGCCACCAGCAAAAAATTGTGTTTCGCTACAATGTCAAAGAATAAATGACAAATTATCATATTTTTTTATTATTCGTATTTAAAATTTTCACCGAATTTAAAAAGAAGTAAGTGCAATCAGCCTTTTCGGGTAATTGCTTTTCAAATCCATAATCTAAGCAATTCTAGTATTTCAAAACCTATCGCTTTATCATGATTAAGATCAGAAAGCAATATCACATCTATTCCGAAGTCTTCCTGCTTCTTTCATGCCGGATTTGAACGGTGTATACGTGTCACTGGAGTTTATTTACGTAATTTTATTTTTTCATTTGATTTCCAATCGCATTATCACAGATTCCTTCGTCGCGCCGTTGACACCAATTAGTCTTCGACTCACCTTACCCAATTTCTGAGCTTACTTGAGCGAAATTAGAAACAAACAAAAAGCCCTCGTGAGCGCCCTCCTTCGTCGTGGCCGATAATTATCGACAGTGATTCTTGATGGCTTCAATAGCTTTGACTGTCGGGAACGCTGTCTGCACTAATACTTCCGCCACAGGCACTCCAGCGCCTCTTTTTTTTTTTTTTTTTCCTCTCTCTTTTCTTTCCTTTCTGCCGTTTTTTTTTTTTTTTTCACTTGTCACCTGTCGTTTCACATTTCATTCAATTCGTTGTTCCCCTTCGCGTCGCGAAACTGCTAGTTCACGTTTATGAAACTGTACTCATTACATATTGTCCATGCTTCGGATTGTTTTACAGTCGTGTCCCTATATCTCCTCCTCGATCGTAAGAAATAATAAATTTTATATTTCTTACAATCTAAATATATTTTTTTACGATATTTAATATTATGACCCTTTACAAATAACATGTTTATGCCAGGAATTTACATGAAGCCCTTCGCATGTGTTCCTCATAACTTTTTGAATATGCGACGCGATAATACAGACGAGCTCCGTAAAGCGGCAGTTTTTCTTACAGTGGTATTATCTATACAGGGCCGGATTTACCGGAAAATCCACGAAGCCGAGGAGCTGGACGGCTCCAAATTTAACATTTTGCTTTCCTTTTTTACATTTTCTCCTAAAAAAAACGAAGAAGAAGAAGAAGAAAATGCATTGAGTGAGATATATTGTACGTTCTCTGTTTTGCGCTTTGGGAGCAAGTTTTCGTTCAAACTCGAATTATTAATTTACTAACTTAAATGCAGGCTGACTAAAAATCACATATTTTGACAGCAGAAGCGTAACTAGGCATTTCAACGCCCGGGGCAGCCATAAAATATTGCGCCCCCATCTGCATTTCCTTCTTATGTAAATATATTATCAATTTAACAATTCTCTCTCTCTCTCCTCAAATCAAATTGACGTCATATCAAACTCAGATCAAATTGACGTCATATCAGACAAATCAAATTGACGTCATATCAGACTCAAATCAAAATTGACGTCATATCAAACTCAAATCAAATTGTCGTCATATCAAACTCAAGTCAAATTGACGTTATGCCAAACAACTTTTGTAAATGCTTCAGAATTCAGACCTCAGACCTTCGGTACCACATCAAACGAACTTAATGTAGCTAGCAGTCGAGACTCAAAGCCATTGCATTTATCAAATAGGCCCCAGAGAATCTTCAACAATGCGAACTACATCATTATCTAACAACGTACCCAACTAAAGAAAAAACGCAAGCTCCATTGTTGTCAAGGAAGGCCGTGGTTCTTCTTAGGTTGAACGGACTATACAACCGCATCTTCATTCCTTAATATGAGCAAATGACATCTCCTAAATATTTTGAAAAAATTCGGGTTTTACGCTGTTATAGGCTAGAGGTCTGCGCAGGCCGGACGGGCTTTTTCCCATACACTTACGGATGGGCTGGGCCGGGCTCACCAAATAAGGCCCGTGCAGACCTCTAGTAAAGGCTACCGAAACTGGCGAATCATACTATGAGCAAATCTGTAAATAGACAAATGACAAAGTATGGTGCTAAAAATGTACCAGAAATAGGTGCAAAAGTTTCAATTCCAGTTTCAATCGGATTGCAAGCAGTGATTTTTGCGCCCTCTGTTGAGCTGCGCCCGGGGCAGTCTGCCCCGCCCTATTTACGCCTCTGTTTGACAGTAAAACAGGGATCGCGCTGCCGATCGCATTCTTCGCAATTTGCGGGAAAAAAATTGTTTTGGCGATTAATAAAAAGTTTTGGCGAAAATATTGGTGATTGCCTTTTTTAATGAAGTCTGAGCGAAACCAATAACTAATTTTTATTCGATTTGGTATTTGGAAAATGAAATTCAAATGTTAATTACCGTTTTCATTGTTTACAATCAAAAAGCGCTTACAGCGTAGTAAAATCCGTTTATTTGCTGGTGTAAGACGTATTATAACGAAGTAAATTTCTCCGTCATTTCTGTCCACGCCAGGATTCGAACCCGGATCCCCTCATTCCGGAATAAGTCACTCTACCAATTGAGCTACGCGGACGTTCGTTCTGACTACTATCTGCCTTTATGTCGTGTGCGTCCTGCTGGCAGGTACGTCACATCTCCCCCCCCGAAAGAGGGCCGGGGGCATGGCCCACGGGTCAGCCGTGACCATGAATCGTTGCAGGCAGCCATCCACTGTAGAACGTGCACTTGAGAACTCCCAGTCAATCTGGTGTGTGTAATGCAACGTCACACATATTTATTTTTCGAAGCGCTGGAGAAGGGAGTCTCTGATTTTTCCTATCTCGCGGTGTGGAAAGAACATCACACCAGTGCGAGATTTTGAACGGTCGGGTCATCCGGAAAGTTCGGGCGCCATTATCACGAAGTAAATTTCTCCGTCATTTCTGTCCACGCCAGGATTCGAACTCGGATCCCATCATTCCGGAATAAGTCACTCTACCAATTGAGCTACGCGGACGTTTGTTCTGACTACTATCTGCCTTTATGACGTGTGCGTCCTGCTGGCAGGTACGTCACAGTATATAGATTTGCCAAGCTTTCGCATTCCATTGGGAGGCTTTTTCAAGGCAATAGGTAGACTACCAAATTCAAAGTCTACTATAGTTTCACTGAAACTGTTGTTCAGCTTCGTCAGGACTAAGCGTTTTTATTTCTTGCTTCTGACGAAGTTACAAATTCCATCGCTCATCAATTCCATGCGCTAGATAGCTATGGAGATGAAGGTAAATAATTTACCAGGTTATTACGGTTTTGAAATATATATGAAAAGGCTTCTGTATCTAAAATGATTTATTCTGCAAAAAAAAAAAAAAAAAAAGATATAATTCCTGACATAAGTTTTTGAGGAATCTATCGCATCCAGTGTCAATGTGGTCTATCATACATAGGTCAGACACAGAGATCGCTTAAATTCAGATTAAAAGAACTCCAATCGTATATTAAAAATGTGAAATCAAAATATCTTCTATAGTCCAGCACTGTTGGGAAAATAACCACCAATTTCTGTTTAAGGACGCCAAATTGTTAGAAAGACCAAAATCAATATTTGACTGTTTAGAAGCCTTTCGCATACACTCACGGACAATGACATTTTCGCACCTAGAAGAAAACATGCTACAACCGCGAAACTTTGCAAATAGCTAGCGTGCTTGCTGATAAGCAAATGATCAACTGTTGGTGCCAGTGCGCATGACCGCACAACCTCTAGTGGCGCTGCAAGCATGAACCGGCAGCCTTATAAACCGGCGTGTAGTCAATGCCCCATGAAAGGGCCGCGGGAGGCTAGTGGGCAACGTTCGTGACTGCCACGGAAAAGACCTCAGGCTCGATCCTAGGCAGGTACGAACGCTCGATCCACCAAATATCCGCCGTGCGTCGGATGGGCACGTTAAGCCGTCGGACCCGTGGTACTGGCCCACCGGTAATAAATAGAAGCGTCTTCCTCACCGTCCAACACGTGTGGGCCCGTCTGCCTCAGGACAACATCAGGCGTCTGTTCGCTTCCATGCCGGACCGTATTGCAGAATGTATCGCCTCACGAGGCGTTGCGACGCGCTTTTGAAGATGACCGGACTTCATGCCTCAGATTCCTCTGTAATTGTCCTGCAGTTTTGTTTTTGCTATCACGTGTATCATTCAGCTAGCTTATAGATTTCATTGTCCGTAAGTGTATTTCAAAACCGTAATAACCTAGTAAAGGATTTATCTTCCTCTCCATACCTATCAAGCGCATGGAAATCACTCATCAATCTGCGATCTGATACCGTACGAGACGTTTGATGCGTGGAATTTGTAACTTCGTCAGAAGCAACAAATAGAAGCTCTTTAGTCCTGACGAAGATGAACCACAGTTTCAGCGAAACTATAGTAGACTTTGAATTTGTAAAAATTGTATCCATAAACGTTGCTGTCTGAATTAAATGCAAAATAAAAGCTAATGCCTGGGCGTGTGTGTGTATCGCAGCCGTATCTCATCGGGAAAATGGGGTAAAACTCTTCAAAATTTTGGCAAATTGTTTTTCATTGATGCCCGAGTTGTAATGATCAGTATCAATTCGGAATTATAAAAAGAGGAGGGAGGAAAGGGGGGGCAATAGAAGCAAAAATATTTACAAGCTATTTCTACGGGACCCAGAAAGGCAACTGAGAACGCGTATGTGATATTGAAAGTGCGTACGTGCTCTGCTATTGGTGTCTGTTTTTCTGAAAATGTTCCTGTCACGTGTGCATCCCGAGAAACAAAACGACATTCCTTATTTGAGCATTACTATTCCATTGGTGGTGGGAATTTTTTTCTGGCGACAAATAAACACCTCTTTTGCGATGCCTCACTGCCGGATTCGTGCTGGGTAAATTACGGTATATAACGTGCCACCCTAGTGGCTGAGTTTTCAGAGGTGTGGGCTTCTGGCTAGGCTCCAAGATCAGCACGACCTCGGGTCCCGGATGAGGTATGGATCTTTTGCTTACTTTTGGGGGTTAGTTCTCTCTCTTCCCAGGAGCCAGTGGCCCTAAATTAGGGATGGGCAACTGCTTAAAGCCTTTAGAGATGTGCAGGCGTGGGATGGGCAACTGCTTAAAGCCTTTAGAGTTGTGCAGGCGTGGAATGGGCCGCCGGGATACCGGTAGAATTCCTGATGGACCACCATTTTCTGGGCCGGCAGGCCTTGGTAGGCCTCATACTAACTCAAGAAAAAAAGAGTAAATATATGATTTCACTTCAATATTCTTGTAGAAGAAAAGCAAGGAATGCTAAAACTACAAATTAGTCTGCCACTTTGAAGGCGTCCAATAAAAATTAACTTACCTAGAAAATGTTCGGCTGAGCCAAACCTTGATTTTGTAGAGGCCCTTCCCATTTCTCGAATTCCTAATTTAAGCTCCATCCTTTTGGGCTGATATCCTCTATATAACAGTCAGCTTCCGCCAGTTGCAGTCGAGTAACCAATACAATCTAATCAAATGTGCAATCAATAGTCTGCGATACAAACTCAAAATTCATTGTTTACGATAATGCATTAAGATTCACCTACTGTAAAATTTTTGGGTTGCTGCTTTTTATATACGAGGATTGTACCG
The DNA here is from genome assembly GCA_039090855.1 of Macrothele yani. Taxonomy (NCBI): domain Eukaryota; kingdom Metazoa; phylum Arthropoda; class Arachnida; order Araneae; family Macrothelidae; genus Macrothele; species Macrothele yani. The sequence continues at coordinate 10,425,316 of CM077011.1, read as the reverse complement.
GAAGTAGTGCAAAAGTGGGCATAACTTTTTTATTAACTGGCAGAGGTCGATCAAACTGCACATGTTGGTAGAGTAACTCCTCCTCTATAGAAAGATACTACTCACCATAGTCTCTATCACACGCGATGCATTTGCGCCATCGTTGAACCCAACTCTCGAATCCTCTTTGAAAAAATTCAGTGCGGACTGTTGTACCCACTTCTTCACGGCCACTTTCGTCAAACTGTAGTTACCGAACAGGTGAAATTCAGAGGGTGACAGATCTGGGCTGTATGGTAGATGGATGACCACCGACCAGCCTAACTTGCTGATCGCCAGATTTGTTGCCAAAGATGTGTGTGGTCTCGCTTTGTCAGGGTGGATGCGAATTCTTTTCAGATTCTTGTTCGGTCTCTTCCTCCTTATGACTTCTCCAAGCTTCTTGAGTGTCTCAATGTACCTCTCGCTGGTCACGGTACGGCCACGTTCCAGAAAATCTAGGAGAATGACACCCTTGTCATCCCAAAAAACAGTCACCATAACTTTCTGTGCTGATCGCGGGCTCTTGAACTTCTTAGGCCTTTGTGAAGAGGTGTGGCGCCGTTCCATGGATTCATTCTTTTTTTCCGGATCGTAAAGATACACCCACGTTTCATCCCTTGTCCCCAGATCAGAAAAAAACGTATCTTCATTGGCTTCAAACGCTTCCAGCTTATCAGAGTAGACTTTCACCCCTCTCTCCTTCAAATCGAATGTCAACTGCCAAGGTATCCACTTTGTTCACACTTCCCGATACCCTTAGTCTTCCACCATCTTCTGTATGGCATTGTGACCACAGTCCAGTTGTGCAAAAAGCTCACAGATTGTGACTCGTCTCTCCGCGCGAATCAGATCATCCACTCGCTGACGATTCGTGTCAGTGGCCGCAGTTGATGATCTCCCACTGTGTGGTTTATCTTCAATGCTGGTTTCCCCTTCTTTAAACTTTTTCATCCATCTGTGCACATTGCTCTTGTCAATAGTGTCATCTTCGTAAACATTCTGTAGCCTTCTGTCGATGTCGGACAGCCTGCAACCTTCCTTCGTCAAGAACTCAATGACGGCACGTTGCTTCTGCTTGGAATCCATTATTTACCTGCAATGAAGAAGAAGATTTACTATAAAGGAAGAGTTACTCTACCAGCATGTGCAGTTTGAACGACTTCTGTCAGTTAACAAAAAGTTATGCTCGCTTTTGCATTATTTCGGTACAACCCTCGTATAATTATGTTTCTTCCTTTCAACTAAATTCCATCAAAACAGGATTGCAAAACTTCATAGCATGCATTGAATTGTAGCAGCAATTAATTAAAGTTTTTTAAAGCGCTAACAGACAAACCTCAATTTAATTGCCATAATAAACGCCCAGATCCCTCTGTCTCTGTGGAACGCTTGAACGCACAGCAACGTCTGCATTGTTGCGCCATCATTTATCGATCAATTCGTGTGCGATCTTGCAATGTCAAAATGATTGCCTGCTATGTAATAGCTCGCGATCACTTTTAGATGCCAAGGTGATCGCGTGCTAATTTAAAAACTTTGGATTATCAATGACTCGATCCGATTTACAAAATTCGAATTAAAATATTAATAACAGGACAATTTGAGTTTGTATATTAAATTAATTAAGCACAATTCGAATATTAATTTGTACGCTTTAATTATTTTTTACTTTTTTATTTTAACTAACTTTCCGAATTTAGCGCTGATTATACATTTTGCAAAATATCGGTCTATCTAAACGCTCTGACCTACAATAAAAACTGAAATCTTGAGATGTCAAAGCGAGCAAAATTGCATTTAAAAACAGATGTCGCCCCAACGGCACATTGTCGATAATTTCGATTTATTTTTACCGAAACTTCATACCGAAGCTTTTTGTATAAAAAGCTTCGTCATGAAGTTTCAAACTAACCGTCGAATAGGACAGTCTAAAACAAGCCATGAAGGGAAATAAAAAGTGTGCCGGAGAAAAACTTAAAGTTTTTCCTTACAAAAAGCCGGCGTCTATTTGATTTGTTTTCAATCTGCTTCAATTAAAAATTTCACCCCATCTTAAGACGGAAAACATGCCCTATATATTAATGTTTATTTAAAGCTTAAAGACAACCGACTTAGGACGGACGGTACGCTAGTTTCAAATATGTCTTCAAAACTCTGAAGCTGACCGCGATCTCAGGTAGCCATGAGCCACAACTATGAAGAAATGATTATAATCATAGATGACTTAACTTACCTTTTGTTTTTCTGATAACATTATTAGTTTGGAGTAGTACCTTACAGAACATTTTAATCATTATTGATGAGCACACAAAGAAAAGTGTTATCAGAAATGACCATATGGCCAGATAAAAATTTTTTATTCGACGTGTGCACGAAAAAAATAAATAAAAAAGATTTGCTGTCGATATAGAATTAAATTTTGAATGTTGATATCGATCTGAAACAAAGGATGTCAAATTAAGGTAGCATTATGGAAGAAATTAATGGACTTATAAAACTTGCTTGCAGTGTCTTTATGAGAACAATGTAGCTTTTTGAAGCGCGAATCGACATTATACTTTCACGAAAAAGGAAGAAAAGGCAATTAATCAATTCATCATTCCAGTTCTCCGACGGAATTCAGAAATATAGTCGTCCCCAAAAACTTTTTACGGTTTGGGGGAAGTCTATAAAGCAAATTAATGGACTTGTTAAGAAATTAATGGAGTTATTAAACTTGATTAGAATACCTTTAAAAGGAACAATGCAACTTTGAAGCTAGAATTACCATTTACGTCACAACAAAGAAAAGTGATTAATCAGTGAATGCCGCTAGCAGTGTCACATGATCCGGAGGTATGGGTCGTCCAAAAAACTATATTCACACTCTTGGGCCAAATCTTAAAAGCACGCAGCGCTGTGTTCAGAGGCGTAACTAGGGCGGGGCAGGCGGGGATGCTGCCTCGGGCGCAGCTCAAGAGAGGGCGCAAAAATCACTGCTTACAGTTTGATTAAAATTGAAATCGAAATTTCACCACCAGTTTATGATCGAGTTTTATCGCGCCATACTTCGCTATTTCTCCACTGGCAGACTTTGCTTCTAATATGTTTTGCCAGTTTCGGTAACCATGGTAGCTTAAAATTTTTATTTCTTTATCAAAATGTTCTGGAGAAGTTATAGCTGCTGACATTCAGAAATGAAGACGCAATTATTCATACGTTGCGAGATAAGGATGTAGTTCACATTGTTGATGACTCTCTGGGGGCTATTCAGTCATTACTACGAGCCACGACTGCCGACTGCATTCAGCCCGTTTGCTGTATTACCCAATGTCTAAACTCCGAGGCAATTTGCAAAAGCTGTACAGTCACATTTTGCGCAGTCAGATTGCACCTCACACATAGAGTCGATAGGCTATATGTAGTCCCTGTTCCTCGTTTATTAGGTGCGCAACTTAATTCTCGGCCACAGGCACGACACGCTGACAGCAAATTATTGCAAATCGAATATGTACCTAATCAGGGGAATAATCCTCGTCGTGTTGGATACATTTGAGCCATCGGCCAGGGAGCTGCCGAATGCCACTGCGGAAAAAAGAGGGCTGTTTCGAGTTGATAAAGTCATCAATACTTGTGTGGACCTCCTCGACAGAAGTGAAGTGCGTATCACTCAGGTGATGTTTCAGGGAGCGAAAGAGGTGATAATCCGACGGGGCGAAGTCTGCAGAATACTCCGGGCGGGACAAAATCTCCCATCCTAGGTCGGTGATCGTGTTTAAAGACATTTCCGCAGTGTGAGGACGCGCGTTATCCTGAAGCAACAGGACCGACCATCTGCCCTTGCCGGTGTATGTCCTTTTCGCCTCCATTGCGACACTCACACGAATGAGTTGCTGACAATAACGCTCAGCATTGACCGTTTCATCAGGTTTGAGCAACTCATAGTGTACGACACCGCGCTGATCCCACCATACGCACAGCAACAACTTCCTGGTATGGATATTCGGTTTGGCGGTACTGGTGGTAGGCTGACCTGGATAAACCCACGATTTGCGCCGCTTAGGATTATCGTAGAGGATCCACTTCTCATCACAGGTCAAAATCTTGTGGAGGAAATCCTTCTTCTTGAATCTGGAGAGCAAGGACACAACAACATCATAGCGCCTAGACTTGTTCGCAGCTGTGAGTTGGTGGGGCACCCAACGGCCCTCCTTGTGAATCCGTCCAAGCTTGTGCAGGCGCCTTGCAATGGCTTGCCGTGTTACTCCGAGTTCCTGGGCGAGCTCTGACTGTGTGCGACAGGGATCTGCGTCCAACAGTTATTCCAGTTCCTCATCGTCAACTTTCTCTGGATGCCCCGAACGTTTTGTATCACGGAGATCGAAATTTCCCTGCTTAAACTGCTAGAACCACTTTTTACACGTACTGTAGGACACAGCAGCCTCACCCAAAGCAGCACAGATCATTTGCTGGGCTTCCGTGGCACATTATTTCAGCTGAAACGCGAACAGGAGGCAGTGCCTCAAATGTTGCTTCTCGAACGACATTGCTTTCACCGTCAACTTTCGTCCCTTCTGTCACTACAGCTGTGAGCGGTTACGGTTGCCTGGAAAGATCGCTTGCGGTTAGGGGCCGAGAATTAAGTTGCGTACCTAATAGGACTACTAGTTTCAGGAAACGGAGAGAACTAGTGTCCTAAGACAAACACAACATATGTGCCTCACCGGGATCCGAACTTGTACCCATCTCGGTTGAATGGTCAAGAACGCTTAGATCACTGCACCACCGGGGCGCTAATTTTGTTTTGTCGAGGAGTGTGTACATGTATATAAAATACAAAGAGACATGGGGGCGCAATACTTTGTGGTTTACCCAGGGCGCAGAAATGGCTAGTTATTGCTCTGGGTATATTGTTGGAATAAACAAGCACACACAAAAAGAGTGCCAAAGAACTATATGAAGCAGGAAAAATGGAAATTTCAGGAACAAGACATTATTATAAATTTTCTGACCCAGTATTGACTTGAGCATATGTCAGGTAACTAAATTTACTAATGGAACACCAAGTAACCGTAATCACGCTCACTGGTGCACTCACGGGGGTAAAAAAATATCGTTAAAAATATAGTTGCACTCAGAAGGACGTGCTGGATTCCAATGCTAGGTAAAGGTTACCAAGAACAATAAATGATTAAACATTGAGACTGATATGGGCAATATTTATTGAGCTACACGCCAATAAGTAGTGTCTCTCAGTATGGCGTTGGGCCACCATGTTTGCTCACACAGCATGCTAGACATCTCGGCATGGTTCCTAATGGTGTCCTGCGATAAACCATTCCATGCGGCTTGAATCTTCTCACGCAGTTCCTGCAGATTGTGCGGTAAGGGTGGAGTGTGGATAGCGCGTCCAATAGCATCCCACACATTTTCAATCGACGATAGATCTGGTAACGCGGCTGTCCATTTTAGAGTGTCAGTGCCTTGAAGGCAAGCTCTCAAGACAGCAGCAGTATGCGGTCGAGCGTTGTCCTGTTGGAAAATCGCACCAGAGTGAGCGTTTAGAAAAGGTAGGGCCACTGGATGCAGGACCTCATTAACGTGACGTTGGGCTGTCAAAGGGCCTGTAATGAACACCAGAGGTGATTGCACCCCCACACCATGTGCCGTAGCACAGAGGTGAAAACATGTATCAAGGTGACAAATCTGCAGCGTTACATTCTGTCCGCGTTGCTCAGTTGAGAGAGCGACTTAATCCGTAGTGAGGGGGCACGGAGTCGATGGTCGTCGCGGACAAACTTGCGTTCTCACAATTGTGACACCAGGCCTTCTGGACGTGTGACGCTCGACAACAAATCGTTCATTATGGCGCAGACCACGGTGCCTCTACACACGGATTCGTTGGTCGTCTCCTCCAAGGCAAAAGCGGGACTCGTCACTGAAGATCACCCACTGCTATTCTGAGTGGCTCCATGACAGTCTTGCACGACATCATTGCAGTCTTTTGCGACGATGCAATAGTGTTAACGGCAGTCGTCGTAATGGTCTGCGTGCTTGTAGTTCTACGTCGTGCAGCCGTCTGCCAATGGTGCTGGGACTAATAGGACGATCAATGGAGATCACCATTGCTTGCTGAATATCCGCAACCGTGGCTGTTGGGTCACTCCGCGCATGTCGGACAATCCGTGGGTCCTCTCTCTCCGTGGTTCGTCTAGGTCTCCCAGACCGTTCCTGTCGCTGATGCGTGCCTTGTTTTATCTACTGCCCCCACAGAGTGCTATGGTGATATCCGCATAATCGGCATGGTGCGCAATACGGCGATATGACCATCCCGCTTCCCAGAGCCCGATGATGCGGATCCTTTCGAACTCCTCCAACTGATCGAATTGATTCCGAACGTTTCTTCGAGGCATACTTCACTTGCAAAGGATGCAACCAACACAACAGCACGAGTCAGAATGGCAAGCACGCGCAACGGGACGACCTTATATAAGCTGTCAGGCACAACACTACAACCCCTCCTTTCTGGCGTCACATGCGCGGCCGAGCGTGATGCTTGAATCATTTGCATGTCTCACGATATCAAACCTACCCCTCAAGTTTCATTTCTGTCGGTTGCTTCCTTCTGGGTGCAACTTTTTTGACGATGAGTGTACGCGCGCACACACACACACGCACACACACACACACACACACACACACACACACACACACACACACACACACACACACACACACACACAGCCCTTCCCAACAGGAATTCCTGGGTGCGCCACTGATCACATGTGATTACTAAACGCACTGAAAATAACGGGTTAATACAGGAAATTGTGAAAGGTTATGTCTCAAGGCAATAGCTGCTCGAAATCAGTTGGAGATGACGATATATTTACATCATCTCCAACTGATTAATTCCATTTTTGTTTTAAAAAATAAAATAATTCCCATTTTGAATAATTGCACTTTTGTTTTAACTGAAGTTTTTATGCGAGGCACTCCCTTGATTTTGTCTTAATACACGGACGTTTAATACGTTTTAGGCAGAGACGTAACTAGGGCGGGGCAGGTGGGGCTGCTGCCCCGGGTACAGCTCAAGAAAGGGCGCAAAAATAACTGCTTGCAATCTCATTAAAACTGGAATTGAAACTTTTGCGCCAGTTTGTGGTGCCCTCTCCTAGCACCATACTCGGTCATTTTTCCATTTACAGAATTTGCTCATAAGTTTCGGTAGCTTTGGCAGCTTAAAATTCACCTTTCATCTCCAAAATATTCAGTCGATGTTTGCAGCTTACATTTAGAAATGAAGGCGCAGTTGTAAGTCAGTTCAACCAAAGAGGAACCAGTGCCTTCGTCGACATCATGAACGTTGCGGTTTTTCTTTAGTTCGGTACATTGCACGGTAAGGATGTACTTCACCTTGTCGAAGATTCTCTGGGGCTATTCGATAATTACCGTGTTGCGAGCCTTGACTTCCAGTTACATTCGGTTCGTTTGATCTGGTACCGAAGGTCTGAACTCCGAAGCAATTAGCAAAAGTTGTACATACAGCCATAGTTTGATTCAATTTTGATTTGAACGTCAATTTTGATTTGAGATAGGGGGAGAGAAAGAGAGATAAACAGAGAGAGAGAAAGAAAAAGAGAAATAGGGAGAGAGAAACAAAGAGTGTGATTAAGAGAAAGAGAGAGAGAGGGATAAAGGGAGAAAGAGGGACAGAGAGAGAGAGAGAGAGAGAGAGAGAGAGAGGATAAAGAGAGAACGAGAGAGAGAGACACACAGAGAGTGAAAAAGAGAGAGAGAGAGAGAGGGATAAAGAGAGAGAGAGAGAGAGAGAGAGAGAGAGAGAGAGAGAGAGAGAGAGAGAGAAAGAGAGAGAGAGGGGGATAAAGAGAGAACGAGAGAGAGATACAGAGAGTGAAAAAGAGAGAAAAAGAAATAGGGGGATAAAGAGAGAAAGAGAGAGACACAGAGAAAGAGACAGAAAGAGAAAGAGAGAGACACACAGAAAGAGACAGAAAGAGAAAGAGAGAGAACTGTTAACTTAGTAACATATTTATATAAGGGGAAATACAAATGGGGTTGCAATGTTTTGTGGTTGCTCCGGGCACAGAAATGCTAATTACGCCTCTGGAATACAGGAATTTATCAAAATAATGAAAACACCGACTGCGACTGAAGTGCAGGGAATGCGTCGTATGCAAATCACTGGATGACGTCACCCTCGGTGTGAGTTATATAAAGGGGTGCAGTACGATGTCGGCTATCATGTTGAAGTGCCACAGTCGCTAGTGCAATAGCTGTTGTGTAGTAATTTCCGACAACATCAGATCTCAGTGACCCCAAAAAAGGCATGAATGTTGGTGTGCGTCTGGCAGAGTTTTAGTAAGTGGAACGGCATAAACAGTGGGTATTATACGTGCAACTGTATCGACAATTATAACTACCTATCAAATAGGACACGAGTTGCCTCAAAACGTGAAAACTGTGGATTTCATGCGAAGATCATCAGATATGGATAGGCGAACGTTGACACGGATTGTGATGACAGATGCACAAGACTACGGCACCCCAAATAGCAGCAGAATTGAACAACACCCGGAATAATCCGGTTTCCATCATAAAAGTTCATCGGGAATTCAGTATTGCTGGTATTTATTACTGTGCTGCAATCCACAAACCTATGATTACCAATATCTATGCAATAAAACATGTAAGGTGGAGCATACAAAAACTGGGATGCTAAAGACTGGCAACGTATCATCTGGTTTAATGAATCGTGCTTCACATTGTTTCCCCACAAGTGGAGTATTCAGGCATCTTCTCGGGTGTTCTTACCCCAGAAAATCCTAGACCCCCCGTAGGTTTTTTGGGTGATATCCCCTTATATTTAATATAATTCTTTTCGTTTATTTGAAAAAAATAATTTGAAAAAAATTAAGAAAATGATGGTAAATATTACAGTAATAAACAAGTGAGTAAAATCATGCAATGCATTTATTATAATACGCTTTCCAACACACCAGAAATCATTACTCAAGTTATTACTCAAGTTATGAGATAATGGCTGTAGAATAAATCTCGCTCCTATGACCTGACCTTTCACAACATTTCGATGATATTCAACAGAACCGGTAAAGTATACTTCCGAAACAACATGATAAGGTTTTCTTTCAATCGAAGCATTTTTTCGCAAGTTATAACGCACGAGGGCGATGGAATGGATCCCGATCCTGTGTCCTGACCTTTGACCCCATTTCGCCCATTTTCAATAGGGTTCGTCCCCAGGTGGTCCTCTACCACATGCTAACATTTCATTGAAATCGACCCATATTTACGCACGTTATGATGCATAAGGGCAATGGAATGCATCCCGCTTTTATGTCCTGACTTTTGACCCCACTTAACCCATTTTCACTAGGGTTCGTCCCCAGGTGGTCCCCTACCACATACTAAAATTTCATCGATGATGGACCCATAGTGGGTCCGAAAGATCTCGCGTGTGTATATATGGTTTTAAATTGTAAATAAAAGTTCATCTTTTAATTTAGCAATTATCTCCATTGTTCGGTACCGTGTCTAGACAGCATTATCTCATTCTTGGTGTATTTAGTTGGTACGAATAGCACAGACGTTTGAATGTTGCTTGGACTGATGAGTCGAGATTCACGTTGGCACATGCGGATGGCAGGATACAAGTATGGCGCAAACCACATGAAAGGATGGATCCTTCTTGTCAGCTGGGTACTCTTCAAGCTGGTGGGGGCGGCATTCTCGTATGGGGACTGTTTACGTGGACTGAAATGGGACCTCTGGTATGTGTGACATCGTCCCTCACAGGTCAACGTTACCGGGATATCCTGGACGACCATTTGCTCCCGTTTGTACGTCTTCATCATCCCACTGAGGACCTCATCCTGCAACAAGACAATGCAGCTCCCGAATTGTATCCAAATGGTTGGATGAACACTCCACCGACGTGACCTCGCTTCCTTGGCCAGCTATGTCCCCTAACCTCAATCCCATCAAGCACATCTGGAATGCCATCGAGAGAGATGTTCGTGGCTCTGACCCCCTCCATCAAATCTTTGTGAACTGTGGGAGCTTGTTCAGGGGTCGTGGATCCGTATGGCTTCCCAACGCTTCCGGTGTCTTGTCGAGACGAATCGCCGCCGTCATGAGGGCGAAAGGTGGTGCTACACGTTACTAGACAGGTATCTCTAATTCAATTGCTCTTCGGTGTATATACGTATATGGTCAGTCAACAAGTTTCAATCCCCTCAAAATTTGTAACTGTTCTCCCGGAAAAAAATGTTCGGAATGCAACACTGCCCACCACTGATAGAGTGTAGTCTGGAAAAAACCTGCAGAAGCGAACCAACCAGGGCCGGATAAAGGGAAGGGGAGGGGGAAGGTGTACAGGTGCTATAGCCTTGAGACCCACCTTTATCTCAGACCTAGGAGGTAGAGAGGTTTATAAAATAAATTTACTCTTGTCTCGTATGATTTCCACTTGGTCAGAAACAGAGGCTGGAAAACGAACAGATTACAAGACAGTGGCTCACCAAGGGTAAAGGTTTCATACCACTGTGTACAGCGGAGTCGGCGAGACAGTTTCAGCTGTTTCACTACCATCCACCCACACCTACAAATTTGTACTTGGAACCGATAATGGTCGAAGTCCCCTGCGGCTTCACATTACATAACAAAAAAGGTACACTGAGAAAAGTGTACAATGCTAAATCAGTAGAAAATCCATGACAAAATCTGGGAATCTTAGGCTTTTAACTCAGTTCTTATGAGAACAATAAAAAATACAGCGACTTTTTATGAAAAACTTTGGAGATAATTTATTAGTTTGAAGAAGGTACTATACGTGTTAATTATCACGGGCATATCGCTACAGTTTCGTGTTTTAACGGACTTCATAGTGATTCCCCATGATAAGTTCTTCGGGAGCCCACTTAGATGTCTTAGCCTTGGGGCCTACTCAAATGTCTTAGCCTAGGCGTCCCACTAAGGCCTTAATCCGTCCCTGGTACCACCCCCGACTGTTTGGTTTCAGCTGTGAAGCATGGAGGTGGATACCCGATGCTGTGGAGTGCCATATGATGGCATTCCTTAGGGTCATTGGTTATTCTGCAGGATCATGTCACATGTGTAATGTACGAATCCATTCATGGGGACCACCTGCACCCAATGTTGCAGGCATTGTTCGCTAACGACCGTCGCTGTTCTCGAGCAGATGATACACACGTGTGAAAGCATTTCGTGATACTATTGTTTCCAATTCGTACCACACATTCTCATGCGGTTTGAGGTCCGGTGATCAAGAGCGCCATTCGAATGTGATAAACTTACCTGAATGCTTCTGGAGCTATAATAATTGATTGCCACTCGAGAAGTATGCGGTGTGACGTCGTCCTGTTGGAAGATAGCTTCATGGTGCGGAAAGTGGATCGCTACGAATGGTGTAGATGGTCAGTGAAGATGTTCGCATACCTTGCGTTGATGACGAAGGTCTCGACGGATACGAGGGACCTCAAAGAAGCCCATGTAAGCACATCCTAAACTGTCACACCTCCTGCACCTGATTGTATGACCCCTACTTGGAAAGCCAGTTCCATTGCTTCGTGTGATTATGCTACATAAGCACTCTCCCATCGGCGTGATAGAAATAAAACCGTGATTTATCATACCAGATGACGTGTTTCCAGTCTTCCATATTGCAAACTGGTGCCTAATCTTTCGGTGCCTTGCAGTCAACAAGGGGACACGATGTGGACGTCGACTGCCATAGCACATTTCTTTCCCGTAGTACGACGGATAAACTTTGTGTATAAGGTTGTGCACGCGTCCTCATTAAATCCCAACGTATCTGCTCCTTGGTAGCCGTGTGGTTCCTTGTAACGGTGCGGGACTATCTGCGTTTACCCGGAGAGTCAATTGCCCGTTTGCTGCCACATTTCTTCCGTTGGTTAAAGTTTTGCCGTATTTCACGTACTCGTTTACGGATGCAATACTCCCGTTGGTTAGAAGTTTTGCCATTATTTTACATACCCGTTTACGGCCACATTTCTCCCGTTGGTTAGAAGTTTTGCTGTATTTCACGTACTCGTTTACGAAAACATTTCTCCTGTTGGTTAGAAGTTTGGCCGTACTTCACGTACTTGTTTACGGGCACATTTCTCCCGTTGGTTAGAAGCTTTGCCGTATTTCACGTACTCGTTTACGGATACATTTTTCCCGTTTGTTAGAAGTTTTGCCGTATTTCACGTACTCGTTTACAGACACATTTCTCCCGTTGGTTAGAAGTTTTGCCGTATTTCACGTACTCGTTTACGGCCACATTTCTCCCGTTGGTTAGAAGTTTTGCCGTGTTTCACGTACTCGTTTACAGACACATTTCTCCCGTTGGTTAGAAGTTTTGCCATGTTTTACGTACTCGTTTGCGGCCACATTTCTCACGTTGATTAGAAGTTTTGCCGTATTTCACGTACTCGTTTAGGGCTGCATTACTCCCGTTGGTTAGAAGTCTTGCCATTATTTTACATACCCGTTTACGGCCACATTTCTCCCGTTGGTTGGAAGTTTTGCTGTATTTCACGTACTCGTTTACAGCCGCATATCTCCCGTTGGTTAGAAGTTTTGTCGTATTTCACGTACTCGTTTACGAAAACATTTCTCCTGTTGGTTAGAAGTTTGACCGTACTTCACGTACTTGTTTACAGACACATGTCCCCGTTGGTTAGAAGTTTTACCATGTTTCACGTACTCGTCTGCGGCCACATTTCTCACGTTGATTAGAAGTTTTGCCGTATTTCACGTAGGCCTTACAGCACGTGGTACACACATGCGAGCGTCTTCCGTTAAAATACCTACATGTCACCAGTTTTGGTGATTGAACAACCGGCTTTCTTCGCAACTGATGTCCGGGCACAATCAAACTCGCCTACGTCGCTGCCTTTACCCATGATTACTTTTCCGTGGCTGATTTCCAATTAGTAGAGACCTTCTGTGTTTAAAGGCATTGCCTGTTGCAGTGACTGATGAGTCAGGAAGCGATACTTCTGCTTTGTAAACTGTTATGGGGGTGTATAATAATTTGCTCATTCAGTGTAGTAGGACCATATCATTACTAAGTCATACAGTAAAAAATAAGTGCCGTGAAGTAACGGAAACTTTCTGAAATTATCGGTAGGCGTCTGTCTTTCAATGAAATTTCCGTTTTTAAAAGTGCCCATTTTATTTTTTATTTTTTTAACTTACGTATTTTCACGAATTCTCCGCAGTCGGTAATTCCGTTTATTTCAGAAAAGCCCCTTTCAAGTTTTTCCGCATTTATACAAAAATTTCGCAAAACAGAATTCGTTGAATTTTTCAGCCCTTACGCCAGAGAGTCCTTTCGTGCTGAAGGCGTGGACCCAACTCATCAGGTCGATGGGGTTAGGCCTACACAAGCCGCACGCCTTAACCACTGGGCCAGAAAATCTTAGGACTTGCCTTCACGTTCAAGACAAAACTAATCTTGCGATGATGAATTTGTCCAGTCGCCCACAGTCCAAGAATTAATCCGTCCTTCCTGGACTGTGCGTGAATGGAAAGCTGTTCTTTGGAGTGATCAGTCACACTTTTCACTTTTCCAATCTGATGGGCATGTTTGGATTTGGCGACCACCCGGCGAACGATTTTTGTCCGACTCCGTTCTTCCAACTGTTAAGTTCGACGGAGGCTGGATCATGGCATGGAGTTGTTTTTATTGGAGCGGACTCGGCCCGTTGGTTATTATATCATAAGCCATGAACTCTGAAGTGTACCTTGACGTTCTGGATAATTCTGCCCTACCGACAATGTTTCAGTATTATGGAAGTTACCGTTGTCTCGTCCAACACGATCGAGCTCCCTGCCACACTGCACGGCGTCTGAAGGACTGGTTTCTTGAAAAATGAGGTGGAATTGTTAGACTGACCCAAAGCGAGTACAAGAATAAGCGAGGGAACTTAAAGTTAAAGACGAGAGCCTCGAGACCCGAGAATTATCCGCTTGCAGCGCCAATTGAAGCAGTGGCCAGGGGGGGACAGAATGCATGCAATGCATTGTGGGAGCACATGCCTGCCGAGCCGGAGCGGGGATCACGTGTGTATTACAATTATTATACTTTACTTATTATTCGTTTTTATATTGCAAAAATGTTTATTCCTCTTGCGGATAAAACTTCTACAGCGACCTTCGCTTCTCGAAGTACGCTCGTAGAATTCAATTTGGATTCAATACTCCACACAAGCTCCACGTGAGTTCGTCAGCACTAACAAATAACTATTGTGTTGGCGCGAATGAAATGTCCGGCGCGGGCGAGCAGTTTAAACAGGCCCCCACCACAGCGGAATGGAACTATACCCACAGATGTTGCGGTATTACGTCACAGAGCTACTATAAATAGCTAGCACGTGTGCGAAGAACAAGGTTCAGGCGTGGTTTCTTTGGACGTAACGTGGCAAGCCAAAGGAAACATGCAGACGCTGGATTTGAGAGTCATCTTCCTGTATGAATTTAAAGTGGGCCATTCTGCAGGAATTGCCGCTCGAAACGTTAACAAAGCGTTCAGGGAGAATACAGCCAACGAACGAACCTTTCGGCGATGGTTTGTGAAGTCTCGAAGCGAAGATACAGACCTGCAAAACGAAGCGCTTGGTCACCAACCTGTTGCTGTTTCCGACGATGTTCTGTTACGTGTGGTTGAAGCGGACCTCCGAAAAACGTGTCGTGAGATAGCTGCAGAGGCAGGTGTCCACCACACGTTAGTTATTCGGCGTCTAGCTGCGCTGGGCAAGGTCAAAACGCTGGACATGTGGCTGCCTCATGAGTTGACAACTGCCAACAAGACTAAGCATTCGGAAGTCTGCATATCTCTGCTTGCCAGGAATAAACAGGAACTTCTACTATATCGAATCATCACCTGCAACGAGAAGTGGGTCCTTTATGATAATCAGAAACGATCTGCACAATGTTTAAGCAAGGCACAGCCTGCTGGACGACATCCTAAGCCACCCCTACACACCAAGAAGTTGATGCTCCTCGTCTGGTAGTCCACAACCGGGATAATTCATCGGAGATTGTTGGCAAGAGGCCAAACCATCACTGCAGAACATTATTGTGCTGATTTACACCAGATGCTCCGGAAATTTCTGTAGGAACAACCGGCTTTGGTCAACAGACATGGTGTTGTTCTTCTCCAGAACAATGCCCACCCTCATGTCGCACAACGAACGATGCTGACACTAAGCGCCTTTGCTATGAAGCACTGCCTCATCCTGGCTATTTCCCGGACTTGTCTCCGACAGACTATCATCTGTTTCGTCGCCTGCATCACTTCCTGTCCGAGAAACAGTTCACGACAGACAACGAGGTTCAACGTGCAGTTGATGACTTCTTCGGGTCCCAGCCACAAGACTTTTTCGTTCCGGGAACAAGGCCTTGCCGGAAAGATGGCAACTATGTGTCGATGACGAGGGGATTATTTTGTCTAGGTAAGTTGACCTACCTTTCCGTTCTCGCCGTCCACGTGTGCTGGTCCTTTGTCAGACATTTCATTCCCACCAACCCAATATAACGAAAGAAATAAATACCAAAGAAACACTTGCCGATCTTGTCGCTTTGGAAATCGAAAAAGGCTCAATTTGTCCTCATCTGTAATAGAAGAATCCTTAAAATGACAACGTTTTTTCACCATATTGATACACTAATTCACCAGATCGCATGCAAAACGTGCATTTCTAACCAAAGATCTGTAATCTCTTCCTACTGGTTTATGACTGTCATGTGACCATGTTGCTTTTCCCTCTCACCGGAAGATGGCACTGAGGTTTCAGGGATCCACTATTTCCATTAGAGTTCCTAGGCTTACCATGTACTCGCTTTGGAGTGGCCTGCTCAAAGTCCTAATCTTAATCCCATAGAACACCTCTGGAATGAACTGGAGCGACGGATACGAAATCGATCGCAACGACCGTCAGCGACTTTGCAGGACGAATGGAGAGCCATTCCTGTCGAGTACCTACCGGAAATTGGTTGATACAGAGGGTGAGTTGAAAGTTTTGCAAAATTTGGACCACTTTATGTCTTCATACGTACTTTTACGACGAAAGCTGACTAGCATTCAAAGTATAGGCCATCGTATTGTACCGTCTTTAGCCATCTGTCTGCCAGTTCTTCGATTCCAAGGCAGCACAAGTTCTTGTCCTTCGATGCGAAGAACTCCTTCACCTCAGCTGCCACCTCCTCCTGGTTGTTGAAGCGCCGCCCTCAAAGGAAGTGGGCCATGGACCGGAACAAGTAATAATCTGAGGGTGCAAGATCCGGACTATATGCTGGGTGTGGCATCAGTTCGATGCCCTCAAGTTCCTGGAGTTTTGTCCGGGTCGTTAGTGTGGTATGAGGCCGAGCATTGTCCTGATGTAGGGGAGCGTGCTTTCTGTTCGCCAGTGCCGGTTACTTCTCCTCCAGAACGACATACATCCGCTCGAGCTGTTCAGAGTAGAGATTGGCGTTGATGACCCAGCAGTCTGGAACAAATTCGTAATGGATTATCCCCTCGAAATTCCACCAGACGCAGAGCATCACCTTGTGCTCGAAGCGTCCACGTTTGGCAACAGGTACATAAAGATGGGCCGTGCTCAACCACTACCGTTGTGTGTTAGGATTACGGAAATAGACCCACTTTTAATCGCGCGTAACAGTTCTCTTGATGAATGTTCATCGCGCGGGTTTTCTGGAAGTTTCATGCACACTTTCACTCGGCGGTTTGCTTTAGCTGGCGTCAGTTCGTGAAGGACAATGAGGCAGCTCCTGTAGACTTTGCCGAGGTCCTAAAGGTGACGAAGCACGGTGATCTGTGATAGGCCTATCTCGCCTGATGATAATCTCCGAGTGCTGGTTTATCGGATTTGCCTCTACGGCCTGGCGCACGGCCTACGCAACCATGGTTTGTGGCCTACCTGATCTTGGCTGATCGTCGAGGTTTCTGTCACCTGAGCGAAATTTCTTGAACCATGTGGTTGTGGTGCTGTACTCCACGGTACCATTTTCTTTCGCATTTCAAATGTTCCGTGTTGCTTGAGCAGCGTTATGGCCGAATTCAAACTCGTAAAGCAAAAGTTCCCTAATTAGGTGGCTGTTCATCTTTCAGGCGTCCCAAACAAAAAACAGAACGACGACATGCAATGCTGTTTACAGCAACGACTACCACTTTATATCCCTTTCGACTGACTGCAGTGCGTTATTTGAACTAGTTTAAACACGTGACATATCCGCCTCAGAACATGCGTTTATGCAAATATAGCAAAACTTTCGACTCACCCTCTGTAGTATGCCTCGACTTTTTGCCGCTGTCATACCAGTAAAAGTTGGACGACTACTTACTAATTGCGATTATAGAGCAATTTGTTTCTTAACATTGTGGTGTCCGAATAGTTTTGATAAAATAATGTATTTGGTATCATCATCCGGGAAAAAACACAGGTAAAACTCCGAAACATCTGAATTCTTTACAAGCAAAGGTCTAATACTGTGCTTGTTTCAGTACCCTTAACACAGGACAATGAAATGAACTCAGTGAACAGTCCTGTTGCAGATGATGTTGAAGATGCACGAGAACGTGAGGAATTTTAGAAACAATGAGTCAGTAAAGTACCAGCTATAAATTCGAAAATTTTGTGCGCGGAACTTGATCGTTCCTGTTCAGACACGTTTTTATTCGCGATGAGAGAGTGGCATACTTGTAGCCAAGATCTCGGAAATCTCACCTTCCACGATCACTCCTTCTTTTCATGACTGCAGTGAAAAACAAAAAAAAATAGGTTGTTTACCTCCGGATCCAAAACAGCCTTCATCTTGTGATAACAATAAGCTCTTAAGAGCACATTACTCTAAATTCCGCAAACAATCATTCTTAGAACATTAGAGATAAAACCAGGCCATAACAGTAAATCAGAACGAAGGAAAGAAGATTGCACTTTTTTTTTCTTTCTCTTCCTTTTTTTTTTTTTTTTACAGGAGGTCGTCGTGACTGACGGTTACAGAAAGAGCGAGCAGATGATGGAGAATGAATGACAAATGGAAGCTTGGCGCTCAAAGCAGCATTGACAGAGGAAACACCCAACCATGCCCTGCATAGCATAGCTCCACTTTGAGGAAGGAAAGCCTCGTTCTGGAAGCAGGCAAAGGCTGACCCACTTACAGATGCCACAGAAAAGACTATTGCCGCCTGTGGTCGCCTCGGGGTCCCTCTCAACCCTTTCGGGACAAGGACTCACCAAACCAAAAGCTGATGCTCTCGCCTTAATTTAATACCGGCGTGTGCGCGCATAGCCAATTCTGTCTGTCTACCTATAAATATTTCGCTCTGTCTGTAATTAAATCTTTTAAATTACTTTGTCTTTTTTTTTTTACTACGGTGCTCAGTTGCAAAATGTGTGTGGAAAACGTCGTGTTAAAAAAAAGTGTAAGCAATTTAATCAGAACAGTATTATGCAAAATTATTTAATTATTTGCAATCTTAGGTGCCACGCACAGGACTAGTACAAAAGAAATCGATGGTGGTAAATTGCGGCCATAGCCATGGGTGGTCTCCAACCCCATAGTTAAGCTGCGGCTATAGCTTAAGGGAAAGATAGATGACAGCGGCTAAGGATTTGCCCGCAACTCCATACGTAAATTTCGGCTAAAGCTTACGGGAAGGGAAGACAACACACAAAATAAAAAAAAAAACATATCCTACAACTTTATAATAATGAAAATCAACTTATATTTCCAAGTTAAATATTTTTTATATGATTACTATAAGAGTAATATATATATATATATTTTTTTGCCTTACCGATACTAAAGAGAACAAGATGAAGTAACACTGTCATCACATACACAAAACTTGAATAAGCATACTTTATTGTGCTTTTGAGGAAAGTTGAATATACACTGCTGGCCACCCAAACTGCAACACCAAGAAGAAAGCATCCGATTGGCCTAAAATTCGCACCATGCGTCGCCCGCGAGAGGACATGCAAACGATTAGCACTGCAGGGCATATGCAAAACATGTGCGCCCGGCACGCCACCGAGAAGCACCAAAAGAATAGTGCACAGAAGGCGGGGTGTAAGTAGTGGAAGTGTGTTGTGCTGCCGGACCTGTGCGTGGGAAGCTTCCTGATGCCTCGTCGCAGAATACGGCAGTCATTCCAGCACGTTTCGGAGTTCGACAGAGGATGAATAGTGGCTTATCGCGACAGCGGTTTATCGTACCAAGACATCATCGGCACCCGTGTGGGACGACATCCAGCCACAGTGAGGCGAGTATGCATTCGGTGGGGGCAGGAGGGACGGTCGGTCCGACGTGAGTGATTGCCGCAGCCGCGGCACACCACCGAGCTGCAGGACCGGCATGTTGTGCGGCGGGCATTGACGGCTCGCACCGCCACATCACGAACGTTAGCGCAGGAATTAGGGTGTGTTGCGCAACAACTTGTGTCAGCACGTACCGTTCGACGTCGTCTGCAGGAGCGGGGACTTGTCGCACGGCGCCCATTGCTCCGATTACCATTGACGTTGCACCACCGGCGAGTGCGGCGGCAGTGGGCCGTTGAACGCCCACCTAGACTATGGAATGGCACGGCGTTGTCTTCTCCGACGAATCCCGCTTCTGCCTGCAACACCACGATGGTCGGATCAGCGTGTGGAGGCACCGCGGCGAGAGACTGTATGACGCCTACATTATGCATCGCCATACCGGTCGTTCGCCTGGCGTTATGGTTTGGGGCGCAATTGGATATGACACCCGCACCCCTCAGGCACGCATCGCCGGTACACTCAACAGCCACCGCTACTTCTCCGACGTTTTGGAGCCTATAGTCCTCCCTTACCTGCAGGACCAGCCAACGGCCACGCTTCAACAGGACAATGCGCGCCCGCACGTGGCACGCATCGTGCAACAATTCTTCACGGCCCACCAGGTGTCACTGCTGCCGTGGCCCGCCTGTTCTCCCGATATATCGCCCATCGAACACTTCTGGTCGCTGATTGGCACCGAGTGGCCAGGCAAGCACCAGCCGCGGCTACGCCTGATGAACTGTGGCGACGTGTGGAAGCATCCTGGACCGACATATCCCAAGCCCACATCCAAAGCCGCGGCGTGTAGCGGCCGTTATTGCCAGCCATGGAGGCCACACGAACTGTTGATGTCTGCGTGTTCCGCAAGTCGCACGGGCCTGTAAGCTCAATCGTTTCATATTTGTATATGTTGTTATGTGTCCAGTAAATCTGGCTGGCTGTGCTCTCGTGTCCTTCTTGGTGTTGTATCTTGGGTGGCCAGCAGTGTAGATAATCACACTGCTGGCCACCCAAGATGCAAAGGAGAGCAGTGTAGATAATTTCTTTCAGAAGCCAACCTCAGGTTACCCAAGAATTAATATTTCAAAAAATATGATGCACATTTCACCAATTCATGTCTGGTTGCACATCCTCCTCTATAATCGCTTATGTTCTTAGACAACATTTCTCTCCTTTGCATGGCACTTTTGGATTTCCTTCTCCGAGAGACATCACCTGAGCTTTCGGAGTTTTTTTTTTTTTTTTTTTTTTTTTGGAGGTTTAACGACCACCGTGAGCAACTCAATGGACTATAAGCAGTCGCCCGTCCCTAATTTAGAGTCACTGGTTCCAGGGAAGGGAGAAAACCAGTGCCATAAGACAAACACAACATCCATGCCTCACCGGGATTCGAACCCGGACCCCTTACGGACGAATGACCAGAGGCCAGCACCTTAGACCACTGCGCCAACGGGGCGGCCGAGCTTTCGGAGTATATACACTACACTGAAGAGCAATTAAATTAGAGACAGCTGGCGTTATGCAAATGTGGCGCTGTGGGCGGCCCTGTAAACAGAAACGACATGACGTGTGTAGCGATCCGACAATATAAGGAGTGATGCGACGGGAATCAGTAAGAATCGGACGCAGTATGGGTAAGACGAAGGATCTAAGCGCATTTGATCGTGGGCAAATTGTGGTAGCCTGACGAATGGGTCACTCCATCTCGGAAGTTGTGCAGGCACTGGAATTTTTACGAGCCACTGTGTCACGGGTGAACCGTGGGTACATCGAATCCGGTAAAATCATCCCTGCAAAAAGCCAACTGCCGTGGACAACAGCGTGTGGATGAGCGGGGTCATCGTCGGCTAGCTCGCATTGTAACAGCGGATAGACGGGCCACAGTGCAAGAAATCACTCGGCAATTTAACGCTGGAGCACAAAAACCTGTAAGCAGCCACACCATCCAGAACCATCTCCTCGCTATGGGGTACAGGAGCCATCGTCCCACGAGGGTACCGCTGCTGACCGCACATCACAGTGTAGTGTGCAAAGATTAGCATGGGCGCGGGAACATAACCACTGGACCCTATACCTGTAAGTCGAGATTCGCGTTGGTACATGCGGATGGCAGGATACGAGTACGGCGCAAACCACAGGAAGCGATGAATCCTTCTTGCCAGCAGGGTACTCTTGAAGCTGGTGGGGGTGGCATTCTCGTCTGGGGACCGTTTACGTGGACTGAAATGGAACCTTTGGTACGTGTGACATCGTCCCTCACAGGTCAACGTTGCCGGGATATCCTGGACGACCATTTGCTCCCGTTTGTGCGTCTTCAACATCCCACTGGGGGCCTCATCTTGCAACAAGACAATGCACCGTGCCATCGCATCCGAATTGTATCCGCATGGTTGGACGAACACTCCATCGACGTAACCTCGGTTCTTTGGCCAGCTAGGTCACCTGACCTCAATCCCGTCGAGCAACATCTGGGATGCCGTCGAGAGACATGCTGGAGGCTCCGACCCCTCAAGCAAATCTTCGTGAGCTGTAGGACCTTGTTCAGGGTTCGTGGATCCGTATGGCTTCTCAACGCTTCCGGTGTCTTGTCGAGTCCATGCCGTAACGAATCGCCGCCGTCAGCAGAGCGAAAGGTGGTGCTATACGTTAGTAGACATGTATCTCTAATTCAATTGCTTTTCAGTGTATATTGGCAAAAGTCACCAGACACCCTTTTAAAAGCAAATGAACGGATCCGTTGCGTTGTTAAGATGCGCGGTACAGCTGCAAACGGTATAAAAACAAGCCTGCAGCTCACCGCTATCATATCGCACTTTGAGGTTGAGTGAAAACGTCGCGGCGGGAGAGAGCTGACTTTGAGAAAGGAAAGATTGTTGGGTATTATATTAGGGGGTTGCCTATATCAAAAACCGAGAGGCGTTTAAACATACCCAAGTCAACTATTTTGGATGTACTGTACAAGCGGAAGACTCATGGCGTGCCTGACGCAGCAAAACTCGCCGGCAGACCAAAGAAAACCAGTGATAGAGGACGTCGAATCCTCAGGAGAGTCGTTATAGCTAATCGACGGACTACTGCACAAGACCTCAATGCACAGGTGAGTAAACATGCTGGAACATCGGTATGTACACGTACCATTCGCATAGAACTTCATTCCATGGGTTACCGTGGTCATGCGGCTGATCATAAGCCTTTTATCTCCACTCCGAATGCTACTCATCGTTTAGCATGCTGTAAAGAATATTTACCGTGGACCGTAAATCAATGGAAACGGATCCTATTAACTGATGAATCCAGATACACGATCCATCAGTCTGATGGCTGTGTGTATAGAGTGGGTATGGCGGCAGCCGGAATAACGCTTTTTACCACAGTGTACTGTTCCTATGGTCAAGTTTGGAGCTAGCAGTGAACTCGTGTGGGGATGTTTTTCGTGGTATGGTCCCGGCCTATTGGTTATCGTGGACAAACCTGTTAACCAGCACGTCTACCTCGATATTCGGGTCATTTATGCCCTACCAACTCTGTGGCAATACCATGGAACCAAGTCTTGTTGGTACCAGCAGGATAATGCACCGAGCCATAAAGCAAGGACTGCTACTGCGTGGTTTGATGATAATTCCTAATTGTGTGTGGACTGGCCAGCACAGAGCCCTGATCTCAATCCCATAGAGCACCTATGGGTTGAATTAGAGCCCCGCATAAGAGGTTTGGAACCAATGGCTACTACTAAGCAAGAGTTAGTGGCAGCATTATGTACTGAATGGAAGCGCATACCTCTCGCTGTGTTCCAAAACTTTGTCGAAAGCATGTCTCGATAAGTCAATGCATGCATTAAGCCCTAAGGTGAACCGATACCGCACTAATATATGTCAATAAAAGCAATGTTGTGTTTCTCTTCTAGGTATCTGGTGACTTTTGTCAATATAGTGTATATTTGAGTTTGGAAAAGTTTTAGAACTTCTCTAAATCTATATAAGCTTGGACGGGGATGATAAAAAGGAATATTAAACCGAGCACGAGAAGACTCGCATGCATTCGTCGTGCGTTCTGTTCATGCCTGACATTCAGCATTTTTTTAACGCAAGAAATATCCTTTTCTGTGAGGGTCTCCAAAGCGCCAAAATTTTCTTCCACAGTAGCGTTTATCTAATACGGACGATCAGAAATATCCTCTTCAGCTTTTTGACGCAGTTTTCTTGTGGGGTTACAATGACCTACAACCGAAGAAATGAGGGGTTAGTCTTTAACTCAAAAGAGTTTCTCATTCCAAAAAAGGGGATCCGGCTTTTCTGGATATAAAGTATGTGCTATATCGAAACTCTACATATCTGTTGCTTTTCTTCTTTGCTTCTTATCCGTTTTGCGTGTATGCACTCATGAGCAGGATCGGAACAAGCTTTTCTTATCTGGGAGGGCGAAACTGGAAATTACGCTCACTTTGAGCTAAGACGTCTCCTTCACTCATATACAACAGTTTTTACTTTTTGACATCTCCGTTATAGGAGAGTATTACGATCATTAAAAAATCTCGCTTCCAGTTTTTGACATAATTTTACTCAAAATTTAAGAATTAGGTAAATACCCAAGAGCCAACGGTTGTGAGTATCAAGTTAAACGTAAAAGTTATGTGAACGCTGACAAGACTGTACTCCGCAGAAATGCAGAAGTGGAAAACGAACCAGCACAAAACAAATGAGTATCAGATACTGAACCTAACAATAGGAAGCCGCTTTCGGAGTAGGGCTTGGAAAAATCCCGTTTAAGGTGAAACGCTCAGAGAAACTTTCTGAGACGGAGTACAAATGACTAATTAGGTCTACATCTCTGCAGTGTATTAGGAAAGGTCACGGAGGTTAGGTACATCCGGATATTGTTTAACATCCGCTCTTTCGGACAATTCCATTCATGTACGTGAGGGGTCCACAACTTACAGTATCGGTTGTTCCATACGTTGGTTAGCTGCGCGTAATAGTGTATGCGACTATAAATACTTTACTGAATTGTATAACATTCTTTTTCACTTAATGTTCCGTAAATTTATTAACATGCTGTTCATTTCTATTTTTTGCGCTCCTCAGAGTATGAAATTACGCCTCTGGTGTGACTATCCTGGGAGGGAAACTGCCCTCCCGGTAGCTACGGCCCTGCTAATGTGCCATAACACCATGGTTACTACTAACACCGTATCTGGCAGCTTTTAGCAGCGATAACCGCTGGCATCTGGTTTCACACTAAATTCGCTAGACCGCGGAAGATGCCATCAGGTATTCTGTACCAACTATAGAGAATAACTTCCTGGAGTTCAGCAACGGAGACAAGCACTGGCGGGGCACGTCGAATGCCGCTTTTAGGTGGCCACAGACACACACGTTTGAATGACACGTTTGAGTATCACGCCAGCAAATAGGGGACTTTTGTACCTGAGGCGACATGTCGTGTGGAGTGAAGAGATCAGATCAGGTTAAATGTAGAGGATTCTAGGACGGGAGTGTCTGATCCAGGTCTTAAACAACCCTTAGAATTAGGAAGCTAGGACTCTCTTTGACACCCGTGCACATCGAACATTTTTGCTTTTAGAGATATTTCAAAAAAAAAAAAAATTGCGGCTAATAGGAAATCAAAGGACATTAAGTTTGGCACACTCGAGACCGTCAGTACGTCTTTTTTTTTTTTTTTTTTTTTATCGTTGGATTGAAGTTCAATGTCAAGCAGTGTGCTTTTTAGGTACCATGAGTCCAGGT
Source organism: Macrothele yani (assembly GCA_039090855.1). Classification (NCBI taxonomy): domain Eukaryota; kingdom Metazoa; phylum Arthropoda; class Arachnida; order Araneae; family Macrothelidae; genus Macrothele; species Macrothele yani. The sequence goes on along the minus strand of CM077011.1, from coordinate 10,400,196 downwards.
TTCAGCTCCACCATGCAGATGAGTAGGTCACACCTCACAGGTCAATAGCTGCGACCAGACTGCAAAGTTGGACGGAAACAGGCCGACAGCGAAGGTGTTTAGAGATAAGCACGGGCACGGGGCAGGCCCGGACGAGTTCTTATACCAAATCTTTGACTAAAAGCCAGGCGCGGGGCAGGCCCGGGCTCATGTTAAATTTTCCGTTCCCCTTGTTAATTAATTTTATGTAACACTGCTAGCCGAAGTAACTAACGCAAATGGGAAATGCGCTACTGAATAGTTATGCCATAATCTCTGTATTGTTGTTTGCCCAAAATTCTTAATTATCGTTTATTGCGTGTTTCGCGTGCATTTTGTAACTGAAAAACGTGTGAGTGTTTAAGTAATAACTAGTAGTTTTCCCTAGATACGATTAAAACTCACAGCATAAAATTTTAAATTCTGCTAGCTACAATATGAAAAAATGGGAATTTTCGGTCAAACGTGAAGGTGAGCCGAGGCAAACGAATTAACTTGATACACGTTAGAAACAAAAGGACATTTTGTTACTTGAACATGATGTACATAATAATTCTTTCTCTCTCTCTTTTTTTCAAGGGGGTCGGCATTAACGGGAATCACTAACATTCATATCTGATGATGAAAATATATATAGGAATAAAATAATGTTCTTCGTTTTTTCCTTGTTTACATAGGGAAAATTTGGACAAATGTTCAAACCCGGGCCAATCATAGGTAACGATATAAAGGGCCCGGTCCGGACCTGAGCTTCAAATGTCCGGCCCCGGCTGAACCCGGGCCTTAAAAAAGGAGCCGGTGCTCATCATGGGAGGTGTTCTGGCACTAGGATTGTTTTCATTTACATCGCTCGCGATCCCGTCGAGTACACCCTTTCCACCAGATACTATTGTTTCGGACCAAGAGTTGTTCTGCAAGGTGACCGTGTTAGAGATCTGCGTGGGTCGTAATCTGGAAAGCCCAGGCCCGGCTCAAAACTTTCAGTTTACGACACGGCCCAACCCGTTTCAGACTTTCATGAAGCGTTTTCTGTCAATTATCGCAAATAACGCAAGGCTTCTATAACGAAGTAAATTTCTCCGTCATTTCTGTCCACGCCAGGATTCGAACCCGGATCCCCTCATTCCGGAATAAGTCACTCTACCAATTGAGCTACGCGGACGTTTTATTCTGATTCCTATCTGCCTTTATGTCGTGTGCGTCCTTCGGGCAGGTACGTCACATCTCCTGGTACGTTACACTTCCTCTACAGTAAGCAGCTTCAACCCGTGGCTCAAGGAACAGTTTCCAATGGCCAGGGAGACGTCCACAAAAGAAATTTGAAAATGAAAATAAATAAATAAATGTGTTTTCGAAATGGAAAAAAAATATCTAGGTACCTAGATATTTTTATATATATGGAGGTGTTCTGGCACTATAAATTTAGAATTGAAATTTTTTTAAACTACGAAAAAATGTAGGTACCTCTACGTACTTCGGAATTCTTGGTAGCTTAGATATTATGTTAACTGCATCGTTTCTTTTTCCGAAAACTAAGTTTTAGGATTCCGAACTTCTCTGAAATAATCTGTATTCATAATAAGAACATGCATTTTTACTCCTCTTCATGTGGTCCGCGATTCAGAAAAGTTGAAGGTCCCCTTTGCTAGAGAAACAAAGGTGCTCTACTGAACTGAACTAGTAATAAACGGAATGTAACGTAAAAAGACGTGCCTTTTCTCGAAAGAATTCCTCCCACAAATGAGGTTTAGATTTGACTACGTAATTCTATTACAAATGTAAGGGCTTTATCTCTTCTACACATAAGTCTATACCAGGTAGCACTCGATCCTCAAATATGACATGTGAAAACATACTTCGAACTTCCTCATCTCCGTTGTAGCCGCGAATCGTGCCAAAAGCTCGTTTGATTTTTGATTTAATGAAGCTGGAAATTCCGTTTTTGTGTAAACATTTCTTGGAAAAGAAAAAAGTCATTTGTTTAGTCGGTAAAGTCAACAAAGTGGAAACGGAACTTGATTTCACCCTTTAAAGAAATAAATCGTCTCATTTCAGGCTCTCATCTAAAAGCTAAGCTTGTTGGTTTCAGCTGTAATTCATCAATGCATAGGCTGGCAGATGAGGTCTTTCGTTTCTCTCAGTGAACATTGCTATCTGATTATTCAACAAGCCAGTCTTCATTTTGCGATGCCAAAAGATTTTTTTTAATCCAGGAAAAAAATGCTAAACTTTCCAGTACAGGCCCGGCCAGGCCCGTGCAGACCTCTAGACTGTGTATCCTAGTGGCAATGGACGCTTTCATCAGGAAAAGGCCCAGTGTCACAAGGCCCGCTAATCTTGTGCAGCAATGATTCGAGGTTAATTTGAGTACTGAGAGTCAAATCACTCCGACGTAAGCCCTGTTGATCATTTGTGGGATGGAGTGTAAAGGCGGACACAGATACACAGGTTTGAGTGTCACGCCAGAAAATGGGGTAGTTTTGTGCCTGAGGCGGGATGTAGCATGGGTAAAGCTCTTAACGCCTGCCTGAAATTCTCTTCACTCTACGGGCCTCGAATGGCCTGGTGGTCAACGTTCGTGACTGCTACGGAGGAGACCTCGGGTTCGATTCCAGGCAGGTACGAACGCTCGAGCCACTAAATATCCGCAGTGCGTCGGATGGGCACGTTAAGCCGTCGGGCCCCGGGGATTAGCCCCCGGTAATAAATAAGGGCGTCTTCGTCCCCCTTTCTGCCTCGCTTCTGTGTCACTTTCCTATCGGGTACTCTAGCCCACATCTCCTAGCTTCCTATTTCTAAGGGTGTGGATCAGACACTCCCGTCCTAAAATTCTCTACATTTGATCTGATCTGATCTCTTTACTCTACACTACATGTCGCCTCAGGTACAAAACTCCCTTATTTGCTGGCGTGATACTCAAACTTGTCATTCAAACGTGTGCGTCTGTGGCCACCTAAAAGCGGCATTCGACGTGCCCCGCCAGTTCCTGTCTCCGTTGCTGAACTCCAGGAAGTTATTCTCTACAGTTGGTACAGAATACCTGATGGCATCTTCCGCGGTCAAGCGGAGTTAGTGTGAAACCAGATGCAAACGGGTATCGCTGCTAAAAGCTGCCTGATATGGCGTTAGTAGTAGCCATGGTGTTATGGCTCATTAGCAGGGCCGTAGCTACCGGGAGGGCAGTTTCCCACCCAGGATAGTCACACCAGAGGCGTAATTTCATACTCTGAGGAGCGCAAAAAATAGAAATGAACAGCATGTTAATAAATTTACGGAACATTAAGTGAAAAAGAATGTTAATCACTTCAGTAAAGTATTTAGTTCGTCGCATACAGTATTACGCGCAGCTAACCAACGTATGGAACAACTGATACTGTAAGTTGTGGATCCCTCACGTACATGAATGGAATTATCCGAAAGAGCGGATGTAAAACAATATCCGGATGTACCTAACCTCAGTGACCTTTCCTAATACACTGCAGAGATGTAGAGCTAATTAGTCATTTGTGCTCCGTTTCAGAAAGTTTATCTCAGCGTTTCGCCTTGAACGGGATTTTTCCAAGCCCTACTCCGAAAGCGGCTTCCTATTGTTAGGTTCAGTATCTGATACTCATTAGTTTTGTGCTGGTTCGTTCTCCACTCTGCATTTCTGCGGAGTACAGTGTTGTCAGCGTTCACATAACTTTTACGTTTAACTTGATACTCACAATCTTTGGCTCTAGGGTATTTACCTAATTCTTAAATTTTGAGTAAAATTATGTCAAAAACTGGAAGCCAGATTTTTTAACGATCGTAATACTTTCCTATAACGGAGATGTCAAAAAGTAAAAACTGCTGTATATGAGTGAAGGAGACGTCTTAGCTCAAAGGGGGCGTAATTTCCAGTTTCGCCCTCCCAGATAAGAAAAGCTTGTTCCGATCCTGCTCATGAGTGCATACACGCACAACGGAAAAGAAGCAAAGAAGAAAAGCAACAGATATGTAGAGTTTCAATATAGCACATACTGTATATCCAGATAAGTCGGTTCCCCTTTTTTGGAATGAGAAATTCTTTTGGGTTAACGACTAACTCCTCATTTCTTTGGGTGTAGGTCATTGCAACCCCACAAGAAAATTGCGGCGAAAAGCTGAAGAGGATATTTCTGATCGTCCGTATAAGATAAACGCTACTGTGGAAGAAAATTCTGGCACTTTTGAGACCCTCACAGAAAAGGATATTTCTTGCGTTAAAAAAATGCTGAATGTCAGGCATGAACAGAACGCACGACGAATGCATGCGAGTCGTCTCACGCTCGGTTTAATATTCACTTTTATCATCCCCGTCCAAGCTTTATAGAAGTTCTAAAACTTTTTCAAACTCAAACATACATTCTACTGACAAAAGTCACCGGACACCTAGAAGAGAAACACAACATTGCTTTTATTGACATACATTAGTACGGTATTGGTCCACCTTTGGTCTTAATGCATGCACTGACCCTTTCGAGACACGCTTTGGACAAGGTTTTGGAACACACCGATAGGTATGCGTTTCCATTCAGTACATAATGCTGCCGCTAACTCTTGCTTAGTAGTAGGCCTTGGTTCCAAACCTCTTATGTGGCGCTGTAATTCATCCTATAGGTGCTCTATGGGATTAAGATCAGGGCTCTGTGCTGGCCAGTCCACACATGATACGGAATTATCGTCAGACCACGCCGTAACAGTCTGTACGTCTCCCTCTTATGTTTTCTTATGATAAATTAGAATAAAGCGATTTTGAAACCTTGCTTTATGACTCGGTGCATTATCCTGCTGGTACCAACAATCTGAGATTTCTCCGTGGCAGCTTCGAACGTTGACCTCTAGGCGAAGGAGATGGTAAGAACACAGGAAAAATATTATCAGAAGACATTTATAAGAAGGAAGTGGCAGGTAGATAATTGCAAGGTGGCGTTAGCAAGAATACCACAAGAAGGAAGGGGCAAGAAGCAAATGATCAAAAAAAAAAAAAAAAAAAAAAGAGCAATGGCAAGAGTGAAACAAAAAGATGAAATTGACATAAAAAAAACACAAGAAAATGACAAAAAGAAAGTGACAAGAACAAAATGACAAAAATAAAGTCGAAAAAGAATAAATAAACGAGTTTTAAAGAAAACTAGAAGGTCCAAAATTTTTCTTCAGAGTATCAGCCGAAAGAAAATACGTAGTGCATTTCAGTCGTTTTGCTGGAGGGGAGAATTTCAGTTTACAACATTTCTGGAAGACAATTCTACATTTCTGATGAAGTAGTGAATCATTAAGTCAAATGCAACTGCACTTTTTTTGCTTCAGAGGTCAAAACGGTTGGAAAGAGGGGGAATTCTGTTAACGTAAATGTGGAGGACCCCTTAATATTAATCTGCTTAAAAAAACTGAAGTGTTCAGTTAAGCTGTTATAGTAGTGATACCAAAAAAAAAAAAAAAAAAAAAAAAAAAAAGGAGGCATTTTCACAGTAAAAAATCTAAGAGCGTTGGTGATAGCAAACAGAAACAATTAATTAAATAATCATTATCACTCACAGAACAAAGCACCTTGTCACTTAATACCTCCAGAAACATTTCTGATGGCAAACACAAAAAAATTGAAAACGTAATCCTTAAATCACATGGAAAGGTCATGTAAGATAATGTTTATCATCACCTTTCCATGTGAATAGAAAATTTTTCTTCAACTTCTTTTCTGAAAAATGCAAATATGTATCCTCTTTCTGTGAGATAGGATTCAGTTCATATCCACCGGCCCTCGCTTTTCTTTTGTCCGGCTCTGACGAAGTTCGCATATACCGAATATTTTTGACTGTCCCTTCAACTTTGTTATGTAAGGGTTCGACTGCAGCAGCATTTGTCGGCAGTCAGCTAGGACTTCTTCAGTGAGGACAGGATGCACCACGAGGCGGGGATGACATCTGTCAAAGGTGCGCACAGGGCCGGCTACAAGGAGGGCGCAGCGGGTGCAAGGCACCTGGGCCCCGGGATTTGCAGGGGGCCCCGCTAACTGAAAAAGAAGGGGGGTGAAACCGAAGAAAATTGAAAATAAAAATTTTAATTAAGTTAATCGGTTAAAATTAAGCTATAAACTCAATCTGAATTCTTGTAACATCAGGAGGTCCCCGTAACCGAACTGGCATTTGTTAACGCCTCCATGCACTTTCTTCTGAAATTACGTAGGGTGAGCCAAGGAGGTTCGAATGGATGGAGTAAAGGTCCGCCGTTCCATTCGTGTGATCAAAATGAAGCCAGCGAAACGTCACGATTCTGACGTCACAGCCTTCGCCGCATAAAAACAATTGATTTTAAACGACAGCGATGTAGACTATGCATATAGGATATATTGCAATATATTTTAAATAACAATTACAATGAAATTTTCCCCAATGTATTAACTGTACTTCGAATTTTCTTAACATTTCCTATTACTGTTGCAAGTGCAGAACGTTCTTTCAGCAAATTAAAGCTTATAAAAAATTACCCCCGTTAAACAATGTCTACAGAACGATTGAACGCACTTGCTATATTAAGTATCGAGAAAGACATTGTTAAAGATTGTGATTTTACTAATATTATTAACGATATGGCAATAAAAAAGTCATATATTTCAAAATGTTAAGTAAACGCTAATTATCATTTGATAGAATTCCTTAATTTTCATTTTTTTTATTGGATGTTTAACGCCTACCGTGAGCAACTCAACGGGCTATAAGCAGTCGCCCTTCCCTAATTTAGGGTCACAGATTCCAGGGAAGGGAGAGAGCCAGTGCCGTAAGACAAACTCAGCATCCATGCCTCACCGGGATTCGAACCCGGACCACTTTCGGACGAATTATCAGAGACCATCGCTTAGTCCACTGCGCCACCGGGGCGGCATTTTTATTTTAAATTTCAATAATACGTTCTGATGTGTGCAAGTTTTTATGCTATTCATATATGTGTGTTCTTTGTTATGTATTGATTATTATTATTACAAGTGGAAAAAAACTGATGTTAAAGCATTTATTAAATGGTGTTTGATTATACATAACATGGCTCTTAACAAATTATTGGACACATCCAAACTGAGAACGAGTCTCCTCGAATACAATTTTTTTTGTTCATTTTATTTATGTATCTTATTATTCAGACTTTTTTAGGGCCCCAAAATTTTTTTGGCACCCGGGCCCCTGTTTGGAGAAGGCCGGGCCTGGGTGCGCATGTCAGAGGCAATGGTGAATTGTTCAGGTTTTGCGCATCACCTAAACAATTTACCATTATGTCTTAAAAGCGTTTAATCAATGCATGCTTCCAATTCTTACTTATGAATAAGAAACATACACCTTTATTAAACAAGTTAGTAAAATCATGCAATGCATTAATTATAATACGCTTTCCAACATACCAGAAATCATTACTCAAGTTATGAGGATAATGGCTGTGGAATAAATCTCGGTCCTGTGCCCTGAACTTTGATCCCATTTCGATGATATTCTACAGAACCGGTTCAGTATACCTCCGAAATAACATGATAAAGTTTTGTCGCAATGGAAGCATTTTTACGTAAGTTATGATGCATAAGGACTGTGGAACAGACTTCGCTCCTGTGTCCTAACCTTTGATCCCATTTCGCCCATTTTCAATAGGATTCGTTGACCCCATTTCGCCCATTTTATAGGCAGCCCCCTACAACATTTCATCCAAATCGAAGAATTTTTACGCAAGTTATGACGCATAATGGCGATGGAAGCGATTCCACTCCTATGTCCTGACCTTTGACTCCATTTCACCCATTTTCAATAGGGTTTGTCCCCAGGTGGTCCCCTACCACAAACTAAAATTTAATCGAAATCGAACCTTTTTTACGTTAGTTATGACGCATAAGAGCAGTCTAATGGATCCCGCTCCTATGTCCTAACTTTTGACCCCATTTCGTTCACTTTCAATAGGGTTCCTTCCCAGGTGATCCCCTTCCACGTACTAAAAGTTCATCGAAATCGAACGATTTTTAAGCGAGTTATCGTGCGGCCGGACATACGCACACAACGCGTGACGTAATGAGGCAGAAGGGAATCGCGACCATCTGCTCGAAAGAGTGTGACGTCATAAAACTTTAACAGGATCCCCACACACCGCGTTACGTAATGAGACAGATGGTGTGAAAACGCGCCAAAATCTCAAGCGCGAGATTGTGACGTCATAAGATTTCTACGCATGGGCAACATTAATGGGACGACGTCATGTCAGTAAAAACTTGTAATTAGGGGTGGTTATTTAACCCACTAAACGAATTTTCCAAAAGTCGAGATCAAGCTAAATCGATTTCTAGTACCAGAAAACGGTAGGTTAACGACTCTCATCAAAATCCTTAGAGCCGTTTTCAAAATAAAATTTACATACGTACAAGAATTGCTCCTTTAAAAGTATGAGATAAGTGCGATGGAATGTATCTCGATCCTATGTCCTGACCTTTGACCCTATTTCGTCCATTTTCAATAGGGTTCGTCCCCAGGTGGTCCCCTACAACATATTAAAATTTCATCGAAATCGAACCATTTTTACGCACATTATGACGCATAAGGGCAATGGAATGTATCCCGCTCTTATGTCCTGACCTTTGATTCCACTTCACCCGTTTTCAATAGGGTTCATTTCCAGGTGGTCCCCTACAATATACTAAAATTTTATCGACATCGAACCATATTTACACAAGTTTTGACGCATAAGAGCAATGGAATGGATCCCGCTCCTATGCCGTGACCTTCAACCCTATTTCGTCCATTTTCAGTAGGGTTGGTCCCCAGGTGGTCCCCTACCACATACTAAATTTTCATCGAAATCGAACCATTTTTACGCGAATTGTCGTGCCGACAGACGGACAGACAAAGCTGGAGCATATACGCTTCTTCAACCTACGGTTGGAAAGCGTAAAAAAGACGTAGGGGGCTGCAGACAACTGAAAGAGGCATGGAAAGGTGCATGCTTGATATATACTGGAAAGATAAGAAGAACTCGTGGTTCGGTAAAATGACAAGAGTGGAAGGCATTATAATTGAAGTAAAGACCCTCAAGTGGCAATGTATTGGACATATTGCTAGAACTGACCATTGTTTGACAGCTGATATTTTAAAGTGGGTGCCAAGGGACAGAAAAAGATCTAGAAAAAGACCACACGGGAGGTGGATGGATGAAATTTGAAAGCACGCTGGAGTGACTTGGGGACGACTGACTCAAGACAGACAGTTGTGGAAGATATTGGTTGTTGATAATGATGACGATGAATTTGTAAAACGCAATGCAATATAAATTTTAGATAATCAATGATATTAAATTATCCGTGTACCCCTCCAGATCCCGAATAATTCAGAGTATGTTGTACTGTCCATCATTTCCCCAGGGTTTTACCTGAGCCGTTTCTTCAACGTGGAGCGAATTCATGAAAGTATCGTTTAACCTCTTACTTCCCTGCAACCTTTTTGTCGTTTCTCTGAAATTGTAGCGTGTCCTTGTTTTCTTTGTTCTGTTTGTTCTGCATACGTTCCTAAATGGTTTGATGGATTTGCACCAAAACTGGCATACATACTCTTCATTACCCAGATTAAAATACAGGCGGGAAGATTTTTAGTAATTCCATCCCTAAGGGGGTCAAATGTGTTTTTACGAGGCCCTCTACAGATTGGGTGCAAGTCGGCTGCTGCGGTATTACTCCGCGTGTCAGAGCAACGGTCGTCAGGTGACGCCTCACTCCTCGCAAGCTTCCACGGTTCAGGCATACGGGGAAGAGTCCGATTTTTGAAAACACGACGCACCGGCGGAACATATTGTCATAAGTATTTTTTTGTTTATGTTACCATGTCATTTTATTTGTAAGGATTAGGTTTCATTAGACTCCCAACAATTGGCGCAGGAGTCTCAAATATGGGTGGAGCTACAGATTCCCACCAATAGGTATGGTCCTCTCAAATAGCATCAAGGTTAAGTTGAAGTTAAAACAGGCGGTCTTCTTCATACATAAAATTTAAATGCAAGAGTAGTATTGGTATTAGTATAGATAAAAGAAATAGCCTATGTCCACCGGAAAGAAGTAAGCTTCCCAACGGTGAAAGAATTATCCGAATGGGTTTAGTTTTCGAGAGTAGTAAAAAAAATTCCGTATATTATCGTGAACTACTTCCTTTCACGTTGGGTGTGATCAGGATGTATGCAAACAAAGCGGAACGATTCATGGGAAATTGGAAACTACTTGAAAGCGATGTTATTCGGTAGTACAGCCAAAAATAATAAAAAATAATAATAAATAAACGAAATAGCCTATGTCCTCCGGAAAGTTTCCCAACGGTGAAAAAATTATCCGAATCGGTTTAGTTTTCGAGATTAGTAAAAAAATTCCGTATATTATCGTGAACTACTTTCCTTCACGTTGGGTGTGATCAGGTTGTATATCTACACTCTAGAAAGCTGAATGCGGAGTGCAGGAAGTGCATTATTGTGCATGTTTGCTATTTCGAGTTTGTAGGGATCAGAACGGGCATTATAAATTGTGATTTTTATAATAAAATTTTCATCAAGTGTGATGAAATGCCTCCACAAAAAAACTCAAACCCATCAGACAAGTTCAGCCGAAAACACAGAAAGTAAAATTACTTCGAGAGAGTGAGACAACCGAACAACGTGATCGAAAACTTGTGGATCAGCGGGAAAGAGCCAGTGTATCTAGGGCGGCAGAGACCTCGGAAGAGCGTGAGGCCCGACTTGCGCGTTGTTCATCATGGTAGGATTTTTTTATGGGGCTATTTACATTGTTACTTGAAAACAAACTTTATGTCTATCGCGGGCAACGCCGGGTATCTCCGCTAGTACTTCTATAAAGCGGTAGTCAGAGATTTCTATTATCTAGGACTGAAAGAAATATAACAAACCAATTCACTATTCAAGTGCAAATGGGGTTAATTAAAACTGCATGTATAGTATATGAGTTCAAACTAAGATATTTGCATGCAGAGACGGATCATTCAATCCCGTCAAATTAGGTTGCTTCTTTCTGCCACACCAACACTTAAACCTCTGTTTCTGGCAAAGCGGAAACAATATCCGCAATTCATTTTGTTTAGCTGCTTCCATCAAAAAGTTAGCTGAGTGACAAGTCCTTTATGGTTGTGACAGACATCTCTACTGTTACAGGGCTTGGTATTGAGTTATATTTCAGTGCCCTATGCGAAGGGTTCGTTGATACTTCGCTTGCAGACAGTTTTTTTTTTTTTTTTTTTTTTTTTTTGTTTCGGGTACTTCGTCCGTATTTAACCCGCTGGAGCAGATAAATAAAATTTCAGCTAAAGTTATAACTCGCTCTTGCGGTGAGGAAAGTATTTATTCAGATGCTATGGGGAATGTCTCAAGCATTGTCCGGATTTTCATTCATTCTTCATATTAGTAACACGTTAAATCCCCTTTCTCTCGCGCTGCCGGTATTCGCTTTTCCTTATCATCAGCGTTCATTCCTTTTTCATCTTATCTCGGTTTCACACCGACGAATAAGACTCTCCCGGCTTGCTCTCTCGCTACTTCTAAAAGACTCCCTCCAGAAAAGTCAAGTCGACGGCTAAGAAACACCAAGAAGTATCACCTTATTCTTGGAAGACGCAGATGTTCCTTAATTGCTTTCCTCTCACAGCTCATTATCCAATTCCTCTATCTCACAACAATAAAGCCCATAAATCTACATTTCCCTCAGATGGGACGCTGAAAAAGTGAGAGTCATCCATTGACCAGCTGCTTCGAAATGGCGAAAAAAAGCGCTAAGGAAAGGGAAGACGATTCAGATTTACTATACTCAACCCTAAATTCACTCCTGCTAAAATTTAATGCCCAGGTTACACTACTAGATTCGCCACCGGCTCAAACTAAGTTCCCTGAGCTCCTCCTCCGATTCCTTATGGGTAATACGAAAAAAAAAAAAAAACGCTCCGGTAGTCGAATTGTCAGAGGAGCTGGAATTCTGGCTAATCGCTCGAGCTCCCGATGAGGCAAGGGCGATGCGCCCCTCCCGGGGAACTAGTGGCGGCAAATCATGTTCAAGGTGATCATTGAAATCTCCCCTTAACAAATGAAAAACAGCACAAGATGTACCTTCTGTTCTCACTCCATAATGTTAACGAAAGCGGAGTATAAGTTATATGTATTCAGTGTGACTGATTCGTATCCTTCACGATGAACGTTTGGTATCGTAGAGAATAGCTGAGCAGTATTCAAACGAAAAAATTCAATTTTTTTAGCATCTGACTCCCACTTAGCATTCTTTCTTCCATTTACAATTTCCCAAATTAAATAACTTTAATGAAAATTAAAAGATGTTCGCAATAAAAATGCTGGAAGATGAAGAAAACAATAGTTTTTAATTACTTTCAAAATTTTGAGTGCCTTATCTTAGGGTTGTTTCTACTAATACCGCCCAGGCCTCTTTTTCTTAGTACTACATCACTGTTTCCATGTAATTTTTGTGTTATATAATGCAAGGTTTTACTATAAAGCTACGCAAATGTACATTTGGACTATGTTATGAAAATATATTTTCGCACTTAGAACTATTTTTCCGATTGTAAAAGCAATTTTTTTTTTAACATTTTAGCATCCGGTAGGTATACTACGTATAGCTAAGAGCAATATTTTTGATGCTTTTTGTACCTTTTCCGTATAACACGTCCCACTAAGTGGAGTAAATTTAGACTTGAAATTCAATGGCTTCTTCTCCGTAGCGTACCTGTTAAACTCGCCCCCCTGCCGCCACGGTGGCGCAATGGTCTAAGGCGCTGGCCTCTGATCATTCGTCCGTAAGGGGTCTGGGTTCGAATCCCGGTCAGGCATGGATGTTGTGTTTGTCTTACGGCACTGGCTCTCTCCCTTCCCTGGAACCAGTGACCTTAAATTAGGGACGGGCGACTGCTTATAGCCCATTGAGTTGCTCACGGTGGTCGTTAAACCTCCAATCAAAAAAAAAAAAAAACTCGCCCCCTCCCCTCCCCATAAAAAAAAATCTTCGAGGTCCTTTTGCGAAAATCTATTTTGCTCTCAATCACTGAAAATTTTAAATTCCATGTCATTAACTAGGTTTTACGGGTGTTTTAATAATTAAAATTCTTTGGAACCTATAGGTATTTTTCATAAAATAAAAATTGTTTCACTTCATTGCGTGTAACGGTGCGCGTGGTGATAAAAATGATTGCCCTAGTTTTACACCAATACAAATTACAGGGTGATTCATAAAGAAGTATACAGTTTCAACGCACTATAAAACAAGAACAATGTAAGATATCTTATGTCACCTGTTACAGAATTGTAGGGGAATGTCTCGAGTTTTTTTAGAGACAGTCACAGATGTTCTATATGTGCACTCTTAGTCACACGACACACATCGAGCCGGTAATCCCTTTCCGCCCAAACGCGAGGTAAGATATCTGAATCAAGTGCAGTGATAGTGGCTGTGATACGCTGTTTCAGCTCCGCTAGATCAACAGGAAGAGGAGGGGTGAATACTTTGTCCTTTGCGTACCCCCACAGGAAAAAGTCACAAGATGTTAAGTCCGGACTTCTGGGTGGTCATTGTGTCAGTGGCATATTGTAGACTGCGGCTCGTCCAATCCATCGGTGAGGAAGATGTTCATCGAGATAATCTCGCACGTCACCTGACCAGTGCGGTGGTGCACCATCCAACTGGAGAATAGAGTTGTCACTGTCGTCTTGCAACTGTGGCATCAACCAAAGTCTTAACATATCCAGAAAAGAGCCTCCCGTGACAGTTTTCTCGTGAAAAAAGAAGGGGCCGTACACTTTCTTTTTGGACACAGCACAGAACATATTTACCTTAGGCGAATCTCGCACGTGTTGCACTGTAAATCTGGGATTCTCCGTTCCCCAAAAGCAAACATTGTGCTTGTTTACCTGACCACTCACGTGAAATGTAGCTTCATCGGTGAAAACTAAGTGATCGGCAAAATCGTCATTTTTAAAATGGTGCTGCATTTCGGCACAAAACTCAAAGCACTTTGTCTTTTCAAGGTCAGTGAGATTTTGCAACATCTGCACTTTGTATGGAATCATTTTCAGCTTCTTTCTCAAAATTCTCCAGACAGTGGGCTGTGAAATCTGCACTTCACGACTCACCCTCCGCGTTGATTTTCCCGGGCTTCGTTGAATGGCGATGCAAACACTATCGACGACTTCTTCCGAAACACGCGGTCGTCCAGGGCTTTTAAGTTTGCACAAACAGCCCGTAGTTTGAAATTTTTTATGGCAATGGTATATAGATTTTCAGGTTGGAGGTTTTTTCGAATCGTGATTGAAAATGCCGTTGCACAACAGATACAGATTCCGTTCTGCTCAATTCAAGACCACAAAACGCCTTCTCCCCTGCAGACGCTGCCATTTCGACTGACTAGTCACGTGACACGCGCGCTGTCGCCTACGTCACTTTCCTCAGTAGCGGGACACAAACTTTATGAGTACATCTACCTAACGGTTCGCAGTTGGGGGTCCGTGTTTTCAACTGTTACTGTTTTACAGCATCTGGAAACTGTATACTTCTTTATGAATCACCCCGTATTGCAAAACACTTACGCCGAAGTCAGACATATCATACAATTTTTTATTCTTTTAGAGAACTAAGGCCATATGCGCCGACTATAGGAGGGCAAGGTGAATCATGCTCCCTAATAATTTTACTAGGGGGAGGTAGTACCCATCTAATATTTTTCGTCCAGAGTAATTAAGTAATCGTTTGGCCTCATAAAGTGGACCAAGTTCCACCTTATGAGGCCAAAGCGATTTATTTCACAAAATTGTATAATAAACAAAATAAGTAAACTTTTTTCCCATACAACGCATTACTTATTTGATAAGAAACTTGATCGTTAGCTCCGTGTTTTGTTCAACATGCTCTCGTGATGTTTGAAACAATTATGAAAAATGAAATAAATAAAAACACAGAAACGTATAATCTCTAGTGCCTTTATGTATCTATTTATGTTTTGCGCTTCTCATTCTTTGTTTGAGTAACAGCCCTAATTTTTCCTATTTTTAGTAAACGTTTGGAAACAAAATCTCTCGGGATATTTTTATAAAATCGCAGGCTGAATTTCATTTTTTAAAATATTAATATTCAGCAAAATAATATTTCTATTGCCTTGTTCATTTGCTGATGAGTAATTACAATTGCGTTTCAAAATATACGTCGAATCTCGTTGCTCCCTCCTTTTTCATTTTTATTTTCCTCCTGACAAAGGAACAGACGTGCCCCTCCCACGTCTGATCTCTTCACGCCTGCCCTCTCAATAATTTGATGAAGTCGGCGCTCCTGACTGAGGCCAGACTTTTGGAAATGCATAACGATCACACAGGCAATGCATGTAACGGCCGTGTAACAGTGTCTAAAGAACTTTTCTAATGTATACGAAAATCCAGAACATAAGTAATCAAATAAATAAATAACAGTCAAGAATTGTGGCACAAAAAAAAAAATTACTCTTGAATATCGAAAAAACCACACACACACACACACACACACACACACACACACACACTTGACGTAATATCACAATAGTTTGCACATAATAAGTCTTCCGTCTTGATTTTGTTACATGTAAAAAAATGGTATAGGTCTCTGTTTCTTTCGTTTCCGCGAAGAACACCTTTTACCTCATATTCTGCAGGACGCATAGACGGCGTAGTTATGTGTAAGTAAGTATCATATATAAAACACGTTATCCTCATTGATATAAAAGTTTCATTTATTCAACTCATATTTCATTCACATTCTTTTGTTATTATACATGTACAGGAACTATTGCTATGGTTGTGAAAAGGGGCCTCGTGTCCTCTGGAATAACTGCTTTCCCGTCACTCAGTTTTTATAAACAAAAGTGAAAATGATTTCTTGAAGACTTTGCTCATTTACTGGGGGAAAAAATTGCTTTTCTTTCTGATATTTCATTCAAATCTGCCCTCAAAAATTTCTGGCAATTTCTTAACCAGCTTCACGTGTGGTTTCGGCAAAAATTTTGAATAATCCTTCTGATGATGATCACATGTACAGGATTTTAGGAAGGGTGTGTCTGATCCCAGGTCTTAAACAGCTCTTAGAAACAGGAAACTAGCAGATTTGGGCTAGAGCGCCGTATAGGAAAGTGACACGGAAACGAAGTAGAAAGGGGGAGGAATACGTCCTTATTTATTATCGGGGGACCGGTACCCGGGGTCCGACGGCTTAACGTGCCCACCGACGCACGGCGGATATGTAGTGGATCGAACCTGAGGCCCTTTCCGTGGCAGTCACGAACGTTGCCCACTAGGCCACCCGCGGCCCGAAAAATCCTTTTGCTGAGGCTAGAGGTCCTCTTACAGTCGTGAGGTCCCCCCGTTCTGAGGGGGTTATGGGGGCTATCAGTACGCCCATGCATCTCCGTTTCAAACAGTCCTTTTGGAAAAATCGATTTGACATTGACTAGTGATATATGTTTGATATCGATTAGCTATGAGCAATAAAATGTGCATGGTACTTCAGGTGGCGCTATTGAACCGCGGATGGCTTAGTGGTTAGCGAGTCAGACTATCGATGCAGGGTCCCCAGATTCGAACCTGGGCTGATCTTTCAGAGATGGTGTGATTTACTAACAATCGCTGAATATCCGCCGTGCACAGGACGAGCACGTTAAGTGACGGCCCCCAGGCTGGACCCACTGGTTAAATTGGTATCCTTTCCCTGGCCTCCCCCCTGAAGTTCTCTCACCCCTCTATGTGCAACATCGCACTTGTACGGTGGCGCCATCTACTGTAGTCTAATCTCACTACGAACTGTTCTGTCAAAAGTCGCTAGACTTGCTCTCATTCCTTCCGTTTCTGTGTCCTGCCCAAAAGCCGATCTCGCTGTAGGTGGCTGGGACCTAAACTCTACTCACTGTGGACGGAAGTCCTACAAGAAAATGACAAATACTGGGAATCATGTAAAAAGGTGACACTATTTTCCCTCTAGGAGTTGTTGAGATACATTAGGATGTATAACTCCAGGCCCATTTGCAAAATGCAGTTTGGTTCTACGCTTTTTGAATTTTTTTTTAAGCAATTTTTTTCCAGCCATGGGACATGAAATTCGATTTCTTTCAATTTTAGAATGCTGCTGACTAACGATTTTCAAATTAAAAAAAAAAAAGAAGAACGAAAGGCGTTTAGGTAACTTTGACGTACTAAGCTTGAGATTTTTAAATCAAAAGATCTACTTCTTACACTTCATATTTTGGTGTCATCCTCTTGATACAGATGTGTCCCTATTAGAAAAAAAGTGAGAACTATTGAATAAAATCATGCAAAGCCTCACATCTTAAAGCTAGTTTCGTCGCTTGGTAACTGTTTCGGTGTCTAACTTCATGCAAGTTTCTCGAGAATTCGCGTAACTCTAACTTTATTGGATTTAATTAAAAATTCTTGAAAATTTAAAATGGATCAATGGCTACAGTATATGGCATACAGAGTGAACAAGTTGTAACCCGCAAAAACTTGTCAGGACACGAAAACCTGTTGTCGCCAGCGTTATATTCATTTTCAACGACAAATTTCAAATTTCTCACTGTTCGCGATATTTGAAAAGTCCCCATGCCTTTTATTATGCGCAGTAATTTAGTTTAAAACTTGCATCTATAAAGTACTTACTTTTTTGTGCACACTTCATTCGCGTATTAAACAGAAAGGATATCTACAAAAATGCTGCGGTTATTAACACGTTTTTTCCTTTGTCTCTTGAAAAGTATTTTTAAAAAGTCACTGGCGATTGAAAAACATTAAAAGTGATTCATTTTCTGTGATAAGATTTTGCCGAAAAATCGCATTCCATTTTTTATAATCACAAGGTTCAGAACCACGGCCGTTCTGATGGCCCCGCGGATGAGGGTCAGTTGCACTCCTCACTGAACCTGTCAATCAAATTCAATTGTGAATTGCACCGGACTCCCTCCTGTCGCATTAGATAGTTGCACCGGACCACCATCCCCACCCCCCACGAAAAAGTTGCAGACTGTTTCGTAGACGATTTGATGTCAGATATCTCACAGGATGTCGGATATCACTCAGGACGGAAGGATGCAAAATTACGCTGATTATATGACAGATACATATGTAGCTGAAGAAGCCAAATTCCCACCCATAATATGGGCTTCGGATAGAATAGAAGGAGAGAGAACAACTAATGCCTGTGAATCATTGGATGAAAAATTCAATTCTAATTTCAGTGCACGTAGCCCAAATATTTATGCTTTTGTCGAAGTAATTAAGCAAATCCAGGTTGATGTTTATGCACTGAAAAATAGTGGAAATATCATAAAGCGACCAAACCAAAATCTGAAGAAGAGGATGGGAAATATGGACAGAAGGAAGCAGAAAGAACTTACAAGATTTGAATTTTTGAAAGCTATTTCTTATTATGGTTCTAAGAGGGATAAGAAGAAATAAGACAAAGAGATAAAAGACAGATCATGAAACAAGACAAGAGAACATAATCTTGCTTTAAGACAAAGAGAAGGGAAACTCATTCCGGAATTTTTTTAAACACGCCAGAAGCTATTAGCCTCTGACAGTCCTAAGCTTGGAAAAAATGTAAAGGGAAAATTATGCGGATGAAAAAAACAGCCTTATTAACCTTGCTTCGTTATTATGGTTCTTAGATTTAGTCTTCAGAATCTTGCTTCATCCCTTCCACCCTCCCCGCCTTCTTCCGCGGTGCGGTTGCAGCGGTGCAACTCGCCCGTCGGTAGAAAAGCACTATGCGGTGCAACTCGCCAGTCGGTAGAAAATGACTATGCGGTGCAACTCGCCCGTCGGTAGAAAAGGACTATGCGGTGCAGCTCGCCAGTCGGTAGAAAAGGACTATGCGGTGCAGCTCGCCAGTCGGTAGAAAATGACTATGCGGTGCAACTCGCCCGTCGGTAGAAAAGGACTATGCGGTGCAACTCGCCAGTCGGTAGAAAAGGACTATGCGGTGCAGCTCGCCAGTCGGTAGAAAAGGACTATGCGGTGCAACTCGCCAGTCGGTAGAAAAGGACTATGCGGTGCAACTCTCCAGTCGGTAGAAAAGGACTATGCGGTGTAGCTCGCCAGTCGGTAGAAAAGGACTATGCAGTGCAACTCGCCAGTCGGTAGAAAAGGATTATGCGGTGCAACTCGCCAGTCGGTAGAAAAGTACTATGCGGTGCAACTCGCCCGTCGGTAGAAAAGGACTATGCGGTTCAACTCGCCCGTTTCGCTGTCTTTCCGGTGCAACTCGCCCACTCTCGGCCCCGCAATCCCCGCCATTGCAGGGGCAAGAAGCTTCACAGCTAAGAGGGACTCTAACCTCAGCAAAATTATTTTACAATTTTTTTGGAGAAATGGGGGACTGCATATGAAGCTGGTTAAAGAAATTGCCAGGAGTTTTTTACGGGAGCTTTGAATGAAGTATTAAAAAGAAAAGGAATTTTTGGTATGTTTTTCATCAAATAGAGTCAGTCATTTGCAAAAGTTTAAGACCACCTGTTGGTATTAGGAGATTTCTGCCGATTGCGTCAGCTACTGTCTTTATTACTCAACTTCCTGTCGGTGTAGCATCATCCTACAGCTGCAGCTGTTGATAAAGTTGGGGAAAACGTGCGAGCATCAGTTTGCTTCTGGTTTTCATGCTGAGAGGTTTTGTACGTATTTTCTATATAGCGGAAAATAGGCAAAAAAGTGTCACTAAATGTTACTCAGAGGGCACAAATAGTGACTTTATATCATGAAGGATACTCCGACTGTGACATAAGCAAAAAGGTGAATGTGAGCAAGACTGCTGTTTATAATACGATCATGAAATATCGAGATATAGGTGAATTCAGCGACCGAAAGGAAAGTGGACGTTGAAGGATAACAACCTCACCTGATGACAATACCATAAGGCGAATAGTTATGCGTTCTCCGAGGAGTTCGTGCAAGAAAATCAAAGCCTTTCTACATTCAAAAGGGTCTGATATTAGTATCAGCACTGTTTCCAGGCATCTTAGCAAAGTTTTGTATTAAAGTCTTATAAACCTGCACATAAACCTATATAGACTAACCTCTGTGATGTAAAAGAAGAGACTCCAGTTTACGAAGTGTCATCAATCGTGGACTGCTGAAAATTGGAGTCAAGTTCTTTCTTCCTATGAATCAACTGTGCGTCAATCTGAATCACGTGAAGCACATGTTCGATGACCTAAATGCAAAAGGTTTGATGAAAAATGCACCGTGAGACATTCGCCTAATCAGATGATATGGGGTGCTATGTCAGCATCCGATATTGCTTCATTATCCTTTTTGCTGACAGGCAATACCATGACCGCTCATTTTTATGTGGAAATGTTACGTGCGAAGCTGTTAACTCATATGCAAGTGCACAGACACACGATCTTTATGTATGATGGTGGGTGCTCCATGCCACAGATCAAAGACAGTAAAGGACTGCCTGCAGAGGAAAAACATAACTGTGCTTGACTGGCCCGGTATTAATCCCGACCTCAACCCCATCGAAAATTTGTGGACCACTTTAAAAAATAAGGAAGCAGAAAAACAGCCATCAAATTCCCAAGCTTTGATTGAATCGATAAAGTACGTGTGGTGCAAAGACATTTCAAATGAATCCCTCATTGAGAGTATGCCACATCGTATTGTGTCCTTTATAAAAAACAAAGGTGGTCACACAAAGTACTGATTTCGGTCTTTTTGTGTTCTAAAGAATGTAAGTATTTATCTGTGGTGTCATTTTTTCAAATATCTCTGATAACTAACTTGTTGTTGTTTTTTTTAAATCTTAAGTTTCAATAAATTGACAGGTGATCTTTTAAAATTTTGCAAATGACTATAAAACATTTGAAAATCATTTTCGGGGTTTTTGTGTTTATAAAAACTAGATAACGGAAAAAGAGTTACTTCAGAGGACTTGAGGCCCCCCTTTTATCGGACATAGCAATAGTTTTATATATGTGATAGTATATACGTAACATCACAGCCTCTCCTTGACAAATGTCAACCCCGCCTTCTCGTGGTACATCCTGTTCCCACTAAAGGGGCTCTGACGACCGCCAATAGCGGTATAACTATACCATCGGGATTAGAGGAAATGCTATCCCACACTCACCAACCCGCTTGGCCAGCGTGGTGAGTTATGGCCAAACCCCTCCAAAATGACTCCACAACTTAAATCTTGGCCCTCAGTCTCCGGCAGCTGGAATGTACCTGGCCAAGGCAGCGGCCAGTGCGACATGAAGGCAGAGGGTGCTAAGAATCCCCGGAGGACCGGACTAGGCTGCCATCTGATGCTGACCTTGGCTACGTACAACGGACGCTCCCTATCTTCTGATTCAAGGCTTCTTGAATTGGAAGAGGAACTACAAAGGATCAAGTGGGACATCGTCGGGCTAAGTGAGGTAAGGAGAAAAGGAGAAGATCTCATTGAACTGAAAAGTGGACATCTCTTCTACTATCGTGGGACAGATACTGGCAGAACTAGTGGTGTTGGATTTATAATAAACAAGAAACTGAAGGATAAAGTTGTAGAAGTTGAAAGTTCCTCTGACAGAGCTGCACGACTCGTTATCCAACTCTCGAGAAGATACCAGGCTCAGATTATTCAAACTTATGCACCCACCACAAGTCATGCTGAAGAAGAAATTGAAGAATTTTATGAGGAAATTCGTGACCTAAATAATAAAGGTAAGCAGCACTTGAAGATAATTATGGGAGATTTCAATGCAAAAATAGGGCAACGGCAACAGAATGAAACTTCAGTAGGTAAATTCGGTCACGGCAACAGAAACCAGCGTGGAAATACTCTCGTAGAGTTTGCAGAGGCAGAAGGGTTTTTCATCTTGAACTCCTTTTTCAAGAAAAAGCCACACAGGAAATGGACATGGAGACATCCAAATGGGACGACAAGTGAAATTGATTTTATTATGTGTAACAAAAAAATTGTCATAGAAGACTGCAGTGTACTAAACAAGTTCAACACAGGCAGTGACCATAGATTGGTGAGATGTAAGATGCACCTCAACACTAAACTCGAACGTAGCAAGCTCATAAGACAAACAAAATGTATTGACATAACCAACCTTAAAAAACACCATAATACCTTCAAATTGGAACTGAAGAACAGATTCTCTGCTTTAGAAGGCCTAACATCGGAAGAAGTGGATATTTCTGAAGTTAACAGAAAAGTAACCAAAGCTCTTATGGAAACAGCAACAAAATTAGCTGGGTCTAAGAACAAATTGCATGTGAACAAATTATCAGGAAAAACCAAAATGTTGATGCAAAAAAGAAGAGAGATGAGGACAACTAAAGAAGATGTGACTTCCAAAGTGGAATATATAGAGCTATGCAAGACAGTACGAAAAAGTATCACTGAAGACGTAAGGAAATTCAACTGTGAACTAGTAAGGAAAGCAATTGAAAACAACCAAAGCCTAAAGATAGCAAAGGGACATCTCAGTAAGGGAAGAAAACAAATTATGGCACTGAGAAAAGAAAATGGTTCTGTAACAAGAAATAGAGGCGAAATTTTGACAAGAGTGAAAGATTTCTACTCCAAATTATATGAAAGGGATGATACATGTACTCCAGGCATCATGAAAGATACCAGAGTTCTTCCAGTCCTTCCAGCAGAAGTTGCACATGCAATCAAGAACATGAAGCGGGGAAAAGCTCCAGGAGAAGATGGAATTACTGTAGACATCATACAAGAAGCAAGTGGAGAAATCGAAACAGTACTCGCCCAAATTTTCACTCGATGCCTTAATGAAGGGAAAATTCCTGAGGATTGGAACAACGCTACAATGATCTTGCTACATAAAAAAGGTGACATTGAGGATCTCAGGAACTACAGACCTATCAGCCTCCTATCAGTGGTTTATAAAATCTTCACTAAAGTTCTTTCACACCGCTTGAAGGTAACACTGGACATGGCTCAACCGAGAGAACAAGCTGGATTCAGGAGTGGCTACAGCACAATAGATCATATCCACGTACTGAGAGAACTAATTGAAAGAGCGAGGGAATATGAACTTCCATTGTGCATGGCTTTTATCGATTATGAAAAAGCCTTTGATTCGGTGAAACCATCAGCAGTTGCAATGGCTCTGAAATCCTGCGGTATTGAAGATGCATACATTAATATTATTAATAACATCTATGAAAATGCAAGTGCAAAGATTCTGCTATTTGGTAATACAACACACATAAAAATTGGGAAAGGAGTGAGACAAGGTGACACCATATCTCCGAAGCTCTTTAATGCTACATTGGAAAATGTCTTTCAATCACTGAACTGGGAAAACAAAGGGATAAAGATTAATGGAGATTATCTAACCCACCTTCGTTTTGCTGATGACATAGTCATTTTTGCAACTACCCCATCGGAGCTACAGAGTATGATGCAGGAACTTGCTGACAAAAGTAAAGAAGTGGGATTAAAAATGAACTTTCAGAAGACAAAAGTGATGTTCAATGCTTTTACAAGAAATGAAGATTTATCGATTGATGGAGAAAAGCTGGAGATAACAGACACGTACGTTTATCTTGGACAGCAGATATCAAGTGAGGGTCACATTAGTGAAGAAATTAATCGGCGTACAAAACTTGCCTGGAGAGCTTTTGGAAGAAACAGCATAATTTTCAAGAGCAATATGCCATTATGTCTTAAAAGAAAAGTGTTTGATCAATGCATCCTTCCAGTTCTTACGTATGGTGCAGAGACGTGGACCTTAGCTAAAAGAGACATACAAAGGCTGCAGACAACTCAAAGAAGCATGGAGAGGTGCATGCTTGGTGTAACCAGGAGAGATAAGAAGAGGAACACGTGGATCCGAAAAATGACAAGAGTGGAAGACATCATGATCAGAGTTAAATCCCTGAAATGGCAATGGGCTGGACATACTGCCAGAAGAACAGACCATCGATGGACAGCCGAAATTTTAGATTGGATTCCAAGGGACAGGAAAAGACCCAGAAGAAGACCACATGGAAGATGGGTGGATGAAATTCGAAAGTATGCGGGAGTGACCTGGAGGAGACTGGCACAAGACAGACCGTTGTGGAGGAAACTTGGGGAGACCTTCGTCCAGCAGTGGATTGATAATGGTTGACAATGATGATGATGATGATATAACGTATATAAAAACTGTAGTATTGAAGATGCATACATTAAAACTAATAATAATATCTATGAAAACGCAAGTGCAAAGATTCGGCTATTTGAGAATACAGCACCCATAAAAATTGGATAGGGAGTGAGACAAGGTGACACCATATCTCCCAAGCTCTATAATACCATATTGGAAAATGTCTTTCAATCACTGAACTGGGAAAATAAAGGGATAAATATTAATGGAGATTATCTAACTAACCTTCGTTTTGCTGATGACGTAGTCATTTTTGCAACTACCCCATCAGAGCTGCAGAGTATGATCCAGGAACTTGCTGACAAGAGTAAAGAAGTGGGATTAAAAATGAACTTTCAGAAGACAAAAGTGATGTACAATGCTTTTACAAGAAATGAAGATTTATCGATTGATAGAGAAAAGCTGGAGATAACAGATGCGTACGTTTATCTTGGACAGCAGATATCAAGTGAGGGTCACATTGATGAAGAAATTAATCGGCGTATAAATCTTGCCTGGAGAGCTTTTGGAAAAAACAGCATAATTTTCAAGAGCAATATGCCATTATGTCTTAAAAGAAAAGTGTTTGATCAATGCATCCTTTCCAGTGCTTACGTATGGTGCAGAGACGTGGACCTTAACTAAAAGAGGCATACAAAGGCTGCAGACAACTCAAAGCAGCATGGAGAGATGAATGCTTGGTGTAACCAGGAGAGATAAGAAGAGGAACTCGTGGATCCGAAAAATGACAAGAGTGGAGGACATCATGATCAGAGTAAAATCCCTGAAATGGCAATGAGCTGGACATACTGCCAGAAGAACAGACCATCGATGTACAGTCGAAATTTTAGATTGGATTCCAAGGGACAGGAAAAAACCCGGAAGAAGACCACATGGAAGATGGGTGGATGAAATTCGAAAGTATGCGGAAGTAACATGGAGGAGGCTGGCACAAGACAGACCGTTGTGGAAGAGGCTTGGAGAGACCTTCATCCAGCAGTGGATTGATTGATAATGGTTGACAATTGATGATGATATGAACAAGAGAATGTGAAAGAAATGCAGTTCAATGAATATAATTTTTATAGTAGTGAGTGTTCGGTATTACAGTTGTTTGCACATAACAACGCATCGTTCAGAATATAATGAACTAAAAGGTGTTGGGGGGGGGGGAGAAACGGATACCTGTGTCATTTTTTTATTACAGAATCAAGAGAAAAAAAATGAGTATGTGCAAAACATTGTGGTATTATGTTAAGTGTGTTTTTGATACATTCAAATGTAAATAATTTAATATATTTTTAATATATTTTTTATATATTCAAAAGTATGTAATTCTTAGTTCTCCTATTTTTTTTTCGCTTACTTATGGTATGTATCTTCGAAAAATTGGAAAAGGTCATTATAGACAATAGGCGCCAACTATGAGGGCCAAGGCAAATCTTGCACCCTCAATAATTTTACTTGAGGGGCAGTGCCCACCAAATATTTTGCATCCTGTTCAATAAAATAATCGCTTTGATCTCATAATGTAGACCAAGCTTCACCTATGACGCCAAAGCGATTTATTTCCAAAAAATTAATAAATAACAATATATGTAAAAACTCCCCCCCCCCCTTCCCCGTTGAGCATTGCTCATTTGATAAGAAACTTGATTTCCAGCCCCGTATTGTGTTTGACATGTTCCCGTGACATGTGATAAATGTTTAAAACAATTATCATAAATAAAATAAATAAAAATACAGAAACGTATAATCTCTAGCACCTTTATTTATTTACTTATTTTTTTGTGCTTCATTTCTTTATTTTATTATGGGATTACGGTTACATTTGACCATATTACATTCCAATATGAATTTTATATTATATAATATTAAGAAGAAAACGAATATAATATATATACTTATGTACAAGGTAACTGCAGAGCAGGAAATTGAGTGAAAGGCTATATATACACTATATTCACAAAAGTCACCGGACACCCCTTCCAAAGCAAATGAATGGATCCGCTGCGTTGTTAAGATGCGCAGTTCAGCTGCAAACGGTATAAAAACAAGCCGGCAGCTGATCGCGATCATATCGCATTGTGAGGTTAAGTGAAAATGTCGCGGCGGCAGAGAACTGACTTTGAGAAAAGAAAGATTGTTGGGTGTTATATTAGTGGGTTTTCAATAAGAGAAACCGAGAGGCGTTTAAACATACCCAAGTCAGCTATTATGGATGTACCGAATAAGTGGAAGACATCACATGGTGCGTCTGAAGCAGTAAAACGTACCGGCAGACCAAAGAAAATCAGTGATACAGGACGTCGAAGCCTCAGGGGAGTCGTTACAGTTAATCGACGGAGTACTGCCCAACACCTCAGTGTACAGGTGATTAAAATGCTGGAACCTCGGTATGTACACGTACAATTCACAAAGAACTTCATTCCATGGGTTGCCGTGGTCGTGCTGCTGGCTCATAAGCCTTTCATCTCCACTCGGAATGCTACTCGTCGTTTAGCATGGTGTAAAGAACATTTATCGTGGACCGTAGTTCAAAGGAAACGGGTACTATGAACTGATAAATCCAGATACACGATCCATCACTCTGATGGCCGTGTGTGGTGGCAACGGCGGGGGGGGGGCTATTTACCACAGTGTACTGTTCCTACGGTCAAGTTTGGAGCTGGCAGTGTACACGTGTGGGGGTGTTTTTCGTGGTGTGGTCCCTGGCCCATTGGTTATTGTGGACAAATTTGTTAACCAGCACGTCTACCTCGATATTCTGGACAATTATGCCTTACCAACTCTGAAATAAAAGAATATTTCTGTTTCCTTGTTCATTTGCTGATGAACAATTACAATTGCTTTTCAAAATATACGTCGATCTCGTAGTTTATCTTTTTTACCCTTTTTTTTATTTTCCTCCTGACAATGGAAGAGACGTGTTTCTCCCACCTTTGCCCCCTCGCCTCAATACTTTATTGAAGTCGACGCCCCTACTAAGAGACACTGTCAAACTATATTTAGGTGTTTTGTGCATGTAATCATGAGGCATTTCAAGAGGCTGGCGTTTTCCTAAAGAGTAAAATTTGCATGACATGATTAATTTTGACCTAGTATGAAAACACAAGCTTGTCCGCGACAGGCATCGAAACCGTGTCCCCTCACTCCGGAGTAAGTCGCTCTCCCAACTAAGCTACGCGGACAGAATGTCTCGCTGCAGGTTTGTCGTCTTGACGCATGTTTTCACTTCTGCAGTACGTCACATCAACTCGCTCTTTTTTTTTTTTTTTTTCTTATAAGCGAAGTAGAAATAATTCATTAATTTTAAATAAGGTATGGAACAAACATCACACATTTTTCGAACAACCCAACGGCCAGTGGATCCGTTTTCCACAATCGGGCACCGATGTGAAAACACAAAGTTCGTCCGTGTCCCCGCACTCCGGAGTAAGTCGCTCTCCCAACTGAGCTACGCGGACAGAATATCCCGCTGCATATTTGTCGTCTTGATGCATGTTTTCACCTCTGTAGAATGTCACACTGGTTTTATACCATTAACAGTACTTTTTGTAGTACTTTTTAATGGTAAAAAACTATGGCATTAATTTGAATTACAACGCACACATTTGTGTTTTACGCAATAAAGTGCAATAATTTTTATTTTACGAAAAATAGCAGTAGGTTCTACACAATTTGAATTATTAAAACACCCATATAAAACCT
The DNA here is from genome assembly GCA_039090855.1 of Macrothele yani. Taxonomy (NCBI): domain Eukaryota; kingdom Metazoa; phylum Arthropoda; class Arachnida; order Araneae; family Macrothelidae; genus Macrothele; species Macrothele yani. Next base: position 10,372,300 of record CM077011.1, on the reverse strand, counting down.
AGTAAATAATATGATTTTTTTAATTTTCAGTTGAAAGCTGATATAGTTTCGCGAAAGGGCCTCGCAGATATCTTTTGCGTTTTCCCTGTACGCCACTGTTAATGACCTTGTTTAAGACTTCTGAATAAATATCAAAGCTTCCGCATCGAAGCGTTTGAAAGGAAATTAAGTCATAAAGAAAGCAAACCAAACGTGCTTGATTAGGATGCTTTCAGTAAGAATAATGGTTTGTTCTTCACACTAATTACGAGGATCACCCTGAAAGAAAAGAAAGTATTTGATTCATTTTTCTTTAATTTCTATGTTCGAGACTTAGATCGCGCGGGGGAAGGTGGTAGAGAAACTTTTAAGGGAGTTTTTCATTCCTATTTTAATTTTTTTGTTTTTCCGCAGTTAAGCAATAAAGTGCAGTAATTTTGGTTTTACGAAAAATCCCTCTAGATTTCACGGAATTTTAATTTTCAAAACACCCATGTAAAACCTAATAAATAATATGAAATTTAAAATTTGCAGTTGAAAGCTAACAGATCTTCGCAAAAGGGCATCACAGATATTTTTGCGGGGGAGTTCTTCCTGCACGCCGCTATTCAGAACCTTGTCAGGGACTTCTATATGAATATCAAAGTTTCCCCATCAAAGCGTTTGAAAGGAAATTAAGACATAAAGAAAGCAAACCGAACGTGCTTGATTAGGATGCTTTCAGTAAGAATAATGGTTCGTTCTTCACACTAATCACGAGGTTAACTCTGAAAGAAAAGAAAGTATTTGATTCATTTTTCTTTAATTTGTAGCTGGAGACTTAGATCGCGCGGGGGAGGGCGGAGAGGCTTTAAAGGAGGTTTTTCATTTCTGTTTTAATTTTTTTTTTTTTTTTTTTTTTACCGCAGTTAAACCCAGAGGACCAGCAAATTGTGATCCATAGCTCATCTTGAACTTGGTCGCACCCTTCGCACGACGTACAATAGATGAAGCTAGTTTTCTCCGAGAAGGGGGAGTGGATCGGGAAAGTTCCCGAGTAGTCACCATTGGTTCAGGTTCATGACGTCATCATCTCCATCTCCCTTTCTCCTTGAGCAACATGCTGGCCGCGAAAAACGACGGGGTCACTCAGTCATCTAGCTGACGGTCTGCGATGTGGATTGAAAGCGTACCGCTTCGGCTTCTCACGCAATTCTCCAGGGATTACATTGTGACTTATGGGAAACGGATTTAAACACATATGTGCCTTCATCTGATCTGTGTGGATTCCAGAATTATTTCCTCCAGTGTGTGCAACGTGTGCTTCGGATATTAGCAGCTTTTTACTTCTGCAATACGCACGTGTTCCTTCCGGAGAAATGAAGTGATTACGTTTATTTATCTCGTGAGAAATCTGAATTGTGCGTGTACTGCATCTTGACACAGCGTTGCATGCTTATTTATTCCGTCGCTCGCAAAAAAAATAACTTTACGATAATTTTATACAAGAAAGATTTTGTCGCCAAACATAAAATCAAAATCGGAGATTAAGTAATTATGAAGAATCCTATTTTCCGTGATTTTGAAAAAGGATAAATTTCGTCAGCTGAATTTAGGTAAAAAATTTTATGCTGTTTTCATATTTTGATCAATGGAATCAAGCGCTGTTTTTACAAAATATACTTAAAATTTCTTCAGGATTTTTAGCTAATGAATATGAGATGTGCCTTCAAAAGATTTTTACTGAAATTTAAGTGAAAAAGAGCGATGACAAAATCTGCTAAAATGTTCGAAACTTTAAAATCGAGAGTTTCTTCTGCTCAGGAAAAATGGAGCGGTATTTTCCTTTTTATCATTCTTCTTTGCAGTCCGTACCGGGCTGACGGTCAGTCAGCGGGTGTTACCGGCATTACTCTAGGACACAGGGAAGTTACTATGAGATTGCAGTTCGAAATAGAAGAAGAGCAGCCGCCGGACACCCCGGTAGGAGTCATACCTACAAAGATTAATTTTACCTATCGGTTTAACGAGTACATTCCCGAGTTTAGGTTAAACAGTACGTCGGGTGAAATAACTACAGCAATCAAAATTGACAGAGAGCGACTCAGGAGTGATAGGTTTGACTTAGTCATTCTGAGCAGCCAGCCAACGTATCCAATTGAAGTACGAATCGTAGTTATCGATATCAACGACAATTCGCCAATGTTTCCAGAACCCTTCCTTCAAGTTGCGTTTTCTGAGAACGCTAGCCCTGGAACGAGGGTTATCCTTGACACAGCAACAGACTTGGACACCGGCGAAAACGGTATATCGACAAACTACAAGATCGTTTCCGGCAACGAAGGGGTTTTGTTTCAGCTGGTTGTGACAACCAACCCCAGTGGTGAAACTCCTTACCTTCATTTGGAAACGCTAGAAAGACTTGATCGAGAGCGACAGGCCTATTACACGCTTAACATCTCTGCACAGGATGGGGGAGTGCACCTAGGTTTGGATACGTTACAATAAACATCACGGTGCTAGACGTCAATGACAACCCTCCTATCTTCGACCACAGTGATTACTCGGTGAGTCTAAACGAAAGTGTACCGTTGGGCACCAGCGTTCTGCAAGTAAGAGCTACGGACAGTGACACCGGTGATAACTCTCGGATTACATACTACCTGAGTGAAACAGAATCTCAGTTTTCAGTGGATCCCCTAACTGGCGTCATATCTACAGGTAACACACCACTCAACTGTGAACAGCTTTGCTCTGACAACAACAACATGTGCCACAGAAGCTGCGTGTTTACTGTCCTGGCGAAAGACCACGGATCCCCAAGACAAGACGGTAGGGCATACGTTACGGTCAACCTCCTTGATGCCAACGATCATGACCCCATCATCAAGTTCAGATTCTTTCCAGCGACAGCAGCTTATGCTACAGTTGACGAGAATGCGCAGAACGGATCGGTGGTGGCAGCTGTAAGTGTTATTGACTACGATGAAGGACTAAACGGGGAGACGACAGTAGAAATTAGAGGCGGAAATGAAGAAGGCCACTTCCGACTGGAATCGAGCTCCAGTTTCGATCTTGTGCGTGTACAAGGTGTGCTGGACCGTGAATTAATTAACAAGTACAACTTGACCATAACCGCCACTGACAAAGGAGTTCCACCTCGGAGTTCTACTGCGTTCCTAATTATTTACGTGAACGACATTAATGATCACGAACCCATCTTTCAAAAAAGTGACTACTCCGTCGTACTTAGTGAGTCTGTTCCAGTTGGGACGTCCGTTGCAAGCATTATGGCCACAGATGAAGATACAGGAATCAACTCCAATATTTTTTATTCATTCTCATCAGGCAATGAAAAGAACTGGTTTTCGATTGACCCTCTTAGCGGATTAGTCATCACCATAAAACCTCTAAACAGAGAAGAGGCGGATCTCATCGAATTAAAAGTGTCAGCCAGAGACGGAGGACCAAGTCCGCGATGGGCTTACACCTTTCTTCGGATTCAGATTTTGGATGTTAACGACGAAACACCAAAGTTTTATACGCCTGTTGTTTCGGTCAGCCTCGAAGAGAATGTACCGGCTGGATCTGTAGTGACGGTTCTGTCGGCTGCAGACAACGATTTAGGATCCAACGGAAGCGTTGCTTATTCTCTGCATCCCTTCACTGAGAAGCGCTTCCCAGGAATCTTTGCAGTCGATTCTTCGTTTGGTCGAGTTCTTACTTCAAAAGCCCTGGATAGAGAAAAAATTCCGATGTACAACATACTCATAGTAGCCAGAGATCACGGACAACCATCTTTGTCATCGACTTGTACGATTCAGCTCACCCTTCTTGACGTGAACGACAATGCTCCAATATTCTATCCTTCTCTTTATTTTGGTACCCTTGCAGGAAGCGCACCACGTGGAACGGAAGTTACTCGGATAAGAGCGTATGATTTGGACGAAAATGACAACGGTAGAATTTTTTATACAATATCTGCTGGATCTGATGGTAAATTCGAGATAAGTGAGGATGGACGCGTGAGGACGACAGCATCATTCGGCGGTGCCAACGGTCGCTCCAGATATGAACTTCTAATTTCGGCGAGCAACCCTAAAGGACCAGAAGCCAGCCACATGGCACATGTCTACGTGTATGTGGATTTCGGAAGGGATGGTGAGCTTCGGTTTCAACATCCAGAGGGTGGATACCGATTCTCCTTAGAGGAGGATTACCACGGTGAGTCACCCAACATCGGTCGCCATGTTGGTCAAGTCAGTGCTGGACATAGAGTTAGGTACCTGATAATTGACGGCGACCCCGATAACTGGTTCAGTATAGACGAGCGCAGTGGATCAATAACCACTTCCGGTGTCATCGACCGGGAAGTGAGGACAATAGCAAATTTAACCATCGTCGCCTTCGACCTCCTGGCATTCTGCCAAACTTCTGTTATTATAGAAATCTTGGATGTGAACGACTGCTTTCCTGAGTTTCCTGATGCAGTGGATAATTCAATATGGCATTTAGAAGTACCGGAAAATTTTCCGCCTAGCAAAGAAGTTTATCTGTTTCAAGTGACAGATAACGACGAAGGTGACAACGGGAAAGTTACGTTTAAACTGACGAAAAATCCTCACGACTTATTCGACATCAATGGTCAGACAGGTATGTTGCTTGTTAAGAGAAGTATGCTGTGGCAGAACTTTGACGATCCTCTTGAAATCGAATTGACAGCGGAAGACAGGGGACTCAAGCCACTTGCATCCAAGCTAAAAGTCAGCGTCCACATTGTTGACGTGAATGACCACACTCCCTGTTTCACGCACTCGACATATGAAATATCCGTCCGAGAAGGAACTCCGCCGAACGAGCGCGTTTTCAGTTTAAGTGCCACCGATGAAGACTTGGGAGAAAATGCTCACGTTACCTACGAGATCGTTCCTGAGGGAAACGCGGAGAACAGATTCGGAGTGTTTCCCGATGGATCTATTTTTGTGAAACACCCTCTCGACCGAGAATATCGAGAGTTTCATTCCTTGACAGTGGTCGCCCGAGATAACGGCACGCATCCCAGGATGTCGACTGCGACTCTAAGTATACACGTCACTGACGAAAATGACAATGCTCCTCATTTCGTGAATGAAACGTTTGTGTTTCAGGTGTCTGAAAACGAGCCTCCGGATACCTTCGTCGGGAGGCTGCTCGCGGACGACTTGGACCGAGGCAGAAACGCCGAACTGACGTTCTCGCTGAAAACCCACGGTAAGGATTTCGTGGTGGATCCCAAATCGGGCCTTATCAAGACACTCCACTTTCTGGACAGAGAATCACTCCTCGAGGCGACTGGGCACGACTTCTTCGTTCTGGAAGCCTCAGTCACCGACAATGGTCTTCGGAGGCTGAAAAGTGAAGCCAAAGTCACCATACTGGTCACAGACGTGAATGATAACACTCCCGTGTTTACTCGGAATCCAATACAATCATCAGTTTCCGAAAGCTCTGGCTCTGGCCATGCTGTTGTCAGGGTGGTCGCCACAGATAAAGACGAGGGGATCAACGGCTACGTCTTGTATTCTATAATCGACGGAAACACCGACGGATGCTTTGACATTGATGAAATTTCGGGACAGATATCTGTCGTCGGAACGCTGGATCGGGAAACAACAGCACGTTACGAACTGGTGATAACAGCCCAGAATGCCGGAGAATCTGCTTCTTTCACTTCTTCAGCTTCAGTTACAATCGATGTTCTGGATGAGAATGATAATGCCCCAAGGTAAGAAGCAAATTTTATTTATTTTAGGTGTATAAACTCAAAGTGTTTATCTCATAAAAACGATAACTGTACAGAAAATATTTTTCCTTTTTTTTTTTTCCGACGAAAAATTTGTTTTGAAAACATTTCATGTCGATTTTTTAAAGCCCAGAGCAATTTTGTGGTAATGTTCGTACATCAGTTAATACAAAATTGTTGCATTTATATATTCTCTTATGACCTGACATAGTGCTATTTTCGGACACTAACAAGCCGGGCACACGTGAGTGCTCAATCTGTAAAAACATTAAATTCGCCGAATGCATAATGCACATGCATAGGATTGACGCAATTGTTACATTTACATTGCGCATTGGCGCACCCAAGAAGGGGCCTCCAAGGAGATTAAGGACGACATACGTCACAAATCAAACATTCAAAAATATTAGTTTACATGTTCAAAAAATTACATTTGTGTCTTCTATTGCATGGTGTCTTCTTCCTAAAGCCCCAAAGAGATTAAGAGCGACGTACGTCACAACCGTATATAAACTGTATGCGTACATTATAGATATGTGCACACATTGCGTACGTATACTATATATATACAGCCCCCTCCAACAAGAATTCCTGGGTGCGCCACTGACATTAGGCCTTTGAAATCGCGGGTTCTCTCATTTCTGCATTTTCCTCCATTACGAAGACTAGAAACGGAACAATGCACAAAACGTTGTATGATATCAAGACCCTATAAGAGCGCTATATTTAACATAACGTTGTTCTCCTATAGATAAAATTTGTACATCTTAAAGTATAATGAATTCCGATTCTCCTTGATTTGACATACATATTGTATTTTTAACTACATCCTACGAAGCAATGGTGAAGCTAATATGTGGTTAAATCGATAAAAACATATACTGTAATATCAACTTCGGAAGGAAAAATCATTAAATTATGTATATAAAATTTACATACTTTCCTTTTAAAAAATTAAAAGTTTATCATGTATAGCTCTTTTGTACAGTTGCAGTGTTATACTTCGATGAAAGTCATTATTTATAAATAATCTGATTTGCAGTTAAACAGCAGCGTCTTAATATCCAGAACTCAATGATAATATAATTATTTCCTATCACAGAGAACGTTCAGAAAGTCTGATATCTTTCTGAGTGAAAATTTTCTTACAAACTTTCCTGAAGTCAAACTACTTAACAATAGGAACCACTCTTCTTTTTCTTGTACATTAATGAAATTAATTTGATCTTTCTTCCAATGAAACTAAGGAAGTGGACATAAAAGTAAGAACAATACTTAACAGGAAAGGGTTGTCTTCAGCCCGGCGTTAGAGCCATTCGGGAGCCCTAGACAAAGATTGGTTTGGTGACCGCTGATAATATTTTTATCTGAAAAACGTGCGTGGTTCTTAATAGTTAAAATTTCTGTTTTCAATCAGATTTGAGTAACATTTTTTTTCTCAATGGCAGGAAACTAAAATTTCAAAAACGCATATAAATTATTGAATATATGGGTTTATCTTTTTAGTGATTTAATTTATTTATTCTTTTGAAACGTAATACTGATAAAAAAATTGATGATGATAAAAAGTCAACATGTGATTAAAATCTGCGGCCTACTAAACGGCTGGCACTACTCGCTTGTGTTTAGTGTACTATATTATAGAGTTTACATATCACTGAATTCAATTTACACGCAAATTTTATAGAAAGGTGTTAATATACCTTCGCAACAACATCATCATAAACAGCCGTTCTCAATCTCCTGCTAATGAAACGTCCCCAAAAGCTTTTTCACACTTCAGAAGCTCCTTTATTAATGATTTAAGCGTGTTTTCTTATTTGATCCTCTCATCTCCCATGATGTCGTTCTCTGTGTCATTTCCTGTTTGTTGTATCTAATTTAATGTTTCTGTTGACCACGTTAGTCTTAACTCTTGCACTATGCGCCTATGTTCGGGCAATCATATACAATAATACACACACTCAGGGCAGGATTAAGGGGGCGTCTATAGGGGCTATAGCCTTGGGGCCCACCTTGCCCGAGGGCCCAGGAGGCATGGCTAGGCAAATAATAGATGGAAAGATAGAGAGAGAAAGAGAGAGAGAGAAAAGTTTATAAAATAGTTTTCCTTTTGTCTCGTATGGCTGGAAGACGGACAGATTCCAAAGCTCACCAAGGGTTAAAGGTTTCATGTCACTATGTACAGCGAAGTCGGGGAGACAGTTTCAATTTTTACACTACTATCATCCACCCACACCACCAATGCACTTGGAACCGTTAATGGGGGGGGGGTTGAAGTCCCCTGTGTCATCACATTGCATTAAATGAGAAAAGTACACAATGATAAATCATTAGAAAATCCACAACAAAATCTAGGAATCTTAAGCTTTTAACTCATGTTGCAATGAGAACAATAAAAAATACAGTAATTCTGCAGATAATTTTCAGTTTGAAGAATGCCCTACTTATTAATTATGACAAGCATATTGTTACAGTTTCGTGTTTTAACGGACTTCATAATAATTCCCCTTCATAAGTTCTATAGGGCCCACTCAGATGTCTTAGCCTTGGGGCCCACACATTATGTCTTAGCCTTGGGGCCCACGCATATGTCTTAGCCTAGGGGCCCATTGAGGCCTTAATCCGGGCCTGCACACACTCCTCATGGCTGGATGGAACATTTCCGGGGTGAAATTTCATTGCGGGGCCAGGAATAAAATGTCATTGCGAGAACTAAAAAATGAATCTCGTGTTTTAATAAAATCGTTTCTAGAAAAATGTCGTCCGTAGAGAACACACACGAAAACTATCATAATGACAAAATGACTTTCTCAAGGAAGTATTTGCTTCAAGCTTAAGAAAAAGACCATAATAAGGACTGAAAGTTCAGAGAGAGAGAGAGAGAGAGAGAGAGAGAATAAAAAGTGTTAATATCTATTATATTCTTTCCGGGAAGACAGGGCTGAGGTTATATTGTGATTCTTATAAAAAAAACTCCTCACAAAATGATAAAAAGGTACCTGCGTACGGAATATTTTTGTGTACGAAATAATAGAGATCAATTTAAAACAAATTCGTATAAATAGTTTTGTTTTTCTTGATACATGTTTCAGTGACTGGTTTTTGATGCAAAGTGCAGTAACTGATAAATTAGTGACTTTTTTATTTTTTTTTTTTTAGCGCTCATATAGGAAATATTCTTCCTTTGTAATTTCTAGTAATGTTTTTAAAGTCGCAGATCATTGGTCTCCATATATAACCTAAAAAATATTTTGACATTGTTCCTTTTATTTTTCACAATTCAAGTATCTGGTTTATACACAAACGGTTGAATATATGAAAATAGGAAGACAAAAAATGATGAAATTTCATTTGCTATTTCATGCATGCAGAAAATATTAAGGTGGTTAAAATAATAACTTGAAATATGAAAATCTCAGTATCTGTAAAGGCGAAAGGTGATGACCTATTTGAAAGTGGTGGGGATTGGAAACTAAAAAAAAAAATATTAATATCTTTTTAAGGGAATAAATACGACAAATTCTACCACCAAAAAGGTTGTTTTTATTCCCTACACTGCGGGGCCCAGAGAGACTTCCCCGGTTGCCCATATGATCTAGCCCCCCCCCCTCCACATTAAAAACCTCAACATTTGGAAGTGTGTAACTCGTACACACAGGTACATATACAGCAAAGCATTGATTATACGTTTTTCCAGGAACAAAATAAGAAACGTATAACTGTGCAAAACATACTCGTATAAGCGAACAAAATAAGAAACGTATAACTGTGCAAAACATACTCGTATAAGCGAAACTTCCAAACTTTAAAAATATTACTATAGAAAATACGAACCTCTACATTAAAAATATACAACATTTAACGTAGAAAGCAAATGCTTGATACACTTACCACTAATGGAACATTATTCCGTAATTTAACCGACTATCATTTTCATACAAACATTTGCTGGAATAGATATGTGCTATATGGTATTTTTATCGATACATTTTCTGACTCGAATTAGCAGCAGGCCCTTGGGCATTATTTTTCAATTACAATTTTAAAATACTGTTTGAATTGAGCCTGAGATGGATTTCTTGAACGTGATGCAAAAAGTTGATTGTAGTGAGAGCACTTTCAGTACTCTTATTTTATATCATGACTACTGAGAACTGTTTTCGTCACGTCATAGGTAGCAAGAAATTGAGGTAAGCTTGGTGTTGGGAAAGTGATAACACTTTCTTCGTCATCACGGTCACTGCTGTTCTCATCATCTTTCATTTCAATCAGCTCAACAGTTGTCATAAGTGATGACGTTGCAAGTTTGGAATCACAGCTGGCATAATCCTCAAAAGTCCATGTGCTTAAATTTGACCAAATTTCGAGTAGTGTCATCATTGATTCTGAATTTTCCGTTTGAGAGGCACCTTCTTTTGAATGGAATTCAAAATGTTTCAAGCAGTTTTTTTGCCGTCTGCGGTTAAACCATGGCAAAGAGTTCATGGCTTTCAAAACTCAAATTTCTGTTTTTATCAATTAACTCTCTTCAAACCATTAATGCCACAACAGATCTCTATTCTTTTCACTTCATGGCTGTGGCAGCTATTAACGGAAGAGAAGAAAGGAAAGTGGAAGAGAAGGAAGGAAAGTTTACAGTCCAAAAAGCAGTTGATTCTTTTGCTCTCCAAAGACTCAGAAAGGGATTTTTTGTCATATTAACTAGAAAATGAAAACGTACAAACGAAGCTTACAATCTGACGAATAACGTATAACTGAAATAAATTAACTTTAGCGCGTAATCATATCAAAGTCTGCCGAGACTAGAGGAATTCAATGTATAAATGATAAAAACGTGTAATGGAGAAACGTATGATCGGTGATTTACTATATATATATACATATAAATATGTATGCTTTTTAATTTTTAACTAGTAGTCCTTTTTATAATCATATATCACAGTTGTCAACAGCATTTCCAATGTACATGAATTCCTCCGTTTTACCTTGAGGTATCTTTCACCATAATGTAATATTTATTTTTTTAATTCGAAGTCCATGTATATACAGCATTCTAATAAGTCTTTTTTAGTTTTTCTTGTTTAAATCACATGTTTAAAGTCAGTCATTGCAAGATATACTTTCTGAATCATTTCAGCATGTACAAAAATTTTGAAAATATCAATATCTACTGTTTCAGAAAACCATGTTAATATTTAGTTTCTTTAGATTTGTTTCGGGAAGGAGTTAGACATGAAAGATAAAATATAAATACAGCACTAAAGCAAAACAACTGCGCTTAGTTTTTGGAAAACTTATTCCCTGTTATAACCATTTTACGTAAAAAAAAAAATCAGGAGTTGTCTTTTTTTGAAGTTTTCTCCATTTTCTATCATAGGTTTAATGCCTAAATATTTCACTACATAAGTTTTCAGCCTTCGAAAATGTCTTTTCACCACCCTCCCCCCTCTCCACCCCTCCCCTCCAAAGAAATTCAGCATCCCTTTAATATGAAATTCCTAAATAAACCCTTGCGAGTAATCCTGTCTGTAATTTTTGCGTTTTCCAAAATCCAAAAATGCTGAGCTAAGACTTTTTGGTTCTTCGGTCAATGGCCCTCCATTGGCAGATGTTCATTTTATCCGGAAACATAAATTACCTTCGTAAAGCAAAATCTAAACAATTAAAACAGGAAATTGTGTACTTTTAACCCTTTAACCGGTTGGAACGAATTAACTCAGGGTTAACAACCTAGGCTGAAATCAGCTCGAACGACAATATTCGCTGTCCGAGAAGTGTGCCGACCGCGAGAGAAACGAGTGAACCTGCGCATCAGAAACCGTTGCTTTTACCTAAGGTTTGTCATTCTAAGTGTTCATTTGGGGGGTATGATTGTTATTAATCATTCTTGTTTGATTATCTTTTCCGCTAAGAATGCTTTAAAAAGGGCGACGAAACTAAGAAGAGAAAGTACACTGAAGAGCAATTGAATTAGAGACAGCTGGTGTTATGCAAATACGGCGCTGTGGGCGGCTCTCCATCTCGGAAGTCGTGTAGGCACTGGGATTTTCACGAGCCTCTGTGTCACGAGTGCACCGTGAGTACATCGAATCCGGTAAAACTATCCCTGCAAGGGCCAACTGCCGTGGACAACAGCGTGTGGATGAGTGGGGTCATCGTCGGCTAGCTCGCATTGTAACAGGGGATAGACGGGACACAGTGCAAGAAATCACTCGGCAATTTAACGCTGGCGCACAAAAATGTGTAAGCAGCTACACCATCCAGAACCATCTCCTCGCTATGGGGTACAGAAGCCATCGTCCACTAGGGTACCGCTGCTGACCGCACATCACAGGGTGAAAAGATTAGCATGGGCGCGGGTACATCGCCACTTGACCCTAGACATGTGGAAAATTGTTGCCTGGACTGATGAGTCGAGATTCACGTTGGTACATGCGGATGGCAGGATACGAATACGGCGCAAACCACATGGAGCGATGGACCCTTCTTGCCAGCAGGGTACTCTTCAAGCTGGTGGGGGTGGCATTCTCGTCCGGGGACTGTGTACGTGGACTGAAATGGGAGCCCTGGTACGTGTGACATCGTCCCTCACAGGTCAACGTTGCCGGGATATCCTGGACGACCATTTGCTCCCGTTTATGCGTCTTCAACATCCCACTGGGGACCTCATCCTGCAACAAGACAATGCAGCTCCCGAATTTTATCCAAATGGTTGGATGAACACTCCACCGACGTGACCTTGCTTCCTTGGCTAGCTAGGTCACATCTGTGATGCCATCGAGAGAGATGACCCCCCCCTCCATCAAATCTTCGTGAACTGTGGGAGCTTGTTCAGGGGTCGTGGATCCGTATGGCTTCCCAACGCTTCCGGTGTCTTGCCGAGTCCATGCCGTGAAGAATCGCCGTCGTCATCAGGGCGAAAGGTGGTGCTACACGTTACTAGACAGGTATCTCTAATTCAATTGCTCTTCAGTGTATATCTGAGCAACTTGTTTCTACCCTGTGGCATGATGTCCATGTCTAGGGGAGTACTCCTTGGAATCATTCCTTGGGTGTTGGAACAAAGAATAAAGGACTATAAGGAAATCAGACTACATACTGTGAGATTGAGGACTGTAAGAAGGCCCTTGCAACCAGCGACAGATTCATAGTCGATACTCATGAAATGAAAGACGGAAAGGATTTGTTTTGCCGTAGCGTTCGTATAACATGGTCACTATGAGAACACTTCTGTTTGAGGAGCGCAGGAAAATTTGGGCAACTTTTGGTTCTGGTATATCGGCTGCTTAAAGGGTTAATGAACTTCAAGTACCACGTATTTTCATCCCCTGTAAAGAACAAAAAAAAAGGGGGGAGGGGGATATTCGTACCCAGGTGTTTGGTTACACCCAGGACCTGAGCATGCTTTTTTTATCTGGAAGGGCGAGATTTGAAATTATGCATCTTCGAGTTCAAAATTTTTCCACGTCCACTCGGATAGTACGGGGTTTTTACGTTTTTACACCCCCGTTATAGGGAAATATTATGATCTCCCGAAAACCTCCCTTCAGGTTTTTGACATAATTTACAAAAAGCAAAAAAACTAGGTAAATGCTCAAGAACCACAGGTTGTAAATACCAAGCAAATCGTAAACGTTATGTGAACGCCGACAACACAAACACTCCACAGAAATACAGAGCGAAAATGAAGCCAGCGCAGAACGAATGAGTATATCGGATAGTGAACGTGGAAAAATTTCGTTCAAGGTTAAACGCTCAGAGAGCTTTTCACAACAGAGCACAAATGGCTAATTAAATCTTCATATCAACGACATGTTCGGAAACGTCATGGAGATCAGGCATATCAGCATACTGTTTTCTATGTCTCCATTAACTGATTTGGAAAATTTCCTATATGAGATGTTCACACCTCATAATGCACGTCACTCTGTACCTTGGTTAGCTACATGGAATACTGTATGAGACTAACTAGTCTTTAGAAAAGAAAATACTGAAGGGTTTAACTTTCTTTTTAGTTACGATTTCTGTTTTTCATGCCCCTGAAATGATTATTCTAGGAGGGCAACCGCCTTCCCTGCCCTTTTCCAATAGCTAGGACCCTCGTTACAACTCCCTTTTGTATTAAAAAACGCAGAAAGATTCTGATTACATAAAAAATAAAACATATATGTAAAGAATATGACGCACTTTTTTTTATTCAGACATGTTCAGCGAGCACTAAATTTTCATCGGTGAAATTAAGAAGAATAATTTAAAAAGAAATCATAAATATTTCAATTGTCAACACTGCTAAATTTATTCGTCCGTCTTTTTTTATAGCGACTCTTAAACAGTTTCTTTTTCTTTATGGGTTTGGTTGCTATAAATTACTTTCACCGCTCCCTAAAATTATGAAAAGCATTAACAGAATTCTCACGTCCTCTGAATCACAAAGAGAAGTGTGGTTTAGGACACTGATGCAGTTCTAAATTAAAAAAAAAAAAAAAAGCCCTTGCGGTGAACGAATTAGGAAAACACAACCCTGGGGAAAATTCCATGAGTTTCAAAAACCCCATGAAATCTGATTAGCTGTTAATATTATTTAGTATATTCATTAAATTTTCATTACTAATTACTTTTATCAATTTATGATATGGTTAATTTAAGAAATTTCAACTAAAAAGAAAAGATGAGAGTCATACGCTAAGTATATCATTTTTTTATTTAAACGCCCCTCTGTCGTTCTACGCAATTCTCCTACTAAGAATAATATATGCGTCGTATTAATTACATTGAAAACCAGAGCCAGTTGGAATAAAAGGACAACCGGAGAGGTCGCCCTTATATTCTTATATATGAAATGAAGACACTGAGATTTGCAGATTTCAGATTATTATATTATCATTATAACTACCTTAAATCTTTCCACATTAAATGAAATAGCAAATTAAATTTCATCATTTTTTCACTCATCACTATATGCTCAACAATTTGTGTGGAAACCAGATACTTTAGGAAAAATATAAAGCACAGTATCAGAGTTGTTTTGGGGCTATATATGAAGTCTAGTTGTTCGGTGACTTTAAAAACAGTACTGGAAATTTAAAAAAAAAAAACAAAAAAAAAAAAAAGCTATTTTCATACATAAGCGCGCCATAAGTGCTTATAAGAGGTAAAAAAGTTTCTGATTTTTCTGTTAATCCACATATTATCAAAAATCAATCGCTAAATCATGTACCGAGAAAAAGATATATCTTAAGGAAATTATTTAAAAAGGATCCTTATGATTGCATACGCAAAAATATTATATTTGCTACGCAGATTAGTTAGTCACCATTTTATCTTTTTGTGAGAAAAATTATATAAAATTATAATGCAACATAAACATCCTTTTCCTCGATAAGAAAATCGTAGATTTTAGCACTTTTTACACACACACACTCTCTCTCTCTTTCTCTTTCCCTTTCTCTCTCTCTCTCTCTCTCTGTCTCTCTTTCTTTCTCTCTCTCTCTCTCTCTTTCCTCTCTCTCTCTCTCTCTCTCTCTCTCTCTCTCTCTCTCTCTTTCTCTCTCTTTAAACTTCTAATCCATTTCATGATGGTGTTTTTTAATCTCACAGCAATTTGGGATAATCATTTTTCCTTATGGTACTTTTTGTTGTGTGCTTTCATTTTTCTCATAACTACTTTATTAAACTATGAGATTTATTTTCTAGGCTTCGCAATGAAATTTCGCCTCGGGTTCGAAAACTTTCCACCCGGCCCGGTTGAACACATACAATTAACATATCAATTCATTGTGGCTAATATGCCGTTTTTTCTACGATTATGAGATGGATGAAGAAGATTCTGTTTGTATTATCATCTAGAACAGAAGAATCAGTGAGATAGAGAGAGAGCTCTGGGAATTACTTCCATCAGAGTAGACAGACAGCCAGTGCATGGCGAGCAGTTTAGCAGAAATGCCAAACCTTAAAGCACTAGTCACTCAGAATCCATGATTGTTTAACTTTTCCGTGATGTTTTTTCTTGAAAAGTACAATCTTAACTTCACAGAGTAGCCATCCCCAGTAACTTTATTCTCAAGACAAAGAAGCTCACATTCTCTTCGCTTTATAACCCTTATATTTATGAGAAGCCGTACTGCGTGATCCGACTGTATTGTATCATCCCGACAGCACTTTTTTTTCCAAGCTTTAACGACAACCATAAGCAACTTGTAGGGCTATGAGCAATCGTCCCAGGGCCGTAGCTAGTGGCAAATTCTAGGAGGAGGCTGATAGTAATGTAGGGTGGCTAGAAAAATTTAGTCACTTCGGTAAATTAATTTTAACCTAATATAACAGTGTTTACTGAAAAAATATTAATAAGCACAGTAATACTGTTTCAAGGACTGTAAGGTAATAGGGCAAAGTTATGCATTTGTAATTGTCAGCTTTGTAAATACTGTATTTCAATGCTTGTATAATAGCAGCAGTTGGTTTGCCTTTTGTTTTACGTGCCATTACTGTTCGAATTACATGCTTACTCTATAAATTGCTTTTAATTCGACAATTTTCAGAAAATTAAAAACAAAAGAAATTGAGATTTTCTGAAATGCAACGTCAGTGGATGGCTTAATCGCCACCGAGAGAAATTTCTAATGCTCTTCGCCAATGGGCTTTGTTTGTGTTCCAAAATCTCAGCTTCTCAGTATCTGTTGCCAAGTTTCTTTTAAACGATTGTTATTTCAATTTTTGAAATTAATTCTTCTGTAATTTCGATGTTTCTTAGACAGATAAGGAAGGCTTATAGTGCAATAAATCCGTATATTTTCATGATGTAACATGCAAAAAGATTCTCCAAGCTTTCACACTCCTCTGGAAGGCTTTTGCAATGTATATCTGCTGTGTTTCGAATAACATTTTCTTAGACAGATTGTACTGTACATATATTTTTCAATCACAATTGCATTGTGACGTATATTCCTAATTTAAACTTCCTTTGAGTTCTGTTTTATGTAAATTTTGTTACTTCTTGAACAGCTTATACATTTTGACCAAGCTGACCGTATGTCACGAACAATAGCCCACGTCGAGGGCAGGGGCCTACTGATAACCACCCCAAACCCCGCGTTGCGGGGTCTCACGGCTAAGAGGGGCTCTGCCACAAAAAATTTCACAAAATGAATTTTGCTCAAAAGATTTCACAAAATGAATTTTGCTCAAAAGATTTCACAAAATGAATTTTGCTCAAAAGATTTCACAAAAGCTTTTGCGGAAACTTCAAATGAAACTGGGTAAAGAAATAGCCAGAAATATTTGACGGCAGCTTTGAAAGAAGTATTAAAAAGAAAACCAATTTTTTTCGGAATTTAATTTATAAAAACTGGATGACGGGAAAGTAGTTATTTAAGAATACTTGAAGCCACTTTCACAATCATAGCAATAGTTCCTATATATCTATATTAACAAAAGAACATGAAAGAAATATCGGGTCAATGAATGAAATTGTATACCAATTAAATATTTTTGCTCGTAGCTACGCATTTTCAGTTTATATAATGAACTGAAAGATGTTCTTCGCCTGGACGAAGAAGCAGAGAGACCTGTGCCATTTTTTTCATAACAGAGTCAAGAAAAAATAATTTTACTATGTGCAAAGCATTGTGGCAAGTGTTTTTTGTATTTAAGAGTAAACAATTCAAGTAGGGCTTTTTTTTTATTTTTTGTGCCGAAATTCTTAACTGTTACTTATTTATTTGCTTACTTATGGTCTGTATTTTCGTATAAATCGGAAAAGGTTCTTAGACACTGTCACACTGCAGTTATATGTTCTGTGTGTGCGATGGTGAGGCATTTCAAAGACGCTAACTTTAGTTCTGCAAAAGAATAAAATTTGTCTTACAAAATAAAATTTGTCTTATAAAATTTGTTTTGGCGTAACTGCATTGTAGTATTTTCTATTGGTATAAAACTAGGGAAATAATTTTAATTACAGCGTCCACATTTGTGATGCATGCAATAAAGTGCAATAACTTTGGTTTTGCGAAAAACACCTGTAGGTTCTAAAGAATTTAAATTATTAAAACGCCATTAAAATCTAGTTAATAAATAATGTGGAATTTAAAAATGTAAGTAACTGAAAGCTAATAGATTTTCACAAAAGGGCCTCTAAGTTTTTTTTGCTGGGGGAGGGATGAGTTTTTCCTGTACGCCACTGGTCGAGAGAATGAAATAAGAGAGAGATATGTATTTATGCAGGGAGAGCATGGGCGCCTGCAGGAAATTTTTCAAAGGGGGGTCATGTGTAATTAATTAAGGTTTGGCTAATATGTAGAAAACAGTAATTTGTCAAAATGAAAGATTAATACTATTACTATTACTACTACTTACTTTTTACACTAGAAAACTACTACTACTACTTACTACACTAGAACACTACTACTACTACTACTATTATTATTATTATTAATTGATGCTGCTCTTGAAGAAAGTTTATATTAGTAATAGTCATGTATTATCATATACTGTACATTGGTAACTGTTTTCAAAATAATGAACAGTGCCGAGCATGATCATATGTAGAGGATTTTAGGAAGGGAGTGTCTGACCCCAGGTCTTAAACAACCCTTAGAAATAGGAAGTTAAGAGATTTGGGCTAGAGTGCCCGATAGGAAAGTCCCACGGAAGCGAAGTAGAAAGGGGAGGAAGACGCCTTTATTTATTACCGGGGGGCCAGTACCAGGGGTCCGACGGCTTAACGTGCTCATCCGACGCACGGCGGATATTTAGTGGATCGAGCGTTTGTACCTGCCTGGGATCGAACCTGAGGCGCTTTCCGTGGCAGTCACGAACGTTGCCCACTAGGCCACCCGCGGCCCACAGTGTCGAGCAGGGCCACGCCAATCCTTTTAAGTTCAGCACACATCACCCTAAACGGAACTTGTTTGGGAGTGCTACCTTACGGTTTGCTAGGTTTTCCGCTTTCACGTTATCCTTTTCCAATTCCAAATTTCCAATAAAATTGGGATATTAAATTAAACGCCCCAAACTCCATCTTTCCTCGCGGTCCAGTTCTGTGAGTGTAAAAAAATAGTAATAAACAAAAAAAAAATTAAATAAAGGGAAAAATAATTCTACAGGGGGGGGGGGGTCCAATTGACTCCTGTCGGCGCCCATGAGGGAGAGATAGTCGGATTGATATTAAGAGTATTGGAGTAATAATGAGATGAAATGCTTGTTATAATTACAAGGTGGAGATTTCTATGTTTATATTTTGCTATAACGAGTTTTTTGATGAATTAGGACCTGAGAATAGACAACTGAAATGTATAGTGGTCCTAATTTATCAAATAACTCCTTATATGGTGACTAACCTGCCTGTGCGTTACTTCTTGTGAAGTAAAAAAGAGCAAGTTGCTGTTAGCATAAGTTTTGATTCTTTCAACCTGACCGTTTTGTTCATGTAGCTGTATCTAGAATGAGAAATACATATATTCAACGAGCATTCGTTCATTCATCACACAGTTTATCTTAGACACTAACTAGTTACATCAACTAATTAAACTACTAAAGCAATGTTCAAATATTGAAAACACTGCAGCATCGATTTATCTGTCGTTTATTTGATTTATTTCAATCGAAAATAATGAACGAGAAAAACAATACTCTGAATTTTAGCTCCGTGCAATAACAGTCGCGTCAAATTTCACTACGTTTAGCAAACAACTTGAGTAATGCATCTCACTCAAAGCCTTCAATTTTCGTCAATAGAAACGTTCTTACGACAAATTTAAACGGTTCATGAAGCACCACCCTAATTTCTTATTTTTTAGCTGCCACCGACTACTAGAAATCGCATGCTTAGTTTGATGCCATTCATTCACGTCTTTCTGCGTTTTTGGGTTTTCTCTCTGTATTATAAAATTTATTTCTTTCTGTACATTGTTCCGGTTCGGTATCGGTTTGACCTTATTCCATATTTTTCTCCTTTGCTTCTTCTTTTTTATATTTCGCGAATTCCAGATTCTTTAACCTGTTGTTATTGAGCTTTCTTTGCCGTCCCAATAGCACAGTAGTCTAAGCGCTGGCTTCTGACCGTTCTTCCGAGAAGGGTCCGGGTTCAAATCCCTGTGAGAGGCATTGATGGATGATGTGTTTGTCTTACGGCAGTGGCTCTCTCCCTTTCCTGGAGCCAGCGGCACTAAATTAGGAACGGGCGACTGCTTATAGCACATCAGGTTGTTCACTCTGGTCGTTAAACCTTCAATTAAAAAAAAAAAGACCTTTCTTGAAAAAACCAAAAGCGGCAACTTTATTTTCGTCGCCTTGTAATTCAGCAATTTTTTTTCTCTCTTAAAATTTTGGGTGCCAGACTTTTTGTCTTTTCACAGCCAGTACAAAATAAATGATAACGTTCTACTCGTATGGTTTTTAAAAGGGAGAATTACTTAAAAGGCATTTAACGCAAAGCAAGTAGCAGTAAGTTTAGTAACAGAATATTAATTAAAAATTTGTGAAAATGTAAGCGGATATTCATATTCCATATTCATTATGTACGAGGGCTGTACCGTAAGTAATGCAAAAGTGGGCATAACTTTTTTATTAAACAGAGGTCTTTCAAATTGCACATGTTGATAGAGCAACTCTTTCTCTATATAAAGATATTACTCAGCATAGTCTCCATTACAAGCTATGCGCATTTGTGCCATCGTTGAACCTAACTCTCAAATCCTCTTTGAAAAATTCAGGTGTGGACTGTTGTACCCACTTCTTCACAGCCACTTTCACTTCGTCTGTGTTATCAAATCGTTGTCCCCGTAGACTGTCTTTTATTGAACCGAACAGGTGGAAGTCGGAGGGCGCCAGGTCTGGGCTGTACGGTGAATGGGAGCTGGGGGCACCGACTAGCCTAATTTGCTGATCGCCTGATTTGTTGGCAGAGATGTGTGTGGTCTCTCATTGTCATGGTGAATGTGGATCCTTTTCAGATTCCTGTTGGGTCTCTTCCTCCTTATGGCTTCTCTAAGCTTCTTGAGTGTCTCAATGTACCGCTCACTGGTCACGGTACGGCCACGTTCCAGAAAATCAAGGAGAATGACACCCCTGTCATTCCAAAAAAACAGTCACCATGACTTTCTGTGCTGATCGCGGGCTCTTGAACTTCTTAGGTCTTGGTGAAGAGGTGTGACGCCATTCCATGGATTGATTCTTCGTTTCCGGATCGTAAAGATACGCCCACGTTTCATCTCCTGTCACCAGATCGAAAAAAAAAACGTGTCTTCATTGTCTTCAAACGCTTCCAGCAGATCAGAGCAGACACTCACCCTTCTCTCCTTCAAATCGGTTTTTAACTGCCGTGGTATCTACTTTGCACACACTTTCTGATACCCTAAGTCTTCCACCATCTTCTGTATGGCATTGTGACCACAGTCCAGTTGTGCAATAAGCTCACAGCTTGTGACTCGTCTCTCCGCGCAAATCAATTCATCCACTCGCTGGCGATTTGTGTCAGTGGTCGCAGATGATGGTATCCCACTGTGTGGTTTGTCTTCAATGCTGGTTTCCCTTCTTTAAACTTCTTTATCCATATGTGCACATTGCTCTTGTCAATGGTGTCATCTTCACAAACATTCTGTAGCCTTCTGTGGACGTCGGACAGCCTGCACCTTTCCTTCGTCAAGAACTAAATGACGGCACGTTGCTTCTGCTTGGAATTCATTATTTACCTGCAATGAAGAAGAAAGATTAGTATAGAGGAAGGAGTTACTCTACCAGCATGTGCAATTTGAACGACCTCTGTCAGTTAATTAAAAAGGTGTGCCTACTTTTGCATTACTTTCCGTACAACCCTCGTATTTCACCATATGTAACGGAATTAAAGGGTTTCCATCAAATAAAAACTGATATTGCGTATGTGTTCCATTTTGATTTTCGACCTATCGTGGAAATAGAAGTTATAGTCGGTTAGTATAGAAGAAATGAATGACAAATGAATCTTCAAATGTACATCCGGGCATGCAAGCGAATTAGTTTTATTACAGGAATGTGCTAATCAACCGTTCTCCATGCAGCGAACCTCTCAGGAAGTTTTTTTCCTGAGAAATTTGTCACGTACAGAACCGTTAGTTACCGCGTTTCATGCCAACAATAACTTATTGTCTATTACGTTTTGTCAGTTTTGATTTACAGTAAATTCAGATTAAGGTCATTAAAATAGAACACAAGAAATAGTTGTGATTCAAAGAAACAAAACTCTCCGGCAAAAGTGTTATTCGTTATTGTTATTTGGGGATTAAAACAACGCTGGAACCACTAAATATCCTCCGTGAGGCGGATGGGCACGTTAAGCCGCTGGGCCCCGGATACTGGCCTTCCTATAACAAATACGGGCGTCTTTCTCCCCCTTTCTACCTCACTTCGGCGTGACTTTCCTATCGGGCACTCTAGCCCAAATCTCCTAGCTTCCTATTTCTAAAGGTTGTCTAAGACATGGGGTCAGACACTCCCTTCCTAAAATCCTCTACATATGATCTGAGGACAGTGGGCTGTAGGCAGGCAGCCACACGTCTATTCTGGGCTACTGGTTCGGAAACGAGAGGTGAGGGGGGGTGCAGGCGCCGCCGAGTTAACTTAAGAGTTTACCTCTATTTAATGTAAGAAACAGCTACTTCCGCTTCGAAAAATAGTCCCTAGCATATAGAGCCAAAAGCAACAAATTATTGCTCAGAATCCATTCTTGTTTGCTCAGCTGTTTATTGGACACAATTGCTAGCTAATACAATTGCGGCGAATAATCCTCTTAATCCTTAGACGTTCTTGGTCATTGATGCACAAGAAAGTTGCGCCGAAAAGCTGAAGAGGATGTTTCTGAATGTCCATCAAACATAATAAACTCTGCTGTGGAAAAAATTCTGGCGCTTCGGCAACCCTCACAGAAAAGGATATCTCTTGCGTTAAAAAAAAAAAAAATGCTGAATGCCAGGCATCAACAGAACACACGACAAATGCATGCGAGTCTTTTCATGTTCGGCTTAACACTCACTTTTATCATCCCCATCCAAGCTTATATAACTTTATAGAAGTTTTAAAACTTTTTCAAACTCAAACATATATTAAAATTAAAAGCTCAGGTGATGTCACTTGGAAAAGGAAATCCAAAACTGCTATACAAAGGAAAGATATGTCTAAGAAAATAAGCGATTATAGAGGGGGGTGTAAATATAACCAGACTTGAATTGGTGAAATTTCCGTCACATTTTTCAAAATATAAATTTTTGGGTAAACTAAGGTTCACTCCTAGAAAAGAAATGAAATTATCTATATTCAACTTTCCTCAAAATCGTAATAAAGTATGCTTATTCAATTTTTTGTATGTGAAGAGAATGTTATTTCATCTTTCTCTCTTCAGTATCAGTGGGGCAAAAGTTTTTCATTCCTCTTGTAGCAACCATATAAACAGATATTTAACTTGGAAATATTAGTTGATTTTCATTCCTGTAAAGATGTTGGATATTATGTTTTGTGTTGTCCTCCCTCCCATAAGCTTTAGCCGCAATTTACCTATGGAGTTGAGGGTGAATCCTAAGCCATTGTCATCTACCCTTCCCTAAGACTACAGCCGCAATTTATCTGTGAAATGGAGGGTGAATCCTAAGCCATTGTCATCTACCCTTCCCTAAGGCTATACTCGCAATTTACCTATGGAGTTGAGGATGAATCCTAAGCCATTGTCATCTACCCTTCCCTAAGGCTATACCCGCAATTTACCTATGGAGTCGAGTTTGAATCCTGTCATTGTCATCTACCCTTCCCTAAGGCTATACGCGCAATTTACCTATGGAGTCGAGGGTGAATCCTAAGTCATTGTCATCTACCCTTCCCAAAGGCTATACCCGCAATTTACCTATCGGGTTGAAGATCACCCGTGGCGCTCGTCGCAATTTAACAACACTGGCAGCTTTTCAGCAGAGTACCTTTTTCAGGAAGATTTCCAATCAGAAATCTTATAGTTTAAGTAGTTAGCCAAGGAGTTTGGTTTAATTTGGCCATGCGCTTAGATGTCTTTTTTTTTTTTTTTAATAATAATGGAGTTACTGTTCGCGATGAACTAAATTGCTCGCATTTTTTTTTAAGACTTCCAAACATTAAAATGAAGTTGTGAGACCCTAGTCTAGGACCTCTGGTCCCTGTAAATGCAGAAAGCCAGTGTCATGAGAATGAATACCACATCCTTTCCCCCTAAATTCGAACCCAACCCTGGAGTACCAAACACACACGTGTTCAATAACGCAGCCATTGGGCAACTTTTCAATTTTGCTAAGGACAAATTATATGCGAGAGATGCGAGGCCACGAGGCCACAGACAGACTGCTAAACAAAAGCGACGAGTCTATTTACAAGGAAGTTATGTAAAAATAAAAAGTTTTCTCTTGGAGACAACCTAAATTACTGTATATATTCCTGGCCGCATCATTTCGACGAGTATCTTTGATAAATTCCTTTCATTCAATTTTCCTTTTTTTGGTATACTACATTTAAAAAAAAAACGTATGTAGTAATGTATGCCATTTTTTCTTGATGTTCCTTTTCGGAATTAATTTCATTGCCAAAATTTAAAAAGAAATGCTAAGGCCAAGTTTGTTACATGTTTACGGTGATGTTATGCCCTTTTTCTTTTACTTCCAAGAAGTGGAAACGGCGAAGTGTTCTCACTGCCCGAGCTATTTACTTAACCTTCTTGGGCTTTTTTTTTTTTTTTTTTCTTTTTTTTTTCGAATTTGCTTAGTTGGTGCTTTATGTCCACTTTTAGCCGTTGCGCCATAAAAAATTATTACGTACTTTTTTAGACCTCAACTCTGAAAGAGAATTTGGCTAAGAATGAACTTTTTTCGCGAATGATACATTCGCCTAATTGTCGAAGTACTTGAGAACAGAAGTTTTACAACAGATGTGAGCATATCCTGTTTTTCTTCTTTCTTTCTTTTTCTTTCTTTTTTCCTCAGATGCTATGAATGCCTAGATACCAGAAAATTTTAAGTTCTCGACATTTCTTATGGTGATTTTCAGTAGCTTCAAAGTTTAGTTCTGGGAATATATTCAAAAATTAGTTTCAAGTTTCAGAATCGTTATGAACAAATGAGAAAATTATAACCCAAGAAACATCATATAATATGGCAATAAATGAAAACAAGCTTGTCTAGTCAGATGGGCGGCAACAGTATGTTCTAGATCCGTAAGAAGGTTAGTGGCAAAAATTTAGTTTCTTAATTGAAAATTTGTAATGAAGAAAGATTATTTAGAACCCAGTCCTGAAGCGGAAAAAAATATTTTGTTTCCCATAAAACATTGCGCTATTGTTTAAATTTTTTCTAATAGCATAGCATGAAGTTTATCTCCTTATTTAGGTTGCTTTGCTGAGTGTACTGCACAGTGTTGGTTTTGCAAACCTGCTGCTAATACATCACCAAGTTTCTACTCAAGCTCAGAAGTTTATCTTTCATTTTTTCACAGAATGATGTTTCTTTCTTTTCGTTAAGTAGTCTCGGATTTGCGTCTAGTTGAATAACAGCAACTTTACAAATTTTTCTGATGCATTTTTCAAAGGCACCTATGACTCCTGGCCACGGCAGAAATTTGTGTTATTTGCAAATGAATGTTACTTTCAAGATAAGGTGTATGCTAATCATGCATTATTTTTCAAAGAACAGCACGTTGACCCCGTGTTCTTTAAAATACCCTTGAATGAAACCTTGAATCAGCATCCAAACAACTCCCGCAATTTGTCACTGTGAAAAGATCACTGAGCCTCCTCGGTGGCCGTATAGTCAGAGGCGTTGACTTTTGGCCAATCGTCTGGGATGGATCCCGATTCCGCTCCTAGAGAACGTATGGGAAGTGAGTTTGTTTTTGCCTCCCCTGTGGCTCAGTGGTCTAAGCGCTGGCATCTGACCATTCGTCCGAGATGGGTCCGGGTTCGAATTCCGGTGTGACATGGATGTTGTGTTTTTCTTACGGCACTGGCTCTCTCTCTTCCCTGGAAACAGTGGTCCTAAATTAGGGAAGGGAGACTGCTTATAGTGCATTGAGTAGCTCACGGTGATCGGTTAAATCGCCAAACAAACAAAAAAGTTCGTTTTGTGAAGCTGGCTATCATTCATACTTGGTAACAGTGGCCCTAAGTTAGGGACGGGCGACTGTTTATACTCCTAAATGCTCACAGTGTCCGTGTGTGTATACGCCCTGCCCTGTGTGTGTATACCGTATATGTATATATAGATAGAAATCATACATAATATATATAGAATTATAAATTATGCACTATGTATATAGAATTATACATAATCACACACACATACAGGGGTCGCGCTGGCTTTTTTAAAGTATTCGCCAATTTGTTCGCCAAATTCAATTTTTTATCGCCAAAGTGTTATAAAAGTATAAAAAGGTAATCGCTAAAGCTCTTTATCCATCACCAAAACGATTTTTTTTTTTTTTTTTTTTTGCAAATTACAAATATGGCGATCGGAAGCGCTACCCCTGAAAAATATATGTATATATATATGATTCTGGGTCTTTTCCTGTCCCTTGGAATCCAATCTAAAATTTCAGCTGTCCATCGATGGTCTGTCCTTCTGGCAGTATGTCCAGCCCATTGCCATTTCAGGGATTTAACTCTGATCATGATGTCTTCCACTCTTGTCATTTTTCGGATCCACGTGTTCCTCTTCTTATCTCTCCTGGTTACACCAAGCATGCACCTCTCTATGCTACTTTGAGTTGTCTGCAGCCTTTGTATGTCTCTTTTAGCTAAGGTCCACGTCTCTGCACCATACGTAAGCACTGGAAGGATGCATTGATCAAACACTTTTCTTTTAAGACATAATGGCATATTGCTCTTGAAAATTATGCTGTTTCTTCCAAAAGCTCTCCAGGCAAGTTTTGTACGCCGATTAATTTCTTCACCAATGTGACCCTCACTTGATATCTGCTGTCCAAGATAAACGTACGTGTCTGTTATCTCCAGCTTTTCTCCATCAATCGATAAATCTTCATTTCTTGTAAAAGCATTGTACATCACTTTTGTCTTCTGAAAGTTCATTTTTAATCCCACTTCTTTACTCTTGTCAGCAAGTTCCTGGATCATACTCTGTAGCTCTGATGGGGTAGTTGCAAAAATGACTATGTCATCAGCAAAACGAAGGTGGGTTAGATAATCTCCATTAATCTTTATCCCTTTGTTTTCCCAGTTCAGTGATTGAAAGACATTTTCCAATATAGCATTAAAGAGCTTCGGAGATATGGTGTCACCTTGTCTCACTCGTTTTCCAATTTTTATGTGTGTTGTATTTTCAAACAGCCGAATCTTTGCACTTGCATTTTCATAGATGTTATTAATAATATTAATGTATGCATCTTCAATACCGCAGGATTTCAGAGCCATTGCAACTGCTGATGGTTTCACCGAATCGAAGGCTTTTTCATAATCGATAAAAGCCATGCACAATGGAAGTTCATATTCCCTCGCTCTTTCAATTAGTTCTCTCAGTACGTGGATATGATCTATTGTGCTGTAGCCACTCCTGAATCCAGCTTGTTCTCTCGGTTGAGCCATGTCCAGTGTCACCTTCAAGCGGTGTGAAAGAACTTTAGTGAAGATTTTATAAACCACTGATAGGAGGCTGATAGGTCTGTAGTTCCTGAGATCCTCAATGTCACCTTTTTTATGTAGCAAGATCATTGTAGCGTTGTTCCAATCCTCAGGAATTTTCCCTTCATTAAGGCATCGAGTGAAAATTTGGGCGAGTACTGTTTCGATTTCTCCACTTGCTTCTTGTATGATGTCTACAGTAATTCCATCTTCTCCTATAGCTTTTCCCCGCTTCATGTTCTTGATTGCATGTGCAACTTCTGCTGGAAGGACTGGAAGAACTCTGGTACTGGTACCTTTCATGATGTCTGGAGTACATGTATCTTCCCTTTCATATAATTTGGAGTAGAAATCTTTCACTCTTGTCAAAATTTCGCCTCTATTTCTTGTTACAGAACCATCTTCTTTTCTCAGTGCCATAATCTGTTTTCTTCCCTTACTGAGATGTCCCTTTGCTATCTTTAGGTTTGGTTGTTTTCAATTGCTTTCCTTACTAGTTCACAGTTGAATTTCCTTACGTCTTCAGTGATACTTTTTCGTACTGTCTTGCATAGCTCTATATATTCCACTTTGGAAGTCACATCTTCTTTAATTGTCCTCATCACTCTTCTTTTTTGCATCAACATTTTGGTTTTTCCTGATAATTTGTTCACAGGCAATTTGTTCTTAGACCCAGCTAATTTTGTTGCTGTTTCCACAAGAGCTTTGGTTACTTTTCTGTTAACTTCAGAAATATCCACTTCTTCCGATGTTAGGCCTTCTAAAGCAGAGAACCTGCTCTTCAGTTCCAATTTGAAGGTTTTATGGTGTTTTTTAAGGTTATTTATGTCAATACATTTTGTTTGTCTTATGAGCTTGCTACGTTCGAGTTTAGTGTTGAGGTGCATCTTACATCTCACCAATCTATGGTCACTGCCTGTGTTGAACTTGTTTAGCACACTGCAGTCTTCTATGACGAATTTTTTGTTACACATAATAAAATCAATTTCACTTGTCGTCCCATTTGGATGTCTCCATGTCCATTTCCTGTGTGGCTTTTTCTTGAAAAAGGAGTTCAAGATGAAAAACCCTTCTGCCTCTGCAAACTCTACGAGAGTATTTCCACGCTGGTTTCTGTTGCCGTGACCGAATTCACCTACTGAAGTTTCATTCTGTTGCCGTTGCCCTATTTTTGCATTGAAATCTCCCATAATTATCTTCAAGTGCTGCTTACCTTTATTATTTAGATCACGAATTTCCTCATAAAATTCTTCAATTTCTTCTTCAGCATGACTTGTGGTGGGTGCATAAGTTTGAATAATCTGAGCCTGGTATCTTCTCGAGAGTTGGATAACGAGTCGTGCAGACCACATGGAAGATGGGTGGATGAAATTCGAAAGTATGCGGGAGTGACATGGAGGAGACTGGCACAAGACAGACCGTTGTGGAGGAAACTTGGGGAGACCTTCGTCCAGCAGTGGATTGATAATGGTTGACAATGATGATGATGATATATGATTATGTATAATGATAAATTGAGTTTCAAATTCATAGTTCAAAGTAGATTTCTCCAGGTCGGGTCCAATTATGTGTTATGTGACATCCGGGTCCAAAAATTTTTAACCGTTTCCAACTCTGGTAGTAACATTTGTAACAATTTCAACTTAGAAGTTTGTTCATCGAGCTTTTGAAGAATATTAATTCGCAAAAGTCACTTCATTAGGTATCCCCTAACGTTACTGTCATGAAAGCGAACAATGAGGGCCAGTAAAGCATTTAAAACAACAGTTCCTCGAGACAGAACGATCTCAAGAAAAATTTAAATGGACAGATTTGTGCAATGCACGGAGATGCACTAACAGTGGTATCACGGCCGTGATGGAGAAATCATGGGCTTTGCTATGCAAATTTCTTAATGAAGGCCTCAGTACAGAACTATTTCCTTTTCACGCATGCACTTAGCATAAAATGGTCTATATATTAACTTTAGGTTTCATTTTAATTCCAATTTGCATTTGCTTATGGACTCAAGTCATCATCATTAACAACCATTATCAATCCACTGCTAGATGAATGTCTCCCTAAATTTCTTCCGCAACTTCCTGTCTTATGAAGGCTCCTCCATGTCACTCCATCATTCTTCCGAATTTCATCCACCCATCTCTCACGTGGTCTTCTAGGTTTTTCCTGTCCCTTGGGATCCGGTCTAGCGTAATATTTCAGTTGTACAACAGTGGTAAGTTTTAGCGATATGTCCAACTAGTTTTAAGGATTTTACTTTGATCATGATGTCATCAATCAACTCTTGTCATTTTCTTGATCCATTTTTCTTCTTATTCTTCCTGGTTATTCCAAGCACGCACCTCTGCTTCTTTCAGTAGTTTGCAGCCTCTCGATGACCTTTCTAGTTCGGGTCCATGCCTCTGATCCATAAGTAAGAACTGGAAGGATACCTTGATTAAGAACTTTTCTATTAAGGCACAGTTGCTAATTACTCTTGAAAATCGTTCTGTTTCTTCCAAATGCTCTTCAACCAAGTTTTATTCAGCTGCCTAATTTCTTCTTCGATGTTACCTTTGCTTAATATCTGTTGTACAAGGTAAATGTAGGCATCGCTTGCTTCCGAAACTACTCCATCAACCACTAAATCTTCACTCTTGGAAAACATTGTACATCAATTTTGCTTTCTGTAAGTTCATTTCTAATCCTACTTTTTTGCTTTTGTCAGCAAATTTCTAGACCATACTCCGTAACTCTAAGGGGGCACTTGCAAAACGACTGTGGACGCAGTGGTCTAAGAGACGGCTTCTGACCATTCATCCGAGATGGGTCTGGGTTCGAATCCCGGTGAGGCATGGATGTTGTGTTTGTCTTACAGCACTGGCTCTCTCCCTTCCTCGGAGTCAGTGACCCTAAATTAGGGACGAGCGACTGCTTATAGCCAGCCCACTGAGTTTCTCACGGTGGTCGTTAAACCACCACTAAAAACCAACAACAACAACAAAAAAAAAACTAACTGACTATATCGTCAACGGACATGTATTCGAACGTCAATTACTCCTCAACGGATATATATTCGGACTCTTACATACGTCGGTTTCCAGGGATGATGATAGTTTTATATCATTTCACCAACAATTCAGCATTAACAAAGCTCATTGGCCTATTTAATTATTTTTTTTTTCGTACAAGTAATTTGGATGAAAAAGTATTATGTTTTCTTGAAAATAATTAGGATTTAAGAATAGAAGTAAAGAAATAAATATACTCTCAACAGTAAGCTGTAGACATATGCTTGATTAAAGTAATTCGTAACTTCCTCTATGTTTGAAGTTTTGTACATATTCCATAATCAGTTAGACCAAATCTAATGAGAGCCTTTGAGACGTAGCATTTCTCAAGTAATTTTTAATTGACTTGACTTGAAAAATGTCTTTCTTCTGGCGAGGCGGAAATCTTTTTCCCAATGAAATTAATGAAAGTCGTTGCCAAAAGCAGCACAACGCGGTGCAGATAGCAGAGGAATTTGCAGATGAAAAATAACTTTCATCAATTCACAAAAATGCCAATTCTAAAATGCTTAGCAAATTTTTTATTTTTTTTTCAACCTATGGTGCTTTGAAGAGAATAAATTGAGTAGGAAATGTTTCTTGCTAGCCGCCGCTAAATTGCACTTGCTCTCTTGTAAACATACCTCGCAAAAATTGAAAGCGATTTTTCAAGTTCTCTAGATTATTAAGTTTTTAAGCTGAATCAGGCCCAAGACAGATAAAAGGCAAATCCAAAAAAAGGGACCAACCCAGCATTATAATGATAAAAGTCCTAGCAATGATGCTTTTACTTGGATGGTCAAGTCATTCTGATTGTCAAGTCATATGGGTTGCCTGTATGACTTTGGAAACTCTTCCTGAGCAGTGGGATCTTCGAGGTGCAATAATTTTAGTCCAAATTTCAAAAATTCGAGATCTTAAATTTTTCAATCTAATATCTGAAGGGAGTTGATCCTTGATTTCAAATAAACGTGTAACAAAATTCGCAATGCCTTCGCTCTCTTTCCACCATTCTAATAAAATTTTGGAACGCGTTCTATGTTTCAACTTTCTCTAACTCATAATTATTTTTATATTTTCATATCCTTCAAATAGTAAAAAACCTGAATAATAAACCTGTTACTCAGATTTTCTTCTAGTTCGACATTACTTTAGTACCGCTTTTACGTGCACTGATATTCCTTTTCACAAAAATAACAAAATAGTGTAGCTAATAAAGCGACCAGTCAGAGTTCCTTTCCTGGAAGATTCCTTGCCACAAAGATAATGAGAGAGTGTAACAAATAAAGTGGCCATACAGTCGCTATATATTCATTTTTTAAGGCTATGAGACAGGTGCGAAGAAATTGAAAAAAAAAACAAAAAAAAATCTGATGGTTTTCAAAAAGGGTGGTGTCAAAGCTGTTGTGAAGTTTTCATCTAGAATAGAGAAAAACTCTGAGAATGAAAACTATTTTCAAAACATTAGATGCTGAAAGTTGTGTATTTTGGATTTATCCAAAAAAGGGATTTTGTTTTCATTAATAAAGAAATACAAATCGAAATATTGGGAAAAGAAAATCAAGGAAGGAAAAGAGTAATATCAAACAAGTGGCAGAAACAACAATCAGTGACCTCCTGAACTTGAAAGTTTTTGATGCTTTACACCAGTGGTTTCAAACTCGCGGGCCGCGGGCCACATGCGGGCTGCATGAATGATTACAAAATAAAAATAAATCACCTTTTTTCAAGTATATTATAATATATTAAATATAATATAAACATAGTAATGCTTAAAAAAGCTATCCTCTATATAAGTAACAAGTTTTTTTGGGTTTTGAGAGATGAAATAAAGATGTTCCTTGAAAATAAAGATCAAGACGTCTCGCTTTTTGATAATCCAAAATTGTTTCATGATCTAACATTGAGCACAGATATAACTGGATACTTAAACGATTTGAATATCAAACTACAAGGCCAAAATGGGCTAGTCACTGATATTATTGATAATGTTAACGCATATCGGAGGAAATTTCAGCTTTGGAAAGCTCAGCTCAGTGCAGAAAATCTTGTTCACTTTCCCACTTTAAAAGCTTCAGCTGAAGAAGAAGAAATTAACTTTTGTGAATTTTCTACAAAGATAGCTATGTTAAAAGATGATTTTAACAGGCGGTTTGAATGTTTCAAAGACATTAAAAATATTTTCAATATATTCAAGTCTCCATTTTCCTATAATGCTGAAAATGTATCTGAAGAACTTCAGCTTAAATTAATAGACTTTAAGTGTGATTCTTTCCTAAAAGAAAAAACGAGCAGTTGCAATCTAACAGAGTTTTACCAGTTAGTTTCAAATGACAAGTACGTAAACATTCATAACCTAGCTGCGCGTGTTTTGTCTGTGTTCGGAACAACATACTCATGTGAACAATTGTTTTCAAGAATGAACCAAGTAAAATGTCTTGAAAGGAATAGGCTAAGTGACAGTCACTTATGCTCACTTTAAAAAGTAGCAGGTTCAAAGGACATTATTCCAAATATCGATAAGTTAGTGATAGAAAAACGAGCCCAAGTTTCTGGTCAGAACATATAATATTTTATGTACTGTGTACCGTGTTCAGTTGGTAAAATGTGATTCTTTTAAGATTTAAGTGAAAAATAATTGTTACGTAAAAGTGATTGTTTTCAGTGATTGATGAAGCATTTGTTTTTTCTGATTACCGATAATTAGAAATAATATTCCACTCTAGTGCCAAGCCATTGGTGTAGTTTTGTAAAGTCGATATTTATTCATAAGAAAATTATTAATATTCATGCGGCCCTGTTAGTTCCTTCAAAACTGGAAAGTGCCCCTTCCAAGGGTATGAGTTTGAGACCACTGCTTTACACAAACCCAAAACACCACTATTAGACAAAGGGTTTCAATCAGAGCGCAGCTCATATTCGCGTTTCTCAAAATTTGGTTAATACCAAAAAAAATTGACAAATTGCTACATGCGTTACCAAAGAAAAATGTTAGCATGTATTTTTAAACTTATAATAAGGTACATTTCTGAAATTCAGTAAATAATTTATAACTAGAATTCTTTTGAATTTCAATTATTGCTCAGTAAGTAAGTATTGAGAAATCAGTGTAAAGAAATATGTTGGATCTGTGAAGATTCTTGTTAACAATGCAAGTGATATTGCGCAGGTAAAAATCATCAGCTTTGAATCCCCAAAGCATAATTATAATTAATTTTGCTTTCACAAAAAGTAAATATTTTATTTTTAAGAGCATCAGTTTGTGGACCACCACAAAATCACGTAAGGTGGGAAATGCTGACTTTAATCGGGATGATGAACAGAATGTTGTTTCATCTTCACTCTGAAGTAAAAATTAAATTTAAAAGTCTCAACAGTGTAAACAAAATTCTTGTTTCAGCTGCACTAATAATATGTTGATTTTTGCATCAAAATGCGGGAATGAACTTGTTTAATCTGTTTTCGTGGATTTGATGAAATGCTTGTGGCATATACTACTACTTTTCTGAATATTGGTGTGTTATTTCCATTACTGGAGCAATTTAATTAAAAGGTTAAAAAGATGAAAATTTGATTTCCGGGGTAGTATATCACTTTTTTTTCATACTGTCTTATGAACTTTCAGAAGACAAAAGTGATGTACAATGCTTTTACAAGAAATGAAGATTTATCGATTGATGGAGAAAAGCTGGAGATAACAGACACGTACGTTTATCTTGGACAGCAGATATCAAGTGAGGGTCACATTGGTGAAGAAATTAATCGGAGTACAAAACTTGCCTGGAGAGCTTTTGGAAGAAACAGCATAATTTTCAAGAGCAATATGCCATTATGTCTTAAAAGAAAAGTGTTTGATCAATGCATCCTTCCAGTGCTTACGTATGGTGCAGAGACGTGGACCTTAACTAAAAGAGACATACAAAGGCTGCAGACAACTCAAAGTGGCATGGAGAGGTGCATGCTTGGTGTAACCAGGAGAGATAAGAAGAGGAACACGTGGATCCGAAAAATGACAAGAGTGGAAGACATCATGATCAGAGTTAAATCCCTGAAATGGCAATGGGCTGGACATACTGCCAGAAGAACAGACCATCGATGGACAGCCGAAATTTTAGATTGGATTCCAAGGGACAGGAAAAGACCCAGAAGAAGACCACATGGAAGATGGGTGGATGAAATTCGAAAGTATGCGGGAGTGACATGGAGGAGACTGGCACAAGACAGACCGTTGTGGAGGAAACTTGGGGAGACCTTCGTCCAGCAGTGGATTGATAATGGTTGACAATGATGATATCACTTTTAAGATACTCAAAGGCATTAGAATAATTTGCCCTGCAAGCGAAATTTTAAAAATCTTATCCTTTACATCAAAGTTTCTTCCTAAAATGATGATGGTGCTAAAAGTGGCAAAACTTGTTCTATGACCGCAAGTCATAACCAATTATACAAAACCTTTTCTATTTAAATTTTGAATAATTTCGTGCCCCACGAGGGCGCAGTAGTCTAATCGCTGGGCCGTCGATTGATAATGATCAGAAAAAGCCGGATGATAAGAAAATCGGCGAATGATAAAAAGCATCAACTAGATGGCTCTTTTCAATGAAGGTAGACAACAAACTGCTGTCTACCTTCCTTGAAAAAGCCATAGGTAGACAGAAAGTGACAGTAAACTGTTGTCTACCTCCTTTGAAAAAAGCCATCTAGTTGATGTGCGAAAGCTTGGAAACTTTTATTTCTATTCTACGCCAAGCAAGATATATAGACAGAAAAGTGCTGCCTATCTTCCTTGAAAAAGCCATTTGGTTGGTGTGCGAAAGTTTGGGAACTTTGATTTCTATCCTGCGCCAAGAAATTCAGATCATTAGTATAGTTAGTGTACAGTTCCTTTTTCTGAATTCGTTTTCCTATCTTTCTTGGTCACACCACGCATGCATTTTTCCTTGCTTCTTTGAGTTGTCCTCTGGATTAAAGAAGAGCACTGGCCCGGGCTTATGAAAAAAGCCCAGAAACGGTTCTGGGTTTGCCCCGAAATGTTCGTGCATATCAAACCCTGGGCAATTAGCGTGATTCTAATAAACTTCAGCTTGAATTATTCTACGCAGGCCATCTGTCACTGAATTGATGATGACCTTACTGTGTTTAACTCTTGGAAAATCCATCTGTGTAACTTATTCGAAAAGAAAATTAAAAGAAATAGCTCCTTGTGTAATAGTCCTTTGACAAGAAGAAATAAATTAGCGAGGAAGGTACTACCTTAATAAAATTTATGTATAGGCGATAAAGATCAGTTGGGTATGAAATGTCCTACCCTTTTCGTATGAAATGACTTTTTTGATCGGGGTTTAACAACCACCGGAGAAACTCGACCCTGATTTAGGGTCACTGGTCCCAGGAAAGGTACATAATCAGCGCATCAAAAAAAAAAAAAAAAAAAACACACAACACCCATGGCTCATGTGGGCCCACAAAATGTTGAGAGGCTATCGCCTCAGACCACTTGGGCAGTGAACAGCAGAATGGCCGCTTTCTTCCAAAAGTTACTCTTTCGTGTTATTGTGGATTTTAGGCACAGTTGTTTTGTAAACGCATGAACTGTACAAATTTTGTGTATGTTTCCTATTAATAAATAATTTTCATGGTATTAAACTGCGAAGATTGTTTTTGAGACTGTTTTTTTGAAATGTATTTCTGATCACATAT
The DNA here is from genome assembly GCA_039090855.1 of Macrothele yani. Lineage (NCBI taxonomy): Eukaryota > Metazoa > Arthropoda > Arachnida > Araneae > Macrothelidae > Macrothele > Macrothele yani. The sequence goes on along the minus strand of CM077011.1, from coordinate 10,336,221 downwards.
TGATGCTGTATAACTTTTTTTTATGCTAAATTAAAAATACCATACTGTTGCAGGTTCAGCTTATACGACAAAGAAGTCGTCGTCAAAGAATCGATCTCAGTCGGCGAACCTATAGCATTCTTCAGAGCAACAGATCCTGATCTTGGTGCTAATGGTGAAGTCACCTACTCTATTGTTGCTGGCAACATGAAAGAGGTGTTCCGTATAGATGTAAAGAAAGGTATGTTGTACGTTGCTCGCCCGCTGGATTATGAAGAGCGACAGTCTTACTCATTAAATATCAGTGCTAGCGATGGTGGCAACCCTCGGCGACTGTCATCGTACGTTATTCTAAGAGTTATAGTTGAAGACGTAAACGACAACTCTCCCGTCTTTCCAACAGCCGCTATGGTTCGCCAGCTAGAAGAATCTTTGGCCGTTGGGTCGCCAGTTGCCACGGTAACAGCAGACGACAAGGACTCTGGCGATAATGGCCGTTTGGTGTATAGCATCTCTGGACAACATCCTCCTGGCCAGCACTTCGTCATTCGCGAAGACACTGGCCTCATAACGACTCAGAAGCAGATTGACCGGGAGTTCAGCGACACTTTCCGCCTAACCGTAGTAGCGTCAGACCTAGCAAATCCACCTAACGCCCGCAGATCCGCGGAGAAGACCATCACCATCATTGTGACGGATATTAATGACAACAGTCCCACCTTCGTATCTGTTGACACTGGAATTCTAATGCCTAGCACCAGAAGAGGCCAGAAGATAATGACTTTAAAAGCTCACGACCCAGACGCCAGCATGAACGGCGCGGTGACCTACGAGCTGGTAGAAGGACCGAGAGACTTATTCACTGTTGATCGCAATTCAGGTGATTTAACGCTATTGAGAGACGTTCAACGGCCTGAAGTGACGTACACTTTCACAGTCCAGGCAACGGACGAAGCTTTGGGACCACTGAGAAAATCGTCCAGGAGTAAGATTACCATAATCGGTGGTAGCGAGAAGGGTGTAAGAGTCCCTGACTTCTCCTCCAATGATTATACTGGTTCTATTTTTGAAAATGCGCCTGTGGGCACTAGTGTACTCCAAGTGCGAGCTCAGAGCATTTCGCGCCGCAAAATTGAATATTATCTCACCAGCGTGAACTCTGAGAATGGAATTGAACCACGGATGTTTGCTATTAACCGATATACTGGAGTCATCAGCACTGCAATGCCAATCGATAGAGAAAGTGGGCCGGAAACTTATGTTCTACAAGTGTACGCTTCGGAAATAGATGCGCCGCTCCCCATCTCAGCATCAACTCATGTAAGTTGCATTTTTCTATTTCATTTTACTTTTTCTATGTTTTTGTTTTCATCATTTCCCTTTCACCAAACTTACTACTGACTGACTTCCCTTCAAATTCATTCCTACTTGAAATCTGTTTAGGAAATTTAGGTACCACACTTTTTTAGTCATGTCATTCTATACTGTGAACGCAACCGAAAATCGTAGCATTTTCTTTAGTCGTGCCACTCTATACTGCGAGAACAACAAAAAACCATAGTCTTTTCTTTAGTCGTGCCACTCTATACTGCGAGAACAACAAAAAACCATAGTCTTTTCTTTAGTCGTGCCGCTCTATACTGTAAACACAACCAAAAATCGCAGTCCTTTTTTTTGCCGTGCCACTCTGTACTGTGAACGCAAAAGAGAATTACAGTCCTTTCTTCATGCCTCTCTGTATTGTGAGCACAACCGAAAATCGTAGCCTTTTCTTAAGATATTCGTTCTATACTGTGAGGACCACCAAAAATTGTAGTTCTTTCTTTAGTCATGCCACTCTATATTGTAAAGCACAACCGAAAATCTTAGTCCTTCTTTCAGTCATGCCACTCTATACTGTGAGCACCACAGAAAATCATAGTCCTTTCTTTAGTCATGACGCTCTATACTATGAGTACAACCGAAAATCATTGTCCTTTTTTAAACATGTCGCTGTACACAGTGAGCACAACAGAAAATCGTAGTCCTTTCTTTAGTCATACCACTTTATACTATGAGCACAACCGAAAATCACTGTCCTTACACCAACCTAATACGACGTCTTTGAAAAGGACGGTACTTAAAAGTAATTATACACTGGCTTTATATTATTATGGTTCCTTATCGGGACCACAGGATATTTAATCGATGTCCTTTGAGAAAACTATAAACACTGAATTCTGTGGAAGAAATATTCTTCTCACAGCACGTGGAGATATGTCAGAATCGTTAATACAGCAATCAGACATCTCTGAATTGCCTATATTTACTGTTCTTTACGTACGTTAATCACATCGAAAATTTGAAAATTACATTGGGATGGAATCGAACCCCACATCGCCCGATTTCCGTTCGAGTATGCTATTGGTAACACCACCAGGATGATCATGTCCCGAGTATCTCAGTGTTAAGTATCAAAACATTCTCTCAATTTTCAAATTTTATGATGTGATTAATGTTACGTGAAGAAGGCTAAATACAGGCAATTCAGAGATGTCTCATTGCTGTATTAACGATTCTATAAATACTACTTACACGAACTTCGAAAGAAATATCTTATTTGCTTCTGTGTCCTTTGGAATAACTACAAATTTAACACTTAGTTAGGCATATTTTGTTAAAGTCAGCAGTTGCAATGGCTTTGAAACCCTGTGGTATTGAAGATGCATACATTAATATTTTTAATAATATCTATGAAAATGCAAGGGCAACGATTCGGCTATTTGAGAATACAGCACCCATAAAAATTGGAAAGGGAGTGAGACAATGTGACACCATATCTCCCAAGCTCTTTAATGCCACGCTGGAAAATGTCTTTCAATCACTGAACTGAGAAAACAAAGGGATAAAAATTAATGGAGTTTATCTAACTCACCTTCGTTTTGCTGATGACGTAGTCATTTTTGCAACTACCCCATCAGAGCTGCAGAGTATGATCCAGGAACTTGTTGACAAGAAAAAAGAAGTGGGATTAAAAATGAACTTTCAGAAGACAAAAGTGATGTACAATGCTTTACAAAAAATGCTGGGGATAACCAATACCTACATTTATCTTGGACAGCAGATATCAAGTGAGGGTCACATTGATGAAGAAATTAATCGGCGTATAAAACTTGCCTGGAGAGCTTTTGGAAGAAACAGTATAATTTTTAAAAGCAATATACCATTATGTCTCAAAAGAAAAGTGTTTGATCAATGCATCCTTCCAATGCTTGCATATGGTGCAGAGACGTGGACCTTAACTAAAAGAGACATACAAAGACTACAGACAACTCAAAGTAGCATGGAGAGATGCATGCTTGGTGTAACCAGGAGAGATATGAAGAGGAACTCGTGGATCCAAAAAATGGAAGTGTGGAAGACATCATGATCAGAGTAAAATCTCTGAAATGGCAATGGGCTGGACATATTGCCAGAAGGACAGACCATCGATGTGCAGCTGAAATTTTAGACTGGATTCCTAGGGACAGGAAAAAGCCCAGAAGAAGACCACATGGGAGATGGGTGGGTGAAATTCGAAAGTATAAGGGAGTAACATGGAGGAGACTGGAACAAGACAGACCCTTGTGGAAGAAACTTGGGGAGACCTTCGTCCAGCAGTGGATTGATAATGGTTGACAATGATTATGATGAATGATTTTCTTAAAGGAAGTATCTAGACAACTTTAAAAGAACTATACCATTTGTTTCTACGACTTTTGAATAATTATTATACAAATCAAGTATTCCACTGCACTTTGGAGGAATTATACTGTTTTTTTCTGTATCCTTTGAAATAACTATTAATTAAATATTTCGGCACTTCGGAAGAATTCTTTTCCGTGTAAATTCATTCTTTGAAATAATTGAGGATTGAGGATTTTGACGTGTTTTCACCCTTTTTCAAGATTTTTTATCATCGCCAATTGCACGAATAAGTTGAAAACATAGCGGTAGATTTTTTTGAACTCATTATGTTCTACATTTTGACTCCACTCTTGTTTCGCAAAATGTGGAAATATATGCTTCTAAAATAATAATGATAACAGCTTTAAAAGTCCCCGTGTGGCAGTGTATTTATTGAGACACACTCAAATCCCAAAGTAAAATTAATCTTACTGCTAGTGTGTTGTTGCGAGGGTCTCAAAATGATTCATTGCAGACGAGTTCATCTACTTATACCATCATTTGTTAAAAGGCAACATTACATCGTCACGCCGTTAAGAAATTCAATACGTGTTGGAAGAAGAAATTAATCAACACTTCTGGTCGTATCATGATTGCCTTGCAGTTAATCAAACTGCTTGCATTTATTACATCTGTATATTCTCAGAAAGGTTTGGAAGATCGGAAAACCACGAAGTAGCCAAATCGTTCGATAGGAACGAGAAATAATCGGGAATGAAAAAGGAAATTAGCCAGACTTACCCATCTTATTAGTCAGACTGTGCTACATCAATTACTTCTCAAATTTATTTCAAGCTTAAACAAGAAACAAAATTAAAACAAAAAAGCATTCCTTGAGAGTTTTCCACCGGAGAGAAAAATCGCCATTCTCGATAGCCGCTGCCGTCTGAGAACAGGTTTCATTAAGTTGCAGATTTATATAAAACAAAAGACTGAAGAAGGAACGCTTACCTTCTACCGAGAATAACGTAAGAATGATTGATCAGTTGAGAGAAAAGAAACATCTGACTAATAAAAACTGGAATTAAAAAGCCACAGATTATGCCGTTCCGCTGCTAACCTTTACAATAACGAACAGCCTCCATGTGCAAAGGTGCGAAACCACTTCCAGCACAAGCGAACCGAAAGCACAATCTTAAAAAAAATGCATACGCATAATTAAATTTATTAGTTAAATTAACACACACACGATCCACCATGATCTCATTCCATAAGATTATTATTTCTTTTTTTTCAGTTTCGTGCAGAATACACATTTGTCATATGTTCTCGGAAAGTCGGGACGAACATAAATAGGAAAAGACAAGCAGTTTAGACTTACATTTATTTGTTAGCATATTCGGGTGTAGCAAAGATTACCGGTAACTGAATTATTCTTTTTTTTTTTTTTTTTTTTTTTTATGAGCGTTATACAGAGGCGTAACCAGGGCGGGGCTGGCGGGGCAGCTGCCCCGGGCGCAGCTCAAGAGAGGGGGACAAAAATCACTGCTTGCAATCTGATTAAAATTGGAATTACAACTTTTACACCAGTTTCTGATACAGTTTTTTTTTGCTCCATACTTTGTCATTTTTCCATTTACAGAATTTGCTTATGATATGTTTCGTCGATTTCGGTATCGATCGCAGCTGAAAATTCGCATTTCTTCCTCAAAATATTCAGGGATGTTATAGTTAGTCTCATTTGAAACAGAACAGCTAACGGAAAACCACGACATTCGTCAACAATAATGGGGTCTGCGGTTTTTCTTCAGCTGGATGTGCTATACGCACAATATAAGATAAGGATGTCATTCACATTGTTGAAGATCCTCTGAAGGCTGAACTACCATTGCTGTAATCATTGGCACTGATATGCCGTATTTTCACTATTGTCCATGTAGCCACTCTTGAAGAAAACTTGAAACTTACATTGCCCTGGAGAGGGAATCGAACCCGCACCTCCCGATTACCGGTGGAGTATGCTATCCCATACACCACCCAGGATAAGGAAGTTCCAAGCAACTGAAGCTAAGCAGATGTAACTTAGAAATCTGAGAACATTTCGGATTTGCGCTATAGTTGAAGCAACTATAAACTTCATCGTAGCGCCCCACGACATTTTCTGACATCCGGGGCCGGATGTAAGTCCAAGTTCCAGTGCTTCATAGAACATCATACAATTTATGTATATGATATTCTATAAAGCAGTGAAACTTAAAAGACCCACATCCGACCCCGGATGTGGGAGAAGGTCGTCGGGACGCTACGGAGAAGCTTATAGTTGCTTCAACTATAGCGCAAATCCGAAATGTTCTCAGATTTCTAAATTACATCTGCTTAGCTTCAGGTGCTTGGAACTTCCTTGTCCTGTGTGGTGTAACGGATAGCATGCTCGACTGGTATTCGAAAGGTGCGGATTCAATTTCCGCTCCAGGACAATGTAATTTTCAAGTTTTCTGAAAGAGTGGCTACATGGACAACAGCGAAAATACGGCGTGTCAGTGCTAATGATTACATTTGCATCGCCTTCCATGTATTTGAGGAGAATTATTTCTTCGAGGAAATTCGTTTCCCATTCCTGTATGATGACCATTACTGTGACTGCGAGCCACGATGCCAGATGCGTTCGCCCCGTTTGATGTGGTACTGAAGGCAGTGTCGCCCTGATATCATCCCCAACACCTGCGGGATGAGGGGTTTCCCGGCTAAGAGGTCCTCTAGCCTCAGCAAGAAGATTTTACAAAAAATTTCAGTCGCCCTGGTGGCGCAGTGATCTAAGCGATGGCTTCTGATCATTCGTCCGAGATGGGTCCGGGTTCGAATCCAGTGAGACATGGATGTTGTGTTTGTCTTACAGCTCTGGCTCACTCCCTTCCCTGGAATCAAATTAGGGATGAACGACTGCTTACAGCCTTCAATGCTCACGGTGGTCGTTAAACCTCCAATCAAAAAAAAATGATATGAAGGTGGTTAAAGAAATAACAACTGACTTTTGACGGCTGATTTGAATGAAGTATTAAAAAGAACAGCAATTTGACATTTTTTTTTCAATAAATAAGTAAAATATTTCGAAATCATTTTCATGATTTTAGTTTGTAAAAACTGGATGACGGGAAAGCTTCCAGTTTTTTTCCATAGGATTTGAGGCCTTTTTCCACAACCATATGCATGTAAATTAACAAGAGAATGTGAAATATCAGTCCAATTAATGAAATTTTTGTACCAAAGAGGATAAAGTGCTATGTATTGGAGTTTTTTTGCACGTACACTCATCCTTGAGAATGTAATGAACTAAAAGATGTTCTTTGAGAGGAATGAAGAAACGGAGACTTGTGTCATTTTTTGATTACAGGGTCAAGATAAAAAAATTTACTATGTGTGAAACTTAGTGAAATAATGCTCAGTGTGTTTTCGATATTCAAGAGTAAATAATTCGAGTAGCTTTGCCTTTCTTGTGCCACAATTCTTTATTCTTACTTATTTGCTTACTTATGATCTGTATCACAGTGCAATTGTGCGTGTGTGTGTGTGTGTGTGTGTGATTTCAAATAGGCTGCAGGTTTCTGACTTAGTTCTCTGAAAGAATAAGATTTGCGAATAATCCAACAATAATCAACACTGTCACCGTACGATTTAATATCCAATAAAACAAGATCACATTAAAGGTTTATTACTTTAATGTATATTATTTACAAGTTAAAATGTACTAGATCTTTCAGGCCGTCAAGCGTGCCCATCTTCAGGTAAAATACAAGGCAGATATCCAGACAGCAGGGACTTATATACAGTTGGCTGTTGGTTGGTGACGTAAAAAAGCCATCCAAGCGCATGCTCAAAGAATTAGAGTCTCAAAGGATTGAGGTGGGCAACTCCACTTTCTATGCCAATGTTGGGATGTCCTCTAATATAATAATATATTTTAAAGTAATAAATCTTTAATGTGATCTCGTTTTATTGGATTTTAAATCGTGCAGTGACAGTGTTGACTATTGTTGGATTATTCGAATGGCGCACGACAACTAATTCTGAGTAAGATTTGCGAGATATGATTAAGTTTGATGAAAATGTTTTTTAATACTTTGTAATGGTATAAAACTAGGACAATAATTTTAACTATAACGTGCACATTTGTGTTACACGAAATAAAGTGCAACAATTTTGTTTTGATGAAAAATACTTGAAGGTTCCAAAGAATTTACATTATTTAAACGCCCGTAAAACCTATTAATAATATGGAATTCAAAATTTTCGATAGTTGAAATTTAATAGATTTTCGCAAAAGGGCTTCGAAGATATTTTGCCGGGGGGGGGTGCTTTCTCCGGTATGCCACTGCTATCGGCCCAGAATATGACAGCCCATCGGGAATTCTCCCGGTATCTCGGCGGCCCAGTCCGCGCCTGGCGTTATGCGGCCAACTAAAAGTCTTTAGAAAAGAAAAATACTGAAGTGTAAAGCTCCCTTTTTCAGTTACAATTTTCAATAAATTTATTCACACGTTATGCATTTCTACTTTTTTTACGCCCCTTGGAGCATGAAATTACGTCCCTTGTATGCCATTCTGGCCGCCCCCTCCCCCGAGCAACAGTCCGGCCAACGAGTCAAGTGGAAGATGAGGTAAATACTTCTGTGGGTATCTTGTTCACAGACAGGCATAAAAAAAAATTTGTAAATATGCGTTACCAGAAGGCGTGCTCGAAATGGCCATGGAGTTGTATATCAGAATCTCTGTTCTTGCATGAGAAATTTTCGACAAAAATAAAAGTTGCATTTAAGCGTGTCTGTTCAAACAAACGTCTTCTTGTTATGTAGCTAAGCGCTGTTGGGTAGCGAGACCGCGACGTAACTAAACTGTAGTTTAACGCAATGTTTGTCCACGATCGAGATAAGTGAAGTGAGTATTTGTTGTGGCACATCTGCAAGTGGGTCAGCCTCTTTACTACACCCTCTAGAAGCCACCCAGGACTGCAATGAACGTGCAAAGGCTTTGTGTTCGGAGGGCGGAGGTCCCATGCCTGGGTGTTTCCCGGTAACACATTGGTCTCGGTAAGCTTCACTCACGCCGAAACTCATCGAAGACCGCACGTGGTCCCTCACATTCCCTACACACCTGGGTGTGTGTGTGTGTCGGATATGCATTGCTTTCTCGGGAAACTGACTTTCCGAGAAATTGATAACTTGCTGTTCCACAGTGGGATGCCTGCATACAGCACTCTTTCACGAACATTTTTTTGGTAATGAGTCAGAAAATGTTAATCCACTGGTGCATCTTTTTTTTTTTTTTTATGATTTATGATTTGAACACTCCATCCAAGATAGCAAAACATCCGAACGGAGTACTGCCTTCACAGAATATAATTTAAAATCACAACAAAAATAGGAAAGTATTTGAAATATCTTTTCAAATTATATTTAACCCCAGAGTAGCAGAATGCAGACGTACGCGCGTACGCTGTACGCGGATAGTTTCCAAATTATTAACAGATTTTGCAGATAGTTTTTGCACGTAGATTACAAAACAAATAAAATGTTATTTACAGCAATTAAAACACTTACTCAAGGCTTTACTCAGATTAATGTACTTAAGTTTTAATGATTCTTCACCTCTTCCGAGTTTTTTAGTTTTTACAGACGTTTCTGGCATCCAGATTTTATCAAGGCCTGTTCTTAATGTACATCAAACGTTTCGTTTGCACAGAAAGAATTTAAAATTTATTGCCAGGTTCCTCTTATACATAGTTATTAAATAACATATTTTCCTTATGCAATTTGTAAGCCTACTGTTTTTGAATTAAGTTCTTGAAAATGTTATTTATAATTTTTGGAGGTTCTCTTTTTCTGGATATAAAAATTTCCTTTAATTAGTTGTGCTTTTATGACGTTATAACGTACAAGTTTGTCCGTGTCCTCTCACTCCGGAGTAAATCGCTCCCTCAACTGAGCTACGCCGACAGAATATCACGCTGCAGATTTGTCGTCTTAACACATGTTTTCACCTCTGTAGTACGTCACATCATCTCCCTCTAATTATTATTATTATTTTTTTTTTTGTCATTGTAGCGAAGTAGGATTTTTTCATTCATTCCAGGCAATGTGTGAAACAAACATCACACATTTTTCGAAGAACCCAAAGGCCAGCGCAGCGGCAGATTTACCCCTAGGCCAACTAGGCCGCGGCCTAGGGGCCCCAGGAGTAGATTCGAGAAAAACGAGAACATGGAATAGAAAACCTTAGAAAAGGGAGGTACCGTTATTTTAATTTACTTGAATAAAATAAAGTAGTTGTAATTTTTTATTTTATCTTCAAAGATAATTAAAGGAATAAGAACGTAATAATAGCTCTATTGCGATCACACCCCTGTTCGTACGAGTGCGATAGAGAGCGCATGCGACGTAAAGTGTAGTTCTTTACATTTTGAATGTGCGATAGAGAGCGCATGCGACGTAAAGTGTAGTTCTTTACATTTTGAATGTGCGATAGAGAGCGCATGCGACGTAAAGTGTAGTTCATTACATTTTGAATGTGCGATACAGAGCGCATGCGACATAAAGTGTAGTTCTTTACATTTTGAATGGGCGATAGAGAGCGCATGCGACGTAAAGTGTAGTTCTTTACATTTTGAATGTGCGATAGAGAGCGCATGCGACGTAAAGTGTGGTTCTTTACATTTTGAATGTGCGATAGAGAGCGCATGCGACGTAAAGTGTAGTTCCTTACATTTTGAATGTGCGATAGAGAGCGCATGCGACGTAAAGTGTGGTTCTTTACATTTTGAATGTGCGATAGAGAGCGCATGCGACGTAAAGTGTAGTTCCTTACATTTTGAATGTGCGATAGAGAGCGCATGCGACATAAAGTGTAGTTCCTTACATTTTGAATGTGCGATAGAGAGCGCATGCGACGTAAAGTGTAGTTCTTTACATTTTGAATGTGCGATAGAGAGCGCAAGCGACATAAAGTGTAGTTCTTTACATTTTGAATGGGCGATAGAGAGCGCATGCGACGTAAAGTGTAGTTCTTTACATTTTGAATGTGCGATAGAGAGCTCATGCGACGTAAAGTGTAGTTCTTTACATTTTGAATGTGCGATAGAGAGCGCATGCGACATAAAGTGTAGTTCTTCACATTTTGAATGTGCGATAGAGAGCGCATGCGACGTAAAGTGTAGTTCCTTACATTTTGAATGTGCGATAGAGAGCGCATGCGACGTAAAGTGTTGTTCCTGGATAAGCATGAACCTTTCTGACTATGTTTACAAATATTTTTTTTATAACCTTTAATTTAATAGCAAGTTAAATCAAAATAATTTTATTTAAATATTACTTATATAATAATAAAATTATGCTACCAACTATTACATTCTTAACTTAAGTTTATTAGAAAATCTTATAGGAGCAAATTCAAATATCTGTGGCCGGGGCACAGAAAATTTGGCCTAGAGCCCCAAAAGCCTTAAATCCGGCACTGGGCCAGTGGATCCATTTTCCACAATCGGGCACCAATGTGAAAACACAAGTTTGTCCTCTCACTCCGAAGTAAGTTGCTCTCCCAACTGAGCTACACGGACAGAATATCTCGCTGCAGACTTGTCGTCTTGACACATGTTTTCACCTCTGTAGTACGTCACAAGGTGCTTAGTCCAGTACTTTAATATTTTGCCATAAAGGTCCATTTCACGCACATTGCTGCACATTCAAATGTAATGTTCTTATTTTCTCCTCATTGGGATCTGCAATGTTCTAATAATTATTTATTGTTTTTTTCTTTAAGTTACGTTATTTTATTGTTATTGTGGTTCGCGCTTCGCGGATTTGCAGAAAGTTTTCTGTTTCAATGGCTGTGTACGCAGATATATTTTATTTTTATACAACTCTGTTTAACCCACAAACTCTCCGTGAGAGAAGAGGTATAAATTACAACAATGTATGGGCAACGGAACCCAATAATTTCAAGAGGTCCAACTTCTCCGAGAGCTCAAGCATAGGAATGTATCAAACGTTTCGTTTGCACAGAAAGAATTTAAATTTTATTGCCAAGTTCCTCTTACAGGTATTAAATAACATCTTTTTTTTATGTATTTTGTAAGCCTACTATTTTTGAATTAAATGTTATTTAGGATCATTAATGGAACTCTTTTTCAGGATATAAACATTTCCTTTAATTAGTCATGCTTTTATGAGGTGCTTAGTCCAGTATTTTAACATTTTGCCATAAAGGTCCATTTCACACACATTGCTGCACATTCAATTGTAATGTACTTGTTTTGACCTCATTGGGATCTGCAATGCTCTAATAATTATTTATTTTTTTTATTTTTTTATTTTCTTTAAACTACGTTATTTTATTGTTATTGTGGTTAGCGCTTCGTGGATTTGCAGCAAGTTTTCTGTTTCAATGGTTGTGTACGCAATTACATTTTATTTTTATACAACTCTGTTTAACCCACAAACTCTCCGTGAAAGAAGAGGTATAGATTACAATAATACATGGGCAGCGGAACCCGGTAATTTCAGGGGGCTCCCAGTTCTCTGAGAGCTAAAGCAATTAAAAAATGAAAAAATAAATAAAATAAAGCAATGCTATATATATATACGATATCATCTTAATACTGAAAGCTGGATAAACTGATTCGGAGAAAATAAAAGAAGAGATCTAACTACCACAGGGAGAAAAAGAAAGGAATATAGAACTATGGCAAGCTGTTATCTATGGCTTCTTCAAGGGATAAGAGGTGTTATATGTGCCTGGCCCTTGAAGAAGCCATAGATAACAGCTTGCCATAGTTCTATATTCCTCTTTCTTTTCTCCCTGTAGTAGTTAGATCTCTTTTTTATTTTCTCCGAATCACTTTATGCAGCTTGCAGTAATAAGGTGATATCTGTAATTGTTTTTGATTCTTCTTTTATGCAGCCTATGACGCTTCAGAATTTCAAAAGCTGTTTTGTATTTTTCGTGTTAACCTTTATGAAGCCCTCACTCTATATATATACCATCAACTATTATCAATCCATTACTGGATGAAAGTCTCCCCAAGTCTCCTTCACAGCTTCACAGCTTTCTCACCAGAGCATGTCTCTTCCATATCACTCCGGCACGCTTTCGAATTTCATCAATCCATCTCCAAGGTTGCATTCTTCTGGGTCTTCTCCTGCTCCTTGATATCCAATCTAATATTTCAGTTGTTCAACGGTGGTCAGTTCTTCTAGCAATATATCCAGCCAATTGTTACTTGAGAATTCTTTAACGGTCTTTTTCAAAGTGAAAAATACAACGTTGGGTTGACTTTGCAACTTATTATGGTGACGGTCTCCAGGAAATCTTTTTAAAAAACAAAACAAAAAAGAAAACGTCAAATTATTTCTGCGGGGTAGTACTTACGCCACTGCCGATTAGCCCCAGCTATATTACGTTTCTTCTAAAGTCGTTTAAATCACGTGTTTTTTCCATATTGCCGCTATCTAGGCTTCGTACACGTCTGAATCCTTTGCAGTGACCCATCTCAATGTCATAGTTGCGTACGTAAATGAGGATGACACGTGTTTAATTGCCATTGGGTGTTCCTGAAAATTAGCTACAGGACTTCACTGTACGTCTAGCCCCAAACTACAAACGATATACGATCTTGATGCACGAATCATCGATAACAATAGACAAGAGACGAAAGTACATTTAATGGACAAAACATTGGAGGGGTCTGCCTAATGGAGTGTTGCTCCTCCTCTAGAATGAATAACAGCCTGTACACGCCAAGGCATCAATGCAACCAGATGCCGGAGATAACGCCAGCCATGCCTGTTGTATCGTTGTCCACAACTCCGCCCGAGACGTCGGTTCAGGAACCATTGATCTGATGTTTCGCTCCGCGACAGCCCAGAGAGCTTCAATAGGGTTCAAATCCGAGGATCTTGGGGGCATGAGTGTTCCTCGAGCCAGGCTGGGTGGTTGCGGCCTATTGTCCTGTTGAAACGGGCCTCATGGATACACGAATGCCATGATAGCGTGTAGGTGATCATCATGCACATGGTGTACTGAGAAAAACGTTTTGTTAATTCAACAAAATTTGTGTTGACTGTACATCGACAAAAAAAAATTTTGAATCAACAAATTTTTTTGTTGAATTTGCAAAAAAATTTGTTGAAAATTATTGTTGATTTAACAAAACTTATTGTTATCACGACAAAACGTTTTGCTCATTTAACAAAACGATTAGATCGATTTTTGGGAATTTGTTTGATCCAACAAAACATATTGTTATCGTGACACAATAAGTTTTGTTGCTATAACAATATATTTTGTTGTAGCAACAAAACATTCTGTCATGATAACAATATGTTTTGTTGGATCAAACAAATTCCCAAAAATCGACCTAATCATTTTGTTAAATGAACAAAACGTTTTGTCGTGATAACAATAAATTTGTTAAATCAACAATAATTTTCAACAAAATAATTTTGCAAATTCAACAAAAAATTTGTTGACTGTATATCGACAAAAATATTTGTTGAATCAACAAAACGTTTTTCTCAGTGTGGTAGCGCACAGCGGTTAAGGTCCTCTCCAGACACACCAAGGGTCATAATGTATCCCATTAAAAAGTTCTCGAAACCATCACAGAGCTTTGAACTGAGCCGACCTGGCATAACGCGGCCATGTCCTTGCGCTGTCGACGCCAGACCCGCACCCTCTCGTCATCTCGGTACAGCTAAAAACGGGATTCATGTGACCACACGACGCGGCGCCCCTCTGAAGAGCTCTAGTTTTGAAATTCCCGGCACCAGTTGAAGCGTAATGTCCGATGACGAGCAGTCAAAAGTGGCACCCGAGTTGGGCGTCTGCTCTCGTAGACCAGAGAATGCAACTTGCGCCGTAAGGTTTGTTGGCTGACGCTGTTTGGGTCTCTTACATTTAACCTAAATGTGTTTTGCGCCGTTGTTTGGGTCTCTTACATTTAACCTAAATGTGTTTTGCGCCGTTGTTTGGGTCTCTTACATTTAACCTAAATGTGTTTTGCGCCGTTGTTTGGGTCTCTTACATTTAACCTAAATGTGTTTTGCGCCGTTGTTTGGGTCTCTTACATTTAACCTAAATGTGTTTTGCGCCGTTGTTTAGGTCTCTTACATTTAACCTAAATGTGTTTTGCGCCGTTGTTCAGGTCTCTTACATTTAACCTAAATCTGTTTTGCGCCATTGTTTGAGTCTCTTACATTTAACCTAAATGTGTTTTGCGCCGTTGTTTGGGTCTCTTACATTTAACCTAAATGTGTTTTGCGCCGTTGTTTAGGTCTCTTACATTTAACCTAAATGTGTTTTGCGCCGTTGTTTGGGTCTCTTACATTTAACCTAAATGTGTTTTGCGCCGTTGCTTGGGTCTCTTACATTTAACCTAAATCTGTTTTGCGCCATTGTTTGAGTCTCTTACATTTAACCTAAATGTGTTTTGCGCCGTTGTTTGGGTCTCTTACATTTAACCTAAATGTGTTTTGCGCCGTTGTTTGGGTCTCTTACATTTAACCTAAATGTGTTTTGCGCCGTTGTTTGGGTCTCTTACATTTAACCTAAATGTGTTTTGCGCCGTTGTTTGGGTCTCTTACATTTAACCTAAATGTGTTTTGCGCCGTTGTTTAGGTCTCTTACATTTAACCTAAATGTGTTTTGCGCCGTTGTTCAGGTCTCTTACATTTAACCTAAATCTGTTTTGCGCCATTGTTTGAGTCTCTTACATTTAACCTAAATGTGTTTTGCGCCGTTGTTTGGGTCTCTTACATTTAACCTAAATGTGTTTTGCGCCGTTGTTTAGGTCTCTTACATTTAACCTAAATGTGTTTTGCGCCGTTGTTTAGGTCTCTTACATTTAACCTAAATGTGTTTTGCGCCGTTGTTTAGGTCTCTTACATTTAACCTAAATCTGTTTTGCGCCATTGTTTGAGTCTCTTACATTTAACCTAAATGTGTTTTGCGCCGTTGTTTGGGTCTCTTACATTTAACCTAAATGTGTTTTGCGCCGTTGTTTAGGTCTCTTACATTTAACCTAAATGTATTTTGCGCCGTTGTTTGGGTCTCTTACATTTAACCTAAATGTGTTTTGCGCCGTTGTTTGGGTCTCTTACATTTAACCTAAATGTGTTTTGCGCCGTTGTTTGGGTCTCTTACATTTAACCTAAATGTGTTTTGCGCCGTTGTTTGAGTCTCTTACATTTAACCTAAATGTGTTTTGCGCCGTTGTTTGAGTCTCTTACATTTAACCTAAATGTATTTTGCGCCGTTGTTTGGGTCTCTTACATTTAACCTAAATGTGTTTTGCGCCGTTGTTTGGGTCTCTTACATTTAACCTAAATGTGTTTTGCGCCGTTGTTTGGGTCTCTTACATTTAACCTAAATCTGTTTTGCGCCATTGTTTGAGTCTCTTACATTTAACCTAAATGTGTTTTGCGCCGTTGTTTGGGTCTCTTACATTTAACCTAAATGTGTTTTGCGCCGTTGTTTGGGTCTCTTACATTTAACCTAAATGTGTTTTGCGCCGTTGTTTGGGTCTCTTACATTTAACCTAAATGTGTTTTGCGCCGTTGTTTAGGTCTCTTACATTTAACCTAAATGTGTTTTGCGCCGTTGTTTGGGTCTCTTACATTTAACCTAAATGTGTTTTGCGCCGTTGTTTAGGTCTCTTACATTTAACCTAAATGTGTTTTGCGCCGTTGTTTGGGTCTCTTACATTTAACCTAAATGTGTTTTGCGCCGTTGCTTCCAAGCGGTTGGTCTGTACGAGCCTGGATAGTCTATGTTGACCCCGGTCATCAATGGCGTGTGATCGGCAACCGCTTGCTCTATGGGCGCTGGTATACTCGTAGTACACCTTTCATATGGTTGCCCTGGGTAATCCAAGGGGTTTTTTCCGCTTCTGCGATAGAATGACTCATCAGTCTTGGGCTGATAATGCATCCACAATTAAAGTAGCTCAGATCACGACGTTTACCCATGTTCTTCGATTGCGATATTTTGTTGGGAAGATCAGATCAGATCATATGTAGGGGATTTTAGGAAGGGGGTGTCTGACCCCAGGTCTTAAACAACCCTTAGAAAAAGAAAGCTAGGAGTCACACAGATGCGAGGTATAGAAAGGGAGAGGAAGACGCCCTTATTTATTACTGGGAATGCCAGTACCCGGGGCTCGTCGACTTAACGTGCCCATCCGACGCACGGCGGATATTTAGCGGTTCGAACGTTCATACCTGCCTGGGATCGAACCCGATGTCTTCTCCGTGGCAGTTAAGAACGTTGGCCAATGTGCCACCCGCGATCAAGCACTGCTGTTCGCCTGTTTTTCACCTACGTTCGGCTTGGGTCTGTTCCACTCGACGCGGGGGTGCCCATGTCAATTATCCGTCACCCCTATCTCAAACTTTTGTCTGTTGAGTGTATTTTTTCAAAGACGCGTGCTGTTGATTGAGCATGCGTCGAATTCTCTTCAACTTTTTAAATGCGTATATTCAATTGTGAAATCAGTCGAGGAATAAAGTGAAGGATGCGCATTTCTTTATCCTACCTTCCTGACGGTTAAATTTTTAGAGCATATGAAACGTGCAATGTGAGCAGTGATTTCCCTTGAAGCAAAAACCAGGGAATGTTTCGATCTCCACAGTAAGTGGCACAGTGTTAAAAGTTTTGCAGTAGGTTGCACCAAAATGTGGTGCTACACCAGCTTCACCACTTTTGAGGAAAAAGTGTAAACCATTGTGTAAGGCGTGAAATACAGAAAAACGTGACGAAATTATGCACCACGATATGGTATTTAACCTGAATGGTTCAAAGTTGATCCAATTGCACTGTGTTTATGTATTTTTCATGCATCACACAATGCATGGTTTATTTTGACCTCCAAAATGATGCAGCTGGTGTGGCACCACGTTTTGGTGCAACCTACTACAAAACTTTTAAGAGTGCAGTTTAATTGAAAGAGAATCTCTGTTACGCAGTCGTATCAGAATAATATAACCACCTACCTAATAATGGGAATAACCACATTTGGCCCTGATGCCAGGGCGATTTCCCCGGCCAAGGGAGAACGGAGACATCGCTGTCGTGTACCTGGAACCAATCACGCACCCCCTTAGCGATGTGGCACGGCGCATTGTCTCGTTGGTAGACACCATCACCAAAAGGGTAAACGTGCAACATGAAGAGATGTATGTGGTCAGCGAGGATGGGCAGGTAGCGATTGGCGTTCAGGAACCCATCCAGTGGTACCAACGGTTCCAGGTCATACCAGAAAAACACCTCCCAGACATGCACACTGCCACCGCCGCCGGCCTGTACTTGACCGACAAGCGTGTCCTGATGTTGGTTCTCATGTGTCTGACCCCGTATCCGCCAACGCCAGATACTTCTGTGCAGTAGAAACTTCGATTCGTTGGAAAAGGCAGCCCTTTTCCACTTTTACACTGTTCCATGATGGTAGTCCCATGCAAACTGCAAGCGTCGTTGCCGTTGAACCTAGGTTAACATGAGCGCCTTGACGCAGTGTCAACTCCGGAGACCCAAGCGTAACAGGGTTTGCTCTATACTGTTATCGGGGACAAGTACCCGGGTGGCCCAGCGTTCATTTGCGTGGTCAATTGCGGCACTGTTGCACGTCGACTGCACTTTACCAGTCGACGGAGGCGGCGTTCTCATCTGGGGTCGACGACCTTTGGGGCTTCACAGATATGACGTCGGGAGGTAGTCGGTGTGCCAGCGGTCCATTCTTGGTAGACCCTTACGAGAGCACCTCGCGTACAGCCCACGAAGTCTGCTGTTTCTGAGATGCGTCCACCCTTGGCGCGGCAGCCGATGATCATTAATGTTTGAGCGTCCGTCAACTCACTACCTCTCCCCATTGGGCTCCCATAACGCACTATGGCTCATCTGTCCTGGTCGGCCACTTATATCTCCGTTTGGTCGACCTTGTCACGGGCACTTTGTGACACGCCTGGGCTGGTACACTGTGATTCCGGGGGTGGTCATATTATTCTGATACAACCGTGTAGATATATGTATGAATCCAACGAATTTGATTAGGACGATAGAACAATCTGAAGAGAGTGTACAACGGAAATAATTTACATCTAAGAAGCAGATTTTTCTTACATTTTGTAGTCTGCGCACATTCGTTTGAAAGAAAATTATTGTTTTCCAACTCCTAATTTTTCCATCTTGTGGCGAGCCTAGTTACCAATTTTTTGCAAAACAAAAATTATTTTTAAATAGTTCGCATTACTATCACTTAGTTCAGTTAATTTTCCTACTGGCTGTTTAAAGTGGAAAGTTGTTTTACGTCTTGAGCTCCAATTGCGTTTCTGAGTTTTCAACGAAGTCATCATTGCATGCAAACGTTTGTCAAAATTAAAACTCTAAAACGAAACAAGAAAAAAATCAATCCTACTGTCCCTCATCAGGCACAGAAGGGATTTTTTCCCCCTAGAAACAAAGGGTATAAAAAAAATCCCAGACGATCCAATTTTGCCTTGAGACATTGGTGCATTTTTCGCTCTGATTTTCGGTTGACAACGCCAGGTATTAAAGCCCTACCCTCTCTGGCCTGACAGGTTTCAACATACTAACAGGAAAGAAACAAAAGTGTTTGCGTCATGTTCAACATTTGTTAACAATGCAAATGTAAGAAATTCGCGTGCTAATTATTTGATCTGGGTGCACAGATTAGTAAAAATAAGCTCCGCCTTCCATTATTCAGAACACTTTTTGATTCATGGTTTACACGCAATATTACTTTTGGCATAAATTTATGTGTAAATTTATTCATACGTTAGATAACATTATTCGCAACAGTGATTTTGATTTACGCATGTAGATAGGCAGTTATAGTAAGCATAAAATACTGCTTTCCTTCTAAGTAACAATGGTAAAAGAAAAATTGGATTGTAGTAAGGGGCTAATAAAAGTATTTTACTTAGACACGTCTGCCTGCAGATATGGAATTTACTATATTCCTTGTCTCTATCTCCTCAGGAATGGGGTGTAAGCAAATTATGGTGAAATAATCGCCTTTAATCCTTAGACATTCTAATTAAGTCATTGCAACCCCACAAGAAAATTACGGTGGAAAGCTGAAGAGGATACTTCTGAACTTCCATCAAAGATAATAAATGCTGCTGTGGAAGAAAATTCTGGCGCTTTGGAGACCCTCACAGAAAAGGGTATTTCTGGCGTTGAAAAGGTGCTGAATGGCAGGCATGAACAGAACACACGACGAATGCAAGCGAGTATTTTTATTTTATTTTTGATTGGAGGTTTAACGACCACCGTGAGCAACTCAATGGGCTATAAGCAATCGCCCGTCCCTAATTCCGAATTTAGGGTCACTGGTTCCAGGGAAGGGAGAGAGCCAGTACCGTAAGACAAACACAACATCCATGCCTCACCGGGATTCGAACCCGGGCCCCTTACGGACGAATGATCAGAGGCCAGCGCCTTATACACCACTGCGCCATCGGGGCGGCCGAGTCTTTTCGTGTTCGGTTTAATATTCGCTTTTATCATCCCCATCCAAGCTTATAAAACTTTATACAAGTCTTAAAACTTTTTCAAATATTAACATACACTATACTGACAACAGTCACCGGACACCCCTTCAAAAGCAAATGAACGGATCCGCTGTGTTGTTAAGATGCGCGGTACAGCTGCAAACGGTATACAAACAAGCCTGCAGCTGACCGCGATCATATCGCACTGTGAGGTCAGTGTTTCTTTTAGGCATACATCCAGGGGGCGAAGCCCTCCCGGAAACGAACCCCCCGGAGGCATTTTAGGTTACCGAGCCAAATTTTAATAAATTCAAGTTATGATGAAAAACGGAAGTTTCGTTTCTTTTTATACTACAAATATTTCTCAAATTATATTTTTTCAAATATTGCTCAAATGGTACTAGTTATAGTTCATTTTATTAATAAATGTATTACGACGCATGGTATTCTTCAAAATATAATAAGTAGACTAATCATACCTAATTGTAAGTTGATACATTATTTTAATCTTTAATCGTGATTCTGGAACAAGAGAATGCATTGTTTGCATTTTAATAGATAAAAATTTCAAGTTTGCGGTACCTCCCCCCCCTTCCCGCCCTCCTTTAGCTGAAAACAGTTCGTTATTCCTGAAATGTTCGAAGTAATTACTATATTAGGTATGTATATAGAATTTTTCTTGGGGGTGGGGGGCAGACGAAAAAAGGATGTTTTTGAAATCCACCGTCTGGAACCAAAAGAAAGTTAATGAAAAATTGTAGAAAAATTAAAGCATTTTTTTCTAATGTAAGTTGATACATCTCTATTAAATTAAGGCATTTTTTTCTCATATAAGTCGCATTTTAACCAAAAACAAAAAAATTGAACATTTTCCGGGGGGGGGGGTCCTCTAAATGCGCTCCTGTACTACTAAATAGTAATTACTTCTATATATATAAATATAGTAGTTAAAATTATATACAGTATATATATACATATAGCAAATTAGCAAATGGAAAACTTGCCCCTATAAGGTTCCACCCCCACCCCCACCCACAACCCCACACCCCAAGCCAAAAAGTCCTGAAAGAAACACTGTGTGAGGTTGAGTGAAAAAATCGTGGCGGGAGAGAACTGACTTTGAGAAAGAAAAGATTGTTGGGTGGTATATTAGTGGGTTGTCCATAAGAGAAACCGAGAGGCGTTTAAACATGTCCAAGTCAACTGTTTGGATGTACTGAATAAGTGGAAGACACATGGCGTTCCTCAAGCAGCAAAACGTGCAGGCAGACCAAAGATAATCAGTGATAGAGGACGTCGAAGCCCCAGGAGAGTCGTTACAGCTAATCAACGGAGTACTACTGCACAAGACCTCAGTGTACTGGTGAGTAAAAATGCTGGAACCTCGGTATGTACACGTACCATTCGCAGAGAACTTCATTCCACGGGTTACCGTGGTCGTGCGGCTGCTCATAAGCCTTTTATCTCCACTCGGAATGCAACTCGTCGTTTAGCATGCGGTGTAAAGAACATTTATCGTGGACCGTTAATCAATGGAAACAGGTCCTATGGACTGATGAATCCAGATACACGATCCATCAGTCTGATGGCCTTGCCGTGTGTGGGTATGGCGGCAGCCGGGGGAACTCTATTTACCACAGTGTGCTGTTCCTACGGTCAATGTTGGAGCTGGCAATGTACTCTTGTGATGGTGTTTTTCGTGGTATGATCCCGGCCCATTGGTTATCGTGGAGAAACCTGTTAACCAGCACGTCTACCACGATATTCTGGAAAATTATGCCCTACCAACTCTGTGGCAATACTATGGAACCAATCCTTGTTGGTACCAGGAGGATAATGCACCGAGCCATTAAGCAAGGACTGTTACTGGGTGGTTTGATGATAATTCCTTATCGTGTGTGGACTGGCCAGCATAGAGTCCTGATCTTAATCTCATGGAGCACCTATGGAATGAATTAGAGCGCCGCATAAGAAGTTTGGAACCGAGGCTCACTGCTAAGCAACTGTTAGTGGCAGCATTATGTACTGAATGGAAGCGCATACCTATCGCTGTGTTCCAAAACGTCGTCGAAAGCATGTCTCGAAAAGTCAGTGCATGCATTAAAGCCAAAGGTGTGCCGACACCGTACTAATGTATGTCAATAAATGCTATGTTGTGTTTCTCTTCTAGGTGTCTGATGGCTTTTGTCAATATAGTGTATGTTAAAATCCAAAGCTCAAGTGATGTCACTTGGAGAAGGAAATCCAACAGTGGCATGCAAAGGAAAGAAATGTTGTCTAAGAAAATCAGCGATTGTAGAGCAAGATGTATAATCAAACTTGAATTGGTGAAATTTGCATCATATTTTTTAAAATATTAATTTTTGGGTAAACTGAGGTTGGCTCCCGAAAGAGAAATTAAATTATTTATATTTAACTTTCTTCAAAAGCACAATAAAGTATGCATATTCAAGTTTTGTATATGTGATGACAGTGTTACTTCATCTTTCTCTCTTCGGTATCAGTAAGGCAAAAAAGATGTTTTCATTCCTCTTGTAGCAAACCATATAAACAGATATTTAACTTGGGAATATTAGCTGATTTTCATTGCTATAAAGATGTAGGGTGTTATGTTTGTGTTGTCTTCCCTTTCCATAAGCTTTAGCCGCATCACCTTTCCCTTAAGCTATAGCCGGAGTTTACCTATGGGGTTTGAGACCAGCCGTGTCTTTCGCCGCTATTGAGCAACACCGTCAGGAATGTCAAAAACTTTTGGATGTATAATTCTTTTCATTATAATCTGCACTGTAAAACATAAGTGGTGTGAATTCACGGAACATTTCTGAAAATAACGTGCAGCAAAGTTGCCGTTAGGGGTCCGTCTTTTAACGGAATTTCCGTTTTTAAAAGCCACCGTTTTTTTTTTTTTTTTTTTCCGTATTTTCACAGATTTTCCGTAGTCAGTATTTCCGTTTATTTGAGAAATGTGCATTTCAAGTTTTTCCGTACTTAAACAGAAATTTCGCAAAATCCAAAAAATGCTGAAAACTTCGGCTCTTACGCGAGAGAATCCTTTTATGCTGGTGGTGGGAATCGAACCCAGTCCTATGGTTTGAAGCCGCGTGTCTTAACCACTGAGCCAGAACGTCACATGGATTGGACTCGCGTTCAAGGTAAAACTAATTGGGCGATGACGTTTTTTTTTTGTTTTTGCGAGTGATTTAGTCTTTTTATATTCTGTTGGAGCTTATTTTTTTTTAATACGTTTGTAATAATTTGATTTTTTCTGTAGGAGGTCTTATTACGAAAAACGCATCTTTCTTTATCGTGATTTTTCAAAGCAGCAGAATGATTCAAAACATCTATGACAAAATTTAAAACTTCTGTTACTGCAAGAATTTCAATGGTACTTCATATATAAAGTGAGAGAAATTAAAGAGTGCGAAAATTGTTTATTCAAATAATTCCTACAGACGTGATCTGCTCGGCGCTGAACCCACCTACCATCTGACCTTTCAACCCTGGTCGTATTGACCGTTGGAAGACCCCAGGAGTAAAGAATATCTAACTGAGAAGAATTGAAGGCTCGGCGAGACGTAATTAGCGCAGCCATATCTTAAGAGTTAAAATGCAGTGTATAGAAGCCAACATACAGGCTGATGCCGGAACAAACTGCGCATGCGTATTTCTGTTGATTTCAATTCTTTGGATAAAGAACAGTCAGCCGAGCTACTCACAGCACGTGATTGTTACCTTCTCGGTAGCATAATCCCTTCGTAAATCGGATGTGTTAGTTTTGTTTCGCCAATCGGGTTAGTTAAGGCTTTTGTTGGTACTTCCGTTTTTCAGAAACATTTTCAGTAATGCCAAATAGTAGGGAATGTCTGCATTTTGTACGGATCCTTAGGCCTAACTGTAATATTTGCTGAAATTTAATTTAAATAGGAATACTAATGTTATTGCATATTTTTCTCACCAAAAGAAGGGACGGGCGGGATATCAGAAAACAGCAAGAACAACAGAAACAAACTGCTCTAAGCAAATAGTCATCTGATCGAAGGAAACCATCGTGGATCAAAGAAAAACTTCCCTGCCGTAGTCCCCCTAACGTCTTTTGCTTCTGAATGTTAACTTTCCCGCAGAGCACACTACCTCTTAAGATGCTGTGGCGCTGTTGTCGCCTGTTTTACGTTATCTATATGAGAGTTGGCGTTCCTCACGCGAAGTTTTATATTCTTTGCCTAATCTACCCACCCTGTCTCCCTCCTTTCTTCCCCACTCCTCTTTGCCCCTGCCGGTCGCATTTCCTACCATTTCAACTTCGGTCGCAAATGCGACGACACGACACCCCTGGTGCACCCTCACACCCATACTTAGCCTATGCGATACTTTGTTTGTGAAGTGGCAGTTCCTTTGATTTTACGATCTGTTTAAGATTCATTCCGTTTCAGGGCTTCGTTAAAATCGCTTACCCTTTAATGCGCCGCATCCTAATTCCAAATGCTGGAGATTCACTTTGCCTTAAACGTAGTTTCACTTCTTGGAAGAGTTATGCATGTGTTCCTTCGAACAATGAGCCTCTTCTAAGTTTTTGGGAACAAACCACGATGTGTCCTCGTAATGCTAAATAACATTATGTTGTGTAGAGGAAATGTTCTGGTTAATTTTGTCGATTGCTTTGTCGAAATTGCGATATTTTTTTCCATGAAACTGAAAAAAAAAGGCCTCATGTTTCGAACCGGGTACGTAGAACTGCATGGCCACATTTTAATTTCAGTGCCCGTTAAATTGTTCTGAATAAACAAATATCGTGTGGCTATATTTGCCACTACTTGAGCAACTATAATTGTTCACAAAGCAGTTTTTTTAATATTTCATTATCAATAAGATATTTAGACATTTCCATGATTTTCGAGCCAAAGACAAAGCGGAGAACTGTTCAGGCCTTTTTTTTTTTTTTTTTTTTTTCGGGGCAAAGACAAAGCGCAGTCAAATGTTTGTAATTTACAACTCAACGAAAGAACTTCAAGGTTTAGAAACTACAGCTCAACAAATTCATTGCTGGCATGTGCAAACGCACGAAACCTGTTGGGGCGGGGGGGAGGGGGGTAATGCCGAAAATATAAAATATAAGGAATTTCTCCGATCGGGAGATTTTCAGCGTTTACAAATTACAACTCAACAAATTCTCTGCTGGCATGTGAAAACCCAGGAAACTTGTCGGGGGAGGGGGAAAGGCAATATAATATCTAAAATATGAAATATAAAGAATTTGTAGCCCCGTCGAGAGATTTTCAGAATTTACAAATTACAGTTCAACAAATCCTCTGCGGGCATGTTCTAACGCACGAAACCTGTGGCGATTTATCCGCCCTCCTACAGACAAGTTCCGTGCTGTAGCAAATGTCCAAAGAAATTTTATAGAGTTTTACTTTGTAAACTCCCCGAATCGGATCAGAAATTCTTTATATTTCATATTTTTGATATTACCCCCCCCCCCCCCAAACAGGTTTCCTGCGTTAGCACATGCCCCAGAGAATTTGTTGAGTTGTAATTTGTAAACGCTGAAAATCTCCCGACTGGGCTTCAAATTCCTCATATTTTATATTTAGGTATTTAGCCCTCGCCGCCCACCCCGACAGGTTTGCTGTATTTTCACATGTTATAACGAAGTAAATGTCTCCTTCATTTCTGTCCACGCCAGGATTCGAACCCGGATCCCCTCATTCCGGAATAAGTCACTCTACCAATTGAGCTACGCGGACGTTTTATTCTGATTCCTATCTGCCTTTACGTCGTGTGCGTCCTTCGGGCAGGTACATCACATCTCCTGGTACGTTACAATGCCAGCAGAGAATTCGTTGAGTTGTAACTTGTAAACGCCGAAAATTTGCTGATCGGACTAGAAATTCTTTTTGTATTTTGTATTTTCGGTTTTAAGCCAGGTTTCCAGAGTTTGCACCTGCCCGCAGAGAATTCGTTGAATTGTAGATTATAATTTTTTTTTTATAAAGAATTACATGAAATATCGCAATTAAAAACTTACGAAATTACGGAAACTTTATGTGAGTCAGATATACCAGACTCTGGAGGACGTGGCCTTTGTGGCCACAAAGCGGCCAAAAACGCAATTTTTATACGGCACCTTAATTTTTTTGTGGCCAGTTCTCCTACACCCGTTTCTAGCAGACATACGAGCACACCAGTCAAAATCTGGTGTATTTTTCTAATTTTAAGAAGTGGACATTTTTTCCAATTTCGGAGAAGTAGTCATTTTTTTTCTGCGGGCGTGTTTTCTTTTAGTAATATTTCTGTGAGCACATGTTAGTGGCATTTTTTCCTCATATCCGTTCGGACACGGCAGTTTGTCAATGCAAACGCGAGCATCAGAAAGATCGTATAATTAACGTACATAAGTTCTAATACGTAAATGAGCACGTAAACTGCCGATTTTGCCCCTTTTAACAAGTTTTGCAGATCTTTAATTGAAAACTGTAAATCTTTCTCCTGCGATCGAAATACTGATTCGATTTTACTCGTTTCCAACTGGTAAAGTTACATTGCTTAATATTGCATACCGATGAAAGAAACAATAAGGAAAAAAAAAGCTTTTCACTGAACTGGCGAATGTCTGCAATGGTGCTTTTCATCCACATTTGAGAAACGGTTCTTACCTAACATTTGCAATTTTAACAAACGGTTCGCAGGAACCCAGCCGGCTGCCTAGCATTAATAACGTATGATCACTCGACCAGAGAGACGGTAAAATTCTCGGAATCTGATGCTCCAATAAGTATTCATGTTTCTGAATAATCTAATGTCCGCAAAGTTCTTTAGGTGCTATTTAGTGGCTTAAGCAGATCTATAATTGCACAGTAGAATGCGAGAGTGTGTGTGTTTACAAATTGCTTTCTTTCGGTTTGTTAAAATGAGCTGCGTTGACAAGAAAGAAAAACTGAAATAATATTCTTTTGAACAAGGTTTCTTTGCAACCACATTCCTAGTGATTTTTCATTTCCTGTATCAGTCATTCTTTTTTTAAATTACTTTACAGTTGCGGTGCATGAGCAGGTAAACATTTTACATGGGATTTTCATTTAGCTTTGAAGCTAGCTATTCCACTGTAATAACAACAACAACAAAAAGTAAGAAAGAAAAGTGAGTGGACTGCATTAGAGTTGACAACTTACAAAGACTCCTGCTTTCCCAGGAATTTTTCCTCTTTCTTTCTTTTTCTTTTTTTTTTTTTTTTTTTTTTTTGTTGCTCTTTTCGAATGTCATGCGTCACAAACAGAAAAAGGACCTTATCACAGTTTCTTTGTTGCCTGCGTTGTCTTTGCTTATCTTGTCCTTATCAACCATTCCATTTCCTACCGAGATACCTCTGGCCCCCGTGTTTTCACTCCCCCTCCTCCTCGCAGGGCCACCGGTTGTTTACAGGTGGACACGTTAAAGAGTTTTTGTGGTAGTCCATTCCTTACAGACGTCGCCCACCCGAGCATTCGCGGCCGACATCATGAAACCATTCATACCAAGACGGCATACCTTGGCCGATCCCTACTGTGCTGATCCGGGCTTTCCCCCCTCAACCCACATCTCCCTCCCTAAGTCTCCCGCGCACACACACACGGAGTCACGGGTGGTGAGTAGAGAGAGAGAATTCATGAAGAATGACCCCAAGGGTCCCGGGTGGTTGTTCAAGGTCGATAGCAGCTGCACATAGACATCTGAGATCCTGACAAGAAAAGAGATTTTTGGATTAGAAATAGGAACAGCTGAGAGAAATGGTCATGTATACCAGAGATTAAGGACTTAAGCTAACTAGTGTCACAGAAAATATGTCTGCCCTGGAAGTCATTCACTTGTCCCGTTAGAGATTTTCCCCTGCAAACTAAACTTCCTATTTCCTTCCTCACTCGCACGCAAAAATACACTGCCTGACAGAGAAAATGCCACACCATGAAGGAATGCTCGAAAACAGACCAAACTGCACACACTAATAGCCAACTAGGTCCTGAACAAATGATTTAATTGTCACATACAGACTATAGGCTCCAGTGGCCGAATATACAGGATGATCTAGAAAGAGTGTGGCCCCCATTTTGGGTGATACATTATTAAATCCGACATGGCATCGAGGCAATGAGAGTCCAAATAGATTCCTGGGGTGTCGTGGACCCTGTGGTGTTGATCCGAGTCCACAGCTCATCTTCATTTCGCGGGGGTGGGAGGGTACTCAACCGACGTCCAATCGTGTCCCACAGATGCTCGATGCGAGAGGTCGGGGGGATCGGTTTGGCCACGGAAGCATCCGCACACGTGTAAAGCATTCAGGCTGATCTGAGCGGTATGCGTCCGGTCCTTATCCTGTTGAAAAACGGCGTTTGGGATGCTTTGCAGATATGGCAGTGCCACGTGCTCCAGCACCTCGTCAACATAGTCGTGTGCCGTCAATGTGTCCGTGATGCGTATCAGCGGTGAGCGGCAATTAGCGCTGATTGAACCCCACACCATGATTACACGTTGCCGGGCCGTGGTGCTCCACAATGGAAGAGGAATCCTCCCGTTGGCCACGTGTCGGTATGAGGAAAGAATGCCCACGGAAAAAACGCCCACGGAAAAATCGCCCACGGAAAAAACGCCCACGGAAAAAACGCCCACGGAAAAAACGCCCACTTCGCGAAAGTAGGAAAAAACGCCCACGGAAAAATCGCCCACAGGCAAAATGCTCACGGGAAAAATATGTGATCGACTGATAAGTTTATATGTCTGTTATAAACGGTGTTCGGACAACTGGTCACACATTGCTGGCCAAAAAACCGTTAGGGGTCATATAAAAATTGCGGTTTCTTGGCCACCTCACCTACATAACGAAAATGGGTGTAGGAGAATTGGCCACAAAAGTTCAAGGGGGTGTAAGTATTATTGATTTTTGGCCTACATTGAGAATTGAATTAGGAACTCCAAACAAATTTCGAGAAAACGTTCTATGTAAGCCAAGCGAGAATTACAGCATAATTCATGTATGTTCGGAAAAGGACCCTAAGGTGGGATTTTTTAATAACGCTGCACTTTTACGTACGTACTAAATATTTACATAACATGTCAAGTTTGCAATATTTTTCTTTTACTTAATTAATTCACAGGCGAAGAAAAAAGTGTTGAATAGGCTTAGGCCTACGGCCTATTAATTAATGTATGGATTGAATGTATGGTGCATAAGTAGAAGCGCAATATTACTGACAATTAATTCAGACATTTGACGTGGAATAGGAATAGCTGTGGTGCAGTGGAAGCATATCCGGCGCGTAACTGGAAGACCCTGAGTTCGATTCCTGGTGGCGGCCACTGAGAATTTTTCCGTGACTCACTTATAAACGTGGAAAGAGCGATGACTTCTGTTTGATTATTGACAATACTTGTTATGTAAATTTACGAATATGGGAATGGCGGAACGAAAACTTTTAGAAGGGCCTAAACGTTAGTCCTAATATTATTTTTTGCCTGAGTAACACCGCAATATTAATAATTTGATGTGTTACGTAAACGTTATGAATATAACATCGTTAGAATAAAAACTGTTAAATAGGCCAAGGCCTAGGACTTATGACTTAAGGGCCGCGGGTGGCCTAGTGAAGAACCAAATAAGATTGTTAACTTTCAACTTCCTACTGTAGAGTGGGATGTAAGGTCAGGTGATGCGTAACATCACAGCCTCTCCTTGACAAATGTCAACCCCGCCTTCTCGTGGTGCATCCTGTTCCTACTAAAGGGGCTCTGACGACCGCCAATAGCGGTATAACTATACCATCGGGATTAGAGGAAATTCTATCCCACACTCACCAACCCGCTTGGCCAGCGTGGTGAGTTATGGCCAAACCCCTCCAAAAGGACTCCACAACTTAAATCTTGGCCCTCAGTCTCCGGCAGCTGGAATGTACCTGGCCAAGGCAGCGGCCAGTGCGACATGAAGGCAGAGGGTGCTAAGAATCCCCGGAGGACCGGACTAGGCTGCCATCTGATGCTGACCTTGGCAACGTACAATGGACGCTCCCTATCTTCTGATTCAAGGCTTCTTGAATTGGAAGAGGAACTACAAAGGATCAAGTGGCACATCGTGGGGCTAAGTGAGGTAAGGAGAAAAGGAGAAGATCTCATCGAACTGAAAAGTGGACATCTCTTCTACTATCGTGGGACAGATACTGGCAGAACTAGTGGTGTTGGATTTATAATAAACAAGAAACTGAAGGATAAAGTTGTAGAAGTTGAAAGTTCCTCTGACAGAGCTGCAAGGCTTGTTATCCAACTCTCGAAAAGATACCAGGCTCAGATTATTCAAACTTATGCACCCACCACAAGTCATCCTGAAGAAGAAATTGAAGAATTTTATGAGGAAATTTGTCATCTAAATAATAAAGGTAAGCAGCACTTGAAAATAATTATGGGAGATTTCAATGCAAAAATAGGGCAACGGCAACAGAATGAAACTTCAGTAGGTAAATTCGGTCACGGCAACAGAAACCAGCGTGGAAATACTCTCGTTGAGTTTGCAGAGGCAGAAGGGTTTTTCATCTTGAA
Source organism: Macrothele yani (assembly GCA_039090855.1). Classification (NCBI taxonomy): domain Eukaryota; kingdom Metazoa; phylum Arthropoda; class Arachnida; order Araneae; family Macrothelidae; genus Macrothele; species Macrothele yani. Next base: position 10,305,488 of record CM077011.1, on the reverse strand, counting down.
CTCCTTCTTCAAGAAAAAGCCACACAGGAAATGGACATGGAGACATCCAAATGGGACGACAAGTGAAATTGATTTTATTATGTGTAACAAAAAATTCGTCATAGAAGACTGCAGTGTGCTAAACAAGTTCAACACAGGTAGTGACCATAGATTGGTGAGATGTAAGATGCACCTCAACACTAAACTTGAACGTGGCAAGCTCATAAGACAAACAAAATCTATTGACATAACCAACCTTATAAAACACCATAATACCTTCAAGTTGGAACTGAAGAACAGGTTCTCTGCTTTAGAAGGCCTAACATCGGAAGAAGTGGACATCTCTGAAGTTAACAGAAAAGTAACCAAAGCTCTTATGGAAACAGCAACAAAATTAGCTGGGTCTAAGAACAAGTTGCATGTAAATAAATTATCAGGAAAAACGAAAATGTTGATGCAAAAAAGAAAGAGATGAGGACAACTAAAGAAGATGTGACTTCCAAAGTGGAATATATAGAGCTATGCAAGACAGTACGAAAAAGTATCACTGAAGACGTAAGAAAATTCAACTGTGAACTAGTGAGGAAAGCAATTGAAAACAACCAAAGCCTAAAGATAGCAGAAGGACATCTCAGTAAGGGAAGAAAACAGATTATGGCACTGAGAAAAGAAGATGGTTCTGTAACAAGAAATAGAGGCAGAATTTTGACAAGAGTGAAAGATTTCTACTCCAAATTATATGAAAGGGATGATACATGCACTCCAGACATCATGAAAGATACCAGTACCAGAGTTCCTCCAGTCCTTCCAGCAGAAGTTACACATGCAATCAAGAACATGAAGCGGGGAAAAGCTCCAGGAGAAGATGGAATTACTGTAGACATCATAGAAGAAGCAAGTGGAGAAATCGAAACAGTACTCGCCCAAATTTTCACTCGATGCCTAAATGAAGGAAAAGATTCCTGAGGATTGGAACACCGCTACAATGATCCTGCTACATAAGAAAGGTGACATTGAGGATCTCGGAAACTACAGACCTATCAGCCTCCTATCAGTAGTTTATAAAATCTTCACTAAAGTTCTTTCACACCGCTTGAAGATAACACTGGACATGGCTCAACCGAGAGAACAAGCTGGATTCAGGAGTGGCTACAGCACAATAGATCATATCCATGTGCTGAGAGAACTAATTGAAAGAGCGAGGGAATATGAACTTCCATTGTGCATGGCTTTTATCGATTATGAAAAAGCCTTTGATTCGGTGAAACCATCAGCAGTTACAATGTCTCTGAAAACCTGCGGTATTGAAGATGCATACATTAATATTATTAATAACATCTATGAAAATGCAAGTGCAAAGATTAGGCTGTTTGAAAATACAACACGCATAAAAATTGGAAAGGGAGTGAGACAAGGTGACACCATATCTCCGAAGCTCTTTAATGCGACATTGGAGGGTGTTTTTCAGTCGCTGAGCTGGGAAAACAAGGGGATAAAGATTAATGGAGATTATCTAACCCACCTTTGTTTTGCTGATGACGTAGTCATTTTTGCAACTAGCCCATCAGAGCTGCAGAGTATGATCCAGGAACTTGCTGACAAGAGTAAAGAAGTGGGATTAAAAATGAACTTTCAGAAGACAAAAGTGATGTTCAATGCTTTTACAAGAAATGAAGATTTATCGATTGATGGAGAAAAGCTGGAGATAACAGACACGTACGTTTATCTTGGACAGCAGATATCAAGTGAGGGTCACATTGATGAAGAAATTAATCGGCGTACAAAACTTGCCTGGAGAGCTTTTGGAAGAAACAGCATAATTTTCAAGAGCAATATGCCATTATGTCTTAAAAGAAAAGTGTTTGATCAATGCATCCTTCCAGTGCTTACGTATGGTGCAGAGACGTGGACCTTAACTAAAAGAGACATACAAAGGCTGCAGACAACTCAATGACGCATGGAGAGGTGCATACTTGGTGTAACCAGGAGAGATAAGAAGAGGAACTCGTGGATCCGAAAAATGACAAGAGTGGAAGACATCATGATCAGAGTTAAATCCCTGAAATGGCAATGGGCTGGACATACTGCCAGAAGGACAGATCATAGATGGACAGCCGAAATTTTAGATTGGATTCCAAGGGACAGGAAAAGACCCAGAAGAAGACCACATGGGAGATGGGTGGATGAAATTCGAAAGTATGCAGGGGTGACATGGAGGAGACTGGCACAAGACAGACCGTTGTGGAGGAAACTTGGGGAGACCTTCGTCCAGCAGTGGATTGATAATGGTTGATGATGATGATGATGATGACTGTAGAGTAGCTACTTTCTTAAAAAAATCCAGTTCGGCTTTACTGTAAAAAATTTGTGACTATTCTTATTTTTTAAAGTAAGGTCTTAATTTTTATAAAACTATGCATGTTTGTTATTTAACTATATCAATTAAAAGGGAAATCATTAAAAGTCAGATTATTTTATTTATAAAAACTTGTAAAGTATAGCATTTAATTGTAAAAGCGATTTTCGTAAAAGGCGCCATGTACAGATATAACTTTGTGTAATGTGCTTTCTTTGCACTCTTGTCTCTTTTGGAAATCCTCTTTTGTGTACGGCGAGCCGAAGGGGGAGGGGGAGCATCTGTCTTTCGTCAAAGTGGTGCTTTGCAGCTGCAGCTGGAACGTTTGCTAGCGACCGCACCCCAAATAACAAGGGATATATTTCATTTAAATTTATCGGTTGGCCACCGGTCAGGGTGTGTCTTCCCCGTGAGTAGTATAATCTCAAGTTACAGGCATACTTCTTTTCTTCCCAGTGTAAAGAAAAAATACGCACTCATAGCTTCCTGGGAGTTTTCCAAAGGACAACTAAAACAGTTAATTTCTACATGACGGGTGTAGGAGAACTGGCCACAAAAATTTTAAGGGGCCTCATAAAAATAACGTTTTCGACCGCTTCGTGCCCACGAACCCTAAAGGTTGGTAATCAGAGTCATATAAAGTTTCCGTAATTTCGTCTTTTCTTAATTGCGATAATTAATGTAATTCTTTATAAGAAATGTTTATGATCTACATCTCAGCAAAAGATTTAAGGGTTTTCAAACTACAAGTCTGCAAAATATCTGAGCGCATGTGCTGACTCAGGAAACCTGTCCGGGGGGGGGGATATCAAAACTCTAAGATTTGAAAAATGTATCGTCCCATCGGGAGATTTTCAGCATTTACAAGCTACAGTTGGACAGATTATTTGAGGGTACGTGCCTACTCAGCAAACCTGGGGGTGGGGTGGGGGTTATATGATAATTGTGAATTATATAGAATTTCTTGTCCGATCGGGCGATTTTCAGCATTTACAAACTACAACTGGAGACATTATCTCCGGGCATGAACCTACTGAGCAAACCTGTCGGGGGGTAGGGGGGGGGGTAATACCAAAAGTGTAGAATATGAAGAATTTCTCTTCCGACCCGGAGATTTTCATCATTCACATGCCTTCAGATAATGTGTCGAGTTGTAGCTGCTAATTGCCGAGAATCTCCCGATCGGACGAGAAATTGTTCATATCTTACACTTTTGGTATTACCCCCCCCCCCCCCTCTCTTCGCCGACAGGTTTCCAGAGAGTGACATGCGCTAAGAAAATTTGTCGAGTTGCAGTTTCTAAATACTGAAGATCTCCAGATCGGAAGAGATATTCTTGATATTTTACGATTTTGGTATTACCCCCCCCCCCCCGACTATTTTCCTGAGGCAGCAGATACCCTCAGATAATTCGACGTGTTGTAGCTTGTAAACACTGGAAATCTCCCGATCGGACCAGAAATTCTTTATATTACATATTTTAGATTTTAAGCACCCCCCTCCTCCCCAGACAAATTCCCTGGGTTTGCACATACTCGCAGAGAATTTTTTATTTGTAGTTTCTAGAAAAATATCGTATAGCAGTTGGCTTGAAGACAACGGTGAATCATTAGTATGTTTTAAAATAAATGTTGCATAAGACTACCACGGCTTTCAGGCCAACACCATACAACCTCTACAGTCAATCAGTGCAATCCGAACTTTCCTCTCATATTTGTAAGGTTTGCAGAAAATATTTTACACATCAAATTATTAATATTGCGGTATTACTTAGGCAGAAAATAATATTAGTACTAACGTTTAGGCCCTTCTAAAAGTTTTCATTCCGTCATTCCCATATTCGCGTTATGTAGGTGAGGTGGCCAAGAAACCGCAATTTTTATATGACCCCTAACGATTTTTTGGCCAGCAGTCTGTGACTAGTTGTCCGAACACCGTTTATAACAGACATAAAAACTTATCAGTCGATCACATATTTTTCCCGTGAGCATTTTGTCTGTGGGCGATTTTTCCGTGGGCGTTTTTTCCTACTTTCGAAAAATGGGCGTTTTTTCCGTGGGCGTTTTTTCCGTGGGCGTTTTTTCCGTGGGCGATTTTTCCGTGGGCGTTTTTTCCGTGGGCATTCTTTCATACAATCCACGTGTCGCCTCCAGACTCTCACACGGCGATTATCCGCAGTGAGATAGAACCGCGATTCGTTGCTGAACACCACACTGTTCCATTCGGCCCTCCATGCAGCTCCGGAGCGACACCACGCCAAGCGGTCACGACGATGGCTCCATGTTAAGGGTAGCCTTCGCAACGGACGGCTGGACAACAAACCAGACGCAGCTAATCGGCACGACACCGTCCGCGTTGGTATCGGAGCATCCAAGCAAAATGTCGCCCGCTGCGGCCAGTGGGTCTGCTACGACATGACGTCGGATGCGACGATCTGTGCGCTCGGACGTCCATCTCAGTGCTCCGGTGCCCATACGACCTTGCACAGATCCTTCCTGGGATCACTGTCTCCAAATGCGACAGACGGTTGTGGCATCACGTGGCGTTTCTTCCGCAATACGACGCAAGGACCATCCGGCGGTACGAAGTCCTACAGTGACACTTCTCGTGAACCCGTCTGTTTGACGAGATCGCATACGACGGCATCTTAAGGGCATTGGCACCCCTTGTTCGTTCTCCAGACACGGTTACAGCAGAACCACTCACTTCTCGTGGCCGTAACGACGTCTCACCTCATGGGCTGGTTGTCCACTTATATCCCGCGCGACGTTCGTGCGATGTGATTGCAAATGCAATAATTATTTGCATACCTTGTACGTGTGCACCCACCCTGCAATTTGCATGGCGCTACGTTTACGTCTTCGTGGTGTGGCATTTTCTCTGTCAGACAGTGTGCTTTTATCTTAACAATATAACCTCGAACTGCAGTGGAACGCAGGAATAAAACCGTCATAGAACACGCAATTTATTTTTATAGAAAAGAAAGTGAAACTGGATGTTTATAACGCGCGCACAGTGATGACGGAAGGTATATTATGGGAAATTTTTAAATTAAAAGCGAACTTACGAAAACAACACTGATGTACAAAGATTTCACAAGACCTGAAGATTTAGAGATTGATAGGCCAAATACAAAAGTAACTGATGCCTACATCTACCGTGCATAACAGATATCAAGCGATGGTGATATCGAAGAAGAAGCGTATGAAACTGGGGTTTAGTGCATTTCGAAATAACGGTACAATTTTCAAGACCGTTATGATTTAAAGGTATTTAATCAGTGTTTCCTTCCAGTTATTACTCATGGAACAGAAAGACCTTAACTGAAAAGGCCTACAGAGGCTGCGGATAGCTTAATGGGTCTTTGAAAAACAACTTGAGGGTCTTTTGCAGGGCCTGATGGTGACGGTCTTGGGCCCAGGGCAATAAAAAAAATTGGGCCGCAATCTCAGATCTTTCTACGAGGAGTGGAAAGCAAAACAATATTACACGTTATATTTGTTTTGAATATATGGAATAACTGCACAAACATGTTGCACGTGGCTTTACTATACTATATATATAAGTACATTACAGTACATGAAACATGGATTTTTGTATGCATATGTAACATAGTATCTAGATAGGTAGACAGCAAAATTCTGTGAACAACTGTCGAAATGGCTTTTACTTCATTACGGTTCTGAGAATATAAAAGAAAACAATTATGAAATATACACTATGTATTTTAAAACAATGACCGATGAAAGTATACTTTGGATTTTTTTAGTTAAAAATATATATGTAAATTATGTTTTAGATTTAGTTGAGTTTATAAATAGCATTCAAATATTTCTCAAGTGCAGAAATAAAAATTATTAACAATCTGAGTGAAATTCACCTGTCAAAGCTGTTTGAAATGAAAATGAAAAGGGTTAAGGTAGTTTATGTAGCTATTTCTAAAAATATGTAGTACATATAACAGTTCGATCTATTTTTCTCCAAGGTGAATTCAAAATGAAATTGGTAACTTCGTCAAAATATGATTTCATACCCAACCTTGGACTTCATGTAATATGAATTCGATAAATGTGAACATAGGGATATAACATCCTACAATGAAAAATCCCAAAAAGTATGTATCTAGCACCCTCAAAGTACCCTAAAACCGTTCACATCTGCGGAAACGGAAAATAGTTTTGTTGTTGTTGTTGGCCTGTCGCCTGTGTTATCTTTAAAATGACTTCTTTCTTATCTTTTGAGCTGCAAATTCACAAATTACGTCATTATAATCTAAATAAGAAGTTATATGTCATTTTCAAAAGAAAATATTGCCAATGCAGAAAGTTTTTCTTGACCTAGTGTTGTTCTTAAAGGAGATTTTAGTCTTTTCAAAAGAGAAGAACTTCGTTTACTTGTACAGTTGCTAATAGGTAAAGTTAGAAATATATTTTCAAAGCTGTCTCAACATTTGAAAATGTTGCTCTCATATTTAGTTTATGTAAATTTTGCAAAGCGTCCCGTCTATAATATTTTCAGTTTTCTGTTTAATGAATAAAAACTGCTGATATTCTTCAGCAAAATAATCTAAACCAACATTGTAATGCTCCTGAAAAGCACGTACTTTACGAGAAGCTTCGCATTTGTTTCACAGTTTATTAAGAAAGAAAATGTGGCTACAATATTTTCATATGAAACTTTCATTGGTCTTAATTGTGATATTAATGCATCACAAGGAGCATAGTGTCATGTCACTCGAAAATTATCTCGAAGAGAGAGAGAGATATTGGAGGAGTATCTTCATCATCAAGAGGCCTGTTTTTTGGAACGCTTTTCTTTCTTATAGTTTAATAATTTGCAACTGTATTTGTATTAATTATAATTAACTTGCATATTGTTAACTTATATTAAATGCCAGAGTAGCATGTGTGTGACACAAGAATAGACAATTTTGTGGGACCTGCAAGTGCCCCTTGTGCCCTGCCGATAATCGAGTCTTTGATCATGGAGTCGGATCCAGGAAAACTTCTACACCCAGGGCCGGATGGAGCTTTTGCGGGGCCCGGGACGAAATTCCATTCAAAGGCCCCGGAGCAAAATTTCATTGCTTGAACTAGGAAATAAATTTCATATTTTAATAAAGTCGTTACGTGAAAGATGTCCGTAAAGAATACACAGGATGTGAAACCCACAAATTTGCCTGTGACGGTGACGAATTCGCAGCCCTCTGCGCTCCGGAGCTGAATGCTTTACCACCGACGCAATTTATCTCTGTAACTTTTCCTTTTTGACGTGTGCTTCACTTCTGTAGTACTTCTAAACGAAAACTATCGTAAAAATGAAATGATTATCTCAAAGAAGCATTTGCTTTAAGCTCAAGAAAAAGACCAGAATATGCATTGAAAGTTCAGAGAAAGAGAGAAAAAAAAACTGTTAAAATCTACGATATTCTTTCCGAGGAAATGGGGTTGAGGTTGTACAATGTATTTTCACTTATTGTATAAAAACTGCTTCACAAAATGACAAAAAGCTACGTGCGTAGCGAAAATTTTTGGATTGCGAATATTTTAGTGTAGAAATAATAAATAATAAATTCGTACAAATAGTTTTTTCTCCTGATACATACATGTTTTAGTGATTGACTTTTAATGCAAAATGGAGTAACTGACAAATTAGTGGCTTTTTAAACTTTTATACGAGCTTATATGTGATTTTTTTAAAGAAAAATTCCAGTAATTTTTAAAGTCACTGAATAAATGGCCTCCATGTGTTTCCCGGAACCAACTTTGATATTGTTCTTTTTTATTTTATTTAAATTTAAGTATCCAGTTTGCACGCAAATTGTTAAATATATAAAAGCAAGGGCCACAAAATGATGAAATTAAATTTGCGATTTCATGAATTCGGAAAATATCAATGTCTTTACAATAATCACTTGAAATCTACAGATCTCCGTTTTTGTACGGCGAAGAGCGATTACCTATTCGAAAACCGAGGAATTGGAAACAAACAAACAAAAGAACTTAAAAAAAAAGAAACAACTTTTTAAGGGCCTCGCACCCGAAAACTTACACATAAAAAAAAAATTCTAAAAAATTCTAACTATTTTTTTTTTCTTAAACTGCGGGGCCCCTTAAAGGCGCGAGGCCCGGGGGGGGGCAACTGCCCCGGTTGCCCCTATGGTCCAGACGGCCCTGTCTACACCTTCTCATGTAAGGAGGTGTACACAATTGTATTTCGTTCCGAGATCTTGTCAAAGTGTGGGAGTTTTCCTTTTTAGCCCTTCCTCCGATATATATATATATTTTGCCCATAATATTTACTCACGAACATAAGGTCTGAATGAAAAACAGACACAATTTCCAAACTGTTCAAAAGTTCAGTACTGGATAACGATTAATATAACAACACATTTTTTTTATTCTCTTATGATTTGTTTAAAGAAAATCAGAATATAAACAACGTGTTATTGTTTCTATTTTTTTTTTTTTTAACGAACATGTCCCCAGATTACAAAACTTTTACGCCTATGCTGCATGGACAATTCTATTCTTCCAGCACTAACATCAGAGACAATTTTACCAATATTTTATACTCAAGTACCTGTTATCACTGTTATAAACAAAAGGGAACTGCGCTAATGTTGTGACGGGGAAAGGAAAGCGTGAAGGTTCCTTTCCAATGTTGTAATTAAAATTGGGTCCATTTGTGATTATCTAGAATGTTTTTAATGCTTCTTTGCGGTGTTTTTAATGTGTCAAATGACATTATGATTTAATAAGGAAATAAATACAGTGTGATTCACTCGGGACGGGACACTTATTATGTGGAATATATGAGATCGGAAATATACGATGAGCGTGAAACCCAAACGAAGCGGTTCTTTATTCCCTGACGAAGCAGTCGACATGCATTACCTGTGAATAGAATGTTTCCCCGGCAACTGGGTGGCGCAGCAATGACGAGCCATCTGTCAAGTAGTGGTGCGGGAATAGCGTGTTTCCGCAGACAGTTTAAGCGAGTAGGTCGAATAAAGATGGTGTACTCAATTGAAGAGCGTGTGTTCCTTGTGTGTCAGTACTGGGTAACCGGTTCCTTTAAACAATGCCAGAAGGAGTTTCTGAAGAAATATTGTGGGGGTAAACCACCAACCAGATCCACCATTTCGAAATTGGCGAAGACGCTGGAGAGAGAACGGGGAGCTTGGTGGATTTGCATATGGGCAGATGTCTCCAAATGACAGAGGGCACAATAGAGGATGTGAAACAGCGGTTATTGGCATCCCCACGAAAATCTATTCGACGGCTATCCCAAGAGACTGGACGATCGTATTCGACATGTCAAAGAACAGCCAAACGGGCGAAGATTAAGCCGTACCATATCAGGGCTGTGAACGAGTTACAGCCACAGGATTTTCCAAAGCGATTGGCATATTGTCAATGGTTTGCCAAACTTTTCGCTGAAAACCCCTTCCTGTTAGGCATGGCATGGTTTACTGACGAAGCATGGTTCCATTTATTCGGCTATTTAAACTCGCAAACTACAAGGGTGTGGGCCAGTGATAATCCCCACGCCATTCATGAAGAGCCATCGCATCCGGTGAAAATCGGTGTGTGGTGTCCTGAAGCCGTATCATGGGGCCTATCTTTTTTAAAGACATGGTGAATACCGACCGATACTTGGAAATCTTTAATGAGTTTGTAAACCAGCTGGATGACCAGGAACTTGCAGATGGCTACTTTAAACAGGACGGTGCAACGTGCCACACCTCAAATGGCAGAAATTCACAACTTTTTCCAGGACAGGATTATCTCCAAAGACCTGTAGCCGCCGGTGTAGTGACATTTGCGTACATGTCGAATTTTGGTGAATGGCCCTTGCGTACATATCAAGGCGTACAGTGACACTTTCGTTAATTGAGTTAGTTAATTGATTTTAGTTGCGCAAGGGCCAGGTTTGGCCAAAGAGCGCCAGACACAGAACAATCAGTTAAAGATATTTAAAAGCGGGGTGAAATGATTAAGAGCAGACAGGCTTGGTAAAAGTTAGAATAGAGAATGATAAAAGCTGTGAAGACTAGTTAGTCAATCAGGTTTATAAATAAATAAATAAATTCACCAATTCACTGTTATAATCATTATAAATTATTATTATTATTTTTTTTTTATTTTTTTTTTTAATTAAATATGTTTTAAAAAGTCTATCTGCTTTAAGAACGAAAACACTGCGAAAGTGTCGCAGTGGTCGCCCAAAAGCTTCTGCAGTGTAGCTGCGCCGTCATCCAGTAGATGAGACTGAAAATAGTGAAACCGATGATTACAAAAACGAACACAACTACATAAAACATGAGAGATGGTGAGTAAACAGTCGCACACCTCACACATTGGGGCAGCGTCGCCACACAGCAAATAGCTATGCGTGAAGCGACAATGCCCAATGCGGAGACGCGCAAGAACAACTTCTTCCCTACGGTTCCGGCGACACGATGATTTCCAGATTCCAAGGTTAGGTTTTATACGGTGCAGTTTATTCTCCACCTGTTGGTCCCACAGACTTCGCCACGTTCGTCTGATATGATCGTGAACAAGAAAGCGAAAATCGCGGTGAAACAGTGGCAAGGGTGTGACGACCAAAGAAGAGGCAGATCTAGCAGCAGCATCGGCAGACTCGTTCCCTGGGATCCCAACATGCCCAGGAATCCAGCAGAACCGAATCTGGACATCAGCCTCGAGCAAAGAACGAAGAAGTCTCCGAACGGCAAAAAGAAGTGGGTGGCCAGTGAAATCCAAAGATGACAATGATTGCACAACACTCAACGAATCAGTGTACACAATAGCACGCTGATGAGAGCTCGACTGCACGTGAACAAGTGCAAGATACACAGCATGCATCTCCGCCGAAAACACCGTGGCCTCAGGAGGAATGCGGGCAACAGAAACTTCGTCAACGCAGACGGCGGCGGATCCAACAACACCAGCCGCCTTAGATCCATCGGTGAAAACAGGAATAAAGTCTGCATTGACGTAACGGTGTTCAGCGAAGAGCTGCTGGTACACTGACGCAGGGGTTGAGGACTTGTCAAAAGATGTAAAGCTGGTATCGACCATGACACCAAGAGGATGCCATGGGGGATCCTCAAAGCCCCTGGTCTCTCCAACGAGTGACAAGTCGAGCCCTGCATCACGAGCTACGGCCGCCATACGAAGACCGAAGGTTCGAATGCACGAGGGACGGATCTCGAACAAACGAGCATGCTGGGGATGAAAAACTGCATCGTATAAAGGATGGTCTGTGAGTGATTTAAGTTTCAGGTAAAACTGAAGAGACAGCTGCAGACGGCGTAAATGAAGCGACGGTTCGTTCGCGTCGGCATAAAGGCTGGGAATGGGTGACGTACGAAAGGCTCCCGTACAAAGACGCAGCGCTTGATGGTGGATGGTATCCAACGGCCGGAGAACGGTAGGACGCGCAGAGCCATACACCATACAGCCATAATCCAGCTTAGACCGAATGAGAGAATGGTAAATACGGAACAAAGAAGTCCTGTCTGCACCCCAGGAGACTGAGGCAAGGATCTTAAGGATTGACAAGGCTCTCAGACAGGAAGTCCTTAGCCGTCGAACGTGCGAGCGAAAGGTGAGAGCACGGTCAACGGTCAAACCAAGGAACTTGGTTTCCGGCAAAACTGGAATGGCTGCACGGTCCAAATAGAGCTCTGGATCAGGATGGAGGCCACGCCTCCGGCAGAAATGGACACAGGCTGTCTTGTCGGGAGAAAGAACAAACCCATTATTGTTAGCCGCTTTAACAATCTGGGTAATTGCAGACTGCAGCTGCCTTTCAACGAAATGCATGCTGGATGACGAACAGAAGATGTGAAGGTCGTCAACATAAATGGTAGCCGAAACCGTAGGAGGAAGATTTTTGAGTAAACAATTAATGCGGAGGATGAACAGAGTCACCGAAAGAATGCTGCCTTGAGGAACGCCTTGTTCTTGATGGAAAAAGGCGGACAGCGTTGTACCCAGGCGCACCTGGAACACACGGTTACGAAGAAAGTTGGCAATGAAGGTTGGCAGGTTTCCCCGCAACCCACTCTCGTGGAGGTCACGGAGGATACCGTGACGCCACGCTCTATCGTAAGCTTTTTCGATGTCAAAAAATACAGACACCAGGTGCTGCCTACGTACGAACGCCTCACGAACAGACGTCTCAAGGAGCAGGAGATGGTCAGGAGCTGAACGATGACGACGGAAGCCGCTTTGTGATGGAGACAGTATTCGATGTTCTTCAAGAAAATAAATTAGCCGGGAATTAACCATTCGTTCAAGGATTTTGCACAGACAGCTAGTGAGGGCAATTGGCCGATAACTAGAGGGAGACTTGGGGTCTTTGCCAGGCTTGGGAAAAGGTAAAACAAAAGCTCTTCGCCAAGAGTCCGGGAAACTGTGCTCCAACCAAATGCGGTTGAAAAGCACTAACAGATTCTCGAGAGACGACTGCGAGAGATGACGAATCATGTCATAGTGGATGTCGTCGGGACCGACAGATGTTGCGCCGGACCGATGCAGAGCCACCCGTAATTCAACCATGCTGAAGGGGGAGTTATACTGAGTGTTATAAAAAGGCGCAAAGGAGAATTTCTGGCGTTCCGCGGTTGTTTTAATCCTCTGAAAGGGCGGGAGATACGCCTGAGAACTAGAAATTGAGGCAAACGCTTCGCCCAAGCAATCCACAATCTCCCCAACTTCAGCATACGTGCAGCCGTTATTCTCAAGAATTGAAATTTGGCGGGAACTATAGTTTCCCCGGATCTTACGAATTTTTTCCCAAACAGTTTTTGAACTGGCACGTGAATTGACAGATGAAACGTACTTCATCCAAGACTCCCTCTTGCTTCGTCGACGTACCAACCGAGCGTAAGATTTTGCTCTTTTAAATTTAACAAGATTAGCATCGGTCGGATAACGCCGAAAAGTACACCAGGCCTTATGTTGAACTCTCCTAGCCGCTGCGCAATCAGGGTTCCACCAAGGCTTCGGACGTCTTGGGAGCGTCGTTGATGTTTTTGGGATAGAGAGATCTGCTGCCTGAATGATACACGTTGTGACATCAGTAACAGCTGCGTCAATTGACCCCCGGGTCACCATGGCAAAAGATATCATTGCGGACGGTGTGAAGACCTCCCACTTGGCACGATCCATCCTCCAACGAGGAGGGCGGGAGGCAGAAGATGGTACGCTCACATTATACCTAAGTACAATTGGGAAGTGGTCGCTTCCATGGAGGTCGTCACACACCGTCCACGACCAGGCGGCCATAACCGATGGTTGACCCAAAGATAAATCGATTGCACTGAAACTTCGTGTAGGCTCGTGGAAGTAAGTGTCAGCACCGGTGTTAAACAGGCACAAAGAGGTCGAGGAAAGAAGAGATTCGATCCTACGGCCTCGTGTGTCTGTTCTGACACTACCCCACAATGGATTATGAGCATTGAAGTCACCCAGAACAAGAGCAGGTGACGGCAGCTGCCCAACTAAGCTCTCAAGAACGGACACGCTCACGTCCTCATCCGGCGGCAGATAGATGCTGCAAACGGTTAGAGGCACAGGCATGGAGATACGCACCGCAACGGCTTGTAAAGATGTTGAGACCGCAACGGGAGAAACTGGAACATTGCGTGCATGTCAAATTTGGTGGCACTTGCGTACATGTTAAGGTCCTATGTTCGGGGAAAATTATATCTTTTTGCAATTATCCCTGAACAATACTGTCACTGCGACCCATATTTTGAATGATTTTAACTTTCTTCACCCTTTATCCAGGCTTAGGACTGACATCATATATGCTGGCGTCTTTAAAAGTTGTAGGCGATATTCGCCTTTTTTTTCTATTATTTTTTTCTTTTGTAGGTGATATTCCTACTTATTTCTATTCTAGCTCGACGACAATAGCAACAAAAAAACAAGTTAGTAAAATCATGTATGCATTGATTATGATACGCTTTCCAACATACCAGAAATCATTACCCAAGTCATTACTCAAGTTATGAGGATAATGGCTGTGGAATAAATCTCGCTCCTGTGCCCTGACCTTTGATCCCATTAAGATGATATTAAACACAATTGGTTTAGTATACTGCTGGAACAACATACTAAAGTTTTGTCGTGATCGAAGAATTTTTACGTAAGTTATGACGCATAAGAGCGATGTAATAGATCCCGCTCCTATGTCCTGACCTTTGATCCCATTTCATCCATTTTCAACAGGGTTCGTCCCCTAGTAGTTTCCTACCACATACTAAAATTTCATTGAAATCGAACCATTTTTACGCAAGTTATGACATATAGGGGCAATGAAATGGATCCCTCTCCTATGACCTAACCTTTGACCCCACTTTGCCCATTTTCAATAGAGTTCGTCCCCTGGTAGTCCCCTACCACATACTAAAATTTCATCGAAATCGAACCATTTTTACGCGAGTTATCGTGCTGACAGGCAGGCAGACAGACAGACAGACAGACAGACAGACGGACAAAGCTAGAGCATATACGCTTCTTCAACCTACAGTTGGAAAGCGTAAAAAAGGTGCACTCTCTCCTTTGTACTAGCTGTGAGGGATGAAAGGATAAGCTGAGGGAAGGGGTTTGTATGACGAAGTCGTCTGCCCTATTCTGTAAAGACTTGTCCATACTGGATCAGCTAATCTCTATAACTCTGCGACATTACGAAAGTACGCAAGATGTAAAGAAGTGTTTGAATTCTTTAGCTTATATTGCTAAATTAGAGTAAATTTTGAAAAGGTGAATTTCAGTGAAGATTATTTACAGGGGAAATCTAATGTTGTACGCAAGTACCAACAAATTTGACATGTATGCAAGTATCACCAATTCTAGCCGCCTAGGTCTCCCGACTTGACACCACCTAATTTATTTCTCTGTGGGCTTTTAAAAAGCAACGTTTGTACCAACAAACCAAGGTTGATTGAGGAACTGAAAGACAACATCACACGTGAAACTGTTGCCATCGACGTCGCTATGTTACATCGCACATTCGCCAATATGTAGCGTCGGGTGAATGTGTGCCTGGACGCTGACGGTGGGCACTTCCAGTATCTTCTATAAGACATTCCTTTTTGACATGATGGATCAAGGTATGTTTTGTATTAATTTCATTCAAATGTGCCTTTGCAATCGTGAGTTAATTAAAAAAATAACTGTTCAGTCCCGAGTGAATCACCCTATACTACTACTATTGAAGCGATAAACAAAAGGAACCATCATTGAACATTAAACTTCTGATCGGTGTCCGAAATGCTCTTGAGAAAGTGAAATCTCGCGATATCTTTTGGCTATATCCCATTCGTAAGTCCACACCATTTGTCATTTTCTTGTAGGACTTCCGTCCACAGTGAATAGAGTTTAGGTCCCAGCCACCTACAGCGAGATCGCTTTTTGGGCAGGACACAGAAACGGAAGGAATGAGAGCAAGTCTAGCAACTCTGATAGAACAGTTTGTAGTGAGATTGGAGTGCAGTAGATGGCGCCACCGTATAAGTACGATATTGCACATAGAGGGTGAGAGAATTTCAACCATTTAACCAGTGGGTCCAGCCTGTGGGCCGTCACTTAACGTGCTCGTCCGATGCACGGCGGATATTCAGCGATTGTTAGCAAATCATACAATCTCTAAAAGATCAGCCCAGCCCAGGTTCGAACCTGAGGACCTTGCAATGACAGTCTGAACTGCTAACCACTAAGCCATCCGCGGCAATTATCCCATTCGTAACTGACCGTGTATTGATTTTATTAGCCTCGTCCGAGATGCGAGGACTGTCATCCCTACTTTGCGATTGAAGTGGGTTGGAGAGTGAAAGCATTATTTCTCCGTAATGGTGCAGGGGTCCGTGAGAGAGATCTTCCCTCGGCAATGAAGGAGTTCCCTTTAATTGCCTAGATGAAGTCTCTCTCTGCTTTCATGACTTGCGTAATTAATGCCAAGGTTTCATAACGTTAATTAAGATGCATATACACAGTCGAATCACATTATTGTGACCACCTCATATTTTTCAAGTCAACAGCGCGTAGCCAATGAAAGAAAGCACTTGTCCTGAGCTGGCTTGGAGGGTATATAAGATGTGCTGTATGAATTCTGAAAACATACCACTCGTTGCTATCATGGATAAAAAGAGCGATTTATCAGATTTGCAAAAAGGGATGATTATCGGCTTTCGGGTCCAAGGGTGTCAGCATTTCTGAAACAGCGCAGTTTGTGAACTGTTCGTGTGTTGCTGTGGTTAAAGTGTATCGTGATTGGAGAAATGGCACCATTGCGAATAAGCAACGTGAAAACTGCGGAGTACCACGTGCTATTGATGTGTGGGGTGAGCGTCGGCTGCCAAGGGGCGTGAGGGCCGATCGGCACACTGCAGTGGAGCAACTCACTAGCCCAATGAACCAGGGGGCTACAGGAAGTGTGTCTAAAACGACAGTTCAGCGCACCCTGCTGCGAATGGGGCTCGATGCAGACGGATGGTCACTGCATCTGTGCTAACGAAGGTGCATCGGCAGAAAAGGCTTACACTTGCACGGCAGTATCGGAATTGCACCTCCACTGATTGGCAAAGGACTGCCTTCTTCGATGAGTCACGTTTTCTGCTTCATCGAACGGATGGACGTTGGTGAATAAGGCGAGAAACATCGCGGAACAAACACTTTCCAACCATTGCTGAAGGAACACAAGCTGGTGGCGGCAGAGTTATGGTTTGGAGAATGTTTTCGTGGCATTCCCTGGGTCCACTCATACCTGTGGAAGACGCTGTGGACCTAATTCGTTATGAATCCATCCTTACCGACCACGCACACCAATACATGCTGATTGTCTTCCCTGGGACGGATGGGATTTTCCAGAACGACAATGCGACGTGTCACACAGCTAGAAATGTCCGAGAGTGGTTGGAAGAGCTCGATGAAGACCTCAAAGTAGTTCTCTGGCCCCCTAATTCTCCAGACTTAAACTCAATTGAGCATCAGTGGGACCACCTCGATCGTGTTGTTCGCTCTATGGATCCTCCACCGCGCACCCTCCAGCAGCTATCAGATGAACTGCAGTCAGCACGACTCCACATGCATGTGAAGACCTTCCAGCTGCTTATTCAGTCACCCCAGCCCGTCTAGCTGCTGTCCGCGCTGCACATGGCGGTTATTCTGGGATATTAGCTGGTAGTCACAATAATGTGATATCATCATCATCATCATCATCATTGTGAACTATTATGAATCCACTCCTGCATAAAAGTCTCCAGAAGTTTCTTCCACAACGGTCTGCCTTAGGCCAATCTCCTCCATTCCACTCCCGCATGATTTCGCATTTCATCCTCCCGTCTCCCACTTGGTCTTCTTCTGGGTCTCTTCCTGTCACTTGAAATCCATCCCAGAATTTTGGTTGTCCATCGGTGATCCGTCCTTCTGGCAATATGTCTAGCCAACTGCCATTTCAGGGATTTTACTCTGATCATGATGTCTTCCACTCTTGTCACTTTCCTTATCCACGAGAGTTGCTCTTCTTACCTGTCCTGGTTACACCAAGCATGCATCTCTTCTGAATCCAGCTTGTTCTCTAAGTTGAGTTATGTCCAGTGTTATCTTCAAGCGATGTAAAGGAACCTTAGTGAAGATGTGTGTGTGTGTGTGTGTGTGTGTGTGATAGAAAATAATGGAATTTGTCGAAAATTACTCAGACAGAGGGAAGGCATACGATTCAAATACGTAATTTTACATTTTCGCCCAGTAAGGTGACTTTTTCGCACAGAAAATAATTTCAAAAAATGCTAGTAGCTAATATCGATATCAAATGTGATCGTATTCTTTTGCTGAATCACAGTTAGAAAACTCATGTAATTCAGGTAGCACAGATAATCTGTATATAAATATAACGCAGATGGTTACTCGATCTATGTGAGTAAAGAAACGCGGCATCAAGTATTACCATTATTAAAAGCTATTTCACGATAAAGATTTTTTATCATTATTTTATTCTGGTCGCAAATAGATAGTCACGAATATCATGTTCACGAAAAGATAAAGGGACTGGTTAAAAACGTCTGATTCTGGCGCAATTAGCGATGACGGAAGCACAGCGAAGCTACATCGGAAGATTACTTTCGAGAAGAGAAGCTATTTTGATGTTGGAGTGAAACAAAAAAGTGCCGGTCCAGAACGTTTTTATTCGTTCTTTGCTTTCGACGGCTCTTCAAAAAACGATGTGGTTAGCTACATATTGCATGTGGGCTTCGACCATGTAGAGCATTCTTCCTTTTTTTTTTTATTTATTTTTTTTTTCCTGGGCTTTTACGATTCCCATTGCCATCAAAAGCTGTTTTACGAAGTCGCCATCCGTAATTTAGGTCCACTATCTCCAGGAAGGGAAGAGCCAGCCTAATAGGAAACGCACACCACCAATGCTTACTCCGTGACTCAAACCTAGGAGTATTAGCCTGAATTCTGCGCCTCTGACCACTGGATCACTGGGGATGTATGTGGATGGGCAGTTTTATTTCAAACTCTATAATAGTATTCAGAGGTTTCCTGCGTTGTATATTTTTATCTACATTTGTACGACAAAACATGACCGTATCCAGGGTTTTTTAGTGTCGACCCCCCCCCCCGAATTTTTTTGCTTGTTTATCGTAAGTTATTAGATCAACAGGAGTCTCCATTGTCTTCTTTTCATTTTTTTTTTTTTTAAAAATTGTTTCTGTCATTTCCTTTGACAAACTTTACTTCAGAAGGACATTTTTTTCTCACTGTACCCACTGGTCACACTGGTCAGCTGTAACAAATTTATAGAAGTACATAACCATTTTTTTTAATATTCACGATAGATAGATAGTTTCTATCTATCTATCTATCTATTTTATTATAAAAAAAAAGGCTTAAAAACTGAAAATTATAAAAAAATTTGAAATCTCCGTCAGGAAGTGGATTTTAAAAATTCCGATAACGATAGATAAAGCCACCATAAGAAGGGACTTTGACGTTGAATTGGCCATCTAACAGTTGTCATCATAACAACTATTAGACTGCCAATTCAACGTGAAATTCCCTTGGTATGGTGGCTTCATCAATCGTTATCGGAATTTTTAAAATTCACTTCCGGAGGATATTTCAAATTTTTTTAATAATTTTCATTTTTCAGACTGTACTTGCTTTCATGCTGTCTCCTGTGTAATTTTGTTGTTTTCGTGTGATTTCTGTCTCAGATTGTTCAGTTTGTTTTTCTCTTAATACTGAGTAAGTTCATGTGCCGTTACTCGCTAACACTAATATACAGAAAACTAAAGATTTTTTTTTTTTTTTGTTAAGCGATTAGATAGATAGATAGATAGATAGATAGATAGATTGTTAGAGTTTAGCTGTGGAATGTATTTTTTTAAACCCCTTCCCCTCGAAAGTAAAGTCTATAGTTACTGCCCTGCGACAAAGAGTTATTCCGTTTCATTCTGCGTTTGTAAAATGCTTTTACGCTTTGTGATACAAGAACATGTGAACAGTAAACAAGCTGAAAAGAAAGGTAAAGAAAAACAACCTCTGAACTAATGACTTGTTTGGCTTCATTAGAATATTGTAGCTTCAATTAACTGAAAGAGAAAACGAGATTTTTTTCCTTTTTATTAGGTGGAATCTTGCATTTCTCATGGCCTACTAATTAATTCTAAAGGAAACTGAAAGGCCTTTTGGTGTGAGCTTCTTAACAAAAGCTAGAGAAATTCGATCAGATGTATCTCGAGATTTTGACAAAGCCGAAATGGTCACCGCTAAAAGCTTTTAGAGGAAGGTATTGGGTCAAGGAAACTGGTGTTTCAAGGAGATGAATTAGCGCAAGGTCATCGCCGTTCTGTCGGACCTTTGGCCAACTTTATTATGTAAAAGGGAGGTGGACATAATTCGAAATCAGGAAGGCAGAAGTGCGATTTTTTTACGCAAGTGTCTCGTGAGAATAAACAAGCCTTTTCCATTTCCTCGTAGGTTCTCGACACAAAGAAAGAATGCGGCAACTGATATGAAGACATATCTGTTTCGAACACACGTCTTGAAATCACTCCTAAAGAACACCCGACCTAACTCTGATTTCAAATGGGATTCAAATTTCTTGCTCTTTAAAACACCCAAATACAATCACAAGCAGGCTTACGACTGTCACTCATTTCTGATGGGTCTGTTACAAACCGAGGACATCGTAAATCGAAGGTCTAATCAACAGAAGAAATAATGGACACAGCTTCAAAATGGATTCAGATCACTGGCTTTTTCTATCTTTGTTTCTTCCTTTTTATTTTTTTTTTAATATTTTTGGTAGATTATCAGGTCTGGAGTTTTTAAGAAAAAGTTAACACTAATATTGCACACGAGTATCAGTTCTGTTCGAAAGATAATTTTCATGTGTAAGCCAAGAATATTTCAAAGGGCATTTCACTTGTGAAAGATATTTTTAACGTGTGCTGAGAATGAAAAATTTATAAACAACGGTTAGCTTTTTTAACGCTTAATTGAAGAAATATCTACAAATAGAAATGTTCCTTTGTGTAAGCAGTTGAGAAGTATGTGGGGAATATTTTCGTGGCATATAACGAGTCAATTGGTATCAGTAGACCTCTTCACAAGTATCACATAATATTTGAACATGTTAATGGCCGCCCCAGGGGCGCAGGGACCTAATCGCTGACTTCTGACCATTCGCCCGAGATGGGTCCGAGTTCGAATCCCGTGAGGCATGGATATTGTGTTTGTCTTATGACACTGGTCTCTCCCTTCCGTGGAACCAGTGGCCCTAAATTAGGGACGGGTGACTACTTTTAGTCTATCGAGATGCTCACGGTGGTCGTTAAACCCTCAATAAAACAAAACAAAACGTGTTAACTAATCATATGTTTCGTTTCACAACAGCAAAAGGTTTCCTTTTAAAGAATAATGCACCAGATATCAAGATGGAAGTTTCTCAAGAATCGTTGCGGAACCATACTCCTTACTGCATCTTACAGTAGTGGTTGTCCAAGTCATCAGATCTCAACCAAATCGAGCACCCGCAGGATGAAGTGCAATGATCTAGTCAAAGATTCAATGTCATTCAGCTTAGTGTAGTCAACGTTGTCCAGTTTTCCAGTGCACGCTTTCGAAACTTCACTGATTTCATACACAACTATGCCGATTCAAGACGCTTTAGAGTTAGACCATATCAATAAAACACCATCAGTAGTAGAAAGCGTTGGTTGATGGGTTGCAACCGGGCAGTGTTTATGCTATAGAATGAACCAAATGCCCAAGCCGAAGCCCAGGGGAAAGGGATAGAATTGCTTACAACGAGAGTCTCTCTTCCGAGACCAACTGTTTAGTATGACTTCAAACCATATAGGGTGTTTAGCAGGAGCTATACATAGGCCGGGCACCCTACGGGCCCAAGTCAAGTGCCACAGCTATTGCGGCAAACCGCCGTCTACTCGAGAACATTTCTGACATTTCGCGAAAGGGGTAAGCCGCTAGTATGTGCCATTATGTTAATTGTCTGCATTTATGTCATCACGTTAATTGCTTGCATTTATGTCGTCGCATTAATTGCTTGCATTTATGTCGTCGCGTTAATTGCTTGCATTTATGTCGTCGCGTTAATTGCTTGCATTTATGTCGTCGCGTTAATTGCTTGCATTTATGTCGTCGCGTTAATTGCTTGCATTTATGTCGTCGCGTTAATTGCTTGCATTTATGTCATCGCGTTAATTGCTTGCATTTATGTCGTTGCGTTAATTGCTTGCATTTATGTCATCGCGTTAATTGCTTGCATTTATGCCATCGCATTAATTGCTTGCATTTATGTCATCGCGTTAATTGCTTGCATTTATGTCATCGCGTTAATTGCTTGCATTTATGTCATCGCGTTAATTACTTGCATTTATGTCGTCGCGTTAATTGCCTGCATTTATCTTCCCATTAATTATCTGCATCTGTGTCTTCGTGTTAATTGCCTGCATTTATATCATCTTGTTAACTGCCTGCATTTCGCCACAGGAGGAACCCGTTAGCATGTGTAGTGTGCATGGAGCAAAGTGTTGTGGCGATGATTATAACTAAACCCTATTTTGTCTCCAACGATTATGCATATTTCACTAATCGCTTTGTTGATGCGTTCAAGTGGGGTAGTAAAGCACCCCCCCCTTTCGACTCGTAGTGACGGGATTCCCAAGATTCAAGAGGCTTCAAAGAGCACTGTTTAAGATTTTCGGACAGAAGGATAAAGTCCACTTCAAACCGTGTTTGTTATTTTCGCACATGAGAGATAGACGAAATGCTAATTGATGTCCTACCTCGAGCTGGGAACACGTAAACCATGAAATTTTGAAAGAAATACGAGTCAGACTTGTCAACTGACAAATTAGGCCCCTTACACACATCTTTAAAAAACTGTTTTCCGAAGAAATAACGAAAAAAACTACTGGGAAAGAATTAGAAAACCCGTGTCTACTAAGAAAAGAATTAGAAAAAACCTGATGATAATGGTTGTATTACAAGAAGTCTACCCTTCTTATGCACATCATTTATTCACTAAAATGCCATTGAATAAGATACAGCAGAAGTTATGTAAATGTTTGACTGCTACTCTCGCATTATATGCTCGGCCAAAACTGTGGTTAAATACAGCCATTGCACACATCTTCCCCATTAGTAATCGATTACAGACGTTGTGGATGAGTAAGATGCTTCATTTGGATGCTTTTGACAGAGGGCAAATTGTAATTTCCCGCAAATGGGTTACTCTATCTCAAAAGTCGTCAATACACTGGGGTTTTCCCGTGCTACAGTGTCCAAGGTATGTTTCAGGAATACGAAAATTGCGGCAAAAGAACAAGCTCCCGAATGAGGTGCACCCAGTGTTTCTTTCAGGCATACATCCAAGGGGGCGAAGCCCTCCCGGAAACGACGACCCCCCCGAGACATTTTAGGTTACCGAACCAAATTCTAATAAACTCAGGCTATGATGAAAAAGGAAGTTTCGTTTCTTTTTATGCTACAAATATTTCTCCAATTATATTGTTTTAAATATTTGTTCAAATGGTACTAGTTATAGTTTATTTTATTTAAAAGTGCATTACGACGCATGATGGTATTCTTCAAAATATAATAAGTAGACTAATCATACCTAATTGTCTGGGAATCGTGATTCAGGATCAAGAGTGCATTGAATGCATTTTAATAGACAAAAATTTCAAGCCTGCGGACCCCCCCCTTCCTTTACTGGAAAAAGTTTGTTCCTGAAATGTTTGAAGAAGTAATATAACAGGGATGTATATAGATTTTTTCAAAATTGAAGAACAATTAAAGCACTTTTTTTTCTAATGTAAATTGATACATTTTTATAAAATTAAGGTATTTTTTTTAAATGTAAGTCGCATTTTGACCAAAAAAAAAATGAAACATTTTTCGGGGAAGGGGGCAAGGCCCCTCTAAATGCGCCCCTGTGCTAGATATATAGTAATTACTTCTATATATATAAACATAGTAGTTAAAATTATATCATCATCATCATCATTGTCAACCATTATCAATCCACTGCTGGACGAAGGTCTCCCCAAGTTTCCTCCACAACAGTCTGTCTTGTGCCAGTCTCCTAAATGTCACCCCTGCATACTTTCGAATTTCATCCACCCATCTCCCATGTGGTCTTCTTCTGGGTCTTTTCCTGTCCCTTGGAATCCAATCTAAAATTTCGGCTGTCCATCGATGATCTGTCCTTCTGGCAGTATGTCCAGCCCATTGCCATTTCAGGGATTTAACTCTGATCATGATGTCTTCCACTCTTGTCATTTTTCGGATCCACGAGTTCCTCTTCTTATCTCTCCTGGTTACACCAAGCATGCACCTCTCCATGCTACTTTGAGTTGTCTGCAGCCTTTGTATGTCTCTTTTAGTTAAGGTCCACGTCTCTGCACCATACGTAAGCACTGGAAGGATGCATTGATCAAACACTTTTCTTTTAAGACATAATGGCATATTGCTCTTGAAATTTATACTGTTTCTTCCAAAAGCTCTCCAGGCAAGTTTTATACGCCGATTAATTTCTTCATCAATGTGACCCTCACTTGATATCTGCTGTCCAAGATAAACGTACGTGTCTGTTATCTCCAGCTTTTCTCCATCAATCGATAAATCTTCATTTCTTGTAAAAGCATTGAACATCACTTTTGTCTTCTGAAAGTTCATTTTTAATCCCACTTCTTTACTCTTGTCAGCAAGTTCCTGGATCATACTCTGCAGCTCTGATGGGGTAGTTGCAAAAATGACTACGTCATCAGCAAAACGAAGGTGGGTTAGATAATCTCCATTAATCTTTATCCCCTTGTTTTCCCAGCTCAGCGACTGAAAAACACCCTCCAATGTGGCATTAAAGAGCTTCAGAGATATGGTGTCACCTTGTCTCACTCCCTTTCCAATTTTTACATGTGTTGTATTTTCAAACAGCCTAATCTTTGCACTTGCATTTTCATAGATGTTATTAATAATATTAATGTATGCATCTTCAATACCGCAGGTTTTCAGAGCCATTGTAACTGCTGATGGTTTCACAGAATCAAAGGCTTTCTCATAATCGATAAAAGCCATGCACAATGGAAGTTCATATTCCTCGCTCTTTCAATTAGTTCTCTCAGCACGTGGATATGATCTATTGTGCTGTAGCCACTCCTGAATCCAGCTTGTTCTCTCGGTTGAGCCATGTCCAGTGTTACCTTCAAGCGGTGTGAAAGAACTTTTAGTGAAGATTTTATAAACTACTGATAGGAGGCTATGAAAGGTCTGTAGTTTCCGAGATCCTCAATGTCACCTTTCTTATGTAGCAGGATCATTGTAGCGGTGTTCCAATCCTCAGGAATCTTTCCTTCATTAAGGCATCGAGTGAAAATTTGGGCGAGTACTGTTTCGATTTCTCCACTTGCTTCTTGTATGATGTCTACAGTAATTCTATCTTCTCCTGGAGCTTTTCCTCGCTTCATGTTCTTGATTGCATGTGCAACTTCTGCTGGAAGGACTGGAGGAACTCTGGTACAGGTATCTTTCATGATGTCTGGAGTGCATATATCATCCCTTTCATATAATTTGGAGTAGAAATCTTTCACTCTTGTCAAAATTTCGCCTCTATTTCTTGTTACAGAACCATCTTCTTTTCTCAGTGCCATAATCTGTTTTCTTCCCTTACTGAGATGTCCCTTTGCTATCTTTAGGCTTTGGTTGTTTTCAATTGCTTTCCTCACTAGTTCACAGTTGAATTTCCTTACGTCTTCAGTGATACTTTTTCTTACTGTCTTGCATAGCTCTATATATTCCACTTTGGAAGTCACATCTTCTTTAGTTGTCCTCATTTCTCTTCTTTTTTGCATCAACATTTTGGTTTTTCCTGATAATTTGTTCACATGCAACTTGTTCTTAGACCTTGTTATTTTGTTGCTGTTTCCATAAGAGCTTTGGTTACTTTTCTGTTAACTTCAGAGATGTCCACTTCTTCCGATGTTAGGCCTTCTAAAGCAGAGAACCTGTTCTTCAGTTCTAACTTGAAGGTATCATGGTGTTTTTAAGGTTGGTTATGTCAATAGATTTTGTTTGTCTTATGAGCTTGCCACGTTCAAGTTTAGTGTTGAGGTGCATCTTACATCTCACCAATCTATGGTCACTACCTGTGTTGAACTCGTTTAGCACACTGCAGTCTTCTATGACGAATTTTTTTTTATGTGTAACAAAAAATTCGTCATAGAAGACTGCAGTGTGCTAAACAAGTTCAACACAGGTAGTGACCATAGATTGGTGAGATGTAAGATGCACCTCAACACTAAACTTGAACGTGGCAAGCTCATAAGACAAACAAAATCTATTGACATAACCAACCTTATAAAACACCATAATACCTTCAAGTTGGAACTGAAGAACAGGTTCTCTGCTTTAGAAGGCCTAACATCGGAAGAAGTGGACATCTCTGAAGTTAACAGAAAAGTAACCAAAGCTCTTATGGAAACAGCAACAAAATTAGCTGGGTCTAAGAACAAGTTGCATGTGAACAAATTATCAGGAAAACCAAAATGTTGATGCAAAAAGAAGATATATATATATAGCAAATGGAAAACTTTCCGCCTCTAAGGTTCCATTTGCCACCCCGGTCAAAAAGTCCTGAAAGAAACACTGGGTGCACCAGCATTGAAAAGCTCGTGGTGTACGCCGTTTGGGTCGCCTTGTTCAAACTGATACGCGCAAGACAGTATCGCAATTAAATCACCAGCGATTTGAACGGTGAATAAAATCGCCTTGTCAGGGCAAGGACAGTGCAACGTACTCTTAAATCTATAGGGTTCGGCAGCCACCGGCACAGACCAGTCCCACTGTTTACAGCACCACAACAGGCTCAGCACCTTGTCTGGGCAAAAACACACCAAGACTGGACCACAGAAATCTGGAAGCAGACTGGACCATGGAGACTGTGGAAGCAGACTTAGCCATGGAGACTGTGGGAAGCTGACTTAGCCATGGAAGACTGGACTACGAAGGACTGGAAGCAGACTGGACTACGAAGGACTGGAAGCAGACTGGACTACGAAAGACTGGAAGCAGACTGGACCATGGAGGACTGGAAGCAGACTGGACCACGAAGGACTGGAAGCAGATTGGACCATGAAGGAATTGTGGGAGCAGACTGGGCCACGAAGGGCTGGAAGCAGATTGGACTATGAAGGATTGTGTGAGCAGACTGGACCATGGAGGATTGGAAGCAGACTGGACCTTGGAGCACTAGAAGCAGACTGGACCATGGAGGACTGTAAACAGACTGGACCACGGAGAACTGAAAGCAGACTAGACCACGGAGGACTGAAAGCAGACTGTACCACGAAGGACTGAAAGCAGACTGGGCCACGGAGGACTGCAAAATAGACTGGACCAAGGAGGACTTGCAGCAGAGTGGACCATGGAGGATTGGAAGCTTGATGCCTTTAAAATCTAGATTCATCCTAGAGCGATGAATCTAGATTAAACTGCATCGAGACGATGGGAGTGCGCGGATCTGGCATCAACCTCATGAAGCCATGAACCCTTCATGTCAAGTAGGAACAGCACAGGCTGGTGGTGGCTCAGTGATGGACTGGGATGTCTTCAGCTGAGATGCTTTGGGACCCTTGATACATATACAGTCTACTTTGAGTGCCTCCAAGTATGCGGATATCCGTGCAGATCATTTTTACTCATTCCTGTCAAGGATGCATCCCAGTAGCAACTGCGCATTCCATTGCCCATTCCATAGGCCCAACTGAGCTACTGCATGGTAACAAGAGCATTGCAGTGATTTTCAAATGCTTCAGTGGCCACCTGAAGCCCGGATTTTGACCTCATCGAACATCTTTGGGATAATGTTGAACAGGCTGTTTGGTCATTTGTTCCATCGACTATGAACTTGAGTGAAATATGGACAGCTTTGGAGGAGGCAAGGTTGGCGATGCGTGCAAAGCATTTTCGTAAGCTCGCGGAGTCGATGCCTCGTTGTGTGGCCGCCGTCATTAGGACAAGAGGACCTAACGTGTTACTAGGCTGGTATATTTAATTCAACGGCACTTCAGCTAATTATATCTAAACTATTCCTATGGCAAGGACTTCAGCTGAAAGATGGTTTTCAAAACTGAAGCTAATAAAGAGCTACTTAAGAAATAAGATTAGTGAATCACGGCTTAGCGTACTAGCATTGTTAACCCATGTAGCTCAGCCTTGCAATTTAACGTAGGTCCAACACTGAGCCACCGTCTTCTATTCCTAAAAGACGGTGGCTTAGTGTTGGACCTAAATTAAATTGCAAGGCTGTGCTACCAGGGAAGTACTGTATATGAAGAAACTCAGAAAGTGTACATTTAAACCGGCTAGAACAAATTAACTCGGGGTTAACAAAATGAGTTGGAATCAGCTCTAACAAATATATTCGCTGTCTAAGAAATGGGCCGAACGCGGATGGAGCAAGCGAACCTGAACATCAGAAAGCTTTACTTTCCCCTTTGCTTTATTATTCAAAGTTGGTCTATAGGGATATGATTGGCACTAACACTTTCTCATTGATTGCCTGCTGAATAGGTCACAACAATAGCCACGAACACAAAGACAGGAGAGAAAAGGTGTTTAGGTCACTCTCTTCTAACCAGTGGCATGATGTTCGTGTTTGGAGAACTAGCTCTTCTCCACCATGTCTTGTCCCACGGACCAAAGAACAAATGACTAAAAGGGAGAGCTTATCATCTGTGACAATTTTATGGTCGATGTTGCTGAGATGAGAGAGGGAAATGAATTGTTTTGCTGCAGGTTTCGTAAAACCAAGCAGCTATGCGAACAATTCTGTTTTGGGAGCGCGGAAAATTTTCGGCACCATTCGGTTCAGGAACATCGACAGCTAAAAGGATTAATAATGTAATAAATAAATTCATGGAACTCAAAATTCCATATAGTTGAGATATATATACACTATATTGACAAAAGTCACCGGACACATAGAAGAGAAACACAACATAGCATTTATTGACATACATTAGTACGGTATCGGTCCACCTTTGTCCTTGCATGCACTGACCCTTCGAGACATGCTTTCGATAAGGTTTTGGAACACAGCGATAGGTATGCGCTTCCATTCAATATATAATGCTGCCGCTAACTGTTGCTTTGTAGTAGACCTCGGTTCCAAATTTCTTATGCGGCGCTCTAATACATCCCATATGTGTGCTCTATGGGATTAAGATCAGAGCTTTGTGCTGCTCAGTCCCCACACGATACGGAATTATCGTCAAACCACGCAGCAACAGTCCTTGCTTTATGGCTCGGTGCATTATCCTGCTGGTACCAACAAGGCTCGGTTCCATATATTGTCACAGAGTTGGTAGGGCATAATTGTCCAGAATATCGAGGTAGACGTGCTGGTTAACAGGTTTGTCAACGATAACCAATGGGCCGGGACCATACCACGAAAAACACCCCCATACGAGTACACTGCCAGCTCCAAACTTGACCGTAGTAACAGTACACTGTGGCAAATAGCGTTCCCTCGGCTGCCACCATACCCACACACGGCCATCAGACTGATGGATCATGTATCTGGATTCATCAGTCCATAGAACCCATTTTCATTGATCTACTGTCCACGATAAATGTTCTTTACACCATGCTAAACGACGAGTAGCATTCCGAGCGGAGATGAATGGCTTGTGAGCAGCCGCACGACCACGGTGACATATCAAATGAAGCTCTCTGCGAATGGTACGTGTACATACCGAGGTTAAAGCATTTTTATTCACCAGGACACTGAGGTCTTGTGCAGTACTCCGCCGATTAGCTGTAACGACTCTCCTGAGGCTTCGACGTCCTCTGTCACTGATTTTCTTTGGTCTGCTGGTACGTTTTGCAGCTTCAGGCAGGTCACGTGTCTTCCACTTATTCAGTACATCCAAAACAGTTGACTTGGGTATGTTTATATATATATCATCATCATCATCATTGTCAACCATTATCAATCCACTGCTGGACGAAGGTCTCCCCAAGTTTCCTCCACAACGGTCTGTCTTGTGCCAGTCTCCTCCATGTCACCCCTGCATACTTTCGAATTTCATCCACCCATCTCCCATGTGGTCTTCTTCTGGGTCTTTTCCTGTCCCTTGGAATCCAATCTAAAATTTCGGCTGTCCATCGATGATCTGTCCTTCTGGCAGTATGTCCAGCCCATTGCCATTTCAGGGATTTAACTCTGATCATGATGTCTTCCACTCTTGTCATTTTCGGATCCACGAGTTCCTCTTCTTATCTCTCCTGGTTACACGAAGCATGCACCTCTCCATGCTACTTTGAGTTGTCTGCAGTCTTTGTATATCTCTTTTAGTTAAGGTCCACGTCTCTGCACCATACGTAAGCACTGGAAGGATGCATTGATCAAACACTTTTCTTTTAAGACATAATGGCATATTGCTCTTGAAAATTATGCTGTTTCTTCCAAAAGCTCTCCAGGCAAGTTTTTTGTACGCCGATTAATTTCTTCATCAATGTGACCCTCACTTGATATCTGCTGTCCAAGATAAACGTACGTGTCTGTTATCTCCAGCTTTTCTCCATCAATCAATAAATCTTCATTTCTTGTAAAAGCATTGAACATCACTTTTGTCTTCTGAAAGTTCATTTTTCATCCCACTTCTTTACTCTTGTCAGCAAGTTCCTGGATCATACTCTGCAGCTCTGATGGGGTAGTTGCAAAAATGACTACGTCATCAGCAAAACGAAGGTGGGTTAGATAATCTCCATTAATCTTTATCCCTTTGTTTTCCCAGCTCAGCGACTGAAAAACACTCTCCAATGTGGCATTAAAGAGCTTCGGAGATATGGTGTCACCTTGTCTCACTCCCTTTCCAATTTTTATGTGTGTTGTATTTTCAAACAGCCGAATCTTTGCACTTGCATTTTCATAGATGTTATTAATAATATTAATGTATGCATCTTCAATACCGCAGGTTTTCAGAGCCATTGTAACTGCTGATGGTTTCACCGAATCAAAGGCTTTTTCATAATCGATAAAAGCCATGCACAATGGAAGTTCATATTCCCTCGCTCTTTCAATTAGTTCTCTCAGTACGTGGATATGATCTATTGTGCTGTAGCCACTCCTGAATCCAGCTTGTTCTCTCGGTTGAGCCATGTCCAGTGTTACCTTCAAGCGGTGTGAAAGAACTTTAGTGAAGATTTTATAAACTACTGATAGGAGGCTGATAGGTCTGTAGTTTCCGAGATCCTCAATGTCACCTTTCTTATGTAGCAGGATCATTGTAGCGGTGTTCCAATCCTCAGGAATCTTTCCTTCATTAAGGCATCGAGTGAAAATTTGGGCGAGTACTGTTTCAATTTCTCCACTTGCTTCTTGTATGATGTCTACAGTAATTCCATCTTCTCCTGGAGCTTTTCCCCGCTTCATGTTCTTGATTGCATGTGCAACTTCTGCTGGAAGGACTGGAGGAACTCTGGTACTGGTATCTTTCATGATGTCTGGAGTGCATGTATCATCCCTTTCATATAATTTGGAGTAGAAATCTTTCACTCTTGTCACGTTTTGATCTTCAGGTTATTTTGCAACTTTTGTTTTAAATTCTAAAGTTTTTCCTTAGTTTTCAGTTTTGCTCTTCAGTATATATATATATATATATATATTGTATGTATCATCATCATCATCATTGTCAACCATTATCAATCCACTGCTGGACGAAGGTCTCCCCAAGTTTCCTCCACAACGGTCTGTCTTGTGCCAGTCTCCTCCATGTCACTCCCGCATATTTACGAATTTCATCCACCCATCTCCCATGTGGTCTTTTTCTGGGTCTTTTCCTGTCCCTTGGAATCCAATCTAAAATTTCGGCTGTCCATCTATGGTCTGTCCTTCTGGCAGTATGTCCAGCCCATTGCCATTTCAGGGATTTAACTCTGATCATGATGTCTTCCACTCTCGTCATTTTCGGATCCACGAGTTCCTCTTCTTATCTCTCCTGGTTATACCAAGCATGCACCTCTCCGTGCTTCTTTGAGTTGTCTGCAGCCTTTGTATGTCTCTTTTAGTTAAGGTCCACGTCTCTGCACCATACGTAAGCACTGGAAGGATGCATTGATCAAACACTTTTCTTTTAAGACATAATGGCATATTGCTCTTGAAAATTATGCTGTTTCTTCCAAAAAGCTCTCCAGGCAAGTTTTGTACGCCGATTAATTTCTTCATCAATGTGACCCTCACTTGATATCTGCTGTCAAGATAAACATACGTATCTGTTATCTCCAGTTTTTCTCCATCAATCGATAAATCTTCATTTCTTGTAAAAGCATTGAACATCACTTTTGTCTTCTGAAAGTTCATTTTTAATCCCACTTCTTTACTCTTGTCAGCAAGTTCCTGGATCATACTCTGCAGCTCTGATGGGGTAGTTGCAAAAATGACTACGTCATCAGCAAAACGAAGGTGGGTTAGATAATCTCCATTAATCTTTATCCCTTTGTTTTCCCAGTACAGTGATTGAAAGACATTTTCCAATGTGGCATTAAAGAGCTTCGGAGATATGGTGTAACCTTGTCTCACTCCCTTTCCAATTTTTATGTGTGTTGTATTTTCAAACAGCCGAATCTTTGCACTTGCATTTTCATAGATGTTATTAATAATATTAATGTATGCATCTTCAATACCGCAGGATTTCAGAGCCGTGGTAACTGCTGATGGTTTCACCGAATCAAAGGCTTTTTCATAATCGATAAAAGCCATGCACAATGGAAGTTCATATTCCCTCGCTCTTTCAATTAGTTCTCTCAGTACGTGGATATGATCTATTGTGCTGTAGCCACTCCTGAATCCAGCTTGTTCTCTCGGTTGAGCCATGTCCAGTGTTACCTTCAAGCGGTGTGAAAGAACTTTAGTGAAGATTTTATAAACCACTGATAGGAGGCTGATAGGTCTGTAGTTCCTGAGATCCTCAATGTCACCTTTTTTATGTAGCAGGATCATTGTAGCATTGTTATTGTATGTATATATATATATATATATATATATATATATATATATATACTGAAGAGCAAAACTGAAAACTTTAGAATTTAAAACGAAAGTTGCAAAATAACCTGAAGATCAAAACGCGCAACGCAGCAGTTTTGAAAATTCAGAATTCACATTCTATTAAGAAGAGACCTAAGCAAAAAAAATACATATATATTTTTGACTCATACCAAGAACAACATAGAAAAGGTTATGTATCTACCGGTGTGAGTAAAGGAGAAAAGATAAAAAAATAAAATAAAACAACTGAATGTAGAAGGTGTCGAGAATACTGAGCCTTGGCTTTATCAAGGACCACCAAAAACTCTGCATTTTCTCACTTCCACAAAGACCTAGTTGGAAATGGGTTTCTGCAAGGCCATAGATGCAAGTAATAAGCCCACCAAAAATTGTTTTAAAAAATATATATATGTCATGTCCTCCGCAGAGTTGTATGACCTAGCACTAGTTAACAATTTCGCTTGCATCCATAATCCTCCTGGCCCTATATATATTATATATATATAATGGATTTCTTCTAATAATTTCTACCTGAACCATTTATATCAGGTTGGTGGACATGATTTAGGTTGCAGGCTTGGATTAGCACGTTACAGAGTTTTTCAAAGGAGTTTTTAAAACTAAATGTATTCGTAACAAGTAGTATAAATGAAGTTCTTTTTTTTTTTTTTTTTTTTTGTACTTTTTATCTCTATTACCCAGTATGAATTCCGGCAATGAAATGATGCTAAAATTTGGCATATCATATCTATTTAGTTTCGTTAAAATTCTTAGAATGTATGCCAAAAACACCTGTAAAAGTAACTATCCGTTGACTATTTCATGATGCAATGTGTGACGTACCTGCCAGCAGGACGCACACGACATAAAGGCACATAGCAATCAGAATAAAACGTTCGCGTAGCTCAATTGGTAGAGTGACTTGTTCCGGAATGAGGGGATCCGGGTTCGAATCCTGGCGTGGACAGAAATGACGGAGAAATTTACTTCGTTATAATGGCGCCCGAACTATCCGGATGACCCGACCGTTCAAAATCTCGCATTGGTGTGATGTTATTTCCACACCGCGAGATAGGAAAATTCAGAGAATCCCTTCTCCAGCGCTTCGAAAAATAAAAAAAAATAAAAAATTGACTGGGAGTTCTCAAGTGCACGTTCTACAGTGGATGGCTGCCTGCAACGATTCATGGTCACGGCTTACCCGTGGGCCATGCCCCCGGCCCCTCTTTCGGAGGGGAGATGTGACGTACCTGCCAGCAGGACGCACACGACATAAAGGCACATAGCAATCAGAATAAAACGTCCGCGTAGCTCAATTGGTAGAGTGACTTGTTCCGGAATGAGGGGATCCGGGTTCGAATCCTGGCGTGGACAGAAATGACGGAGAAATTTACTTCGTTATAAATATTTACCGGATCCTTACTAATGATATCTAAAATTTTCGTCGCTTCCGTTCTAACTATAGCCCCATTCCTCAACTATGAAGTCGCAGGAAGGGGCTAGGGCCGGATTAAGGCCTTATTGGGAGCCCGTAGGCTAAGACATCTGATTGGGCTACCAAGGCTACAATATCTGAATAGACCCCAAAGAACTTAGACGCAGAATCATCTTGAAGTCCGTTAAAACACGAAATTGTACCAATATGTTTGCGATAACTAATATGTAGTTCATTCTTTAAAGTAATATATTACCTGCCGAGTTTTCATAAAAAGTCAGTGTATTTTGTACAGTTCTCACAAAAACATGAGCTAAAAGCTTAAGATTCCTAAATTTTGTCTTGAAATTTCTAATAATTAAGCATTGCATACTTTTCTTGGTGCATCTTTTTTGTTATGCAATGTGAAGTCACAGTGGATTTCGTTTATTAACGGTTCCAAGTGCAAATAGGAAGGTGTGGGTGGACCATAGTGAAATAGCTGAAACTGTCCGCCGACTCCGCTGTAAATAGCAGCATGAAATTACCCTTTGTGAGTCACTCCCTTGAAATTTGTTCGTTTTCTAGCCTCTGTTTGTTATATAGCGGAAATCATACGAGACAAACCTAAAACGAAAACTACATTTACTTATCTATCTGTATAAATACATAAACTGCGTAATATTTGAGGTGTAGAGGTTTGTCTCCTGGGCCCTTGGGAATGGTGGGCCCTAGACTATAGCCCCGTTAACGCCCCCCCCCCCCAATTCGGCCCTTGAGGGGCAACAGGTTGACACTGAAGTGCCAAAAGTCATGGGATACCTACCTAGTATCGTGTAGGACCTCCTCTAGTCCGGCGAAGTGCAGCAACTCGACGTGGCATCGATTCCACAAGTGGCCGGAAGACTTCTGGAGAGATATTTAGCCATGCCGTCTGAACGGCCGCCCACAGTTCCCTGGTATTTGTAAGTGCAGGATTTTGGGTGCTAATGGTCCTTTCCACCACGTCCCGTATGTGCTCTATTGGGTTCACGTCGGGCGAGCGTGGTGGCAACACAATCCTTCTGAACTGTCCAGAATACTCCTGGAACCAATTTTGGACAACTTAGGCCCTATGACATGGTGCGTTGTCCGCCTGGAAAATTCGATCGTTGTTGAGGTACATGAAGTCCGTGAAGGGCTGCGAATGGTCACCTAGCAGAGCAACAAAGCGATTACCGGTTAATGACGTGTTTACGAGGACCAGAGGACCCAAACCGTGCCACGTAAAGACACCCCACACATGTATGGCACCACCAGTTTGCACAGTGCCTTGTTGACAGCTTGGGTCTTGGCCCCATGGAGTCTGCGCCACACGCGAGCTGGTAGCGTGACTCATCGGAACACACCACATGTTGCCAGTCTTCCAGGGTCCAATCACCGTGTTCACGAGCCCAGGTGGAGCGCTGTGTCTGATGTCGGGGTGTTAACAAAGGCACTCTGGTGGGTCTTCTGCTCCCATACCCCATGGACACTAAATTACGCTGCACTGACCTGATGGATATGTTTCTGGTACCCCTGCATTGAATGTGGATGTTATTTGAGCCAGTGTCGCTTGTCTGTTAGCATGGACAATCCTGGTCAGACACCACGATCATTCAGCATCCGTGGTCGGCCACTGCGCTCTCCACGGTGGGTGGTAATGCCTTCCATGAGGTATTCTCGGTGCACACGTGACACCGTGGATCGAGAAATGTTGAATGCTCGCACAACTTCGGAAATTGAATGTCCCATCTGTCTGCCTCCCACTACCATGCCTCTTTCAAACTCCGATAATTCACGTCGGTTTGTCATAATCCTGCTGGCGGTTGTTCAACCTGACTCACGAGATTACACCTCGCGTACGTCGAAGCCTTTATACGACGACAGCGCCAGTTAAAAATTTGCATGCTGCTGTCCCAAGACTTTTGGAACTTCAGTGTATATGTCACAGATGTGTCCTGTCATTTGCATTTTTTAAACGTATTTATTCTGTGCTCGGTGTGAGTGCGCCATTTTTTATTTTTCATGTCGTATACCCTTTCCTACGGAATTAGCTCTAAACTAAGCACGAAGAGGGCATGTACGATAACGACATATTTTGGGAATCAAATCAATGAGACCTTTTTGACTGGGTTATATGCCCTGATAACACTCTATAATCATTCGCGTTCTGTACATATTGTCTGTGCATTGTGGCATAAAACACAACTAACCATCAAAGGAGCTCACGCTGTATATCTTGGTTTATACATCTGGCTTTCAAATAACTATTTAGAGTAGATTGTATCGCCAAATTACGAGTTGTTCTAGCATCCATTCTTACAGAATTAATTAATTTTCATTAATAGTAGTCCATGTAGTTAATCGCCGTCTTAATGCGCCGGGCCTGTTTCACCCAACCCTCTTCGATTGTGGACCAGTTGTCTAAATATCGCGATTGTACGACAACATAAACGGTGCCGGGTGAAGCTTCACAGTGGGCGGAATTGGCTTCTAATGTGTCTCGATTAGAAGCACGCACCTCTGTGGTACGGGGAAGATTCCCTCTCAGCAGACAATCTTGAAAGATGAGCACCAGTTGCTCTGGTCGCCGTGGTCGGGGGTGTGGCATCTTGAAACCTGCTGCATTACCATACCGAAGCCCTAAATGCCGACAGGGAGGAGTTAGGTATGCTCCGAGCGCGCACACACGCACACACAATTCTCACGTGACCAGGGCCTTCTTTTTTTGTTTTCTCCATTCTTCTGCCGCCTCCTCCCCCCGCTAGATAACTATGCAACTTGCTCTTGTTGTTTGTTGTTTTTGTTATCTGTTTTTGCGGCGCACACAAACAAAAGAGCAGTATCAGAAGAAGAAAAGAGCCTCACATGCTGACTTTCCTTGGGTCCCATGGCTCTTTAAAACTGGTAAGTACTCTTCAGTAGGGGCTGCAGGAAGTCCTATTACAGCGGACGTAATTACGCCTCCAATAAAAAGCGCTGCAGTTTTCCCCCTATGTATGTGCGCTCGTAGATTCAAGGCGGGAGACAATTACCGAGGTAGTCATACGGTACTATATGTGTGTGTGTGTGTGTGTGTGTGTGTGTGTGTCTTTGGCCTCAACTATAATCGTCCACTAGTAGGGAAAGTGAAGATCATGGCGGCCTGGCGATCACCCCATAATGATCATACAGCCAGGATTTGATGCCGGGGGGCATCCTCTGTTGAAAGGCAGAAAGGTTTTTAAAAACCAGGCTCTTTATTTTTAACGTCTTTTTATTTATTTATTTATTTATTATTATCCTGTCAGCAGCACAGTAATTAACGTTTGAACAAGAAACTCCACTTCATTTAATAACCGTATCTCAACGCACCGGCATGCTTTTCGAGAATGAACTATGTATATTTAATAGTTAGCTCAAAACGCAAGTTCAAATATCATTTTTCAAATGCATTTTTGAAAGTATTTGTTCGAAATTTTTAGATATATCGTGCTTTGCTTTTTAAAATGTCTGCTTATTTATTGCTGCACATTCTTTTCTCTGTTTTGCCCCGTTCAAAAATAAAAAAAGAGTGTCACCTCTTTGGCCGCTCTTTCAATCTGTGATCTCTCTCGATAGACAAAATGTATCCTCTTCTTTTTGTCAGATTCATACATTTTACTCATAGCTAATACACAATCGAGTCACATTATTGTGACCACAAGCTAATATCCAGAGTAACGGCCGTGTGCAGCGCGGACAACAGCTAGACGGGCTGGGAGTGACTCAATAAGGTGCACGAAGGTGTTCATCGGTATGTGGAGCCATGCTGACTGCAGTGCATCTGACAACTGCCGGAGACTGCGTGGTGGAGGATCCATAGAGCGAACAACACGATCGAGGTGGTCCCACAAATGCTCAATTGGGTTTAAGTCTGGGGAATTACGGGACCAAGGAAGTACTTTGAAGTCTTCATCATGCTCTTTCAATCTCGGACATTTCTAGCTGTATGACACGTCGCTTTGTCGTGCTGGAAGATCCCATCCGTCCCAGGCAAGACAATCAGCATGTATGGGTGTACGAGGTCTGCAAGGATGGATTCATCACGAATTCGGCCCATAATGCCTTCCACAGGTATGAGTAGACCCAGGGAATACCACGAAAACATTCCCCAGACCATAACGCTGCCCCCACCAATCCAACAATCGTTGAAGAGTGTCTGTTCTCCGATGTTTCTCGCCTTATACGCCAACGTCCATCCGTTCGATGAAGCAGAAAATGTGACTCATTGGAGAAAGCAATCCTTTGTCAATCAACAGAGGTCCAATTCTGATACTGCCGTGCAAATGTAAGCCTTTCCTGCCGATGCACCTTCGTTAGCATAGGTGCATTGACCATCCGTCTGCATCAAAGCCCCATACGCAACAGGGTTCGCTGAACTGTCGTTTTAGACACACTTCCGGTAGCCTCTTGGTTCATTCGACCAGTGAGTTGTTCCACTGTAGCGTGCCAATCGGCCCTCACGCACCTTCGAAGCCGACGTTCACCTCTCACATCAATGGCACGTGGTGCTCCGCAGTTTCCACGTTGCTTATTCGCAATGGTGCCATTTCTCCAATGATGATACACTTTAACCACAGCAACACGCGAACAGTTCACAAACTGCGCTGTTTCAGAAATACTGCCACCCGAAAGCCGATAATCATCCCTTTTGCAAATGTTATTAATCGCTCCTTTTATGCATGACAGCAACGAGTGATATGTTTTCAGAATGCCTACAGCACACCTTATATACTCTCCAAGCCAGCTCACGACACGTACGTTCGTTCATTGGCTACGCGTTGTTGACGTCAAAAGTAGAAGGTGGTCACAATAATGAGACTCAACTGTGTATATCCACTTCTATACAAATTTGGAAGATGTGAATCCGTTTATTGGTATAAATGTGACAAGGATGGTAAGTCAGATAATATCCGAAAATTTGAAAACTTCGTCGTCCTGGAGAGGGAATCAAAACCGCGTCTCCCGGATAGCGCCCGAGTATGCTAACCACTACACCACCCAGAACGATCAAGTTTCAAGTTTTCGATTAATTTGAATATAACCATCACAGGATGAAATACGGGATTACAATGCTGTAATACCATATTTCATTCATTGATCATTCATCGATATATCATCTTCTTTTTGGCAGAATCAGACATTTTATTTGTAGCTAATAGATGTCACTATGACCTGTATTCTTAGTTTATCTTCTTCTAGTGTTATCCCTAGATTTTTTTACCGCTGGAGGGGGTCAAGAAATTTTAGCTCGGCGGTACTTTTAATGGCAAAACTTTTTTTAGCTCGGCGGTACTTTTAATCAAAAAAAAAAAATGTTGCTTTGCTTAACAATATTATACTTATTAAACATCTTTAGCGGCTTGGTAGCATTAATGTAACATAACATGATAAACATAGTTAGAAAATTGTACAAAATTATTTAAAAAAATGAGTATTTACTAACAAATCATATTGGACAGAGATTTTAGCCAGTTTTCATCAATACTGATGTTGTATTTTAGCCAGTTTTCATCAATACTGATGTTGTATGTGGGAATAAGTTTTCCACTCTTACCATTATGTGTACTTGGCCATCAGAAGCATAGATATAATTAAAAAAAAAAACAATAACTAGTATAATAATTTTTGCACACAGGTGATCCTCTATACCTAGTATATAGTTTTCACATTTCACAGTAGGTAGTGCAAATGCAAATTTCCATTTGCCATACTAACTATTTCTAAAAAAACTGATTTTTTTAATCAGATAAACATTCGTAAAACTTTCTCTGCTAGATTTTGCAACTGCGCGTTTAATTCAGTAGGTATTTTTCCATAAACCGGACCAGGAAATATTCTTTTTGGAGAGAAAAAGGATTAGAAAAGTACTTTTTGCTTCGGAAATCAAAGAGGTTTTCCCAGTTTTTCGAAAATAGGATTTCTGCTCTGGTGGCGATGAAATGACTTTATTTAGTTCAGAATAGAATTAAGATAACCTTGTTACGAGGGTTTAGAAGATTTTACAAGATTTTAGAACTAATTCTTTTCCAAGTAAAGAATATTTAGCGGTAAGTCTTTTTCAGTCAGCATGGGAATGTTCGAAGGTAATTTCTACGACGGCTACGGTTATTAGTTAGAGCTGCAAAAAAACTGTTCCAATATGCAGTCTTTCTTTTTATTGAAGAGCCTGTTGAGAAAACGTTAAGTGCTTCTTGTCGTTTTATTAGCCTGCGCTGCAGTCATCTACGCTGTGATCGGAGAAGCGCATCCAGACGGCTAAATTAGTTTATTGCGCAGAAGGTGTCGGAGAAACGCTCTCCCCTTTAAGCCAGGGGTCGACAGTGGTCCTAGTAAGGAAGTTAAGGAGATAGATCGTGAGGTGATGGTCTGAGAAGGAACACTTTTTCGGGTCTCCGGAAAACGACTGTGAAACAGAATGAAAAGTTACTTAGAATTACAGTAAATATGGCAGGGCCAGAGACGGATTTACAGGAGGGCATTCGGAGCGCGTGCCGAGGGCTCCGACCTTTTAGGGGGGACTAGAGCGAAACAACTTTTTGACGGTGACAGGGTTTGAACCAGCATGAATGCTTTCCAGATTAAGCTACACCGACGAAATTTGTAGCTGCAACTTTGCCTTCCTTGAGAAAGGGCTGGGCGAAATCATTAGTTTGTTTGGGTCAGCCGGCAAAGCACGTTTGAAGGAGCTGACTGCAGAAGAAGGAATTCTCACTTGATTCCTCGATATATGGAACAAACATCATACATTTTTTCAAAGCGAAGGAATCCTCGTTAATTCCAGACGATGTGTGGAAGGAACATTACACATTTTTCGAAGAACCCACCAGCCAGTTATCCATTGTAACGTTCGGGGCGCCAATACAGAGAAGCAACTTTTTGCCGGCGACGAAGCTGGATCCTTCTGCTCCGTAGCCTGATGCTTTCCCAATTAAGCTATACTGAAAAAGTTTGTCGCTGCAGCCTTACCTTTATGATATGTGTGTCACTTCTGTACTACGTCACATGCTCCAAAATTTAGTTATATATTACTTGCTTTACATCAAATTGATTCAAATGGGATGCCCCTCCCCTGAAAGTCTCCTTCCCAGACCCCAAACTGTCTAAGTCGGTCCCTGGGGTGAACGAATAATTAGGAAACAGGATTAGTAAGGAGTGAACTAAGAGATTCAAGTAGAAATATAGTAAGATAGTTCTACGACAACCTGCACATATTGTATAAGTTTAAGGAAATAATAAATTAATTGAGACTGCTACTTTCTCAACTATTCCTTTGCTATATATTCGAGCTGGAATTAGGCTTAAACGTCGAACCGGAACAGGGCGTACAATTAACGAACACAGCCCTCTTTACAATCTCCTGTTACGAGGACTGATCAGTAAGTAACTTCCGATTACCTTTGACGGCAAATTAATTATATGGAGATCCCTATCTACCAACGTCATTACACTTTTCTGAATAGAGGGCGCTGTTCGGAAATAGAGTTTGAATAAAAAGGCAACGTACTGGAGAACAGTTTCGGTGAAAATGATCACCGGCCTGGAAACGTGCTATCACTCGGTAGTGCGCGCGGTACCGAAAGAAACATTTGCAACAATCTGGAGCAAAGTTGCAATCAGTTTTTTCTCTTGCACCAGGGCGTCCACGTATGCTAGGATCCTGTCTGTTGTTCATATTGAAAGCCTGTCACCGTGTTCGTTCTTATCCATGAACATATTGCGCCCGTGTGCGAATTTTTAACACCATTCTGACACATGTGACATTGGAAGGGGTAGTTTTCCCTGCAAATCCTAAAAGGCATACAAGAAAAGCGGGAAACTGGTGGGGGGGGGGAGAGAAGCGACTAAGCTTCTGTTAATTGTTTCGCTTTATTATCGACTCTGCCAAAACACACCCGACACTTTCCGAGGGGTGGAGTTCCCTAATTTGGGGTTGCAACGAAAACTCAAAAATAACTGGAAAGATAAAATTAAGGTAGAAGGCATTGCCAAGTCTCCCGGTAAAGGGCCCTAGCTAGATCCCAGAGTCGGGGGGTGGAGTGAACAAAATATGAAATAAAAAGAGGAAGAAAGAAAACAGAACTCTCTTAAAATATAAAAATAAGTCATATCCTTTGAGTTTGCTTGATGGTGGTGGCTGAGCTCAGCGTACCGTATATTGCTGGAGTCAAAATAACTAGCGTGATTTTTTATATTTTTTCTAGTTTACTGTCCTGGTCTCTTTTTCGCGGATCCACGCAATGACATCGGGGATTTAATAATGCCATACATACTTCAACTTTTTGTACTCCTCTTCTTTGGTTCCGTTTTTTATTCCATGTTTAATCGCGTTTTTCCTTCGCTGGTGGTCGTCGGTTGTCACTTCTTATCGTGGTCAATAGCCATACTACTTCCTCTCAGAAACCAAGAGCCCCAGAATCTCGCTAAAACGCGCCTTTTTTTCAACACAAGCATTGTAAAACCACTCCTACTGAA
Source organism: Macrothele yani (assembly GCA_039090855.1). Taxonomy (NCBI): domain Eukaryota; kingdom Metazoa; phylum Arthropoda; class Arachnida; order Araneae; family Macrothelidae; genus Macrothele; species Macrothele yani. The sequence continues at coordinate 10,262,622 of CM077011.1, read as the reverse complement.
CGAAAAACAATGAACGAGAAAATATTGAAAGCACTTTATCTCTCGCGCACGCGCAATGATTTCCCTTTAGCACTCTTTTCCAACGCGTAGATGTATACATTTAGTCAAAATGTTCCCACGATAGCACTTCTTTGTACGCAACGAACTACTTGGAAGCTTTTAAGCAGCAGCTTAGCAATTTCATGCGCACTTACTAAATGACGAACAGGGGTTTAGACCGTTTAGCCTTCTGCCCAACTATGCTTCCACCTTTATCATTCTTTCTTTCCATTTTTTTTTATTTTGGTAATATTCTGTAAAATTTTACCTTTCTCGGAAGGGGGGCATTTCTCTCTCTCTCTCTTCCCTAGCCCAAATCACCAAAAAGCCCTGTCACTATGTGGTACAGAATCATTGGGGCAGATGCTCCTACTGATTCAACTTTAAATGTAATTTCTCTGTAGTTTTTCATCGTTTATGCATTATCACTTCAATTTCTCTTATTCAAGTAATCTTTCACCTACCATTTGATATGCCTGTTCAACCCATCGCTTAGTGCGTGTTTCTGTAATTTAGAAGTGCCTAGTTAGGTTCTAATGTCTGCATTACTGATTCTGTTTTGTCATTGAATCAACATATGATTTCCAGATATTTCTCGTACTGCCCTCATTGCTGGAGCTTCTAAAGTTTCATTCTGAGCAGAATGTGTGTGTGTGTGTGTGTGATTGGATGTTTAACGACCACCGTGAGCAACTCAATGGGCTATAAGCAGTCGCCCGTCCCTAATTTAGGGTCACTGGTTCCAGGGAAGGGAGAGAGCCAGTGCAGTAAGACAAACACAACATCCATGCCTGACGGAATTCGAACCCGGACCCCTTACGGACGAATGATCATAGGCCAGCGCCTTAGACCACTGCGCCACCGGGGCGGCTGAGCAGATGTACTTACCTCTAAGGGATTAAGTTTGTTAAAAAGCAAAAACCGTTTCAAATACCAAAAGATGTGTGAATTCTGGAACAAAAATAATTGCGAATTTGATGCACTAAACTTAATACCTGAGTAATGTGTGTAACTGGGAAGATTCAAAGTATGAATTCCTTAATGAAGTTTTTTTTTAAATATCTTCCTTTTTGTTTTGTTTTATATAATAAATGAACTTAACAAGTTAAATTGAAACTATATTTTTATTTCAGACATGAATGGAATTTCTTATTGTTGTTTTTTTAATTTAGTAAATAAATTAAGAACATAAACAAATGGGAATTCATTGTGTAACATTTAGGAATATAAAACAACACAAATTTAAGATACGAATCTTATGAACTTAAAAGAAATACAAATAAATGTATAAAATTTTGAAACATGAAAGAACTAACTACGAATAAGTCCATAAAGTTTAGGGAAAGTAAATAGAATTATAAATCAATGTATAAATCTTTCGGACATGAATTAAACGTCAATTCAGAGTGTGAAGCATACTAAGATAAACGTACAAATAACTACATGAGTGTCCAGTGTTAAGAGGGGGAGGGGAGGAAGAGGAAGCATGCGAACTCTAATGCCATAAAAGATGTATAAATTAACTATACTTTAGGTTTCTTTTTTAACAAAATGAGCGTTTTAGACGTGAATAAATAAATTCAGTCGGGAATTAAGTTAATATTCATCTGAATACCTATCGCGAAATTAGTATGAATTCAGTTTACAATATAATTTAGATTAAGTTGAACTATTTCAAAGTGGGTGTTTATGTTTTGATTTCAGGAATAGATTTTTGTTCTTAACAAAAAAATAAATCTTGTCTTTAAAAGAAAAAGGAAATCAGGAAGTTTCTTTAAAAAAAACAAAGAAAAAAAAACATTCTTTCTTCATCGTTTGGACGAAACACTTCCTTCCGTAGTATTTTAAGAAAAGAGTTCAAAGTGTTTATATTTCCAGTGTCGATGCCTTCGGTGAAAGTTGGTCTCCCAAAAGAAGAAGAAGAAAAGGAGGGAGGGAGGGGAGGAATGTTGCGAGTAGGAAGGTCAAGTCAAGAAAGATCCCACGGAACATGTAAACACATGCCGAGCGTAATCCCTAACTGCAGTAATCCGTGCTGCCACCTCACTGACTTAGATTAGGTCCGTTCCCGCACATTCTCTACACAATAGCTTTAGTATCGTTCCCCTTCCACCTCAAGTCCTATACATCTTTTCACAGCTGTGAGCGGCTTTTCATCTTGGAATCTTTTTTCCCTCTTCATTGTTCCTTCAAAAGGTATTTCTGGTGGTCTACAGTGGGTTCCCATTCATAGCCAGCGATCATCCCGAAGAACATTTCTGGCTTGGAAACTTTTTTCCTTCTCCGCACTCTCTGTTCGAGCTTAATCTTGGTTCGCCGGGTAATCGCCCCGTTGATGCAGCACTCACGAGCGCATGGCACATTCGCAACAAAGCTTCCTAGTGAAACGGAGCTGGTGAAGGCATCCATCCAGCTCTTGTTATCACCAATGCTGGTCGGCTATTAACTTCAAAGCATTGTGAAGTTTCAGTGCTACCGCTCACAAGAATTTCTTCTCTGCCAACGGTCTCACGGAATTACAGTTCGCATTTTGCTAGTCATTAAGCGGTCACCCGCCGGTTTACAACGTAATTCCAAAGAATATCTACCTTTCTTGATGGGTGTCCTTCAAATTGAAGCATTCTTCTCCACAAGCAACAGTTTCTAATTTTAGTAATTAAAAAGGCCTACAAATATTAAGTTGAAGCACAATGATACCAGACCTCGGCGAATTTTCGGATGTAATGAGCACGATTTTGATAAAGTCTCAAACCAACAGTGCAAATTTCGAGGATTTTGTTTATTTTTGACTTTACAACCCGTAGGATTAAATAATAATAATAAAAAAAGCTGACACTGAATTCTCAGGTGTAATGAAATCCTTTCAGGCATTTAAATAATTTTTCGAAGCGGAGTTTTAGCAACGGAGAAAGTCAGCAAAAGGAAAAGCGCATTTATGCCCCTAGCGGAAGAACTCTGCACTATGGAAGAACATGTAATATAGTAGAACCATCTTATAACGAGGAGCTCAGGACAGAAGGAAATCCTCCTTATATCCCAGTGTTCGCTAAATCCGTTTCGAAGTGAAAACCCCCACCAAGTAAAAATATGCATATGTTACAATACGCAATGCGTTTTATATTATATATGTATCATAACATATGGCAACATTTTTGCGCCATTTTCTAGCTCTCTATTGGTAGCTTGTTGTCGTTTAGGGATAACCATTTTCTCTTGGGCATTTTTGTACTTCTTATAAAAGTTTAGGAATTCCTGCTTGACAGCTACGTGAGATTGACCGCTGTTCAACGACACACAAGAAGCAAAAGCAGACTCGAACTTCCCAAATGCAACGTTCACTTGGAGGGTGAAAGGGATAATGGACAAAATTCCATGAATTTTTATCTCGTGTTTCCCCTCAGGCATAGGCGTACTGGTAGCCCCCTAAAACCCCGCACTGCGAGGTTTTCGGGGGCTCATGGCTAAAAGGGCCTCTAACCTCAACAGGATTTTACAATTTTTTTTGCTGAAACTTCATATAAACTGATTAAAGAAATAACCATGGATTTTTGACGGCAGCTTTCAATGAAATTCCTTTTTCTTCTTCTTCTTTTCTTTTTTTTTTTTTTAATAAGTAAAATCTTTAAAAAATTATTTTCACTTTAGTTTACAAAAACCTGGTGATGGAAAAGCAGCTAGTCCAGAGTACCTGAGTGCCCCTTTCACAGCCATAACAATAGTTCCCATATAGGCACGATATATATTAATGAGAGAACGTGAAAGAAATATCAGTAGGATAAATGAAATTTTTATATCCATGAGGATAAGGCATTATGTATTAGAGTTGACAGCGCATAACTACGCATCCTTCGGAATATAGTGCGCTAAAAGGTATTCTTCGCGGAAACGAAAACCTGCATTAAAAAGATTCTTCGCGGAAACCAAACCTGCATTAAAAGAAGTTTACGAGTTCGACCTACATATAGATCCTGACGCACTGTCAAACGGAAAATCGGAAATTATACCCCTTAGCGGGTAAATGCAGGAAATAATAAAATAGTCAAAGCAAAAAACGAGGATGCGTAGGACAGAAAAAGATGTAGACAATTTCTGTGACGTATACCTTTAAATCACTGTGAACGAGGCTTTTGTTATGATCCGCTTGAATTCGATACCTATACCTTGTTGCAGCTCTGAAATGTATAACGAAGAAAACAATACATGCACTTGTAGTATTAAATTTGCTCCTTTATTACGCAGTTTAGTCACATTACTGTGACAACCTCCTACTTGTGACGTCAACAGCGCTTAGCCAATTAAAGAAGGCACGTGGCGTGAGCTGGCTTGGAGGGTATATAAGGAGTGGTGTAGGCATTCTGAAAACATACCCGGGTACTCCCCCCCCCCGGTAATAAATAAAGGCGTCTTTCTCTCCCTTTCTAAGTCGTTTCCGTGTCACTTTCCTATTGGGCACTCCAACCCAAATCTCCTAGCTTACTATTTCTAAGGGTTGTTTAAGACCTGGTGTCAGACACTCCCTTCCTAAAATCCTCTACATATGATCTGATCTTATCTGAAAACATATCGGGGGGCCGCGGGTGGCCTAGTGGGCAACGTTCGTGACTGCCACGGAAAGGACATTAGGTTCGATCCCAGGCAGGTACGAACGCTCGATCCACTAAATATCCGCCATGCGTCGGAGGGGCACGTTAAGCCGTCGGACCCCGGGTACTCACCCCCGGTAATAAATAAGGTCGTCTTCCTCCCCCTTTCTACTTCGCTTCCGTGTCACTTTCCTATCGGGCACTCTAGCCCAAATCTCCTAGCTTCCTGTTTCTAAGAGTTGTTTAAGACCTGGGGTCAGACACTCCCTTCCTAAAATCCTCTACATAGGATCATTTGATCTGAAAACATATCATTCGTTGCTGCCATGGATAAAAAGAGCGATTTATCAGATTTGCGAAAAGGGATGATTTTCGGCTTTCGGCCCAAGGGTGGCAGTATTTCTGAAACAGCGCAGTTTGTGAACGGTTCTCGTGTTACTGTGGTTAAAGTGTATCGTGATTGGAGAAATGGCACCATTGCGAATAAGGGACGTGGAAACTGCGAAGCACCACGTGCCGTTGATTTGGGAGGTGAACGTCGGCTTCGAAGGTGCGTGAGGACCGATCGGCAAGCTACAGTGGAGCAACTCACTGGTCGAATGAACCAGGGGGCTACCGGAAGTGTGTCTAAAACGACAGTTCAGCGAACCTTGCTGCGTGTGCGGCTCTGATGCAGACGGATGGTCACTGCATCTGTGCTAACGAAAGTGCATCGGCAGAAAAGGCTTACATTTGCACTGCAGTATCGGAATTGGACCTCCGCTGATTGGCAAAGAACTGCCTTCTCCGATGAGTCATGTTTTCTGCTTCATCGAACGGATGGACGTTGGCGTATAAGGCGAGAAACATCGGAGAACAAACACTCTTCAACAATTGCTGGAAGAACACAAACTGGTAGGGGCAGCGTTATGGTCTGTGGAATGTTTTCGTAGCATTCTCTTGGATCCACTCATGCCTCTGGAAGGCACTATGGACCGAATTCGTTATGAATCCATCCTTGTAGACCACGTACACCCATTCATGCTGATTGTCTTCCCTGAGACGGATGGGATATCTTTCAGCGCGACAGCTGGAAATGTTCGAGAGTGGTTTTAAGAGCACGATGCAGACTTCAAAATACATCCCTGGCCCCCTAATTCCCCAGACTTAAACCCAATTGAGCATCTGCGGGACCCCCTTGATCGCGTTGTTTGCTCTATGGATCTTCCACTACGCACCCTCCAGCAGCTGTCAGATGCACTGCAGTCAGCATGTCTCCACATACCTGTGAACACCTGGCAGCACCTTACTGAATCTCTCCAACCCGTCTAGCTGCTGTCCGCGCTGCACACGGCGGTTACTCTAGATATTAGCTAGTGGTCGCAATAATGTGACTCGACCGTGTATTATCTAATGCTGATTAACAGTTTGTCCCGGAATTAATCTTAGTTATTTAGTTACTGTCTTATATATTTAACTGCTCCGTTTTCCATTTTCCTCGGTTCTACGTGACAATCTGCATTTCGCATTCCAGAGGCCCGGAAACACGTGTGCTTCTAAAAAAATCTTCGTCTCTCCAATGTCGTCCGAGTTCTGTGTCCGAACTCTTTCCCCATTACTCTGATTCCAGCTTTCGCCCTCTGTGTCGCCGTGAAGAGCAATAAACAAATTACTTAGTCTGACTTCGTTTTTCTTTACCGTATTCTGCTGATGCTGAAAGCTGAGGGCCAAGTTAAAATTGGTGCAATGAAATAATAAACGTTTACTGAAAAAACTCCCCAACGTAGAGAGCCGAACGCTCTGGGAAATGTTGTTTAGAACCCTACAAATTTTTATTACATCGCCGATAGAATAGAATATTTAGCAGCGGGTCTTTCTTGAGTACAAAGAAAGACCCGCTGCTAAATATTCTATTCTATTCTTGGGAACGAATGTCTTCCAAATTCTCCGTAACATAACCTTCTTTTTGAGTTTCTGTGTTCTTATATAAATTTTAATTTCTGGGTTCAAGATATCCTCAGTAAACCGCACATTTCTTTCTCGAATAGCTTGTATATTTTGGCAATGCTGACTCACGGTCAGCGTTGCCAAAGTAGTCAGATTTCAGTTGAGAGCACTTGCCTTCCCCTGGAAATCTAACTACGCAATCTCTGTTCTTGGATGCTATTACAAAGATTTTAGCGAAAACACTAATTATGACTGCTAACTTTTCTGTTGCATTTCGGGATGCATGTGTATTCAGTAAAAATAGAAAAATGTTGGAAATTCACAGTAGCCGCCCGGGTGGCGCAGTGGTCTAAGCGCTGGCTTGTGACCATTCGTCCGTGAAGGGGTCCGGGTTCGAATCCCGGTGAGGCATGGATGTTGTGTTTGTCTTACGGCACTGGCTCTCTCCCTTCCCTGGAACCAGTGACACTAAAATAGGGACGGGCGACTGCTTATAGCCCACTGAGTTGCTCACGGTGGGCGTTAAACCTCCAATTAAAAAAAAAAAAATCACAGTAGAAAGTAATAATTTTGAATTTTTGGATTGAATGTTGGAGCACAGCGTACATACGTATAGTATAGAAAAGCATGAAAGATGAAGGAATGAAAGATATATCATCCTCTACAAAAGGCATTAACTGCTGGACAAAGGTCCCTTGAAGTTTTTTCTGAAACTCTGTCTTCAGGATATTTTTTTCCCTTCTTGATGGCAGATTAAATGATCGCAGGAGTTTCGAGGCGCATGTTAACAAGTGTCCAAAAGGCTCAAAAGAGCAAGATATTTTTTATTCGCCCAACAGACTGTCAGATTTGTTTTATCCGTCTATTTTATATAGTTTTGGAGGTTTTCTGATTTTCAGGTAAATTTAAGTGTCGAATGTGTGGTAAAAACATTTGAGATGACAAAAAGGCACAGTAGAAATCTCTACATGGTATTTGTGTACATTATTATTAGATTATTAGGCACACAATTTCTACCCCCCCCCCCCTTCCGAAAACGAAAAATGTTGATCTGCTCATACGGGAGCCCATGCTTTGACAGATGAGGACACTTAGGGACTTATTTTAGTCAAGGGATGAAAGGTGTTTTCACTTCATATGATGAAGAGTGTTTCCATTTCTCTTGCTTTCAGGGTCAAAACGATGATTCCAGGTTTGGCCCCCGGTGACAATATTTTCCATATGACCTGGATCTCCATACGCTGTTTGTGTTTTCGGTCAATTGTTTCTGGACCCAGCTTCACACAGTTTCCGGTATCCTAAGTTGTCACGCACCACTGCATAGGCATATTTATATCGTAACCTGTCAGCAGTGGCGTGACCATGTTTCAAAATCGGGGGGGGGGGTATAAGATAGAGTTTGGGATCCCCTCCCCTACACACACGCAGGAGCAAAGCAGTTGCTGAGGCACGATCTAACGGGCACGACATAAGCGCCTCTGTTGGCGAATTGTGGAACTTAGCGAACACAACTGTAAAACTATGATAGATAGGGCAGAAATGTAAATTACTAAGATGTAGAACTGACTTTGATTATTAGGAATCGATATCGCTATTTTATTTAGTACACATTATACGCGTGTTTGCATTCTACGAAAAATTACAATCTTATATTATTAAATTTAGTTGTTTCACATCATAAAAAGTATGCATTATATTCCCGAAAATTTTGGTTTGGGGGGGGGTCATTCACATTGGGGATCCCCGACTATTAAAACCGGGACCCCCTCACCCCTTCCAGTGGTTACGCCTATGCCTATCAGCCACAGTAATCCTTCGGTCTTGAATGAGGGAGTTCCCACGATTGACGTGTTCTGAAGTTTGTCACGTTTAATTCGCCACCGTGGTCGAGGTTTGTCAGTCACACTTGTTTGTTCAACCAAATTTAAACCTTTTTACTCTTTTGTAAAGTTTTCTTTGGCACACTCATTTATTAATGCTACTAGTATTCTGTGAATTTCGGCAGAGATATGACCTCTTCCTCCCAAAGAAACCTTATCACGGCTCCCTGTTCAACAGCAGTGCGATTGGAAAGAGGAACTTCCTTTTTACGCACTCACCGCTGGAGCCAGACGGACATGTAACATTGCGCAACGCAAGCGCTGGCTTGTCTAACACCGTTATGTCGAATTACCTATAATCGGCTGCTGTCTCTTGCAATATAAGTTTAATTGCCTTTACTGTGTTTGAATTACTCTCGAATCTTCAGAGAATTATTTCCAACATATTTAACCTTGATTTTTTCTTTTTTTTTTTTTTTTCATTAACGTAGATGGAAAATTCTTTTTGAGTGATTATAATAGGGATTGAGTAGTGACTTCAGTTTCCTTAACATTACTTCCCCAAAAGATCTGAAGTTTGCTAATCGTAAAGTATTTCCGACATGGAACGCTTTCGGTTAACAAAACTACTGTACTTTTACAAACGAGAATAAGTTGAAAAGTATGCATGATGTATTTATTAAAATTGTCATAACATAACCTAGGAGGCTGTCATTTACCAAAATACTTTCCTCTGATTTGCAGCTTTCATGGTTCCACGTCATATAAGCTTTCACATACATATATTCATAAGAATGAATAAACATTTTCTTCCAAAAGTAAAGATTGCATGCACAGCTTCCGACTTGTGGTTGTAACGTATACTCTATATTCACTTTCCTTTTGATTTTACTATCTCTGGTTATTTTATTTTACTATGTAAATTATCTTCTTACTGAACGAAATATTATTTCACCCGATGAATGAGATCTGGCAATGAGTGTAAGTCATGACGTGGTGGTAGCTAGTATATATAGGCGCGTTCATCGATAGCAAAGGGGAGCGTTTGTTATTGTACGGGGAGCGTTTGTTATTGTACGGAGAGCGTTTGTTATAAGGAGAGCTTTTGTTGTTATACTAGAGGAGCTACGTGTTATTTGAGTAGCGGTGTGTGTTGATACCAGTTGAAGTTGATAATAAAAAGATTTGAGTAAGTACGTCTTTCTCAATTAATAGTTTTTGTCAGACCTCTGTCTGGCTGTTAGGTTTATTTCAATTAATATTACTATTAACAACCAGCGTTAAGACTTTATACATTCTAATTACTACACTACTAGCAGGAGACTATATTCATGTTCTTAATTAACTAGTAACAACAACAATTTGAATTCACTATTTGAAGCTCAGTAGGAAAGCTTCATTATTATAATTAGCTTAGCGTAAAGCAAAATAAAGCTAATTCATTATATGGTCACCAGTTAAATGACGGACTCTCAAGGCACATTTTAAGAGTAATTTCTCCTTTCCTTACGATTGATCGAATTGCTGAATTCGTACGCAATCGTAAAAACAAAAGATCCTTATAGCTGTAAACTCGGATCCTGCCCTTCAAATGCTTTTTATCCTCCCCTTCAAACTTCACTTTTAGAAGCACCAAAAAAGAAAGAAAGAAAGAGTGGAAGACAGAAATGGGAAAATAATAAAAAAAGGAAAAGCAATAAAGAAAGGAAAAGAAAAATAAGAAAGAAAGGAAGGGAAATTAATAAAGAAAGAAACGAAGAAAGGAAAAGATAAGAAAGAGAAAGAAAGAAAGAAAAGGGAAATTAATAAAGAAAGAAACGAAGAAAAAAAAAAGAAAGAAAGGGGGAAATATAAAGAAAGAAACGAAGAAAGGAAAAATAATTAAGAAAGAAAGAAAAGGAAAAATAAGAGAGAAATGGAAAAGAAAGCAAGAAAAAAATAATAATAAAGAAAAAAAGAAACTTGTGGTGAAAAATACCCACTTTAAGAGCTGAAGAGTCTGAGAAGTGCTGTTCATCGAAGTATCGTTTTAATGAATGCTGCACTATAAAATTTAAGTAGTGTGAATTCACGGAAAATTCCTGAAAATAACATGCAGCAAAGTTGCCTGTAATTCTCCGACTTTTAACAAATTATCCATTTTGAAAAGTTTCCGTTTCTAATGACAGAAATTTCATTATTTTGATAAATTTTCCGTTGTCACGAATTCTGTTTTTTTTTTTTTTTTTTTTTTTTTGTTATTGTTTATAGAATCATCTGTACAGAGTTTTTTCCGTTTTTATAGAGAAATTTCTCAAGTTTCCAAAAATTTCGATTTTACCTCAGTCCCTAGACAGAATAAATTTTCGTTCCCACTTTTTTTTTTTTTTTTTCAGCTTAAACGCACCAGTGGTATTTCAGGACTTTATTCTGACTTACGAAGTGAAGAAATCCTTCCTCTTACATGCGACGGGGATCGAGCCAGCGATGATTTTCACGCGAATAAGGAACGCTACAACAGATTGAAGTGGATGTTTTTATATGAAGATTAATGAAAATTGTCCTTTGGAAAAATCGAGGAACAAATGGAGAGATTGCATCTTACGAGATCTGGAAATACTGAAACTGAGACCGTCTGACTGGAGAGAGAGACAGAGAGAAAGAGAGACAGACAGACAGATACAAATAGAGACAGATAGAGATAGAGAGGTACACACAGTAAGAGAGAGTGAGAGAGACAGTGTGAGAGAAACAGAGAGGGAGACAGACAGAAAGAGAGAAAGACAGAACAGGAGAGAGAGAGTGAGAGGAACAGAGAGGGAGACAGACAGACAGAGACAGAAAGAGAGAAAGACAGTGGGAGAGACAGAAAGAGAGAAAGACAGCGGGAGAGACAGACAGAGAGTGAGAGACAGACAGATAGAGACAGAAGCAGAGTAAGAGAGTGAGTGAGTGAGAGAGAGAGAGAGAGAGAGAGAGAGAATCCAAATTGTATGCTTTCATGTATATGAATTGTATGTAAATAAAAGTTGGGAACGCGAGTTGTCGAAGGTGACGGTCTGACGCACAACCCACAGATGTTAGTTCAGTCAAGTTATAGAAAAACTACCGTATTTTTCTGCGTATAAAACGACACTTTTTTTTTCTTCAGAAGTCCGGGCTTCTACTTATACGCTACATCGACTTATCTACGGAAATTTCTTAACAAGAAAAAAAAAAATTGTGCCTTAGATTCGGTCGTGATCCATGCAGCTGAAATTTGATCTTACGTTCGTAAGAAGCGTACAAAATCTAATATTCCGTTCACTAAAAACTTGTTTAAAAGCGGCTCAAACGAATATTTCCATTCGTCAGAAATATTAAAATCACCGTGACTGATTTGCAGTGGTAGCTGTCGTGAGTTAATTGCATCCGCCTCGCTATCCCTGCAAGACCCCGTGGGAGGCATTCACCCCTGGTTTGCAAAACCGCCATAACTACAATGGGTGTATCTCATTTATTTCGCAATGATTAAACCTCTGAAACACGTCGCTGCCACGCAGATGATTGTCTGGTGACAACTGTGTTGACAGCCTGCAGCTTTAAAAATAGCAATAACTAGCTTATAGCGCGAAGGCAGTCTTATTGCTCTGCCAATTTTTCTATTGTATCCTTCAATTATTGCTTCCATTTATTGTATTTATCTTAATTTATTTCATGCTTCCGACTGAAATGGAAAGCCCTTTTGGTTTCTATTTTCCATCGGACAATGTGAGGAAGCAGCGACCCATAACCCACGCTGCGAGCATCACTCAGATTTGGCACGCTTGTGTGAATTTGGTGGTGTTTTTCAGCTTTGCGCTGTGGCTTTTCCGTCTGGTCGGTCGGAAGGAAGGAATACGGTAGCATCAGTTCGTAAGGGGAAAAAAATAAACTTACGAAATTCAACTTTCTGCGAAACGAAAACTGCCAAAGTTGCCTCATTTTCTCGTCCATTTAATATTCACTAAAACATTAACAATATAGATACAGAATTTCGAACCACTAACTGTATTTGATCTAGCCTCGTCTCATACCCAGGACAGACTTATCTATGAATGAAGATAAGGAAATTTAACCCATTCGACTTATGCTCCATATCGACTTATAAGCAGAAAAATGCACAAGATGTTCCCACATTTTTAGAACATTTTTGATAAGTAATTACAGGAAATAAAAGAAGTTCAGAGAATTAAAACTGGCAACAACATGGTTGATGAGCACGAAAGAAATTTCTGCTACAGTTAAATATCGTATGCTAAGAAAATGGCGTTCGTAAACAAACTGTAGATAGAAGCTGTGTATTTGCTTCTTACGAAGAGAAATATTCGAGTTCTGTGATTAAAAACAAACGATGTGAAAAACACGGAATTACATTTCTAAATAAGCAATATTATTAATAACTAGCCTATCGCCCGTCCTAAGACGGTTTTTCTTAAGCTTTAAATAAATATTAATATAAATAGGGGATGTTGCCCGTCCTAAGACTGTGAAATTTTTTGTTGAAGCAGATTGAAAACAAATCAAAAATAGACGCCGGCTTTTTTGTAAGGAAGTATGGTAAAAACTTATATAGTAAGAACTCATTCATGTTAGAACTGAAAATTATATGCTATTTATTTCCGTTTTTCAAAAGACCTCGCGATTAATACTCTGCGCGAAATATGTGTTATTTATTGTTCAACAATTTTCCTTGTACTCCACTTATTTTCGTGTAAACTTACCTTAAGAACTTTTGCTTTGATTTTTCACACATATTATTCCGCTCATGGTTTGTTTTAGACTGTTCTATCCGAAGTTTGGTTTGGAACTTCATAACGAAGCTTTTTTTACAAAATAATACGGTATGTGGTATTACAAATATGTGAATTCTCGACAATGTGCTTTTGGGGCAACAGCTGCTTTTAGATGCAATTTTGCTCACTTCGACATCTCAAGATTTCAGTTTTTATTGTAGGTTAGAGCGTTTAGATAGATCGGTATTTTTCAAAATGTATAATATAATCAGCACTAAATTCGGAAAATTAGTTAAATAAAAAATAAAAAATAATTAAAGCGTACAAATTAATATTCGAATTGTGTTAAATTAAATTAATATACAAACACAATATTAAGAATTTAATTAGAATTATTTAGATCGGATAAATAAAACTCGAGTGATTGATAATCCAATGTTTTTAAATTAGCATTGACATCTCAAGGTGATCGCATGCAAACTCAACTTGCTGTGATATTAAAATTCAATTCGAATTTTGTAGATCGGAAAAACAAAACTCGAGTCATTAATAATCCAATGTTTTCAAATTAGCACGCGATCACCTTGACATCTGAAAGTGATCTCGTGCTATTATATAGCAGAAAATCGTTTTGACATCGCGAGAGCACACACGAATTGATCGATAAGTGATGACGCAACAATGCAGACGTTGGTGTGACGTCAAGCGTTCCAGAGAGACGGATCTGAATGTTTATATTATTAATAGAGGGGGAAGAACACCAAACGAATATCCAAAGAAGGTGCGCACTTTTACGCCTATTTCAAAAGTGAAGTCTCTGGTCTAAAAGAAAATCCGCCCACACAAAAAGCAATCGACAAGTCGTTAAAAATCTCTGTATCAACTGTAATAAACAAGATAATAAACAAAGATTTGAATCTAAAAAAAACCCGAAAAAACATAATCTTTACCGCCTTTTGTGTAGCACGTGGCTGAGCGCAGAACACGGTGTATACTTCTTTATGAAAATCACTTAGCCGGAGACAGATGAAAAGTTTTTGTGACTATTGATGAAGCATGGATATGCCTAAACAACTACAACAAAAAAAGGTCGATTTACTATCGCCAAAGAGAACAAAAAGACTGACTTGGTTCGAAGAATCCAAAGAAAGTTTCTGTAAAGGATTCATGATTATTGCTGGTTTTTCGTACAATGGGAAATTAAAAGTTAAGAAAGAAATTATTATATTTTAAACATTAATTAAATTGCTGGAAAATCGTTCTAAAAATGCGTGAACACCCTCGGCACGGTAAAGGATAGTAAAGATACATCATCAGAGTACAAAAAACAAGCATGGTAAACTAAGGTATTAACGAAAGCCCTTCGTATGTGTGCTAGTATTTGTTCTTGTGGTTTCCACTTACTCACCTTTTTCAGGCAGACTCTCGTAACTCTATTTCAGCTTAACCTCGAAGTACTCACTCCTGCAGGGATTTCCATTTTCCGCATGCAAAAAATGTTTTTTTTTAATCGCCTTGAAATTGAAATTTCTTTGTTTCTTTTTTATTTACTTTTTGTTTTCGTTTTTTCTTTCCCCACTGCCTCCCAAGGAATGCTTGCAAACCAATTATGAGTACTCATAGCCCACCTTGTTGAAAGTCATTATCGTGGGTCACGACTGTAAGACCACAACTAGAAAGATCTCCACCCTCGGGCTGACGTGTTCCATATCAGCGGACGTTGAACACTTGTGTTTCAAGGTTCGGCTCACAACATTGCAACGGTCCAAATTGCGACGCCTAATGAGTGTCTAGTACGTATATTAAATTAAGATTTACTCTGCGACAGGCCGATATCATTAACAAAGATACTTTTTTTAACGCCTCTTATGATCGCACAAGGTGTCAAATTAAGTATTAGGAAGCAAATTGGTTGTACTGATATCGCTTATGTTTCACTCTTTAAATTAATCGATATGGAGTGCTTTATTATTATTATTATTATTTAGTTTTTACGCAGGCGTCGTCGAGTCTTAGGACATTTTGTTGTTGTTCGTGTCTTCGGGTAGCTACGGGGAGGTCTATACACTGTAAAAAAAATTCTGAAATTCAGGAGCCACTTTCTGTGATTTCTTACGTGAATTAACGAAGCATATTTTTGATACAACTTTTTCCGTGAAACGATGGAAAGAAACCTGAATTTCACGGATTTTTCGTACGCCAGAAAAAATCTGAATTTTCAGAAACCTTTCCGCAATTTCTTTTATTCTGAATTTTCGAAAACTTTTCCACAATTTCTTTCTTATTTTGCCGGTAAATTACGTTTTCAAGAGGTGTTAATGGAAAATTTTGAATTTTCAGAAATCTTTCCGCTAATTCTTTCTTATATTCACGATAAATTACCGTTTTCAAGAGGTGTTAATGGAAAATTCAGAATTTTCAGATCAGAAACTTTTCCTCAGTTATGTTAACGGAAAAACTCTGTTCTCACTTTTTCCGTATCCATATGACGAAAAAATTCTGGTAATGGAACAGATTCACAGGAATACTCGGGGTTTTGATTAAGTATTAAATTTCCATAGTCTGTCGAAGTATTTGATTTTGAAATTTTGTAGCGAGATCGCATATTGTGGAAGTATAGCGCATGAATTATTTGTTACTATATCACAAGATTTTTTTTTCCTTTCTCCCATTTTGTGCACAGCTATTACATATTATGTTACCGTAAGTAACCAGGTACTTAATTTATTGCGCAAGTTATTATACGATGTCTCTGTATCAGTCTGTGGAGTCCTTAAGATAAAAAGCTATATGGCTATCAGGAGTAAATTTTATATTTAAAAGTTTTGTGCAATAATATTACAAAACAGTATATTGCACCTTATCTTAAAAGTAACTGAAAATTACTGTCAGTCGAAAAAAAGATCTCAAACTCCAAATCATTCAGTTGCTTCAATAAATCACGATAAAAAAATTAAGTAGTTTGTAATAAGACCTCGTACAGAATAAATGCAATTATTACAATCGTATTTTTAAAAAAATAACAAGCTTAATAGAAAATAAAATGAATAAATCACTCGCATTAATGAAAAAAAAAATAAAAAAACTCTTCGCAGTTAAGGGTTATCTTGAAGCCTGGTTGCTTTGGCATTCTGGTTCAGTGGTTAAGACCCACGGCTTCAACCTGAACGCCGCGGGCTCGATCCCCACTACCGGCGCAAAAAAATGAAATATCCCACGGCTTCAACCTGAACGCCGCGGGCCCGATCCCCACTACCGGCGCAAAATAATGAAATATCCCACCGCTTCAACCTGAACGTCGCGGGCTCGATCCCCACTACCGGCGCAAAAAAATGAAATATCCCACGGCTTCAACCTGAACGCCGCGGGCTCGATCCCCACTACCGGCGCAAAAAAATGAAATATCCCACGGCTTCAACCTGAACGCCGCGGGCTCGATCCCCACTACCGGCGCAAAAAATGAAATATCCCACGGCTTCAACCTGAACGTCGCGGGCTCGATCCCCACTACCGGCGCAAAAAAATGAAATATCCCACGGCTTCAACCTGAACGCCGCGGGCTCGATCCCCACTACCGGCGCAAAAAAATGAAATATCCCACGGCTTCAACCTGAACGCCGCGGGCTCGATCCCCACTACCGGCGCAAAAAATGAAATATCCCACGGCTTCAACCTGAACGCCGCGGGCTCGATCCCCACTACCGGCGCAAAAAATGAAATATCCCACGGCTTCAACCTGAACGCCGCGGGCTCGATCCCCACTACCGGCGCAAAAAAATGAAATATCCCACGGCTTCAACATGAACGCCGCGGGCTCGATCCCCACTACCGGCGCAAAATAATGAAATATCCCACCGCTTCAACCTGAACGTCGCGGGCTCGATCCCCACTACCGGCGCAAAAAAATGAAATATCCCACTGCTTCAACCTGAACGCCGCGGGCTCGATCCCCACTACCGGCGCAAAAAAATGAAATATCCCACGGCTTCAACATGAACGCCGCGGGCTCGATCCCCACTACCGGCGCAAAATAATGAAATATCCCACCGCTTCAACCTGAACGCCGCGGGCTCGATCCCCACTACCGGCGCAAAAAAATGAAATAACCCACGGCTTCAACCTGAACGCCGCGGGCTCGATCCCCACTACCGGCGCAAAAAAAATGAAATATCCCACGGCTTCAACATGAACGGCGCGTGTTGGATTTCGCGAAATTTCTGCCTAAATACGGAAAAACTTGAAACGAACTTTTGTGAAATAATCGGAATTGCTCACTACGAAAGATTGGTGAAAATGCATGAGTCTTATCACAAATAAGTAGCAGGACTTATCAAAAATGAAGTATTTTTTTAATCGTGGTTTTTCAAAATAGCAGCATGTTTGGGAACTTGAGATCTCTCTTTTTCTGTTTTAAACTGATAATAACTTTCAGTTATCTTTAAAAAAAGGTGAAATGTACTGTTTTATACAATATTTCTCAAAACTTCTAAATATAAAATTTACTCTTGATAGCTATAATAGCCTTTGTCTTAAAGACTCCACAGACTGATACACAGACATCGTACAAATCCCCTGTACAATAATTTAAGTTCCCGTTTATTATGGTAACACAATATACAATAGCCGGTGCACAAAATGGGGAAGAGGAGAAGAAATATCCTGTGCCATAATAATGAAAATTCTTGCCATATGCAATCCACAATATCCGATCTCGCTACAGAACTTCTAAAGAAAATCAGATTCTTTGACTATGGAAATTTAACCATTAATCAAACTTCTAGTACTTTCGCGAATCTCTCCTATTACCAGAATGTTTTTGTCATATGAATACTGAAAAAACGAGAACAGAGTTTTTCCGTTATTATACGAAAAGAATTGCGGAAACGTTTTGGAAATTCAGAATTTTCCGCTAACACGTCTTAGAAACGAAAATTTTCTGTCAATATAAGAAAGGAATTGCGGAAAGGTTTCAGAAAATCCAGAATTTTCCTGTCGTACGGGAAATCCATAAAATTCAGATTTCTTTACGTCATTTCACGGAAAGAAGTTATATCACAAATCATCATCATCATAATCCATTGTCAACCATTATCAATTCACTGCTGGACGAAGGTCTCCCCAAGTTTCTTCCACAAAGGCCTGTCTTGTGCTAGTCTCCTCCATGTTACTCTCGCATAATTTCGAATTTCATCCACCCATCTCACATGTGGTCTTCTTCTGGGTCTTTTCCTGTTATTTGGAATCCAGTCTAAAATTTCGGCTGTCCATCGACGGTCTGTCCTTCTGGCAATATGTCCAACCCATTGCCATTTCAGGGATTTAACTCTGATCATGATGTCTTCCACTCTTGTCACTTTTCTGATCCACGAGTTCCTCTTCATATCTCTCCTGGTTACACCTAGCATGCATCTCTCCATGCTACTTTGAGTTGTCTGTTGTCTTTGTATGTCTGCACCATACGTAAGCACTGGAAGGATGCATTGATTTAACACTTTTCTTTTAAGACATAATGGCATATTGCTCTTGAAAATTATACTGTTTCTTCCAAAAACTCTCCAGGCAAGTTTTATACTCTGATTAATTTCTTCATCAATGTGACACTCACTTGATATCTGCTGTCCAAGATACATGTATTGGTTATGTCCATCTTTTCCACATCAATCGATAAATCTTCATTTTTTGTAAAAGCATTGTACATCACTTTTGTCTTCTGAAAGTTCATTTTTAATTCTACTTCTTTACTCTACAGCGATTGTTTGGCTCATTAAAAAAAAAAAAAAAAACCCTGCTCGGTCTGTGTCTGTTTTACATTAAATGTTGAAGGCCCGGCTCGGCCCGGCCCGGCCCGTTTTCCCAACTTAGAAATGAACAAAATCCGGACCCGGCCCGCGGACCCGTGCAGACCTCTACCTCGTGGAGTCTCAACCATCCCGGATTCACGCCGTTATCAAGGGCAAGAGGCTTCGCCACCCGTTATTAGGTAAGTTCTGACAGGGGTGACTAGCTTTTTGTCCGGTGTGCGTATGTCTACGTAGAAAAAAAGCTTGTTTTGGTAGCATTACAGGAATTCCTAAAGCATGTTGATGCGAGTATAAGAAGCAGGGAAATAGAAAAAAATAATAATAACAAGCAAACAAAAAATACATGCAAACATGATTTTTACTAAGATCCTGTGAATTGTGGAGCACCTGGGGGCAATGCTTACAGAGACTGATCTTGCGGAAGAGGGGGGGGGGTCTGACAATTTACTATTAGAACAACTGGCCCCAAAAGTTTAAAGGGCAGTATAAAAATTGCCATTTCTTAGCCCTTTAATGAGAACTGAATCGAAAAAACATTCTATGTAAGCCAAGCGAGAATTGTACTTTAATGTGGGAAATAAACGTGTACATTCGTGAAAACAAAATAGATTACTTAATATACTTTTAAAACTACGGTGTTTGACGAAACAAAGGAATCACAGCATAACTCATACTATGTTCGGAAAAGGACGATAAGGAAGGATTTTTTTAAAACACTACGCTTATACTTAGGAACTAAATATTTATATAACATGTCAAGTTATTAATATTGCTCTTTTATTTACGCATAAAAATGTTAATTACTAGGCCTTGTGCCTAAGCTCTTATAACAGTTTTTATTCTACCGATGTCATATTCATGACGTTTGCATATCAAGCCAATTTAATATAATAGTTCGCTCTAAAATATTAATTCATAGGCCTGAGGCATAGCCCCGTGAATTAATATTTAGTGCCTAAGTAAAAGCGTAACATTATTAATTTGAGTTGATGCGTAAACGTTATGAATATAACATCGTTAGAATAAAAACTGTTAAAACGGCCTGGTCATGAGGCATTGTAATGAATATTTAGTGCCTAAGTGAAAGAGCAATACTAATAACTTCACATGCTATGTAAATATTTAGTGACTCAGTAAAAATGTACAAAAAAAAAAAATCCCACCTTATCGGAACATAGTACGAGTCATGCTGTAATTCTTTTGTTTCGTCGAACAAGGTATAGTTTTAAAAATGTACTGTCATTCATTCTTTATTCAGGAATGAACTTTTATTTCCCCAAATTAAAGTGAATATATTTTGTGAATTCTCTCTTGGTTACATAGAACGTTTTCTCGATTCAATTCTCAGTACAGGACCAAGAAGCGGTAATTCTTATACGGCCCCTTCAACCTTTGTGGCCAGTTGTGCGTGAGGCCAGCTTTCTGGCGGCCAGTTGTTTTCCCAGTCTTTCAGCCAGAAAATCGTAAGTATTTCTTAATTTCTTCATGATAATGAGGTTTGTGAGGGAAAAAAAAATTGTGCACGCCAATTACTCAAGGAGAAATATAGAAACACTAAAATTTTTTATGCAGAGCAATTTCATGGCTCTAAAACTGAATGTGGCCAGTCGTACTGGGTACAGTTGTCCGTGTGGCCAATTGTTCTAAACTCATGGGATGAGTTTCATTCCAATCACTATGTAAGAAATAAATTTCAG
Source organism: Macrothele yani (assembly GCA_039090855.1). Taxonomy (NCBI): domain Eukaryota; kingdom Metazoa; phylum Arthropoda; class Arachnida; order Araneae; family Macrothelidae; genus Macrothele; species Macrothele yani. Next base: position 10,242,023 of record CM077011.1, on the reverse strand, counting down.
CTGTAATCGAAGATTAAATTGCGGAGAATTTAATAATAAAAAGAAAAATTCTGTGGGCAAGATAAGAATTTTCATTAGCGCGAAAATACGTTGCGATTTCTCTGTGTGTGTGCGTGTGTGTGTGTGTTTGCGTGGGGGAAGAAGCCCTTGTTCAGAGAAGCAAGTAAGTCGTGGGATATACCGGAGTTTGGCGGGTCAATGGGACGTCCAAGAATGCGGCCTCTCTCCGGGCACGTACGGGGCGGTAGACGCCGGACAGGTGGATGGGGGGGGGGGGGGGGTTCGCTCGGGGGAATTGGCGGGGCGAGTGTGGTGGTGGATAAAGGGGGGGGGGGTGAGTTTATGATATGCAGTCTCCCTCATCTCGGACTAGTAATTTTGAAGGTCAGAAAGCACCGCTAAATGGTAGTTTTCACACACAATGCCGTGGTTTGAATAAAGGAGTTTTTTTGAGAAAAACTTTTAGACTTCATCCACGTGGCGCATCTATCAACAAATGACTCTTTCCCTAGAAAGTGATACAACATTATCTCCCTACTGAATTCCATTTTTTTATGTTTTTTTATCTTGTGTCTTCCACTTTCAGCGCCACTAATACCTAATTTATTCTATCTGTACTTCTGATTTTATCTCTTTTAAATTGCTGTTAAATTTTTTCATGTTCCTAAAAACGGTAGTCTTTCCTTTCTGAATGTCACATCGGACTAGCAATGAAGTTTTTTTTTTTGTTTTTATTTTTACGCTCGAGTGTGATTTTGTGAGCTTTTAGGAAGATTAAGCTGAAGAACTACCATTTTCGGTATGTGATTTCGGAATGTACGAAAGAAGGCTCACAGAAAAACTGACCACTTCTCGAAAGCAGTGATCCATTCAGGCATCTTCCCGGGGGTGCTTAGCCCCCGAAAATCCACGAACGACCCCCCCTAGGTTTTTGGGTGATCTCTCCTTATATTTAGTCTAATTGTGTTCGTTTATAACTGAATATTTAGAGAAATTAATTTAAAAAATTAAGAACGTGAGGCAAAATATTATAATAATAATTAAAAAAAAAACCCCACATGGACTTCAATCTGAAATTTTAAGCACTGACAACTCGGACTACTTCCACAATAAAAACCTAATTCCATAGAGTAGCGATGTTTGCCAATCAATACATCATCATATTTTGGAAGTTGGCATTCAGCTTTATTTCAGTCTTCTGGACGCCGATTTCCCATGTATAAGGTTAAGCCTTAGTGTAGGTAACGTGACGTTTGTGCATCTAATACAACAAACTATTTGCTACCTAATTTTTAACAATAGAAAATTATTAGAAATTGTTCCAATAAAAAAAACTCCCCCTGGCGGTGGGGGGTTTACACTCTGTAGCAAAAAATCGAGGCTTCTCAAACTGGCATCCAAACGTTAGTTAGCTTTTTCTTTTTGTTTTTTTTTACTACTACATATATGCTAATCTAAATAATCTAAAGGTGTTGAAACCAAACGGCAGGGGAATGGTTTACACCATACGTTTTCAGGTAACACTGTAATGATTCCTTAATAATAAGAAACAGGCTTGTAGTAAAGCAAAGAAATTTTTACCACTCCTAATATTCTGGGGGAGGGGCGTGGGGAGGGGGATTTTCTTCGGCATAGCGATATCTCACTGGCATCCTCTATATTTTACACCACCCCATGGTGAAATTCGTGGTTCATTACTGAATTAAAGCAAAAGTATAAAATTTTTACATTTTTAGTCACTTGTATGTGTAGATTACTTGGATTTTGCATTAGTGACACTGACATACGAACATAAGACAATTTTTATACTCTATTTGAAATTTTTATATATATTAATGTATGAAGATTTATCGATTGATGGAGAAAAGCTGGAGATAACAGACACGTACGTTTATCTTGGACAGCAGATATCAAGTGAGGGTCGCATTGGTGAAGAAATTAATCGGCGTACAAAACTTGCCTGGAGAGCTTTTGGAAGAAACAGCATAATTTTCAAGAGCAATATGCCATTATGTCTTAAAAGAAAAGTGTTTGATCAATGCATCCTTCCAGTGCTTACGTATGGTGCAGAGACGTGGACCTTAGCTAAAAGAGACATACAAAGGCTGCAAACAACTCAAAGTGGCATGGAGAGGTGCATGCTTGGTGTAACCAGGAGAGATAAGAAGAGGAACACGTGGATCCGAAAAATGACAAGAGTGGAAGACATCATGATCAGAGTTAAATCCCTGAAATGGCAATGGGCTGGACATACTGCCAGAAGAACAGACCATCGATGGACAGCCGAAATTTTAGATTGGATTCCAAGGGACAGGAAAAGACCCAGAAGAAGACCACATGGAAGATGGGTGGATGAAATTCGAAAGTATGCGGGAGTGACATGGAGGAGACTGGCACAAGACAGACCGTTGTGAAGGAAACTTGGGGAGACCTTCGTCCAGCAGTGGATTGATAATGGTTGACAATGATGATGATGATGATATATAAATAAAAAAAACTGTTATTATATGTATATTATCAGTTAAAAAGTTTCAGCCCCCTCAAAATTTGCACCCCCCCCGGAAGAACCTCTCTGAATGCAACAGTGCTCGAAAGGGGGAGGGGGAAGAATGCACACATCTTGAATAGGAACTACGGCAGCTGTTAACTGATGTTTTCTTGCGTCTGTTAGAAATATGGGGGGGGGTTCTTTTGATTTCGTGAAGAAATATTTCATTTCAACTGAGGAATCGACAAAATACGTCAGAACATGAATTATTAACACAACAGTCAGATATCTCTGAATTGCGTGTTATTTTACTGTTTCTCACGTAACGTTAGTCAATCAGAACACTTGAAAATTACATCGTCTTGGGACGGGAATCGAAGCCGTGTGTCCCGACCTGCGTTCGATCATGCTAATAGGAGATACGGTTTCGATTCCCGTTCAAAGACGATAAGTTTTCTGACGTGACATGAGAAGCAGCAAAATACACGCAATTCAAAGATGCCTGATTGCGGTGTTAATAATTCAGATGAATTTCCACGCAGTATGTGAAGAATATTTCTTCCACAATATCTAGTCAGAACATTTCTTCTGCTCAACCACACAGTGACGCACCCACGGGGGGCCGATGCCCCCTCCCCTTGGGCTGACAGAGGGGAAAATTACGTCGAAGTTTCAAACAAAAAGTCACAATACGCGACTTCATATACTTCTTAATCATGTACCGTATAATTATAACATACAATAATTATAAGGGAGTAGTTCTGTTAAATAAATTTAGAAAAGTCTAATCAGGAAAAGAATTTCATTTACTGCTTCTTTTAATCATTTAAGTTTCTTGTACTGCAATATTACTAATAACTGAATAAGAATAAATGTACAAAAGTCAACCTTCTTCCTAATTGCTATAGCACCTGACTATTTTTCTCGATAAATTTAGGGGGTCACTCCCACCTTGGGAAAATTCTGTGTTCCACGGTCCACAGCTGTCTCCCCCTCCCTCCCTTGGGAAATTTTTGGATGCGCTACAGTGACCACATAACGTTAACTAGCCTTACAAGGACAGCGTAGTTTGTTCCCACAATGACAGAAGAGGCTCATTGTTCGAAGGAACACGTGCATATCTCATCTACGAGCAGTAATTACGCCTAAGGCAATTCTTTTTAATTAGTGGTGCATTAAAGGGGAAGCAACTTTAAATAAATTTTTCAACTGAATCTTAGACACGTGGTAAAATCAAAAGAACACCCACCTCATAAACAAAGCATCGAATATTTTAATACGGGTGTGAGGGTTCACCAGGAAAGTTCTACGCCTAAGGACTGTGTAAGCGTTTCAAGTTCACTGCGTTTCTGACTCTTAATAACATTTTCTTTTTCCGCCGAGATGAAATCTGTTCGTCTTCCAGCCTCTGTTTCAGACCAAGTGGAAATCATACAAAACAGAAGTAAAACTATTGTATAAACCTCTCTCTCTCTATCTATCTATCTATCTATCTATTGTATCTATCTATTATTAGCCCAGACATACTTCCTCCTGCCCTCCGAAGCAATTAACAAAAGTTGGGCCCCAATATTATAGCCCCTATAGACCCATCCCCTTTAATCCGGCCCTGTCGCTGCTACACAGAAGCTGGACAGCACTACCCTAAACCGTTTGTGTTTTTCTATACTTACGAGTGCTTAATAATGATATTCTCAAGTTCTTAGTTAAGCATTTAAACCTTACAGCTTGTATCTACTACAAACAGCCACTTAAGCCTAACCTTACATCTTCGGCACGTGACTATTTAATATTTAGCAAGAAACCAGAGGCATAACTAAGCATTTCAGCGCCGGGGGCAACCACAAAATATTGCGCCCCATCTTCATTTTCCTCTTATATAAATATGTATATTACTAAGTTGATAGTTCTCCCTTCCTCTCTCTCTCTCTCTCTCTCTCCGTTTCAAATCAAAATGGACGTCATATCAAAATATGGCTGTACGTACAACTTTTGCTAATTACTTCGGAGTTCAGACCTTCGGTACCAGATCAAATGAACCGAATGAAACTGACAGTCAAGGCTCGCAGCTCGGTAATTATCGAATAGGCTCCAGAGAATCTTCAATAATGTGAACGACATCCTTATCTTGCAACGAACCCAACTAAACAAAAATCGCAACCGTAGCGTTCATTGTTGTCGACGAAGACGGTGGTTCTTCTTTAGTTGAACGGACTATACAATCGCACCTTCATTTCTAAATGTAAGTTGCTAACGTCGACTGAATATTTTGAAGATGAAATGCAAATTTTAAGCGGCCAAGGCTACCTAAACTTATGAGCAAATCTGTAAATGGAAAAATGACCAAGTATTGTGCTAGAAGAGGGTACCAGAAACTGGCGCAAACGTTTCACTTCCAGTTTTAATGAGATCGCAAGTAGTTATTTTTGCGCCCTTTCTTGAGCTGTACCCGAAGCTTGTCGTGCCCTAGTTATGTCTCTGCAAGATATATTAAATCTTCACAAGTGACAAGTCATCACAAGTGAGAAAATGTTTTACCAAGAAGTAACGAAATTTAAATAAGAAGACAGGAACTCAAAAGGAAATTTAAATAAAAAAACAAACTCAAAAGAAAATTTAAATAAGAAAACAGGATCTCAAAAATAAAATTTAAATAAGGAAACAGAAACTCAAGAGGAAATTTGAATAAGAAAACAGAAATTCAAAAGAAAATTTAAATAAGGAAACAGAAACTCAAAAGGAAATTTAAATAAGGAAACAGAAACTCAAAAGGAAATTTAAATAAGAAAACAGAAACTCAAAGGAAAATTTAAATAAGGAAACAGAAACTCAAAAGGAAATTTAAATAAGAAAGCAGGATCTCAAAAAGAAATTTAAATAAGAAAACAGGATCTCAAAAATAAATTTAAATAAGAAAACAGGATCTCAAAAATAAATTTAAATAGGAAAACAAAAACTCAAAAGAAAATTTAAATAAGAAAACAAGAACTCAAAAGGAAATTTAAATAAGAAAACAAGAACTCAAAAGGAATTTTAAATTAGAGGTATAAGGCACAAAGCACAGCTATGATTGAATTGACGGTGCAAGCGCTTCATTTAGAAGTCTATTCAAGACATGAAGTGCTTACACCTACTGACTCTTAACGAATGTTAGCCATTCCGTAGAAAAGAAATTTTCAACACGCTGTTTGCAGACTTGTTTGGACTTCAAAGTTAAATAAAAGAAAAGAAAAAAAAACTCTCCCAGGAGGAATGCACACTTCATTAAAAATTTTAAAAAATGAGCAAGAGCATTTTTTTAGTAGATTTTGCGAAATTGGGTTATACAGTATATACCATGAAAAGTTAGAAAAATATTCAAAGGAAGAGAATGACGGAACGGATTTCTGTCATAGTTATTTCTCTTAATCATGGGAAAATTAATACAGACATTTGACGTTTACTAGGAACATCAAACAGAGGTCATCGCTCTTTCCACGTTTATAAGTGAGTCACGGAAAAATTCTCATTGGCCGCCACCGGGAATCGAACTCAGGGTCTTCCAGTTACGCGCCGGATATGCTTCCACTGCACAAAAGCATATCGGGTGCGTAACTGGAAGACCCTGGGTTCGATTCCCGGTGGCGGCCAATGAGAATTTTTCCGTGACTCACTTATAAACGTGGAAAGAGCGATGACCTCTGTTTGATGGGAAAATTATTTTAATTTCATTTTTGTTTGTAACGAGCGATTGGATTTTATCAGGATTATATTCACGGGTTTTATCCACACTTTATGTTCTAGTAACCTGAGTCATATAGACACCGACTAGGGGGAGGTGAATTTCGCCCCCAATAATTTTACAGAGGGAAGCAGTGCCCACCCAATATTTCGTCCTGTTGAATTAAATAATCGCTTTGGCCTCATAAGGTGGACCTTATGGAGCCAAAGCGATTTATTTCCAAAAAGTTAATAAATAACAAAATAAGTAAAAACTTTTTTTCCATATTCAGCATCACTCATTTGATAAGAAACTTGATTGCCAGCTCCGTATTGTGTTTGACATGCTTTCGTGTTATGTAGTAAATGTTTAAGACACTTATCAAAAATAAAATAATTAAAAATAAAGTTAAACGCATAATCTCTAGCGCCTTTATTTATCTATTTATATTTTGTGCTTCTCGTTCTTTGTTTGAGCAACCACGCTAATTTCTCATATTTTTTATAAAAGTTTGGGAATAAAATTTCTGGATATTTCTATAAAATTAGAGGCTGAATGTTATTTTTAAAAATATTAATGTTAGCAAAGGAATATTTCTGTTTCCCTTTTCATTTGCGTTTTAAAATGTACATCGAATTTAGTAGTTCATGTTTTCGCCCTTTTTCTTATTTTCCTCCTGACAATGGATGATCTCACGTCTGATCTCTGCCCCCTCCCCAAACCTAGGTGTAAAGGTAATTTGGTATCTTGGTGTCTAGACACCATGGTATCTTGGTATCGCAGGTGTCTAGATACAACGGTATCTTGCTATATTGGTGAAGTCGGCCCTCCTGGACTGCATATCAAAGTTTAAAGAGGATGCAATAAGGCAGCGTAATTTCTGATGTTCATATTGTATAGGAAAGCTACAAAATTCCCCTTTTTTCATAATTTCGTTCATTCTCATTTTCCTCTCCTTCCTCGAGAGCATTGTTTTTTAATAACATGGTCGAACGTTTCAGAATAGATAAGACCCTCGACTTTTGCCTTCCATGGACAAGTGGTCAGAGGCGTGGGTTTATAACTAGTTGTCCTAGTTGGCCTCGTGCTTGAGTCCTGGATAAGGCATGGATAGCGCGCCTGCCTTACGGTTCTGATTCTCTCCCTTCCCTGGAGCCAGTGGCCCCAAAGTAGCACGGACTACTGCTTATAGCCTTTACAGTTGCTCAAGTGGTTTTTAACCTCCCGTCTCTCCAAAAGGCCCCCGATTTCTAGAATGTTGTATCGATTAAGGGAGGATGAAAATCAAATTAACCTAAACTAAATAAATTTTCATAGTAAATACCAGTTGGCCGCCCCGATGGCGCAGTGGTTTAAGCGATGGCCTCTGATCATTCGTCCGAAAGGGGTCCGGGTTCGAATCCCGGTGAGGCATGGATGTTGTGTTTGTCTTACGGCACTGGCTCTCTCCCTTTCCTGGAATCAGTGACCCTAAATTAGGGACGGGCAACTGCTTATCGCCCATTGAGTTGCTCACGGTGGTCGTTAAACCTTCAATCAAAAAAAAAAAAAAAAAAAAAGCAGTTGAAGCACAAACCCTACTACCACATCTGTGGAATGCAGGAACTAAGTGGTGTACAAAGGTTAACTGTCACTCCATTGGGCTCAAAAGTCGACCCTAACTGTAGGCATTTTACTGCGCATGCCCCTCAGTCTCTGCACGGAAGGCATGCTGATGTTTTAACGCGACGAGCGTGAATGTTACAATATCAAATTTATTTATTTATTTTTAACTGAAGGTTTGACGACCACCGTGAGCAACTCAATGGGCTATAAGCAGTCGCCCGTTCCCAATTTAGGGTCACTGGTTCCAGTGGAATACAACAGAAGCGATTTCCGACAATAGAAGCGATTCGTTGGAATACAATAGAAGCGATTCGTTGGAATACAATAGAAGCGATTTCCGACAATAGAAGCGATTCGTTGGAATACAATAGACGCGATTTCCGACAATAGAAGCGATTCGTTGGAATACAATAGAAGCGATTCGTTGGAATACTTCAGGTACTATCAAATTTCAGTCGTCTGTCGGAGGTCTGATTTTGCAGATCTGTAACGAGATCAGACATTGTAACAGCATATCGCATGAAATTTTAGTTATTGTGGCACAGGATATTTCCTTCCCTCTCCCCCATTTTTTTTTTTTTTTTTTTTTGAATTGGAGGTTTAACGACCACCGTGAGCAACTCAATGGGCTATAAGCAGTCGGCCGTCCCTAATTTAGGGTCACTGGTTCCAGGGAAGGGAGAGAGCCAGTGCCGTAAGACAAACACAACATCCATGCCTCACCGGGATTCGAACCCGGACCCCGTTCGGACGAATGATCAGAGGCCATCGCTTACACCACTGCGCCACCGGGGCGGCCCCCATTTTGTGCACCATGCTGTGTTACCGTAAGAAACCCGGTACTTAAATTATTGTACAGGTGAATTTTACGATGTCTATATTTATCAGTCTGTAGACTCCTTAAGGTAAAAGTTATTACAGCTTTCTAAATTATGTTTAGGTGTTTTGTTAAATAATATACAGTGTGCCCGTTAAGTAATAGGGCAAAATTATTATATCAAAACAACTATATTTTGAATTGTCAAAATTCAAAATAATCTCCTTCCAACTCCACACAACGGTGAGCTCCTTCGTACAGGAGTTCGAAAGCACAGGGGAAGTCCTGGATTGGAACCTCCTTCAGTCTTAAATAATACAGTCATTTGACGTGGACTACGACCATCAAACAGAGGTCATCGCTCTTTGCACGTTTATATAAGTGAGTCACGGAAAAATTCTCATTGACCGCCACCGGTAATCGAACCCATCAGGGTCTTCCAGTTACGCGCCAAATATGCTTCCACTGCACCACAGCTGCCTCGAATTCCTCCAGACCCACGTACACTAACTGCCAAGGCAATTGGCAGATTGCTTCTTGGAGCCCCGCACTTCACCTTTGGGGAGAGGGAAAATCTGCTGCTTACTATCTTTGGTGAATTCCCAGCATTGTGCGGGGCTCCAAGAAACAGCGGGCCAAATTGTCTTGGCAGTTAGTGTGTGTGTGAGTCTGGAGGAATTCGAGGCCGCTGTGGTGCAGTGGAAGCATATCCGGCGCGTAACTGGAAGATCCTGGGTTCGATTCCCGGTGGCGGCCAATGATAATTTTTCCGTGACTCACTTATAAACGTGGAAAGAGCGATGACCTCTGTTTGATGTTCCTAGTCCACGTCAAATGTCTGTATTAATTATTCATTTGCCTTCTAATTATTTGTTCAGTTGCTGCTTACCATCTTTGGCGAATCCCCAGCATTGTGCGGGGCTCCAAGAAGCAACTTGCCTAATTGTCTTGGCAGTTAGTGTGTGTGTGTGTGTGTGTGAGAAAGAGTCTGGAGGAATTCGAGGCCGCTGTGGTGCAGTGGAAGCATATCCGGCGCGTAACTGGAAGATCCTGGGTCCCATTCCCGGTGGCGGCCAATGATAATTTTTCCCTAACTCACTTTATAAACGTGGAAAGAGCGATGACCTCTTTTTGATGCTCCTTCAGTCTGTTGTTCACACCTCGCTGGATGCCCTCAATGTCGCTGAAGCATTCCCCTTTCAAGGCACACTTCACCTTTGGGGAGAGGGAAAACCTGCGGAGCCGAATCTGGCGAGTACGGTGGATGTTCGATTACACAGATCGGCATCGAAGCCCTAAACTGCTTCACAGGCAGCGCAGTGTGCGGGAGCGTTGTCGTTCAGCAGAAACCAATTGTTTTGGTAAAACAGTTCTTTCCTGAGACGTCACATGCGGGCGCACTGACGTTGCACTACTCCTAAATAATACTGACCGTTCACTCTGGTACCCAAGGAACAAATTCGTGGTAGATAATTCCAGCAGAGTCGAAAATAAGCAATGACCATTGTCTTGGCATGTGATTTATGCAACCGGACTTTCTTCTGCCGGGGAGAAGAAGTTCCACGCCATTTCATGCTCTGGTGTTTTGTTTCAGGATCAAACTGAAAACACGAACTTTCATCACCGGTGACAATTCTTTGCAACAAATCACGACCTCGATCAACTATACATGGACGAAATTTTGACAACATGCAACCGCGTGCTCTCACTCTGTTCTTGTGTCGTGTGCGGCACAAACCGCGAACAAATCTTCCTCCTGTGCAGATTTTTTGTAAGATTACCCCATGGCCGTTTCTTTACCGATCCAAAGCTGTTCAGCGAGTAGTCTAGCGGTTATTCACCTGTCATGGGCAACGATTTCGCTAGTCATCACCACATTTTCATTTGTTCATGTAGAAACTGGACGTTCTGTGCGTAGTTCATCCTCGAAACACATCTTTAAAACATCAAAAATTAGCGAAATGCCTGTGCAGGACGCAGACAGTCATCGCCGTAATTTTTTTTTTTAGGTCTTGGACTGTTTTCTCTAATTTACAGTACAATTTTATCATAGGTCTTTGATCCATTATGCAACTTCTGACACGCTCCACTCACACAGTCTTACTGCAATTGTGGCCACACGAAAACTTCTGCGTCACCCGACTCAAAAGTTCCTCTTGCGATTACAGCAAACTCTTGGGGCTAAAACTATAAACGCGTTACTATTATTCAAAGGGCTGTCCCGTAAAAAATCAGTCTCATTACTTAACGGGCACCTTGTGTACTATATAGGAGTACATTGCACCTTTTTTTTTTAAAGATAATTAAAAGTCATTTTTAGTTTAATAAGATCTCAAGTTCAAAAGCATTGTGTTGCTTCGAAAAATCCCACTGAAAAAAAAATACGTAATTTGTAATAAGTCCTCCTACAAAAAAAACAAAACAAAATTATTACAAACCTATTCAAAAAAATTATATGCTCCATTATAAAATAAAGGGACTAAATTCGCCCACATTAATAACGAAGAACATTTTATCATCGCGCGATTAGAGTTCTGCCTTATACGTGACTGTCCGCTACGTGTGTTTCTGGCTCACAGAATAATTTTTCTACGTAGCACGGACAGCTGCTGTTTAAAAGGTCTCTGGTTCGAAATCCACTAGAGGCAAAGGAGAAGGACTTTGTTCGTTAGGAAAGAAGGATCTCTGGGTTGAAAAAGTCAAAATACGAGATTTTGCAAAATTTCTGTATGAAATAAGGAAAAACCCGAAACGAACTTTTCGGAAATAGACGGAATTGCTGACTACAGAAATTCTGTTAAATTACTGAAGTTAGAAGAAATCGAATCTTTTAAAAACGGAAATTTCACTAAAAGGCGACCACCTACGGCAATTTTGCTGCATTTATTTTCAGGAATTTTCCGTGAATTCACACCACTTATCTTTTACAGTGTAGCTAAGGAAATTAAGCGTTTCTATGTAGCAAACGTATTCTCTTATCTGCAGAGGATCGGAGAATTCCAATGAGAGCAAAGCGTCCCCAATGAAAGAAATACGCAAAGAAATATCATCTTGTTGATCAAATTTTTGCGGAATTGTGTATACAGTACTGAAATCCTTCTCCGTAGAAAATCTTATATACAACAACCAGGCCTGAATTAAGGCCGTTAGGCTAAGGGATCTCAGTGGTTTACTAAGGCTAAGACGTCTCAGTTGGTCCCCAAAGAACATATGATGGACAATCATTATTGAAGTCCGTTGAAACACGAAACTCTAGTAATATGCTTGTAATAATTAATAAGTAGTGCATTCTTCAAAGTAATAAATTACCTGCAGAATTTTCATAACAAGTTCTTGTATTTTCTACTGTTCTCAAAAGAACATGAGTTAAAAGCTTAAGATTCCTAGATTTTGTCTTCGAATTTTTAATTATTTAGCATTGTTTACTTTTCTTGATGCATTTTGTTTGTTACACAATGTGAAGTCACAGTGGATTTTGTACCCCCGCTGCACACAGCGATATGAAACGTTTACCCTTGGTGAACCACTGTCTTGTAATCTGTTCGTCTTCCAGCCTCTGTTTCTGACCAAGTAGAAATCAAACGAGACGAAACTAAAACTGCCTCGCCACTCCGCTGTACACAGTGACATGAAGCCCTTAGTTAGTCACTGCCTTGAAATCTGTTCGTCTTCCAGCCTCTGTTTCTGGGAAATCATACGAGACAAAAGTAAAACTGTCTCGCCACCCTGCTGAATACACAGTGACATGAAGCCCTTGGTTAGTCACTGCCTTGAAATATGTTCGTCTTCCAGCCTCTGTTTCTGACCAAGTGGAAATCATACGAGACAAAAGTAAAACTCTCGCCATCTCGCTGTACACAGTGACATGAAGCCCTTGGTTAGTCACTGCCTGGAAATCTGTTCGTCTTCCAGCCTCTGTTTCTGACCAAGTGGAAATCATACGAGACAAAAGTAAAACTGTCTCGCCACCCCGCTGTACACAGTGACATGAAGCCCTTGGTTAGTCACTGCCTTGAAATATGTTCGTCTTCCAGCCTCTGTTTTTGGGAAATCATACGAGACAAAAGTAAAACTCTCTCGCCATCTCGCTGTACACAGTGACATGAAGCCCTTGGTTAGTCACTGCCTTGAAATATGTTCGTCTTCCAGCCTCTGTTTTTGGGAAATCATACGAGACAAAAGTAAAACTCTCTCGCCATCTCGCTGTACACAGTGACATGAAGCCCTTGGTAGGCACTGCCTTGAAATATGTTCGTCTTCCAGCCTCTGTTTTTGGGAAATCATACGAGACAAAAGTAAAACGGTCTCGCAATCCCGCTGTACACAGTGACATGAAGCCTTTGGTTAGTCACAGCCTTGAAATCTGTTCGTCTTCCAGCCTCTGTTTCTGGGAAATCATACGAGATAAAAGTAAAACTCTCTCGCCATCTCGCTGTACACAGTGACATGAAGCCCTTGGTTAGTCACTGCCTTGAAATCTGTTCGTCTTCCAGCCTCTCTTTCTGACCAAGTGGAAATCATACGAGACAAAAGTATAACTGTCTCGCCACCCCGCTGTACACAGTGACATGAAGCCCTTGGTTAGTCACTGCCATGAAGCCCTTGGTTAGTCACTGCCTTGAAATCTGTTCGTCTTCCAGCCTCTCGTTCTGACCAAGTGGAAATCATACGAGACAAAAGTAAAACTGTCTCGCCACTCCGCTGTACACAGTGACATGAAGCCATTGGTTAGTCACTGTCTTGAAATCTGTTCGTCTTCCAGCCTCTGTTTCTGACCAAGTGGAAATCATACGAGACAAAAATAAAACTGTCTTGCCACCCCGCTGTACACAGTGACATGAAGACGAAATCTGTTCGTCTTCCAGCCTCTCTTTCTGACCAAGTGGAAATCATACGACACAAAAGTAAAACGGTCTCGCCACCCCGCTGTACACAGTGACATGAAGCCCTTGGTTAGTCACTTGCTTGAATTCTGTTCGTCTTCCAGCCTCTCTTTCTGACCAAGTGGAAATCATACCAGACAAAAGTAATACTGTCTCGCCAACCCGCTGTACAGAGTGAATGAAGGCCTTGGTTAGTCACTGCCTTGAAATATGTTTGTCTTACTGTCTCTGTTTCTGACCAAGTGGAAATCAAACGAGACAAAATCAAAACTGTCTCCCCCCCCCCGCTGTACACAGTGAATTAAGCCCTTGGTTAGTCACCGCCTTGAAATCTGTTCGTCTTCCAGCCTCTGTTTCTGACCAAGTGGAAATTATTTGAGACAAAAGTGACACTGTCTCGCCAACCCGCTGTACACAGTGAATGAAGCCCTTGGTTAGTCACTGCCTTGAAATCTGTCCGTCTTCCAGCCTCTCTTTCTGACCAAGTGGAAATCATACGAGGCAAAAGCAAAACTGTCTCGCCACCCCGCTGTACACAGTGACATGAAGCCCTTGGTTAGTCACTGTCTAGAAATCTGTTCGTCTTCCAGCCTCTCTTTCTGATCAAGTGGAAATCATACGAGACAAAAGTAAAACTGTCTCGCCAACCCGCTGTACACAATGAATATGAATGAAGCCCTTGGTTAGTCACTGCTTTGAAATCTGTTCGTCTTCCAGCCTCTCTTTCTGACCAAGTGGAAATCATACGAGACAAAAGTAAAACTCTCTCGCCACCCCGCTGTACACAGTGACATGAAGCCCTTGGTTAGTCACTGTCTAGAAATCTGTTCGTCTTCCAGAGTCTCTTTCTGATCAAGTGCAAATCATACGAGACAAAAGTGAAACTGTCTCGCCAACCCGCTGTACACAGTGAATGAAGCCCTTGGTTAGTCACTGCTTTGAAATCTGTTCGTCTTCCAGCCTCTCTTTCTGACCAAGTGGAAATCATACGAGACAAAAGTAAAACTCTCTCGCCACCCCGCTGTACACAGTGTCTTCCAGCCTCTCTTCCTGACCAAGTGGTTAGTCACTGTCTTGAAATCTGTTCGTCTTCCAGATTCTCTTTCTGACCAAGTGGAAATCATACGAGACAGAAGTAAAACTGTCTCGCCACCCCGCTGTACACAGTGACTTGAAGACCTTAGTTAGTCACTGCCTTGAAATCTGTTCGTCTTCCAGCCTTTCTTTCTGACCAAGTGGAAATCATACGAGACAAAAGTAAAACTGTCTCGCCAACTCCGCTGTACACAGTGACATGAAGCCCTTGGTTAGTCACTGCCTTGAAATCTGTTCGTCTTCCAGCCTCTCTTTCTGACCAAGTGGAAATCATACGAGACAAAAGTAAAACTCTCTCGCCACCCCGCTGTACACAGTGACATGAAGCCCTTGGTTAGTCACTGTCTAGAAATCTGTTCGTCTTCCAGAGTCTCTTTCTGATCAAGTGCAAATCATACGAGACAAAAGTGAAACTGTCTCGCCAACCCGCTGTACACAGTGAATGAAGCCCTTGGTTAGTCACTGCTTTGAAATCTGTTCGTCTTCCAGCCTCTCTTTCTGACCAAGTGGAAATCATACGAGACAAAAGTAAAACTCTCTCGCCACCCCGCTGTACACAGTGTCTTCCAGCCTCTCTTCCTGACCAAGTGGTTAGTCACTGTCTTGAAATCTGTTCGTCTTCCAGAGTCTCTTTCTGATCAAGTGCAAATCATACGAGACAAAAGTAAAACTGTCTCGCCAACCCGCTGTACACAGTGAATGAAGCCCTTGGTTAGTCACTGCCTTGAAATCTGTTCGTCTTCCAGCCTTTCTTTCTGACCAAGTGGAAATCATACGAGACAAAAGTTGAACTGTCTTGCCACCCCGCTAAACACAGTGACATGAAGCCCTTGGTGAGTCACTGTCTAGAAATCTGTTCGTCTTCCAGAGTCTCTTTCTGATCAAGTGCAAATCATACGAGACAAAAGTGAAACTGTCTCGCCAACCCGCTGTACACAGTGACATGAAGCCCTTGGTGAGTCACTGCCTTGAAATCTGTTCGTCTTCCAGCCTCTCTTTCTGACCAAGTGGAAATCATACGAGACAAAAGTAAAACTCTCTCGCCACCCCGCTGTACACAGTGTCTTCCAGCCTCTCTTCCTGACCAAGTGGTTAGTCACTGTCTAGAAATCTGTTCGTCTTCCAGAGTCTCTTTCTGATCAAGTGCAAATCATACGAGACAAAAGTGAAACTGTCTCGCCAACCCGCTGTACACAGTGAATGAAGCCCTTGGTTAGTCACTGCCTTGAAATCTGTTCGTCTTCCAGCCTCTCTTTCTGACCAAGTGGAAATCATACGAGACAAAAGTTGAACTGTCTTGCCAACCCGCTAAACACAGTGACATGAAGCCCTTGGTTGAGTCACTGTCTAGAAATCTGTTCGTCTTCCAGAGTCTCTTTCTGATCAAGTGCAAATCATACGAGACAAAAGTGAAACTGTCTCGCCAACCCGCTGTACACAGTGAATGAAGCCCTTGGTGAGTCACTGCCTTGAAATCTGTTCGTCTTCCAGCCTCTCTTTCTGACCAAGTGGAAATCATACGAGACAAAAGTAAAACTCTCTCGCCACCCCGCTGTACACAGTGTCTTCCAGCCTCTCTTCCTGACCAAGTGGTTAGTCACTGTCTAGAAATCTGTTCGTCTTCCAGAGTCTCTTTCTGATCAAGTGCAAATCATACGAGACAAAAGTGAAACTGTCTCGCCAACCCGCTGTACACAGTGAATGAAGCCCTTGGTTAGTCACTGCCTTGAAATCTGTTCGTCTTCCAGCCTCTCTTTCTGACCAAGTGGAAATCATACGAGACAAAAGTTGAACTGTCTTGCCAACCCGCTAAACACAGTGACATGAAGCCCTTGGTGAGTCACTGTCTAGAAATCTGTTCGTCTTCCAGAGTCTCTTTCTGATCAAGTGCAAATCATACGAGACAAAAGTGAAACTGTCTCGCCAACCCGCTGTACACAGTGAATGAAGCCCTTGGTTGAGTCACTGCCTTGAAATCTGTTCGTCTTCCAGCCTCTCTTTCTGACCAAGTGGAAATCATACGAGACAAAAGTAAAACTCTCTCGCCACCCCGCTGTACACAGTGTCTTCCAGCCTCTCTTCCTGACCAAGTGGTTAGTCACTGTCTAGAAATCTGTTCGTCTTCCAGAGTCTCTTTCTGATCAAGTGCAAATCATACGAGACAAAAGTGAAACTGTCTCGCCAACCCGCTGTACACAGTGACATGAAGCCCTTGGTTAGTCACTGCCTTGAAATCTGTTCGTCTTCCAGCCTCTCTTTCTGACCAAGTGGAAATCATACGAGACAAAAGTTGAACTGTCTTGCCACCCCGCTAAACACAGTGACATGAAGCCCTTGGTGAGTCACTGTCTAGAAATCTGTTCGTCTTCCAGAGTCTCTTTCTGATCAAGTGCAAATCATACGAGACAAAAGTGAAACTGTCTCGCCAACCCGCTGTACACAGTGAATGAAGCCCTTGGTGAGTCACTGCCTTGAAATCTGTTCGTCTTCCAGCCTCTCTTTCTGACCAAGTGGAAATCATACGAGACAAAAGTAAAACTCTCTCGCCACCCCGCTGTACACAGTGTCTTCCAGCCTCTCTTCCTGACCAAGTGGTTAGTCACTGTCTAGAAATCTGTTCGTCTTCCAGAGTCTCTTTCTGATCAAGTGCAAATCATACGAGACAAAAGTGAAACTGTCTCGCCAACCCGCTGTACACAGTGACATGAAGCCCTTGGTTAGTCACTGCCTTGAAATCTGTTCGTCTTCCAGCCTCTCTTTCTGACCAAGTGGAAATCATACGAGACAAAAGTTGAACTGTCTTGCCACCCCGCTAAACACAGTGACATGAAGCCCTTGGTGAGTCACTGCCTTGAAATCTGTTCGTCTTCCAGAGTCTCTTTCTGATCAAGTGCAAATCATACGAGACAAAAGTGAAACTGTCTCGCCAACCCGCTGTACACAGTGAATGAAGCCCTTGGTGAGTCACTGCCTTGAAATCTGTTCGTCTTCCAGCCTCTCTTTCTGACCAAGTGGAAATCATACGAGACAAAAGTAAAACTCTCTCGCCACCCCGCTGTACACAGTGTCTTCCAGCCTCTCTTCCTGACCAAGTGGTTAGTCACTGTCTAGAAATCTGTTCGTCTTCCAGAGTCTCTTTCTGATCAAGTGCAAATCATACGAGACAAAAGTTGAACTGTCTTGCCAACCCGCTGTAAACACAGTGACATGAAGCCCTTGGTTAGTCACTGCCTTGAAATCTGTTCGTCTTCCAGCCTCTCTTTCTGACCAAGTGGAAATCATACGAGACAAAAGTTGAACTGTCTTGCCACCCCGCTAAACACAGTGACATGAAGCCCTTGGTGAGTCACTGTCTAGAAATCTGTTCGTCTTCCAGAGTCTCTTTCTGATCAAGTGGCAAATCATACGAGACAAAAGTAAAACTGTCTCGCCAACCCGCTGTACACAGTGAATGAAGCCCTTTGGTGAGTCACTGCCTTGAAATCTGTTCGTCTTCCAGCCTCTCTTTCTGACCAAGTGGAAATCATACGAGACAAAAGTAAAACTCTCTCGCCACCCCGCTGTACACAGTGTCTTCCAGCCTCTCTTCCTGACCAAGTGGTTAGTCACTGTCTAGAAATCTGTTCGTCTTCCAGAGTCTCTTTCTGATCAAGTGCAAATCATACGAGACAAAAGTGAAACTGTCTCGCCAACCCGCTGTACACAGTGAATGAAGCCCTTGGTTAGTCACTGCCTTGAAATCTGTTCGTCTTCCAGCCTCTCTTTCTGACCAAGTGGAAATCATACGAGACAAAAGTTGAACTGTCTTGCCACCCCGCTAAACACAGTGACATGAAGCCCTTGGTGAGTCACTGTCTAGAAATCTGTTCGTCTTCCAGAGTCTCTTTCTGATCAAGTGCAAATCATACGAGACAAAAGTGAAACTGTCTCGCCAACCCGCTGTACACAGTGAATGAAGCCCTTGGTGAGTCACTGCCTTGAAATCTGTTCGTCTTCCAGCCTCTCTTTCTGACCAAGTGGAAATCATACGAGACAAAAGTAAAACTCTCTCGCCACCCCGCTGTACACAGTGTCTTCCAGCCTCTCTTCCTGACCAAGTGGTTAGTCACTGTCTAGAAATCTGTTCGTCTTCCAGAGTCTCTTTCTGACCAAGTGCAAATCATACGAGACAAAAGTGAAACTGTCTCGCCAACCCGCTGTACACAGTGAATGAAGCCCTTGGTTAGTCACTGCCTTGAAATCTGTTCGTCTTCCAGCCTCTCTTTCTGACCAAGTGGAAATCATACGAGACAAAAGTTGAACTGTCTTGCCACCCCGCTAAACACAGTGACATGAAGCCCTTGGTGAGTCACTGCCTAGAAATCTGTTCGTCTTCCAGAGTCTCTTTCTGATCAAGTGGAAATCATACGAGACAAAAGTGAAACTGTCTCGCCAACCCGCTGTACACAGTGAATGAAGCCCTTGGTGAGTCACTGCCTTGAAATCTGTTCGTCTTCCAGCCTCTCTTTCTGACCAAGTGGAAATCATACGAGACAAAAGTAAAACTCTCTCGCCACCCCGCTGTACACAGTGTCTTCCAGCCTCTCTTCCTGACCAAGTGGTTAGTCACTGTCTAGAAATCTGTTCGTCTTCCAGAGTCTCTTTCTGATCAAGTGCAAATCATACGAGACAAAAGTGAAACTGTCTCGCCAACCCGCTGTACACAGTGAATGAAGCCCTTGGTTAGTCACTGCCTTGAAATCTGTTCGTCTTCCAGCCTCTCTTTCTGACCAAGTGGAAATCATACGAGACAAAAGTTGAACTGTCTTGCCACCCCGCTAAACACAGTGACATGAAGCCCTTGGTGAGTCACTGTCTAGAAATCTGTTCGTCTTCCAGAGTCTCTTTCTGATCAAGTGGAAATCATACGAGACAAAAGTGAAACTGTCTCGCCAACCCGCTGTACACAGTGACATGAAGCCCTTGGTGAGTCACTGCCTTGAAATCTGTTCGTCTTCCAGCCTCTCTTTCTGACCAAGTGGAAATCATACGAGACAAAAGTAAAACTCTCTCGCCAACCCGCTGTACACAGTGTCTTCCAGCCTCTCTTCCTGACCAAGTGGTTAGTCACTGTCTAGAAATCTGTTCGTCTTCCAGAGTCTCTTTCTGATCAAGTGCAAATCATACGAGACAAAAGTGAAACTGTCTCGCCAACCCGCTGTACACAGTGAATGAAGCCCTTGGTTAGTCACTGCCTTGAAATCTGTTCGTCTTCCAGCCTCTCTTTCTGACCAAGTGGAAATCATACGAGACAAAAGTTGAACTGTCTTGCCAACCCGCTAAACACAGTGACATGAAGCCCTTGGTGAGTCACTGTCTAGAAATCTGTTCGTCTTCCAGCCTCTCTTTCTGACCAAGTGGAAATCATACGAGACAAAAGTAAAACTGTCTCGCCAACCCGCTGTACACAGTGACATGAAGCCCTTGGTGAGTCACTGCCTTGAAATCTGTTCGTCTTCCAGCCTCTCTTTCTGACCAAGTGGAAATCATACGAGACAAAAGTAAAACTCTCTCGCCACCCCGCTGTACACAGTGTCTTCCAGCCTCTCTTCCTGACCAAGTGGTTAGTCACTGTCTAGAAATCTGTTCGTCTTCCAGAGTCTCTTTCTGATCAAGTGCAAATCATACGAGACAAAAGTGAAACTGTCTCGCCAACCCGCTGTACACAGTGAATGAAGCCCTTGGTTAGTCACTGCCTTGAAATCTGTTCGTCTTCCAGCCTCTCTTTCTGACCAAGTGGAAATCATACGAGACAAAAGTTGAACTGTCTTGCCACCCCGCTAAACACAGTGACATGAAGCCCTTGGTGAGTCACTGTCTAGAAATCTGTTCGTCTTCCAGAGCCTCTCTTTCTGATCAAGTGCAAATCATACGAGACAAAAGTGAAACTGTCTCGCCAACCCGCTGTACACAGTGACATGAAGCCCTTGGTGAGTCACTGCCTTGAAATCTGTTCGTCTTCCAGCCTCTCTTTCTGACCAAGTGGAAATCATACGAGACAAAAGTAAAACTCTCTCGCCACCCCGCTGTACACAGTGTCTTCCAGCCTCTCTTCCTGACCAAGTGGTTAGTCACTGTCTAGAAATCTGTTCGTCTTCCAGAGTCTCTTTCTGATCAAGTGCAAATCATACGAGACAAAAGTGAAACTGTCTCGCCAACCCGCTGTACACAGTGAATGAAGCCCTTGGTTAGTCACTGCCTTGAAATCTGTTCGTCTTCCAGCCTCTCTTTCTGACCAAGTGGAAATCATACGAGACAAAAGTTGAACTGTCTTGCCACCCCGCTAAACACAGTGACATGAAGCCCTTGGTGAGTCACTGCCTTGAAATCTGTTCGTTTTCCAGCCTGTTTCTGATTAAGTGGAACTGATACGAGACAAAAGTAAAACTATTTTACTTCTCTCTACATGTAAATATTATATAAAGTTTGTATTATTTAGTGAGTAGCGGCATGCCTCCTGGGCCCTTGGTAATAGTGGGCTCCTAGGCTATAGCCCCGCCAGATCCCCCCCCCCCCTCTTGTCCTTAATTCGGCCCTGATGACAATTCTGCCCTGGCTCTGCAAGAGAAATGCGCTTACCAATGCTCCTTTTAAATGTATTGCGATTGAATAATCATGTGTAAACTACAATGTTGTCTAAAACTAATGAAAATATGCATGCCTTTAATTTTACGAAAAAATCGCGCAACCGGAACTTATTACATGGCAATAAAACATATCAGTTAATATATGACGTGCAAGAATTTTTTTCTCTCTACTTCGTGTTAAAGGGCGACGAGTATTTGTCCTATAGCAAGCACTCTAAATGCTCGTCAACCAATAGGAAAGATCAACTGATAAAACAAGCAAGTAATTTAGCGCTGAAAGAATGGCTGTTCGTAAAACGATTGGCTATTTAATTGACGATTTATAAGCAAGGCACTCCTTATTCATGTTCATTATAAGAGCAGCTAAAAAACAAACACATAAGTAAATAAAACGTTTGTTTGGGAGCTGGAACGAGCTTGAATATGTAAAAACCGATGTAATAAATGGTTCCGGGTGTACTTTTCTTTTGTTCACTGAAGTTAAAAGAAAACTTGAATGAAAGAAGATTCGAAGAAAAGAAAAATGCAAGGGGGTCGATATCGGCGATTTTTTTTTAAAAGGTATCGTTGTTGGCGAACCACTGCAGTGCCGTCATATCTTAGTTTGTGTCGACGCAGGTCGTATGGAGTGTAGCAGCTATGACATTCTGTTCCCTCAAAAACTGTTGGAAGATGCAATCAGAAAAAAAAAAACTTTCTTTGAAACATGTTAATTTAAAAGAATCAACGTGTTTCTGGACGAATGTTCCCATTAGCCGACTACAAGCTGAGAAAGTCATTTAGGCAACGAAAAGAAAAATACTTCTGATAGCTTAGTTATTAAGTAAGGTCTTATTATCGCAATAGGCATGTGACTCCAACCTGCGTTTATCTCGAACAAAACATTAAGCTTTCAAACTTTAACTAAAACATCATTTTATCGCCGGGCTTAATCGAAGGGCAAAGCCGGCTCATAAAAATTCCAGCTGAGCAGAACAACATGCCTTCGCGACCCCGACGCTGACCTTCTAAAGATGAAATTTAAATAAGTGTTAAACTGTAGATGGCTCGTACTGCGCAACTGCGTTTCATCAGATAGCCAGTCCGACATCCAACCAATCGCTGGGCATCCGCTGTTCTCAGCCGCCGACCTCATCTAGTCATTGTTTAACCCTGAATCCCCACGGGCAAATTCAAGACCATCTTGTATCGCGAGTCGCATATGCAAATGTCGCCTGAGCTCAGCCAACCAAAAATGAGCGTGAGCGCTCGCTTTTAGCCAATGCAGGCAGACATTCCACAGAGAGTAGAAATATTTCAGAAAGCAGAGAAGGTGGGTACGGAGGATATGAAGAAGGGAAGGGGTGTTCTAGCTGGGAGAAATGACGTATAATGATGAAGTTAGGGTGAAGTTGGCTTGCTTAAGAACAATGGGGTCTAAATTACAGTGATGGGATTCCTTTCTGCATGATAGAGTGGGTATGTTATTTGCGTCAGATCGCCGAGATCTCAGGGCGAACGGAGAAAGGGGAGGGAGAAAGAAGTTTCAAAAACTTATCCTTCCCGTACGGAAACATCACGGGGTTTTTTTTTTTTTGTTTTTTTTTAAATAAGACAAAATAGTAAACACAGCTTATCATCCAGATGTCTTTAGATAAAAGTGACTCAAGATGAGAACGGTCCATAGTTTTTCACATTTATGTGAAACTTTTTACAAAATACAGAGTGCGCAGTTTTTTTTTTTAATATCTTTTCCTTTGTTTTCGGGATTAGATGGCCACCACAGGAAATCTCATGACTACTCTTTTATAGCTTGTGTGATGCACGGGTGAAAAAGCTGTGACTGAAATGTTTATAACACGAATCGTAAAATACATATACATAACTATAATAAACAGCTGAATTCAAAAGTTTCATTTCATCTGCGATTAGCTTTACCTTCGTTCAAGTTATGCAAAGTATTAGAAGATTGGTTTGCACGCCATCGTCGTTGTCGTTCTCTATTTAAATGACGTTTTCTTTCAGCTTTATCTTCTTCCATCTTGTACTACAAAGAAAAAACTCCACGGAATTAATAATTTTGTTTAAATTTCTATCACAGTAAATCAAAACTACGCCTACAGTCACTTTCTTACAATGTTATTTGTTCTTTTTTATGAAATAAAGTAACGCTGATTCCTTTTTATGAAATCACTCTGCTATTGTATTCCTTTCCATTAAATTACTGTGCAATGCAAGGAAAATAAAATATAACACGACATAACACTTACGGAACAGAATAAACGTCACAGGCAGTTGTTCGAGCATGTGCGTGTTGCCACAGATGAAGTCGTTTGTCTTACTAACTTTATTATTTTTTTCCGATATTTCTCCTTGATTTTACGTATCGGCGAGCTTTGTTCCAATTTCGGCCACCGGATAAAAGCAGATGGCACTGCTAGTACTGAATGACGTCAAAGCGTTAGAGACAGACGTAGCGTATTATATAAGTTTTATAAGCTGTCGCCTATCTCTGGTTTAAGGGCGCTGGTTGCAAGGAAGGAGCACATCCAGCGCCATTAAACAAGTATACTACCCATGCCTCATCGGGATTCGAACCCGGGCCCATCTTGGCCGAATGGTCAGAAGCCGGCGCCTCAGACCAGTCGGTCAGCTGGGCGGCTTTTTTATTTTAATTGTTCAGCGGTGCACTGATAATGGAGACCTCAGGAAAAATTAGAATATCTTCTATCCTCACCTATCCAAAGAACTTTTGCAATCGTCCTATTGAAGAGCTCGGAAAACTATGAGATTGAAATTCACGTTTTGGTCACCTAGCAGGAATATTTTCACCATGAAAATCAGAAAATATTTGAAGATCTCGAATACAAAAATAATTAGTAAAAACATTCCTGTTTGGTGGCATATGTACGAAGATATTGTACGTAATCAACGTAATCAGGTAAGAGAAATATTGTGCCAATTGCAAGCATGCATGCACATCACCTAGCGGGAAAATTGTAAGCGAGAAAACTGCTTTAGGGATCTTGGAGATGCTTGCATCTTTCCAATGCAAAAGAAAGTTCTAGCAGCGAAGATATCATGCCCACAGATTCAAAGGAATGGGCACACGAAGCGACAGCAGGTGACGTTGTTTCATGTGCGTATATATTCCGTAACAAGACAAACGCATAAAATATGTTTTCATTTCATCTAATTGTGTCTACTCAAGCCTCATTTCGGTTTACGAATCCGTAATAAGTTTCGCACCGGTTCTCGAATTCTGGAAGCTTTCCTTTCAACGGTTGTAACAGAATTATTGAAAAATATATGGAAATTTCGATTGTTTGTGGAATGTTTTTTCTCGAAATTTCTCAACGCAGAATAGCTTTACAAGGAGCTCTTTAAAAAGCTTAAGACATATGAAAACGAATAACTTCTAAAATAGATTTTTTTGCTTATTGCTTTTGAAATTTCGAATTCCACTGCCTCAGGTGCTCTCTTTCAAGTGTTCCATGTTTAAGAAGAATCAATCATCTACGCACTAAAGTTGGGCTAGAAACCGCGCATCTTAAGGTGGGCGTCAAGTAATTTTGCTTCCTGTACTTCCAATGGAAAAACTTCTGCTGTGCACATTTTCTTCACAATTAATGCGTTCCCAAGGATGAAAATCTGAACATCGATTGAAATAGCTTCATTTTATAACTGGAATACTTAATATTTTCTAAAACATAACCATAGTTATGCAATCCAACATTTGTTTGTATACTGACGTCATCAAAGTACAGGTCGCGCCATCTTTTTTCTGGTTTCAACACCACCGACGGAAAAGTTATTGATTTTTAATATAATTGTGATTATGTTTTAGAAAATATTAAGTATTCCAAGTTATAATATGAAGTTATTTTAATCGATGCTCAAATTTTCATCCTTGGGAACACACTAACTGTGAAGGAAATGTGTACAAAAGTTTTTCCATTGGAAGTATAGGAAGCAAAATTACTTGACGTCCACCTTAAGCATTGCTCTCACGTTCAACGTAAAACTAATCATGCGATAAAGATTTTTTTTTCATTAATCCGAATGATTTAGTCATTAAATTTTTTATTGGGGTTTATTTTTTAATTCGGTTGTAATATTTTTATTTTTTTCTGCTAGCGGATTTATCACAAATTTAAGCATTTTTTCAATCGTGAATTTTCGAAAGAACACAATACTTTGGAGCTTGAGAAGGTGAAATGTACTGTTTTATATAATATTTCACAAAACTTCAAAATATAAAAATTTAGCTCTTGTCTTAAAGACTCCACAGACTGATACATAGGCATCGTATATAATTATCTGTACAATGCATTAAGTACCTGGTTTCTTACAGTAACACAATATATATAATAAATAGTTGGTGCGCAAAACAGGGGAGAGGCGAAGATATATCCTGTGTCACAATAAATAAAATATGCTATCCACAATATCCGATCTCGCTACAGATCTTCAAAATCTGATTCTTCGGCAGACTATAGAAATTTAACAATTAATCAAACCGTATTTTCGCGAATCTCTCCTATTGCGGGAAATTTTTCATCATATGGATACAGAAAAAGTGAGAACGGAGTTTTTTCATTAATGTACGAAAGGAATTGCTTAAAGATTTCTGAAAATTCAGAATTTTTCGTTAACACATCTTAAAAACGCCAATTGACCGCCCATGTAAGAAAGGAACTGCGGAAAGATTTCTAAAAATTCATAATTTTCCCGGAGTACGAAAAATCTGTGAAATTTAGGTTTCTTTCTGTCATTTCATGGAAAAGGCTGTATCAGAAATATGCTTCGTTAATTCACGAAAGAAATCACGGAAATTGGTTCGTTAAATTCAGAATTTTTTTTACGATGTACCACTGTGTTCAAGCTTATTATTTTGTGTATAGTTGGTATTAATTCCTCGTTATTAATTTTGTATAAATGCTAATCGAATATAATGGATTTCCCAGGAAGTGGAACACCGGGAGCTGTTCTTCCATCCCTCGAATCCACGATGTCACTAAACTGGTTACTGTTCACTTTAAATTAAATTTGTCATCTGTCGTGATTGATCTGCGTTTCAGCGTTTCAGTTCGTCCATAAAGGCGGAGAATTGTATCCTGAAAACTTCTTTTTCTTTTCTTTTTTTTTTCTTTTTTTGTGGGTCAAAACTACCACCGAGAGTAACTCGATATATAAGCAGTCGCCCTTCCCAACACAAATAATTTCTGAAATTCACGAACCACTTTCCGTGATTCTTTTCGTGAATTAACGAAGCATATTTCTGATACAACCTTTTCCATGAAAAAACGGAAATAAATCTGAATTTCACGAATTTTTCGTTCTTGAGGAAAATTCTGAATTTTCAGAAATCTTTCCGCAATTCCTTTCTTATATTGACGGTAAATTTCCGTTTTTATGATGTGTTAACGGAAAATTCGGAATTTTCAGAAACCTTTCCGCAATTCCTTTCTTATATTGACGGTAAATTACAGTTTTTAAGATGTGTTAACGGGAAATTCCGAATTTACAGAAACCTTTCGCAATTCCTTTCTTATATTGACGCAAATTTCCGTTTATAAGATATCTTAACGAAAAATTTTGAATTTTCAGAAACCTTTCTACATTTTTTTTCTTATTTTGACGGTAAATTACAGTTTTTAAGATATGTTAACGGAAAGTTCTGAATTTTCAGAAACCTTTCCACAATTCCTTTCGTATTTTAACGAAAAAATTTCTTTCTCACTTTTTTTTACCTATATGACGAAAACAGTCCGGTAATAGGAGAAATTCATGGGTATATTCGGGGGTTTGATTAACTGTTAAATTTCAATCGTCTGTCAAGGGAACCGATTTTGAAGTTCTGTAGAAAGGTAGGATATTATAGATAATATCGCATGAATTTTGATTATTTTGGCACAGGATATTTGTTTTCTTTTATCCCATTTTGTGCACCAGCTATTATATATTGCGATACCGTAAAAAACCGGGTATTTAAGTTATTGCACAGGTGATTTGTACAACGTCTATGTATCAGTGTGTGGAGTGTATAACGTAACACTTTTTTACGTTATGTAAGATTTGTTATGTTAAAGTTCCAAATGTCCGGCTGAATAGATGTTGTATTAAGGGCAAATGTGATGCACTAATTATACCGGATAGCTCACTTTAAATTAAGGCTTTTAGGGCCAGACGAAACATATACAGAAAGTCAATGAACTTACGTAAACTTTTTACTGCTCCAGCAACTTTAGACGACATCACAAAGATATCACGGTGAGGTACACACACAACTTCACGTACCTTAATTAGCTGTCATACAATCAAACTCAGCAACGATTTAACATCTCCACCCTCGCCAAACCTCATTCATGTGAGAGAGAAGATATCACGTTAAGTTTGGAAAGTGCAAAAGAGAATAAACTGAAATTTACATAGGTAAAGGAACTAAAAATGAAAGCTAAAATAGAATATACGACACAAGTCCTTAAGACTAAAGCTCTATTATAGCTTCTTCTTTTCTCTCCTTAATCCTAAGGTTGGTGAATAGCATTAGTCATCATCTACAAAGGAATTCTTTCTTGAGCCATAAGCTTGATGTTCCGGAAGGGTCTTCCTCTTGTTATTTGATTCATATATATTGAATTCTTGTGCGTCCTCTTCCAGCTTTTCCTTCTATTCTACCTTCAATAAAGTTGGCACACCACCCCAAGTGTCTTATAAGGTGGCCTATCATGCTGGTACTTCTTATTTTTATAGTTCATAATATTTGTTGCTTTTCCTGAGGTTTTTTAACACTTCCACATTTGTCATTTTTTCTGTCCAAGCAATTTTCATCATACGTCGCCAACACCACATTTCAAATTATTGTAGCTTTGCCCTGTCTGTTTTTTGCAATGTCCAAATTTCAGTTTTTATAAAAAAAAATTTGTTTCCAGAGAGATGGACTTGGATGTTAATAGTCCTCTTTTCTTATTGAAAGCATTCTTTGCTTGTGCTATCCTAGTTTTCACATCTTTTACATTTCTTCCGTCGGATGTAAAAATGCTACCTAAGTAAATGAAGTCCTTAACTTAATCTCTTGCTTTCCATCTCAGCTGGTGCATTTCATTACTTTTGGGTTTTTTTTTCACATTTATATTCATTTTGCATTTATCTTCAAGAATCTTATTTAATTCTTCTAATGACTCTTGTAAGTCCCTTTCATTATCTGCAATTACTGCAATGTCATCAGCAAATCGTACTGCTGTCAAAAGTAAATCTTATATTTAGAAGTTTGTGAAATAATACTATGAATCGGTACATTTCACCATTTCTTAAAGATAGTTGAAAGTTTTTGTCAGTTAAAAAAAATATCTCAAGTTCCAAAGTATTCTGTTGCTTCAAAAATCACGATGAAAAAAAATACTTAATTTGTGATAAGTCCTCCTACAGGAAAAATAAAATTTTTACAAACGTATTCAAAAGAAAAAAAAAAAAAAGCTCGAACAGAAAAAAAAAACGATTAAATCACTCGCATTAATGACAAAAAAAAAAAAGTCACCCTCGCGCTCTGAGAATTTAACGTTGAACGCGAGCACAACTTCAGGATCTTTCTGGATCAGAGGTTAAAACGCGCAGTTTCAGTTGAGCCAACCCGAACGATGTCGGTACAAAACGACTCTTTGGCTACAGGGCTGAATAATTCAGGCTTCTTGATTTTGCAAAATTTCTGTTTAAATACGGAAACATTTGAAACGGATTTTTCTGAAATAAACGGAATTTCTGTCTACGGAAAATCCGTGAAAATACGGAAGTAAAAAAAAATAAAAAATAAAAAGATATGGGCACTTTTGAAAACGGAAATTTCTTTAGAGACAGGCACTTTCCGGTAACTTTGCTGCACGTTATTATTGAGAAATTTTCCATGAGTTCACACCATTTATTTCTTACAGTGCAATATAGGGCCACTGAATCCAGGGAAGAAACAGAGCCAGTGCCGTAAGACAAACACAACATACACACCGCACGGGATTCGAACCCAGAATTATCTCTAACGAAAGGTCAGAAGCCTGCGCTACAGGAGTAACCTGCAAGCAATTAATCGATTAAGAATTTTGCGGGAAGAGATCACATACGACCATTTAATAGGCTTGCACTACTAAAAACTAAGGATTGCCCTATGCACGAAGACATCACGTACAGCCAGTTAATAGGCTTCACATGTTTTTAACTAGTTTTCTTTGATTGAATAGGGTAAGATTCGTTTGAAATCTTGGCGAATAACTTAAATTCGCTTTAAGTCGTGAATTTACATCGTCTAATTACGAAATTTGAAGTGTTTACAGCAACTTTAAAATTTTACAGTTTTAATCATTCTGTATAAATTAGTAAAGTAAATAGCAAAAACATGGGTAGTTTAGAAACTGAATTTTGCATATTATTTGAGTTTTATTCATTTATTGATTACTGTAAACGAAGGATATCTTGGACAATTTTAAATAATTAGCAAGACAAGGTACGAGAAACATCCTCTACTGCACTTGCCGACCATCCTGATACTCGACAATCTTTTTTCCTAGAAATTCCTTACCATTATTAGCATTGCGCTTAAATTTAATATTTCACCGTCACCGATATAACATTTTCTGGAAAAGATATTTAATTGTTTTCATGGTAACCAAATTTTTGAGCTCTGTTTTGATTCTTCCGATTTGATTTTTCTTAATGTGAAAACAAATCGTTAAGAATCACATCAAAAATGTCGAGGGATGTTCAGCACCCCTCATAATGTTACGGGATTCTTACGTCCCGGAGGTCCTGTACTGGAAAATCACACGATTCATTTTCTATGAATAATATGGTGTAGCGGAAGCATATCCGGCGCGTAACTGGAAGACCCTGGGTTGGACTCCCGGTGGCGGCCAATGAGAATTTTTTCCGTGACTCACTTATAAACGTGGAAAGAGCGAAGATCTTTGTTTGATGTTCCTGGTCCACGTTAAATGTCTGTATTAATTATTCATTCGCCTTCTAATTATATTTGTTCAGTTGCTGCTTACTATCTTTGGTGAATCCCCAGCATTGTGCGGGGCTCCAAGTAGCAACCTGCCAAATTGGCTCGGCAGTTAGCGTGTGTAAGTCTGGAGGAATTCGAGGCCGCTGTATTGTAGCGGAAGTATATCCGGCGCGTAACTGGAAGACCCTGGGTTGGACTCCCGGTGGCGGCCAATGCGAATTTCTTCCGTGACTCACCCATAAAGAGGGAAGATCTTTGTTCGATGTTCCTGGTCCACGTTAAATGTCTGTATTAATGATGCAATGAATGGTCAAAAAGTATTTTCTGCTTTTAGAGTTTCGTTTTATGAAATCTGATCATTACCATCATGTGAAGAAATCGAACACCTAATTTTCATTGAACAATCATTAAATTTATTTCCAGATTTTCTGAGTGTAAAATCAGATATCACACTCAGAAGATCTCTGTAATTTTCCCAAAATTTTAAATGGAGCTTGCATCTTTGATTTTAGAAAGGTGACGACAGAGAATACATAATCTATCCGCTTTGAGGCTCATCAGGCCCAAGAACAAATAATTGTAGATTAGCTATATCTCGCAAAAACGATTGTAAAAGGTGTGTTTATCTACCAAACAAATAATTAGACGTTTTGGTTCAAAAATGCTGCCCCCCCCCCCTCTCATGATGAAAATAATTCCTTCCTAAAGAAAAGAAGACACCTGCTTTTAAAAGTGTTCTCGTGGTCAAGAAAAATTTGTAATCTTTCACAAGAGAGTGTTCTTGAATGTAGTCGCTCCCTAGGAAACGCCCTCTGATCTACTACTTAAGAACGCCCTATAAATTAACCGCCATAGTTCATGTTCTTTCGAGTTTCACGTTAACCCCCGCCGCCTTCCTCTTTCTGGGAAACTTTGCAATTCTTATTCTTCTAAGAAATTTTAGAATTTCAGGAAAGCTTGTCTGGAACACTTTGTGCCCGATTTCCATGTGTACTGTCTACAACAACAAATTAAACGATAAAATGTATGTCATTATACGTAGATCCACTTTTTTTGTGTGTGTATGTTTAGCGACTACCGTGAGCAACCCAGTGGGCAATAAGTAATCGCTCGTCCCTCGTTTAGGGCCACTGATTCCGGGTAGGGGGCAATGCCATAGGGCAAGCCGCCCATGCCTTATTCGGGGCTCGAACAGGGACCCACTCAGACGAACGTCAGAGGTTAGCGATTAGACCTCTGCGCCACCGGGGCGGGGAAGTTGTTCTTCTTTCTCACTTCTGAGTCACTATTCTCGGGGAAAGGTAACCTGACTACTCAGTTAAAGCTACGGAGTGTGTACCTCCACTGCATAATATAGTTCAAGTTTAAAAACTCCTGTTCAAGCTTGAACTGGGACCTGTGCTGCTGATGGCCTAGTGGTCAACATTCGTGACTGCTACGGAGAGGTTTCAGGTTCGATCCCATGCAGATACGAGCGCCCGAATCACTAAATATCCGCCGTGCGTTGGATGGGTACGTTAAACCGTTGAACCCCGGGTACTGCCCCCCCCCGCCCCGAATATAAATAAGGGCGTCTTCCTCCCCCTTTCTACCTCGCTTTCGTGTGACTTTCCTATCGGGCACCCTAGCCCAAATCTCCTAGCTTCCTACTTCTAAGGGTTGTTTAAGACCTGGGGTCAGACACTCCCTTCCTAAAATCCTCTACCTGTGATCTGATCTGATCTGAACTGAGACCTAAAAAAGCACATGGATATACAAATATTCTAAATGTCGTACGTACGTACATAAAAAAAACAAAGATCCCAATTTCGGTCGCGTTTCTAAAAAATACAAATATTCGCATTTTGAGGACGTCATTGTCACTTCTGTTTTTCTTCAGAGAGGCTATATAGTATACACGGAGGATATTTACTGCGAGCGGGAGAGGAGAATTGTATTAGCCTGAGGGTAAGGAGGAGATAATGGCTTGGTCTTTTCTTCGTGGTTACTGCTTTAAAATACTCATTCAGAAATCCTTTGTCTGGTGGTCGGCGAGGTTGAGAAAGTGTGAGATTTGAAGGTGGACGTCGTGATGGAACGTGGGAAGTTTCCTTTTGTATTGCCGTAAGTCACCCTTTGGGGAAAGGGTCCACGACACATGGCACTCCATTATTGCGTGGAGAAATCCTGAAACACAAAAGATATCTTGTCGGTAAATCGGTTTCACAGCATTAGCAGTGTAGTCAGGTTAGCTTTGTCCCGAGTATAGTAGATCTATAGCTAAAGGACATTCGATGGTATAGCCTCGACTACAGCTCTTCTAGTGGCACAAAGGTTATTTAGTGGTATAGTGAAACTATTCCTCCTGCTTTTATGTTATGTTGTTACTTTGCTAGACATAAATTATGCGTTGTAGCAAGATTTAGAAGAAACTGGTGTCAGGTGAAATAAAATGTCTGGTCTTAAGTGGAATATGCCTGGTCAGTTTGCCTCATCTTTGGAGAAAGTGTTAATCAGTGATGACTTCTCGTTCCGATCAAGCGCCGTCTTCAAGTTAGAAGGATATTTCTTGCTTGATACGTCAGCACTCAAACCCCAGCAACCCACTTTGCAGAACATTTTGCATTTTAACAGAAGTAAGGTCGTTTTCCAGTCCCACCCTCAAACTACAGCATGCGGGAGAAGACAAAAGAAGTTCCTCTTTTCCAGCAAACTCCAGGCCAATCGAAATGAGCCTCGTGATTACGCAATTATTTATGTTTTGGAGTTCAAATACTGAAGAATGGAATCCAGATTTCTAACGTCATGCTCTGTGGATATACACGATCGAGTCACATTTTTGTGACCACCAGCTAATATCCTGAGCAACCGCTGTGAGCAGCGCGGACAGCAGCTAGACGGGCTGGGAGTGACTCAGTAAAGTGCTGAAAGGTGTTCCCTGTTATGTGGAGCCATGCTGACTGCAGTGCATCTGACAGCTGCTGGAAGGTGCGTGGTGGAGGATCCATAGAGCGAACAACACGATCGAGGTAGTCCGACAGATGCTCAATTGGGTTTATGTCTGGGAAATTAAGGGACCAGGAAAGTACTTTGAAGTCTTCATCGTGCTCTACCAACCACTCTCGGACATTTCTAGCTGTGTAACACATCGCATTGTTGTTCTGGAAGATCCCATCCGCCTCAGGGAAGACAATCAGCATGTATGGGTGTACGTGGTCTGTAAGGATCGATTCATAACGAATTCGGTATATCGTGCCTTCCACAGGTATGAGTGGACCAAGGGAATGCCACGAAAACATTCCCCAAACCACAAATCTGCCGCCACCAGCTTGTGTTCCTCCAGCAGTGCTTGGAAAGTGTTTGTTCTCCGATGTTTCTCCCCTTGAACGCCAACGTTCATGCGTCCGATGAAGCAGAAAACGTGACTCATCGGAGATGGCAATCATTTAATACTACCGTGTAGATGTAATTTCGATACTGCCGTGCAAATGTAAGCCGTTTCTGCTGATGCACCTTCGTTAGCATAGGTTCAGTGACCACCCGTCTGCATCGGAGTCCCATACACAGCAGGGTTCGCTGAACTGTCGTTTTTGACACACTTCCGGTAGCTCCTTGGTTCATTCGGCCCGTGAGTTGCTCCACTGTAGCGTGTCGATCGGCCCTCGGGCACCTACGAAGCCGACGTTCACCTCTCACATCAATGGCACGTGGTGCTCCGCAGTTTCCATATCGCTTATTCGCAATGGTGCCATTTCTCCAATTACGATACACTTTAACCACAGCAGCACGTGAACAATTCACAAACTGCGCTGTTTCGGAAATACTGCCACCCTTGGACCGAAAACCGATAATCGTCTCTTTTTGCAAATCTGATAAACTGCTCCTTTAATCGATGACAGCAACGAGTGATATGTTTTCAGAGTACCTACGGCACACCTTATATACACTCCAAGCCAGCCCACGACACGTGCCTTCTTGAATTGACTGCGCGCTGTTGACGTCAAAAGTAGGGGGTGATCACAATGATGTGATTCGATTGTGTATTTCTATGGAATAAAACTTCAAACTAAGGAATTGTTCGAAATTGTCAAATACATTTTCAATATCAGTAAAATTATAATATTTATTTAGTATAAATAATATTGAAGTAGTTGATGACATAACTCTAGCAAGTAACAATATATTAAAATAAATAAAACGTACATTGGAATGCTAAAAGTCATGGGATACGTACCTAGTATCGTGTAGGACCTCCTCCGGCACGGCGAAGTGCAGTAACTTGACGTGGAATCGATTCCACAAGTAACCGGAAAATTTCTGGAGAGATGTTGAGCCATGCCGTCTGAATAGCCACCCACAGTTTCCTGGTATTTGTAAGTGCAGGATCTTGAGTGCGAACGGACCTTTCCATCACGTCCCGTAAGTGCTCTGTTAGGTTCATGTCGGGCGAACGTGATGGCCACACCATCCATCTGAACTGTCCAGAATGATCCTCGAACCAATTTTGGACAACTTGGGCTCGATGACATGGTGCAATGTCCGCCTGGAAAATCCCATCGTTGTTGGGGTACATGAAGTCCTTGAAGGGCTGTAAATGGCCACCCAGCAGAGCAACAAAGTGATTATCGGTTAATGGCGTGTTTACGAGGACCACGGGACCCAAACTGTGCAAAGTAAAGACACCCTATACATGTATGGAACCACCACCAGCTTGCACAATATCTTGTTGACAGCTTGGGTCCATGGCCACTCTACCATTAGTTCGTAACAACCAGAAGCGTGACTCATCGGATCACACCACATGTTGCCACTCTTCCAGGGTCCAATTACCGTGTTTACAAGCCCAGGTGAGGCGCTGCGTCTGATGGCGTGGAGTTAACAAAGGCACTCTGGTGGGTCTTCTGCTCGCATACCCCCATGGACGCTAAATTACGCTGCACTGACCAGATGGATATGTCTCTGGAACCTCCAACATTGAATGTGGATGTTACTTGAGCCAGTGTCGCTTCTCTGTTAGCATGGACAATACTGATCAGACGCCACTGCGCTATCCACGGTGGGTGGTATCGAGATTCCATGAGGTATTCTCGGTACACGCGACACTGTGGATCGAGGAATGTTGAATGTTCGCACAACTTCGGAAATTGAATATCCCATCCTTCTGGCTCCCACTATCATGCCTCGTTCAAACTCCGATAATTCACGTCGGTTTGCCATAATCGTACAGGCGGTTGTTCAACCTAAAAATTCAGGTTGAACAACCGCCAGTAGGATTATGGCAAGTCAACCGCCACTAGGATTATGGTTGAACAACGGCCAGTAGGATTATGCATGAGCATTTTTGAAAAACCTTGCAGTATGTTTCTGAAAATTCAGAATTTTCCGTTAACACATCTTAAAAACTGTAATTTACCGTCAATATAAGAAAGGAATTGCGGAAAAGGTTTCTGAAAATTCAGAATTTCCTTGCGTACGAAAAATCCTTGAAATTTATATTTCTTTCCGTCATTTCACGGAAAAGGTTATATCAGGAATATGCTTCGCTAATTCACGAAAAGAATCACGGAAAGTGACTCGTGAATTATCCGAATTTTTTTTTCTTTTTTTTTTTTTACAGTGCAACCTTCATGCCTGTTTAATATTTCTCTAATGTTTTCCCTTACAACAGTGTAGTTTTTGCCATGGAGTTACCTTCTCCTGAAGCTTTATTTTGAAGATTGCCGTCCCTACAAAGGTGTTCCGATTCTCCTCAGACTAGAACCGTTGTACACAAAACTCTTTAGTGCAACACCTGCGGCACGAATTTTGGTTTGAAATACGAGTATGCTTGCATGTAACACACAGTACTCCCCATTTTTGCCAACATGAATATCAAAAAATAATCTTTTTTCCAGCTTCTCGTACTTCTAACTACGAAAAGTGCTTTAGCTCCGCAAAGGCCCCTTTGCACAACTGATGAAGCCTCTCGTTGCGTTTTGAAAATCTCCGAGATATTTTTGTTTAGCTTTTCTAAAAACTTAATACGGATTCTCTGTTTAAAAAATTCACCCTATTTCTTTTGACGTCTTTCTTCGCGCTGGGTACGGGATAACATCGGTAGCACGGATGCAACGAAAACATTTCACGCTTTGAACGATTATATCTTCAAAACTAATAATCGCAGAGTAATAAATAATACATCATTAGATAGTGTATAGTGTCCCATTTATAACAAAATAAGTTTCAACCCTCCACCCCTTGACCCTTCGATACAGTAGTGTTAGAAAGTTAAGCTAAATTTCGCGTGGTTTTGTTTCGCAGCATGCCGTTTTAAGGTTGATAACTAGTGAATAGATAATAATAACGATTACCTCAGCCCTGCATTCTGTAGCTGACAGTGAGTGCTAACGGACGTAGGTGATAAAACAAAATAAAGTGGATTTAAAATTTATTTATTTATTTAGATTAAAAAAAAATGGTGACGAAAATTTAGAAATGCCGCGAAAATTCAGGGAAAATTACTGTAAAAACAGACGAAAGTTGAAGAAACAGCTAGAGGAGAACGAGAGGAATCCGAAAAGGCCTGCTAAGTCATCAACCTAAAGGTGAGGGTCAAAAGTCCGCGGCCCAGGATTCGTTTCACCCGAGTTCGACTCTACAGCCCCAACCTTCCACTTCAAATGCACAAATTGAGCCTGAATAGCAAGAACAGATGGATATTGATGTCATCGATCCAAATTTTCAAATTTTCGCACCGAGCATGGAATACCAATGTACATCGCCAGTCTTCACAACTTTGCTGGATAACGAATGTATGAAGTCTCAAACCTTTGCACCGCCGATGCATTCTGAATCTAAACAGACAAGAACAAGAGCAACAACAAGAAGAGTACATTAGATCCGAGACGTATAGCCAAATTTATAACAAGGCAACTAAGGAGTTTGAAAAATTGTTTCTGAAGAACGATTTCTTCAGAAACAATTTTAGCAATAACTACTGACAACGATGATCAAATAACAATTCTAGTAACATTAATTTATAATCAGCATAAGTTACTATGAATTGAATAAAGTAGTAATGCTTATTGTTGTGACTAAACAACCTGAATCCTGCATTCCATTCTTCACTTTCAAAAATTAAAGGAAAGGTGGTTCCTAATTTTATTCAGGTTAACCAACAGAACAACATTTCCAGCTAGTTTCTCTGTGAATCGTCTATTTTCTCTGAAATCATTTCCAATGATTTATCGGAACTCTTAAATTTAAGTTGCGAAGTGCGTAAAAATCGTTGGTGGATCTCTTAACAAGGTATTGGGACAGCAAAAATAAGTCAAAAG
The DNA here is from genome assembly GCA_039090855.1 of Macrothele yani. Taxonomy (NCBI): domain Eukaryota; kingdom Metazoa; phylum Arthropoda; class Arachnida; order Araneae; family Macrothelidae; genus Macrothele; species Macrothele yani. Next base: position 10,204,540 of record CM077011.1, on the reverse strand, counting down.
AGACTAATCCATGTTATTGCAAAACCTTGTTAAATCCTTGGCCACTGATTTTTACAGACAATAAAGAACTTCTCAGACACGCAAAGGAGACAGGTACATCTGGATTCACTTCGTGGATCCTTCATTGGTTTTTTAAAATGGCTGGCCTTTACGGTGGGAGGGGATCTTAAGAATGTGGCTTAGGGCCGGTGTAAAGAAAGAGAGAGAAGAGGTTGGAGAAGATATAAAAACCCGAGATAAGTTCCGTGAAAGTGCGAGGCTGGCGCAATAACTGCCAACTTTTCCTGATCGAGAAATGATTTGTTGCCGTAACACGCTCTTGCGGAATGCCAACTGCGCCTTTCAAGCAAAATATTAGGCTCAGCATTAGAAGATAGACCGATTTGTTCTTGAGCTCAACGCTGATAAGAATGTGACTACCAAAATCTGTGTGGCTGTCGGTGGTCTGCATAATAAACACGGTGTAGTCCGTCTCTCAAGAATGCACGTCCTAACAAATCACCGGCGGGGAATCTTATTTCAGTTACATGCAACGAGTAAAGCTCTGAGACACAAGAAAAAGCAAATGTCGTTGAACTAAATGAGAGCGCCAACCAAAGTAAGATTTTTCGACCTGGAATTACTGCGAGCATAATATTTTAATACATCTTTCGGTGTTCATCTGAAAGGAACGCAATAACTTGGAAGTTCTATGAAGAAGTAAATTTCTCCGTCATTTTTGGTCTACGCCGGGATTCGAACCCGAGGCCGCTTATTCCGGAACAAGTCGCTCTACCAACTGAGCTACGCAGACGATTATTCTGATTCCTATCTGCCTTTATGTCGTGTGCGTCCTGCTGGCAGGTACGTCACATCTCCCCCCCCCCCGAAGGAGGGCCGGGGGCATGGCCCACGGGTCAGCCGTGACCATGAATCGTTGTAGGCAGCCATCCACTGTAGAACGTGCACTTGAGAACTCCCAGTCAATCTGCTGTGTGGAATGCAACATCACACATTTTTATTTTTCGAAGAGCTGGAGAAGGAATTCTCTGATTTTTCCTGTCTCGCGGTGTGCAAATAACATCACACCAATGCGAGATTTTGAACGGTCGGGTCATCCGGATAGTTCGGGCGCCATTATAACGAAGTAAATTTCTCCGTCATTTTTGGTCTACGCCGGGATTCGAACCCGAGGCCGCTTATTTCGGAACAAGTCGCTCTACCAACTGAGCTACGCAGACGATTATTCTGATTCCTATCTGCCTTTATGTCGTGTGCGTCCTGCTGGCAGGTACGTCACAGTTCGGTTATAACATGTGGGCACGGACAAGGCTTGTCTGCATTTCACCATACTTTGAAAATACAGGAATTGATCAATGGAGTGAAAGGGACTTAGTAAAGCTAAGACACTTTTATCCAAGGCTTAGCGACGCTAAGCCATGTTTTTCTAAGCGTAGCGCCATAAAGCCTTTTTTTTTTTTTGTGTGTGTGTGTAGACTTAGTAGCACTAAGGCACTTTTTTTTTGTTGATAAATGCTAAGAGAACCTTTCGAAAGTAATTGTAGATGATCATGTATGAAAAATAGGGACTGTGTTGTGTATGCATACACAGTGCGTCAAAGAATTTTTAAGACTAGCGCTAGATTTCAGCCAACGGTGGCGCCACCAGTGTAATCGCGAATGCGTTATAAACCGTGACCATCTGCTTGCTTTCTGCCAAAAGTACTGCGCAGTTGTTAAAGTAACTCAAACGAAACGGGCGTTCATTAGAGAAAGTAAAAATTTTTTCATGTTAAATTATTAAGATGGAACAAAGGGCTGTTATTAAATTTAACGCAAAACTTTGTAAAAGTGCCTCGGAAACGTACCAAATGATGAAACAAGTTTACGGTGAGTTTTGTTTAAGTAGATCAAATGTTTTCCTGTGGCACAAACGTTTTTTGGACGGAAGAGAGACGCTAGAAGATGATAAGCATACCGGAAGACCAAGTTCATCTAGGACACCTGAGATTATTGAAAAAGTGCGTGATTTCGTGGCAAACAATCGATGTGCGTCACTAAGAATGATGGAAGAATCTTTAAACATCTACGAAAAAACGATTCGAACCATCCTGCATGAAGATTTGGGCAAAACAAAAGTCTGTGCTAAATTTGTTCCACGCACGTTAACCAATGAACGAAAATCAAGGAGAAGTGCACATTGCAGAGACATCATTTCAGCAGCTGAAAATGATCCAAACTTCAGAAAATCGATTGTTACTGGTGATGAAACATGGTGTTTTCAATATGATCCTAAAACAAAGCGACAAAGTGCGGAATGGAAGTCAAAAAACTCGCCACAAGCCAAAAAAACAAACAAGAAAAGTTCCATCGAAAATCAAAACAATGCTCATTACATTCTTCGATAGTAAGGGCATTATCCGCAAAGCATTTGTTCCAAGTGGACAAGCAATTACTGGTGAGTTTTATTTAAATGTTTTGAGGCGTTTGATGGGCAGAATTCGTCGCATTCGTTCAGAATATCGAGATGAAAACAGTTGGTGTTTGTTGCACGATAATGCACCCAGTCACATCTCACTTCTTGTTCGTAGATTTTTGGCGAAAAATAACGTCTGTGTGTTAAATCATCCACCGTATTCGCCTGATTTAGCACCCTGCGACTTTTCTTTCTTCCCAAAACTTAAAATGACGTTAAAAGGGTGTTATTTTGATGATATTTCGACCATACAAACAGCTTCGACGCGTGCTTTGAAGGCAATTCCGCAAAGTGAACTGGAACAGGCATTCGAATCATTATTAAATCGCTGTAACAAGTGTATTGAAGCCGGAGGGATTTATTTTGAATAACAAACCAAAACAAATCATAATTTCTTGTTTCTATTTCATTTTACAGACCCAGTCTTAAAAATTCTTTGACGCACTGTGTATATACTCGTATATTAAACAAATGTTCGTATTGATGGGATAAGGCAGGGAGTGACGTGCCTGCCCCGCAGGACGCACATGAGATAAAGGCAGATAGCAATGAGAGCCCATGTCCACGTAGCTCAGTTGGGAGAGCGACTTACTCCGGAGTGAGGGGACCCGGTTTCGATGGCGGCGCGGGCAAACTTGTATGTTGTATTTCCGCCCGAACTTCCTGGATGGCCAGGCTGTTAAGTTTCTCGAAATGATGTGATGTTCTTTCAACACGGCGAGACAGGAAAAATGAGAATCCCTTCTTCAGTGCTTCGAAAAAATAAATGTGTGTGATGTTACATTCCACACACCAAATTATCTGGGATTTCTCAAACGCACGTTCTTCATGGGATGACCGCCTACAGCGACACATGGTCCCGGCTGAACCGTGGGCCATGCCCCCAGCTGTCTTTCGGGGTGTGGGGGGTGACGTGTCTGCCCCGCAGGACGCACATGAGATAAAGGCGGACAGCAGTGAGAGCACGTGTCCGCGTAGCTCAGTTGGGAGAGCGACTTACTCCGAAGTGAGGAAACGCGGATTCTATGCGAAGCGCGGACAAACTTGTACGTTATAAGGGTTCTTAACTCTTAAATTCCCTTTATTCTCTAAAGAGAACTGTGGTAAATCAGTACCCCACTAAAATAAATTCATTGGCCATTACAATTAATCTGGCTTAAACTCTTAAAGATATATACACAGTGTGATCACTGAATTATGACCATTCCTCTCAAATGTAGATGCGGCCCGTTAACCACGTGATTTCCGAGAGGGCGCGATTAGTCGACCGATGCAGCATGTATATGTGTGAGTGAAGCAGTAGGTAGTTAAATTCGGGGCGAGATGGGCAAACGGAAGGACTTATCGGACTTGGAGAAAGGACAGATTGTGGGAGTTCGGAGACCAGGCGCTTCAATTTCCTAGACGGCTGAACTGGTGGGTTGTTCGCGAACCGCTGTAGTTAAAGTGTATCAGGACTGGGGTGAAAATGGTCAAACAAGGACCCGGAGGCAAAACTGCATAGGTCAGTGAAACGTTGAGGTGAGAGGTGAGCGTCGGGTCCGACAACTCGCACAGTCCAACAGACGCAGCACTGTTCAACAGTTGACTATCCAATACAACACAGGTCAACTCCGAACAGTATCTGTCATGACCGCATGCGTCGTACGCTCGCACCTATGGGCTATAAAAGCAGACGATCCCGACGACATTCTCTTCATAACCACTGCTCATCGGTGCAAAAGACTCGACTGGTGGAAAGATCATGCAATTTGGACGTCGGGTGAGTAGAAAAAAGTTTGCTGGTCTGATGAGTCTCGATTTTTACTATACACTCCGCCGATGGACGTGTACGTATTTGGCACAAACAGCATTAGGCATTCGATCGATCCTGTATTGTCTCCACAGTGCAACCCGGTGGAGGTGTTTGCATGGTGTGGGACATGTTTACCGCTCAGGAACTTGGAAACTTAGACCCCTGGTGCATGTGGAACAACATATGAGAGGTGCCCACTATCGTGAGTTACTTGCTGATTCTGCACACAGATCAGCAATGTTGCACTTTCCCCCAATATCTTCCAAGATGACAATGCGCCGAACCACATGTCCAGTGTTGTACAGTAATGGTTTGTGGACCACAGTTTAGATCTCCAGCATATCAGCTGGCCTCCGAATTCCTCGATATCAATCCCGTAGGGCTCTTGTGGGACACTACGGAAGCATGCCAGGCGTCTGGGTACATCAATCACCTCTATAACTGCATAAGACAAAACAGACAAAATGCGCCATTGCAGAAGGAGTGCAGCAGCCTAATTGACAGGAAAAACTTTTGTTTATATGTATTTCCTTTCTTGGTTTTAGTTTTAGGTTTTCTTTCCGCTTCTTTAAATACGTATGCAGTATATAGTACAAAGATAAGAGATTAGGAATTTTTTTTTTAATAACTAAAACTACTTGGATGCAAATTTCACAGAACTGAAAAGAGGTGTCGCAAAATTGGAGAAATATGATATATACAGGGTCCGGTAGCGTTGATAGCGTATTAATAAAATCGCACCGTAAGCGAACAAATGTTTTTTATTTATTACTATCTATGTCAAATAGAAGATACGTTCTTCTGATTCAAGGCTTCTTGAATTGGAAGAGGAACTACAAAGGATCAAGTGGGACAGCGTGGGGCTAAGTGAGGTAAGGAGAAAAGGAGAAGATCTCATCGAACTGAAAAGTGGACATCTCTTCTACTATCGTGGGACAGATACTGGCAGAACTAGTGGTGTTGGATTTATAATAAACAAGAAACTGAAGGATAAAGTTGTAGAAGTTGAAAGTTCCTCTGACAGAGCTGCACGACTTGTTATCCAACTCTCGAAAAGATACCAGGCTCAGATTATTCAAACTTATGCACCCACCACAAGTCATCCTGAAGAAGAAATTGAAGAATTTTATGAGGAAATTTGTCATCTAAATAATAAAGGTAAGCAGCACTTGAAAATAATTATGGGAGATTTCAATGCAAAAATAGGGCAACAGCAACAGAATGAAACTTCAGTAGGTAAATTAGGTCATGGCAACAGAAACCAGCGTGGAAATACTCTCGTTGAGTTTGCAGAGGCAGAAGGGTTTTTCATCTTGAACTCCTTCTTCAAGAAAAAGCCACACAGGAAATGGACATGGAGACATCCAAATGGGACGACAAGTGAAATTGATTTTATTATGTGTAACAAAAATTCGTCATAGAAGACTGCAGTGTGCTAAACAAGTTCAACACAGGTAGTGACCATAGATTGGTGAGATGTAAGATGCACCTCAACACTAAACTTGAACGTGGCAAGCTCATAAGACAAACAAAATCTATTGACATAACCAACCTTAAAAACACCATAATACCTTCAAGTTAGAACTGAAGAACAGGTTCTCTGCTTTAGAAGGCCTAACATCGGAAGAAGTGGACATCTCTGAAGTTAACAGAAAAGTAACCAAAGCTCTTATGGAAACAGCAACAAAATTAGCTGGGTCTAAGAACAAGTTGCATGTGAACAAATTATCAGGAAAAACCAAAATGTTGATGCAAAAAGAAGAGAGATGAGGACAACTAAAGATGTGACTTCCAAAGTGGAATATATAGAGCTATGCAAGACAGTAAGAAAAAGTATCACTGAAGACGTAAGGAAATTCAACTGTGAACTAGTGAGGAAAGCAATTGAAAACAACCAAAGCCTAAAGATAGCAAAGGGACATCTCAGTAAGGGAAGAAAACAGATTATGGCACTGAGAAAAGAAGATGGTTCTGTAACAAGAAATAGAGGCGAAATTTTGACAAGAGTGAAAGATTTCTACTCCAAATTATATGAAAGGGATGATATATGCACTCCAGACATCATGAAAGATACCAGTACCAGAGTTCCTCCAGTCCTTCCAGCAGAAGTTGCACATGCAATCAAGAACATGAAGAGAGGAAAAGCTCCAGGAGAAGATGGAATTACTGTAGACATCATACAAGAAGCAAGTGGAGAAATCGAAACAGTACTCGCCCAAATTTTCACTCGATGCCTTAATGAAGGAAAGATTCCTGAGGATTGGAACACCGCTACAATGATCCTGCTACATAAGAAAGGTGACATTGAGGATCTCGGAAACTACAGACCTATCAGCCTCCTATCAGTAGTTTATAAAATCTTCACTAAAGTTCTTTCACACCGCTTGAAGGTAACACTGGACATGGCTCAACCGAGAGAACAAGCTGGATTCAGGAGTGGCTACAGCACAATAGATCATATCCACGTGCTGAGAGAACTAATTGAAAGAGCGAGGGAATATGAACTTCCATTGTGCATGGCTTTTATCGATTATGAAAAAGCCTTTGATTCGGTGAAACCATCAGCAGTTACAATGGCTCTGAAAACCTGCGGTATTGAAGATGCATACATTAATATTATTAATAACATCTATGAAAATGCAAGTGCAAAGATTAGGCTGTTTGAAAATACAACACACGTAAAAATTGGAAAGGGAGTGAGACAAGGTGACACCATATCTCCGAAGCTCTTCAATGCCACATTGGAGGGTGTTTTTCAGTCGCTGAGCTGGGAAAACAAGGGGATAAAGATTAATGGAGATTATCTAACCCACCTTCGTTTTGCTGATGACGTAGTCATTTTGCAACTACCCCATCAGAGCTGCAGAGTATGATCCAGGAACTTGCGGACAAGAGTAAAGAAGTGGGATTAAAAATGAACTTTCAGAAGACAAAAGTGATGTTCAATGCTTTTACAAGAAATGAAGATTTATCGATTGATGGAAAAAAGCTGGAGATAACAGACACGTTCGTTTATCTTGGACAGCAGATATCAAGTGAGGGTCACATTGATGAAGAAATTAATCGGCGTACAAAACTTGCCTGGAGAGCTTTTGGAAGAAACAGCATAATTTTCAAGAGCAATATGCCATTATGTCTTAAAAGAAAAGTGTTTGATCAATGCATCCTTCCAGTGCTTACGTATGGTGCAGAGACGTGGACCTTAACTAAAAGAGACATACAAAGGCTCCAGACAACTCAAAGAAGCATGGAGAGGTGCATGCTTGGGGTAACCAGGAGAGATAAGAAGAGGAACTCGTGGATCCGAAAAATGACAAGAGTGGAAGACATCATGATCAGAGTTAAATCCCTGAAATGGCAATGGGCTGGACATACTGCCAGAAGGACAGATCATCGATGGACAGCCGAAATTTTAGATTGGATTCCAAGGGACAAGAAAAGACCCAGAAGAAGACCACATGGGAGATGGGTGGATGAAATTCGAAAGTATGCAGGGGTGACATGGAGGAGACTGGCACAAGACAGACCGTTGTGGAGGAAACTTGGGAGACCTTCGTCCAGCAGTGGATTGATAATGGTTGACAATGATGATGATGATGATGTCAAATAGTAGTTACAAGAATGCTATTGATCAGTCAATGTTTGAATATGACCCCTGTCAAATGGTGGCCCCGCTGCACCATAAATTCTTCTAAGCGGCGTTGGAAGGAGTCCATTACTCGTCGTAACCTATCGCCAGGGATATTGGTGACTGCAACTCTGATACGGCCCTTCAATTCCAATACGGTGGCACAACGTGTTTCGAAGACTTCTTTCTTGAGGTACCCCCATAAGAAAAAATCAGCACATATTAGATCGGGGGACTGGGGCGGCCAAGTGATGTCACCGTAACAAAACTGTTATGGTGACATCCCTTGGCCGAAGATTTTCGCGTGCAATCAAACCTTGAGACTTGATTTCTTGCACAATTTGGAGCTTACAAGGGTGAAAATGGAGATCCTCATGCAATATTCTCCCGAATGAACGATCGGAAATGTGCAAAGCTGTAGAGTGTTGCCGAGCAGATCTTTTAGAGCTATACGCAAGATTGCAGCACGAACACTTTCAATCATTTCCGGTGTCTGCACAGTCCTTTCGCTACCTACTGGTTTACGATTACAAACCGATGCTGTAAATCTAAAAGAACTTACCCACTTTGTGATGGTGCGACCAACTGGCACATTCCCATGACATCCCACTTTGAACTGTCGCCTGAATAGACGTTGTGTGATAACTATAGAATCGTTATTCTTGAAATACGTTTCAACAGCGAAAGCACGATGTTCAGCCGTCCAGCTCGCCATGTCGAACAAAAAACAAAATGGTAGCTCATTGGTATAAGAATGCCGCGTCATCGGCTGCGCATTTATACATGACGTAATTGTATGATACGCGGTAAATTACACTCTGAACGCTGCCGCACCCTGTATATATCGTCATCATCATCATCATTGTCAACTATTATCAATCCACTGCTGCATGAAGGTCTCCCCAAATTCCTTCCACAACTGTCTGTCTTGAGCTAGTCTCCTCCATGTTACACCAGAATGTTTTCGAATTTCATCCATCCGCTCACATGTGGCATTCTTCTGGGTATTTTTCTGTTCCTTGGTATCCAGTCTAAAATGTTGGTTCTCCATCGGTGGTCCGTTCTTCTGGCAACATGTCCAGCCCATTGCCATTTCAGGGATATTACTCTGATCGTGATGTCTTCCACTCTTGTCATTCTCCATATCCAGGAGTTCCCCTTCTTATGTCTCTTGGTTACACAAAGCATGAATCTCTCTCTCTCTCTGTATATATATATATATATATATATATATATATATATATATATATATATATATATATATATATAGAAGGCCTAACATCTGAAGAAGTAGATATTTCTGAAGTTAACAGAGAACTCACCAAGGCTCTTACGGAAACAGCAACAAAAATAGGTGGTACTAAGAACAAGTTACATATGAAAAAAATTTCAGGAAAAACAAAAATGTTGATGCAAAAGAGAAGGGAGATGAGGACAAATAAAGACGTAACTTCCAACGTGGAATATATAGAGCTATGCAAGAGAGTGCGAAAAGGTATCACTGAAGACATAATGAAATTCAATTGTGAACTAGTGAGGAAAGCAATTGAAAACAACCAGAGCCTAAAGATAGCAAAAGGACATCTCAGTAAGGGAAGAAAACAGATTATGGCTCTGATAAAAGAAGATGGTACTGTAACAAGAAATAGAAGCGAAATGTTGACAAGGGTGAAAGATTTCTATTCAAAACTATCTGAAAGGGATGATACATCTATTCCAGACATTACGACAGGTACCAGTGCCAAAGTCCCTCCAATCCTCCCTACAGAAGTTACATATGCAATTAAGAACATGAAACGGGGAAGTGCTCCAGGAGAAGATGGAATTATCGTAGAAATTATACAAGAAGCAAGTGGAGAAATTGAAACTACACTCGCCCAAGTTTTCACCAGATGTCTTAACGAAGGGAATATTCCTGAGGATTGGAACAATGCTACAATGATCTTGCTCCATAAAAAAGGTGACATTGAGGATCTCAGGAACTACAGGCCCATCAGCCTCCTTTTAGTGGTTTATAAAATCTTCACTAAGGTTCTTTCACATCGCTTGAAGGTAGCACTAGACATGGCCCAACCAAGAGAACAAGCTGGATTCAGGAGTGGCTACAGCACTATAGATCATATCCATCTACTGAGAGAACTAATTGAAAGAACAAGATAATATGAACTCCTATTATGCATGGGTTTTATTGACTATATGAAAAGGCCTTCGATTCCGTGAAACCATCAGCAGTAACAATGGCTTTGAAATCCTGCAGTATTGAAGATGCATACAAATATATTAGCATTATTAATAACATCTATGAAAATGCAAGTGAGGATACAGCACAAATAAGAATTGGAAAAGGAGTGAGATAAGGTGACACCATATCCCCCAAGCTCTTTAACGCCACATTGCAAAATGTCTTTCAATCATTGAACTGGGAAAACAAAGGGATAAAGATTAATGGAGATTACTTAACGCACCTTCGTTTGTGGACGTAGTAGTCTTTGCAACTACCCCTTCAGAGCTGCAGAGTATGATCCAAGAACTTGCTGACAAGAGTAAAGAAGTGGGATTAAAAATGACATTTCAGAAGACATACGTGATGTACAATGCTTTTACAAGAAGCAAAGATTTGTCGATTGATAGAGAAAAGCTTGAGACAACCGATTCCTACATTTATCTTGGGCAGCAGATATCGAGTGAGGGTCACGTTGATGAAGAAATTAATCGGCGTATGAAACTTGCCTGGAGAGCTTTTGGAAGAAACTGTATAATTTTCAAGAGCAATATGGCATTATGTGTTAAAAGAAAAGTGTTTGATCAATGCATCCTTCCAGTGCTTACATATGGTGCAGAGACGTGGACCCTAACTAAAAGAGACATACAAAAAAACTGCCGACAACTCAAAGCAGCATAGAGAGATGCATGTTTGGTGTAACCAGGAAAGATAAGAAGTGAAACTTGTGGATAAGGAAAATGACAGGAGTGGACGGCATCATGACCAGAGTGAAATCACTGAAATGGCAATGGGCTGGACATGTTGCCAGAAGAACGGATCACCGATGGACAACCGAAATTTTAGACTGGATTCTAAGGGACAGTAAAAGACCCAGAAGAAGACCCCATGGGAGATGGAAGGATGAAAATCGAAAGTATGCTGGAGTGACATGGAAGAGACAGGCCCAAGACAGACAATTGTGGAAGAAATTTTGGGAGACCTTCATCCAGCAGTGGATTGATAATGGTTGTTGATGATGATGATGATGATATATGTACAAAAATAAAATACAGGCACAAAATAAATAAAATGTGAAAACAAATGCAATTCGGATTACTACTATGGTTATACTACACTCGCGGACAATGAAATTTGCGCACCTATATAGAAGAAAGCATGCTACAACCGCGAAACTTTGCAAATAGCTAGAATGCGTGCTGGTATGCAAATGATCCACGTTTGGTGCGAGTGCGCATGACCGCACACCCTGTGGTGGCGCTGCAAGCACGAACCCACAGCCTTATACACCGGCGTGTAGTCGATGCCGGATCATCGAGGGGAAAACCGTAGGGTGGTCGGCGTGCAGTACAGCCCACCACGTGGATCGTTCTGACCACACCATTCTACTGCGTTGGGAGCAGTGAACACGTGACGGCACTTCCACACGGCGGAGCGGCTCCGGACGGACCAGGAGGACCACCGGTAGAGAGAATCGACGAATCGTGCTCCAAGCACGAACGGATCCCACGGGGACCCAGTCCACTATACATGCAGATGTAGCGGATCCTGTGTGCCCACAAACCATTTCCCGACGCCTCGCGGAAGCGAATCCGAGATCCCAGCGCCCCCTTAGGTGTGCTGCCACTGACATCAGAACATCGCCGGCTCGGCTCCATGTGTAGTGGTGCCAGGCCAGAGCCACGTGTAACGCCACAGACTGGCGATGTGTGGTGTTTAGCGGCGTGTGCCGCTTCGGTTTGGGGACAGATGATCATCGTGTCCCGGCGTGGAGGTTCCCGGGTCAACGGCACAATGTCAACCTCGCTATCGAGCGCCACACCTACCCCACTGCAGGCATTATGGTCTAGGGAGCCATTGCTTACGATAGCCGATCAGCTCTAGTGGTGGTACGTGGATCATTGAAGGTCCAGCGGTATAGGCCGTCAATGATCCACGAGATCCTACTGCCCCATGTGCTCCCATTCCTGGCCGGGATTCCAGGTGCACTATACCAGCAATATAATGCCCGCCCGCACACGGTTCGGATTGCCCAGGACTGCCTACGTCATGCCCAGACACTTCTATGGCCTGCCGCTCTCCGGATATGTCCCCTGTCGAGCGAGCATGTATGAGACCAGTTGAAACGCCGGCTGCTGCCGTGCAGCACTATCCGAGATTTGGTGCACACCGTCCAACACGTGTGGGCCAGTCTGTCGCAGGACAACATCAGGTGTCTGTTCGCCTCCATGCCGGACCATATTGCAGCATGTATCGCCGCACGAGGCGGTGCGAGACGCTTTTGAAGATGACCGGACTGCGTGCTACAGATACTTCTGTAATTGTCCCGAAGCCCTGTTTTGGCTATCATGTGTATCATTCATCTGTATCATTACGTCCATAAAACTTCAGTTCAATCCGATGCTTCCTTCTTGGTGCGCAAATATCATTGTCCGTGAGTGTATTTTGTCATAATGTAATAATGAATGCAACTAATATCACTATTTGCTCTTTAAACATCTTTTCAACACAAGTCTAAGAATCACCGCAGTGTTTACGTTAATGCAACAATTAATTAATAACATGTTATCTATTTTACTGGACTTCAGCATAAATTTCCCCAGTACAAAATAAGAAACAAATTATTCCGTTACTGAAGCAATAAGCAAGGCGCGTTCTCTGAGAGAGAAAGAGAGTCGAAGATTTTATTCCATTCTTACGAACTTTGTTGCAATAGCTGTATTCAGAATTTTAATAGTTTCACATATTCTTTGCTTTTTGTGAGAAACTTCAGATCAGATCTATTATTTTTCGCTACTCTCATAGAAATTTGTTCAGAGCCCATGAGTACGAGCACCAAATTTTAACAAAGAATTCATTTATATAACAAATTTCAGTGGATTCGAAAAATTCACGTACATTTATCCAAGTTCCCTAAGATTTTAGATGGTTGCACCAGCCATATGTTTCAACTGCTTAAATATTTTTCGGGGGCTAAAGGGTGGGCTGAGCCCCCCCCCTCCTACCTGTAACATCGCGCCCGAATTTGAGAGGAGCGACAGCTTAAAACCCACTGAGTTGCTCACGGTGGTCGTTCAACCCGCAATAAATAAATAAAAAATACTGAAGTGACTACACAGCAAAACTCACTTGGAAATACTTGTTAAGGTAAACATGTTATTTATTGCGCATGCTCATTGAAACTCACTTAGGTAATCGATTACTCGCCTCAATGCGTAGCTGAATCGTTATCAAAATAAGTACGTCAAGATGCCATTCTTTGCTCACCAATGAGAGCTCACAAAGATAACAAGTTTTTAAATCTTGGTGTTAAGTCAAACACGCATAGGTTTTGAGACGAGAACACCTGAATTGCGCTGTTCTTTGGTTTAGACGTCTCTGCCCACTACAAATCTCAACTGAAAGAAATATGCTAAACAGGATTCATTAAAGAAGAAGCAGAATAATAAAGCTTGTGGTAAATTTACAAAACCCTTTGATATACACCCCGTTGCGGCGGAACAGAGGCTGCAGGTGGAAAGAAAATCAGAGTATCATTCGCGGAAAAGAAAGAAATGGAAAAGTGATGGTAGTGTCCGTGGATAAAGGAGATGGTTTTCCCATGACCCCGCGCGGTCGCACAAAGGGATGTTTAGTATGGAGACTGCGGTGATGAAGCATCGCCTGCCCGCCACCAAGGCCAAGCCAAATCACCCAAACCCCGAGTCTGCTTGATGATGATGATGGCGCAGATGAAGGATCTCGTTCGCTTCGTCCACTTATTACTCCCGCCCCACCCACCCCCCTACCTTGCCCTCAAGAAACACTCCCCTCCCCCTTCCCGCCGTTCCCGAGGATTTCTTCTGATTTCGAAGGACGAACACCCCTCTATCATAAAGATACACCCCCGCGCCCAAATCCGTACCTATGTTTCCCATCTTGGTCTGTACTCTCGGAAACCACTTTAGCCCAAACGCAGACGACGAACTAGAGGGCAACGGTGACCCACCAGGTTGAGCATGGAAGGAAGGGTCAGCAGTTTTGCCGAAAAAAGGTCGACACGTAATAGAGCAAGGGCCACACCTAATAATTTTGACCATAGTTTTGAGGGTTTTGTTCTTCGCGTATAGTTATAGAGCCTTGTTAGCAGGCTTTTATTCTTTTCATTGAAAGGCGGACATTTCTGAGCCTTATTCTTGCTCGCCTCCTACTTTTAACATAGAAGAGCTTAGCGCTCCCGGATCTTCTGTCTTTTCCTCATTTTTTTTTTTATTATTATTTGCTTTTTTTTCACTCTTCTTCTTTCCGAGAACTCCGCACCTTACACTCCTCAGATTCAGACACCTTCTGCTCTTTAGAGTTTCCGTATGCTTAATTCGAATGTGCGCTAAAAAAAGGCGCAAAGAAATCATGAGTTTTAGAGTTGTCTCGACTTCTATTCACCAATGTTCTCATATGATTCAGAACGGCAAGTAATAATTTTCTGAAAGATAGATTGATAGGAGAATAAGAATTTCTTGTCATTGTAACAAGTTGTTATGATTCACATTTTGCCTGTTGAAATTTTCTTTTTTATTTTTTTTTATTTTTCTGAAATGAGATTGCCTTTTCCTTTCTGAATTTTTTTCTTTTCTGAAATGACAAGCATAAATTTTCGTATTACACTGAGTAGCTATGTGACCAAGCGCGAAAATCTTTGAACACTATCTCTCCTGATGCTCATGCGAAAATAATATCACTATACATATATACACTCACCAAAATTAGTTAGTGTTAAATATGGCCTTATTTTTCTATTCAGGTTTCACACAGTCATGGGCGGCGGTATCCGATAATTTCAGGAGGGTACCAACTTTTCCGAGAGTTAAAACAATAAAAAAAAGAGATAAAAACTGTAGATCATATATGCAAATACTCTAACAAATCACCGCCAACTATTATCAATCCACTGCTGGACGAAGGTCTATTCCATAACTTTTTATCTTGAGAATATCTCATCCAAGTCACTCCAGCATGCTTTCGAATTTCATCCACTCATCTCCAGGGTGGTCTGCTTATGGGTCTTCTCTTGCCCCTTTGTCAAATCCAATCTAATATCTCATTTGTTTAACGGTGGTCAATCAGTTCATATAG
The DNA here is from genome assembly GCA_039090855.1 of Macrothele yani. Taxonomy (NCBI): domain Eukaryota; kingdom Metazoa; phylum Arthropoda; class Arachnida; order Araneae; family Macrothelidae; genus Macrothele; species Macrothele yani. The sequence continues at coordinate 10,189,329 of CM077011.1, read as the reverse complement.
CAATATATCTCGCCCATTGCCATTTGGGAATTCTTTAACGATCTTCTTTAAAATGAAAAACGCAACGGTGAATTACGTTTTCAACTTATTTGAGCAAAATCAATTTTCAAATTCGTACTTGAAGCGTTTTCCCGAAAACTGCGAAACATGTTAACTGTTGCCAGGAAATTATCGTTGAGAAAAAAGTCATGTCATATGTGAACCACAAATTTTTAAGATGTTGCGTACGAAGACCATATACTCCAGTAAGGGAACTATGAAATTTCAGGGGGTCCTGAGCCCCGAGTCCTCTACCTTCCGCCGCCTATGTATACAGAGTATAAACATTATGCCGTAGATAGCTACCCGATGTCACCGGAGATCCCTGATTCCTCGAAAGAATCAGTTAACGTTAAATATGGCATTATTTCCCTACTTCAGGTCTTTTGGTAGTGTATAAATGTTGTGGATGGCCGCAAAGTCCCATATATTCTTCTTCTGCTAAGAAAAGTTCTACACGGCGGAAAACTTTCACACCGGTAGACTTCTACATCTCCTCATATAAGGGAATGTACACAAATTGCGTTTCGTACGGAGTGCTGAAATGAGAGGGATAGTTTTCCTAGTGGAATAAAACGAAAATTACAAGTTTTCCTAGTGGAATAAAACGAAAATTACAAGTTTTCCTAGTGGAACTGTGAAAACACAAATATGTTCGTGACGGGGGCGAACTCCCGCCCCCTCACTCCGGAGTAAGTTGCTCTCCCAACTAAGCTACACGGACGGAATGTATCGCTGCAGATTTGTCGTCTTGGCACGTGATTCACCTCTGTAGTACGTCACAGAAAAAGGATAAATGTACGAGTATTCCTTTCCTTTTCCGATATATAGGTGCCTACGTAAGATCATAATGACACAAGGCTTTTGTAAACGCTTTACGACTCACTAAATCTTGAGTTGTGATTTTAATATTTGGAATGTGATAACATGCAATAAAAGTTAATCAAAAGAGACTCAACGAATCGGTTTTCAGTTGCTGACAAGTCATCTAGGCTGCGGGCCTTTTTGGAAGAGCTTAAGTTGCAACCTAAATATTTTGTATTAATAAACATTTTATAAGCGCTAATAAAAGTCACTCAACGGATTATTTCTCAGCTATTTCCAAGGCACCTAGGCCGCGGGCCTTTTTAGAAGATCTTGAGTTAAAGACTTTGTTTCATTATGATTTTATATACACATTTATATCATTTCGTTTTTTCGTCGTGCATTTCGCTTTGGTCAACTAGGAAAACTCCCACGCTTTGACAAGATCTGCGAACGAAACGCAATTTGTATGCATCAATTTATAGTATCAGAAGATGTAGGAGTTTACCGGTGTGCGAGTTATCCGGTGTGGCAGTTTACCTGGATCCAAACACCGTAGATAACAACCCAATGTCACCGGTAATCCCTGATTGCGCGAAACAGCACTTCTATTGCTGATGGTCAGTTGCATTCAAGGAACTCCGAAAAGGGTGAGTTGCACTCGCAGCCTCTCCAGGTTCATCGGCTAATTGCACTCAAGATACACCCCACTCCACTCCATTCCACCCCACAGAGCTTTTCCCTGGTGAGAGATTTATACTGCACTCAAAGACTTCCTCAAAGTCTTTTCCGCAGTTAGAAAATTGCTCTTATAGAACGTAGTACTGTGTTAAAATGGCATTAATTTTACATCTATATACAGGGTGTCCGAAAAATAAATGTACAGTGAAAGCACTGTACATTTACACTGTACACATAGAGGAAGCGAGGTCACGTCGGTGGAGTGTTCATCCAACCATTCGGATACAATTCGGGAGCGATGGCACGGTGCATTGTCTTGTTGCAGGATGGGGTCCCCAGTGGGATGTTGAAGACGCACAAACGGGAGCAAATAGTCGTCCAGGATATCCCGGTAACGTTGACCTGTGAGGGACGATGTCACACGTACAGGGGTCCCATTTCAGTCCACGTAAACAGTCCCCAGACGAGAATACCACCTCCACCAGCTTGAAGAGTACCCTGTTGGCAAGAAGGATCCGTCGCTTCATGTGGTTTGCGCCGTACTCGTATCCTGCCATCCGCATGTACCAACGTGAATCAAACTCATCAGTCCAGGCAACATTTTCCCACATGTCTAGGGTCCAGTGGCGATCTTCCCGCGCCCATGCTAATCTTTGCACCCTGTGATGTGCGTGCGGTCAGCAGCGGTACCCTCGTGGGACGATGGCTTCTGTACCCCATAGCGAGCTGATGGTTCTGGATGGTGTGGCTGCTTACACGTTTTTGTGCACCGGCGTTAAATTGCCGAGTGATTTATTGCACTGTGGCCCGTCTATCCGCTGTTACAATGCGAGCTAGCCGACGATGACCCCGCTCATTCACACGCTGTTGTCCACGGCAGTTAGCCCTTGCACGGATAGTTTTACCGGATTCGATGTACTCACGGTGCACCCGTGACACAGTGGCTCGTGAAAATCCCAGTGCCTGCACGACTTCCGAGATGATAGTGACTCATTCGTCGGGCCCCGACAATTAACCCACAATTAAATGCGCTTAGATCCTTCGTCTTACCCATACTGCGTCCGACTCTTACCGATTCCCGTCGCATCACTCCATATATTGTCGGATCGCTGCATACGTCATGTCGTTTCCGTTTACGGGGCCGCCCACAGCGCCAGATTTGCATAACGCCAGCTGTCTTTAATTCAATTGCTCTTCAGTGTATTTCAATCCCTTGCATGCTGAGCAATCATTGAAATTTCAAAATGAAATGTCATTGCTCACCTCGTACTAGTTGGATTGCTAGGAAATATTACTATGAATCTTAGGCTTAACCTTAACAATTTTTACAGTGATGTTTAAATATAACTTAATCTGGTCTCACCTTTAATTTGTGCATAAATAAAGAAATATGTTAAAATAAGTTGTATATTTGTTTATTAAACAAACGTGTTTTTCTTCGCTGCTGCTCTGCAAATGAGTATGAGTGTCGGGTTTTGGTTTATGTCTAGGTAAACAGTTTTCTTGTTTTTGAAGGTACCACGATTTAAACCCGATACAGAAATGTTAGTTTTAAAACTTAATTTTTTTGCGGCATATGAGTTCTTGCGACAACCTACTTGTAGTACGAGCTCGTGTGAAACACAACGTGTACAGGTCCCAACGATAAGACTGGGTCGCCTATTCTAAGAAACCCAATGTCATTGTTGCCGCTTTAGACGATCGAAATTAATTAACAAAATTTATGCCCCCAATTTCCCAAACAGAGCTAGGCACGTTATTACGTTCTCTAATAAGTAATTGGATTTTTTCACTAATGTTGTTGAAGACTGAGTAGTGCTAAAGAAGTTCTTTCTGAATAAACACTAATAGTAAGTAACCTCTTCTGAAGTTATTTGAGTGACTCCTGATTCGCTTAAAAGTGAAGTTATTGTTACACGGCACTAGCAGTGTTCCTGCCTAGTCTGCCGGTAACGGTGCTTGAGACCTGAAGTACAATTTAGTTGGCCACGGCACCAGGTGAGAATCTCAGGTGCACTGCTGCACTCAAAGATTCACACCAGAACATAAAAAATGAAAAGTTGAAGAATGACCCGAAGCATAAGGCTTGGGTGAATCCACCTTGTGAACAAAATAACAACAACAAATAAACAATAAAATAATCTAAAAAAAATGATACTTTGGGATCAGAGTTGTGATGAGGTTCACCCGCAATCACCAATTCGTGACTGAGTGTAGTGGTCCGGATCTTACTCCGGTACATTCAATCCCCAACCAGCCAGTACAACACTCACTTTCGCAAATAACACATGATTCTCAAATACACAACACAACATTTAATAACGTTCTGCGAGATTTAAACAGATCCGGCGCTCTCTAGGCGCATAGACAATTGCCCCTCATATGTGGGCAGCATACGGTGTCACACTTTACTGTCGGATAACGCAGCCGACTGAGTCTCCACCGGACTATCTGAACAAGAGATACTACTCGTTTACACACTAAATAGAGCTGCAGGTGATATTCATATACAATTGCTTAGAGAATAAAAAAAAAAATTATATGCAAACGATCACATTAAAAATACTCGCGACACAAAATACACAAGCACGTTAATTTGCGGTATAAGATTATAGGTGCGAAATACTGCCAAAGTTAATTAACTAAATCTAATAAGCATGCACATGCAGAACCCTGCCCCGCTGACGTTGGTCCTGAGCCAAAGTTAAAAGAAACTGTCCCGCCCAGCGGAATTTGTGGCCACACCCTCTCCCTTATTCATGTAAAAAAAAGTAATCAGGAAATGGGCCCTGTAAGAAATTGAAATCTGTATGTGCAGGTATTTCCTCTGAGGTTCAGTCACTCAGCATTACTGCATCTATGTCCATGCAGCTTTGGGTGTCGGGATGGCACAAGTTCGCAGATGTGCGAAGAAAGAAAAAGGAAATATTCATCTACTTACAGTTACGTGACTTTGCTGTGCAAATCCGTTGTGCATCACATAATATCACACGACAAAAAAACACACACACACAGACACTTGCACCATGTGGCAGCACCGATGATTCAACACTTCACTTTGACGCTTGATGTAAATGAAGCACACAATTAAAAATGGTAATATCACGCCGCACTTTGTTGCAATGATTAGAGTGCACACTGATCTATTCTCGTGACGATTTGAAGGTGGGCGTTAAGCAAAATAGGCCCTCTCACATCTGATGTTGCGGTTTCCAAGATTAATTTTCTCGGCCGAGCGAAATCAGACGTGCTTTTACCTTAAGCGTATATCGGCAACTCAACATTTCACCTGTATATTTGTTAGGTATCGAAGCCACCGCTCTTACGCTCATATTTTTCTTTCGACATGTTTTTTATCCCGTCGCACTTACACGTAGTGGCTTCGCTGCTTACGCGACCACACACACGCACACATGGGGCCTCGCTTCACCCCGTAAGACAAGCGCATCTCTTCACTTCCTCCACAGTAGGGGATGAATGGGGGTGACGATTCCACACTGCAGTGGTTGGCATCCGAACCCGACTTTGCTTGGCTTCGCTTCTCATAGGAATGACCACTGTCCACTCGCAGACTTCTTAATTCCCCTGTAACTTGGCTTTCATTAGGCCAAACAGTCGCTGAGTTCCATTACGCTCCAGCCTAGAAATTTCTGCTTTATCCCGCGGATTTAGGCATTCTGCTGTCTTTATGGCAAACTGGCATCTCCAGCTGCCTCGAGTTGTCTCCATTTCTTACCAAATGCGGGGAGGTTTGCTGCTTCATTTTTCCCAATTCATTTTTTTGCAGATCCAAGGCATCCAGCCTTTCACATCGGAGAGCGCACAGACAACTGAACTTTCTTCCTTATGTTCATGCCAAGTGCGAACTCTTATTTTTCTGCACGGACCACACAGAGAGCAATTGTTCTCGAAAATGCCCCAAACAATCGACTAATTTACGATTATTCGCTAAACCTTTTGTCCCCATCTTCATTCATTTACTCAAGTGGACCCCTCTTCGAAAGGTACCATTCCGTGTTGCTTAGTTTCCCGTCAGCTGCGCCCTGATATTTATGACCTAACAGAGCTATTCTGAGACCACCCAGCCAGAGAGAGAATTCGTCGCCTCTTTTCTTTCCAAACCCCCAGATAAAACTTTATCTGCTGTTTACACTTTTAAACTCCAATCAAGCCTCGAACATAATTAATACTTAATTAATTTCACACATCAACCACGCCCATTAATTACTAAATTAATGGCGGGGGTGGGTCGTAACATCGGCCCCTAATCAAGAAATCCAGAAGCCCTCTTCTGGGCCTATCGCTTTGCTCTTATCAATTTCCAGAGCAACCATTGAGTGCTACATTTTCCCACAGGTAGAAACAATTTAAAATGGCAAAAATATTGCGTTTCATGCCTTCAAGAGCATTGGAGCGACTTCCCAATTATCCCGCAATTTTGTTAATTAATTTAGAGAACATCCGAAAGAAAAAACAACGTAAATGAGAAATAAATAAAAAAACTGAACTGTAAAAGAACATGTGAGCCTGCCGAACTGTGATTCCTAGCTGCCTCATACAATACGCGACATGGCGGACAAATTTTAAAGTTTTCTTCAGGTTTTAGGATGGGGGGGTGTCCACTGTAACATTATTAAGAACTGATTTGTGTCGTGTTCAGACAGCTTTACTTAAACAAACATTATAAGTTATACCATTTTTAGGTAATTAATTATTTGCCAATTCTTTGTCTGAAGATTTTTGTTTCTAATAGGCTGCTACATTGTTTCCATTTCCAAGATTTTCTCTTGAGAAGTTAAGATTTTGCTTTCGCGGAAAGCATTACTTCCCTTATCCACAGCTCTGGGCCCTATACATGAAGCTAAAGTTAGTCCACACTTAAAATATCGTTCTCACACTTTTGATTGTTTCAGTCAGATCAATCCTAAAACTCCTTGATGCTGTGTAGAAAAACTAAGTTAAACTAAGCAATTCTATCTTCACCATATTTTTCTGTTCATTCATGCCACATCAAACTTCGAAAATACCTTCAAGATAAAGTTTTCATTGTTTTATTCAAGGTCAAAAACTACACACAAGCAATCATCGTGATTGCTATACATTGTAGACATATCCTTTCATGTTCAACTCCATATAAATCACTACAACATCAACAAGATGATCATTAAACGAGGTAGCGGTAAAAATGCTGTTCCCGAACTGAGATTTCAACTTTTAGTTGCCTCAAACGAGTTGATGTCCTTCAGTGGACCCTTGTCTTCACGTACTGATGATGGTAGCCATGTTCTTAGAGTTCGCTGTTCTGTAGCAGTCAAGCAATGCTCAGGCCACTGTTTAAATTGAAAGAATAAAAAAGAAAGAAATCCCCATCACTTCTTCGAACTCGCTCAGCGCTGTTGTTGACCTATTCGAGATTCGAGTGACCTTTTTTTTTTTTCCTGTGGAACTCGCGCTTGATTTCCAGAAAGGAAAATGTCACTCTTCGTCCAGAGGCATGCCGTGGCTCTCCCAGCAGGAGGTCGACTCGGGCGTGCCTTCCACACAGATTGAAACTTTGGTAGCCCCCTGACCAGCCAGGCCAGCATTGGGCTCTTCCCCAACACGCTCCTACCTGGAACCAGAAGATGTTCTGACGCAAGCATGTCCCGCTGTTTGCCGTCTGCTCAAAGACGGGGCCATCCATTCTAGTTGGCAGTCGGCGTCGCAGCGGGAAGTTGAAGCCGTCACTCCCTTACTTACTATCCGTGATTTGTGTCTGCTGCTGCTGTGGATCAACCATCCTCCACTGACACATACACATGCCACTGATCGCATTCCTCAGAAGGACCACTCTCTTTCTCCTACCAGACTCCTTTAGCGTATTTAGAGACAGGAGAAGAGCCTCAGGTGTTGTGAATTTGTTGTCAGTTTCATCCCACCCACCCCCAATCTAACGCGGTACAGGAATCCTGATGCCCCACTGATTCCATTTCCTTCAGAAAGCACCCTGGTTGGAAAAATCGGCGGGATGTAGTTTTCAAAATTAGCGGAATTTCCTACTGCAGAACTCAGAAATGTTTTTCCCTTAGGCGCTTTTGTTTTGTTTAATTTTTAGGAAAGTGCGAAAGAAAAAAGGAGCAGCGGTCATTTGCTGAGTTGCAGACTACGGATTATACTTTCCATTATCAACAGAATATTAACGGTTCAATGGGAGGGATAGCTCAACATATTACCAATTTTACCTTTCACAGCTTGCGACCATTCGGTAATAGTTGTGACGAGGTCAAAGCACATGGCAAGACGGCAAAGTTGCAGCGAAATTTTTTTTTTTTTTTTTTATTGGAGGTTTAACGACCACCGTGAGCAACTCAATGGGCTATAAACAGTCGCCCGTCCCTAATTTAGGGTCACTGGTTCTAGGGAAGGGAAAGAGCCAGTGCAGTAAGACAAACACAACATCCATGCCTCACCGGGATTCGAACCCGGCTCCTTTCGGACGAATGATCAGAGGCCATGGCTTAGACCACTGCGCCACCGGGGCGGCCGATAAATTTCGTCGGTGTAGCTTTATTGGTAAAGTATTTAGGCTACGGAGAAGAAGGGTTCCAGGGACCCGGTAAAGTATTTAAGCTACGGAGAAGAAGGATTTCTTTATTGGTAAAGTATTCAGGCTACGGAGAAGAAGGATTTCAGGGAAGGGGAGAGCCGATAAATTTCGTCGGTGTAGCTTTATTGGTAAAGTATTTAGGCTACGGAGAAGAAGGATTTCAGGGAAGGGAGAGAGCCGATAAATTTCGTCGGTGTAGTTTTATTGGTAAAGTTTTTAGGCTACGGAGGAGAAGGGTTCCAGGGACCCGGTAAAGTATTTAGGCTACGGAGAAGAAGGATTTCTTTATTGGTAAAGTATTTAGGCTACGGAGAACAATGATTTCAGGGAAGGGAGAGAGCCCATAAATTTCGTCGGTGTAGCTTTATTAGTAAGGTATTTAGGCTACGGAGAAGAAGGGTTCCGGAAGGGAGAGATCCAGTGCCCCAAGACAAACACAACATCCATGCCTCACGGGATTCGAACCCGGACCCCTTTCGGACGAATGATCAGAGGCCGTCGCTTAGACCACTGCGCCACCGGGGCGGCCGATAAATTTCGTCGGCGTAGCTTTATTGGTAAAGTATTTAGGGTACGGAGAAGGACGCGAATTCGATCTCTGTCACCGGCAAATGTGCTTTAAATTCGCATTGACGTCCCATTGTGGAAATGCATCTACTGTTCGTTAGGTTCTTCGAAAAATGTGTGATGATTCTACATCCAAGAAAACTCCTACACTTTCTCATACTGTAAGGGGATGCATACAAATTACGTTTCGTTCGGAGATCTTGTCAAAGTGTGGGAGCTCACCTAGTTGACCAAAATGAAATGCACGAGTTCTCCTAGTGACGTAAATGCGTATGTAAGATCATAATGACACAAGGTTTTTAACTTAAGATCGTCTAAAAAAACCTGCTGCTAAGGTGCCTAGTAAAGAGCTGAGAAATTATCCCTTGAGTGACTTTTATTAGCATTAATAAAATATTTTTAAATATAAAACACTTATTAGGTTGTAACTTAAGATCTTCCAAAAAAGCCCGCAGACTAGGCGCCTTGTCAGCAGCTGAAGACCCATTCGGTGAGTTTTTCGATTAGCTTTTATTTCATGTTATCACATGCCAAATATTAAAATCACAACTGAAGATTTAGTGAGTCGGAAAGCTTCTACATAAACCTTGTGTCAAAATGATCTTACGTACGCATTTACATTACTGGGAATACTTGTACATTGCTCCAGTAGGAAATCTATCCCTCTCATCTCAGCACTCCGAACGAAACGCAGTTTGTGTACATCCCCGTATATGAGGTGTTGGAGTCTACCGGTTTGAAAGTTTCCCGCAGTGTGGCAGTTTTCTTATCAGCAGAAGGAAGTGTGGGTGTTTTTCGATGTAAGAGTTTACCGGTGTGGGAGTTTACTACCAACCGATGATTCTTCTGCACATCGTCTGGAATTAATCGGAATTCCTTATTCTTCAGCGAGCTATTTCAAACACGGTTTGCCGGCCGACCCTGAAACTAAGGATTTCGTCCCAGCCTTTTCTCAAGGGGTTGGAGGGGAGGGGGAAGGGATATATGTGACGTACTGCGGAGGCAGAGAACATGTCAAGACAGCAAAGTTGCTATAAATTCCGTCGATGTGGCTTTATTGGGAAAGTATTCGGTTCCGGAGCAGAAAGATGCGCGTTCTATCTCCGCTACCACCAAATTTGGATTTTCGCGTAGTTTATGTGGAAATAAATGAATATTCCACTGTTCATAGGAAATTTTACCATGTAGAGAATTTTAAGTGATACAGTGACTTGAGCACGTTATTTCTTACAGTCCACTGAAACCGAAGGAGATAGATGACGTAAACGGAAACTTCTCTACACCGACGGCTGTGGCAGAATTCGAAAAACATATACAAAATAATCACTGTTCGTGCATAAATAAATGTCAAACGAACAGTTCATTTTTAGTGCACGTGAATTCCGAGGGAAAATCTGTCGCCAACATTAATTCTATGGAAACAAATTCGTGCTCAGTTATTGCAAGCTGTGAGACTAACATGGGTGCTCTGTTGACAACACTTGTGAGTGCTGATTCACACACATACACACACGGGCGCCCTTAGCCTCGGTTTTCAAGAGGGGGGAAAACAAAAATTGTAACAACGAAAAGATACACAAATGCCATATATAAATTTCTACAGTGCCGTCTTGTCATCTGTTTTTTCCACACATAAATTTAATTCGAACCCAGAGATCCAAAAGCTACACAAAAAAGAAGGATAAATAAAATTAGACAGAATGTTACGACAGTTAGGAAATTTCTTTGTCTTTCTGTTCATCTTTTTGGCCACTTGTATCACATGTTCCAAGATACCCCACATACCCCACAGGTCACTCACTCCATTGGTCACAAAGAACGAAAAAATACCCTCAAGACAAATTTCTGGGAAGTTTTAGAAAGATCTTTGTTAAGCAGTGAGTATAGCTGCTGCAGAAGATGATATGTTTTTCATTTCTTCGCCTTTCGTATTTTTCCATACTGTACGAATGTGCGCTGTTTTCCAACATGTAAAGAGATATTTCATTATTACTTTCAACTCTCAATTTCCGCTTTTTCTACTTGAAATTCCCAAAGTTTTTTCTACTATGAAGTGCCAAAAGTCTTGGGATACGTACCTAGTATCGTGTAGGACCTCCTCTAGCCCGGTGAAGTGCAGCAACCGGACGTGGCATCGATTCCACAAGTAGCCTGAAGACTTCTGGAGAGATGTTGAACCATGCTGTCGGAACAGCCGCCCACAGTTCCCTGGTATTTGTAGGTGCAGGATCTTGAGTGCGAATGGACCTTTCCATCACGTCCCATAAGTGCTCTGTTAGGTTCATGTCGGGCGAACGTGATGGCCAAACCATCCTTCGGAACTGTCCTGAATGCTCCTCGAACCAATTTTGGACAAGTTGGGCCCAATGACATGGTGCATTGTCAGCCTGGAAAACCCACGTCTCATAAGTGCTCTATTAGTTTCATGTCGGGCGAACGTGATGGCCACACCATCACGTTATCATTGCCTACCGTCGGACCCGGAATAATTATCATTGCCTACCGTCAGACCCGGAATAATTATCATTGCCTACCGTCGGACCCGGAATAATTATCATTGCCTACCGTCGGACCCGGAATATCCTTGGGGATAAGGATGGGGTTAATTCGAAAAGTACGAAATATCCAGAATTATGAATCCGATCGTTCTACTTTACATTGTCTACAAGCACATATTCTCCGTAATCGATTTTTTTTTTCTCGAAAATCTTTCGCTTTCTTAAACTCCATAATTAGTATGGAAGAGTATTTATCAGCAACACTGAACTGAGCATATGCTAAGGGAAAACAACGACAGACTGCCCAGCTAATCAGTGTCACAGAAGTTTTGAAAACGGCTGCCTGAGAGTAAATCTTTCGCTTTCTTAAACTCCATAATAAGTATGGAAGAGTATTTATCAGCAACACTGAACTGAGCATATGCTAAGCGAAAACAACGACAGACTGCCCAGCTAACCAGTGTCACAGATGTTTTGAAAACGACTGGGCGGGGATATCTAAGGCTTCATTTGCCATCTGTTGACTCCCTGAGAGTACAAATGGGAAAAATACGACACAGATTTATACACAGAAGTATGTTTATCCCAGCCCATTTCTCCCGTGCTATTTAAGACATCTTAAAAGCTTTTCACACATCTAGAGAAAAAGTGCCGCCGACCAGAACAATAAAAAAAGATCGTCTGCGAGCTGGTGGCTTGGTTTATAAATGCTGCAGTTAATAGCCTGCCCTGAAACATGAGAGGAGGGTGGAAGTTAGAGAGAGAGAGAGAGAGAGAGAGAGAGAGAGAGAGAGAGAGAGAGAGAGAGAGAGAAGGGACCACATTCACATTGAAAAACTAAGGGAGCTGACCCACTCCAATTATTTTGCAGGAGGGGAGGATGTCGTAAAACTTCTATTTTTTCCAACAGCGGAAATTATTCAATTTTTTCCTGCTGTTGTATGTTGTGAGATTTCCAAACGAGAAAGGCACCGTACAGCGATTGTTTTGCTCATAAATAATAATAAAAAAAACCCCTGCTCGGCCCGTGTGTGTTTTACATTAAATATTGAAGGCCCGGGCCCGGCCCGTTTTCCCAACTTAAAAATGAGGAAAGGCCTGACCCGGAGCTCGGGCCTAACGGGCCGGCCCCTGGCCCGTGCAGACCTCTAGTGTAGCTTAATGTGTTTCAAATAAACGATTTGGCGATTAGCAAAGGTCTTTTTAGTTAGCTTAGGACGAATTGTTGCTACTTTTACTAATAATGTGTTCACTTTTTCTTTAAAGGAATGGCATGTCATGCAAATTTTTCTTGAATCTAATATTCATCGGTCAGTAGGCGACATTATAGATATTATCCTTTCATTGGCGGTATCTTTTATATGACTATAACAATGCTTGTTCTGTGAAGAGCGCTCGAGATTTGTTCTCTATGTTAATTACTCGTGGGACGACATTTCGTGTGTGACCGTTTGATTATTCAGTGAACGGCATATATGTCTCAAGGATGGATGTGTAGTGTTATGACGGTGAAATATACCTAAAGCCTTAGGGTACGAGTGAATTGTATTGGGAAGAGGAAGTGTAGAACGGGAAGTTGTTCCTCAGGAGTCGAGATCTTACATTCCTTCAAGAGTATTTGCGAACAAAGAAGAGGTTCGGGGCAGAAACAGGAAGCTTTGTCCAGTGATGAAAATGGATGAGCTCCATTTGGACAAGGTATGAGCTCTCGCATTTCACCTTTAACAAACTTTTCTTTGTTTGATAAAGTAATCTTATCATATTTTTAAGGGGGACGGAGGGTACCAGCGAAAGCTTATCTTGATTCAAGTGACAGAGTAGCTTTTCAGAAATAAAGAGCTTTGTTTTCGAGAACAGCAACCGATGAACTGGTTTTCATTGAACTATGCGTTGATTTCAGCAATTTTAGAATATAAAGGAGAACTGTTCCTGCAAATGTAATGCCAATAGCTTCCTGAAGTAGATGCTGAGAGGAACAGATGCTGAGGCAATGAGTATATTTTAACTCGTCATAAAAAATTCAGTTTATAAGTATTTTTAATATAGGCCTCTGGTTATCGTATTTACTAGAAAATTAGTTATGTATAAAGAACTTAGAAAGCATTAAGGTGGACGTCAAGTAATTTTGCTTCTATGCTTCCGTTAATTGTAAAGAAAATGTGTACAGAAGTTTTTCAACTTCTGTACACATTTTCTTCACAATTAATGCGTTCCCAAGGATGAAAATTTTAACATCGATTAAAATAGCTTCATTTTATAACTTGGAATACTTAATATTTTATAAAACATAACCATAATTATGCAATCCAACATTTGTTTGTCTGCTGACGTCATCAAAGTACAGGTCGCACCGTCTTTTTTTGGTTTCAACACCACCAAAGGAAAAGTTATTGATTTTCAATATAATTATGGCTATGTTTTAGAAAATATTAAGTATTTCAAGTTATAATATGAAGTTATTTTAATCGATGTTCAAATTTTCATCCTTGGGAACACACTAATTGCGAAGGAAATGTGTACAGAAGTTTTTCCATTGGAAGTATAGGAAGCAAAATTACTTGACGTCCACCTTAAAGGTAACAAACATTCATCTTTTAACTAAACATTTCAAATTGCGCAGTTTTAAATACACTCCTAGATGTCTACAGAAGCAACAGTTTTTGTACGGGATTTCACTTATACGAAATGTTCATTTATAGACCTGTTTTCAACTAACCACATTCATTTTCGAGGAAAATTACGTAAGGAACGATTTACTGCAAAATAACTCATGAGAGTTAGGAGGTTGAATAGCAGTTATCTGTTACATATAGAAGTTGGAAATTATTCGCTACCGAGAATATGTTAAGCTCATTCCCGCTTTGAGTTCGATCCCTTTGTACCTTCTAATATATGAAAGATATATGACGAAGGGGATGTAAGGTCAGGTGATGCGTAACATCACAGCCTCTCCTTGACAAATGTCAACCCCGCCTTCTCGTGGTGCATCCTGTTCCCACCTAAAGGGGCTCTGACGACTGCCCATAGCGGTATAACTATACCATCGGGATCAGAGGAAATTCTATCCCACACTCACCAACCCGCTTGGCCAGCGTGGTGAGTTATGGCCAAACCCTCCAAAATGATTCCACAACTTAAATCTTGGCCCTCAGTCTCCGGCAGCTGGAATGTACCTGGCCAAGGCAGCGGCCAGTGCGACATGAAGGCAGAGGGTGCTAAGAATCCCCGGAGGACCGGACTAGGCTGCCATCTGATGCTGACCTTGGCTACTTACAATGGACGCTCCCTATCTTCTGATTCAAGGCTTCTTGAATTGGAAGAGGAACTACAAAGGATCAAGTGGGACATCGTGGGGCTAAGTGAGGTAAGGAGAAAAGGAGAAGATCTCATCGAACTGAAAAGTGGACATCTCTTCTACTATCGTGGGACAGATACTGGCAGAACTAGTGGTGTTGGATTTATAATAAACAAGAAACTGAAGGATAAAGTTGTAGAAGTTGAAAGTTCCTCTGACAGAGCTGCACGACTTGTTATCCAACTCTCGAAAAGATACCAGGCTCAGATTATTCAAACTTATGCACCCACCACAAGTCATCCTGAAGAAGAAATTGAAGAATTTTATGAGGAAATTTGTCATCTAAATAATAAAGGTAAGCAGCACTTGAAAATAATTATGGGAGATTTCAATGCAAAAATAGGGCAACGGCAACAGAATGAAACTTCAGTAGGTAAATTCGGTCATGGCAACAGAAACCAGCGTGGAAATACTCGTTGAGTTTGCAGAGGCAGAAGGGTTTTTCATCTTGAACTCCTTCTTCAAGAAAAGCCACACAGGAAATGGACATGGAGACATCCAAATGGGACGACAAGTGAAATTGATTTTATTATGTGTAACAAAAAATTCGTCATAGAAGACTGCAGTGTGCTAAACAAGTTCAACACAGGTAGTGACCATAGATTGGTGAGATGTAAGATGCACCTCAACACTAAACTTGAACGTGGCAAGCTCATAAGACAAACAAAATCTATTGACATAACCAACCTTAAAAAACACCATAATACCTTCAAGTTAGAACTGAAGAACAGGTTCTCTGCTTTAGAAGGCCTAACATCGGAAGAAGTGGACATCTCTGAAGTTAACAGAAAAGTAACCAAAGCTCTTATGGAAACAGCAACAAAATTAGCTGGGTCTAAGAACAAGTTGCATGTGAACAAATTATCAGGAAAAACCAAAATGTTGATGCAAAAAAAGAAGAGAGATGAGGACAACTAAAGAAGATGTGACTTCCAAAGTGGAATATATAGAGCTATGCAAGACAGTAAGAAAAAGTATCACTGAAGACGTAAGGAAATTCAACTGTGAACTAGTGAGGAAAGCAATTGAAAACAACCAAAGCCTAAAGATAGCAAAGGGACATCTCAGTAAGGGAAGAAAACAGATTATGGCACTGAGAAAAGAAGATGGTTCTGTAACAAGAAATAGAGGCGAAATTTTGACAAGAGTGAAAGATTTCTACTCCAAATTATATGAAAGGGATGATATATGCACTCCAGACATCATGAAAGATACCAGTACCAGAGTTCCCCCAGTCCTTCCAGCAGAAGTTGCACATGCAATCAAGAACATGAAGCGAGGAAAAGCTCCAGGAGAAGATGGAATTACTGTAGACATCATACAAGAAGCAAGTGGAGAAATCGAAACAGTACTCGCCCAAATTTTCACTCGATGCCTTAATGAAGGAAAGATTCCTGAGGATTGGAACACCGCTACAATGATCCTGCTACATAAGAAAGGTGACATTGAGGATCTCGGAAACTACAGACCTATCAGCCTCCTATCAGTAGTTTATAAAATCTTCACTAAAGTTCTTTCACACCGCTTGAAGGTAGCACTAGACATGGCTCAACCGAGAGAACAAGCTGGATTCAGGAGTGGCTACAGCACAATAGATCATATCCATGTGCTGAGAGAACTAATTGAAAGAGCGAGGGAATATGAACTTCCATTGTGCATGGCTTTTATCGATTATGAAAAAGCCTTTGATTCGGTGAAACCATCAGCAGTTACAATGGCTCTGAAAACCTGCAGTATTGAAGATGCATACATTAATATTATTAATAACATCTATGAAAATGCAAGTGCAAAGATTAGGCTGTTTGAAAATACAACACACGTAAAAATTGAAAGGGAGTGAGACAAGGTGACACCATATCTCCGAAGCTCTTTAATGCCACATTGGAGGGTGTTTTTCAGTCGCTGAGCTGGGAAAACAAGGGGATAAAGATTAATGGAGATTATCTAACCCACCTTCGTTTTGCTGATGACGTAGTCATTTTTGCAACTACCCCATCAGAGCTGCAGAGTATGATCCAGGAACTTGCTGACAAGAGTAAAGAAGTGGGATTAAAAATGAACTTTCAGAAGACAAAAGTGATGTTCAATGCTTTTACAAGAAATGAAGATTTATCGATTGATGGAGAAAAGCTGGAGATAACAGACACGTACGTTTATCTTGGACAGCAGATATCAAGTGAGGGTCACATTGATGAAGAAATTAATCGGCGTACAAAACTTGCCTGGAGAGCTTTGGAAGAAACAGCATAATTTTCAAGAGCAATATGCCATTATGTCTTAAAAGAAAAGTGTTTGATCAATGCATCCTTCCAGTGCTTACGTATGGTGCAGAGACGTGGACCTTAACTAAAAGAGACATACAAAGGCTGCAGACAACATAAGATAGCATGGAGAGGTGCATGTTTGGTGTAACCAGGAGAGATAAGAAGAGGAACTCGTGGATCCGAAAATGACGAGAGTGGAAGACATCATGATCAGAGTTAAATCCTGAAATGGCAATGGGCTGGACATACTGCCAGAAGGACAGATCATCGATGGACAGCCGAAATTTTAGATTGGATTCCAAGGGACAGGAAAAGACCCAGAAGAAGACCACATGGAAGATGGGTGGATGAAATTCGAAAGTATGCAGGGGTGACATGGAGGAGACTGGCACAAGACAGACCGTTGTGGAGGAAACTTGGGGAGACCTTCGTCCAGCAGTGGATTTATAATGGTTGACGATGATGATGATGATGATGATGATATGACGAAGAAGGAGATGGAAATAATTGCAGTTCAAGTAATTTCTTATTAGCTAAAGCTTGATGTCATGAGGATTAGTGGGTAGTCCAGGAATCATCTTTGTTATACTTATTTACACTTTCACCTATTCGCTATTCATTCTCCTTTTAGCTTTTCGTACACCTATGATTTCCGTACATTCACATTTCCCGCGTGTGTCTCGACTCCACGAGTCCCAAAAAACTTCAAAAGATGCATCAGCTCTCTTTCGTTACCGGCAACACTTTTCATGTGTTTCTCCTCGCTATTGTTTGTTTCTCCTCGCTCACTCCTTCGCTATTGCCTGTTTTGAAGAAAACGCTGGCTGACGACGTGAGAGCTGTAAAACAATTATGTAGTCTGAGATCATTTTCGTTTACCGTGTAACTGTTAGCTGAGAGCTGAAGACACAATTAAAAAGATTGAACTAAAACGATAGAACTCCTAGCTAGCGTACAATGAACAATTGTTCTGGGAAACGCTTTTCAGCTCTTGCTAACGATCATATTGTCTCTGCAGATGTGTCCTTGACGGTGTCGTCGAGAAGTTTCGTTACGCTGAGTGTAAGATGATGACAAAGAGATCTACTATGCCATATTGTAATCTCAGTAACGAATAATTTCGAACTCTACGTAACGTATCCCTCATTATCGGTGTAACTTGAGCAGCAGCCTTGAGGAAAACTTCTAATTCCGGGAAACATTTCTGCAAACGCCTAAAACCAAGCAGTCAACTAGTTAGTTTGTTAGCTTGCAAGTATTAAGGTGAAATGTACTCTTTTATAGTATTATTTCACAAAAAAACCTCCTAAATATAAAATTTATTCTTGATGGCTATAACAGCTTTTGTCTTAATTGTCCAAAAACTGATACATAGACATCGTATAACCATCTGTACAATACATTAAGTACCTGGTTTCTTATATATATAATAAATAGCTGGTGCTCAAAATATTGGAGAGGAGAAGAAATACCCTGTGCCAAAATAAACAAAATCCATGAGACATGCTATCCACAATATCCGATCTCGCTACGGAACTTCAAAATGCGACAGATGATTGAAATTTAAAATTTAACCAAACCTCAAGTATTCTCACGAATCGCTCTTATTATCGGTAATTTCTCGTCAAGCGGATACGGGAAAAAGTGAGAACGGAGTTATTCCGTTAATATACGAAAGGAATTGTGGAAAGGTTTCTGGAAATTCATAATTTTCCGTGAACACATCTCTAAAACGGTAATTTACCTTCAATATAAGAAAGAAACTGCGGAAAGGTTTCTGAAAATTCATAATTTTCCCGTGGTACGAAAAATCCGTTAAATTCAGGTTTCTTTCCGTCATTTCACGGAAAAGCTTGTATCAGAAATATATGCTTCGTTACTTCACGAAAGAAATGACGGAAAGTGGCTAGTGAATTTCAGAAAATGCACCACATAGGGGCGATATCAATCAATCATGATGTAGAGGATTTTGGGAAGGGAGTGTCTGACCCCAGGTCTTAAACAACCCTTAGAAATAGGAAACTGGGAGATTTGGGCTAGAGCTCCCGATAGGAAAGTGACACGGAAGCGAAGTAGAAAGGGGGAGGAAGACGCCCTTATTTATTACCGGGGGGGGGCAGTACCAGGGGTCCGACTGCTTAACGTGCCCATCCGACGCATGGTGGGTATTTAGTGGATCGAGCATTCGTACCTGCCTGGGATCAAACCTGAGGCCCTTCCCGTGGCAGTCACGAACGTTGCCCACTCGGCCACTCGCGGCCATAGGGGCGATAAACAATCATTGCATCACATGCAGAAAGCAAAACGAAGTAGTAACCATGGGGGAGCGGTCGAGGCCTGGTGGCGTCTGGCTACTTTTTTACCTAACTGAGTAGGACATTTTTAAATTTATTTAATCAATCGTCGCCTCCCCCCCCTCACCCAATGTTGGTTCGTAACAACATACTAAAATTTGGGCGCAATCGATGCATATTTCTGCAAGCAATCACGCAGAAGGGCGAGAAATAAATCCCGCATCTGATGTGTCCTGACCTTTGATTCCATTTCAGCCTTTTCAATAAGGTTCGTGCTCAGGTTGTTTCAAACAATATGCTAAGATTTCATCAAAATCGTACGATATTTACGAAAGAAGATTTCATCCAAATCGTACGATATTTACGAGAGAAGATTTCATCAAAATCGTACGATATTTACGTGATATATCGTCAGACGGACAGACAAACGGACGGACAACCGTCAACCGGACAAAGCTGGAGCATATAAGCTTCTTTAACCTACGGTTGGAAAGCGTAAAAAAGCTGTATTGGCCCTGCGGTTTAAAATTATCGACTTAAGTTTTATAAAACTGCGTTGGCCATGTAGTTTAACAGTTTAAAAGTTATAGACTTAAAATTGGCAAACTGCAAAAAATTATGGTCATTTATACTTCGACTAAAATTTAATTATGGTCAATTTTATTTCGGTTAATAGCCAGGCTCTATGGAGTACGGTAAAAAAAAATAGCCCATAATTTTTATTTGGGTATAAAAATTTACGAAAAAAGTTTGAACATTGTTCCGTTAATATGCAAAAAGGAAAAGGACAAAGGTTTCTTTATTTTTAGTCTGGCGCGACTTTTGACCGACTGCTCCAACTAACTCACCTTTCCCGTAATTTTTTTACGGGTCAACCGCATTAATTTACTTATTTTTTAATTAATTTTTTTAATAATTTATTTTTTATTTATTTATTTATTTATTTTTTTAATTGTGTGTGTGGGTCAACCGCAATTTTAAATTGCAGTTGACCGACTACTCTAACTAACTCCCGTAATTTAGCAGTGGTTGACAGTGCCAGACAGGTTGCAGGAGACTGCCAGGGTCAGTGACGGCTTCTCAGGTGAAGTAGGTGAATTGCCTCTTCACCTATTTTACTCAAAATAAAGTTTTATTCAGTATTTTTTTATAATATATTCTTTTTTGCCTTTATTCAGTTCCAAACTACTCAAAATTTTGAATAGATATTAATTCACATGGCGCGCTCAATACGGAAAACAAATCCTTACACGCAAAATAGCGCAAGTGAAGAGCCGAAATGAGAATGCTTGGAAGTCTGCATTATTCGGCCGAGTTGTCATGGTAACCGTGACGTCACCCTCCCCAATCTGCTCGCTCAAGTGAAGTGTTTCAGCTTCACGCGCCTTACCTCTGCATCTTTCAGTTTTTGAGCGTAAAGTCGTGAGAGATCACGGTGGAGCAGGTGTTAATTTTTTTTTTTTTTTTTTTTTTTTTTTGGCCCTGCTTACTAATTTTTAGTAATAAACATTCGGCGTGGAATAAAGACGGATTCTCAGATTTATTAAGCGTAACACGGTCACTTCATAAACATCGGGATTCTAGCGAACTCCTAAAATGCGGATTAATGTTAAGGAATTTTGAAAAATTCAAAACACCATTGCCGATGCCCTGAGGGAAAATGCTAGGCTTTTGAAAACACATTTTAAGGAAAACGTTCGTTTAAATAGACTTTTCCTGCATACAGTGATTGATGCAGTATTAGTCTGTACTGTATTTGAGCAAACAAGAACTAGCATTCCATGACCATGACGAAAGCATGGGCTCGATAAATCGTGGAAATTTCATTGAATTACTTTCATTGTTGATATGAAGTTCTTTAGAAATTGAAAATCAATACAAAAGGATAAAAAACTATTCAAAATGAATTAATTGAATGTATTTCTGAATATATAAACGATCACGTCAAAAATTAAATAATTTTTGATTGTTGATTCGGAAGGTGTATTGGTTGAGGGATTTTTGGGTTTCCATGATGTGGATGAAGATAGAACGTCAGGAGCTTTATACAAAATGCTAGACAAAATTTTGGAATAGTCTGATTACCAACACAAATAAATAGGACAATGTTACGAAGGGGCAAGTATAATGTATGGACGCTAAAATGGGCTACAGAAAAAAAAGTCAATTATAAAGCTTTTCAAGCTGTTTTTGTTCATTGCTTAGTTCATCGTTTGAATCTTGTATTACACCAGAATTTTTCTAAAATTTCTAAGTGTCGAATACTTTTTGCAAGCCTCAGTGACATTGCTTCGTTTGTTCACCATTCTGCGAAGCGGTCTTATACACTTATATCAACAACCGCAAGATGACTGATTGATTGGAGGTTTAACGACCACCGTGAGCAACTGAATGGGCTATAAGCAGTCGCCCGTCCCTAATTTAAGGTCACTGGTTCCAGGGAAGGGAGGGGGCCAGTGCCGTAAGACAAACACAACATCCATGCCTCACCGGGATTCGAACCCGGACCCCGTTCGGACGAATGATCAGAGGCCATCGCTTAGACCACTGCGTCACCGGGGTGGCAAAACCGCAAGATGCAGACCAACCATAGCAGAAACTCGATGTCCTCCACTTCGAAATTAGTAAGTGTAGTTGTTGAAGATTGGAATAAATTGAAGGAAGTGTTCGGATTTCTGACGAATAACTAATAATTAGACAAAAAATCAATTCATCTTGCCCAGGGGTTTTTGAATTATATTAACACTTTCGAATTTACATTTTTGGCTCCACTGATCTATTATTCGAACTTTTGAAGAAAAAATAACTAAACATAAACTACTGTGTAAATCAAATTAAAAAAAGAAAAACTCGTGAAATTTTGAAACATAAAAAGAACGATGAGTTATTTGAAGCACAGTTTGGAAAAGCTAGCAAAATCACAGAAATAAGCACGGGAATATGCTGCTCTTACACAGGAAACAATTTTTCAAAATTATAAACAATTGTATTTTAAAATTTTGGACCACATTATTATGGAAATGGATATAAGATTTCAAGACTGTACGAAACTTCAATTTGTCTGACTTGCTGACACAACCAAATTCGAATAATTTAATGCATGCTTTCCCACTCGCGCTCTTGAAAATCTACATTTTTACAGAAACATATTTACTAAACACCAGCGCCTTAAAAATGAACTGAGTCTTGTATATGCCGATGAAAAATTAAGGAATATATTGACTCAAGAACTCCTTCGAGTGTTTCACGGAGACAAAGACATTTTTACAGAAGATTATAAATTGGTTTTCCTCAGTTTAACAATTCCATCTACAAGTGTGCCAGTGGAAAGAAGTTTTCTTAAAATAATACAAACTTGCTCAAGAAACACTAGTTCCCAAGATAGACTTGCTTCTCTGGCAAATATTTCTATTCAGGAAGACATTTTATTGATGCTCACGAAGAAACAACCATCTAACCATCTTATGACGACATAATTGACAAATCTGCAGCTTTAAAAGGAAGAAAAATTGATTTGATATAAAAAAAAAATAAGTAAGTCCTCATTAGGGATTTTCATTGTAGACAGTAGATATATTTTCGTACTGCTCTTGTACCTCTTCACCTATTTTTCCAACCACGAGCCGCCACTAGCCAGGATATTTTTTTTTTTTTTTGACTGCACCGATATATGTATGTATATATTCGATTTCAAAGGTTCCACCCCCACCCCACACACACACCTGCTGGAGTTCATAACGCCTGGTGGAGACCCGTCTTCTTAGCTCCTGGGAAGTTCTTTTTTCGGGACTGCACCACTGGTAGTAACTGCCAGTGGCGCACCCAGTAATTCTTGTTGGAGGGGGCTATATATATATAGTATATACGTACACAATGTGTGTACATATATATAGTGCATGCCTATAGTTTATATACGGTTGTAACGTACGTCGCTCTTAATTTCTGTGGTGCTTTGGGAAGAAGCCCCTTGTAATAGAAGACACTATGTCGGACACTATGCAATTTTTTTGACAATATTTTTGAATGTTTAATTTGTGACGTACATCGCTCTTAATCTCCCTGGGGCTTTGGGAAGAAGTCCCCCTTGTAATAGAAGACACTATGTAATTTTTTGACAATATTTTTGAATGTTTAATTTGTGACGTACGTCGCTCTTAATCTCCTTGGGGCTTTGGGAAGAAGTCCCCCTTGTAATTGAAGACACTATGTAATTTTTTTGACAATATTTTTGAATGTTTAATTTGTGACGTACGTCGCTTTTAATCTCCTTGGGGCTTTGGGAAGAAGTCCCCCTTGTAATAGAAGACACTATATAATTTTTTTGACAATATTTTTGAATGTTTAATTTGTGACGTACGTCGCTTTTAATCTCCTTGGGGCTTTGGGAAGAAGTCCCCCTTGTGATAGAAGACACTATGTAATTTTTTTGACAATATTTTTGAATGTTTAATTTGTGACGTACGTCGCTCTTAATCTCCTTGGGGCTTTGGGAAGAAGCCCCATGTAATAGAATACACTATGTCGGACACTGTAATTTTTTTGACAATATTTTTGAATGTTTAATTCGTGACGTACGTCACTCTTAATCTCTTTGGGGCTTTGGGAAGAAGACTGTAATTTTTTGAACCTGTAAAATAATATTTTTGAATGTTTAATTTGAGACGTACGTCGCTTTTAATCTTTTTGGGGTTTTGGGAAGAAGACACTATGTAATTTTTTGAATATGTAAAATAATATTTTTGAATGTTTAATTTGTGACGTAAGTCGTTCTTAATCTCCTTGGAGGGGGCTTAAGCCTCCAAAGCTCTCTCCGTGGGTGCATTAATGGTAACTGCACAGCACAGGACATCATACGATAATCATTAGATTCCAGTCGATGCCATGCCAACACTAAAGTAATTTTCAGAGTGCCAATGCTCCGCAACGAAGCTTAAAATTATAAAACTTAACGGTTAAAAAGTTCAAAAATACTTCTTTTTACTCGTTATGATTTTTACAGTCGTAAGAAAACAGCAGTTTGCAATTTCAAAATACTGTCGATGACCTGTAGGACAAATTTGCACCTGGGCCTATATTATATAATATAGATATATATATATATTAGACAAAGTAGTTTTCTCACAATGAGCACTCCCTACGCCCTTATAACTTTCAGATGAAATGCAAGAAGGCGACACCCTTCCGACATCCGGGTCAAAGGTTATCCTGTAGTTGAACATGACGAACAGAGAGAGAGAGAGAATGCCCTGACAGAACGTGGATTAACGAAGAGACAGGGCCATTTGTCGACAATGGTCCACACCAAATGGCCGGCTGCAACGTATAGTTACAACCCACAGGATTTCATTTCCTACGCCGTCTCATTTTCACCTACACGCCCTTCTCTAACTTTGAGAAGGGCTGTCGAAATGTGTCCTTGTCGTTGACTTATGCCGCACCATCTCCTCACAAAAGTTTTTCTTTCGTTCCACCCCCACCTTCTCCTTTTCTTGCGGGGAGTATACAGATTTCGGCTCACTTTTTTTAACATCGTCTAAACTTTGTCGACTCAGCCCAATTCTTTGAATACCAGAGTAACTTTTTGTTCTTTCCTTTGTAATTAGCAGCATTCTCACCATTTTTTCTGAGAAGTTAATTAGTCTCAGTCTTGCGTTTCAGGTTCTCACATCGATTTTACAGTCTCTCTTTTTATGGAATGGCATCCTTCGTAAATTTGTGACCGTATTCTGCTCTCGTTTTTCCTACCCCCAGATTTTTTGCTGATGTGGATTTTACGGGGAAGTGTCCTGCAAATGCGGTTCAAAAGCGCATCACAAGCGCAAGAACGGGAAAACAGACGAAAGAATGTAACTGAGAAAAGGGCGAAATACACGGTCGAGTCACATTATTGTGACCACCAGCTAATATCCACAGTAACCGCCGTGTGCAGCGCGGACAGCAGCTAGACGGGCTAGGAGTGACTCAATGAAGTGCTGGAAGGTCTTCACAGGTATGTGGAACCATGCTGACTGCTGTGCATCTGACAGCTGCTGGAGGGTGCGTGGTGGAGGATCCATAGAGCGAAAAACACGATCGAGATGGTCCCACAGATGCCCAATCGGGTTTAAGTCTGTGGAATTAAGGGGCCAGGGAAGTACTTTGAACTCTTCATCATGCTCTTCCAACCACTCTCGGACATTCCTAGCTGTGTGACACGTCGCATTGTTGTGTGGAAGATCCCATCCGCCCCAGGAAAGACAATCAGTATGTATGGGTGTACGTGGTCTGCAAAGATGGACTCATAACGAATTCGGCCCATATAGTCCATCCAGCGGTTCACAGCACTTCTGTGTGCAACTGTATGTACAGAGAAAATTCTTTCTGTATTAGTTACTTGGGTATATAAGAAGCAAAAAAAAGTTGGGTGGCCACCCCCCACGTTTTCTCAGTATGACGTTATTCAAGATGGCCGCCATCATTCCACTTGCTTTCTGTTAAAGTAAGCGTTTTAGCGAAAACGGTAAGTTTTATTGAAAAATGTTTAAAGATAAAATGTTCAGCGTTCAATCGTCTACAAATTTGATTCTGACTATTTTCTTGATTTCATTATCTTGATCCATTATCCCAAAAAATTTACCTTTTAATATTGTAGTACGGGAAAAGTTTGTTTGCGTACTCTTATAACGCAAATCCCTGGATTTTTTATACTCTTATAACGCAAATCCCTTCTTTAGTACAAAAGTGGAACTGCGTTTCTTAGGAGAAATAATAGGTATTTAATTTTGCCTCCTTAGTGTTTAAACCGTTGTTGTAAGAGTGGAGCATTATATATTTTCATTGAAAGCAGGACTAATAGTGCTTTCCATAAGTACGAGTGGACCCAGGGAATGCCACGAAAACATTCCCTGACCACAACGCTGCCCACAGCAGCTTGTGTTCTTCCAGCGATGGTTGAAAAGTGTTTGTTCTCCGATGTTTCTCGCCTTATACGCCAGCGTCCATCTGTTCGATGAAGCAAAAAACGTGACTCATCGGAGAAGGCAATCCTATGCCAAGTAGCGGAGGTCCAATTCCGATACTGCCGGGCAAATGTAATCCTTTTCTCCCGATGCACCTTCGTTAGCATAGGTGCAGTGACCATCCGTCTGCATCGGAGCCCCATACGCCGCAGGGTTCGCTGAACTATCGTTTTAGACACACTTCCGGTGGCCCCCTGGTTCATTCGGCCAGTGAGTTGCTCCACTGTAGCGTGTCGATCGGCCCTCACGCATCTTCGAAGCCGACATTAACCTCTCACATCAATGGCACGTGTTTCTTCGCAGTTTGCACGTCGCTTAGTCGCAATGGTGCCATTTCTCCAATCACGATACACTTTAACCACGGCACCACGCGAACCGTTCACAAACTGCGCTGTTTCAGAAATACTTCCACCCTTGGCCCGAAAGCCGATAAACATCCATTTTGCAGATCTGATAAATCGCTCCTTTAATCCATGGCAGCAACGAGTGATATGTTTTCAGATCAAATGATCATATGTAGAGGATTTTAGGAAGGAAGTGTCTGACTCCAGGTCTTAAACAACCCTTAGAAATAGGATGCTAGGAGATTTGGGCTAGAGTACCCGATAGGAAATTCACACGGAAGCGAGGTAGAAAGGGGGAGGAAGACGCCCTTATTTATTACCGGGGGCCAGTACCTGGGGCCCGACGGCTTAACGTGCCCATCCGACGCACTGCGGGTATTTAGTGGATTGAGCGTTAGTACCTGCCTGGTATCGAACCCGAGGTCTTCTCCGTTCCAGTCACGAACGTTGACCACTAGGCCACCCGCGGCCCTATGTTTTCAGATTGATTGATTGTAGAGGATTTTAGGAAGGGAGTGTCTGACCCCAGGTCTTAAACAACCCTTAGAAATAGGAAGCTAGGAGATTTGGGCTAGTGTGCCCGATAGGAAAGTGACACGGATGCGAAGTAGAAAGGGGGAGGAAGAAGCCCTTATTTATTACCGGGGGGCCAGTACCCGAGGTCCGACGGCTTAACGTGCCCATCCGACGCACTGCGGGTATTTAGTGGATCGAGCGTTCGTACCTGCCTGGGATCGAACCTGAGGTCTTTTCCGTGGCAGTCACGAACGTTGCCCACTGGGCCACTCGCGGCCCGTATGTTTTCAGAATGCCTGCTGCACACCTTATATACCCTCGAAGCCAGCTCACGGGACGTGCCTTCTTCCATTGGCTACGCGCTGTTGACATCAAAAGTAGGAGGCGGTCACAATAATGTGACTTGACTGTGTAGCGATGTGTGGCATCGAGGTACGTACCCGATAAGACATGGGCGCCGTGATTGTTCTTTACCTCTATGTCTATTCAGTGCTCGAAATGAATCTTTTAAAGTGCCGGTATGCTCATATTTAGCTAAAAATCATCCGGAAAAATTACCTTCGCCGGAAAATCTCCATAACCTAAAAAGTGAAAAAAAATGCCAGGAAGAAAAACTCCTTTGTGTGAAAATGTAGTTAACAGTTCCGTGGAATACTATTACACCATAAGTCAGGAACGATGGCGGTCGATTTTTGTTGGTTGGTTTGTGGATCCAGCGGGCACTACTTATGCGACACCGAGGACTGGAGTTAAACTTGTTTATAAGGAGGATTCTATACCCCGGGACCAACGGATTAATCAGACTTCAGAACCTCTGCTAATCATTAGTGGTTCAGCTGGACTTCAACTCACAACTTTGAGGTCCCGATCCGAGAAGACAGCACCCTTCCAACAGGGACTTTCATGAAGTAAACAGTTGGGCAATTAGAATCTCCGCAGTCAGAATGATAGACATCTTTAGTGTGATGGTCTGGGGTTGCCCAAAGATGTGATCATGCGCTGTGGGTAGCTCCATTTCCATCCTTTGAAGGATTGAACTTATATCGCATGTGTATACCGCTTCTCAAAGATGTGATTATGCGCTATGGGTAGCTTCATTTCCATCCTTTGAATAATTGAACTTATATCTCATGTGTTCATCGCTTCTCAAAGATGTGATCATGCGCTATGGGTAGCTTCATTTCCATCCCTTGAAGGATTGAACTTATACCTCATGTGTACACCGCTTTACAAAGATGGGATCATGCCCTATGGGTAGCTTCATTTCCATCATTTGAAGAATTGAACTTATACCTCATGTGTACACCGCTTTACAAAGATGTGATCATGAGCTATGGGTGGCTTCATTTCCATCCTTTGAAGAATTGAACTTATACCTCATGTGTACACCGCTTTGCAAAGATGTGATCATGAGCTATGGGTGGCTTCATTTCCATCCTTTGAAGGATTGAACTTATACCTCATGTGTACACCGCTTTACAAAGATGTGATCATGAGCTATGGGTGGCTTCATTTCCATCCTTTGAAGGATTGAACTTATACCTCATGTGTACACCGCTTTACAAAGATGTGATCATGAGCTATGGGTGGCTTCATTTCCATCCTTTGAAGAATTGAACTTATACCTTATGTGTACACCGCTTCCCTACCCTTTACGGTTCCCACACAGCTGTTTCTCAAAGGCTCGAGGCACATAAGGTTTCTATATTTAAGAATGCGTGTCCGTAAGTCAGGGATAAAAAGAAATCCTTTCTGCAGTTCCTGCTGCTAAAATTAATGTCGGTATGTAAATTCCGGGTAGAAAAAATTGCCGGTATGAAATACTGGGGGAAAAAGTCCCGTCGTGAAATATTTGGAAAAAGAAGTTCCGGTATGCCATACGGGCGTATACCGGCCCATTTCGAGCACTGGGTCTATCCCTTTTGGAGTCCCAGATTCGATATTTGTGTATTTCTCTAACTCATATGACAGACAGTTCAATAAATAAACATAGGCACTGCCATCAGGCACTGAATAAGAATGGGTACGACATTTTAATGCACCTAGCAGAAGAGTTACCACCATACTGGAAACTAATGCCTCAGTTTTTTGGGTTTCACTCTCCTGGGTGGTGTAATGGTTAGTAGAAGTCTTTACGAGCCCGGGGCGGACCTTTGCTCATTTCTCAGTTGGGGAAACGGGCCGGGCCCGGGCCTTCAATATTTAATGTAAAACAGACACGGGCCGAGAAGGGTTTTTTTTTTTTTGTTGTTGTTTTGTTTTTATGAGCAAAACAATCGCTGTACTGTGCCTTTCTCGTTTGGAAATCTCACAACATACAGCAGCAGGATAAGATTGAATAGTTTCCGCTGTTGGAAAAGATAGAAGTTTGACTACATCCTCCCCTCCTACAAAACAATTGGAGTGGGTCAGCACCCTTACTTTTTCAATGTGAATGCCGTCCCTTCGCTCTCTCTCTCTCTCTGACTTCCACCCTCCTCTCATGCTTCAGGCATGCTATTAACTGCAGCATTTATAAACCAAGCCACCAGCTCGCAGACGATCTTTTTTATTGTTCTGGTCGGCGGCACTTATTTCTCTAGATGTGTGAAAAGCTTTTAAGTTGTCTTAAATGACACGGAGAAGTGGGCTGAGAGAAACTTACTTCTATATACAAATCTGTGCCGTATTTTTCCCATTTGTACTCTCAAAGAGTCAGCAGATTGCAAATGAACCCTTAGGTATCCCAGCCCAGTCGTTTTCTAAACTTCTGTGACACTTGTTAGCTGAGCAGTCTGTCGTTGTGTCCCCTAGCATATGCTCAGTTCAGTGTTGCTGATAAATACTCTTCCATATTTATTATGGAGTTTAAGAAAGCGAAAGATTTTCACGAAAAAATCGCTTCCGGAGGATATGTGCTTGTAGACAATGCAAAGTAGAACCATCGGACTCATAATTCTGGATATTTCGCACTTTTCGAATTAACCCCATCCCCTTTCCTTATCGCCAAGGATATTCCGGGTCCGACGGTAGGCAATGGTAATTTAAAAACCCCAAAAGTTCTAAAGGCATAGAAATTGCCGTTTACATGCAATATTTTTGAGTACACAAGCTCCCCCTCCTCAGACGTCACGTGACTTATACAGAGTCACAGAAGCCGCCTCGGTGGCGCAGTGGTCTAAGGCGCTGGCCTCTGATCATTCGTCCGTAAGGGGTCCGGGTTCGAATCCCGGTCAGGCATGGATGTTGTGTTTGTCTTACGGCACTGGCTCTCTCCCTTCCCTGGAACCAGTGACCCTAAATTAGGGACGGGCGACTGCTTATAGCCCATTGAGTTGCTCACGGTGGTCGTTAAACCTCCAATCAAAAAAAAAAAAAAAAAAAAAAAAAAGAGTCACAGAAATATTCCGAATTAACGCTTATTGTAATAGAATACGTGTAGCAATTAAGAAAACGAAAACTCTTCAGGAGTCGAATGACCAAGTGCACCAGGTGTCAAATTCGTGTTTTAGTAATTGTGGAAATTTTACGTGCCGGCTCGGGCCTTGGAAACAGAAGCAACATACGGACCGGGCTTTCAAAATTAAGGTCCGTGCAGACCTCTAATGGTTAGCATACTCGAACGCAAATCGGGAGATGCGGGTTCGATTCCCGTCCAGGACGATGAAATTTTCAAATTTCTGTGGTTATGTTACATGGAAAGAACAGCTTGATTTATGTCTATATTAAATAATGAGACTTTCTGCCTGAAAGAGTCAAAACATGACATACCTAAAAATAATCACCACCAGCATTTGAACAGCGGTATTGTCGTTGCACAAATCCTTGTATTCCTGCGGCGTAGAAGGAGGCAGCTGCTACTGCAACCAGTTCTGCAGTCTCCAGGATGCCTTTTGCGTACTCCACTCGTGCATGTTTCTTGTCGTCTGACAAAGCATGCGGAACAAAACGAGCATAAACTTTTTTTTTATCCGAATCTTACACTAAAATTTGACGAATCGTCTCCTGATTAACACCGAACTCACATTCCAGTATCCTCAAGGTCACACAACGATCACGTTTTATCCTTTCGCGAACGTTCTCGATGAGTTCAGACGTGCGCACTGAAATCGGGCGTCCTGGTCTTTCGCCATTTTCCAAATCTTCCCGCCTATCCTTGAAACGTTCATACCATCGTAACATTTGTGTACGAGATACACAATTAGCCCCATACACATCACGAAACAATTCAACTGTGTCAGATGCAGTTTTATCGATTTTCAAATAGAACCGGGTGTTTGCTCCCTGCTTCATAACAGAGCGGTGACAATGTTCTTCCTCCGAATGACGTCATGCACAGCGTAAATAATCATCTGCGTTTTTCTCACGAAAATGCCGTTGCCACGGCATAGCTGACGACTTATCACACCATCATGCTTCCCCGACGCCTGTGGTTTTTTACTGGGATTTTTTGAAAAAAAAAAGTCTGCTAACGTAATTGCCGGAATGTGTATAGTTTACAAAGATGAGAGAGATTCCTTGTCAGGTTACAAACTAAAATTCATAAACAACCTTAAACAACAAAAACAAAAAAAATAACGTCAGTTAGAATTGCGAAGAAACAGTAGCTTGTTAAAGGCCACGGATGTTCGTTGGTTCGCAGTAATACATACATTGAATAAATAGCACTTACAGAACGTACCTGAGAAATTTTTTTGGGTCGCCCCGGTGGCATAGTGGTCTAAGCGATGGCTTCTGATCATTCGTCCGAAAGGTGCCCGGGTTCGAATCCCGGTGAAGCATGGATGTTATGTTTGGCTCTCTCCCTTCCCTGGAAACAGTTACCTAAATTAGGGACGGGCGATTGCTTAGCCCATTCAGTTGCTAACGGTGGTCGTTAAACCTGCAATAAAAAAAAATAATAATACCCCCCCCTCCTTCTGAGCTGCTGGAGTCGCCACTATTACGCAATAACCACTTAAGGAAAATACACTGCTGGACAATTGCTAAGGACGGATCATAAACGGCTATATAGCGTATAAAAAAGTAAGTGTGGTTGGATGCCAAGTGAAATAAAATAATGTCAGAATGCCAGGACATTACAAGAAAGACAATTTATTGTGCTCTGAAATCCAGAAGGCTTTGGAACGTGTTCAAGGGACAAACAGGCCATTTTGTGCAGAATACATAAACGTGAAAAAAATGCAATTACCGTCCGCAGGCGTTCCGGCGTAAGATGTCAATACGGGATATAACCACCATGGAGGGCGATGCAAGATTCCACACGTCGTGTCATGCTTTGCACAACATTATCAAGCAGCTGTTGGGGTAATTTATCCCATTCTTCTGTCAGTGCACGGATGAGGGTGTCCTTGTTTATTGGAGGGCATTGGCGACCAGCAAGACTCCTCTCCAAAGCATCCCACACACTTTCAATGGGATTCAGATCTAGAGAACGTGCTGACCATACGAGGCGTTGAATATCCTCGCTCTTAAGACACTCCTGGACAGCGACTGTTCGATGACATGTTGCGTTGTCGTCCATGAAAATGAATCTATCACCGACAGCACCACGGAACATGCGAGCATGAGGTAGCAGAACATCATTAATGTATCGTTGGCCAGTCATAGTCCCAGTTGGAAGCACATAGAGGGACGTACGGCCATTGATCATGATGGCAGCCCATACCATGACACTACATGTCGGATATCGGTCCCTTTCCTGTATGTTTGCTGGACAATATGCAGTACCACTATCACGCCAGATCAGTTGTCGTCGACAATCAGACGATAGACTGTATCTACTCTCATCTGAGAAGAGGACAGCAGTCCAGTCGTTATCAGTCCAATTGCGATGTTGATGGCACCATTGCAAACGGGCGGTACGGTGACGTCTGGACAATGGGATGCACACAACAGGATGGCGGGCGTATAGTCCTCCTTCATTCAAACGTCTGGCGACAGTTTTTCGGGAGATCCGCTTGCCAGTAGCAGCCATAAACTGATTTGCTACCTCACTAGCTGTGCTGCGCCGGTGTCTTTTTGTTGATAGCACTATGTACCGATCTTCTGCAGGTGTCGTACTGCGAACACGACCTCCCCCGTGACGTTTGCTACACTCTCCATTTGTTTGAAATGATTTCCAAAGCCTTGAAACAACACTGTGGCTGACGTCGAACTCCCTGGCAACATCTGTTATTTTTCGCCCTTCTTCAATCTTGCCAATAATACGGCCACGCGTAAAATCATCTAGGTGATGTCGGGATGACATACTGAAAATTGCAAGTTCGTCAATTGATTCTTTCCCTTTCAACATTGCGTTTGAACAACAACGGTCAATACGCGTCAAATCCTTTATATCTCTAATCAGCGCTATGACGTCACGAACAAGTTCGGCAATCCAAAATTTGCATACGCACAACACGTCTTACTGTATCCCGCACTTATGCTAATTTCCACATTTTCCTGCCTGCCATTTTATGGTTGCTATCGTTGCTATTGTCATCCGTCCTTAGCAATTGTCCGGCAGTGTATCACCAGTTTTATTATTTGACTTGATAACAGAAGGAATAATTTAATTTGACTTGTTTCGCTTCCGATGGATTTGGGGGAAATACCAATGTTGTACGTCCCGTACTGTGAGAAGGTATCAACATTTGCCGGCCCGGTGGCGCGGTGGTCTAAGCGATGGCTTCTGATCATTCGTCCGTAAGATGTCGGCGTTCGAATCCCGGTGAGGCATGTATGTTGTGTTTGTCTTACGGCACTGGCCCTCTCCCTTCCCTGGAACCAGTGGACCTAAATTAGGGATGGACGACTGCTTATAGCCCATTAAGTTGCGCACGGTAGTCGTTAAACCTCAAATAAAAAAAATGAACATCAAAGCGAAACTTGAAACTGAGATATCTTAAATTAGAACTATCTAAATTTAAGACTCAGAATTCTTTCCTTCCAAAGGGCACTTTTTTGGCCAGCAGACATGAAGTTCAGTCCACGAGAAAAAACCTACGACTAGAGGATATCTAAATCACTTTATGATGCAGTGGAAGGATAGTAATTACTGTAGGTTTCGCAAAATTTCCTCCGCACACGAGAACAATTTCTCACCGATACATGAATTATTGTTGTTATCGGTAAGAAAAACTCAAACAGGGCAGGCAAGTATCAACGATGATTATCTGTAATCGAATACAGACCTGGCATTTAATTACCCAGTACAGCACCCGAACGTTTATGGCTAATTATTTCCCACTCCTCCCCTTAACCACAAATTAATGTAAAATCGCTCGACGACTTTGCCATCATCAATAACAGATGAACGGTCTCTTAGCCATTGGATCCACAAGAAATGCAGCGGCGCATACTAAACCGGACTTCCGCCTTGCTCATCCAATGAGATTGCGAGCGAGGCATGATTTGCCGATGATTGACAGCTTCTTGGCCAGACCTCTTTTTCCTAACTCATTAGGAATAAACATCCTCTTTAAAATTTGAATCGTTTGGTGCCCTACAGCAAAGGATGCACAACACCTCGATGGAAAATTGTCTGCTGCTACGACATCCGAATCTTAAGTGCTCACCTAACGAGCCAGCCTACGTACGTAATTGCGCTATCGCGTTATCCACTTCGCTAGGATATATATCAATCTAGGTATAAGAGACAGACTGAAGTGCCATTTGAAACGCGATCATCTTGTAGAATATCTTCTACGTCAAAGCAATTTAGAAGTCTGCAACTTTCTCAAAAACAAAACAAGCTTTTCGTTGTCTTAATGATACTCAGCATCAAGTTAGCAGATGAGGTGAGGTCTATCTGGAGAGCCGTAACTTGGGGCCCGGCCTTCCCTAAAAGTTTTCAGCCCCCTCCCTTCCCACCCCAACGAAAGACTCAACAAACGTAATAACATTTATGAGCACCTGCCACATTTGAGGGGGGGGTAGCGAATTTTTCAATATCAAGCGGTATGTATCGATCTAAATGAGAGCAAAAGCCCATTGTGACGTTTTACAGAGGTAAAAAGCACGTGTGAAGACGACAAATCTGCAGCGATATATTCCGTCCATGTGGCTTAGTTGGGAGAGCATTTTTTTTTTTTTTTTTTTTTTTGATTGGAGGTTTAACGACCACCGTGAGCAACTCAATGGGCTATAAGCAGTCGTCCGTCCCTAATTTAGGGTCACTGGTTCCAGGGAAGGGAGAGAGCCAGTGCCGTAAGACAAACACAACATTCATGCCTGACCGAGATTCGAACCCGGACCCCTTACGGACGAATGATCAGAGGCCAGCGCCTTAGACCACTGCGCCACCGGGGCGGCTAGGTTGGGAGAGCATCTTACTACGGAGTGAGTTCGATCACGGACAAATTTGTGTTTTCACAAGGGCGCCCGAACGTAAAAATTGATGTACTTGAGGTTGGGTTATATTTGGAAAATGTGTGATGTTTGTTCCACACATCGTCTGGAATTAATGAAAAAAACAGCCCTACTTTGCTTCAAATAAAAAGAAAAAAAAAAGAAGAAGGAAGTGATGTGACATACTACACAGTTTGGGACGAACTACAGAGGTAAAGCACGTGTCAAGACGACAAATCAGCAACGATGTTTTCCGTTCGTGTATCTTAATTGGGAGAGTAACTTACTCCGGAGTGAGGGGGTGCGACTTCGATCTCCGCACGGGCTAATTTGTGTTTTCACACCGTGAACCAACTGATTCAAGATCATGCCCACTGGTTCCCTATCACTTTGTCCGTGTTCATTTCGTCCACGTTCACTTGGTCCATTTCATTTCGTCCACGTTCACTTGGTCCATTTCATTTTGTCCACCGTTCACTTTGTCCGCTGTTCATTTAATCCACTGTTCATTTCGTCCGCCGTTCACTTTGTCCACTGTTCATTTAATCCACTGTTCATTTCGTCCGCCGTTCACTTTGTCCACTGTTCATTTAATCCACTGTTCATTTCGTCCGCCGTTCACTTTGTATATACTCATTTTGCCCTGAGAATACCGTGGAAATTTTCTATAATGCTGTCTGTATATGTTATAGCTATTTAAAGTGAGAAAGAAATCCATAAGAGCATAATGGTGAAAAAAAATAAATTAGATTGGTATTTACTGTGAATTTTCGGTGTGAGAAGAGAGGAGAAAAGTTCATCCATATGAAAATTAGTAGTACGGAAATTCTAAACAATTAATAATCAAAATAAAAAATAAACATGCTGAAAAGCTATAAAGAACTATATTAAAACAACATGCAGGATGTGTTTTTAAACATTACAATATTTTTATAAAACTTTGATTTATGTCATAGTGATAGACATCCTACCATACAGAAGTGTTAAAAATCTCTTCAAAGTTCATTTCCTCATTTTACTTTAAATAACATTTAAAATCCTTATATGGTATTTTAATCGAAAAGCTTAAAGAGGAAAAGCATTCGCACATAATCAATGTCCGCTGATATTTTTTTTTTTTTTTTCGGCTGTGACGTACTACAGAGGTGAATCACGTGTCAAGACGACAAATCTGCTGCGATGCATACCGTGTAGCTTAATTGGGAGAGCAACTTACTCCGGAGTGAGAGGGCACAGGTTCAATTTCTAACACGGACAAAGTTTTTATTTTCACATTGGTGCCCGAACGTAAAAATGGATCTACTGGCCGTTGGATTCTTCGAAAAATGTGTGATGTTTGTTCTAAACATCGCGTGAAATTAGTAGAAATTCGTTCTTCGCTTCAAAAAGAAAAAAAAAGGAAGAAGAAGAGGGAGATGGTGTGACGCACTACAGAGGTAAAGCACGTGTCAAGACGACAAATCTGCAGCGATACATTCCGTCGGTGTAGCTTAGTTGGGAGAGCAACTTACTCTGGAATGAGGGGGCGCGAATTTGATTACTGTCACGGATAAATTTGCGTTTTCACTCAACCGAGTAACAAAAATTCTATCAAAACAGAAAATTTCCACGGTATTCCATCCATTCTGAGGACGAAATGAATGTGGAAAAAGTGAACATGGACGAACTGAACATGGTCAAAGAAATCCATCACCATGTCCACTAAGCATAAGTATGAAAATTGGAAGTTTTGAAACTGTAGCGAAAAAGTCTTTCCTAACTTCTACGCTGTTTTAACACATCAACATACTAAGAAATAGTTCCTAAATGAAAGAAACCTTAACGGCCAGACGAAACATGTAAATAACAGAAGTCAACTTACGGAATTCATAGCTTTATTCAGGCTGCAGTAGCACTTCCATAACTGAACGATAACATCACAATGTACTCCACACACCACACATTATCACAACACTCCTATTAATAATAATCAGTTTGCAATCCGACGCTCGTAATAATCGCTTTCTTACAACGCTCTCGATGGTACAACGCTCTCTCTTACAACGCTCTCAAGCCATAGATCAGTCGTTTTTATCTCTTGTTCTTATCAAGATCAGGCATACGTCAAGTGCATTCAACCTCAATTGTGTTGCAAAACGTATTCGTTTGAGAGAAAAGATATTTCATTAAGCGTGAAGAATACTGAGAATAAACTCAAGATTTACATAGGGAAAGAAACCAAAAAAAGGAAAGTTAATCTAGAATATACGTCACAAAACACCGGTGTTTTTACAGAAGCTTGTTTGAGACACAGCAATACAATTTGCAGATCAATTTCTCGCTCTGACTTCTACGATAAGCAGTTGCAATCGTACACCGTATTCCCATCCATTTCCCGTACTTGCTCATTTTTGAAATGCTTTGCATTCAGTGAGATCTGTCCCACAGTTTACGCATAAAAAAAAAATCGACGCTAAAATGTAAGAATACGAAGCAAAGGAACACAAGTGACGCAGTGGTCTAAGCGATGGCCTCTGATCATTCGTCCGAACGGGGTCCGGGTTCAAATCCCGGTGAGTCATGGATGTTGTGTTTGTCTTACGGCACTGGCTCTCTCCCTTCCCTGGAGCTAGTGACCCTAAATTAAGGACGGGCGACTGCTTATAGCCCATTGAGTTGCTCACGGTGGTCGTTAAACCACCAATCAAAAAAAAAAAAAAAAAAAAGGAACACAAACATTGGAAACGAAGCGAAACACTTCAAAATGTGCCACACTACGCAACTGGAAAACAATACTTGCAACCGATATACGTAAGTAGTTATGTCGTGAAAAAAGAAAATCTGCATGTCTCAAAAGTTTAGACGCAAAAGAAAAGTCAGCCAAAACATAACATTATTTGACAAGTATGCTATTTTCAGACACATGTGTAAGTTCGAAAACACGTTTCTCTGTGGAATAAATTAAATTTTGTAGTTTCTGGTTAACACGCTTTTAAATTAATAGTTAATTAACAATTCATCGTGTAAAACTGTTGCCTTCTGCCTTTACTGAAGGATTTCCAATGGAATTCTCTAAAGCATTTCGTCCAAATTTTTCTTTTCAAATCATCTACCCTAGTGGGGGGGGGAATGGCATTATATTATATAAAGGATAGCTTTGTCCATGCAATTTCCTCCAAACAGAAAAAAAAAAAAAAAAAAGTTTGGGAATATCAAATTTCGTTTTGGTTCGGTTTAACAATTCTTGAGTTATTTTCATTGTAAGGAAAAACAAACTGATAAACTAAAATACATTCTGAGGGTGACTCGTCTTTTGACACAAAAAGAGAGAGGAAGTGCCTATTTAATTTACGAAATCTCTCTCGCGCGCGCACTCTCTCTCTCTTTCACTCTCTCCCTATCTCTTTCTCTTTTTCGTGCTCTCTCTCTCTCTCGCGATAAAAACCGCGATAAAATGGAACTGATATTGCGGTGTTGATAACCAATAATTTTCAGAATTTTGGTTTTAGCTAATAATCCTCAGAATTGTTTTTTCAGCCTTACATCTAAATTCACAATAAAAATTCTCTCTCTCTCTATCTCGATAAAGACGCAATGACATAAAACTGTTATTTCGACATTGATAACCAATATTTCTCAGAATTGTTTTCAGCCTTTGCTCTGAATCAGCAAAAAAAAAAAAAAAAAAAAAATCTCTAAGTATCTCTCACTCTCGATAAAAACCGCAATAACTTGAAACTACTATTGCAGTGTTGATAAACAATAATTCTCAGAATTGTTTTTCTCCTTAGCTCTAAACTGGCCATAGAAATTCTCTAACTCACTCTCTCTCTCTCTCTCTCGATATTCTTCTCTCTCTCACTCACGTTCTCTTGCTCTTTCTCATCCCTCTCTCTCTCGCTCGCTCTCTCTCTCTCTCTCTCTCTCTCTCTCTCTCTCTCTCTGTCTTGATAAAAACAGCGAAAACATGAAACTGTTTTTGCGGTGTTGATTACCAATAATTCTCAGAATTGTGTTTGTCACAAACATCAATAAATTTCAACAGGAAAAGAGCATTATTTTATTGGAAAATATTGGTTAAAATACACAGAAACCTGAGATAAAATATCATGTTTTTCTTATCATCCCTTTATCACCTCTTCCAGTGGGCTTAAATTAGAACAAATTCGGGGGTCCATGTCATTAACTACGTGGTTCGTCAAACCCTAAGAATGAAGCAATGAAATCTTGTTTCTTGCGAAAGCGATGTCCATTTTTCTTTACGTAGCTGACGAGGTCTAGTACTACTTCAGCAATACCTCAGGGATCACTGAATGAGGTGGAGCTTAATCAGTTGGCAACTTTCTGACAATTAACTATGGTGTATTCACTTTCATCACTTTGTTTTAATCTAATCTATATTAAGTAATCTTTTGTTTTTTAACCTCAGTTATTTTTCGACTCTTCAATATAAGCACACTGGGTTAAAGTTCAGTGATGGTAAAAACGGACACAGAGAAATATACTGATTTCCATAAATTAAAGAACATGAAAACTGGAGTTTTTGTTAAAAATCCGCAGGGAAAATGGATGAACCTAACATAATCGCGGTATTTTAGGACCAACCTTCATGAAAATATGTCATATATAATAAGCAAATTAACATAAAGTGCGTCTAAATATGCAAATTGGCTTTAAGTTAGACAGAAAAAGGCAGTTGAGAGAGTTTTGTTCTTTCGCTTCTGGATTGCAAGCAGAACACATTGCTTTGAAAGTTTACGAATTACTGTTATGTGTGGCGACAGTGAAGAATCTACACTGTAGACACTTAGGAGAAAAATTAAAATGAAGTGCTATGCACAAAGCTGTCCAGTCTCAAGCCGAAGTAGCCAGATGGCTCAATGTGTGTCGTTCCGTCGTCCATCGGCTTTGGGCCACATTCCAAAGGACAAACACGGCATGTACAAGGGTTAGTAAAAAAGACCTCTGGTCGATGACTGCAGCAAAGTGCTCGAAGAAAGGTTGCTACACCTACACAACTGCTTTTGCATCCTGTGCAGTGACGGAAAGTATCGTATCTTGTTCCACAGTGCGCAGACTTCATGAATATGATCTATTTGGTAGGAGACCAGTGGCGTATATGTCCCTCACCTCTCGTCATAAAAGAAAACGTCTCAATTGATGTCGCAGTCATGTCAACTGCACTGATGATCAATGGAGCTCTGGGATCTTCACGGATGAGTCGCGACTTGCTCTCTAGAGTAACTCTAGACGAAGACTTTTCTGGAAAGAACCAAGGACATGCCATCATTCCTTCGACGTCTTTGAAAGGAACATTTATGGTGGTAGTAGTGTCATGGTGTGACTGTCATACCTTCAGGCCGCCGCACATGAGCTAAAAACCGGCTCTATGAATGTTCAGATTTATAAGGATGAGACCTTAGAACGCTGTGTTAAACCTCATGCAGAAGCCATTGGCGACACTTTTATCCAACAAGACGATTGTAGGGAACGGAAAATCTCATGCTAATTATCGTAGACCAACGTCGGTCTTATCTTTCCGTGATTGAAATAATTATCCTCACAGCACAATAGAGGTGAGGTTCTTTGCAATAGAACTATCCAACTAATAATGAATAAGGATAGTGAGGCGCTCGCTCTCTCACCTTTCTATGAATAAATCTGCTATCGAGATAGGGGAGGTAAGGATTGCAGAATAATCACTCAGGCACGAAGAACTTAACAGGCATAAATAAAATTCAACAAGTTTTAATGAAAGCAAAGAGTCCAGCCGCTGCAATTCTACGATTCCGTGGTTTATCGTGGCCCTTAATATCGATTCATTCTCTGGCGTGATCCTGATGCTGCAGATATTATGCCCTGATAATCTAAATTACGATCTCGTTTGAACGCCTATATCACTTCCGAACATCCGTTCGTTACCTCGCGCTATACTCAATCACAAGTCACCATGCTTCGGTGAGATGCTCGCAAGGCCTATATCACAGTGTCCATACATTTTCTGACACTTTCGGAAATCTTGCGACTCCTCCGTGAGAACGCTCCCCAGCACGGATCCTCGCAGGAACCCGGCTCTCCTTCTAGAAACCAACCTCTACCCGTCGAAACTCAGAAGAGACTACCCCTTTTTCCGATGCTCCCTCCCCGGGCTGATATTCTCCCTACTTCCTATTGGTCCCTACTTACCTGCTCCGCCCGGAGAAGATCCTTATCCTCCTGCCTTGGGTGCTTCTAACGAAGGTCACCCGTCAAAGGCGGAAGACCCCCCCCCCTCGGGGTCTTCCGCCCTTGACTCAGCTAACGTTAGTGTTAGCTGACCTACGACTTCGCTACACCTAGACTTTAATGCGCCGTGACTATTGCGATTTTAAACGCACGGATTGTAACGAACGCTTATGGCACAAGTGAATACACAGATTGGTGAACAACAGACATTAGAATATAAAAACTACAATAAGTCTGCCAGACATTTAGGCGCCTGGCTAGTTTCAACAAAGTATCGTGTGTATTGTCACCCTAATGGAAGATCTTATCCACTTCCTTAAGGTAAATCTTTATTGTTCAAAGGCAATGATAGAATGTTCTCATGCGTCGCTCTGGCGCCATCCGAAGTCTGGTGTGTCTCCCACGCCTAGACAAGGACTGATCAGGAATTTTCGAAAGCTGTGCCTCGTTTCTTTGTGAAGAAAAACGTGCGTTTCCTTCCAAGCACGTGTAGCATTATGCCGATTAATGTTCATCACATAATATGATAGTCTCATTATAGTATATGTATAATTATGCTAAGGAATGTCCCTTAACATAACACACAACATGATTTATTTTTGCCCTTACAACGATAATGCATGTCCCCAACGGGAGAGAATTGTGATTCAAATATTGAGGGCATCATCAGCCGCATAGAGTTGCCAGCTCGCTCCCCTGACCTGAACCCTATTGAGCATGCCTAGGATGTTTCAGCCAGACGTATTGCAGTATTTCTATCCCCTCCACAAAGCCTGTAGTAACTTCGAGGTGCCTTTGTGAAGCAATTGTCGTTATTGCCAGGAGCGCCGCCCCGGTGGCCAGGGCCCGATTTACTATATGCAAGGCCCAGGGCACAAAACATTTCCGCCCCCCTCGTTATTTTCTAGGACCAAATAATAGTCAATGTGTGCAGAGTAGCAGAATGTAGGCGTATGTACATACGCTGATAGTTTTCAAATCATTAACAGGTTTGCAGATAGTTTTTGCATGTAGATTAAAAATATAAAATTGTTAGGCCTATTTACAACAATTAAAACACTTACTCAACGCTTTACTTAGATTAATACACTTAATTCTATTTCAACTGAAGAACTTAATTATTTTTCACATCTTCTGAGTTCTTTTGTTTTTACAGACATTTCTGGCCTCTAGATTTTATCAAGGCCTGTTCTCAATGTATACGAACTGTATTAAAAGTTTTGTTTACACATAATTTAAATTTTATTGCCAGGTTCCTCTTTCAATTGCCAATTAAATAAAAATTATCTCCTTATACATTTTGTAAAGTCCAGTATTTTTGAATTAACTTGTTGAAAATGATATTTATAATTTTTGAAGGTTCATTGATATATCTGTTTTTCTGGATATAAAAGCTTTCTTTAATTAATCTCTTGTTTTTATGAGGTTCGTAGTCCAATATTTTAATATTTTGCCATAAAAGTCCATTTTACACACATTGCTGCACATTCAATTGGAATGTACTTATTTTGTCCTCATTAGAATCTGTAATGTTCTAATAATTTGTTTTATTAATTTTCCCTAAAATTATCTTATTCTATTGTTATCATGGTTTGCGGGTTTGCAGCGAGTTTTCTGTTTCAATAGCTGTGTACGCAGATACATTTTATTTTTATATCACTATGGCTGTGCGTGGACAACTGGTTGATCAGTTGTTTGTGGTGTTAATGACCCCATAGTTTCTAACTAGATATAACAATATATCTATGACAAAATGGATGGACATCTTAGTTTTAGGGAATATTGTGGTCTTGCAATGTACTGATTCTTGCGTCTAGAACATGAGAACAATGCATCCTACAAAAAATGTGAACTAAAACAAAAACAAAAAAATAATCCATGGTGACCTCCACTGGACTTTCTCATAAATAGAGATGTGAAACTGCATAAAAAAAATTGAAAAAGTGCTATGGGAACTCCTACTTCCAGCTTCCCGGTTTCTACCAAGATCAAATCAGCACATCATGATCAATATATCAGAAAACTGCAAAACATAAAATTTGTGTTGATGGGGGAAAATCTTGAGTTATACAAAAAACAACAGCA
Organism: Macrothele yani; assembly: GCA_039090855.1. Classification (NCBI taxonomy): domain Eukaryota; kingdom Metazoa; phylum Arthropoda; class Arachnida; order Araneae; family Macrothelidae; genus Macrothele; species Macrothele yani. Next base: position 10,145,784 of record CM077011.1, on the reverse strand, counting down.
TTATATTCATAATCTGAAAAGCTGAGAGGAACACCTAGTACCGGTTCAATTTTTGGTAAATGTGTACTTCAGCGTCCTAAATTATTTGGTCAGAACAGTTGTAAAATTAAAAAAAATGCATATTAAAGATGTTTACCGAAAAACTTACCCCCAAGTAGTCCAAGTAGGATGAGTAAACACATGCTGCGGCGACGACCTGAAGCTTTGCTCCGTTGAAAGGAAGGTTTGCTGCGGCGAGGAATTCATGGGCAGAAGAGTACAACACGAATCAGGTACGCTCTTGTCAGGAAAGAGTAACAGAATATACTGCTATGCTAAAGAATGTAGTTTGTAATTTCTGTCTCATTTTTTAAAGAAACATGCAGAGATTGTCTTCGTTCTTTGGCATGTAATTCCATGTTACGAAATAGTAAGTATGCACATGCCTTTCTTGTTTCTACAAAAGCGTTAGAGTAGGTGTCGCATTCTCTCCAACGGAAGTTAGATGGCAAGCCTCAATGTGGAAGTTTGATTACTAAATAAAAAAAAAAAGCTTCCATGGAGAAATGAGTTTATACATTCAGCATCAAAGAATCCCATGCGAAAAAACCAAGAAACTGTCCAAATGCGATGTCAAGAACTGACACCGAAATTAACTGTTTTCTGTAGCGTAGCACTACACTCTTTCCTGACAACAGCGTACCTGGCTCCTGTTGTACTATTCCGCTCGGGAATATCCTGCTCCTTCCTTTCAACGGAGCACAGCTTCATGTCAACGCCGCAGCGTTGTTTAAGGCCTCCTGCAGCGTCTGCTGACACGTCATACTTGGAGTTCAAGTTTTTCGGTAAACATCTTTAATATTCATTCTAACGATGAAAATTTTTCACCATTTCCCCTTAAATTGCATATTTTAGAATCTTTATGTCACACTTTTTCGAAATTTTACAACTTTTCCGACCAAATAATTTAGGACGCTAAACTACACATTTACCCAATTTTTACCAAAATCTAATGAGCACATAAATGACATGAATGTATAAATTGTCCAGTGTCAAACAAAACTGACAATACGATGACAAAGTGCTGAGTTTGGGCACCAGATCTTTTTATTTGTAATAACTTAGTTACTATTCTTTATTTTTAGGAATGAATAAAAAGAATTGAAAATTTACCTCCTATATCAGGACATAATAGTTGGGTTGAATATTTTTCTTCTACATTTCCTAGATGCAAAGTCATGTATTAGCGAATCATAATTTAAAGACTGTGTCACATCCCTCTCCAAAGACAGCAGAGCTAATGATGCCAGTTTCGTTTGTCGCATGGTTGATCATAAGGAATTTTTAAGTCTTTTCAGCAAAGAAAATGATCTCTCACTTGTACAACTTAAAATCGGTAATGCCATGAACATTCTAAGTGCAGTCTCAGTGTTCGGAAATGTGACTTCTAAATTGTTTACCTTCAAAGTTTGCAGCATCTGAGGAATGGTTGCATGCTCCCCCATCATTGAGGAGAATTGCGAAAACTCATCGGCAAACTGGTCGTCAAGGTCATTGTTATAGTATTCCTGCAATGCTTTTGCCCCTTCAAAAATTTCAGATCTTGATTTTTTTTGCAAAAAATTCAAATTTTCTCATTATATTTTCATAAGCACTTTTTCTGCTTGAAAGCTGAGTGACTAAAACATCACAAAGCACATAATGAACCTGAGTTCTAAATATATCCCTTGCACTGAGTTCTATATGTTCACTGTTACATTCATCTAGGTGTTTATTCTTGGGCACTTTCTTTCTTCGGGAATCATGACCATGGTATTGCACATTTTCAGACACTAATGTTTTAGCTTCTTCTTCATAGACTTCAAAATTTTCCCTCACGAACTGAATGAATTCAATTAACGACTGGAAAATTTTAGGTACTTCAGAAATATTTCCTTTTGGATTCTGGCAAGTTTGATTTACACAGTTTAATCTCTTAAGTATTGTGACCCAAACTACTGTGCTGATCGATATTTCCATTGTTTGCATTTTCTTCAGCAGTGATTTTGCTTCATCTCTTGTCTGTGGAGAATCATCTACATTTTCTGACAGAAAACTAAAACTTTCTCTATTTCACGATAATTTTCCCTCACTGATCGTGTAGCTGCAGCATCTGCACACCATCTGGTAACTGACCGACTCTTCAGTGTGAGTGATGAATTTCCATGTGCTTCCTTCACTTTCTCCTGAAGCATCTTCCAACGGTGAGTTGATGCAGAAAAAAAAGTATAGAGTGTTTGCAAAAATGTAAAAAAAGAAAGAACTTTACCACAACTATCTATGCTATTCACACCAACTAAATTTAAAGTGTGAGCAGAACATGGCACATATTCCGCTCGTGGATTGATTTCCCTAATGCGTGTTTGAACACCAGAATACTTCCCAGACATGTTGTTGGCATTGTCGTAGTTTTGGCCTCTGGCATTCATAATATCCAGGTCAGCTTCCTGTAGAAAAGATATCATGGCATTTGTAATGTTTTCTGCAGTATGTCCATGGAATGGAATAAATGTCAAAAACCGTTCTTTTGCTTTACAATCTTTGTTGACATACCTTAAAAGTCAGTTGATCTATGTGTGTAATGTCTGGAACTTGTGCTCTCTTCATTAGATGAATTCAAAAGATTTCCCAAATTAGGAGCATCTGTGATGTTAGATGATTCTGAAGTCAGATTACTGGCTTCCAAAAACAAATTACACTCAAGAGACTCCCCAGTAGTAAAATTAGAGGAATGTGTAGGACTTTTGGGACCAAGTGAAATATCCAATTTTTTAATGGCAAAACGTTCAATGCTACCATGCTGCAGGTCATCATCCTTCAGTTTCAATTGTTTGGCTTTCCGTTTAGCACTGCCGGATAAATATGTTCGTTTTGACATAATTTAACTGTTAAATATTTCAACTTAAATATATTGTTACAACTAACTAAATTTGATTATATATAAAATTAACATATATTCAACATTCCATCAGACTACAAGAAACGCAACGCAAAATACAACCAAGCCATCGCTTTCGCGGTTACAGTTACGACAATGACAAGCCGTGTGCAGGAAGTTGAAGGATCAATTGAGTTTAGGTGTGTTCGGAGAAGTAAGAGAAGGTCATGTGAATCAATGGAAGCGACCCTCCTTCTCAATGGTCACCTGAAGGTTATTAAACCACTGAAACTCATTAATGGCCACGTGTTTACGTGAAACTCGAAACTCAAATTCACGGCATGTAAGTACCACATTTATAAACACATGACTCATTAGCATGCAAAAGTAAAAAAATAAATTTTAAATATACACACAAAATTCCTATTAACTAAGTACACATTTAATTCCAATTTGGGGGCCCCTCAAAATCCGGGGCCCTGGGCACGTGCCCCGTGTGCCCTCCCGTAAATCAGGGCCTGCCGGTGGCGCAGTGGTCTAAGCGATCATTCATCCGAAAGGAGTCCGGGTTCGAATCCCGGTGAGGCATGGATCTTGTGTTTGTCTTACGGTACTGGCTCTCTCCCTTCCCTGGAACCAGTGACCCTAAATTACGGACGGGCGACTGCTTATACCCCATTGAGTTGCTCACGGTGGTCGTTAAACCTCCAATAAAAATTCCGAGGAGAGCTTCTGGACACTCTTATTATGAGCACGAAACATCGCTGTGAAGCATGTATTGCTGTGAGGGTGACCATTCTCAATATTAACGCACTTTGGTTATATCGTTTTAATCATGCCTTGTGCACAGGTATGCTTACTTGCTATCTGTTATTTAATTAATAATTATGTTTCTTATTTTGTATATTTCATGTGAAAGAGTCTATTAAATTGCATGTTTTCCTTAAATTTCATATTAAAACTCTTTTTAGTTTTTGTGACTTTTTAAAATTTCAATTTATTCTTTAATTTCGGAGAACCAGTGTATTTGACGTTGTTTAATAAGAGGTGGAAAATTTGCATATATTTGGTATAACTTACAGGAATCTTGATTTCCAGTAGCGTGCGGTCACTGTATGCAACACATGCATTGCATGCCTTAAATACGCGCAAAAATCTGCTCTATGGAAAAAGAAAAAAAGAAAGAATTACACGAAGAAAAACGTTGTTCTTCAGTTTTTTACGTCAAATTTAAACTATTTTCCTGGCTTCAGAAGAGTTTTATTTAAAACGAAATTTACATATTTGTTTGTATTTTTAGAAAAAAAAGAAAAAAAAATGATTGCGAAAACTACTGAAACAAAGAACGAATGCAAAAAATATCTTCGTATCATCATGCCCGTACTCATGTGAGACTGTGGCGTGTAGACATGTAGAGGAGCTGATCCTATAGGCAGCAAATGGGCAGCAACGAAGAAAAGCACTGTGATTCGAAATTTGTATCTGCATCTACTTCCCGTCCGCTGAAGTTCAGACGACCAATTAGATCCTTTCCCTCTGTCCCCTCTGTTTATTCCCACTTCCGATGCGGCTACGTTAACTGCCGTTGAAAAACTTGCCGAAATATGAAATTGCGTGTTGCATTAACCAAAAGTAAGCAGAATTTCTTTCGACAATGACCTTGTCTGGGATTTTCTGACCTGTGCGTAATTTCAGAGGGACCTTTTCTGATACATTTGGGAAAATGTAAGGTTACTTATTATATAAGGGTCGCCCAAATGAAACTGAGACTGTCGGTTTTTTGCCGTAAAGGTTTATAGGTTGGAATATGTAAACATACAGGAAGTAAGAGTGATACATGGGCTACATACCTGCTACATAAAGTCGCCTTGTCAGTTCAAGCAAGTCTCCCAGCGCGGTACGAGATTGTGGATACCCTGAGCGAAGAACGTCCGTGGTTGGCTGTGGAACCAGTTTTCAACGGCGTCCTGGACCTCAGCGTCATTAGTGAATCAGCGGCCTTTGAGAGCTTTTTTCAGTGGCCCAAAGATGTGGTATAGTCGCAGGACGACAGATCGGGGATATAGGGGGATGGTCGACACCTCTCAGCGAAAGCTCCGCAACAAATCTTGGCACACTATTTTTTCAGATCTTGTCGCCACATGCAGGCGTGCGTTGTCGTGCAGCAGAATAGCGCCATTTGGCAACATACCGGGTCTCTTATGCTTGATGACCGTTTTGAGGTTGCGTAATGTACTGCAGTACGTGGTTGCTTTGACCACACTGCCTGCATCCAGCCAATCCAACAGCAATGGGCCATTCTCATAGGAGAAAACCGTGAGCATCACTTTTCCAGCTCTTAAAGAGGACTGAGCTTTCTTTGGGCACGGAGAGTTGGGATGCCGCCATACCATACTCGTCTGTTTTGTGGCCGGATCGAAGTGGGGGCACCAAGTTTCATCTGCGGCCACAATCTTGGAAAGAAATTGTCCCCTCTCTGCGTGGTAACGATGCAGATGCTCCAAGCAAGCACTCATTCGCCGAGTCTTCTGCTCCTCCTGGAGATGCTTGGGGACTCATTGTGCGCAAACCTTGCTGTATCCCAATCGACGATGAAGAATGGTGTTAACAGTTCCCTTATTCACGGACAATGTTTCCGTAAGCTCGTGGGTGGTGATTCGGCGATTCTCCTTCACAAGGTTGTGCACTGCAGAAATAGATTCCATGGTGATGCCTATGTGTGCTTGCCCAGTCTCGGCATGTCCTCCGTGCTCACACGTCATTTACGAAATTCACTACACCAGCGGAACACTGTACACCGTGACTGACACTTATTCCCATACACATCCTTCATACGACTGTAAATTTTGGCTCCGCTAACACCTTTTGCCATCAAAAATTGACTACCCGCTGGGACTGTTTGGACGAATCCATGTCACGACCTTACGTGGTCAACTTGCCGCCACACATGCCGCCGATAACAGCTTGCTTCCTGACATGACACGCCATCTACCTGCGCAAATGCACTTCTCTGTGTAATTATACAATGACACTATTACACGAGTCTCACTTTCATTTGGGCGACCCTTATATAATTCCTTGCCTTTCTGAAGCATAAAAATGCTTCACGTTAATTTAAGCTAACTGCCAAAGAAAAATAAGAAAATGGATGATGCAAAATCCTTGATTCCAGAAGTTTTACAGAAAAATCCGAATGTGTAAGCAATGAAAGACCAACCTCAAATCTGAGTCACTTAACATCGTCGTTAAGTACGCAGGTAAAACAGACGAATTTAGTACATATTTTTAACGCTTCTATTTACTAAACAGATGGATTTGAAATGTTTTAACAGTCCAAATGTCATTTTGTTAGCTGCGTTTATTATTTAAAACGAAATTATGAGAAATTGTTAACCCTTTCCTAAAAAAGAAATGCAAAACTCAAAACATAGTCAAAATTCATGTCTTGTTGTTTTTCCTGAACTTATCTTAAAGTGTACTTTAACATTCCTTATTCTGTAACCACATCACCCCGAGAGTAGTCTTTCCTTCTGGTAGTTTCCAAATCATAATCATCCCCCATAACTAACTTATATGGAAAGATTATGGGCTGAAAAAATTACGGTACAGGAAGCATCGAGTTCTCAAAAAGGAGCCTGAATTCACTCAGGGAAACATATTTCATTCGATTTGACTTCGCTAGGTTAAAACGTGAATTAAGTGGTTTTTACTCTTCCCACTGGGTTAAGCAATAAAACAATCTACAAATTGTTCAAAGCTTCGCACGAACTTGGTTTGGATAAATGCTTGAGGGAACAAATACGTTGTGCTATTAAATTGTGCGAATAAAAACCCATTCAGGTGGATCCACCTAAAAACTCTGCCCTATGTTTCCAATGGTAAAAACTTCTGAAGACATTTGCTTCGCAATTAATGTATTCCCAAGGATGAAAATTTGCACATTGATAAAAACAACTTTATATTACAGCTTAGTATAGTTAATAAGTTAATATTTTTTAAACTTAACCATAATTATTCTAAAAATGAATAACTTTTTTTTTGGTAGTGTTGAAAACTACTAATGGATGGCGCCACCACTACAGATAACTTACTAATTGTAATCATGTAGCATTTTTTTTTTGGCAATAATTTTATTAATTTTCAGACTGGAATCAGCACCTGAGTCTACCTATGCGATTGTCTGGAATGTTTAGAATGATTTAAGTCACTTAGATCAAATTTTGACAATAATTTAGCTGAAAATGTTAACAGAACTGTAGGTATTGCTGATTTTTAATTCCGATATAAGCCAGCGAACAAACTCTGCAACATTTTCAGCTATATTATTGTCAGAAAATTTAATCAAAGTGACTCAAATCATTGTAAACAGTACAGACTATCGCATAGGTCCCAAGTGTTGATTCCAGTCTGAAAATTAATAAAGTTATTGCAAGAAGATGCTACATGATTACCATTAGTAAGCGATCTGTATTAGTGGCACCATCCATTAGCAGTTCTCAATATTACCAAAGGAAAAGTCCTTTGGTAATATTGAGAACTGCTAATGGATGGCGCCACTAATACACTATTGACTTTTAATACAATTATGGTTAAGTTTTAGGAAATATTAAGTATAGTAGGCTATGATATAAAGTTATTTTTATCGATGTGCAAATGTTCATCCTTGGGAATACATTAGTTGCGAAGAAAATGTTTACAGAAGTTTTTACCATTGGAAGCATAGGGCAGAATTTTTAGGTGGATCCATTTTTACACAATATATGCGAAGGCAAGACAAATTTCCTAAACTGTTTTTAATGACAATTGAAAGAGTTCTACTGAAGATTTTGATGTCAAAGCCTTTATTTTAAGTCAAATTAACGGAAGAATTGAGAAAAAAAAATCGCAGGATAGAATTCTCTTACAAATGAGGGTTGTTTTTTTTTTTTTTTTGGTTTTTTTCGTGCCTAAACATAACATTCACGGCACGTCACTGTTAGTTAACTACATAGGGCTGGCCCCGTCAAAGACAAATAGTCTCCTCACTCTCCGATTTTGATAAGGAGGGACAGAATTTTACGGACTGGCAAATGTTTGTTTTCTTTTCAAGGACGTGTTGTTACTACTAAAACATTATTTGGGTTATTTGCGAATTTTTTTTGGAGAATTCTTACGGACGGTTGACTTGTTACAATTCAGATATATACCAACAAGTCAAAAATCACTTCCCGATCAAGTTTGACGTCGTTGTTATTTTTGCTCGTCATTCTCGTAAATTCTGCCTTTAAAAAGTTGCTTTTCTGAAACCATATTAAACAGAAAAGCAAGCAAGAGGGTGGAACTTACAAAAAAATAAAAAGAAGAAAAAACCTGCTTTTATTGATAGCTCAAATGAAGGGAATGGTGATGGTGGTTATAGCGCGAATAATGACTATTTTGATGGGTTTTTGATATCGTTTCATCCTTGTTACGACCTAATCCCCCCGCGTTCCCCCATTCTGAAGCCATAATGTGTGCGGTGAGGGCCAAGGTCGCGCAGAGTGCTGGGATCGGCGCCCTGTCGTCTGCTGAGTAGTATCTACGTCGCGTATCTGTGTGCGCGCGCCCGGAGGGCAGGCACTACGAAATATCCCTACCCACCTCTAGCATTCCAGGGAACAAACCACCTGCCTGACAAGAAACGTAAGGCACGTAGATGATGTTCCTTTCTTTTCGACTACCGGGAGGAGGTGGAGGGACCCGCAAAGAATCTCCGGACGCGCCGCCTCAAGCCGTCCGCCCAGAAATCGGAGACGCCCAACGCCTACGATGTTTGATACACAGTGGTCTTTCATGATGTGTGTCTGTGTCATACAATTAGGCGGCAGATATTTCTTTGCCTTTTTGTGTCTTTTATACAATAGGACAACCTTTTTTTTTTTTTTTTTTTTCTTCTTTTCGTGATAAATGGCAGGTTATTATGAGTCCTGAGTATAACGGAGTCATGCCCTCTTCACCCTTTCTTACCCCTATTTTCATGGTAATGACAAAACTAAGGAATTCCCAGATAATCAACGTCTTTTGTCGGTCAGTCCCTATTCGCTCCAGGAATTTTGGAAATAATTTGTCCGTCAGAATTAAGCCGTGGAGTACACGGATGAGGGGTGGAGAATGTGTGCAGGTGGAGAAGGAACCTACTTTCAGTGGCATGAAGCATGCGCATTAAAACATAATGCGTACCGTTGATTTTTGGTGGAGGGGGGGGACACCCCTCTACCTTCGTGCGTCATTGGAATTAAGGGATATTATCTTCATTAAAGCAAGGGATCGGGCCAAATTGTGGATTATTTGTGTAATTTCGCAAGTTAATGTGAAAACCCTTCCATTAAAAATGTCGCTGCAGGATGATGCAGATCACCATGAAATTAAAAAAAGGCCAGTGGAGAAGACCTACATATGCATGTGTTTAGGTATATCTATCTATCCATTGGCGCACCCACGGTGGGGACTTAAGCCCCCTCCAAGAAGATTAAGAGCGACGTACGTTATTAATTAAACATTCAAAAATATTATTTTATATGTTCAGAATATTACATAGTGTCTTTTCCCAAAGCCACAAAGAGATTAAGAGCGACGTACGTCACAAATTAAACATTCAAAAATATTATTTTACATGTTCAAAAAATTACAGTGTCTTCTTCCCAAAGCCCCAAACAGATTAAGAGCAACGTACGTCACAAATTAAACATTCAAAAGTATTATTTTACATATTCAAAAAATTACATAGTCTGACATAGTGTCTTCTTCCCAAAGCCCCAAAGAGAATAAGAGCGACGTGCGTCACAAATTAAACATTCAAAAATATTATTTTACAAATTGAAAAAATTACATGGTGTCTTCTATTACATAGTGTCTTTTTCCCAAAGCCATAAAGAGATTAAGAGCGACGTACGTCACAAATTAAACATTCCAAATTTTTATTTTACATGGTCAAAAAATTACATAGTGTCTTCTTTCCAAAGCCCCAAAAAGATTAAGTGCGACGTACGTCACAACCGTATATAAACTATAGGCGTATACTATATATAAGTACACACACTGCGTATTATGCATACTATATATATGTACACACATTATGTACGTATACTATATTGTATATATATATATATATATATATATATAAGAGCAAAACTGAAGACTAAGGAAAAAATTTTAGAATTTAAAACGAAGGGTGCCAAATAACCTGAAAATCAAAACGCGCAACGCAGCAGTTTTGAAAATTCAGAATTCACATTCTATAAAGAAGATACCTAAGCAAAAAAATACATATATAATTTTGACTCACACCTAGTACAACATAGAAAAGGTTATGTATCTACCTGTGTGAGTAAAAGGAGAAAAGATAAAAAAATAAAATAAAACAACTGAATGTAGAAGGTGTCGAGAATACTGAGCCTTGGCTTTATCAAGGACCAGCAAAAACTCTGCATTTTCTCAGTTCCACAAAGACCTAGTTGGAAATGGGTTTCTGCAAGGCCATAGATGCAAAGTAACATTCCCACCTAAAATAGTTTAAAAAATATATATATAAGTCATGTCCTCCGTAGAGTAGCATGACCTAGCACTAGTTAACAATTTCGCTTGCATCCATTAACCTTCATGGCCCGACCCATGCTCTTCATCTGTTACTATTAAACAGAGAGAAGAAGATTAAAGAGAACTCAAGCTGTGAGAGTGACATAATAAATAGAAATGATTTTCAGCTATAACGAAATTCCAAGTTCGTTTGAGAGAGAATTTAAACCTGAAAAACAATGCAAAAGAAATCCAAATTTTACATTGCAATTAAAAAAGGAAATGTTAATTTATAACGAACAGATTTTTGAAAGAAAACTTGAGTCTAAAACCCCTACTCTACAACTTATGACAGCTCAAAAACGAGAATAAGTTAAAGATAATAATTAACTAAAGAAAACTTTGTGAAAGTTATATCTTTAAACAGTTAGTTGCAATATGTACAAAGTATTTCAGCAGTGCTTTAAGTGCATAATTAATTAGTTATTAAGAACTTAACTACTTTGAAAAAACAGCGCATAGACAGCGTATAGAAAAGGAACAAGCTTAGCCATCTTCTGTTCCTAGGTACCCCAAAAGACGCTCAAAGTTACAAAGAAAAGTAAAAGTTAAAACCCGCAAAAATGTTAACAGACAAACAAATGCTTAAAAGCTGAAAAGCTAAAAAACGACAGAGAAAAGGTACATGAAGTACAAACATTGAACTTATAAAACCTAGAACCCAAAAACAAGGAAGAGAGCTTACCTCTTGTGTGACAAAAACTTTTCTCCTCACAAGAGGAGAACATGGCTGACCCTTCCGCCACTCCCTAGACGCTGGGGGGCAGTGAGGGTGGGGCTGATGGCCTCCTCATACAGCAAGAAACCAACGCGCGGAGATTTTAACCAGAGAAAAAAATATATAAACTTAAGACTGTGGATCTGTATGATCAGAATGAGCAGAATTAACTCTCCAGAATACATGAGAAATATTATAAAATACACGAGCAGTTTATTTAATAATCTTTGCATGTATTAAATCACCTTAGTGAGCTTCTATAGATTTAATCAGAATCTTATTAATTTTAATGTTGGTTTTACTATTTTTAGTATAGCTATCCTAGTGATGAATAACTAGTTTTCTTTTTTATTTGTTTTTATTTTCTTTTATAAACAGATTTTTAAGCTTTTTTTGTGATTTTGTTTATATTATTTAATTTTTTGTTTTAATAGGACCGTCATATCCATAGCACTAAGGTTCCTTTAGGTAGTTAATAGGCATCCTCTAGCCAACTTCCTTACGGCTTTGATTGGTCAGAATCATATTATTAACTGTGTAGAAAATTAAAGCAGATCTGCCAACCTTACTCTATTATTCAGAATAATTTTTCTTAAAGTTCTTTTGATGAAAGAAGAAGGAATTTCGTTCTCTAGAAAACTTTCTAATAGTATATTAATGTGGTAATTGAAATCCAAATTGTTGCTGCAAATTCTTGAAATTCTTAGGACCTGAGAAATATCCAATGGGAACATCAACGTCCACAAATATCGCTAATCTATTCCTGTTCTTTAAGGAATATAAATTCATTAAAAATCACCCCACCTGCTCAGTTAACTACCTTTACACTTTTAGATATATTGATGATCTGCTGTGTATCAATAATTCAGAAGTTATAGAGAGTGATTTTGATAATATCTATCCTAGCTCTCTTAACTTATGTAAAACCAACCACAGTAATCAGGAACTTGAGTTCCTAGACTTAAGCATTAAGCTCAACAGAGGTAACCCATCTATTAGCCTCTTTGATAAAAGAGTTAATTTTCCTTTCAAAGTAATTAAATATCTACACTGGAATAATAACATTTCAACCAAAGTAATTGAGAATGTACTAATTTCTCAGGTCCTAAGAATTTCAAGAATTTGCAGCAACAATTTGGATTTCAATTACCACATTAATATACTATTAGAAAGTTTTCTAGAGAACGAAATTCCTTCTTCTTTCATCAAAAGAACTTTAAGAAAAATTATTCTGAATAATAGAGTAAGGTTGGCAGATCTGCTTTAATTTTCTACACAGTTAATAATATGATTCTGACCAATCAAAGCCGTAAGGAAGTTGGCTAGAGGATGCCTATTAACTACCTAAAGGAACCTTAGTGCTATGGATATGACGGTCCTATTAAAACAAAAAATTAAATAATATAAACAAAATCACAAAAAAAGCTTAAAAATCTGTTTATAAAAGAAAATAAAAACAAATAAAAAAGAAAACTAGTTATTCATCACTAGGATAGCTATACTAAAAATAGTAAAACCAACATTAAAATTAATAAGATTCTGATTAATCTATAGAAGCTCACTAAGGTGATTTAATACATGCAAAGATTATTAAATAAACTGCTCGTGTATTTTATAATATTTCTCATGTATTCTGGAGAGTTAATTCTGCTCATTCTGATCATACAGATCCACAGTCTTAAGTTTATATATTTTTTCTCTGGTTAAAATCTCCGCGCGTTGGTTTCTTGCTGTATGAGGAGGCCATCAGCCCCACCCTCACTGCCCCCCAGCGTCTAGGGAGTGGCGGAAGGGGTCAGCCATGTTCTCCTCTTGTGAGGAGAAAAGTTTTTGTCACACAAGAGGTAAGCTCTCTTCCTTGTTTTTGGGTTCTAGGTTTTATAAGTTCAATGTTTGTACTTTATGTACCTTTTCTCTGTCGTTTTTTAGCTTTTCAGCTTTTAAGCATTGGTTTGTCTGTTAACATTTATGCGGGTTTTAACTCTTACTTTTCTTTGTAACTTTGAGCGTCTTTTGGGGTACCTAGGAACAGAAGAAGGCTAAGCTTGTTCCTTTTCTATGCGCTGTCTATGCGCTGTTTTTTCAAAGTAGTTAAGTTCTTAATAACTAATTAATTATGCACTTAAAGCACTGCTGAAATACTTTGTACATATTGCAACTAACTGTTTAAGGTATATAACTTTCACAAAGTTTTCTTTAGTTAATTATTATCTTTAACTTATTCTCGTTTTTGAGCTGTCATAAGTTGTAGAGTAGGGGTTTTAGACTCAAGTTTTCTTTCAAAAATCTGTTCGTTATAAATTAACATTTCCTTTTTTAATTGCAATGTAAAATTTGGATTTCTTTTGCATTGTTTTTCAGGTTTAAATTCTCTCTCAAACGAACTTGGAATTTCGTTATAGCTGAAAATCATTTCTATTTATTATGTCACTCTCACAGCTTGAGTTCTCTTTAATCTTCTTCTCTCTGTTTAATAGTAACAGATGAAGAGCATGGGTCGGGCCATGAAGGTTAATGGATGCAAGCGAAATTGTTAACTAGTGCTAGGTCATGCTACTCTACGGAGGACATGACTTATATATATATTTTTTAAACTATTTTAGGTGGGAATGTTACTTGCATCTATGGCCTTGCAGAAACCCATTTCCAACTAGGTCTTTGTGGAAGTGAGAAAATGCAGAGTTTTTGCTGGTCCTTGATAAAGCCAAGGCTCAGTATTCTCGACACCTTCTACATTCAGTTGTTTTATTTTATTTTTTTATCTTTTCTCCTTTTACTCACACAGGTAGATACATAACCTTTTCTATGTTGTACTAGGTGTGAGTCAAAATTATATATGTATTTTTTTGCTTAGGTATCTTCTTTATAGAATATATATATATATATATATACTTAAGAGCAAAACTGAAGACTAAGGAAAAACTTTAGAATTTAAAACGAAAGTTGCAAAATAACCTGAAGATCAAAACGCGCAACGCAGCAGTTTTGAAAATTCAGAATTCACATTCTATTAAGAAGATACCTAAGCAAAAAAATACATATATAATTTTGACTCACACCAAGTACAACATAGAAAAGGTTATGTATCTACCTGTGTGAGTAAAAGGAGAAAAGATAAAAAAATAAAATAAAACAACTGAATGTAGAAAGTGTCGAGAATACTGAGCCTTGGCTTTATCAAGGACCAGCAAAAACTCTGCATTTTCTCACTTCCACAAAGACCTAGTTGGAAATGGGTTTCTGCAAGGCCATAGATGCAAGTAACATTCCTACCTAAAATTGTTTTAAAAAATATATATATGTCATGTCCTCCGCAGAGTTGTATGACCTAGCACTAGTTAACAATTTCGCTTGCATCCATTAACCTTCCTGGCCCGACCCATGCTCTTCATCTGTTACTATTAAACAGAGAGAAGAAGATTAAAGAGAACTCAAGCTGTGAGAGTGACATAATAATTAGAAATAATTTTCAGCTAGAACAAAATGCCAAGTTCGTTTGAGAGAGAATTTAAACCTGAAAATCAATGCAAAAGAAACCCAAATTTTTACATTGCAATTAAAAAAGGAAATATAAATTTTTAAAAAAACAGATTTTTGAAAGAAAACTTGAGTCTAAAACCCCCTACTCTACAACTTATGACAGCACGAAAACGAGAATAAGTTAAAGACAATAATTAACTAAAGAAAACTTTGTGAAAGTTATAATTCTCGACACCTTCTACATTCAGTTGTTTTATTTTAATTTTTTATCTTTTCTCCTTTTACTCACACAGGTAGATACATAACCTTTTCTATGTTGTACTTGGTGTGAGTCAAAATTATATATGTATTTTTTTGCTTAGGTATCTTCTTAATAGAATATATATATATATTCAGCCCCTCCAGCAAGAATTCTTGTGCGCCAATGCATCTATCTATCTATCTATCTATCAAGAATCAAATTTTTTTAGGACTTACAGAGGAGAAAAGTCGCATAACTGACTTCCAGACTCGGATGCAGACGGGGTGGGGGTGGGGGTTAGTTTTATAGCATTTTGTATATGTATGTGTCCAAACAATTATGATAAGCTGGAAAATGATGTTGGTATATAGCAAAAAAAAATTAAACATATCAATTTTTATGCATAATTGGACGACTATGCCTGCCTATAGAGATAAGATTCTGATGATTCGGAAGGATCGAAGTCCCACACCAGAAAACTCTCACACAGGTAAACTCCTACATCTTCTCATGCTACAGTATAAGGGGATGCATACAAATTGCGTTTCGTTCGGAGATCTCATCAAAGTGTGGGGTTTTCGTAGTTGACCAAAACGAAATGTAGGAGTGCACCTAGTGATATAAATGCATATGTATGTAAGATCATAATGACACACTTAAAACCGTCTGAAAAAGCCCGTGGCCTAGGTGCCTTGTAAACAACTGAGAAATGATCCGCTGAGGGATTTTTATTAGACTTAATAAAATGTTTATATATATAAACTACTTAGGTTGTAACTTAAGATTTTCCAAAAAGGTCCGCAGCCTAGATATGCCTTGTCAGAACCTGAAGATCGATTCGTTGAGTCTCTTTTGATTCGCTTTTATTGCATGTTATCGCATTCTAAATATTAAAATCACAATTGAAGATTTAGTGACTCGGAAAACTTCTACATAAACATTTATGTCACTAGGAAAACTCGTACATTTCGCTTCGTTCCACTAGGAAAACTATCCCTCTCATCTCAGTACTCCGAGGGTAACGCAATTTGTGTACATCCCCGTATATGAGAAGGTGTGGGGTCTACCGGTGAGGAAGTTTTCCTCTGTGCAGTAGTTTTCTTAGTAACAAAAGAAAAGGGTGGGAGTTTGCCGATGTGGAAGTTTCTACCTGATTCGAACAATGCTACAACGATTCTGCTACATGAAAAAAGTAACGTTGAGGGTCTCATGAACTACAGGCCCATCAGCCTCCTATCAGTTGTTTCATAAATTCTTCACTAAGGTTCTTTCACATTGCTTGAAGGTAACACTAGACACGGCCCAACCAAGAGAGCAGGCTGGATTCAGGAGTGGCTACAGCTCTGTAGATCATAATCATGTACTGAGCGAACTAATTGAGAGAACGAGGGAATATGAACTCCCATTACGCATGCCTTTTATGGATCATTAAAAGGCCTTTGATTCCGTAAATCTATGAGCAGTTATGACATCTTGAAGATGTATAAATTAATATTATTAATAACATTTATGAACATGCAAGCGCAAAGCGACAGGTAAAGACCCAGAAGAAGACCGCGTGGGAGATGGGTAGATGAAATTGCAAATCATGTTGGAGTGATTTGGAAAAGACTGGGGTCAAGATACGAAGTTGTGGAAAATATTCGGGGAGACCTTCATCCAGTAGTAAATTGATAATGGTTAATGATGATGATAATATACATGCAGTATATATCAATCATTCAAAAAATCCTGTTACTGGATATGATTTTCTCACTTTAATTATTTGATAATTATTTGCTTTTGCTGTTCTAAAGAATAGTGTAAGAAAATGGATATCCACTTTCGAACATCCATAATTCCTGCCATCGAAAAATATAAAGAGAAATTGTGACGTTGTAATTAAATGCAAAAAATACGAATGCGGTTTAGAACCTGGTGTCTATATCCTTCATTTACTCATTCACAAGTTAAATTTCACTCATCATATGAAGTCTTAAAATGAAGGAACGCATTACAAAATCACTAGAAAAAATACTTTCGAAGAAAAATAAAGTTTCATCATTTCGCTCAGTCTTATACCCAACAATTTTATGAAGGTGAAAGTAATCGTTACTCCTCATTATTGTTGTTCAATGATTTGAAATTGAAATTACGTTTTTTAAAGTAATGCTTGGCTTTTACGAGCTATAATTGCTGCCGAAAGACAAAGCACATTAATTTTATCATAAACAACCAGGGGAACAAATAGTTTCTTTCGTAATTCTCTTTGTGAACACTTGTCTCTGAATAAAGTCGAAGCAATATTTTAAGAATAGGAAGATCATGAAATACAGAGAAATTTAATAAGTATCAGGTTGCTGTAGATGAAATGTCGAATTTTACAGACGGCAGGTAATTTAGGAAATTTCTTTTTCTTTTTTTTTTTTTTTCTTTTTTTTGAGGGAGGGGGAGGGGGTGACGACCACCGTGAGCATATAAGCAGTCGCCTGTTCCTAATTTAGAGCCAGTGCCGTAAGACAAACGTAACATCCATGCCTCACCAGGTAACGAAGCCAGATCCATCTCGGACGAACGGGCATAAGCCTACGCTTAGACAACTGTGTCACCGGCAGTGGCGTACGCAGCAGAGATGGAAACGGGTCAACGGGTCGACAATTTCTTGCGGGTCCAACGGGTCGGGTCAAGGTGTTCCTGACCCGGTTTTATTCCCGTTTTATTTTTGAAAAGAGAAAAATATATTCCGAAGAAAAATGCACGTTGTGGAACTCCTTAGTCGATACTGGTGCCCACGGAGTGAATAAGCAGCGAATATTTCTACCGACCGACGCAACGTCAGACACGCCGACACCATACCGTAAAAAGATACTTCCTTTGCGTTCTTTTACAGTGCGATTGTCCATGGCAAGGTACAGGCAAACGCCATTCGCCTGCTTCTCAGCTGACTCACTCTCTCCGTGCGAAGTTCACTATATGACTAAGAGTTACTTTTCACATCGCCATCTTTTACATTGAGCATTCAGAGGTTTTCGATTGATGTGCTAACATCCCGTTCCTATGACGTGTCATGTCGAAATTAACTCCTTATTTGTTAATATGGATGGATTTAATATTAAGGAGGTTGAGAAAGGCGTCGAGGCCAACAAATACGTGCTTGTTGAAAACCACAAGGGGAAGAGTGAATGCTGGGAACTGTTTCGTCTCATTAAGGAACCGGTAAATAATTCTGTGTTGTTTGGTCTTGCTTTTTGTTCAAAATGTGGAAAGTGTGTAATTACAAAGAAAGATGTCGACGGTGTAATAACAGATTACGGAAACAAAATTCTAACGGACCATATGAAAGTAAGCGCACCTCCATCAAAGCGTGGAAAGAATGAGCAATCTAAATACATTAAAAAAAATACATTTGTGTTATCGTAAATAATGATTCCCATTTGTAATTACTCCATGGTCACGGTCATAGTCAGCCATTACTTCTGGATTACGCAAATTAGTGGCACTAAAAATGGCACTAAATTTAGCAAGTAACCAAATTTTATTACATATTAAAAAAGGATTTCAGTTATTAAATATCAAGCAGTTATTGGGATGAATATATATATTACGTTTATATATATATACATATATATAAATTGAGTTTCGAATTTATAGTTCAAAGCAGATTTGTTCGGGACAGTTACGGGTCCAGCTATGAAAGGTCCGGGTCGGGTGCGGGTCCGAAATTTCTGATCCGTTTCCAACTCTGGTACGCAGCAGTGGCTCCCAACCTTTTAGCATTCGCGGACCGGCAAAACGTTGGGGGGGGGACTTTCGCGGACCGGCAAAACGTTGGGGGAAAACTTTAGCGGACCGGCAAAACGTTGGGGAAACTTTCACAGACCGGCGATGTCGAAACAAAACTTTTAGGCTTTTTTCGAACATTTAATCATAATGTTCTATATTATAATGATCACGGCGCACAATTCATAATTTATATGCCAGATTGTTCCATGTCATGTACTTGCAGCTAATATCATTTAATCTTTTAATGTTCTTTAACGATTAGTAAGTGTAATCCATAATCAATATACCATAATACTCTCCTTACCGTTAATAAAAAATTTTTCTGGGATCAGTACGAATATATCAGTACGATAGTATCTTCTCGAGCCATGGTGTCCCGATCTTAATTTCATCTCTGCCAAATTTATTTTTCTGCGTATATCCATTATGGTAACTAGTGTCGCCAATAAAGTTTGAGTCCCATTTAGTCGACCCGGTGGCCAAGTAGTCTGAGGCGCCAGCTTCTCACCATCCGTACAAGATGGTATAATGAATAAAATTCTCCGGCTGGACGTGTAGTGCAGGAAAGCTTTCGTTAGGGTTATTGAAAGGTTACTTGACGTAGCTAAAGTGTGCTTAATCTTCAAAGTGCTAGAGTT
Source organism: Macrothele yani (assembly GCA_039090855.1). Lineage (NCBI taxonomy): Eukaryota > Metazoa > Arthropoda > Arachnida > Araneae > Macrothelidae > Macrothele > Macrothele yani. The sequence continues at coordinate 10,126,456 of CM077011.1, read as the reverse complement.
TGTTTAGGTAAGACACGCGCGTGCAATAAATTCCAAGAATATGGAATTTATTTTTACTCAGCGTTCCTCATTATCTTGAATATCAGTAATATAACTTCGGTTTTAGTACATTAGTACCTTGAAGGCTCCTTATTAGAGCGGTAAACACAATATACCCTGAACTTAACGTAAACACTCAATGAAATAGACTTAACGGCCAGACAGAGGTCTGACAATAAAATGAACTAAGAAAACGTACTCACTTTTAACCTTTTATTGGGGAGCTCCTGGTATTACTCAATTACACACTCCAAAATAACACAACTACTGATAGCCCGAACTTTCGTACTATCTTAATATCGTAGAAAAGTAGGTAAATCGCATATCAATAATTAGGAAGAACCTTACAACTATAAAACGAAGCTCTTTGGTATACTTGAGCGCGCCTATGTATACTGCATACCACCACGTCATGACTTACACTCGTTGCCACATAAAATTCTGCGGGAGAAACAACATCTCGTTAAGTGAGAAGATAATTTGCATAGGAAAATAAAATAACAAGAGATAGTAAAATCAAAAAGAAACTGAATCTAGAGTATACGTTACAATGGTCACGGACCCGTCCGGTTGAGGCATGTATTGTACTGCCCCTACCCCATTTCCAGAAACAGTAGCTCAAATTAGAGACGAGTTTTAGCCCTAAAATTTGCTCATAGTGGTCGTAAAGGAAAAAAAAAAAAAAAAAAAACCTCCCACTTACCCCCATCCCCCTTCTCTTGACGGGAACTTTGCAAACTAAACATAAAAACTACAAATACAAAAATACCTTTTTGAAAGTTACAGCCACGAAAGAAATACACTTAAGTGTGGACGAATGAACGAATATGTCAGATTAGCGAAAAGTTTCTTAAATCGTTCTAGAGACGTCTTTCTGATTTTTGAGCTCATTTAACGACTTCGGAAAAGCGAATAAAAAAGTTCCAAAAGCAGCGGAAGCAGTACTAGAATTCCCCTAGTTAACGAAAATGAAATTCGTTTCAGGATGCATATTGGGTAAGATAAACGGTAGCAAAAAATTAAAAGTTTCATTGACGCACACGACAGAGGAAGAAAAGATAAATAAAAAAACATTTCACGATTTTCATATTTCTCTTCATTGTTGCTGTACCTTCGTTGTTGGTGACGAGTTTAAACGAAATTTTAATATCTGGCATGCATTTTTTTTTTAACTGCTTGGTACTAAATGTTTAGAAAATGCTTCCAGTAATTCCACATTTTGCCTCTGTAAATCTGCTACACATCTGAAATCTTTCAAGTTTTTATCCTGAACTAGTTACTTTGAGCTTCAGACCTTTAAAAATGCTGTTTCAAGATCAAATTCTTTTTAAGATACTGTTAAATGCTGTAGTTCTACAGCTGGATTTCGAACTTTCATTGCGAAACCAGTTATCTTAAGCTTTAGTTTTAAAAAATACTGTTTCGCGCCTTAATTTTGAAAAAAAAATTTGTTGGAAATTTATGTTTCAAAATTTAATTCTGAAATTTACTAATTTAAGCTTTAAATGCAACGGTAGTTAATTTTGGCTTTAAATTGTATAAGTTTACTACCACTTTGGCCTGCAGTTCTGTTTGTATTTAAAACTTATTAGTTTTTAGTTTTGAATGTAAAACCTAATGTTTAGAACTTTTCTATATAAAGCATTTTCAAATTTCGCATCCGAAAAGAAACCTGCATATATACATATACATAATTTTTCTAAAAGTCTTCTTTCATTAGGACACCGCTTTCGTGCGTAGTAATAAAGAAATTTCAAAAATGTGAATGAATGATGAGCGATGAGATTTTGCGGCATATAATCAGATGTAGCAATGAAACCACACACACATCCACACAACATGAAGCCTAAAAGTAAGAACCGGCCACACTGGGTATCCCGTCAGCTATACCCAATTTGGACCCCCCCCCCCAATTTTATATACATTTATTTACGTTTTTCATTAAATTGTCAGCTTAGGAATTTTTCACTAGGAGAACTGAAAACTGTTAGGTTGGAGAACATGATTTTAACAGCATCGTCGCTTAGTTCCGATGTCAGAAAGCTTTCAGAAAGCTTTATCTTGGCTTTATTTTGGGGGAAAGGGGGGAGCGTCGTACTTAACGACCGTCGTGAGTAACTCCGTGAGCTATAAGCAGTCGCTCGTCCCTAATTTAGGGCCACTAGTTCCAGGAAGGGGAGAGAGCCAGTGCGGCAACAACATCCATTTATCACCAGGATTTGAACCCAGACCCAGATCAGACGTATGGTCAGAAGGCAGCGCTCGGACCACTACCCCACAGGGGCGGCTAATCTTGGCTTTGATTTGACGCTACTGTGCCAGCTTCAGACATTTCTAAAGTCTTTGCGTTTTAAAGAGTCCTGTAATATGAGACTAGTTTTGTCAAAATTATACAGTTTTTACTGGAATCTTTTTTTAACTAAAAAGGGGAACCCTGCGTATAATGGTCTTCTTCAGCATGCGAGTGAAGACCGTTACAATGATTCATTTATAGTAGAAAAATGGTCAATCAGTAATTTAACGGATATTACTTAACACTGGGCAAAGTTTATCCTCTGTCGCCCAGATGGTGAAGTGGTATAAAGCGTTGTTTTTGGGCTGGATTCGTTCGTTTTTAAGATAATGCTTATCTTCAATCGGTAAAACATCTCTTAAGGAAGGAAATGGGGACCGTTCTAGCCTTGGATATTTAGTTGTAAATCTACCAAACGAGACAGACCGTTCAGAAACTGTCAAGTAACCTCTGTTTGGTGCTGAAAACATCAGGCAACGTGGACATTTGTACAGTTCTGAAAAAATGTCACATGATGTGAGATATCGATTTTACAATACGTCAGACGACCTCAGGTAACATCTGCTTAATACTGATACCTTCAGATGATCTCAAGTTACTACCGTTAAATAGTGGAAACGTCATGCTACGTCTCAGAGGCGTAACTAGGTCTGGGCAGTCGCCCAAAGCCGGATGGAGCTTCTGCGGGGCCAGGGGCAAAATTTCATTGCGGGACCCGGAGCAAAATTTCATTGTGGGCACTAGAACATAAATCTCGTATTTTAATAAAATCGTTACGTGAAAACTTCCGTTCGTAAAGAGCACACAAACGAAAACTTTCATAAAGACAAAATTATTATCTTACGGAAGTATTTGGTTTAAGCTTAAGAAAAAGACCATAATATAGATTGAAAGTGCAGAGAGAGAGAGAGAGAGAGAGAGGGTAAAAGTGTTAAAAATCTACGATTTTCTGTCTGGAGAGAGCGGTTTTGAGGTTGTATTGTGACTCTCATAAAAACTTCTTCACAAAATGATAAAAAGATACATCCGTAGTGAATATTTTTACATTACAAACATTTTTGTGTGGGAAATAATAAGGATCCCTCTAAAATAAATTCGTATAAAAAGTGTTTTTCCCCTGATACATGTTCAGTGATTGATTTTTAATGCAAAGTAGACAAATTAGTGACTTTTTAGACTTTCATACGCGCTCATATATGGATTTTTTTATATAATTTCTAATAATGCTTTTAAAGTCACTGAATAATTACCCTCCACATGTTGCCAGAAACCAATTTTGCTATATTGTTCTTTTTATTTCTTCAAATTTAAGTATCTGGTTTGCACACACATTGTTGAATATATAGCAGTAGAGGCCACAAAATGATGAACTTTAATTTGCTATTTCATGAATGCGAAAAATATTAAGATCGTTACAATAATAATTTGAAATCTGCGTCGCCCCGGGGGCGCAGCTCAAGAGAGGGCACAAAAATTACTGCTTGCAATCTGATTAAAATCGGTATTGAAACTTTTGCATTAGTTCCTGGTTCAGCTTTTTCGAGCCAGACTTTGTCGTTTGTCCATTTACAGAATTTACCTATAATATCTTTCACCAGCTGCGGTAGCTTAGCGGCTTTAAATTCGCATTTCTTCCTCAAAACGTGCATTGGGTGTAAATCGCTCACAATCAGAAACCAACACTGTTAAAAAATCTACTTAAAAATGAGAACCTCAACTTACTCGTGTTTTTTTTAAGTACAATCGTATCGTAAACGAGTACATGATATGCTCAAATATAAGTAACAATACATACTTACAAATAACTGCGTCAATAAATATAAATATAATCTCGTATTACTTCATTTTAGATATTGTAGATTTCAAGAGAAATTGTTTAATAAATGTGTAAAGTGACACACATAAATAATTAGTACCACAAAGTCACTGATCGCAAGTAATTTAATTATGCATAAAGTATCTTTGTGTACGTTTTTACATTAACTACATTTGTGTCAATCTCATAAATAATATATTGTCGCTTCATCACTATATTTGTCATAAAATTGTGCGGTCCATTTGCCCAGCATGTGACAACGAGTATATCTAGTATCCCAGATGTGCCATCTAATAATATACTTCTAGTTGATTTTATGAATAAATGAGTATCAATGAAGTACACGTATTCCAAACATGAAATCGCGCCGCGGATGGTTTTGTGGTTAGAGATTCAGACTACTGATGGAGGGAACCCAGGTTCAAACCTTGTCTGCAAGGCTAGAACCTGGGGGGCTCTACGTGGTGGTATGAATTTCTAACAATCATTGAATATTCACCGTGCATCGGACGAGCGCATTAAGTTACGGCCCTCGGGTAGGAATGCCCCGGTTACACATGAAGGTGTTCATTCCTAAGCCCCCCCCCTAATTTCTCTCTGCCTTCTATGTGCAAAATCTTACGCTTTTATGGTGGCGCCATCTAGTGTGCTCTCTCTCACTTACAAACTATCCTGTCAGAATCGCTAGATTTGCTCTAACTTCCTTCAGTTTCTGTGCCCTGCTCGAAAGGGCACAGAAACTGGACGAAGTTAGAGCACATAGGCTATATTTGAAATAAATGGATTTTTTTAGTACATATATTTCAAATTTGAAACACCAGATATACTCACAATTGATTCCCTGTATGTTCTCAAAAATGAGTACGTGTCTTTTCCAAAAATGAGACACAAGTACTAGGAGCTATTATAAGCATAGAATGTACTCAAAAACGAGTACATTTTGCTTATTTCTAAGTACCAATTTTTAGCAGTGAAGGCGCGGTTGTTCGTTCGTTACAAGATAAGTATATCGTTCATGTTTTCAAGATTCTCTGAGGGCAGTTTGATCGTTACTGCCACTACTGCAAGCTGCACTCAGTCCGTTTGATGTGGTACCGAAGTTCGGGACTCCAAAGCAGTTGGCAATCTTACAGCTCTTTCCATCTTTTATATGTTACGGCTCTAAATGGCGTTCCACGTCCAGTTCGGCTTCGCTACCCAGAACATCCTTTGATGTAAAGTAAGAGTAATGCACGAAATCTTTTTGCTGAGTGCTGCCCATCATTTCGTAATTTCTTCCGACGCAATTAATGAAGGTAAAACACCGTTCCCGTTTAGGACAGGAAATGACACCTAGTTCTAATACCCTATTTACAGTATCACACGGCAGTAAAAATATATGAAAGTTAAGTTGTCAAACTACAGTGAAAATGGCAAGCAGGGCAGCTGCAACTACAGTATATACGTAAAGGTCTTCCTCTGGTCCGTCGAAAACCTAGCCGGCTCTTAAAATCTGTTATACAACCGTTTATGATTATTAGTTATCAGTTAACTACACTGTTAAAAATTTTGTGGAAGATTGCACCAAAAAGTGGTGCTACACCAGCTGCACCACTTTCTGAGAAAAGACACACCATTGTGTGGTGCAAATAAAACCCAACAACATTTTGAAACCTTGCACATAATGTGGTGTAGCCTTGCACCATGACGTAGCGCAAAGTTACACCATGTTGTTGGCTTTTGTTTGCACCACACAATGGTGTATCTTTTCTCAGAAGGTGGTGCAGCTGGTGTAGCACCACTTTTTGGTGCAATCTACCACAAAAGTTTTAACAGTGTACAAGAGAAAATGATAAAAGAAAAGCAAGTAAAAAATTCAATGTGAAGCAAAATGTCAGAAGCAACTCCTGATGCCCAGTGTTGGCTTCTCTTGAAAAATTGTAATTTCATATGCTTGTGGGTACTAAATAATGCAAATTTGTGCGTAATCAACACACCAGACCAGTTTTAATATCCTAAAAACTCATGACAAAAGCATGATCATAATATTTCAGGCAATAAAGGTTTTTTGTTTGGGGTCTCAATGTTTTGTGGTTTGTCCCGTGTGCAGAGATGCCTAGTTACGCCTCTTCTACGTCTGTTTCACACTGAAAATGTCAGGAGATTTGAAGTAACACCCAACCACGCCAGGTAGCAGTGTGGTTAGACGCGCAAGTCTCTCGCTAGTCTCCCGCAGATGGGCTCGAGTCTGGGAAGTGGCATGGGTGATGCGTTGGCCACACGGCGCTGGAGTTGTTCGTGGTGGTAGTTAAACCCGTATAGAGTTGCCTGTGGTGGTAGGTAAACCCGCATAGAGTTGCCTGTGGTGGTAGGTAAACCCGCATAGAGTTGCCCGTGGTGGTAGTTAAACCCACACATAGCTGCTCGAGGTGGTAGTTAAACCCGCAAGGAGATGCTGGTTGTGGTAGTTAAACCCGCATAGAGTTGCTCGTGGTGGTAGTTAAACCCGCATAGAGTTGCCCGTGGTGGTAATTAAACCCGCAAGGAGATGCTAGTGGTGGTAATTAAACCCTTATAGAATTGCTCTTGGTGGTAGTTAACCCACAAAGAGATGCTCGTTGTGGTAGTTAAACTAGCATAGAATAGAATTGCTCGTGGTGGTAGTTAAACCCGCATAGAGTTGCTCGTGGTGGTAGTTAAACCCGCATAGAGTTGCCCGTGGTGGTAATTAAACCCGCAAGGAGATGCTAGTGGTGGTAATTAAACCCTTATAGAATTGCTCTTGGTGGTAGTTAACCCCCAAAGAGATGCTCGTTGTGGTAGTTAAACCAGCATAGAATAGAATTGCTCGTGGTGGTAGTTAAACCCGCATGGAGTTGCTCGAGGTGGTAGTTAAACCCACATAGAGTTGCTCGAGGTGGTAGTTAAACCCGCATAGAGTTGCTGGTGGCGGTAGTTAAACCCGAATATTAGAAATAATAATAATAATAACATTTGCTTTTCCTAATGCAGCTGAATTACTCAGTTGTAGGAAGCTTGTGTGTGATCATTATGTACATACAGAAGAATTGGCAGTTAAATGTGAGCAGTTATAGAACAGAATGGAACTTTTCCATGACTGTGGTATTAGACTTCGTCTGTTCACTTCCGCACTGAAATTCGCTCTCAGCTTTTACGTTGCAGTATACTCGTACATTAGACCAGTGGCGGCGGAACCACCCGGGCCACCAAGGCCCGGTCAATAATTTCAACAACTTCAGCCAAGATTTTTATTTTTATTATTTTTTATTTGGCATATGTGTGAATGTTGTGATGTACCTTAGAAAGCTCCTCTAGGTAAGTGCTTGGGTGGTCCTTATTCCCAACAAAGCTCATTAGGCATTGCTTTTCTTCTGTTTGTTCCGGGAAGCGGGAAGGGAGGGAGTGCACCACGATTCGAAATTTTGCGCCCGGTCAACGAACTTCACTTTCCGCCACCCCTGCATTAGACTACAGAAGAATATGCGTGTGTTACTTACCAATGAAAATTCGCGTCTTAGCAATACAGTCTTTTTTGAAGAATAATATTTCGTTGATTTTAATGTTTTAAAGACACACCCAAACTTTTCAGGCATCGTATTTGTGGCGTAAGGAGATAAGGAGAAAATGCTTTACCATTTGCGCTGCGGAATAATTGTAAATAGTACTTAGTATCTCACTAGTACTTGCTTCATCCTCTTGGCTGACGGTAACCCTGCTGGAGGTACCTAGCAGCTCTAGTACTTCGTGGCGTGTTCCTTGGATTGCGTACTGTTGTTGGTCCGGTTCTGGATATGGACTGAGACATGGATCTTGTTGTTTCTTCTTCTTGTTTTTGTTTTCACTTTACACATGGTTCTTGTAATTATTGCCTTTAAGGAGCTAGTTCTCACTTCCCTCGAACTAGCGCCTTTAACTCAGGGGAACTTCCACAAGTCACGGATGATCATGGGGAATCGTTAAGTCCCTCAGGAAAAATAACTGCCTTCTTTAACCAATAGTGGATTTGTTAACATAGCAGTGAATTTATGATACTTAAGTTAGTTAAGTACCCACATTACTAAAGATGTGTTCCCCGTGTGCGGGCGAATCCCGCAGGCCTTGATATCTTTGACCATCTGCTCATTCTGGAACGCAAGAATTTTCAAAAGAAATACCTAAATTAAGCTCGGAACCGTTTTCCTCAAACTTAACCTAAATCCACCTCTTCAGTCTACTTTATTAAAGCACCCACTCAAAAAAAAAAAAAAAAAAAATGTTCAATAATCTACTGGTACATTTATTCTCACGCTTTGCACACGCCCTTCCTGAGCCAATAGCAAAGCAAATCAAATAGTTTCATGCCAAATGAATGAAGACAGTAATTATCTTATTCTGAATGAAAAGCTGAAATGAAAATCAATTGGTAATTTGCTTATGAAAAAGTATTCATCTGTCGGCAACGAATACTATAAAATATTGGTGCACTTTCCGTTTTCCCAAAGCTTAACTTGAGTGTGCTGCCATCTACGTGAGGAAACCAGAAGCATTGTAGAAAGGAAACTGCATAAAAGAAACAAACCAGACATGTTCTTCATTCTGCAAGTATTCAACAGATAGAAAAACAACAAAAAAACCCACAGACTTTAACGAACCTAATGTGGATTTTAATAGTTTTGGGCCATAAGATCTGAAATTTATAAATAATGAAGCACAGAGGCGTAACTAGGGCGGTGCAGTTAAACAGAGGACGCAAAAACCACTGCTTGTAATCTGTTTAAAATTCAAATTGAAACTCTTGCAGCAGTTTTTAGTACAGTATTTTGCGTCGTAATTTGTGTTTTACCCATTTTTCGGAATTTGCTTATGTTTCTTCAGTTTTGGTAGCCTTAATAGCTAAAAATTCGCATTAATTCCTCAAAAAGATTCAAAGGATGTTAGTTGCTCACATTTAGAATTGGTGTGGTTTTATAGTCGGTCCAGCTGAAGAAAAACCACAGCCACCGTGGACAGCCTACAAAACTGCAATACTATAGTTCATCCAACCAAAGACAACAATACTATAAAAAAACCAAAACTGCGATACTATAGTATAACCATAGTTCATCCAACCAAAGACAACAATACTATTAAAAAACCAAAACTGCGATACTATAGTATAACCATAGTTTATCCAACCAAAGACAACAATACTATAAAAAAACCAAAACTGCGATACTATAGTATAACCATAGTTCATCCAACCAAAGACAACAATACTATTAAAAAACCAAAACTGCGATACTATAGTACATAAATAGTTCATCCAACCAAAGACAACAATACTATAAAAAAAAACCAAAACTGCGATACTATAGTATAACCATAGTTCATCCAACCAAAGACAGCCTGCGACTTTTCTTTGGTTGGATGAACTATACATACGTTACAAGATGATAATGTGGTTCACATTGTTGAAGATTCTCTGTGGTCTATTCGATCATTGATGTATCGCTGCGAGCCATGACTGCCACCTACACTGGGTCCGCGTGGTGTGATACCGAAGATCCTTCTTCCGAAGCAGTTATGAAATACTGTCATGCAGGCAGTCCCTCCATCTAATCTTAGGTCTTCCTTTGACCGGCTACCTCCATTCCCATAAATCTAAGTCCCACACAATCTGCTCCTTTCTAAGTAGGCCTACATGTACGTGCAAGCGCAACTTGTCTTCTTGAGACTGCTTTGAAACTTCGGTCACTTTAACTTTTACTAGAAGAGCTTGACACAAAAATGAAATTAGAATGTATTGAAAAAGATATTAAAATGTAATTTTGGGACATTTTCCAAAAGATCAAGACATTGCGTTTCTCCAACACAAGTACAACCACTCATGTTATTTTATTACATTAGAAAGTGCTAAACTGAAATTTACAAATATCCGCCATTAAAAGTGAATTAACGAAGCATATTTCTGATACAACCTTTTCTGTGAAATGCCGGAAAGAAACCTGAATTGAGCGGAATTTTCTTACGCTGGCAAAATTTTGAATTTTCAGAAACCTTTCCGAAATTCCTTTCTTATATTCATGGTAAACTACCGTTTTTAAGATGTTTTCTGAATTTTCAGAAACCTTTCCAAAATTCATACGGAAAAAGTGAAAACTCCGTTCTCACTTTTTCCGTATCCATATCACGAGAAATCCCGGTAATAGGAGCGATTCGTGGGTTGATTAAACTTAGGTTTGATTAACTACTAAATTTCTATAGATTTGATTTTTACTTAGGTTTGATTAACTGCTGAATTTCTATAGATTTGATTTTTACTACTTAGGTTTAATTAACTGCTAAATTTCTATAGATTTTATTTTTACTTAGGTTTAATTAACTGCTAAATTTCTATAGATTTTATTTTTACTTAGGTTTGATTAACTGCTGAATTTCAGTCGTCTGTCGAAGGATCTGATTCTGAAGTTCTGCAGGGAGATCGGATATTGTAGATAGAGCATACCGCACGAATTTTGGTTATTTAGGGACACGTGTGTGCCCCCCTCCCCCCGACGCTACGCCTATGCTGTTGGGCAATTTTTAAAATCTTTACCTCTTGGAGTATGCCAACAAATTAGCATACCTATACGGCAAAGGAAAAGAAATGAATTTCATAAAAGAACACATCAAATGTGCAGTAATGCACCAACAGAACTTTGTGCTTGATTTTTATTTCAAAGAGATTCAGGACGATACCGCGGTCAGTCGTGGTGAAGATTTTGATGAAACATTTCTCATACACGGTAAATTAAATGTTCACATTCTTATTGTCAGACATTAACGAAACATATCAAACATAAATATGGGAAAGTTTTTTTTCAAAAACAAAATGTTTATAAGTCCAGATAAATGCGTAATATGGAAACTAATGGGGTAAAAAAGACAAACAAAAGTTCCCGTTGTCGCTAAAATGAATGCGTAATATTAAATATTAGTCTCCTCAAAAGACAAGAATTGCGTATTTTCTTTAAGCACATATTTGTTTGCTTCCCAGGATTTCTAATGTTGTTTACTTTTACGGAATGCACTAAAATCACGTTGGAATCTTTAAACGTTTTCAGCAATTTTTGATATTCTTTCTGAAAATTATTTTTTTTTAATCTAGTTCATGAATTTTGAGGGTAAAACTCATTCAAACATTGGCCGCCTTTTTTTTTTTTTTTTGTCGTTAGAGTTAAATTAAAGTTTTGGGTGAAGGACCAGGGGACAGGTTGAATTCTCTTTTTCTGTTTTCTTTTGAAGCCATCAGTGTGATAAATGATCTTAATCAAGACGTTTCTTCAAGTGTAATCTCGACGAGCGAAATATGGCCCATAAAAGCGATTGCGCTCTTTGAGAATAAGAGCTCCAGGGGCCCATATACCCTGTCAAGTAAAGTATTAATGGCAGCATTGCGGGTCAACACCTGTTAACGTGATGCGAGCCTGCTGGATTCGCCTGCCGGGTCAGCAAGCATCGGGCGGGCGTAGCTGGAATATGCACATACATATATATACCTCAGCACAAGACAAAAAAAGAACTGTAGGATTCTTCAGTTGTCCTCATTCATGGCTGGAATCCCAACGAATAAATATGCGATGGTTAAAAGATTCCAAGTTCGGACTCAGAAGTTTAATGGCAAACTTCATGGCGCCCCCAGGAAACGCCATATAATGCCAAGCAACAAAGAAAAAAAAAGGTAGAAAGAAAGGAAATTAAACGCACTCTCTACAAACCGTTCTCTGTGTTGTAAATCTTCAGGAACTTATCAAAATTGCTTCTCTCACCCCACTTTCCTTTCGCATTATTTTTTTTCGTCTCTTTCAAAGGCGCATTAAAACTTTTATAGTTCGTCATTAATCAGGCAGGATGTTTATCGTGCTCGTGAATGAGATGTATTTCCGAATGTGCACTCATACATCTGGAAAAGATACGCATTTCATTCTGCACGAGATATTTTTTTCATTTTGTCATTTTTATGTACAAGGCGTTCACTTTGTCCAGACATTTAATATATAATTAACTTTGTACCCCCGCCCCCCCCCCCCTTCCCCAGGATTCATCTCTACGCTTGCACTGGAAAAAGTCACCTAAGTCTTTTGCGACGAATTCAGACAGGAAATTGTTTTTTCGTTTTCCGTTGGTTGCAGAAAATGTTTGCAAAATAGCATTACATGCTTATTGGCCGCAGCTAAAGATGATTTCAAAATGCCAACCCGATTGGAAAGTGAGACAAAAAAATAATTACTCAGTGCAAAAAATGATTGCAGGATGCCGCAAAAAGTTTACTGGAGGTAGAAATGCCTCAAAATGTTCGCAAGGGGAAAAAAAATATTTACGAAATGATGCAAAATATTTTTAGATGCGGTTTTCTTTTTCAAAATGATATGCGGTAAAACATTCATTGGAAACCACTTGAAATAACGGCACTTTTTGGAAACATACAGTGCTTACAAAATCACATGAAATATCCATACTAAAAAGGAAAACAAAGTTGTGGTACTGTGGGGAATCAGCTAAGAGTTCTCATATTTTTCCCAAATGTATTTTTGTACAAATACATTCAGAATTTTTTTAGAAAACATCACAAATTAAATTCAAGGGTCTCACCAGTTTTTAACAGAACGAATCGGTCATGCCTCGTCGCAATTAATCTATAATTCTTTTATTGTTTTCATTTTGATTTCTTTTGCACGAATTGTTGTTTCCTCCACCGTCGAGAAGAACAGAAAGTTCATAAAATCTGTCTAGGACCACTTTCTTCTATGAGCCATTCCATTATGACCTCCCCAAGCCTAGAGAACTGAGCTCGCCTGGAGACCGAACGGTTGCGCAGGTGAAGTTCACAGAGCAGTATATATAGAACCCAAGGACCGGCTTTCGGTTAGTAGAGTGTTCGGAGTCAGAATGGAAAAAACTTCCGATTTATCGGAGTTTGATAAAGGACAAATGGTGATTGCACGGCGCCTCGGAACTACGATCTCGGAAACGTCGCGGCTTGTAGGTTGTTCACGTGCCGCTGTAGTGAGTACGCATCAAATTGGTGCACAGATAGCCAATCGACGAACCGTCGCGTCGTCCATAGCTCGTTAATGTCAGAGGGCAGCGGAGACTGGCGCGCATTGTTCACAGCGACTGCAAGGCCACAATGCGACAAATCACCTGCAGCTACAACACTGGTAATCAGGGCAATGTGTCACAGCACACAGTTGATCGCAGTCTTCTGCGCGTGGGCCTGCGTATCCGAAGACTCAGCCGGGTCCCCATGCTCACTGCACGTCATCTCCAACAACGCAAGAAATGAGCTCAAGATCATCGAGATTCGACCGTGGATGATTGGAAGAAAGTGGCCTGGTCTGACGAATCAAGATTTCTGGTGCATCACGCAGACGGCAGAGCGCGGATATGCCGTTTACCAACGGAGGCTATGGCACCTGAATGCACTGTTGGGCGGAAACAGGCCGGCAGTGGCGGTGTTATGCTGTGGGCGATGTTCTCTTGGGACACTTTAGGCCCCATTATTCCAATAGCACAATCCCTGACAGCTGTCAGGGATCTGAACATCGTTGCGGACGAAGTTCACCCATTCATGGCAACTGTGTTCCCTGCTGGTGATGGCCATTACCAACAGGATAATGCGCCGCTGCCAGAATCGTCAAGGAGTGGTTCGAGGAACGTGCCGGTGACTTTCTGTTAATGCCCTGGCCACCAAATTCACCTGACCTGAACCCAATCGAACATTTGTGGTTCGACTTGGAAAAGCAGGTTCGCGCTAAAGCACCACCACCCCGAAATGTACGGTAACTGGAAGACTTGCTGTTGACATTATGGTACCATATACCCCAGGATACCTATCGCCACTTCATCGAATCGATGCCTCGTCGAATGGCCGCTGTTTTGCGGGCTGAAGGGAATCCTACAGCTTATTAGGTAGGTGGTAATAATGTAATGGCTTTCAATTGGAAAACATACAAAGTAACACAACTTTTGTTTCCACTATTGCGGTTGTATGTACACCACACTATTAAAAATTTTGTTGTAGGTTACACTAAGAAAGAGTACACTGTAAAAAAAATTCTGCCACTTTCCACGACTTCTTTCGTGAATTAACGAAGCATATCTCTAACACATTTTTTTTATATACAATAGACTGATACATAGATATCGTATAATCACCTGTGCATGAAAGGACGGAGAAAAACTCGGAATTTCATGAATTTTTCGTACGAAAATCCAGAAAAATTCTCAATTTTCAGAAATGTTTCCGCATTTTCTTTCTTATATTGACGGTACACAGTTTCCATGATGTGTTAACGGAAAGTTCTGTATTTTCAGAAACCTTTCCGTAGTTCCTTTCTTATATTAACGGAAAAATTCCATTTTCGCTTTTTCCGTATCCGTATGACGAAAAAATTCTGGCTATACAGGAGAGATTCACAGGAACACTCCGGTGTTTGAATCATTGGCGCACCCACAAGGGGGCTTCGGGGGCTTAAGCCCCCTCCAAGGAGATTAAGAGCGACGTACGTCACAAACTGAACATTCAAAAATATTATTTTACATGTTCAAAAAATTACATAGTGTCTTCTATTACGTGGTGTCTTCTTCCCAAAGCCCCAAAGAGATTAAGAGCGACGTACGTCACAAATTAAACATTCAAAAATATTATTTTACATGTTCAAAAATTTAGATAGTGTCTTCTTCCCAAAGCCCCAAAGAGATTAAGAGCGACATACGTCACAAATTAAACATTCAAAAATATTGTTTTACATGTTCAAAAAATTACATAGTGTCTTCTATTACGTGGTGTCTTCTTCCCAAAGCCCCAAAGAGATTAAGAGCGACGTACGTCACAAATTAAACATTCAAAAATATTATTTTACATGTTCAAAAATTTAGATAGTGTCTTCTTCCCAAAGCCCCAAAGAGATTAAGAACGATGTACGTCACAAATTAAACATTCAAAAATATTATTTTACATGTTCAAAAATTTAGATAGTGTCTTCTTCCCAAAGCCTCAAAGAGATTAAGAGCGACGTACGTCACAAATTAAGCATTCAAAAAAATTATTTTACATGTTCAAAAAATTACATAGTGTCTTCTATTACGTGGTGTCTTCTTCCCAAAGCCCCAAAGAGATTAAGAGCGACGTACGTCACAAATTAAACATTGAAAAATATTATTTTACATGTTCAAAAAATTACATAGTGTCTTCTATTACGTGGTGTCTTCTTCCCAAAGCCCCAAAAAGATTAAGAGCGACGTACGTCACAAATTAAACATTGAAAAATATTATTTTGCATATTCAAAACAATACATAGTGTCTTCTATTACATGGTGTTTTCTTCCCAAAGCCCCAAAGGATTAAAAGCGACGTACGTCACAAATTAAACATTCATAAATATTATTTTACATGTTCAAAAAATTACATAGTGTCTTCTTCCCAAAGCCCCAAAGAAATTAAGAGCGACGTACGTCACAAATTAAACATTCAAAAATATTATTTTACATATTCAACAAATGACATAGTGTCTTCTATTACATGGTGTTTTCTTCCCAAAGCCCCAAAGAGATTAAAAGCGACGTACGTCGCAAATTAAACATTCAAAAATATTATTTTACATGTTCAAAAATTTACAGTGTCTGATTCCCCAAACCCCAAAGAAATTAAGAGCGAAGTACGTCACAACCGTATGTAAACTATAGGCGTACACTACATATATGTACACACATTGTGTACGTGTACTGTATATACATATACAGTCCCCTCCAACAAGAATTCCTGGGTGCGCCACTGGTTTGATTAACTGTTAAATTTCCATAGTCCATTGACGTATTTGATTCTGAAGTTCGGCAGAGAAGATCGGATATTGTGGAAGTATATCACGCGAATTTTTTTACTACGTCACAGGATATTTTTTTCTCCTTTCTCCCATTTTCTGTACAGCTATTATATATTGTGTTACCGTAAGAAACCGGGTACTTAATTTACTGCAGCGGTGGTTGTACGATGTCTATGCATCAGTTTGTGGACTCCTTAAGACAAAAGTCATATAGCTATCAAGAGTAAATTTTGTATTTAGAAGTTTTGTGAAATAATATTACAAAACAGTATATAGGACAGACCCGTAGAGCCTTGCGTTTTCGATTGAAGGATCACGAGACCTACATTCGGAACTATGCCCTAAAGAAGTCATCGATGGCTAAACACTGTTACGAAAAGGACCATACATTTCTGTTTGAAGAAGCAAAACTAAATGACAAGACAGATTGAACCACCAAATTTGATATCTTGGAAGCTTTCCATATATATCAGAAGTCTTCGCAACTTGTTAATGACATGACATCCACCCCATTTCTATTAAGCGCGTGGAAGCAACTAACCAAAACCTGTGACTGTAAACACCATTTACGATATCATATACAATTTAAATACACTGCTGGCCACCCAAAATGCAACGCCAAGAAGGTGGCATCCGATTGGCCTGAAATTCGCAGCATGCGTCGCCCGCGAGAGGACATACAAACGATTAGCATTGCAGGGCATATGCAAATCATGTGCGCCCGGCACGCCACCGAAAAGCTTTCTAAGAAGGGTGCACAGAAGGCGGGGTGTAAGTAGTGGAAGTGTGTTGTGCTGCCAGACCTGTGCGTGGGAAGCTTCCTGATGCCTCGTCGCAGAATACGGCAGTCATTCCAGCACGTTTCGGAGTTCGACAGAGGACGAATAGTGGCTTATCGCGACAGCGGTTTATCGTACCGAGACATCGACGCCCGCGTGGGACGACATCCAGCCACAGTGAGGCAAGTATGGATTCGGTGGGTGCAGGAGGGACGGACGGACCGACATGAGTGATTGCTGCAGCCGTGGCACACCACCGAACGAGAAGATCGGCATGTTGTGCAGCGGGCATTGACGGCTCGCACCACCACATCACGAACGTTAGCGCAGGAATTAGGGTGTGTTGCGCAACAACCTGTGTCAACACATACCGTTCGACGTCGTCTGCAGGAGCGGGGACTTGTCGCACGGCGCCCATTGCTCCGATTACCATTGAAGTTACACCACCGGCGAGTGCGGCGGCAGTAGACCGTTGAACGCCGTACCTGGACTACGGAACGGCACGACATTGTTTTCTCCGACGAATCCCGCTTCTGCATGCCACACCACGATGGTCGGATTCGCGTGTGGCGGCACCGCGGCGAGAGACTGTATGACGCCTGTATTATGTATCGCCATACCGGTCCGTTGCTAATTGGCGTTATGGTTTGGGGCGCAATTGGATATGACACCCGCGCCCCTCTGGTACGCATCATCCGTCTTCGGACATTACTGATATCAATTGCGGCTGCTCTATACACTTCCAGGAGTGTTCTGCGGATTTCTGGAGCTTCACATCCCTCTTTTTCCAGGAATTCAATTTTTTTTTTATTTTTTTTTTTTTGATTGGACGTTTAACGACCAGTAAGCAACTCAATGGGCTATAAGCAGTCGCCCGTCCTTAATTTAGGGCCACTGACTCCAAGGAAGGGAGAGAGCCAGTGCCGTAAGACAAACACAACATCCATGCCTCACCGGGATTCGAACCCAGACCCATCTCGGGCGAATGGTCAGAAGCCACTGCGCCACCAAGGCGGCGAATTCAGTTACGGCTCGTTGCTTTTCTCTGTCGTTCATGATCTTTATTTCCAATTCTGAAAAAAAAAATTCCCACATTGGTAACATATCATAGTACATGTGAGTGCAGTTTCATTAAAATCACTGCAAAATTTCGAAAGTTATTAAGGAGGAGACATTACTTGCAGGATGCCCTTAGTAATAAGCTCCAATAGAAAATAAAATGACTAAGTCAGTCGCATTAATGAAAAAAAAAATAAAAATTCATCATTGCCCAATTAGCTTTCTCTTGAACGTGAGTCAGATTCATGGGTCATTCTGGCTCAGTGGTTAAGACGCACGGCTTCAAACCAAACTACGAGTATCTGGGCTCGGTCCCCACCACCGGCGCAAAAGGATTCTCTCGCGTAAGGGATGAAATATTCAGCGTGTTGGATTTTGCGGATTTTTTGTCTAAATAAGGAAAAACTTGAAACGGACTTTACTGAAATAAACGGAATTTCTGACTACGGAAAACCTGTGGAAATATGAAAGTTAAAAAACAAACAAACGAGGATTTTTAAAAACGAAAATTCCGTTAAAAGACAGACACTGACAGGCAACTTTGCTGCTCGTTATTTTCAGAAATGTTTCGTGAATTCTGTTACGTGGTTTGTGTTAACTTCCAAAGTCTTGCGTGGTTGAAGACAATAATATAGCCAATAAGTAATAATTTTTCGCAATCCTTTTAAAACTCTTATAAAGCACTTTATTCTTTTCTTTGCTTAATCGCAGAAAGGTTGTGCTCAGCTTTTCCTATCATTCGTTCCCATTCTTTTCAAAACCCATTTTTTCTTGCTTAAATCCTCCTGCGGTCATTTCCTCGTGGTGGGGAAAATGCCTGCATTACCCCGGTCAACTTAAGACGTGCTTCCCTAACACGTCAGACCTTTCCTGCCCTCGTGCTCCTGCGACCGTTCGCTTTCAAATCATAGAAGTGACTGCTTTACACCCCCCCGCTACTTCTACCAAACTCATCCCTTTGCCTCCACAAAGCCCCATAAGAAAAAAACGCCGGCATCGGCTAATACAAAGCACCAAGGTAAAAATTAAGAGGGCTTGCGCTTTCAATCGGCTGCTTTGAAATAAAGAAGGCAAATGATCAAACGAGCACGACAATACTAATCCGTCTACAAAATACAAAGGTGCAGACTCTAAAATGAAACAAACTGGCGTCTCTAAATAAACCGTATCTCCGATGTTTCAAAGAGGAGTGACACAGCGAAATTTCTCTCACATCTCGTGGAAACAAAGGAAAAGGAGCACTAAAGCGAAATAAAAGGTGCGAAATGAGATTTAATATCTATGCCTAAAATTCTAGTATTAAATCTCCGTAACAATTCACACCACACTTTTTGTACACTGCACTACATTAACTGCACCATTTTCTGAGAAAAGATACACCATTGTGTGGTGCAAACAAAACCGAATAACATGGTGCAACTTCGCACCATGTTATGGTGTATGATCGAGAATATGTGCCGTCCTTTCAGCATGCTGACGCCACGTTATGCATAAATTGTTTTATAGGAAATCCATTTTGAAATGCGAAATTCTGTTCAATATATGGCACCATGATTAATTTTTTAATGCGTGGAACATTTCAGAGGGTTTTCTTTTTCATTATTATTTCCTTCTTTTTCAGGTTCTAATCGGGGCGCCGGCTTCACCAAATTATTGGGGGGCAAGCTTGAAGAGA
This sequence comes from Macrothele yani, assembly GCA_039090855.1. Taxonomy (NCBI): domain Eukaryota; kingdom Metazoa; phylum Arthropoda; class Arachnida; order Araneae; family Macrothelidae; genus Macrothele; species Macrothele yani. Next base: position 10,106,973 of record CM077011.1, on the reverse strand, counting down.
TTAGACATGGGAGGGGGTGACATCTCTTCCATTATCACGAGGAAAATAAAAAAAGAAAGGGCAAAAAAGATAAACTATGCAATCTGACGAACGTATATTTCAGCACGCAATTGTAATTGCTCATCAGCAGATGAACAAGGAAGCAGAAATATTCTTTTGCTGAGTATTAATATTTTTAAAGATAAAATTCTGCCTGTGATTTTACAAAAATATCCAGAGAGACTTTGTTTCCAAATGTTTATAAAAAAAAAAAAAAACCACGAGAAATTAGTGCCGTTACTCAAACAAAGAACAGGAAGGACAAACAGTAAATAGATAAACTATACGTTTCTGTACTTTTATTATCTGCCTCTCATCTGAGAGACAGATAATCCGTGCCAAGTAGAATGGGACCAGCTGCTTGATAGCAGTGAAAAGATGTGGCTGACATAAATGGCATTTTTTTTTTTTAACTACCGTGTTGAATTAGGGCAGTGGTCAAAGGTGTAACTGCGAATAATTTTGAAAAAAGCACAGCACAAACGGTAGCCTGAATTCTCTATAGAAATATTTCAACTCACGCATTTCGGGAATGACATATACACCCCAAAACAATAAATTATTTAATTAAACAGGGCGAACAATATTCGGTGGGCACTGCCCCCCAGTAAAATCATGGAGGGATCCCCCCGCCCCCTAGTCGGCGCTTATGGTTGTAACGCTCGGGAAAAATCTGATTTTGTGACAACCAACTGTGAGGGAAAATTAGAAGGGAGACAATGCCGTTTAACGTTAACGGGAAGATGACCACGGATTTTCGGAATTTTTTTCCAGAAGGGGGGAGGCTAACGACCACCACAGGCATTTCTGAAGATTGCAAATAATTGCCGTTCTTAATTTACGGCCATTGGTTTCAGATAGGCTGGGGGGCAGAGCCGTTGGGCGGACGTATATCGTCCGTACCTCATCAGGATTCGGGCTAAGTTCGGCCTACTAGCCAGAAACCAGCGCCTCTGACCACTCGTTCACCTGTACAACAAAGTTTAGGATCTATGAAAATTCTTTCGAAAATGTTCTGAGCGGTGAAACGGCGCATTGGTACAGACTGAAAAATACGTTGGTAATCTTAGTTATAGTTCGTGGCACAGTGGGCTTAAGCGCTGGCTTATGACCATTCGTCCGAGTAATGGTCCAGGTTCGAATCCCGGTGAGGCATGGATGTTGTGTTTGTCTTACGGCACTGACTCTCTCCCTTCCCTGGAACCAGTAACCCTAAATTAGGAACGAGCGACTGCCCATTCAGTTGTTCACGGTGGTCATTAAATCTTCAAACAAAAAATTTGAAAGACCATTCCATAAAAACTGAGAGTATTTTTTTTTTTTTGTGAGTTGAGTTGGCAACAGTGCGAAGGGGAAAAATAACCACTCAGATGAGTAACTGAATTAAGGAAATATCTATGGCAACAGTAGCAGACGATTCTGGTTTTGTTATTGCGCAGTTGTTTAAAGTACGTCTGCATTTCCCCATATGGAGGTGAGTGATTCAGAGTTAAGAAGTGAAATGCGTTGTGCGATAAAATTTTGCTATCGTTTGGGTAAAACGGCTCCAGAAACAGCTGATTTAATGAAAAAAGCTTACAAAGATAAGTGTTTGGGTTGGTCAACGATTTTTAGATGGCACCATGATTTCAAAAAAGGGGGTTTATCGGCAGAACTCGCTTCCTAAGCCTGGTCGACCTGAAAGTGTTGTCACAGAGCATATTGTTAACACTGTTTCGGCAATCTTGCGACAAGATCGACGAATGACGGGTAAAGACATAGCGGCGTCAACCAATATTTCAAAAACGTCGGCATTCCGCATTCTACGCGACAAATTACTGCTGCATCCTGTGTGTTTCAGATGGGTGCCTCATCACCTGACGAGAGAACAATTGTTAGCAAAAGTTCAGGTGTGTCATGAGCGGAAACAAATGATTGCAAAGGATCCAAAAACTTTCTAAACTCAGAAATAACTGCCGATGAAACATGGGTCCCCTATTTCGACCCCCTTACGAAGCGCCCAAATGAGTGTCTGGAAACACACAGACTCGCCTCCTTCGAAAAAAGTCAACCAAACCAAATCAGCTGGGAAGGTGATGATAATTTTCTTTGATCATAAAGGTGTGGTCTACCAGCATGCCGTTCCTCCACAAATTACTGTCAATGCTGAGTAATAAATTCCAGTCTTGAAGCGTCTGCAACGTCACATATCTATTAAGTGACCAGAACTGGTGGGCAAGTGGATCCTACACCATGACAACGCTCGCCCACATATGGCTGCTTGTGTTCAACAGTTTCTTACGAAATATAGTATTGAAATCATGCCACAGCCTACCTACAGTCTTGACCTCACCCCGTGCGATTTCTGGTTGTTTCCTACAATACATGTTCAATAGCAGAACATTCAACACAGATGCTGACGTTATTCAAGCTGTACAGGAATCGCTAAAGCAGCTTCCACAAAATGCCTTCGCCACATGCTCTGAAAAGTGGACTGAACGATGGGACCGTTGCAAATCATCCGAGGAATGATACTTTGAGAAAGAATAACATATATTTTGCTGTACCTATATATCTTCATTTTGTGTCATTTTACGCTCAGTTTTTATGGAACGGCCGTTGAAGTTATGGTTTGAGTTGCGAGGCAGTTGTTTTTTAAATCCAACTATATAACAGGCGGAGAGATCGCGGCTGCAATAAACATATGGATCTGAAGCACACTCATAGATGGCAGAGCTGTAAATCGACACTAATGCGTTCTGTCTGTTCCATTTACAGAAAGGTATTTGCAGAAATAAACCCTCGCGTAAGGGCGGTTCGTACAGGAACAAAATCAGAAACAATGGCAGTCAACTCTTTTACGAAACGCGATATGCGTGACTTTAAGTGAAGGCACCTATCGCTCACGTCAAATACCTGCAATTTCCAAATTTCACAGCCATTGTGATATTGACTAATGCGTTTCTTATACTTCGATTAATTCAAAACCAAGTGGGATGTTCGTGTCACTTCAACACGAAACTTTCGCGAGCAACACCCACTTATCGCAAATAATCTTTGATCTTGTTCTAAAGTAGGATGCTGGAGAAAATACATGTGCATAAATACCTGAATATATTCGTCTCTGAGTCATAAGGAAGAAATGGAAGGATGCATTGATTAAACACTTTTCTTTTAAGTCATAATAGCAAACTGCACTTCAAATTGTACTGTTCCTCTTAAATGCACTTCAGCCAAGTTTTGTACATGTATTTATTTCTTCTTTGATGTGCTCCTTGCTTGAGAACTGTCGTCCGAGGTAGATAAAGTCATTACTTACTTCTAAATTTGTTGAATCTTCATTAACCTTTATCCCCTTGTGTCAGGGGCGTATTTTAACGGGTAGCCAAGGGGGCCTTGACCCCCTCCGAAAGTACTTCATTTCTTTGTTAAAATGCGACTTACATTAGAAAAAATGCTTTAATTTCATAAAGATGCACCAACTTAAAATAAAAAATAGTGCTTTAATATTTTCTTCTATTTTTCGTTAACTTTTATTTTGTGCTGATGGATTTAAAAAAACTTCCATCCCCGAAAAAAATTCGATATACGCCTCCTTTTTTTTCTTTTGATTGGAGCTTTAATGACTACCGTGAGCAACTCAATGGGCTATAAACAGTCGCCCGTTCCTTATTTAGGGTTACTGGTTCCAGGGAAAGGAGAGAGCCAGTGCCGCAAGACAAACACAACATCCATGCATCACCAGTATTCGAACCCGGACCCCTTTCGGACGAATGATCAGAAGCCACTGCGCCACCATATACGCCACTGCATTGTATTTCCAGTTCAATGATTGACAGACATTCCGCAATCTGCATTGTAGAGTTTGGTATATATGGTGTCCTCCCGTTTCACTCCCTTTCAAATTTTTATACGTGTTGTGTCCCCGAACCGCCGAATCTTTTCATTTGCATTTTCATAGGTGTTATTAAAATATTAATATCTTCAATACCTCAGGATTTCAAAGAACATTAAAACTACTAATGGTTTCACGAAATCAAAAGCCTTTTCATAATCAATAAAAGCCATATATAGCGGGTTCATGTTCATTTGCTCTTTTAGTTTGTTCTCGCAATATATGAATATGATCTATATAGTGCTGCAGTCACATCTATCCAACTTGTTCCCTTGATTGAGCCATGTCCAGTGTTTTCTTCAAGCAGTATTACAGTAACTTAGTGAAGATTTTGTAAACAACTGATAAAAGGCTGATGGGTCTGTAGTTTCTGAGATCCTCAAGATCCCTTCTTTTATGGGCAGGACAGGACCACTGTGGTATTGTTCCAGTCATTAGGAATCTTCCCTTTGTTGAGGCCAGTGGTGTAACCATGTTTCAAAATCTAGGTGGATCAGATCACACATATGCACGTCATATGTGTACATATATACGTATATCATCATCATCATCATTGTCAACCATTATCAATCCACTGCTGGACGAAGGTCTCCCCAAGTTTCCTCCACAACGGTCTGTCTTGTGCCAGTCTCCTCCATGTCACCCCTGCATACTTTCGAATTTCATCCACCCATCTCCCATGTGGTCTTCTTCTGGGTCTTTTCCTGTCCCTTGGAATCCAATCTAAAATTTCGGCTGTCCATCGATGATCTGTCCTTCTGGCAGTATGTCCAGCCCATTGCCATTTCAGGGATTTAACTCTAATCATGATGTCTTCCACTCTTGTCATTTTTCGGATCCACGAGTTCCTCTTCTTATCTCTCCTGGTTACACCAAGTATGCACCTCTCCATGCTTCTTTGAGTTGTCTGCAGTCTTTGTACGTCTCTTTTAGTTAAGGTCCACGTCTCTGCACCATACGTAAGCACTGGAAGGATGCATTGATCAAACACTTTTCTTTTAAGACATAATGGCATATTGCTCTTGAAAATTATGCTGTTTCTTCCAAAAGCTCTCCAGGCAAGTTTTGTACGCCGATTAATTTCTTCATCAATGTGACCCTCACTTGATATCTGCTGTCCAAGATAAACGTACGTGTCTGTTATCTCCAGCTTTTCTCCATCAATCGATAAATCTTCATTTCTTGTAAAAGCATTGAACATCACTTTTGTCTTCTGAAAGTTCATTTTTAATCCCACTTCTTTACTCTTGTCAGCAAGTTCCTGGATCATACTCTGCAGCTCTGATGGGGTAGTTGCAAAAATGACTACGTCATCAGCAAAACGAAGGTGGGTTAGATAATCTCCATTAATCTTTATCCCTTTGTTTTCCCAGTTCAGTGATTGAAAGACATTTTCCAATGTGGCATTAAAGAGCTTCGGAGATATGGTGTCACCTTGTCTCACTCCTTTTCCAATTTTTATGTGTGTTGTATTTTCAAACAGCCGAATCTTCGCACTTGCATTTTCATAGATGTTATTAATAATATTAATGTATGCATCTTCAATACCGCAGGATTTCAGAGCCATTGCAACTGCTGATGGTTTCACCGAATCAAAGGCTTTTTCATAATCGATAAAAGCCATGCACAATGGAAGTTCATATTCCCTCGCTCGTTCAATTAGTTCTCTCAGCACGTGGATATGATCTATTGTGCTGTAGCCACTCCTGAATCCAGCTTGTTCTTTCGGTTGAGCCATGTCCAGTGTTACCTTCAAGCGGTGTGAAAGAACTTTAGTGAAGATTTTATAAACTACTGATAGGAGGCTGATAGGTCTGTAGTTTCCGAGATCCTCAATGTCACCTTTCTTATGTAGCAGGATCATTGTAGCGGTGTTCCAATCCTCAGGAATCTTTCCTTCATTAAGGCATCGAGTGAAAATTTGGGCGAGTACTGTTTCGATTTCTCCACTTGCTTCTTGTATGATGTCTACAGTAATTCCATCTTCTCCTGGAGCTTTTCCTCGCTTCATGTTCTTGATTGCATGTGCAACTTCTGCTGGAAGGACTGGAGGAACTCTGGTACTGGTATCTTTCATGATGTCTGGAGTGCATATATCATCCCTTTCATATAATTTGGAGTAGAAATCTTTCACTCTTGTCAAAATTTCGCCTCTATTTCTTGTTACAGAACCATCTTCTTTTCTCAGTGCCATAATCTGTTTTCTTCCTTACTGAGATGTCCCTTTGCCATCTTTAGGCTTTGGTTGTTTTCAATTGCTTTCCTCACTAGTTCACAGTTGAATTTTCTTACGTCTTCAGTGATACTTTTTCTTACTGTCTTGCATAGCTCTATATATTCCACTTTGAAAGTCACATCTTCTTTAGTTGTCCTCATCTCTCTTCTTTTTTGCATCAACATTTTGGTTTTTCCTGATAATTTGTTCACATGCAACTTGTTCTTAGACCCAGCTAATTTTGTTGCTGTTTCCATAAGAGCTTTGGTTACTTTTCTGTTAACTTCAGAGATGTCCACTTCTTCCGATGTTAGGCCTTCTAAAGCAGAGAATCTGTTCTTCAGTTCTAACTTGAAGGTATTATGGTGTTTTTTAAGGTTGGTTATGTCAATAGATTTTGTTTGTCTTATGAGCTTGCCACGTTCAAGTTTAGTGTTGAGGTGCATCTTACATCTCACCAATCTATGGTCACTACCTGTGTTGAACTTGTTTAGCACACTGCAGTCTTCTATGACGAATTTTTTGTTACACATAATAAAATCAATTTCACTTGTCGTCCCATTTGGATGTCTCCATGTCCATTTCCTGTGTGGCTTTTTCTTGAAGAAGGAGTTCAAGATGAAAAACCCTTCTGCCTCTGCAAACTCAAAGAGAGTATTTCCACGCTGGTTCCTGTTGCCGTGACCGAATTTACCTACTGAAGTTTCATTCTGTTGCCGTTGCCCTATTTTTGCATTGAAATCTCCCATAATTATTTTCAAGTGCTGCTTACCTTTATTATTTAGATGACAAATTTCCTCATAAAATTCTTCAATTTCTTCTTCAGGATGACTTGTGGTGGGTGCATAAGTTTGAATAATCTGAGCCTGGTATCTTTTTGAAAGTTGGATAACAAGTCGTGCAGCTCTGTCAGAGGAACTTTCAACTTCTACAACTTTATCCTTCAGTTTCTTGTTTATTATAAATCCAACACCACTAGTTCTGCCAGTATCTGTCCCACGATAGTAGAAGAGATGTCCACTTTTCAGTTCGATGAGATCTTCTCCTTTTCTCCTTACCTCACTTAGCCCCACGATGTCCCACTTGATCCTTTGTAGTTCCTCTTCCAATTCAAGAAGCCTTGAATCAGAAGATAGGGAGCGTCCATTGTAAGTAGCCAAGGTCAGCATCAGATGGCAGCCTAGTCCGGTCCTCCGGGGATTCTTAGCACCCTCTGCCTTCATGTCGCACTGGCCGCTGCCTTGGCCAGGTACATTCCAGCTGCCGGAGACTGAGGGCCAAGATTTAAGTTGTGGAATCATTTTGGAGGGGTTTGGCCATAACTCACCACGCTGGCCAAGCGGGTTGGTGAGTGTGGGATAGAATTTCCTCTAATCCCGATGGTATAGTTATACCGCTATTGGCGGTCGTCAGAGCCCCTTTAGTGGGAACAGGATGCACCACGAGAAGGCGGGGTTGACATTTGTCAAGGAGAGGCTGTGATGTTACGCATCACCTGACCTTACATCCCATATACGTATATATACAATATTATATACATACTGTATAAAATAAAGTTTGGAACCATTACACACACACACATACACGCAAGAGCAAAGCAGTTGCTGAGGCGCGATCTAACGGGCACGGCATAGGCGCCTCTGTTGGCGAATTGTGGAACTTAGCAAACTCAACTGTAAAACTATGATAGATAGGGCAGAAATGTACATTACAAAGTTGTAGAACTGACTTTGCTCATTAGGAATCAGCATCGCTGTTTTATCAAGTACACATTATACACGTGTTTGCATTCTACGGAAAATTGCTATCTTATCAAATTTTGTTGGTTCACATCATAAAAAAGTGTGTGTTATATCATTATATCCCCGAAATATTTTTTTTTTTTTTTGGGGGGGGGGTCCTTTGCATTTGGGATCTCCAACTCTGAAAATCTGGGGTCCTGCCCCCCCCCTCCCAGTGGTTACTCCCATGGCTGAGGCATACCGGGTGTTTCAAAAGCGATTGAAAGAACCTTTTATCTCTTCAATGGTTGATCACAGATACATAATCAGAAAAATACGCAAATTGACGTAAAGACTTACGACATGACAGTTGCACTCCTGTGGGTGGCATTTGCATAAAGATAAAAAACTTAATTTTTTATACAGCCTTCGCAAAAAAAAAAAAAAAAAAAAGGTTCAATTAAAAAAAGTTGCGTAATGTCCACATTAAAATTACTAATGATTTCACGGAATCAAACTCTCCTAATTACAGTTTGTAGTCTAGAAAAACAAACCGCGTTGTTCTACTTGTAAAACTAGCGTAGATATTTGCAATGAAAATTATAAAAAAATGTATCGTCTGTAGCCCGTGTATGGGCGAACGGTAGCTTGTTTCCTGCACAGCTTTGTGGCACTCAAAATAGTACGGGAAGAGCTTATAACGTAACCCTCTTTCGTGTGCGAGATTGGTGTTACGCTATGTTTAAAACCATGACTAAGGATATGTTGAGTTAAATGAGAATACGATGCAATAGATGCACGAAATAGCTCTAATTTAAGGTGTTACGGCCAGACGAAACATATACAGAAGCCAAACTTGCGATAAACTTTGATTGGTCCGGAAACGAATGATGACATCCACAATATAGCACTGCTAGTATTACACTTCACGTATATTATAGATTAACAAAGATCGAACATTTCCACACACACACACACACTAAGCAACTCCTGTATCGTCCTTTTTATCTAATGTTCTTATCACATTCATACGTCACTCTCTCTGACCTCAAAAGTGTTGCCAACCTCATTCATGTGAGAGAAAAGATATCACGTTAAGTTTGGAAAGTGTAAAAGAGAACAAAATCCAATTTGCATAGGAAAAGGAACTAAAAATGAAAGTTATATTAGAATATACGTCACAAGCTCTGACGCCCGCAGAAAATTATCACTCCAGACGATGCATTTTTTGCAATTTTCATCATGAATATCTCCGTGAGTATTGCAAGTAGAATGACGGAGTTTTTTTTTTTTTTTTTTTCGACTAATTAGGACATTGTGAAACTTCTTTTTATTGAACTTTTTTTCTGCGAAGGCTGTGTAAATTTATTTTTTTTATTTTTATGCAAATACCTCCCCTAGGATTGGAACTTTCATGTCCTAAGTCTTTACATCATTTTGAGTATTTTTCTCATTGAAAGTACGTATCTGTGATCAACCGTTGAAGAGATAAAAACGTGTTTAAATCTCTTTTGAGACACCCAATGTAGTGAAAAACTAGGAGAATGCAGTTTCTGTTTCTAAAACTGGCCTCTTGTAAAATGTCCACGATAATTCCATCTTCCCCTTGAGCTCTTTATCATTTCATGTTCTTAACTGCATGTGCAAATCCTACCGGGAGGACCGGAGGAATTTCTGCGCCCTTCTATATTTCTTCATGTCTGTAACAGATGAATAATTCCTCTCGTATAGTTTTATGTAGAACTCTTTCACTCTTGTCAAAATCTCGCCTTTATATATTGTAAAAATGCCACCTTCCTTTCTGACTTTCATGGTGTGGGGGTTTTTTTAATACGTGCCGCACACTAATCGTGTTAGCATATTCGTAAACAGCATGGAGTCCCATTCGCGTACTGCGCAATACTTCGTGCGCGCGATGCTCCCCTCGTTCCCTGTGCGCGGAGGAGGTAATGGAATATTTCTGGGGAAGCCCCATCTTGGCAACCGTGAGCGTAACACGACTGTGCGTGGTATCGTTTTAAAGCTCCCGACGAGATCTATTCAAATATATGAAGAACATATCGTAATTGCTCAAACTAAAAATTTTAAAATTTGTTTTCGTGTGAAGGGATTAACATTTTCGACAATAGCGCGGAATTCGCAGAATGAACGCGAACAAAAGTGGAGAAAATCAAAACGAGATGCAAGAGCAAGTGATGAGGAATGTAAGAAGCCGAAGAAGACAGAGCACCACGTTGGGTAATTCGTGTATCGATCTGCTTTGTGTTCGCAATGTATCGAGCATTATTTGTAAAAATTATGTAAGCTACTTTTCATATCATAGACCTGTGTTGGATAAAACAAATGAAATAAACGCTTTAAAACCATACTGGACTAGCTCATTTCAACTCTCCGATCTGCAAGTCGTAGACCTACGTTCCAAACTGACGGCTCGATCAGAACTGAGCCTACCTGTTTTGTAGTTTTTTTTTTTTTTTTTTTTTTTTTTTTCTATTACTGAGATGACCCTTCGTATATTTATATGTCATCATCATCAGCATCATCAACCAATATCAATCATCACTTTCTGTTTTGAGTCAGTCTCCTCCATGACACTTTGATATGCTTTCGAATTTCTTTCATCCATCTCCCACGTGGACTTCTTCTGGGTCTTTTACTGAATTGGAATCCAGTCTAGTATTTCAGTTGTCCAACGGTGGTCAGTTCTTCTATCAATATGCAGTCATGGGGGAGGATGGGGTTACCATAACTCACCACGTAGTCCAAGCGGGTTGGTGCCCGCGGGATAGCATTTCCTTTATGGTGGACGTGTAACGATTTTGCTTCCTATACTTCCAATGAGCAATCTTTTGCACGAATTTTCTTCACAATTAATGCATTCCCAACGATGAAAATTTGAACATCGATTAAAATAACTTCATATTATAGCCTAGTATACTTTATATTTTCTAAAACATAACCATAATTAGGGATGTAAGGTCAGGTGATGCGTAACATCACAGCCTCTCCTTGACAAATGTCAACCCCGCCTTCTCGTGGTGCATCCTGTTCCCACTAAAGGGGCTCTGACGACCGCAAATAGCGGGATAACTATACCATCGGGATCAGAGGAAATGCTATCCCACACTCACCAACCCGCTTGGCCAGCGTGGTGAGTTATGGCCAAACACCTCCAAAATGACTCTACAACTTAAATCTTGGCCCTCAGTCTCCGGCAGCTGGAATGTACCTGGCCAAGGCAGAGGCCAGTGCGACATGAAGGCAGAGGGTGCTAAGAATCCCCGGAGGACCGGACTAGGCTGCCATTTGATGCTGACCTTGGCTACCTACAACGGACGCTCCCTATCTTCTGATTCAAGGCTTCTTGAATTGGAAGAGGAACTACAAAGGATCAAGTGGGACATCGTCGGGCTGAGTGAGGTAAGGAGAAAAGGAGAAGATCTCATTGAACTAAAAAGTGGACATCTCTTCTATTATCGTGGGACAGATACTGGCAGAACTAGTGGTGTTGGATTTATAATAAACAAGAAACTGAAGGATAAAGTGGTAGAAGTTGAAAGTTCCTCTGACAGAGCTGCACGACTCGTTATCCAACTATCGAGAAGATACCAGGCTCAGATTATTCAAACTTATGCACCCACCACAAGTCATGCTGAAGAAGAAATTGAAGAATTTTATGAGGAAATTCGTCATCTAAATAATAAAGGTAAGCAGCACTTGAAGATAATTATGGGAGATTTCAATGCAAAAATAGGGCACCGGCAACAGAATGAAACTTCAGTAGGTAAATTCGGTCACGGCAACAGAAACCAGCGTGGAAATACTCTCGTTGAGTTTGCAGAGGCAGAAGGATTTTTCATCTTGAATTCCTTTTTCAAGAAAAAGCCACACAGGAAATGGACATGGAGACATCCAATTGGGACGACAAGTGAAATTGATTTTATTATGTGTAACAAAAAATTCGTCATCGAAGACTGCAGTGTGCTAAACAAGTTCAACACAGGTAGTGACCATAGATTGGTGAGATGTAAGATGCACCTCAACACTAAACTGGAACGTGGCAAGCTCATAAGACAAACAAAATCTATTGACATAACCAACCTTAAAAAACACCATAATACTTTCAAGTTGGAACTGAAGAACAGATTCTCTGCTTTAGAAGGCCTAACATCGGAAGAAGTGGATATTTCTGAAGTTAACAGAAAAGTAACCAAAGCTCTTATGGAAACAGCAACAAAATTAGCTGGGTCTAAGAACAAGTTGCATGTAAACAAATTATCAGGAAAAACCAAAATGTTGATGCAAAAAAGAAGAGAGATGAGGACAACTAAAGAAGATGTGACTTCCAAAGTGGAATATATAGAGCTATGCAAGACAGCACGAAAAAGTATCACTGAAGACGTAAGGAAATTCAACTGTGAGCTAGTGAGGAAAGCAATTGAAAACAACCAAAGCCTAAAGATAGCAAAGGGACATCTCAGTAAGGGAAGAAAACAGATTATGGCTCTGAGAAAAGAAGATGGTTCTATAACAAGAAATAGAGGCGAAATTTTGACAAGAGTGAAAGATTTCTACTCCAAACTATATGAAAGGGATGATACATGTACTCCAGACATCATGAAAGGTACCAGAGTTCTTCCAGTCCTCCCAGCAGAAGTTGCTCATGCAATCAAGAACATGAAGCGGGGGAAAGCTCCAGGAGAAGATGGAATTACTATAGACATCATACAAGAAGCAAGTGGAGAAATTGAAACAGTACTCGCCCAAATTTTCACTCGATGCCTTAATGAAGGGAAGATTCCTGGGGATTGGAACAATGCTACAATGATCCTGCTACATAAAAAAGGTGACATTGAGGATCTCAGGAACTACAGACCTATCAGCCTCCTATCAGTGGTTTATAAAATCTTCACTAAAGTTCTTTCACACCGCTTGAAGGTAACACTGGACATGGCTCAACCGAGAGAACAAGCTGGATTCAGGAGTGGCTACAGCACAATAGATCATATCCACGTACTGAGAGAACTAATTGAAAGAGCGAGGGAATATGAACTTCCATTGTGCATGGCTTTTATCGATTATGAAAAAGCCTTTGATTCTGTGAAACCATCAGCAGTTACCACGGCTCTGAAATCCTGCGGTATTGAAGATGCATACATTAATATTATTAATAACATCTATGAAAATGCAAGTGCAAAGATTCGGCTGTTTGAAAATACAACACACATAAAAATTGGAAAGGGAGTGAGACAAGGTGACACCATATCTCCGAAGCTCTTTAATGCCACATTGGAAAATGTCTTTCAATCACTGAACTGGGAAAACAAAGGGATAAAGATTAATGGAGATTATCTAACCCACCTTCGTTTTGCTGATGACGTAGTCATTTTTGCAACTACCCCATCAGAGCTGCAGAGTATGATCCAGGAACTTGCTGACAAGAGTAAAGAAGTGGGATTAAAAATGAACTTTCAGAAGACAAAAGTGATGTTCAATGCTTTTACAAGAAATGAAGATTTATCGATTGATGGAGAAAAACTGGAGATAACAGATACGTATGTTTATCTTGGACAGCAGATATCAAGTGAGGGTCACATTGATGAAGAAATTAATCGGCGTACAAAACTTGCCTGGAGAGCTTTTGGAAGAAACAGCATAATTTTCAAGAGCAATATGCCATTATGTTTTAAAAGAAAAGTGTTTGATCAATGCATCCTTCCAGTGCTTACGTATGGTGCAGAGACGTGGACCTTAACTAAAAGAGACATACAAAGGCTGCAGACAACTCAAAGAAGCATGGAGAGGTGCATGCTTGGTATAACCAGGAGAGATAAGAAGAGGAACTCGTGGATCCGAAAAATGACGAGAGTGGAAGACATCATGATCAGAGTTAAATCCCTGAAATGGCAATGGGCTGGACATACTGCCAGAAGGAAAGACCATAGATGGACAGCCGAAATTTTAGATTGGATTCCAAGGGACAGGAAAAGACCCAGAAAAAGACCACATGGGAGATGGGTGGATGAAATTCGTAAATATGCGGGAGTGACATGGAGGAGACTGGCACAAGACAGACCGTTGTGGAGGAAACTTGGGGAGACCTTCGTCCAGCAGTGGATTGATAATGGTTGACAATGATGATGATGATGAACCATAATTAAGCAATCCAACATTTGTTTGTCTACTGACGTCATCAATGTACAGGTCGGGCCATCTTTTTTTTTTCTGGTCTCAACACCACCAAAGCAAAAGTTATTAATTTTTAATATAATTATGGTTAAGTTTTAGAAAATATTAAGTATGAAGTTATTTTAATCGATATTCAAATTTTCATCCTTGGGAACGCATTAATTGTGAAGAAAATGTGTACAGGAGTTTGCCCATTGGAAGTGTAGGAAGGAAAACCACTAGACGTCCATCTTAACGATACATTTATATCCCTATTTATCGGTCGTCAGATCCCTTCAGTGTTAACAGGATGCATAATAAGAAGGCGAGGTTGACATTCGTCAAGGAGAGGCTATTTATTGGGCACCACTTGACCTTGCGCCCCTTTATGTATATACACCGAAGTGCCAAAATATTATGACCAGCGCGCCTTTATGCAAATCAAAGCAACTGCAGGTAAACAACGGCGCATGTGAAGGTCATGAAACGATATAAATAACACCTGACACTGAGCTCTGTTAATCAGTATTATTTTTGTTCTTCAGAAGGGAAAGGCAGGGGATTTAATATGTGAGTTTGACAAAGGCCAAATTGTAATGCCCAGATGACTGGGTTAGAACATTTCCCAGGTGGTAAGACTTGAGGGGTGCTCATGGTCAGCACCTTGAGCAGTGCTTAGTACCTTCAAAAAGTGGTCCGAGGAGGGAGGAGGGGGAAACTCCCGAACCCGCAGCCAAGGTGCGGCCGACCGCTGCTCATTGATGCTAGAGATGAGCGAAGGCTATTCCGAATGGAACGTGCCAACAAAAGGGATATTGTGGTGGAAATCGCCGGTAATTTGAATGTTGGTGACGGGAGTAATGTATCACAACTAGGGTGTATAAAAATCATGACTTTAAAAAAAAAAAAAATCAAAGAAATCCGACTTTTTTTTATTTAAATCAGATTTCTTTTATTTAAATCGGATTCTTTTAATTTAAATCATATTTTTTATTTAAATTGATTTTTAGGCTTAATCCCATCCATTAGCAACAAACCATAAGCATTAAAACACAAGCAATTAATTACAAAAATTTAATTAACTGGAAATTAATAACAAAAATTATTTTAAATTATTCATGCATTTTTCCAATTGCAGTAACATTTCTACTGCAAACATGAGGCAGTGTAGGTATAGGTAATCAGTTATTTTTTAAGCATTTTTCCCATTTAAAGATCTAAATAAAAATACAAGTTTAGTAGCCTTTTCTTCCTTCAGCTGATTCCTGAGTTTACTGTGCGCGAGTTCAAAAGTAGAGAACGTTCTCTCTAATCCAGCAGATGTAGCTTTGCGTGTGTGAAGTGCTTCAAGTCTTTTTCCAGAGGCACAGTCCTTTAGCAAAGCTAATGAGCTCCACCAGTCCAGTATGTGCCCTACATCCTTTCTTTCCAAGCTCAATCTTTTCAGTAAAATAGCACCAAATTGAATCTTTCTTTCTTCCAGCAGACATATTTGTAAAGTATCTGAGAATATTGGGACGTGCCTGCACCGCAGGACGCACATGAGATAAAGGCAGATAGCACTGAGAGCACATGTCCGCGCAGCTCAGTTGGGAGAGCGACTTACTCCGGAGTGAGGGAACTCGGCTTCGATGCCCGGCGTGGGCAAACCTGCGTTTTCACATTGGCTCCCGAACTTCCAGGATGACCCGGCTGTTAAGTTTCTCGCAATGATGTGATGTTCTTTCCACACGGCGAGACAGGAAAAGGATCTCGTCTTCAGTGCTTCGAAAAATAAATCAGCGTGATGTTACGTTCCACACACCAAACTGTCTGGGATTTCTCAAATGCACGTTCTTCAGTGGATGACTGCCTACAGCGACACATGGTCCCGGCCCTCTTTCGGGGGAGGGGAGAGAGATGTGACGTGCCTGCAGTGCAGGACGCACATCAGATAAAGGCAGATATCAATGAGAGCACATGTCCGCATAGTTCAGTTGGGAGAGCGACTTACTCTGGAGTGAGGGAACCCGAATTCCGGCGTGGACAAACCGGTGTTTTTACAACGGCACTGGCTATTATTAAGTAGAAAATACAACGGCACTGGCTATTTTCTACTTAATAATAGGCACTGGCTATTATTAAGTAGAAAATACAAATAGTGTACTCTGTATAAAGCTGAGTACAGGGGAACAAAGGTAAACAATGAACAGCAACAGACTGTTGTACTAGTCTAGAAGAACAACAACCTTGTGATCTGACAGGTCATTGAGCAAAAGATAAAAACCTGTTCCCAAACTAAAGGGACTATTCCTTCTTCTTCTACCCCTACAACTTGCATTGCAGTTACCCCTTTTGCCCTGAAGCTGAAGAGACTACTCCTAATCCCTATTCAAAGAGCCATACATGGCTAATCCCCACTTCTAGACTAGAATAAGATGCATATACCCTCTGTACCCTGTCAACATGTAGCATATTTTGAGTTTTGTTTACCAGCATGTAACTTCTTCCACAAGGATTTAAAACTTATTTTTTCACTTCAGCCACTTGGACGGACCATGTTAAAACTAATGTTTAAATCGAGTTTTGTTCAAAGTTTTAAATGGTTGATATAAAAAGTAATAATAAAAAAAAAGACTTAATCATAAAAAAAAAAATTGATTAATCAGTGATTTTTTTTAAATTGTTTGATTTAAATCGTGCACACCCTGGTCACAACACACAGTACGTCGAACCCTGCTGGAAATGAGTCGGCGTAGCCGCAAGCCTCTCCCAGTGTCCACACTAATCTCGGTTCGCCGTCAGAAGCGCTTACAATGGGCACGCAAGCATCATCAAAAGTGGACTTTGAATGATAAATGGACTTTGAATAAGTGGACTTTGAATGATAATGCGCCTACAATGGGCACGCAAGCATCATCAAAAGTGGCCCTTGAATGATAATGCACCTGAAATGGGCACGCAAACATCATCAAAAGTGGACTTTGAATGATAATACACCTACAATGGGCACGTAAGCCCAATCAAAAGTGGACTTTGAACGATAATGCGCCTTCAATGGGCACGCAAGCATCATCAAAAGTGGATTTTGAATGATAAATGGACTTTGAATAAAATGGACTTTGAATAAAATGGACTTTGAACGATAATACGCCTACAATGGGCACGCAAGCATAGTCAAAAGTGGATTTTGAATGATAAATGGACTTTGAATAAAATGGACTTTGAACGATAATGCGCCTACAATGGGCACGCAATCATCATCAAAAGTGGCCTTTGAATGATAAATGGACTTTGAACGATAATGCGCCTACAATGGGCACGCAAGCATCGTCATAAGTGGATTTTGAATGATAAATGGACTTTGAACGATAATGTGCCTACAATGGGCACGCAAGCATCGTCAAAAGTGGATTTTGAATGATAAATGGACTTTGAATAAAATGGACTTTGAACGATAATACGCCTACAATGGGCACGCAAGCATAGTCAAAAGTGGATTTTGAATGATAAATGGACTTTGAATAAAATGGACTTTGAACGATAATGCGCCTACAATGGGCACGCAATCATCATCAAAAGTGGCCTTTGAATGATAAATGGACTTTGAACGATAATACGCCTACAATGGGCACGCAAGCATCGTCAAAAGTGGATTTTGAATGATAAATGGACTTTGAATAAAATGGACTTTGAACGATAATACGCCTACAATGGGCACGCAAGCATAGTCAAAAGTGGATTCTGAATGATAAATGGACTTTGAACGATAATGCGCCTACAATGGGCACGCAAGCATCGTCAAAAGTGGATTTTGAATGATAAATGGACTTTGAACGATAATGCGCCTACAATGGGCACGCAAGCATCGTCAAAAGTGGTTTTTGAATGATAAATGGACTTTGAATGATAATGCGCCTACAATGGGCACGCAAGCATTATCAAATGTGGACTTTGAATAGTTGGAAGAAGGTCGTCTGGTCCGACGAATCTCATTTTCCGTTGCACCCCTTGGACGGCCGGATACGTGTGCATCGTTTAGCTTGGAAAGTGTTGGTACCAGGATGAACCGTGGAACGAGAACAAGACGGTGAAGGAAGTGTCATGCTTTCGGCAGTGTACTGTTGGAAAACCCTGGGTCCAGTCATTCATGTGCAGGAAATTATGACGTCTACCACCCACCTAAACATCATTGCAGACCAGTTGCATCCTTACATAGCAACGATATTCCTCTCTAGTATTGCTTTCTTTCAGCAAAATGATGCGTCATGCCACATTGCCCCGATTTTGCAAAAAATGGTCGCGGAACGTAAGGAAGACTTCCAAGTATTCGCCGGTCTCCAAATTTCCCGACATCAATCCAATCGAGCATCTGTTGTTTAGAAGAGCAAATCCGATCTGCGGTGGCTCAACCACATAACTTGCAAAATTTAAAGGATCTGCTGGTAACGTGTTAGTACCAGATACCACAAGACACCTTATAACGAAGTAAATTTCTCCGTCATTTCTGTCCACGCCAGGATTCGAACCCGGATCCCCTCATTCCGGAATAAGTCACTCTACCAATTGAGCTACGTGGACGTTTTATTCTGATTCCTATCTGCCTTTATGTCGTGTGCGTCCTTCGGGCAGGTACGTCACATCTCCTGGTACGTTACATCATCTCCCCGTATTTTTTTTTTTTTTTTTTTTCTTTCGAAGTGCTGGAGAAAGGATTCTCTTATTTTTCCTATCTCGCGGTGTGGAAATAACATCACACTAATGCGAGATTTTGAACGGTCGGGTCATCCGGATAGTTCGGGCGCCATTATAACGAAGTAAATTTCTCCGTCATTTCTGTCCACGCCAGGATTCGAACCCGGATCCTCTCATTCCGGAATAAGTCACTCTACCAATTGAGCTACGTGGACGTTTTATTCTGATTCCTATCTGCCTTTATGTCGTGTGCGTCCTTCGGGCAGGTACGTCACATCTCCTGGTACGTTACATCATCTCCCCCGTATTTTTTTTTTTTTTTTTTTTTTTTTCGAAGTGCTGGAGAAAGGATTCTCTTATTTTTCCTATCTCGCGGTGTGGAAATAACATCACACCATTGCGAGATTTTGAACGGTCGGGTCATCCGGATAGTTCGGGCGCCATTATAACGAAGTAAATTTCTCCGTCATTTCTGTCCACGCCAGGATTCGAACCCGGATCCCCTCATTCCGGAATAAGTCACTCTACCAATTGAGCTACGTGGACGTTTTATTCTGATTCCTATCTGCCTTTATGTCGTGTGCGTCCTTCGGGCAGGTACGTCACATCTCTTGGTACGTTACAACCTTTAGAAATCTTGTAGTGTCAATGCCTATAGCTGGGTAAGAGCTGTCTTGGCTGCATGTGGAGGATCAACATTTTTTTTTTTTGTTTGATGGGAGGTTTAACGACCACCGTGAGCAACTCAATGGGCTATAAGCAGTCGCCCGTCCCTAATTTAGGGTCACTGATTCCAGGGAAGGGAGAGAGCCAGTGTCGTAAGACAAACACGGCATCCATGCCTCACCGGGATTAGAACCGGTTTGCTGGCAGATCTGGACATGTCACTTCTGTACATCGCAATTTTAGCGTCAATTCCGTACAAATGTAATGTTAATTACGCCTCGTATTTGAGATCTTCTACAGCCCTACCGTTTGTTGTGTGAGTTGCGTACAAAAAGGTATTTAACTGTCTCGTATCCAGTAGGTGCCTATGGACCCTCTTTGATCTTGCTCCCTTTATGTGAACTTAAAACTTAGGCTCTGTTTCAATTCGAAAATACTTGTTTTTCTAGGAAATTATCCGAACAATTTAAAATATCATTAACCCCTACTGGGCTAAATCAATTTTGGCTCAAACATAGTACATTTGTCAGCATTAGGCGTGGCGTAACTGAACTTCGGTTTCGGTTACATCTGGTTTATATGTGTAATCAGAGCAGTCTGGTTGGTTGTCTTTATTGAGCCTCTGCAGTTTCCTGTTGTTTCTTTTATGTATATCCAGTTCATCACGCTGATATTGACGTTTTTACGTTGTTGGCGGTATCGGAATTCATTGAAGAAAGCACAAGGCTTGCTTTTTGAAGTTTCAGACAACACTATAAGATCCATTTCGTTTGAATAAAATCTCCAGATGCAACAAGAGCCCTGTGTGACAGAATTAAAAAAAAACTAACAAAGGAATTACTCTCACTCTTTGTACAGAAGTAAAACACGATCAGTTTGCCTCCCTCTCCCCTTGCGAAAGAATTTGGTGGACGCAGTTGAGGAATGCTTGCTTGTACGGATCTGACACAAAATTTCCATTGTACGGAAGTGCCACGATACCATTCGAACCCGGACCCCTTCCGGACGAATGATCAGAAGTCACCGCTTAGACCACTGCGCCACCAGGGCGGCGAGGATCAACATCATATTAGGCAGGTGGTCATAATGTTTTGACACTCGATGTATATATACATGTATGAGAGAGGACAGAGAGATGGAGAGCATGTCAAAGGTTATAATCGCATTTCTCATCTTTTCCTGGTATAAATTTTTCACGTTAACTTCTGGTGCTACAACCAGAAAATAGCGACATGGTATAATTCAGCATTAATACTAAGTCCCTTTTTTTCTGGTGGAAGCTTAATGCACTTCAGAAGTCTTTTGCGTCTGTATAGTATTTCTTTCTTTTTTAAAATATGGATATGGTATGAGAACCAAAAAAAAAAACAAAAAAAAAAAAAAAGGTTTTGGGCAGATTCAGTTTCTACTTTTGGTTGGTAGAACACGGAAATTCACATCATCAAATGTCTTGATTTCCGAAATAGCTGCTTTACTTCTCTTGTTACTTGAGGAATATTGTAAGTAGGTAAGGTTATAATTATTGTCATTAACGTTTTTTATTACAGCGCAAAGTGTTGTAGAACAGAGCTTAATAATGGGCAGTAGTCACTCACTTTAACCATCTATTCCTGTATATGAATTTGAATCTGCGCTCCTTAAATTCGGGGAGCAATTTTAGTCATGAGTAACGTTGATCTGGGAAGGCAGACGAATGGTGTTGGTTAAGTTCAACTAATCTGTTGTCCCAGGCGTCGTCTAAGGTTGTTTTACCGAATATCTAAGATTAGTATTAGCACTTCTGATGAGCAATAAACAATATTTCACACCGTCAGTGGCACTGCTGGTGATGAGACTCACTTCTGAAATGCAACAATTCGCTGGCCTGGGTGTGTATCACATAAAAGGCCGAGCCGCATCTGCGCATTGTGAGTTATGTTTGATGGGCTCCGATTCTTCTCGCCTCCTTCTTAAATAATGATTTTATTATAAGTCGCTTGGAACTAAGTGAAGATTAATGATGCCTGTTGTAGCAAAACGCCTCCCAGCATTCCCTTTCTTTCCCCGCTGTTCTTATTCTGACATGAGCTCTCCGACAAGTTCAGTTCTAGGCTTCAGTTGAGGGCTCAAACCAACACACACTACACTAAGATCGCAACATACCATCAATCGTAGTGGATTCCCCCTCTACGATACCTTGTCTCGAGTATGCTTACCATACAAGACCATTCTAAGTACTAGCTGCTTATTATTCCGATGAACACACAAATCTGACACTTACAGACTTTACATTGGCTTATTGCTTTGGTGGCGTCTCCTCCCTCCATTTTGATGCCCTTAGGCTGCATATGTTGTCTGCGACTAAAGATGCGAAGTTCTTCGCTTAGCCTATCAGGGTCATTTATCTTCTCAGCGCAACGATGTGCGCGAACAAAAGTAGTTGCGGATGTCCATGGTGATTTATTCTTATTCTATTTATTTATGTAAATGTTTAGTGTCAGAGCTATCCTTTACGGCACACTCAAGCCTTTTCGACACGATCAACTTGTTCAGTATAACAAGCCGTTTTGAAACTAAAGATTACAATACAACTCACCTGCCTGGCAGACCGCCGGGTTCATTATTTAATGGGGAGGTGATTGACAAGACGATTAATTCTAACTGAAGGATCTACCACTCTTTCATATTTTGGCGGAAAAGAACAAAGAGGAAGCTGTGCACCACGCATTGCACTAGCTGTATCATAGGTATACATCCAACGCCTTTGTGTGTTGTTCGACGAATTACTTTACAGCCTACTTCTTTACTGGGCTTCATGTATTTAATTACTAGAGTGTCGCAGAAAGGAAACTTAAACACAAATTAAAGTATAAACTAAAGTGAACATCCAAAAAAGTAAAGGCTAGAATCAGGAACGTAGCAAGCTTTACTTATCTAGGAGGGCGAACCTTGAAATTGCGCCCCCTTTGAATTCAAAAGTTCCTTACTTCCACTCAAATAGTAAATAGTTCTTACTTTCTCATACCTTCATTATAAGAAAGTATTATGATCATTAAAAAATCTCACTTCCAGTTTTCGACATATTTTTACTCAAAATTTAAAAATTAGGCGAATACCCAAGAGCTAACTGTTTTAAATATCAAATGAAATGTAAAAGTTATGTGGAGACCCACAGTACAACACGTGCAGAAATGCAGAATGAAAACAAACCAGCACAGAACGAATGAGCATTAGATAGTACACTGTAAAAAATAAGTGGCGTGAATTCGGGGAAAATTTCTGAAATTAACGGGCAGCAAAGTTGCCGGTAGGTGTCCGTATTTTTCAGAAATTTCCGTTTGTAAACGTGCCCGATGATTTTAACTATCGTATTTTCACAGATTTCCCGTATAGTCAGAAATTCAGTTTATTCCAGATTTTTCCGTATTTAAACTCCGCGACCTTGCATTTCTCAGCGGTTACCCAAATTAATCCTTTCTCTGCGTCAAAATCGAACCCCTGGCGTTGCGTGGGTAGGTGTAACAGGTAACCTAGGCCTTTAATCACTGAGCCATACACAAATTGGGCGACGATGATTTTTTTTTTTTTTTTTTTTTTTGTCATTAATGCGAGTGATTTTGTCCTTTTATTTTCTGTTGGAGCTTGTTATTTTTCTGAATAGGTTTGTAATAATTTTTTTCTGTAGGAGGACGTTTTACAAACTAAGTATTTTTCATCGTGATTTTTCGAAGCAACAAAATGCTTTGACTGACTTTCAGTTATATTTAAAAAAAGGTGAAATGTACTCTTTTATAGCATTATTTCACAAAAAAGAACCTCCTAAATATAAAATTTACCCTTGATAGCTATAATAGCTTTGTCTTAAGTTGTCCAAAGACTGATACACAGACATCGTATAATCATCTGTACAATAAGTTAAGTAACCGGTTTCTTACAGTAACGCAATATATAATAAATAGCTGGTGCACAAAATAAGTGAGTGGAGAAGAATATATGCTGTGCCCTAATAAAAAAATTTCATGCGATATGTTATCCACAATATCCGATCTCGCTATGGGACTTCAAAATTCGACAGACGATTGAAATTTAAAAGTTAATCAAACCTCAAGTATTCTCACAATCGCTCCTATACCGGTAATTTCTCGTCATACGGATACCGAAAAAGTGAGAACGGAATTTTTCTTTATTATACGAAGAAATTGCGGGAAGTTTCTGAAAATTCAGAATTTTCCGTTAGCACATCTCTAAAACGGTAATTTACCGCCATTATAAGAAAGAAACTCTATACGCGGGTTAGCTGCGTGGTTTTTGAAAATTCAGAATTTTCAGTTAACACATCTCTAATACGGTAGTTTACCGTCAATATAAGAAAGAAACTGCGGAAAGATTTCTGAAAATTCAGAATTTTCCCGTGGTACGAAAAATCTGCTAAATTCAGGTTTCTTTCTGTCATTTCACGGAAAAGGTTGTATCAGAAATATGCTTCGTTAATTCACAAAAGAAATGACAGAAATGGCTCGTGAATTTCAGAATTTTTTAATAATGTAAACATAACAATAGGAAAATGCTTTCGGAGTAGGGCTTGGGAAAATTCCTTTCAAGGTTAAACACTCAGAAGTACTTACGGCAACGGAGCACAAATGACTAATTAGCTCTTTATCCCCTCGAAGTATTCAGAAAGGTCACGGAGTTTAGGCATATCAGCATATTGTTCTGTGTACTTCCATCCACTTTTTCGGACAACTCCATGCATCCGTATAAGGTAGTCCGCAATTCACAGTGTAAGTTCTATACGCGGGCTAGCTGCGTGTAATAGTGTTTGCTGCCAACTATAAGGTATTTACAAAAGAAGAGACTAAAGTGTATAACTTTGTTTTTGAGTTAAAATGTTCGGCAAATTTATTCATATTTCGTTCATTTCTATTTTTTACGATCTTCAGAGTATAAAATGCTCCCGTATGACCATCCGGGGAGGGCAACCGCCCTCCTTTTCCTCCCGGTAACTACGGCCTTAGCTAGAATAAATTGTAAGAAGCAGCTGGAGAGAGAAAAAATGTTGCTCATGTCTTATTGATCGCATTTATTGTGACTAAAACCTGAAGACAAAGTTTGTCGTCTTCCTCTTGAACAGTTCAGCTTCCATACTACATTTTGACTGCTGATGTAATCAACATATAGAACTCATCTGAAAGCTTGGGAGCATGAATCGTCCTGGAGCTAGATCGAACTCGCATTTCCCTTCTTTCCTACCGCATATTCTCGATGTAGTGCGTAGGTAGCTAGGTTTTTTCTTTTTTTTTGGTTTAACGACCACCGTGAGCAACTCAGAGGGCTATAAGAAGTCGCCCGTCCCTAATTTGGGCCAACTGGTTCCAAGTAAGGGAGAGAGCCAATGCCCGTAAGGCAAGCACAACTTTCATGCCTCACAGGGATTCGACCCCTTTCTTGGACGAATGATCATAAGCCAGAGCTTAGACCACTGCGTCACCGAGGCGGCAACTCGGTATGCAGGAGGTGTTCTACTTAGGGCTACCACAGATCTGCACTTTTTGAAGATTTTTGCGCTGTAGTGTGTTCTTCTGAGAGAGTGGATGAAGTTTTTCCGTCGCTGTCGTGCTGCACGCGTGTGTGTGTATTATGTATTCTAGGTTCATTCATTGGCACCCATAGCTTTCTTTTCCGAAGACAAACAGGGATTTTAGCTACAAACATACACAAACAGCAGTCGTAAATTTTCATTGTGCCTTCTTGTTATCAAACCATCTTATTCCATACACAACGCATTGATTTAAGTGAAAATCAGAAGACCCAAAACGTCGCCCCGGTGGCGCAGTGGTCTAAGCGATGGCCTCTGATCATTCGTCCGAACGGGGTCCGGGTTCGAATCCCAGTGAGACATGGATGTTGTGTTTGTCTTACGGCACTGGCTCTCTCCCTTCCCTGGAACCAGTGACCCTAAATTAGGGACGGGCGACTGCTTATAGCCCATTGAGTTGCTCACGGTGGTCGTTAAACCTTCAACAAAAAAAAAAAAAAAAAAAAAGAAAAAAAAGGAGACCATTTATACATGGAGATGAATAAATGGATAGTATAATTAGTGTAGATAAAGAAGCCGTCTTTTTACACGATGATCAGTAGGATTCAACACATATCTGTACTCAATTATAACAAAGCATAATTACGCCAATATCACACAACTAAAGCTGCATGAAATTCCGAAAGGTGTCATGTAAACAACATGAAAATTCACACATTTTCTGGCTTTACGGGTAAGAGATCTAGGACATCTCCAGAAGTCTTATTCTAACCTCCTTGGTGTAAGCGCATCAGTACAGACACAGTGGCGCAATGTCTTAAGCACTGGTCAGAAACCAGCTCTTAAATTCCTCAGAAACCAGCTCTTAAGTTCGTCAGAAACCAGCGCTTAAATTCGTCAGAATTTAAGCGCTCGGTAGCCACGCCCAGGGGCGGATTCGGTCGACGAAACCAGGCTGGGAACTTTAGTCTAGTAGTCCACAACAGAAACATACGTACCAATAGGGGAAAATCTCATAAATTGCCTCATAAAGAAGCTTTTGTTAATTCCTGGATGAAAGAAAACTGCTGAAAAATACATTGTATAATTATTTCAGTCACGAACAAATTTCAACAGCAATTTAAGAGTGATATCATTTTTAAAATCAATTCATGATTGAATGTAACGTATAGAACCATACTCAAAACGGGGTTTTGTTCCAGATAACTATATTTATTTGGTCACCGATCGTCTACCGCGCAACGCTATTCGTACCACCTGCTTGAATTGACGCCTCTTTTAAGTCGACCCATCATTCTGATTCATGAACTACATTTTGATCCGTGAACCAGTACCGGTAAATCTTTGTTTCTTTTAAGATAAATATAAGTGGGACAAGGATTTCGGAACATCTCTGCCGGGGTATCAAGTTGTGTTCCATGTCTGTATGTGTGGCAATGGTGGAACATAAATATTGTTACTAGTGCTTCCAAGGAGGTTATATTACTGGAGACACCACTGGCTCTGCCGCCAAAGGTCACAGCTAATCTGTGGTGTGACGTCACAAGCAGGCAAAAAACGAACTAAATTATATCGTTCATAAAACAGTAAGCTTGTGTATCATTGATAAAGATTATTGGATTACTCATTTTACCTGTTTATACGCTTTTGTTCCATTGGTTTCAAAGCAGCTTCTTTTCTGCGGCTGCGTCGTGCCTGCTCATGACGTCATTTGCATCACGGACGGTGACTTATGGTGGCCAAAGCTGCGTGGATAGGAATGGTGTCTCCTTCAAGATTACATAAAAGAAGGGTAGGGCCTGCCAATGTCCCTTTGGTTCCGAGCTTAGTTATTTATAACAGTTAGCTTAATTTATTTATAACAACGGGCTTGGTCCGGCTGCAAATTTTATACCGAAGTAGAAAGAATTTTGCATTGTTATTTTAGAGCAAACGCCCAACACACACACACATACACACACGCACACACACGCACACACAGATAGATAGATAGTTAGAAGGAAACGCCAATTCCTTTTAAGACTATGAAAGTTTAGACAGACAACATAAGGCCGCCCCGGTGGCGCAGTGGTCTAAGGCGTTGGCCTCTGATCGTTCGTCCGTAAGGGGTCCGGGTTCGAATCCCGGTCAGGCATGGATGTTGTGTTTGTCTTACGACACTGGTTCTGTCCCTTCCCTGGAACCAGTGACCCTAAATTAGGGACGGGCGACTGCTTATAGCCCATTGAGTTGCTCACGGTGGTCGTTAAACCTCCAATCTAAAAAAAACAGACAACATAAAGCTCAAATGAAGATAACGATTCTTATTCATAAGTACCAAAATAATTATACGTTCTTTCCGAACAATCCCGACAGAGAGGTGTGAAAACACAAATTTGTGCACGACGGAGTAAGTCGCTCTCCGAACTGAGTTACGCGTACAGAATGTCTCGCTGCAGATTTGTCGTCTTGTCACATGTTTTCACCTCTGTAGTACGCCACATCATCTCCCTTTTAACTTTTTTTTTGACGCGAAGTAAGAATTTTTCAGTAATTCCAAACAATGGGTGGAACAAATATCACACATTTTTCGAAGAACCCAACAGACAGTGGATCTATTTTCCACAATCGGACGTCAATATGAAAACACAAATCCCCTCACTCCGCAGTAAGTCGCTCTCCCAACTGAGCTGCGCTGACAGAATGTCGCGCTGCAGATTTGTCGTCTTGTCACGTTTTTACCTCTGTTGAGGATACGAGAAATAGTGGGCCATTTCTCGAGTGCCGCCCCGGTGCGCAGTGGTCTAAGGCGCTGCCCTCTGATCATTCGTCCGTAAGGGGTCCGGGTTTGAATCCCGGTCAGGCATGGATGTTGTGTTTGTCTTACGGCACTGGCTCTCTCCCTTCCCTGGAACCAGTGACCCTAAATTAGGGACGGGCGACTGCTTATAGCCCATTGAGTTGCTCACGGTGGTCGTTAAACCTCCAATAAAAAAAAAATTCTCGAGTGGTCCATCGGTAAATATACCGGTATCCCGGTGCGCCAATCCGCCCCTGGCCACGCCTATAGCCGTTAGAGTTGCTCACATTTGTTGATAAACCCCGAAGAAAAAAGAAACACACACGCACACCTGCACACAAATTGTTTCTCTCAATGGGTGAACATCAAGGTTTCAAAGTATCCCGGGCCGCCCCGGTGGCGCAGTGGTCTAAGCGATGGCTTCTGATCATTCGTCCGAACGGGGTCCGGGTTCGAATCCCGGTGAGGCATGGATGTCGTGTTTCTCATACGGCACTGGCTCTCTCCCTTCCCTGTAACCAGTGACCCTAAATTAGGGACGGGCGACTGCTTATAGCCCACTGAGTTGCTCACGGTGGTCGTTAAACCTCCAATCAAAAAAATAAATCCCAAGGACGTTATAAGAAGGAGAAGATGGCAACAGCTCCTCTCCCTGTGTTTCTGAGGTGATGCCAATTTTTATCAGCTGACTACGCCAATGCGCCCAATCTGAGAATCTTCTGTATATCTCTACAGGTAAATTGCGATTTTGAACAGGTTTTTCGGTCCCTTACTCTACCTATACAGTCATGAGAAAAAAATTAGGCTTAAATATTCATTACCATAATTTAAAAAAAATCCAGAAAAAAGAGGAAAATATGAGTTGGTTATTTCTTTAAAAAAATGAAAAAAATAACGATTTTTTGGGCGGAAGTGCATATTGCGCATAGTTACTTGCATACTGCGCGTGTGCAAGTAACCATGTTTAAAATATAACCAAAACCCTAATGTTGAGAAATACGAAGTCCGAAAAATTCCTTCTTTGCGTGCTGCTTCAGGCACAGGAAGTGACGTCACGTTTCCGAGCTCCCGCAGATTTCCACCATCTCAGAGAGAGGATCGAAACAGCTGATCTATTTTGGCTTCACTCAAAACAAGTACTTTCACCTCCTCTTCAACTAACCTCCTTGGATTAACCATATATTAATTTGCACTTAATTGTTTTACGTCCATCTATCGTAAATATTGAGTTTCTAGAATACAGCATTTTAACTAGGTTCTAACCGCAACTGTAATTTGATCGTCTGCTAGGTGAGCTCCGGTAACTTCTTTTCGAAATGGGTTTTGAGGAAATAATATGGTGTAATATTACGAACAGTGGAAGTATATTCAGTTCTCTATTTTAGATAGTGAGTTGGTGAAAGATTGTATAATATGTGAAAGGCTTTATCTTTTACTGCGACAGCGTTTGTTTGCGCATGTGTTGTTGGTGTGAAACAAAATATGCCGGTATGCTCTCCGTAGTTTTGGTTCTCGTTTGAAACGTAATTTCGCGTTGGAAGGAAAGCTTCGTACTGTTTAAATTTAGTTTCAACGTTATCATGGCGTGTAGATTTCAGGAACTTAACTTTGTTAAAGATTCGCAGCAAAGCTGGGATGTTGATATTTGTTCTCTTTTGGAAGAATTTTTGAGGCCGATTAAGGCAGCTGACTCTGGTAATGGCGGCTCTCTTGCTATCAATTTCATTGAAGCCGCTCTTCTGTTACAAGCCTGTACAAATGTTTATAGCAGAAAAGTCGACGTGTTATTTGAACTTTGCTATGAGGCGCTGAATACAATCTCGAATGATATTGGTGCTCAGCCAGCAAATGCAGACAGGCCGAGGAGACGAACTGTGATATCTGCTACGGATGATGATAATTTTGTGTGCCTAGATAATCTGCCAAAATGTAGAGACTTAATGTTGTGCGAGGAAGGCGGCAATTACAACAAGCGACGAAATTTGCTGCCAATAATACCTCCAAGCTTTCTGCAATTTGAGAGCCTGAACAAAAAGGATATTACACTGTATAGTATCAGAACTGCTTCTAAAGTTTTAGAAGATCATTATGGAAAGGGAGGAACTATAAGGGAGAAAATTGGCAATAAGTCAGATTTTTGGATAAATAAGTGCACTTTGAATGATTCTGGTGCACTTTTATTGCCAGCATTTTGCTGCTTTGAAATGATTTCTTCTCTCCATTATTTCTCACCACCAGGTCTTGGGGGAGGATCTCCTGGGTTAGATATTACTTCATCGGATGAGGGATATGAATCTTTTCTGGGCCAAGTGACAGAGCGTAGTAGTAACTGCCATTCTGGCGATGACCAGGCTTCAGTAATGTCGAGTGTTGGTGGTGATGTAAATCAGGATATTCAGTTAGCTCAACTTGACGAGGCAGAAGATGAGGATGGTGAAGGTCAAGCAGTGGTGTTGTCTACTAATAACTCTGTCAATGAAGATTTTTTGATATCTCAACTTGATGGTGCAGATATGGGTGGTGGCTTTCCAACAACAGTGTTGAATTTAGGTGATGCTATTGATCAAGATATTCAGTTGAATATTTGTGTTGATACAGAAGATACAAATGGTGACTTGCAAGAAGCAAAGGTGGAGGCACGAAAAACTAGAAAGTCTGATAGACTTAAAAAAGATAAGACACTGGATATACAGAAATCAGAAATAAGTGCTAATGATAGCCAAGAAAATGATTCTTTAGAGAAAAGAAAGCCGCCAGGAAAAAAATTCAAAAGCCAAGAAGGAGCAGCAAAGTAAAAAGTCTTTGGATAATGAAAACCCTAACACAGTTCAGAATTCTGATTCATCACCTGAAAAATGTGGCTTGGAAGGTGAGAACTGTACTGATGATCATTGCTTAAACCAGCAAAGCCCAGAAACATTTGAAGATCACGTGAATGATACAACAGAAACTTTCCTGAATGATTTAAATGGTGACAGTCTTCTTGATGATATGAACAGTAACCTTGATACTGAGCAAAATGTAGTTAATTCAACTGCCACTTCTGTATCTGAAGAAATACATCCTAACAATAACTTATCAGAGGCTGTTGAGCATAATGTGGAAACATATCTGTCAAAATTGTCACAATATGAAAAATTTAATCATTGTGCCCCAGATATCGCCCAGTGGCATGAAAAGATTAATGGCATTTTAGCACAAGAGGAAAGTCATGAAATATTTGATATTCACCTGTACACTGATCGGTTGATGAAGAACTTTGCTAGTAATGCTCGTAAGCAAAGTGTTAATCTTTCTGCAGTTTGTCATGGGAAGGAAAAGTGGGAAGTATGTAGATATTTTTTGGCATCCTTACAGTTAGCCAATAATTACCATGTAAAGATTGGAAGGTCTGAAACAACAAATGTTGAAACTGACATTGAGTTTACTTTGCTGTCAAGATCTCATCACAATGCAAGAGTACATGAGCAATAAATGGAATTTTTATAGATTGGGTAAATTACAAAGGAAAGATATTTTTAATGACTTTTCCTAATGAAATGCATGTCTCCCTTTATTTTAAGCAAAGTTTAGGTCAGTGCTTGTCTGTGCTTAAGTTGGCACCACCTTTCGTGGCCTGTAAAGTGGAAGAAGTATTAATTTTTTACCGTGCTTAAGTTGGCACCACCTCTCATGGCCTGTAAAGCAGAAGTATCAATTTTTGAATTTTAATTTCATTTAGAATGCACTAGTTCAGAAGTTACAATTCATCGATAGAACTTTTCATGATTAAACTCTACACATTACCCTAGAATGATTTGCATACCAAATGCATTGTAGAAACAATGTAGGCTTTTCACAAAAGGTAATACTCATGTATTTACTAAAGAAACCTGGATAATGATAACTAAAAACCTTCTTCACAAAGGTAATTCCAAAGTATGTCAGAAATTCAACTTCTGATATACTTCATAACTATCCTTATGAAGAAATTTTTAGTTACCACTATCCAGGTTTTTTTTAGTAAATACAGTGAGTATTATCTTTTGTGAAAATCCTTCGTTGTTTCTACAATGCATTTGATACGCACATCGTTCTGGAGTAACATGTAGAGAGTTTTAATCACAAGAAGTTTTATCAAAGAATTATAACTTCTGAACTTGTACATATTATTACACACATTTCAATGGTTTGAATTTTCTACTCAAATATTTGTATTTAGAATGCAGTTTTTTTTTCTTTATTTTATTCCAGTCTTTTATTTCTGTATTGATTAGTAGAGAGACAAAATTAATGTTAAAAATCAGTATAGCATGCAGGGCCAGTCTGAGTGTAAGTAAGAATATAGGCATGTGCTAAATTTTGTGTCCCCCCTATTCCTTTGATCTTTTTTTTTTTTTCCCCCAGTAAGAAGCACTTAAACACAGTAAGCAATAGCTCTAATCTAAATTTAGTATGCTCAGTAGATGCCACTAACTCACTATTATATGCTACACTGCAAATTAAATAGTACAATATGATAATAATGGCTCAACTTCCGTTTTACTGCCCCAAGTCAAATGTCATTGTGGACATCTTTCTCTGCTGCTAGATGGAGACAGATCACCACTCCAGATCACAATTTTTTTGTGCCTGTCTGTGCAGTTATTATGGGGATTTTTTAACCGAAGGCTTGTTTTTATAGTTTGCATATTCGAAGCATGTAGAATATTCGCCACATGTTTGAAATATGAATGATGCTTATGAATGATACCATTTCAAAGAATGATACTTGTTATTTGAATCAAAATTTTTCCCTGTTCCTGAGAGGAACACATTGCATGACAAGTAGATATTTATATTATGATAATATAATTATGTATTAATTATTACCGTAATTTTCGGACTAAGAGCCGCTGGTGAGAAATTTTGCGATCTTGAAAGCAAAAGTTGCCATAAAGGCCACACATGTGAAGTCGTGGTGCTGCTCAGAAAACTAAATTATCTTCCTTATTTTCATGAATTAACTTACACCAAACATGATTATATGTATACTTCAAAGGCTAATTCTGCAACTCAGTGTTGATCTGCTTTATGCACTTATTTTTTCATACTGGCAAAAGCTTTTATTTATACATTTTTTATTAATCATGCTAATTATATTATTCATTTGCCATTTTTAAATGCTTAAAACCATTTGTGTAATCAATATAAATCACAGTTAATCTTAAGACTCCCGTTAGAATATCGCATTGCTCGTAAAACCGCACAATTGTCTAAATTCCATTCAATGTGGATGTCTGCTACAAGATGAATCTGTTCACCGCAATAGAATCCGTCTTAGAAGTAATTAACTTATGAATTATCGCTTGTAATGCTTTTGATTAATGTTTTCTTTAATAATATGTTTCTTCTATGTTTGTTATGCTTTTTTTTTCTCATCTACAGATGTTTTTGTTAGAATAAAGTTGCTTTACGCTTCCTTTTACCAGCTGCCTCGCACATGTTCGCGGATTTCACCGCCAACACTTCGAAACAGCGGTGTCTCCGCTTTCTCGCTTTTTTCTTTCAAGTGGTTTGACCTACTTTCATTTACTGCGCACTGAGCCTTCGCTTTAAGTACCACTTTTATATGAATGGGAAAGCTCTGCCTTCTTTTTTTCTTTTGCATTTGTGAAGATTTTATCTTCAGCCAAGTAATAAATTAATTACCCATTGTTAACATCAGATGTTAATGCCACAACGCTTATTAGTGAGAAAGCATTTTCAGCCGAAGCCTTTAACTTCCACTACGTCAGTCAATAAAAAAAAAAAATTAAAATTGAAGCAAAACTCAGGAGCACAGAGCCAAGAAACACCTGTATAGCATGCCAGATTAACCAATAAGAGTAAACAGAATTTGTCTTTCCGTTCCGCCAGTATTGTTTGGAATAAGTCACTGCTAATGTAATCATCCTGGGGCAGGCTTTTGCATTGTTCATGTTCTTAAGCTTTTGTTCAGGGAAGTGCCCATCAAACCGGTCTCCCCACCCCACTGAAAATCATCGTACCTTCCTGCATGATGTATGCTGCAGCCAACGAAAGAGATACGCTAGGCGCGATATCCACAGAAGCCTCGGACGTCACGCTACTCGTCTGTGTGCTTATGTCCCCATTCCATCTTCCACACAAAGGACATTTGAGTCAGTCCTCCCCCACTTTCCCTCCTAAGCCAACATCAGGACAGCGGAGTTATTATTTAAATATATGTGTTTCTAATGTATGAGTAGAATGGGAGAAAAAACGATCACAGTCGAGTTTGTGAAAAAAAGACGTTTAAAAAAATTTACTGAGCATCTGCATGAAAAAAAAAAAAAAAGGGGAGGAAAGAAACAATCTAATCGAAAACAAATTTGGCATAAGGGCTGCACACCCGAAAAATTTCATTTTTAGTAACATAAGAGCCTCTACTCTTAGCCCCAAAATTACGTTATATGTAATTATATTATGATTGTAATAGAATAAAAATAATTATAATATTTTTGATCTTTTCAAAAGAATGTCTTTTTGAAAGAATGAAACTTGTTATTCGAAAAATGTTCCGTGTTGCAGAGAGAAACACATTGCATGACAATTATTGATGATCTGTCACCACTTAGTGACAGAGAAAGATGTCAACAGTGATATTTGACTTGGGGCAGCAGTACGGAAGTTATGCCAATAATAATTTTACTCACAAAATGATGGAATCATACATAGTTGTCTGCATTATTTACATGAAACATTCATCTAAGAAGGAGTAAATAAAGGATAGCAAACAATGGGCTTTGCATATGGGGATTGCAGTAAACAAACACAGAGTTCCTTCCAGGAAGTGGTTAAAAATCCCCTAGTGAATTTTTAACCTTTTGCTGGGAGCTTGGAACAAATTTGCCACAGGTGGGAAAGGAAAAATGCAGCAGAGTGAGGAAATCTTAAGATTTCCACACTTGCCACTCCAGCCTTATTGCTATATATATAGGAACTCTGCACATGCCAAAGAAGCAACAAAGGAATTCAGCTCTCATTTTTGTGGTAAGTACAGACCAACTCATTAAAAAAAAAAAAAAAGGTTAGCAAATAATTTTACCATGAAAGAAGATTTACAAATCCCAAAAAGAAAATTTACAAATCCATGGGCTAATTTGGTGCTCCTTCCCATTGGTGGCACCCTAGGCAGCTACCTACCTGGCCTACCCCTCAGACTGGCTCTGATTGCATTTGCTTACACTGCTGTCAAAACAACTTATTTTGAAAATGACTTTTCACATTGTGAAAGACAACAATAGAGAGGGTAAGTAAGCATTTATCTTAAATAATTTTGCTTACAAAGGAAGAGAAATGCTTGTTTCATTGATTTATATAGTAGGAAGAGGAAAGTCTTTCTTCTGTACTGATATATCATTAATTTGATATATTTAGCAGTTTTTCCATAACCCAAGGCACTTGTATGTGGTATTAGTTTGACTCACCTGCATAATGTCAAGTGCAACATTTTACCAAATATTTTCATTTCCCTGTTACTTAAATGATACAAAAATGCCAACTGCATTTCAGGAAAAGCCACCCCAGTGACATAATTGTCTAAGCATTGGATTCTGACCATTTGTCCGAGATGGGTAGCCATTTGTTCGAGATGGGTAGCAGTAAGGCATGGATGTTGTGTTTGTCTTTTGGCACTGGCTCTCCCTTCTCTGGAACCAATGGCCCTAAATTAAAGGATGGACGACTGCTTATTGCTCAAGGTAGTCGTTAAACCCTCAGCAAAAAAAAAAAAAAAAAAAAAAAAAAAAAATTCTAGAGAGTACTTGTATGCATGTTTGTTTTTATGGTTTTAAATTATACAGTGAAAAGCATTTGCATATGTTCAGCAACATAGATTTCCCCCCCCCACACACACACACACCCTGACACATCTATTAGTTAAAAATATAGGCCCCATATCCTTGACACTTTTAACTAATGCTTTAATTTAATATAAATGCATCAACTTGCATTTAAAAAAATACTATAATTTTTTTCTTCAATTTTTCATTAACTTTTCTTTTGTCCTGGTGGATTTCAAAAACCTTTGTTTTTGTCATCTTCCCCTGAAATTTTTTTTTATAAGCACCCCTGCTTACATGTCTCATCTTATCAATCATCTGGATTGTAGCATTTTTACTCATAGAGAACATTACACACCCAAGTTGGTGGTGTGTAATGTAGAAAATGAACACACCAAACATATTTCCAAGGGTTGGCAAAATTTATATGGCTCTGGTGGGCATGAACATCAGTTGGATACTTAGAAATTTTGGTTCTTGTCTGCTGAATTTGGTGTTACAGGGGTAGATTTCTTGCTCTGTGGTGGGTCCCTCTATATATTGATCTTAATTGTCCTTAGGATGATTTGTTGGTCTTCAAAGTCTTCCACCCCATGGTGTCACCACTACAATAAACCAGATCATCTAGCCAGTACACAGAAAACACATAGGATCCTCTATTCATTTTGTCCCTTGTTGATCAGATCAGATCATACGTAGAGGATTTTAGGAAGGGAGTGTCTGACCCCAGGTCTTAAACAACCCTTAGAAATAGGAAGCTAGGAAATTTGGGCTAGAATGCCCGATAGGAAAGTGACACGGAAGCAAAGTAGAAAGGGGGAAGAAGACGCCCTTATTTATTACCAGGGAGCCAGTAACCAGTTGTCCCTTGTTTATGAAGCTTATAAAATTAAAAGTTTAGCTTTAATACTGTCTCCATATAGGATCCAGCACTGACATTGCATTGTTATCAAGTTGGGTCCTAGGGACCCACAGATTTTTAAAAAGTGGGTATTTTGTGAGATATTCTGGGCCCTTTTAAAAAAAATTAAAAGAATTCAGATATAATGAATATTTATTCTTACATAACCAAATGAAAAATAAATGTAATGCACATTGTTCGACACTTTTATTTGTGCTCTTTGAAAGCAATATAAAAAAATCAAGTACTGATAGAATTAAATTTTATCAATACAAATTTTGAAGATGACAATCTGTTTTTTGGTGTAAATATGACAAGGATGGTAAGTCAGATAATATCCAAAAACTTGAAAATTTCGTCGTCCTGGAGCAGAAATCGAACCCACGTCTCCCAGATAGCAAGCACCCAGTTATGCTAACCACTGAGAACGACCAAGTCTCAAGTTTTTCGATTCTAAAGCATAATTTGGTGCTTTCTGGGAGACGCGGGTTTGATTCCCGCTCCAATATGACAAACTTTTCAGGTTTTTGGATATTCGCTGACTTACCATCCTTGTCATATTTACACCAAAAAATGGATTGTCATCTTTAAAATTTGTATTGTATGGTGTAGTCCCGTATTCCATTGATGCTTAAATGTTATTATTTTCAACTAGATTTTACCATAATGGAACTACACAAAGACAACACATTTTAAGTCAGCTCAGAACACCAGAGCAATTTTTATTTTTCAAAATATGGGAACTGTGTGATCAGTGGTGTAACAACTACACCCACAGCTGCGGGCGGCTCACGTAATGAAGGGGTGTACTGCAGCTGCCAGTTATAATTTTATGAAAAAATTCGAACATGCACAATAATTAACCCAAAATTCATATTTTGCTTTAAGATATATTTAGTTTTGCCTAAATAAATGCCTAGTTTCACTTTTAAAACACTGAATGTCCTACAGATTGAAAGTGTTGGGCTCTTTGACTTCGTGTTGTAATGTGATTGCTCTGCAATGGGTAGTAAATAATACGAGCGCTCTCCAATCGTCCCCTCTCTGTGCTGCTGAGGAAAAGCGTGAGGCCACAGTGGGATTCCCCGTGGAAGATGTGGGAAAACAGTCAATTACCTAGGATTGTGTGTACGACAGGCATCAACATTTATTCACAGCAGCCGCAGATCTGCCATGTGTAAGAGGGTGATTTCTTCAAGTGATTTATTTTAGTTTTGGACAAAGCAATTACATGTATTTTCAAATCTGTTACTACAGGGCTCTAGACCACATACACACCGTGAAAAAATGCATCCTACCTCGTGCTCAAAATCCTGGGTAAATTATTGTGCTTAGAGGTGCTGAAGTAAATCTTGTGTGTGTGTGTGGGGGGGGGGGGGCACATTGTGTTTGTTTTGCCACTGTGTGTGATGACTGCTCTTGAACAATTTTTTTTACTTTTAAGGAACAATTATTGCAGTAGACGTACAACTTTTAGTAGAGTATAATCGTTCACAGTGCCCTCGTTAAATTTAAGTTTGTTTGTTTTTCAAATTTTAAATTTTAACTGTTGCAATATTGATTAAAAGCGCTGAAATGTTTAATAAATCAATCAGGACATTTGTACATTTACATAATCTTGATAGATGGTGCATTGCTGGCTGTTTTCATTCTTTCCCTAATCCTCAGGAATTTGACTTTTGCCAAATGGCATGTTAAAAAATCCGAAATAAAATGTGGGTCCCAAAGAATGCGTCAAATTTATAATTATGGGTCATTTTTTTTTTTTTTTTTGCTTTCGGGTAATTTGCGCCTAAACAGCACATCAGTGGCAGCTCTGGGATCTGTTGAAAACAGAAATAAAAATCTGTCCGAACAATATGTTAAGTGTACTAAGTAAATTGAGCCCTTCATTGTCACCGACATTTCAAAAAGAACTTGTACAACTCTCCAGCATATTTTAAGACTTAAAGTTTTTGATATCACAGCTGTCCTCCTCTTCTTTCTAATCACTTTTTGGGTCCTCCAAGCACTTTAATGTTGTGCCTTTATTATCAACTATAGGAATAAAAGCTCTGATGTCTTCATTAGTATCGTTGCTACACAGCTAGCTGTTCACCAATCGAAGTACATTCATTCCTCTGTAGCAACATTACTGCCACTGTCTTTGATGAGTTCACACAGTTCTGTATTTTCTTCAGTGTACTCAGTTCACTTACACTGGAAATTGTGATAGTGAAGCCTGCCTTCTTAAAAGACTTTAACACAACTTAGAGGTACAGATCTGCAGTTATCCACTGTATTGCATTCAATATTATATTTATTGGCAAGCTGTTCACTGTTTTCACAAAAAATTTTTTTAGGGAAAGAACATGCCATAGAAACAGTTTTCTATATACAACCCTTGCAACCCTGAAGTTTTTGATAATACCTGCATCCATAGGCTTCAATACTGATGTATTCAGGTGGAAAGAACACCGATTTCACAGACTTTAGTTTTAAATTTCTGATTTTTGAGTGGAACAATTTCTTTTTCAAGATTTTTTTGGTTTCTATAAGTGTTCCTAAAATGTGTCCCTTATTTGGAGGTAAATATGTTAAATGTTTCTGAGGGACTGGGACTAGGAGAATAGTCCCATAAATAGAGGTGTCCCTTAAAAAAGATAGCACTGTATAAAAAAAAAAATAAACAACATATTTTTTTTTAATGTCTATATCATGAGTAAGTCTAAGAGCTATAAGCAGTCCCCTGTTCCCAATTCAGAGTCACTAATTCCAGGGAAAGGAGAGATCAAGAGTTGTAAGCAATACACACCATCTGTGCATCACCCAGGACTTGAACCATGGCCCTGTTCATGCACTTCGCCAGAAACCGATATCTCTTCCCACTTGGCCGTCAGAGTGGCGAACATACCCTTTAGAAGAGGCATTTCTTCTGCAACCATGCAGGTTAAAAGTGTGTGCTTTGGCAGTATGTTAGTTAGTCTATCACCCAGAACAATGTATTTTCCAACAATTGAAATATATGAAAATTTAAGGCAAATTCATTTTAATTAAATAAAAGCATATAATTTGTAAATTTTGCGAGGAATTACCCTTATGGATGACGTGCAACAGTATTACTATTCCCAATTTGTTGCTAAAACACCATAAAATTTCATTTTTACATAAAGATATCTTTATAATATTATGAAACCGAGCAATTTCCCCAATTTTTTTTTTTTTTCTGTAACAAATTATCTTTGAAGGCTTGTGAAATTGGTATTTAGACTTTTTATTGGAGGCTTATTGGTTAGTTTTTTCTTTAAAGAAATTGTTGCTAAAAATTACTTTCAGTTTTAATGGACTTTCATTTTAATTAAATAAAAGCATATTTTTACTTTAAAATCCTTTCAGAAATTTTTGCTTTAGGACCTTTCATGGGCAGAACATTGCATGAGCCCTGTCTCTAAAAAAGCCTTATGCAGATTTTCTTTTTCTATTATGATGGTTTATTATTTGATTTTTCCTTTTCTAATGTTTTTTTTTTTTTGCTCTGGTCATTTTTTTTCTCTCTGGACTTCTGGTTGGAAAACTCATTCTCTCTTCAAAAAAATAGTAACGCATTTATGTGTATTAAAAATAATTTCGTTTTTTGAGTTTTTCTCTTGAAATTTTCTTTTTAGTGGCTTTCATATGTATATTTAGGTCTTTCGGTTGTAAACTCATCTCTTCCTGGGGGGGGGGGGTGCCATTTAGACAGTTCTACATTTGATCACACACATACACACTCATATACCATACAGAGAGGCATGCTATAGGTTCAACCATTGGCTTACAGAGAGTCATTGTGTAATAGCAAGTTAACTGCACATTTCTTGTGGTCTAGATGCATAAACAACATGTGTCGTATGTACACCATTAATACCATATCAACATGTGGCACATGTATACCATTGAGACTGATAAGGAATTTTGGTTACCCCTGAATTGTTTCTCCCATAAAAAAAAATGTTTTTGTGAAATTCTTCTTGTGACTTGCTTCAATAGTGAGATTTTGCATTTAGTTTAATTAACCAGTACTACTTAACAATGTATTTATGTATGTATGTGGTCAGTGCTGTATTAGTGTGATATTTTACCAAAAATTTGTCTGGTAGCTGATGACAAAATTCAGCCAGTATCAAAACTTTAAAAACATGCTTTAGTTATGAAAAGTTCCATTTAAACAAGAAAGCTTTCAAATGTGTAACTTTGTGTTTTTTTTCTAAGGTTGAAAACAATGAAGTTAACATGTTAAAGTTTCTTTATTTAAATGGTTTTTCACTTTAGTATAACTTTAAGGTTTTATACTTGTTCATTTTTAGTTATATGCTTATACCCAAATGTATCATGTTATGACAAAATTAATTGAAGGAGTTTTTAACTTGGATCTAAGAGAAGCGTTCATTTGGGATGTGAATATTATCAAAATAGGACTATCATTGGTAAACCTCGCATTTCCCAATTGCAAAAACGGTGTTATTTGTTTCAGAACTTTGTAAGTGTGAGGTAAGAAAACTGTATATTGTAAATCAATTGTCAAATGTCTTCACCATTTCTGTTTCCAAATACGTATATTTCAGTGTAAAAGATAGTGAACTAAAAAGGGACAGTTTCCTCGGTGATTGTCCAAAAATTCTTCAAAATGGTATAAAATGATAAAATGGCTTGATTCTGTTTTGTGTTTCTTGTTTATGAAAAAGAAAAGTTGCATTTTTGGGATATTATATATAGTTTGAGTATGAGGGAGAAAAAGTCTTAGAAAGAAATATATATATATATATGCTTCTCATTATATTCACATGAAGGAGAGAAAGTTGAGATATATGCTTCTTCTTGTATTTACACGAGGAAGGGAAAGAGTTATATGATGTATATTAATATACAGAACTTTAGTTGCTCTGCCTGGGATCTCTCATAACATAATATATTTATACAAAAGCAGTCATTTCCTCTGTTGTTTCCCTATGAAAGATAACTACATCATTATAAAAGGAGGATATATACATTGTAGCTAGTCATATTATAAATTCATTGTTTCATGTTTTGGAGGTGTTAAGTCAAACTGTATAAAGGTAGAAAAATTATAAACAGATTCTAGGATTCCATGTCCCATTCTAGAAGAGGCAGAAATTCTTTTTTTTTTTTTCCATGTCATGTCAGATTTGGGAGGTTTTAAAATGCATTTTATTTAAACCATGGTTGTGTTCCTTGGCAGTTATTTATTTTCAGAAAGATTTTTTTTTTTTTAACTATTCCTGTGATTTTGCTACACATTTGCAGCTGATTTTCTATAATAATTCTGTGTATATTTAACTCAGCTAACTATATTATTACAGTAAAAATATCTGTGATGATTATTTTTTACCAAAGTAAAAATTTCAATTGTAAGAATTAATTATTATTATATTTTATCAAGTTACGGTATCATTATTATTGAGTAACATTTTGTTGGCTTGTACAAAGTTAAAGATATAAAGTTTTTGGAAATATTTGTAATTCAAGATTTTTTTTTAGAAAACCAGGTTTTCAACTTGTAGTGCCAAATGTAAACTGTGACTTACAATTGTTGTGTTTAACACCATGTGATATAATCTCACATTTTGGTGGCAAAGAAATCGTTTCTTTGTCTGCATTTTTGTTCCTAAAGAGTGTCCCATATACTTGTAAAGTTTTTTTTTCTTCTAGTGATATTTAGCCATTTTGAATTTGCTTGTTGATGTTTGAATATATATATATTATTATTATTATTTTTATTGCCAATAAGAGTTTTCCATTATGTGATACTTCCATTAAATGCATTTGTTTCTGTACAGGTAATGTTAGAATTTCAAAATTAACACCCCTGTGTTATACACATCAATACACTGTATAATTTTGGTATAAAAACACAGTGTACAGTGTTGATAAGAAACATTCTGACAACAAAAATGTGTGAATGTTTTTATCTTTGTGTTTTTGTGTCAATAATTTTTAAGAATGTGTGTGTGTGTGTAACACAATATTGCATTTAGTCTAGTCTTGTTCTGAAAGCATTGTAATGAAGCTATGTTTGATTCTGAAATACTTACAATATTATAACATGATGATGGATAACTATTTTATGTAGCATATGTTAGAGAAAATGTATGTATGTATTTTACTTTAAAGAATAAACTTGTTGTGCTAGTATTATTTGTTTTCTTTCTAATTGCCTGAGTTGTGCATTTGTGGGCCTGTTTAACATAGTTTTAAATGTTGCATTTCAGTTCAGATTTTCAAACTCAGACCTGAGAGAAAAACTAAATGAAAATAATTTTAACTAATAAAATTTTAAAAA
The DNA here is from genome assembly GCA_039090855.1 of Macrothele yani. NCBI lineage: Eukaryota > Metazoa > Arthropoda > Arachnida > Araneae > Macrothelidae > Macrothele > Macrothele yani. Next base: position 10,064,300 of record CM077011.1, on the reverse strand, counting down.
ATGCGAGTGAGAAATAATCACATTTGAACAGAAAGAGTAATTGTAGAAATTTAAGAGACTGAAACATAATGCCAAAGTTTTATTCAACTTCTTTATTCCAATAAAAAATGTTTTTTTTTTTAGTTTATTAACATGTTGGTTTTCTTTGTGAAAGCATGCTGAAACTTTATGCAGAATTTTTCTGAATCCAAGGCACATGTGTTTTAGTTTTTTAGTTATGTTTCTGCATACAGTGATACTTTCACTTTTATTTAATCAGTATATAGATAAAAGATACTTTTATTGGTACTTTAATAATGATACTTCACTTTTTATGTATTCAATACTTTGAGTATGTTTTTAAAGGGATTTTAGTCATTTATTCATTGTCGTGATACAGCAACTTAGAGTAGAGAATTTTTTTTTCTCTCCTTTATACTAACTGTATTTATGAATACTTGTCTTCAAGCAAAGCCAAAGTTCGTATATTGATAGTGAGAGTCTTAAAATACTGAAATCTTAAAACTCTGGTTATAAAGCTGTCACACTTCCTGAAATTGATACTCACAGGGCCCTCCTATATTTATGGTAGAAGCCAGTAAAAGCCCCCTGTATGGAACAGCAGAAAAAAAAATTGAGGAAATTGAAGCATTTGACAAGCTATTTGGAACACTCTTCAAAACAATAATGAAAAGTAATAATAATGCAAAGGATATTAAAGGTAAACAAGCAGTTAAACAGAATAACATATGTAAAGCTTAAGTCAAAAACTGTCTGCATAAAGCTTTGTGAATAAGATTTTTGACATTTTTATATTGGAATTTGGTCTACTCTGAATATATCTAATATCCTACATTTTCACTAGGAAACTCAGTGAATTTCCAAAGTGTTGTGAAGAAAGCTTTTTTTAAAGAGGCTTCTTTTAATTTTTTCTTTATCTAACAAATTGACCAACCTTTTGATCAGTCTACTGATTTTATAGCAAATACCTCCCTCCCCACTGTAACTGTTGTGATGTGAGTGAATTTAAAGATAAGATTATACAACTTAAATTTTCCTACATTTTAAGAAAATATAAGATAATTTGTATGACATCAAAGAAAGATGCAAAATAGGTAGGATGCAAAAGATAAATATGGGTTGTGATGGAGCTCGCATGTTACATTCCAAAAGATACACCAAAGCTTTCGACCTGACTTGAGTCTTGATGACCTGCAAAAAGTGAAGGGCATCATCATTTGAGAAAAGCCTGATTTTCAAGCGAGTATTAAGACATGCTTCACACTTTGGTGAAGAGCAGGATGATGCTTTCTTTCATCACCCCCAAATCTGGAAACTTTCTGTTAGCATGTGCAATATTCTAGAGGATAATGCTAACCTTGGCATTCCTTTCTAGCGATGCGAACATTTCACACAAGTGTTTTCCGGTCTTTGTTGGTGTTATTGTCCTAAAGTCTGTTGTATGAGACGACTAGCTTTACTTCTCACACTTTTTTGCTGGGTATACTCATTGGATCTTTGCCTTAGGATTCAAACACATCAATTTTTACCATCTTTATACTCGAAATTTTCGTAAACTAATTTTTTTTTTTTTTTTTTTTTTTTTTTAGTTTCTTTTCCCATCCTGGTTTTCTTGTCTTTTTTGCTGGTTTTTCTTTTGTTGTTGCTATCTAATAGTCAGAATTAGAACTACTGATAGGAATTGATTAGCAGTTGTGCACTTACCTTTGAAGACCAAAACATGCAAACGGTTATGTATCTTTCTGTCTTGCACTTTTGCAAACTGTGGGGAATGAAAGATGGTGCCGGCGAGTTGTGGATATACTCCATTGTGCTCCCTGGTTTTTGTCCTCAGTAGTTTTTGGGTTGACCAGTGATTTGTCATAACACACTACATGATTCAATACAATTTACATAAAAATGCAAAAAACAACAGAAGTAGAATCGGATGGGCAACATTTTCCTCCTCCTCCTCTTTGTGATGGAACCAGTCGACAGTTTTCTGTCTAGCACATGCTGCCTATCATGAATTGATGATGACCGTCCCCCATTTTCATGATGACTGATATGCAGGAAAGGTGGTCGTTGTTCAGAGTGAGCAATTCTGTGTATCTTTTATTTCTTTTTTAATGTAACCTGTGAATCCATCACACTGCATTGAAAGGTATGAAACCACACACACACAAGAACTGCGGATTACAAATGTTTTTTAAATGAAGTGTGATATTTTTGATTTAACAGAGGCAAAATCATGTGAGTTCATCATACACCAGTTCTCCAATGATTTCTCACATTGTAATTTTTTATAATGTACTGTTGAAAATGCAGGGCCCAGTTCACTTAAACCGATGGAACTGCCTACACTAAAAAATTCAGAAACTTGGGTGCTTATAAATTGCTTCCCTGTCTTTGATTGACTGCTTGTAGTTTGATGTTGCCACCAGTACTCACAATTCAACAATTTGTAGATACAGGTTTGATTGTGATACATTAGTTTGAATGCTATCGATTTGCTTCTCCATGTGCTTAACATCCTTCTTCACTTTGTGTTAAATTGAAAAGTGTCATTTAAAACCACATATGCATTGTAACATGTTTAGGTCATACCTATGAATCCACCATTCCTGAAGGTTGGTGATTCCTTGTGGCTTTAATTTTTTAGCACATCTTTTGTAAAAAAAAGATCGTGCTTATGTTATCGGTTTGTCTATCTGTCCATCCGTCTACAGACACAATATCTCTGCAACTATTAGTCCGATTTGAAAAATTCTTTTTGCATTGGGAAGCTTGAAATATGCAAATGATGATCCTTCATTTCATTTTTTTTATGATGTACAATTTTGCTGCTAGAGGGCGTAAATGCAGATAATGCCGAATTTAAAAATACATTTTATTCCACATACTTGCTTCTAAACATCCGATTGAAAAAATTCTTTTATCTTTCGATTCCATTTATGTTGAAGAGTATTTTAGGTATAGTTACTTTTTCAAATTACACATAGATTTTCCACTAAGGGGTGTAAAAGTAAATTACATTTTCCCTGATAACTCTTCTTTTAAAACTCCAATTTGAAATTTTTTTCTTCAGCAGATACACCTCCTGATGGAAAATCTTCTGCATATAATTTCAAATTTTTGGTAAAGAATACTTTGGCCACCAGGGGGCATAAGTGTTAATTTTTGCTTCTGATGTATTTGCCATAAAATCTGAGCTTCTAAATTATCGATTGAAAAAATTCTTTCGCAGACTGATGCCACTCACATCGATAAATACTTTCGGAGTATTTTCTTCTTAAAATATTCCATAGTTTCTCCGCCAGGGAGCGTAGTTGTATATCTTATTTTTGTCAATATCTCTACTTCTAGTAGTCCGATTAAAAAAATTCCTTCTCTGTTGGATAGTGTTTTCAGTGTGACATGTTTCTCATATAATTTCAAAATTTAAAGTAAATTCATAGACTTTCCGCTAGGGGCGTAAAGGTAAATTGCATTTCCCCCTATATCTCCGCTTCTAAATCTCCGATTTAAAAAATTCTTTCTGCACCGGATACAGCTCCTGATAAGAAATCGTCTGCACATAATTTCTGATTTTTGTAAAAAAATTATTTGTTCACCAGGTGGGCGTAAGTCTTAATTTCCGTTTCTGATGCAGAAAAATTTGTGCTAAATTCTCGATTGAAAAAAAGTAATTTGTGGACCGATACTACACATGGCGACAAACCTTTTAGGAACATTTTCTTCTTAAAATATTCCATAGTTTCTCTGCCAGGGAGCGTAGTTGTATATCTTATTTTTGTCAATATCTCTACTTCTAGTAGTCCGATTAAAAAAATCCCTTCTCTGTTGGATAGTGTTTTCAGTGTGACATGTTTCTCATATAATTTCAAAATTTTAAGTAATTCATAGACTTTCCTCTAGGGGGCGTAAAGGTAAATTGCTTTCCCCCTATATCTCTGATTTGAAAAATTCTTTCTGCACCAGACAGCTCCTGATGGGAAATTCTTCGCACATAATTTCTAATTTTTTTACAAAATGGTTTGGCCACCAGGTGGTGTAAGTCTTAATTTCCACTTCTGATGTATTTGCAGCAAAATATGAGCTTCTAAAATCTCAATTGAAAAAAGTAGTTTGTAGACCGATACTACTTGTGTCAACAAACCTTTTAGGAACATTTTCTTCTTAAAATATTACAGGGTTTCTACACCAGGGGCGTAGATGTATATCTTATTTTTTTCAATATCTCGACTTCTAGGAGTCTGATTTTAAAAATTCTTTCTTTGTTGGACAGTGTTTCAAATGTGACATGTTTTTCAGAATTTCAAAATTTTCAAATAATTCATAGACTTTCTGTTAGGGGGCATAAAGGTAAATTGCTTTCCCCCTATATCTCTGCTTCTATATCTCCGATTTGAAAATTCTTTCTGCACCGGATACAGCTCCTGATGGGAAATCCTTTGCACATGATTTCTAATTTTTGTTAAAAATGGTTTGGCCACCAGGTGGCGTAAGTTTTAATTTTCGCTTCTGATGTATTTGCAGGAAAATATGAGCTTGTAAAATCTCGATTGAAAAAAGTCGTTTGTTGACCGATACTACTCATGTTGACAAACCTTTTAGGAACATTTTCTTCTTGAAATAATGCATGGTTTCTACACCAGGGGGCATAGATGTATATCTTATTTTTGTCAATATCTCTACTTCTAGGAGTCCAATTTGAAAAATTCCTTCTTTGTTGGTTAGTGTTTCCGATGCGAATTTTTCTCCTATAAATTCAAAATTTTCAAGTAAATCATAGACTTGCCGCTAGGGGGCACAAAGGTAAATTGTGTTTTCTGCATTAATTTTGCTTCTAAAATTCTGATTTGAAAAATTCTTCCTGTATGGCATACAACACCTGATGGGAAATATTTTTCATATAATTTCTAATGTTTGGTAAAGAATGGTTTGGCCACCAGGGGCATACGTGTTAATTTCTGCTTCTGATGTATTTGTAGCAAAATCTGGGCTCCTGAAAACTCAACTAAATGTTTTTTTTCTTAGACCGATACAGCTCATATTGAAAAACCTTTTGAGAATACTTTCTTCCTAAAATAATGCATGGTTTTCCCACCAGGGGACATAAAGTCACATCTTATTTTTGTTGATATCTCTGTTTCTAAGAGTCCGATTTGAAATATTCTTTCTGTGTTGGAGAGCGTTTCCGGTGTGAAATGTTTCTCATATAAACTCATGTTTTTCTTAGCGCACAAGTCTGCAACCAGAGAGTGTAAGCTCACGATTCGGTTTACAGCAATATCTGAGGGATTAAAAACCCGATTGAAAAACTTATATCTTCCGTCAGATACTATTGTTTTCCAAACCGGTTCCATTGATTTTGAATAGCTTTGATAAATTTAATTTGGATCCGAACGGATTCGAAAGACGTGCTTATTACACCCAAAACTTCGGTGTCATCTTTCTTGTTTCATTTATGTGCGTTACCTCTTGATTAGTGTTACATATAAAAGTTGTTGCTTGTTTGTATGATCTGGGGATCATTTCTTCTGTGAGAGTGCAAATGCATTGGAACTTCTTCCTGTCCTTAAAATTGTATCTTGGGAGACTTAACTCATGACTGTGAGTAATGTGGAATTAAACCATCATCATCATTAACTATTCTTATTACACTGCTGTACGAAGATCTCCTAAAGTCTCTTTCACAACTTTCTGTCATAAACAATCCTCTTGCATGTCACTGTGGTATGTTTCACATTGTATCCAACCATCTCCAATGCAATTTTCTTCTGGGTCTTTTCCTTCTCTTGGAAGGTAGTAGTATTTCAGTTATCCAATAGTTATTTAGTCCAGGGGTTCCCAAACTTTTTGAGACCGCACTGCCCTCAGGGATCGCATTCCTCCTAAAATTCCTAATATTTTGTGACCCTCCTTAAATTCCTAAACTTAGACCTAAAATTTGCTATTCATCCTAAAATTTTCGTAAGTTTATTTTTATTAAAAACACAACCGTTATTAACGCCAATAAATTTACCATTACGGTAAGGTAAAAAGACCTGTTATTGTAGAAACACAGCCTATATGCTGTGCTGCTGAAGGGAGGGAAAAATGACGCCATCGAGATGCACTTGCTTCGGGGCGGGCGTTCCATTTTTTTGCCTTCGAACAGTTTTCGAGAGTAACAAGAGATCTAAGGGAAAAGGGGAGGGGTCATTTTCACTCCTGGTTTGAGCTTTGCAGACGAACTCCGTGGCACGCAGAAGATCGTACTTTATTTTTGTACATGCCTTGTGGAACCTCCTCTTTCTGCTGATGTTTTGTTATTGTAAACCGCAGGTGGGTGGAAGCAAAGAGGAAACATGTGGTCTCCTTCCGTAACCTCCGGTAATGACGATGGGATGGTAGCTGAGTATTATCTTGGCAGGCAGTAGAGCACGTGATCATTGACCTTCGATCATGCGTCGGCGACAGCGACCTTCGATGCGCAATATATCTCGGCTCCGACTCACTTTGACTGAACTTGCGTGAGATGCGTATGATAGTTTCTGGTTTTACGTCTTTTATGGTGTTCTCTGTGCTGTGTGCAGGTTCAGTTCTCTAGTGGTGACCTGCTTTTTTTTTTTTTTTTTTTTTCATATCTTCTGACATCCTCGCAGCCAAATTTCGGGAAGTTGTCTGGTTTTGCAATATTGGAACGTGTTTTTGTACTTCCCTTTCATTTTCTGGTTAGTAATACAAGTGTTTAAGATGCCTAAATCCAAAACGAAATTTCAAGATGCGTGGCTCGCCAAAGAATTGGACGGAGTGAAGTTGAAAGAATGGTGTTCTGCAACTGAAACAATATTTTCTGCTAAGTGTATATTGTGTTCAGAAATTTTCAACATTTCTAATAGTGGCTTTTCACAAGTAAAAGCGCATCATAAAGGAAAAAAACATTTGCAGAAATTTCAAAGTAAATTTCAAAATAAGTCCATCCTGAAAGCCTTTGGAGGACGGGATCTTCAGCCCAAAACAAATATTAGTGAAGTACTGAGTCATGATTTACAGTTGGCTAAAGCCGAAGCATTATGGGCCATGAAAGTTGCTAAGGACAATATGTCTTTTGTTTCATGCACTGAAACAGTTGAACTTTTCAAAGAAATGTTTCCTGATTCTGCTATTGCAGCCAAAATGCAACTTAAAGAAAAAAAAGTTGCTTATGTGATATCACATGGATTGTCAAAATATTTTGAAGAGGATTTGAAAAAAGACATTGCATCTAGTAGCCCAAGAAAGGTTACTATAGCATTTGATGAAACTACAAATACACAAGTGAAACGGCAGTTGGATGTGTATCTCAGGTACTGGTCTTCAGAAATAAATTCAGTTTCTTGCCGATACCTAACAAGCGTTTTTCTGGGTCATGCAACAGCAGATATTTTGCTAAAAGAAATTCTTGATGTGTTATCATCCTTCAATATTTCGTTGAACAGAATTATTTGTGTATCCATGGACAGCCCAAATGTAAATAAGTGCTTTTTACGCAAATTCAATGAAGTTGTAAAACAAGAAACAGGCCAGAAATCTTTGGAACTAGGTTTTTGCAACCTGCATGTTGTTAGTAATGCATTTAAAATTTTTTTGACAAGCTTAAATATAGATTTTGACGAATTTGCTACTGATATGCATTACTTTTTAAAGAGTAGTGCTGCAAGACGAGAGGATTATAAATCTGTCGAGGATATAACATTGGTCACTGCCAAATTTCTTTTGCGTCATGTCAGCAACAGATGGTTAACCGTTGGTTCTGTAGCCCAGAGGCTCTTGGATCAATGGCTAAATATTACAGAATATTTTTTAAACTTCTTGCCATCTCAAAAAATATTTGAAAAACAACTGCGCAATTCGGCAAGGTATAAAAGAATTCACTGTTTCCTGAAAAATGAGCTTACTCCTTGCTATTTAGCATTAATTTCATTTTCACACCAAAATTTTGAAAAGTTTTCATTATGTTATCAGAGTGAAGAACCAAAAATACACCAGTTATATTCTGATTTAAATACTTTAATGAGGAATGTTATGGCTCAGTTTATCCAAGATGATGTTATAGCAGGGAAATTTGGAGAAGACCTAAAGAATGTAGATTTTGAAAACAAAAATTCATGGAAAAAACTAGGGGAGTTAGAAGTTGGTATGAAGACAAAAATCTCTTCAGGAATGTTCAGGAGACCAGGCAGAAATTATTTCTCTTAGATGTAAGATCATCACTAATTGCAACCACAAAATATTTAAAGTCAAATTTGCCATTCTGCAATCAAAAGCTAAGAGACATAGAAGTTTTAAAGGTAAAAGAACCAAAGAAAGAGTCAACTCAACTTTCAGTCACTGAAGGACTTTCGGAAATAACCAGATTTTCAAGTGTTTTGCATCTTTCTGAGGAACAAATTGATAGAGTAAGAGAAGAGTGGAAACTTTTAAATTGCGATAAGCCAACTCTAGATGAACTAGTGAAATTTTCAGAGGAAGGGCATATTCCAGTGCGGATTGATCATTACTGGCGTAATATATTTAGTATTAAATACTCTAGCGGAAAAGAAAAATACTCAAATCTTGCTAAACTCATAAAGTCAATTTTAGTTTTACCTCATGGTAATGCTGATGCAGAAAGGGGATTTTCGGTTAACACTGCTCTGTTAAGGAAGGACAAGGCTAACTTAAAAGACTCAACTATAACATCATTAAGAATAGTTAAAGGGGCCATTAAACACTATGGATGTGTAAGTAAAGTTCCCATAACAAGAAATTTGTTAAATAGTGTTTGTGATTCACATAAATTTTATAAAGAGTATGTTGATAAGCTGAAGGAAGAAGAATCAAAAAAGGTAAAAGAAAGGAAGCAGAAAGAGAGGGAAAATAAGGAAAAGCAGCTAGAGAAAAAAAGAAAAGCTGAGTTTGATGACAAAATAAAAGAAAATGATGCAGAAATAAATAGACTTAAAAACGATAAAGAAGCCTCCCTAGCAATAATTCAAGAGGGAACAGAAAGAATGAGAAAAGCTGTAGAAAAACAAAATACTGTTGAAATAGCAGTTGCCTCTAACTTGATCATACAAGGTTCAGCTGAAATAAAGAAAACTGAAAGTAAATTAGTTGTGGTAGAAGCAGAAAAAGATAGGCTAATCAGGAAAAGGTTAAAAATAATATGAAAAAAGTAATTCAGTGAACAATTGTACATAGTTCTTGGTTTTCAATTACCTTTTTAGGATATTATAATTTAATGTGAAACCTGAAAACTTTACTGTGAAAATCGTGAATTGCTTCTGGTTCAACAGCATATTAATGTTCAAAGTGAAACTTGAATGTGGTAAATATACTTGAATATGATAATAACACGTGAAAAGATAAGAACTGAACATTAGAAGTAAATCATACTTAAACTTTAGACATTAGACGTCATGCAAAAAATTTGGGTGTGAACTTCGACCATATATACTAATGGACTGCACATTGGCAATAGCTGCATCAAAGCCGCCATGGCTCAAACATTGGGCACGTCATCATCAGACTCCAAATTTCGTGTAAAAATGCTGTTATGATTACTAATTTACGCTGCAGAACTTCAGTGTTTTCGGTGTATTATGTGAATGCGCCTCATATATAATGAAAACTCTTCAGGTAAGTTTACTTATGAGCTATATACATGCATGATCGGGTTGTTTACATTTTGTGATTTATAATGTGATGAACATTTGCGAAGAATTTGGAACATGCATTCCATTTTTTTTTCTTAAGTTACTATATTTTTATATCAATAGCTGCAAGTTTCTGGTTAAGTAATTGAACTTTATTGACTTAGGTATTTAATTCGTTTCTTACCCATGAAAAATCATAGAACTTTCTTAACTATATTCGCTCAGAGCAACCATAAGCACAGCAGGTGTAACCCATCTTTTTGACTGTTGTCATGTGATTTTATGTTGGAGCCAGAAATTTTGATGTCATGCGCAGTCTATCAGTATATATGGTTGAAGGGTGTGAAGCAAACTCTTTACAATGTATACAAAGTTGTTTTACTAGATGTATACAAATATACATCTAGTTTTTATTGAAATACACTCCTAAAATTTTCCTAAAATTTTTCTAAAATTCCTAAAATTCCTAAAATTCCTACCTAAAATTTTCCAGAAGTATGCTATGATCCCTGTGCCCTTCACCTGTCACATTTCTCGGGGGACACCCCTGTACCCAAAACTAAAAAATAAAAAAAAAATTGCCCTAATTCGAGTTTGTGGCATTTTTTAAAAAAGAAAATAGTCATTTGCATTACTAACTTGCATTCTTTTTAATGTAAAAATACAAAATTAGAATAAAATTACAAAACTGAGTAAAAAGAAATTGATGAGGTAGTCATATTTTCACAATGGTAACACTCTTCATTTGGCTTTCACATTTTTACAGTAATTTTAGAAACTATCTAACAGAGGTATTATTGTCTTGATGGGATGGGGGGGACTTGTTTCTCATTACACAAAGAGTCTAATCTGGGGACAATGTTCGATACAGTCACATGGATCTCCTTCTCAATGTTAACTTTGCTTCTATATCTGGATTTTATCATCGCCAGAGCTGAAAATCCTGCCTTGCAAAAGTAGGACGTGGCAAAAGGAAGAAATACTCTCACGGCTTTCTTACTCAATTTCAATGTGGCGGCAGAACATTATCACTTGACCTTGCCTGGCTCAGTCCATTTTCAGACTGCAGGGGGAGTGAGATCAGTACAGTCCAGAACTCAGATGAAGGGAGTGCTTTCACAACAAGAAAAATGTGTTTTCTTTAACACTCTTTCTTGGGATTCATTCTTTAAAATATGTACACATATTGAAAATTTGCATGTTGCATTTCACTATAAATTATGTTTTAGTTTTTCCCTTTAGTCACGACGCCCAGGACCAGCGACGCCCTGGGGCATCGCAACACACAGATTGGGAACCTCTGGTTTAGTCCATTGCCACTTAGGACATGTTATTTGTGCCCCTATACTCATCTATGGATAGATAGAAACAGATCAGAGCTATGGAACTATGGAATGATTCAGGCATTACAGTAAACTATTGATTATCCGTCACTCACAGGACCGGAGGTGTGACGGATAAGAAAAAGTGTTGTACAATGCCATCTAGTGAAGATAAATTTAATTATTTGTCAGTTCACAAGTCAGCATGTTTACATTCTTATTTTTAAAATTATATTTACAAATATATATATATATATTCCTTATATTAAAAAAAATTGACAGTTGGAAAAAAATTAATTAGACAAATTTAGCATGCTACAAAAAAAAAAGCAAAAAAAAAAAAAAAGCACATTTCATGAAAAGTAATGCATTATACATCTTTGTTTGCACCTTTACTGCTGAAGAAATTGAGATCTCTTGACTTTGTTTTTGCATGAACCACTGGTGACATCATGCAAGTGTTTTACTTATTTTGAATTTAATTATATTCTTAGAAATATATTTTTTCCAGTTGCTTCTGCGATCTTTAGCTATTAAATGTCTGATGAAGCTACCCGGAGGTAGTGAAAGCTAGCATCTCTTGATCCCTTTATTTTATACTCCTAATAAACGGAGTTCACTTTTCATCGTCTTTCACATTAATTGGGCGTACAGAAACCCATTTCTTCATCGATCGTATATATATTTGTTATCACAGTCCAATTGTTCGTCCTTTGCAGTTTTCATGGTTTTTCTTGCTTTTATAGCCACATCTGTGGTTTCTAAATTGCTTTCATAGCTTTCAATTTTTTTCAGAATCTCACCTCAAATCATTCACTGTAGATTGTCCTATTCCATACTCTTGATAAATAAGTAGCAGTTAAATGTTTTATGATCACCAATTTTTCTTTTACACCAAGAACAACTGATTTTGTTTTCACACTCTTTCCATCCACTTAAAAAGCTGGAATGAAATGAATCTCCTAACTGTGGTGTGATCACACCACAATGGGGAATGTCCAATCGCACACCTTCTAATATAGGTGGTGTGATCTGCGTCGCAGTGAAGAATGTCCAATCGTGCACCTCCTTACTTAGGTTACATCATCTGCGCTGGAGCAGGGGGAAAAGGGTGAATCAACTGAGGAAGAAACCATGTTTGAGGAAAGGTAGGATAGGAGAATACAAGAAAAAAGAGGACTGATGCTCGGCACAAAATAAAAACAATAAAAAAATTGAATTGAAGAGAGGGTGGCAGTTAACCGAGTGTGGTGGATAAACCGAAGTTCACTGTATTTTTTGTGAATTGCTTATTGTCTACTCTGGGTAAGCCAGCCTTTTAGTTTTAATTATTGTGAATTACCTTTGCCTATGATCAGGTGTGCAGAAGTGTAATAAATTTCTTGGGTGTCTATGTGGGGTGGAGAAGAACGCAAAATATAGTTTTGGTGTTTGCATCACCAATTTTTCAATGAGAAGTAAATACACTTTATTTATTTTATTATTATTATTTTTGAAACACTGGGGAATGTAAGTTCAAGCTCACTTTTACTAGCACTCCTATGAATGGTGAAATTTCCCAGGGTTCTACAGAAGACACATACGTCTTGTGTAGTTCATGTGGGATGAAACCACACTGAATCACATGAAATATCTGGTGAAACCAGAAAAGGCTAAGTAGAGCTCAATGAGATAAACTGAACTTTACCTGGCGCCATTTCTAATTGGTTTCTCTTTCACCACGAGCTGAGTCTTTTATGAAGAAGCACTTGGGACAAGCAGCTGTCATGCACAAAATCCCTCCTAGGTGTCTCTTAAAGCTCAACTCATCCCAAGAAATTGTATGCTGATCATGGCAGAAGTTGCAGAATAGATATGTCCCAAGTGCTCCTTTGTAAATGACTCAGCCCCTGGTGAAAGGGGCACTGCATTTACAAGAAGTGGCCTAGAGTAAAGCTTGCCTTACCCCATTGAGTTCTACTTATTCTCTTCTGGTTATATCCGTTTTTAATTGGATCATGCATGTTTTTCTGTTATGGAATTTAAAATGTTTCCCAATGACTTAACATACTGATAAATAAACAAAGAAATATTTTTTTTTTTTTTTTTTTGTGTTTCAAAACATGTTTAATAATACAGTTCTGTGCTGCATCAGGGAGTATATTTTGCTTTCAAAATAACATGATTAAAACATGAGTGTAACACAGTTCTGCATAGTTACTCACTACACCTACTCTAGTGTACAGCTGCACAAGAAATGAAATACCTAATTTAGTTATTAATGGATCTTTGTTCCCCAAAGGTTATTATGTTAAAAACAGTAATTTAATAGTTGCAATATGACAGTTCTCTTTCACTGTTAAAATGATGCATTTCAGCATGTCAGAACGATGTTGATTTGAATATGTAACATAACACAGCTGTGAGGTTATGCAAGGTTACAGATAAATTTGTGATTTTGTAGCAATGGAAACAGGATTTCCATGTGCAGTTACAACTATTGGTTTATTTGTTGTTGTTTTTATGAGTAGCCAACACCATAAAAAATCTCCCACAAGAAAGTAACAGAATGGAGTATCTGTGTCTCAAAACCCATGGGAGCATTTTAAATGAAAATCTTTGAACTTACCAAGATCTAGTAGAATATCCTGTATGCAAAATTTGAAGATTCATTCACCTGTTCCAGACTTATTAAAGGTCAAATTTATGTGTTTGAAATTATCATAACCCATCAAATTTGGAAGATTTTATCCTATTATTTTACACACTTTTAGTAAAAATGATGAGTGTCATGCTGAATTTGATTTAAATTGAACAATTCATTGGTGGAAAAAGGGGCCAAATTTTTTTTAATGTTTTGCTTTTTCATCTCCAGTATCCTTATTTTTAAGAATGTTTAAATTTTTCCTTCAAAGGTCCCAAACAATGAACGAAGAGTATTCCAGTGAGCTATCAGTGGTATCTATGTCTTCTCTGGATGCTTCTCTGCATTCGTCACCATCCCTTTACCCATATCTTGTCTTCTGCCCCCAAAAAATCAAACAAAATGAGATATTTGTATCTCAAAACTCACTTGAGTATGTATTTCTACTTAAATTTTGCATACTTGCTAAGGCCTAGTAAAACACTTCGTATACAAAATTTGAAATTTATTCATCCTCTCATTCTAGAGTTATTAAAGGCCAAAATATTATGTGTTTAACATCACATGCCTTGCTGAGCCCTATTAATGGGTGCTAAGATGGTTATAAAAATATTAATGCAAAGTTTTAACATAGGAATGGAACTTGCCTAAATTTTATGTACTGTAGCTGGCTTGTTTTCACGTAAAACGAGCCAGCTATACTATTAAAGGTTATTTTGGTTAGGAGTGGTTATACTTCCATTATGAAAGTTAAAATATGAAGTTGGCTTACTTCCACTCTATAAATTAATATCTAAATGGTTTGTTTCTGTCATAAGTTAGTGACATTCTATTCTGGGTCTTTAGTAGCCAGAGTTTTTTATTGTATGTGAAACTTTGTGGTCACAATGCTTATTTTACAGTAAACTTAGTACACTTTGTGAGAAAGTTTTGACATATTCTTTCTGTAGGTAAAAATCAACATCTTGGATGTGAATGACAACCCTCCAACCTTCATTGATGGCCCGTATAAAGTTGCTGTTTCAGAAGATGCAACACCTGGAAGTACAATCTGTAAGATGTCTGCTACTGATAAGGATAGAGAAGGTGTCATTACATACAAAACAAGCACTGACCAGGATATCTTCATTCTTGATGAAACTTCAGCAACTGTTATTCTTAAGGAACCTCTTGACCGAGAAATACAGCCATATCATGAAATTGTGATATTTGTTACTGATGGTGTGCAGACATCACAAACAACTCTCACTGTAGAGGTAAATCGAAATGTCATTCACCTCAGTTTCTGGTTTTGTGTCTTTGGAGAATATCAGTGTTGGTACCTTCAGCATTATAAAATGCAGTTGAGGACTTCATAAACATATCTGGAATTCATGCTGTTTATTGATGCATCTCAACAGAACATACAGGAAATTATGCATTCATTATGATGTACAAATGTGGCTAAATTTTCTAATTATGTTAAACCTATGAAACAGGAAATAGAAAACTAGATGATAGGAGGTTTCATCTTAAAATAAGGTTCTTTTACACACAAATACTTACTTCAGCTTCCTTTCCATTACAGGAACATGTCTAAATTTTGGTTCGGGTAAAAAGCTTTTTTATCGATTGTTTTTTGTGATGGCAAATTTGCCTTTCAGAGTTCTCTTAACCTTCATCAACAATGAAAGGGAAACAACACTCTCTCTCTCTCTCTCTCTCTCTCTCTCTCTCTGACACACACACAGACAGACAGACAGACAGACAGACAGAGTCCTTAATCCCAGATTATTTCATTTTATTTCACTAGCGTCTAGGTACGCTACGCTCGTTTCCAGAGTAGCGCTCGGGTCGTGCCGATCTCCAAGTATATCACATGCAATAAAAACTGGAAAATTCATATAAATTTCAGTTTTTACTGCATGTCTAAGCAAATAAGGCTTGTTATTCCGAAATTTCAGAGTTTGTTTTATTGTCGTTAATTTTTGGAAGGTTGGACTTTTGTCGTTTGAACTTATACCACTTACTAAATTTACCACTAAGGAAAACAAAAGTGGTTCAAAAAGCATTTCCGTAAACCGTTATGCTAAACCGTTAAGGACGCCAAGTAATTTTGCTTCCTATACTTCCAATAGAAAAACTTTTGTACACATTTCCTTCACAATTATTGTGTTCCCAAGGATGAAAATTTGAACATTGATTAAAATAACTTCATATTATAACTTGGAATACTTAATATTTTCTAAAACATAACCATAATTATATAAAAAATCAATAATTTTTCCTTTGGTGGTGTTGGAACCAGAAAAAAGATGGCGCGACCTGTACTTTGATGGCGTCAGTAGACAAACAAATGTTGGATTACATAATTATGGTTATGTTTTAGAAAATATTAAGTATTCCAAGTTATAAAATGAAGCTATTTTAATCGATGTTCAAATTTTCATCCTGGGAACACATTAATTGTGAAGAAAAAAGATGGCGCGACCTGTACTTTGATGACGTCAGTAGACAAACAAATGTTGGATTGCATAATTATGATTATGTTTTAGAAAATATTAACTATTCCAAGTTATAAAATGAAGCTATTTTAATCGCTGTTCAGATTTTCATCCTTGGGAACACATTAATTGTGAAGAAAATGTGTACAGAAGTTTTTCTATTGGAAGTATAGGAAGCAAATTTACTTGACGTCCACCTTAAACAACTGAGATAGCTTTACTAACAAAGCACATGCATAACAAATTCTCTGCGTCACCATGGCAGCAGGTCACGGGACCAGAACATTCCTCTGTGGTTATCGTGAAGACAGACAAGCCGTTCGTTTCTTTCCTTTGCGTCTTTAAAAAATGCTTAAAAATCAGAAAATGATTTTTTCCAAATTTTTTTTTTGTAAAAAGGGACGTTAGTTGTAAGTTTATGCTGTAAAAATTGCAATGCGTTAAGATTTATAGTTTGTCATATATCCGGTTTTTTAATGGATCCCATCGCGAAACAGAGAATTTTGTGAAATTTAGATATTTAATTTCTCGTAAACTAAATCAAGATTAAAAAAAAGGGCGACGAGGTGCAAAAATTTGGTCATGGCACGACATGCCTATAAAGTTTCGTGGTTCTGTTGCTGTTAGTGTGTCTGGAACGCGACCTGATAGCACTTTTGTGCATACCTTAACTTTGAAATACAATAGCTCATGAAGTATCCCTAGAATTGAGAAATGGTTTATTTCAGCTTGCTCTCCAAACAATTTTCTACAAACGATGTAAATTTCATATTTTTGTGTTCAATACGTTTTGCTTTGCAAGCTAGGAAACAAGAGTGTCGCGAAAGTTTTAAAACAGTGGCAACAGTGGCAGTTACTTTTTTTTAGAACTAAGGGCTGCGCCTCTAGGCTCGCTACGCTCTTTTCCAGAGTAACGCTCAGGCCCTGCTGCCCGATCTCCGAGTATATCACATGAAATAAAAACTGGAAAATTCATATAAACTTCAATTTTTATTGCATGTCTAAGCAAAGAAGGCTTGTTATTCTGAAATTTCAGAGTTTTTTTTTACTGTCGTTAATTTTTGGAAGGTAGGACTTTTGTCGTTTGAACTTATGGCGCTTACTAAATTTACCAAGAAAAACAAAAGCGGTCCAAAAAGCATTTCCGTAAACCGTAAACCGTTATGATAAACCTTTAAGGTGGACGTCGAGTAATTTTGCTTCCTATACTTCCAATGGAAAAACTTTTGTACACATTTCCTTCACAATTATTGTGTTCCCAAGGATGAAAATTTGAACATTGATTAAAATAACTTCATATTATAACTTGGAATGCTTAATATTTTCTAAAACATAACCATAATTATATAAAAAATCAATAACTTTTCCTTTGGTGGTGTTGGAACTAGAAAAAAGATGGCGCGACCTGTACTTTGATGACGTCAGTAGACAAAGAAATGTTGGATTGCATACTTATGGTTATGTTTTAAAAAATATTAAGTATTCCAAGTTATAAAATGAAGATATTTTAATTGATGTTAAAATTTTCATCCTTGGGAACACATTAATTGTGAAGAAAATGTGTACAGAAGTTTTTCCATTGGAAGTATAGGAAGCAAAATTACTTGATGTTCACCTTAAACAACTGAGATAGCTTTACCAACAAAGCATATGCATAACAAATTCTCAGCGTCACCATGGCAGCAGGTCATGAGACCAGAACGTTCCTTTGTGGTTATCGTAAAGACAGACAAGCCGTTCGTTTCTTTCCTTTGCGTCTTTAAAAAATTTTTAAAAATCAGAAAATGACTTTTTCTTAAATATTTTGTTTTAAAAAAAGGATGATAGTTGTAAGTTTATGCTGTAAAAATTGCAATGCGTTATAATTTATAGTTTGCCATATATTCATTTTTTTAAATGGATCCCATCGCGAAATAGAGAATTTTGTGAAATTTAGAAATTTAAATTCTCGTAAACTAAATCAAAATTAAAAAAAAAAAAGGTCAACAAGGTGCAAGAATTCGGTCATGGCACTACATGCTACAAAGTTTCGTGGTTCTGTTGCTATTTGTGTGTCGGGAACGCGACCTTATAGCACTTTTTTGCTTACCTTAACTTTGAAATGCAATAGCTCTTGAAGTTTCGCTAGAATCGAGAAACGGTTTATTACAGCATGTTCTCCAAACAATTCTCTACAAACGATGTAAATTTCATATTTTTGTGTTCAATACGTTTTGTGTTGTGAGCTAGAGTGTCACGAAAGTTCTAAAACAGCAGCAGCAGCAGTTACTTTTTTAGAATAGAGAGATTAAAACTTTTCCAGTGAAAAACAGTACTCTAGTAAGAAAGAAAAAAAAAGTGCAAATTTTGGAAATTATTGAAGAATTTTACTTCTTGGGAAAGAAATCAAGCACATATCTCTCAATTTCCACCTAAATATATGTCATTATGCCGCCTGGAACACATATTATTTAAATTAACATCTGAAGTGTGCTAGTCAGGGTTTCTGCTTTTTTAACTGATGCACAATGCTTTGATTAGCAACCACATGCATTTGAAATGAAATTTTCAGTAATTTACAGTGTGTCTCTGTTAGAAGAACTTGTTCTTTTGGATCCGGATGCCTGTTATTTTGGTGGAAGGTTTGCTACTACTAGTTCAGCATGTTCATTGCCATGCTACAAGAATGATATACTTTCTTCTACAAGGATTAAAGGTTCACTGCTGTGAGGATGGTAGGTGTATTGCTACTAGTTTTGAATGTTCTCTGTTATGAGCATGAAATGCTTTCTTCTACAAGGATTAAAAGGTTCACTGCTCTGAGAATGGAAGGTGCATTGTTACTAATTTGGGATGTTCACTTCTACAAAGATTAAAGGCTCACTGTTACTATCGTTTGGAATTTTCACTGCCACAAGGATGGAATGTTTGCTTATGCAAGAGTTAAAGGTTCATCGCTTTGAGAATGGAAGGTTCATCCCTACTACTTTGGAATATTCACTTTTACAAGGATAAAGGTTAACCACTGTGGGGAGTCAGATGCCTTGACTAATGCATGAAGGTTGCTTGTTCAGTTGCATTAAAGGGCACCTGAGTGATATAGTGGCAAGAAACTTGGATGGATATTAGGAGATACTGGTTTGATGTCTGTTTCACTGTGGCAAAATTTTCAAATTTTTGAGTTCACCAGAAAGTCTGCTATGACAAAACATGATCATAAACGAAGTGGTTAAACTGTTTCCTTGTCAATAAAGGGTGTTTTTATATTTGGGAAAATACAGTAACGATTAAAAGATAAGTAAAAGGTTTCCCCTCTGCATAAACTTGATGAATGCAGCAACATACAGAGGAATGAGACATTCCACTGCATTATTTTATCTATTACAAATAAAACACCTCGAAATAAATGAATTTTCACCCAGGAGGATTTTACTGCAATTTTCTTGTGTATCCAGTGTTAAATTTTTCCATTAATATTTACTGAAGATAACATTAAATAAATGCTTATATTTGTTTTTGTTACAACTCTTTGCAGTGCCTTAATGCTAAAGAAAAACAAACTGGCATATTTAATGTGTAAAATAAGAAAAGTTTGTTTTAATTCAGTTAACAGTCAGCCTGTTTGTATCCCTTTGTGTTGATGTTGAAGTTCTCAAAAACATATGTGAGAAAGATGGTAAAAATCTGAAGAAACCTACTTTAAAGTAGGTTTAATTAATTAAATATTGATGTTTAAAAATAACATTAATTAGGTTTAGTAATTAAGTTTTGGTGTTTAGCAATCTAGTTATCCACTTTCATGAGCTGTTTGCAAACGTTTTTTTTTAATGATAAAATACAAAAACAGAAAAAGGGTACATAAATCCTTATCTTTGATGTTATTGTTCAATGTAAGAATCGTTTTTGGACATAATATTCAAGAGTCTGTCTTAGAAACACTGCACATGATGGAGATTTCTAGATGATTTTATTGTGTATTGTTGCAGCCAGTCCTCCATAGAGGATCTTAAAAACACCACACACACACAAACACACACACTCCCTCCCTCAAATAAAAAAAAATGATAGAAACACAAAGCTTCTTTTGCTGTTCCATGTGTTTCAAGTGCAGCCTAAACTCATTTTCATCGGAAACAATAAAAAATATTTTTTTAAATTTAATCTTATTTTATTTATATAAATAAAATGAGATTAAAACAATATATAAATATATATATATAATTTTTTGTGATCTATAGGATGGTGGCTGGTGATAGCGTGTGTTGTGATGATATCTACACTGCATTTCTTTTATTACTTCTTATAAACATATAAAATGAGCGAAACACACAGTCACATACAGTAAAAGGTTCATTTAGCTGTGTGTTTCGCTCGTTTTATATGTTTATGTGTTATTGTCGCGTGATGCCTGAGTTTTAAACCATTTTATTACTTCTTTTCTTAACTGAGAGACATATTTTTCTCCCTTTTTTTAAGTTCCCAAATTTATAGCAATTTATTCCACTGTTTCTGTTATATTTTTGCAATTTTTTCCCTTCTATATGAAAAAGATTGTGGGATGAATGTAAACATGTGTGAGCAGCTGTGCATTTCTCTCAGGTTTCTGTATTTCTTGTTTTTAAGTACTATACCTTAAGCAGGACTATATGAAGAACAACAACAAAAAAGTACTGTCTAACAATTTCCATCATGAACAGTGT
The DNA here is from genome assembly GCA_039090855.1 of Macrothele yani. Taxonomy (NCBI): domain Eukaryota; kingdom Metazoa; phylum Arthropoda; class Arachnida; order Araneae; family Macrothelidae; genus Macrothele; species Macrothele yani. The sequence goes on along the minus strand of CM077011.1, from coordinate 10,043,549 downwards.
TTTTAGGGCAGACCCTCAAGTTTTATGCACAAAACAGATTTTTATGATAAACAATGACATCAAAAATGAAGATCTATGTATCTTTCTGTAGTTTTTGTTTTTATTTTTAGATCTTATGACATTGGAATCTTACAACAAAAAAATGGATGACAATGTTTTTAAGCAACAGTATTTAAATTTAGTTTCTTCTCATTTTTACCTTCCTTCTAACATGAATTTTTCACAATTGTCTCCAACACAAGGATGTAAAAGTATGTTGAATGTTAACAGAATATGAGAAAATTTTCTTTTACAAAATATATATGGTATTTTGAAAAGCACATTTTAGGTAATGCTAATTGGGTGTTCTTCTGTGTCAATATTGTATGCTTGAATAATGCATTTCATGCTATATTAAAATAAATTTTTAACTTGTGATTTGTTGAAGGTTCTTGACACCAATGACAATCCCCCAGCATTTAAGGAGAATGTGTATTCATTTGATGTTCCTGAAAATGTTCCAAGAGGTTCTGAAGTCGGAACAATATCTGCAGTGGATTCCGACCTTGGGATAAACTCCCATGTTAGCTATACCGTGATCAGTGATTGGGGGAATGATGCTTTTTCTCTAAATCCTCAGAGTGGTGTATTTACATTGACATCAAGATTAGATTTTGAGCAGGTGAGAATATTTTAGGTATTCTTTCAGTACCAACAAATATTTTCAAATTTTTTTATGCTTGATCTGTAAACTGTATTTAAAATTCAATCAGCTAAATCACATTTTTAATTTTTTGATGTATATTTCTACTTGACGTTGATGGGCACAACACGTAACAATATTAACAATAAAGGTAACTTGATCACGCTAGTTACGTTAAATGAAAACTTTTACAAAAAAGTTCGTAAGTTGGAAGCTTTCGACCTTATCTTAGGTCTTCATCACGCCAATGGAGGACTAAGATTGTTGCCAGATTCTACATTTGAATTTTTCTTATTTTTGTTGCCAAAACTTAAAATTGATCACCAGATCATCGGAATGTAGAGAGGAGATTCGGAATTGCAAGTCATTGAGTTGAAAATAATTATCCCCTTCTCAACCTTCCCTATGGTTAAGATATGTAGACGACATTTTCATTAGCTGGCCACATACCAAGTCTGAACTACAGACACTGATCAACTCCATTACGGAAAAATTTCCTTCCATTAATCTCACTATATCTAAGGAAGTAAACCACAAAATTGATTTCCTGGATGTATCTATCTGCAGAAACGCTGATCTCACCATTACTCGTTCCGTCTATCGTAAACCTTCTGTGGCCACTAACATCATTCCCTACAAATCTTTCACTCTGCATCTCTACAAGCTTGCAGCATTGAAGTCCTACATCTACAGGGCTCATATCATTTGCAACAACCAACTTTCTCTTCAAGAAGAACTCTCCAAAATTTCTACAATAGCCCTCTCTCATGGTTTCCCTGCTCTTACAGTCAACTCCCTCATAAAGAAATATGAAAACCATTCGAAAATTGAATGCCTCCTACCTCAAAAGAAAGAAAACCTGAAATTCTGTGGTTCTGTTCCTTACCATCCTTCCTATGCTTATAAGTTACAGATTCTTTTTAGAAGTTTCGGTTACCATCTTGCCTTTAAATCTACCCCAAACATCTTGAAACTTCTACAAAGGGATAGGGACAAAGTTGAAAGCCTGAACCTCCCAGGAGTTTACTGCATTCCTATCTCTTCTTCTACTGGGGATAATTTATACATTGGAAGCACATGCAGGAGCATTAGCCATAGAATTTTAGAACATAAAAAAGATGTTTCGAAAGCTAATCCTAATACTGCCTTGTCTATTTTGACAATGGAAGACACATCTGCAGTTCCCCACTGGGACGAAGCAAAACGAATTGCTTCTTTTGACAATCGTTTTGCCCTCCGTTACCGTGAAAGCCTGGAAATTATTTTCAACTCAATGACTTGCAATTCCGAATCTCCTCTCTACGTTCCGATGATCTGGAGATCAATTTTAAGTTTTGGCAACAAAAATAAGAAAAATTCAAATGTAGAATCTGGCAACAATCTTAGTCCTCCATTGGCGTGATGAAGACCTAAGATAAGGTCGAAAGCTTCCAACTTATGAACTTTTTTGTAAAAGTTTTCATTTAACGTAACTAGCGTGATCAAGTTACCTTTATTGTTATTGGTATATTTCTACTGTACATTTTTGCCATGTAATACTGTCATCATAAAATCATCTTCAAATTAATGTGTAACCAATTCTTAAAAACGTATATTTATCCATTCTCTTCCTATAAAATTTTTAATCAAAGGCAAATCTTGTAATGTCTCCCACCGAGAGGCAGAAAAAGTTTTTATTATGGGGGAAGGGCTTGAAATTATGCCCTTTCAAGCACAAAAAGTCCCCCCACTTTCACTTAAATAGTTTACAGTTTTTACTTTCTCGTACCTAATTATAGGAAAGTTTTGTGGTCATTAAAATATCACACTTCCCGTTTTCTGACATAATTTTACTAAAAATGTAAAAACTAGGTAAATATCACAGAGCCGATGGTTGTGAATATCAAGTATTAGGTGTACAAATAAGTTTTAAAGTGTTTTAAGGCAATGCAACATGTAATTTGAGAAAAACAACAATACCTTTATGAATCAAAATATGCGCCATCATTATCTATTGCCTTTAGCCATCAGTCGGGCAGCTGATAGATTCCAGCCATGAAGAATACTTTGTCGTGTGACGCGATGAAGTTGTCAACCCATTTTTGCACTTCATCACATGTCCGAAACTGTACAGTAGACAAACCATGTTGCATCGATTGGAACAATGGTAGTCTGAAGGGGCTATGTTGGGTCTATACGCCGTATGCCCCAAAACTTCCCAGCCAAGCATCAATAATGTTTCCTTTACCGTTGTCGCGACATGCGCCCTAGCGTTGTCATGCAGTAATTTTATGGGATGCAATCCTTTGCCTTTGAATGGCCATTTCTGACAGATTTCCTGGTTCAATTGCAGTAATTGTTGCTTGTAGCAATCAGCAGTAACAGTTTGGCTTTGTTCCAATAGTTCATAATAGAGCACACCCTTCATATTCCACCAGATGCACAGCAGAACTTTCTTGGAGTGAATATTGCAATTCGGTGCCGAAGTCGTTGCTTCATCGTTGTCTACCCAGTGTTTTTTGTGTTTAGGATTGTCGTACCATATCCACTTTACATCGAACATAACGATTTTTGACAGGAAAGACTTTCTGTGTTGTTTATTCAACAGATTCAGACACCTCATAGCACACTCATTTTTGTTTCTCTGGCTCAAGTCATGTGGCAGCCATTTTCCTTTTTCTGAACCTTTCCCACTGTGTGTAAATGATTGGAAATGGTTTGTTGAGTTACTCCCAGTTGTTCACCTAGTTCTTTTTGCGTTTGAGACGAAACTTCATCCAGCTATGCTTGCAGTTCCTCATGTGCAACCATCTGCGAGGTGCCGCTACATTTTTGATCGCTAACATCAAAATCACCTGCTTTAAACCGTCTAAACCAAAACTCACATGTGCTTTTTGATACAGTATTCTCCCCCAGAACAGAACAGATGATCGATGCACATGCTTTTGCAGCTCTTTTTCTTTGATGAAATTCGTAATGAATGCAGTATCATTTGCCATCTTTCACCTACCAATGTGCAAGTGCGTTTGACTTTTGGGCAAACTTCTGTGTCACATTTTGTCCTTTGGACCAATACAGTCACACAACAACATGGGGGAATGTCAAATATGTAAATTAGCAGTATACGTCACACACACACACACAAAAAAAAAAAACCAGTTTAAAACTTATCTGTACACCTAATAAAATGTAAGTTATAAGAACACTGACAACACAACACTCTGCAGAAATTCAGAATGAAAAACGAACTTGCACAGAATGAATGAGTGTCAGATAGTGAACATAACAAAAGAATGATGCTTTTGGTGTCGTGCTTGGAAAAATTTCATTCAAGATTAAACGCAGAGGGGCTATCTGTGGCAGCACTGGTGCACCCATGGAGGGGGGGGGGCTTTGGGGTTTAAGCCCCCCAAAGACCAGAAGAGATTAAGAACGACCACGTAGTCAACTCTTTTATCTTTATACGTGTATGTATGTATGTATACATATATACATTGCATATGGATGTATGTACACTATGTGTGTGTGTGTACACACACACACACAAACACATATGTATAGACCCCCTCAAGAGGAATTCCTGGACATGCCACTATGAGATAGAATGTAGGTGGCTAATTTGCTCATACTTGGAAAGGTAACATAGATTAGACATATCTGCATATTGTTTCACATCTCTCTCCAACTGCTTATGATAGTTCTTTTCATGCATATGAGGGGTTCACGCCTCAGAGAGTACATTACTCTGTACTCTGGTTAGCTACAAATAATACTGTGTGTAATTAACTGGTCTTTAAAAAAGGAAATACTAAAGTGTATCACTTTCTTTTTTTAGGTATAATGCTTAGTAAATTTATTCATATATTGATCATTTTCATTTGTTTTTATGCCACTGGTATGATCATTCTGAAGTGGCGACCGCAACCCCACTCCCCACCCCCATAGCTGTGGCCCTGCTCCAACCATAGCATTTTTGTTGTTTTTGTTTTATTGTTTTGCAGCATTGAGTCAAATCCTATTTTTGTTCATTGAAAGAGTGGAATGACGTGCTGCCATAATATCTGCCTTACTAGTATTATCTAAAGGTTTTGTGTGGTTACAATGAAAGTATTTAGAAATCACAGGAATTTTTTTATTTGCGTGTAACTATATTGTCAGCTACCTACCAGATTACCTGTGCTGGTATGAAACTGTTCTTGCAGTTGTATCAGGGATAGTGAACTAACTACAGAACATTGCCCTTAAGACTGCATTGAATTGTTTACTGATTCCCATAACTATCTAAGGTATTGCTTTTGGGATTGATTCCAGAGGTGATGTTATAACTAACTGATTTAAATACAGAATATCTGTGGTTATAGTGATCACATAAAAGTAAATAATATTATAATCTTATTTACTAGTGTAACAATTTAGAAAATAAAATTTCAATACTAAAAGTTAAAAACATTCTTTTTTTTTTCTTTTTTTTTCCCCCATTGATCATTTTGCATTACCTGCATTTGTGTAAAGGAGAAATGGCTGGAAGAGAAAGTGATTGCAAGACATTCATTGCTAACTTTTCAGTAAGAACTATCTCTACATTTCAAGCAATTTTTATTTGATAAACTGCATATCAAACAGTACATAAACCCTGACCACAAGATGTAACTATAGCATGAAATAAACATTACACTCAGAGGAAATAATAAAACTAAGGTGCCTACCTATTTCAATCACTGTGACATTTCATGCTGTCAGCTAGTTTGTTATTCTTCAGATATGCACATTTACATCCAGTGCTGTTCAGTTTCTCAGGTGTGTAGTGGCTTTGATTTAAAAGTTCTTTTGGGAAAAGGACCAAAGAGTGTGTGATACAGAGGATGAGTAAAAAATAAACAAACAAAAAAATGTCGAAGTTCACTTCCAGGTTATGCGGGTAATTGCATTTTTAAAAGATAAATACTTTTACACGTCTATTTACGAGGGACAAAAACTGAATTGTTAGTATTTGTCAAACAAACCACTGATTTCTGTGTTGTTTTTTAGAAATTTCCAGTTTATTTTGGAATTGCAGTACTTAGTTATATTGAACAGTTGCTTGGAAAAGATAAAATTTATACAAAGGCAGACTTGTTCAAAAATATTATGGAGCTATTCTCCTTAGAGAAGATTCCAATTCCCAAAGCTTGTTTACCATATGCCGATTCTGCAAAAGTGAGCAAAAAAAATATGATGATAAAAATTAATGTAGCCAGGGTGAAAAAAAATTGATGATAAAGAGGATGTTAATGACTAAGATTTGGAAGAACCAAATAAGAGAATAACATATAATGAATTTTTCACTCGTTCAATGGAAAGGCGTTCTAGGTCAACACTTGTTTGCGGCTTGTGTGTATCAAAATAAGTTTTGGACATTTTTTTACCATTTGAATGGCGTGAATAAATAACATTTGTAAAGCATCACACAGTTTAAACAAAGAGGTATGCACAAAGTAATAAAATGATGATCGCTGCTTATTCCTAAACAAGCGGTATACAATTGCTAAATTCCTTTTGTTACTTTTATAATAAAACTAAAGTGCCTACCCATTTCAAACATTACATTACATTATATTTTGTTAGAAAAATCTTTCAATCAAATTAAATATTTGGAGCAACTTTTATTACAAAATGATGGAAACTTTATTTATGTTGAGTTTCTGTGTAGTTTAACTGAATAATCAAAAGAGATTATTTCTCTATATTTTTGAGGAATTAAATTTCACAAAGATATCTTCTGTGTGGTTTCTAAAGAAATGAAATCAGTCAAGTTACAGGTGCTGAAGTACAAGTTTATCTTCTGTGTGTTTACAAGTTAATTAAATAATTATTTTCTGTAGTTTTCCTGACAATCTGTGCATGATAACATTATCTTATGTGCATTACTGAGGAGTTCAAGAATTCTGTCTTTTATACAGTTTCTAAAATTGAATTCTATGAAGTTATTTGTTATCTCTCTCTCTCTCTCTTTCTGTCTGTCTGTCTCTCTCTCTCTCTCTCTCTCTCTCTCTCTCTCTCTCTCTCTCTCTCTCTCTCTCTCTCTCTCTCTTTCTGTCTGTCTGTCTTCTCTCTCTCTCTCTCTCTCTCTCTCTCTCTCTCTCTGTCTCTCTCTCTCTCTCTCTTTCTCTCTCTCTCTCTCTCTCTCTGTTTTTAGTTTTTATTTACGTCAGTATATGTATTTAATTAGTTTTATCTCTCTTTTTTTAGGTCCAGCATTATATATTTGTTGTTCAAGCTCAAGATTCAGGTCAGCCAAGCCTTTCAAGTACTGTTACTGTTTACTTCAATGTTCTAGATGTGAATGATAATGCTCCATTGTTTGACCCCATGAGTTACAGCAACGAAGTCTTTGAAAACATTACAGTTGGTAGCAGCATCATAAAAGTTTGTGCTACTGACACAGACTCAGGTGGGTGTTCACTTAATGATGAATGCATAACTTTAAGTATTTTTTTGTTTTATAGGTTGAGAAGTTTTAAAAAGGTAATTCTGTTAGCTAATAATCTTGTGATATTTCACAGCATATTTTCAATACTGTGTTAATCTGAAGGCTTAAATATTAAGCATTTTCTTTCCTTTTTTGTTAAAAAAAGGGTTTTTTTATTTTGTGTCCATGAATAATTTTCTCATTTTTAAATTCTTCATGCAAATTTTTATATTTACAAATATCAGGTATTGGGCAGAAAGAAAATATTCAAAATCAAAATGTTATGGAATTACATTCTGTACAACACCTATTACGATTATTTAGTTTACCAACTCCTGCGGTCCTAGCTTTTAGAAAGTTAGCATATTGTAGTGAAGGTCTGCATTTAAATCCCAGATGTACTATAAATCTGGTGTCTAGTCTTTGCTTGTTTCTTTATCCTTTCTTTGCAGCCATTGCTGATGGAGATTAGAAAAGTAAATGTCAGGTAGGTAAGTATTTAGAATCAGTTACACAGCATCTTTCAATAGAAATTGTGTTGGTACACCAGATTCCTAAACTTAAAAGTTACTACTCCCCAGATTAAAAAAAATAAAAATGAAAATTTCTACAAAACATATCAAATGCTTTTGATTATATTAGTATAAATCCCTTAACAAATGTAAATATTAGTCCCCAGCCTAAGCTGTTCTTTAATTCAAGATCAACTGAAGATATTTTTGAGGTTAAAAGGTCTTGACTCACCCAGTGTCATAACAATCACCTCCACATACCCTGCAATGCAAGCAAAAAAAAAAAAAAAAATCGTTAACAAATTGTGCAGAATCATTGTTGGGATTTTTCACTGCTGTAATTATGAAATGACAGCTGTTCTCACTTTCAATCTTATCCATTTAATGCTTGTTAATTTGCAATTCCTTTTACTAAGGAATTGCAAATTATCCAGAGAACTTTTTGAAAACATCACTAACAGTTTTGTCGACTGTGTTTTGCAAGCAAACTAGAAAACTTGTGCAACAGTGACTCACAAGAAACAATCACACCTAAGCTTGTCATTGTTGTAATATTTTGAAACAGCATTGACTGAAAAAGAAGAAAATTTAAAAGTCTTCATAGCATACAATAATCAGCAATTTTAATAACTGAAAATTACTGTTCATCAAAAAATTTCCCAAATTTCTGCACAATATTATTGTAATTTTTAATAATACCTTTCACTCTTGTGAAAATAGGAAGATCTCTATCCAACATGAAATTAAGAAATTTTTTAGAAATATCTTGAAGAAGAATGTTAGATTTGAACATATATATTATGAAAAACATTATATGTAAGTACTGATGGTCATAAATAATTTTATCCAAGCAAATGCTCATTGTTTGCAAATATTCAAAATTAATTGTAATTGGAGCCATTTTATCTCCAACCAAATAATTATTTTAATAAAAAAATATTATAAATTTATTTGTAATAAAAATGATTGTGATTATTGATGTAAATGTCAGAAGTCAAGTGCCAATGGTAATGAATTTTATTGGTGCAGAACTATTTCTGAAATGATATGACTTTCATTATGTGTGAGTATTGCATAGAACATATGGTAAGTATAAGTGCTTGTAGTAGTATGTCAGAAATCAAAGTAACTGTGCTAGTAGGATAAGAGGAATGGACTATTAGGAATTAAAATTTAAACACATGAGTAATAACATAAGTTATTTTGTGTTAATTGGCAATGTTGAACATATGCGTGTGAGGTTGGGTAAGAAGCACTATATGGAGGGAGTGTGAAAGGGGCTCCTGTTAAAGAATCTACAAAGGGCCAGACAATTTCACTTATATGGCCCTGTGCTGACCTCATTCATTCTTTAAGAGAAAAATATTTGTGGTGTCATAGAATGAAAAAATGATGAGCCACCATAATCTCCAGAGTAGTACAAGATGTCAACGTCTCTTGAACAACCACTGCTTCAGAAATTCCTGATGATAAAAGATAACACATTCAAAATGGCCATAAAATTATATTTTATTCCATCAAAAAATGTGGACCAAAAAGACTGAATTTGAAAAGCCCCTTTTATTTCAAATATATTATGCCATATTGTAGCCCCATACCTTTTATCAAGGATTCTCTTGCTAGAAAATTCAGTGGAGTTAGTAGAATATATTTTAACATATGGGCATAAATTAAAAAGAAGGAAATCTTAGTAGTCTGGTGAAAATGCTGTAGTGACCTTATGGTGTTGCTTTCAAAGAAAACAGCTCTACAAGCAGTTCAGTAATTACAGATTTTGACAGAATCATTAAATGATTCTCATAGTTTTATGTGAGTGATTCTGAGCATAAGATTCATGAAAATAGCTGCCAGCAGCAAAACTGTGACTGGAATAGTTGTAATGGAAAGCTAGTCATTGTTATGCAACAGAAAAACAGCAAATGGTAGGAACCATCCCTGTATTATTGTGTTGCATTCAGGGTAAAATGCATTACAGCATGTGTCTCAACAGTAACTTGTATGCTACTGTGACTGGGAGAAAGCTAAAAACAAGTAAAAAGTGCCAGCACATGAGTTTCACCAAACTTTCTGTTACAACTTTCCAAAAGACATTTTTCTTATTTTAGGGGCCAGGAGCTAGTCAAGCAAATATTAGCCTTTTTCCCTGGTTCCCTGCTATGTTGCTACGGAATTAACTGCGTGTAACATGGCAAATTAAAAAATACATAAATAAAAAGTAGTTAGCATAATCAAAATTCTAAAACAGAAAATATTGTTATGTGGTGATTGATTTGGGGGGAAAAAATAAGCTGTTCTGATAGCCTTAATGAGATTAAAAGACCTCATACAAGACAATAATTGCACATTAATTGTATTTCCCATATCCCATAACTGTGGGTGAGAGATGTACAGCATAAGATATGTAGAACACATAATACTTTGTAGACTAATTTCAGTTTACATGCATATGAGTTCAGAGTAATAGCGGTTATGCCTTCTGAACCACAGATTGTATTAGTTTCAAGAATATAGAACATTCTAATCATGGCACCTGCTTTTAATTTTTACAACATGGATAGAATAGTTATATCTCTTTTTCTCATATGTGCAATGATAAAGTTTAATTTGGCAACACCAGGGCTCAATTTCGACCAGTAGTTTGTAGCAAATTGCTAGCAAGCAAATGCATTTTGCTAGTGATAAAAAGTGGTTCTAGCAAAAGTTACTGGTGGAAAATTTTTGAATGTTTTAGTGTGAACTGTAAACGCCACTGTATTGCATGTGTGGAATATTTCGAACATGTGCTAAAACTGCTTTCTGGAAACGTTTTTCTTGAAAAGTACAAATGTTATAAAAACATTTTGGCACTAGTAGAAATATCCAGTATATTTTCCGTATCTACTTCTTCATGTGAAGTTGGGTTCAGTTTCACGAAGAGAATCCAGGGTGATCGGAGGAGCAGTTTAAACTTACAAGCATTGAATACTCTCATGAGTATTGAGGTTGAAGGTCCGTTTGAAGACAAGTTTGATCCCAGGCCTGCTGTTTTAAAGTGGTATGATGAAAAGACCCAAAACCCAGACCCAAATCATAAACCATACCAAAAATAACTTAAGATTTTGAATAGTGTTCTTGAATTTTGTGAATAAAGGTAAATAAAAAAAAATGTTGTTTAAATATTTGCATTCGAATTAAATTGTTAGAATTAATCTGTCAGGTCATGAAAAGGTGAGTTTTGTCTAAATATTTGTAATCTTTTCAAAAGCATTACAATGTGACAGTTACAGAGATGAAATCAAAATTTGTCATGATTGACTAATGGAGGGGGACATGTTAAAGTTTATTTTGTATAATGTTAATAAACTTTTGCTAGCAGATAATGAGATTTGCTAGTAAAACATAAGGCCACTAGCAAGTGTTGCTACTGGTAAAAAAAAAAAAAAAAAAAAGGAAATCAGGCAACATATAACATTTTATGCTATGCACGGATTATTAATAATTTCTTAAGTAGCCTTTCTATATGTTTATTTTTTTATGATTTTGCATCATTTTTGTTCTTTGTAACATAGGAAATGGTTACCTTAAAAAAAAAAACATTAAAACGTCAGTATACCAAGGAAAGCTGGAAATCTATCTTAAACTGCTACCAACAAGTTCAGTATTTTGGATAATACCCTTCTGTGATTCCTTGCACATGTTTTGATTAAATTTTTGGGTAAATTCAACATGCTTTTTATTCTTTTATGTGTTATGTACTGATGCTTTTATTCTATTCTACATTGAATATGTAAACTGGAGGAGAAGCAAGAACATGAAGAATGATTACTGGTATTAGATGTTTTGTAAACAGAAAATACACAAGCGCAGCAATTTAGAAAAAGGTTAAAGTTAGAAAAGTGAAAATATAAGCAGAAAATTGAAATAATCATAGACAGAATGTAACAGATCACTTTAGGCAACTTAAATAATGAAGGCTTTTTGTTTCATTCAACAAGTGGTTATGTTACCTTTTGACTAAGAAAAAAAAATAGTTCTTACAAAACCATCAAATTCACTGCACTTTTTTTACTCATATAAATACTATCAGGGGATTCATAAATAAATATTTCACTAAGACCCAGGCTTGTGATCATGTACACTAAAATACAGTGTGTCCACAAAGTCTCTTTACAACTTTGCACATTTATTATGGATACACTGTATGAGATAGACAAATGTGGTTGAGCACATAAGTAAAAGCAAAGACTAAAGTTTTTTCTACCTCATTACAAAAGCTTAATATGTGCATCATTTGTTGCATGTAGAACATCTAGCCAAAACTCCAGTTCCAACCATGTGCACTGCAGAATGTCCTCAGTAATGATCGAAATGGCATTGTTGATCCTCGATTTCAGGTCATTGATGTCCTGCACCTTTGTCCAATACACGATATCCTTCACATAACCCCATACAAAAAAATCCAGAGGTGTGATATCAGGGGAGCAGGGTGGCTATGCAATTGGACCATCCCATCCAATCCACCTCCCAGGGAGTGTTGTGTTTAAAAAGTCCTGAATATGTCGTACCCAATGTGGTGGTGCACTGTCCTGTTGAAATATCATGCTTGGTTGAAGGTCCTCCAACTGTGGCCCAACGTACTCACGCAAAACATCCAGGTAAACATCTGCCGTCACTGTTTTCTCACTGAAGAAAAATGGTCCAAGGACTCAGTTATGCATAACACTGCACCACCACACGTTCACTTCAACTGTCTCTCACAAGTTCCATAAACGCATGAGGATTTTCAGACCCTCAAATCCTGACATTGTGTCTGTTTAACTGCCCAGAGACATGAAAAGTTGCCTCATCCGTAAAACAAACGTGTGAGAAACTCGGGATCTTCACTCAATTTATCCAGCATCGTTACTGCGAATTCTTTTCGCTGTGGTCTATGTTTCGCCTCAAGTGCTTGTAACAGTTGCACTTTGTATGCATATAAGCGTCAATGTTTATGTAACACCCTGTGTACCATGGACCGGGGCATTTGTAGTTCTCTGGCAGCGGAACGAATGGACTTCTTTGGGCTTCGTGAAAATGAATCACGAACACGCTCAATGTTTGTGAGTGACACTACAATCTTGATTCAACACAGACCCAGTCTCAGTGAATTTCTGGTGCCATTGGCGGATACTAGGACAAGATGGTGGGATTTTCTCATACTTAGTCTGGAAATGTCGTTGCGTTTGTGAGTCAGATTTTGGTTTGATGAACCAAGCAATGCACTGCCCTCTCTCTTGTGGGGACCACATTTTCATAGAACAGCACCTGCTGTGTCAGAGAGTGATTTATCATAAAAAATGATAATGCCAATTAAAATTTTGATATTTGCAGTATATTGTACAACAAATACCATGAACTTACATAGTACAGGGCGTCTATAATAGATGTGCAAAGTTGTAAAGATACTTTGTGGACACCACTAGAGTAAGTGTTACCAAATTTGGGTGAAACTCCAACCTTTAAAATCATCATGTGCCTGAGGTTAAGATTGTAGCAACTAGCTCTGAAGACCTGGGTTTTAGTCCATTGAAAGAAATGAGTATTGCTTCTACTCTTCAATTCTGGTTCTTACTTTTGCTTTAAACCTGCTACCTTAATTAGGATTGAGCATCTCTTCTGATTTCATGGGAATTGCTTAACCACCAAGTGAGAGAGAGAGAAAGCGAAATGGCAAAAGACATTATATTTGGCTCACGCATATCTTCACAGTATATATGCCTTTTGATTTCATCTACTAAAAACATTTTTTGGCCTTGAAAATGTTAATTATAAATAAATTATATAGATTAAAACCTTTACTTCAAGGTGGAGAGTCAGTCATAAGTTACCAGAAATCATGTTGTGTGGATTCAAGGAATTATGCAGATACATATTGAAGTCACTTTCTTGTTTAATTTTGTCTCTGGGGGAAATTTTGCTTTTGGAAATAGAGATTGGATAAACTTAACAGTTTATAGGTGAAAAATCACTAGTTTAGTCACTTTATTGTAGGTTTAACTTTTACACTGCCAGAGAAATAGGTTTATAGATTTTTAATAAAAGAACTTGGTTACTATTAACAGAGAATACGACAGTCTCTAGAACTTTGCTCAGCTAGTATTTAATAAAAAGTTAGAAGGATTACTAAATCAGTTTTTGTTTGTAATTCTGTTTTGAAAACAGCTGTTTTTCTTCTTGTAGGTTTAGTGGAAATAATTTTGAAGTCTAGTTAAGATGCAGCCTAAAATTTAGTACAAAAATGTTCTCGAGGGACATTCATTACTGTCAGTCTCTCAGGAATGTAAACACTCTCTTTCCTTAAAATTTTTAATATCCCATACACCAGCTCTCAAGTTGTAGCATTTTGGCTTCTTTTTAAGCACATGTGCTGTATCAGTGGGAGATGATTTATAATAATCAGATCTGAGTTTAAAGTTAGATTTAAGAAGGTTACCCTTTGGTACTGTGAGATGACCCAGAGCTCTAGATATCTGCCATTATGGTTCGCATGCAGGTTAGAATCATTTAGTTACGGGAATTTTCTGTTTTTCAGGAAATGAAAATGAACACACTATGCCAACATGAAAAGTGCCTGGTCTACAATGCGTACTTCAAATTAATAATAACAAGGTTGTTTACCTTTTTGTACATTTCACTGAACGTTTTATTTTTGTTGTTGTCATGCTTGGTTCAAGCCTCTGGAGCAGTGTTCTATTTTAGGTCTTCAGGTTCTTTCAAGTGTTCTATGAATGCCCAAGTCCATGAAGTGCATTGCTTTCTAGGTACCAAACCTGTATCTTCCCCTCTCCCCACCTTTACCACCAGCGTGTAAAACCCAACCTTCGTTGGTAAAAACCCCAATTCTTGAACTCAAAACCTTTTGATAGTATCAACGAAAATAAACTGCCTATTTACATACATATAAAATGCCAAACAAAAATATTAAAAACGTATATACAACTATTTACATAGGACTCATCTTATTCCGTCAACTCCCCTTCTCAACTTCTCAACACCTCGTGAACAACTAGAACATTCATTCACCACACCTTAAGCCATTCCAACTCAGACTGCCTCAAGTACTTTCTACCCCTATTTTCAGCAGGTGTTCTAGATGCTTTCTCTTCTGCCACCGCAGTAAGAGTGAGCAATACGTTCATCTTCCTCTCCTGCCCCAACATCATCTACGAAAAACTTCCACCGTGGCTCCATCTGTTATTGACTTTAGTGAACTCCGAACAGATGGAGCCACGGTGGAAGTTTTTCGCGGATGATGTTGGGGCGGGGCAAGGAAGACAAACGTATTGCTCACTCTTACTGTGGTGGCAGAAGAGAAAGCATCTAGAACACCTGCTGAAGATGACCCCGCAGGGGGTAGAAAGTACTTGAGGCAGTCTGCGTTGGAATGGCTTAGGGTGTGGTGAATGTTCTAGTTGTTCATGAGGTGTTGAGAAGTTGAGAAGGGGAGTTAAAGGAATAAGATGAGTCGTATGTAAATAGTTGTATATACGTTTTTAATATTTTTGTTTGGCATTTTGTATGTATGTAAATAGGCAGTTTATGTTCGTTGATAATATCAAAAGGTTTTGAGTTCAAGAATTGGGGTTTTTACCAACGAAGGTTGGGTTTTACACACTGGTGGGAAGGGTGGGGAGGGGGAAGATACAGGTTTGGGACCTAGAAAGCAATGCACTTCCTGGACTTGGGCATTCGTCAAACATTTGAAAGAACCTGAAGACCTAAATTAGAACACCGCACCGGAGGCTTGAACCAAGCATGACAACAAAAAGAATAAAATGTGCAGTGAAATGTGAAAAAAGGGAAGCAACCTTGTTATTATTATAATTGTATGCACATAAATTAAAAACAACTGTGGCTTCTGCTATAGATGTTTTAATCTGAATTTATACTTCAAATTGTTTTTCAAAAATGTTTGCAATATGTCAGTCATTGCTCATTAAGATACTTCTGAAGTTCAAAAAAAAAAAAAAAAAAGGAAAAAAGAAATGATGCAGACTTTCAAAAGGAAAAAAATGGAGTGATACTCTGATTTCATCACAAGATTGTTTGATATCATGCAACACTTTTTGAAGACAGCTGATTTTAACTGTGATTTCTTTGAGTGCCATGTGTGCTTCAGTTTTGTGCCCTTGTTTTAAGTTAGAATAATATGCTTATATGATTTTTGAATGCACTTGAATGTTGTGGCTGATGCACTTTACAAAAAGTGAAATGCATTTACACACTGATAAATTAATGTCGTGTGAAACCAACTTTCCTTCTGTCTTTTTTTTTTTTTTTCTTTTTTTTTGTAGGGTGAGAGTGGTGGTTGTTAATAACTTTTGTATATATTGTATTATTTGAACATGGAGGTAGTTGGCTACAATTTTATTGTCAGCTTCCAGTACCCCAAGTTCAAAATCTGTCAAGTTTCATTTTTATAATGTACAAAGCAGTTATATTCCTTATTTTTTTTTCTTCTTTGTGTATTTCATATGCAAAAATTGTGTTACTATATAGAAAACTGTGATTCATTGATGTTTTTAAAAAAAAGTCTTTGCTATTCATAAAAAGTATTGCGATGTTTCTTTCTTTCCTTTTCTTTTTTATGTAAATTGGTTTCTTTTATAGTCAATTGTAGGCTTCTTATTTCTTGTGTTACTGGGTATGGGTTGCTTGAATTCTGAGGGCAAGACATAGATGTGTTATGTTTGCTGGTTCCCTTTCTTTCCTGTTGCCCATATCTCTTAATTAAGAATATGCTACTCCTTGTAGGCATAGTACCCAAATATCTAAATTAAAGATGGGCTTACTCCTTGCAGATGTAGAGCCCATACTTCAAAATAAAGATGGGTGATTCTTTGTAGACATAGAAGCCGTATCTCTAAATTAAGGATGCACAACTCCTTATAGAGCTCATATTCCTAAATTAAGATGAGCAATACTTTATATATTTAGAGCTTGTATCACTAAATTGAAGATGGGTGGATCCTTATATCCCTAAATTAGGGATGGGTGATTCCTTATAGATATCTAAATTAAGGATGAGTGATTCTTTATAGATATCTAAATTAAGGATGGGTGGTTTCTTACAGATCTCTAAATTATGGATGTGTGATTCCTTATAGATTTAGTACCCATATCTTTAAATTAAGAATGGACAACTCCTTATAGACTTAGAATTCATATTTATGAATTAAAGATGGTAATAGCAACACCTTATAAACTTAGAACTCATATTTATAAATTAAAGATGGTAATAGCAACACCTTATAGATTTTGAGCTCATATCTCTAAATTAAGGGATGGGTGATTTCTTATAGTCTTTAAATTAAAAGATGGGGGATTTCTTACAGATTTAGGACCCATATCTCTAAATTAAGAATGGGCAACTCCTTATAAAGCTTGTATTTATAAATTAAGGAGCAGTAAGACCTTATAGATTTCGAGCTCATATCTGCAAATTACGGGTGGGCAATAGATTTTAAACTCATATTTGTAAATTAAGGATGAGCAATAGATTTCAAGCTCATACCTATAAATTAAGGATAGGTAATAGATTTTGAGCTCATATCTGTAAATTAGAGCTTGTATCTCTGAATTAAGTATGGGCAACTCCTTATAGATTTAAAGTTTGTATTTATAAATTAAGGAGCAGTAACACCTTATAGATTTTGAGCTCATATCTGCAAATTACGGGTGGGCAATAGATTTCGGACTCATATCTGTAAATTAAGGATGAGCAGTAGATTTCAAGCTCATACCTATAAATTAAGGATAGGTAATAGATTTTGAGCTCATATCTGTAAATTAGAGCTTGTATCTCTGAATTAAGTATGGGCAACTTCTTATATAGTCTTAGTTATTTGTAACAGTCATTGAATAACTTTTCCTCTAAAAAAGAATTGATCAGATATATTATGGCTTCTCTTGGAACATGTCTATAATGCTTCCATTTGTAATTAGATACATGTACAAGTATATATGTTAGCTATCTCATTTGCTTTTACCCATTACTTCAAAGAAAATATTTTTCCTGTTGTAAATTTATTTTTGTGTTCCTTAAATATCAGTTCTCAGTTTAACCTTGATTAACTGCTAACTAGTAGGTATAGTAGCAATTTTTATTTTTATATAACATTTCTTGGTGTGAAGAATAATAAGTTTTGTTTCAGTGTTTTTAATGATGGATAATTTGTTTCAGGTGATAACGGAAAAGTTGTTTACAATATCATTGAAGGAGACAAGAACCACCAGTTTGCAGTTGCCCCATCTGGAACTGTTTACACAACAAAACCACTTGATAGAGAAAAGCAATCATTTTATACATTAACTGTTTCAGCTACTGATTTAGCTTCTCCTGAAGAACAGCATCTTACTAGCACTGTTCAAGTTACTGTGGTGTTAAAAGATGTGAATGATAAGGCACCTATATTTGTTACACCAAACAAAACATCAGTAATGGAAAATGTACCTTTAAACACTGTAATCATGGCAGTTAAAGCAGTTGATCTTGATGAGGGTAGGAATAGTTACGTGGAATACAGCATTAACCATCATTCAAATAATATGCTGTTTACGATAGGGCCTGTTGATGGTTTTTTACGTGTCAATGGGGTAATCGACAGAGAACTTCAATCAGAGCATGCCATTGAAGTCACTGCCAAGGATCGTGGATTCCCATCCCAATCAACCTCAGTCACAATTGTTATTGATGTTCTCGATGAAAATGACAACAATCCAATATTCAGTCCTGATGAATATGTTGCTTCTGTTCCTGAAGATGCAAATATTGACCATGTAGTTTTACAAGTGTTTGCAACTGACAGAGATTCTAATATAAATTCTCAAATACGTTATTCGATTGTAGCTGGTGATCATAATCATGATTTTATGATAAGAGAAGACACTGGCATCATTTGCATTCAAAAGAATTTAGATTATGAGCGACAGAATCGTTATATTTTAACAGTTCAAGCTGAAGACAGTGGACATGATGTGCGCTATGATACAGCAACTGTAATTATATCCATTCTGGATGTCAATGATAACCCTCCTGTTTTTGTTAATTCACCTTACGAAATTCATGTCATGGAGAATCTACAAGCTCTGCCATCATCTTTAGGAACATTAACCGTTAAAGATGTTGACAGTCAGCCAGATGACAAGTTTCAGTATCTGATCAAGGATGGTAACAAAAAGTTCTTCAAAATTGATTCAAACACTGGTGAGATCTTCCTTCTGAAGTCACTAGACAGAGAAAAAATGTCTGAATACTCTCTTACAGTATTAGCTATTGATTCAGGTAATCATATCTCTTTGTAGCATGCAAATGTTTTTTAATGTTATGTGTTTTAATGACTTTTTTTTTAAATAACCATTATAGTCTGTTAGTACTATTATTTTAAGCTTACCATGTGTACTCGTGTGTAAAATCCCATTTATGTATAAAGCTGACCTTCTCAATTCAATAGTTGAAAGTCAATGAAAAAGGAGGACCCACATGTAAAGGCAATCTTAAATTTCAGAAGTTTGGAAAACAAGACATGTTATTGAAATAAGATAATACAGATTCTTAAAGTTACATGTTTTGAAACCTTCAAAGTCTGGTTTACTACTGGAATTTCCAAAGGGTTCCATCAAAGTTAGGGTTATTTTCTTCATCTGAATTACACAAATTAAAACATCTTCTGTATCATTCATGGCATTTCTTATGCATCAGATGTACAAAAACAAAGAGCAATATTTTTTCTGAAGATTTTGCGATCATTTCTGATGGAATTGCATCTCATACTTTTTTTCATCCACGGCCAAAAGTCACCTTTGTTAAAGTAACTGCCCTTTGTTTTTTATACATCTGATGATGAAATTCATTTGGTTCATTTGTTTGCAATGATTTATTATTAGGTGACTGACTTGCTTTGTCCCATGCCTTGTTAGACCTAGTGATAAAGCTTGCATGCATCTTGCCCTATAGCAACAAGCACCCTCCGCAGAGACATTTCTCCTCTATTCCTTCCCCCACTGCTTCACTTTTTCTTTCCGTAGCACTTTATTGCTCAACTGGCTCATATATAAAACACTAACTCTCCTAACATAATTTTTTGTCAAAGAACTTTTGACTTATATACGCATAGTAGTTGTTTGTGCCAATTTTCTATTACACGATTTAGTACCAAGTGGTATATAAGTGCATTATCTTCAAATTATAATGTTGTGCATTAATTATTTATAATTAAATGAAAAACAGTTATGAAATTATTTTAGTATGATCATAGAATGTATGAAATTTGATATGTGGACAACAGGGAATCTTGTAACGTGGTTACACAAACTACTCAGTAAAGTAACTTAAGTAAAAAATTTGGTGGGAAATTAGCTGAGTGAAGGGCAATTTAATATTTTTAAAGTTGTGGTATAGGGAAAACAAATTCCCTTGGTAGATTTCTGAAAGTTCTGTGTGATTAAAAAAAAAAAAAAAAAGACTTGTGTATGATATCATTGCACACAGAAAAAGAAAAAAGCAATAACTTTTGACCACATTCCTTATAGCTTGTTATTTTATGTGTATCAAACTGTGGAACAAACTATGAGTTGTGACAGTTATGCAAATAGTCTCTACTCTTATTTTAAATTATATATGTGTAGTCTGCGGTGTAGAAGAGCTTTATAGCTGCACATTTTCTCTAGGCTTAGCTAAGGTACTTTTCCATGGTTCATATGCTCCTTAAAAACCTTAAAAAGTCCTTGAAAAACAAAAGTTCATTTTCAAGTTCTTGAAAGTACTTGAAAAGATTTTAGACTCTTTAAAAAGTATTTGAAATTTTTGTTTTGTTTTGTTTGTTAAGTAATGATACAAAAGAGCATGTATAAAATAATTGTGGCAAAAAGTTGTGTAGGAGATTTCTGTGTAGTTCTGATAAAAACACCAACCTGATCAAATAGTGCAGAACTTGGTTCAACTCAAGGGAGCACGTGGACTGCTGGTACCTTGGCTATGACATATCTACGGAGTAGAATGTCAGCCATATGGGAGTAAAATAAGCGGAATGATGTATTTGCGAATTGTGGTGGGCTTCTGTTGACTGAGGTTAAGGAGCATTCTTGTGGGATACTGGAACTTCTAGGAATTGCTTGTGCTTCATGCGTGGACCCTTCATCTCTTGGCTGCATCATCAAAAATAAAAAGTTAAAGCAAGCAAACAATTCTTGGCAAGTCATGCATCAAAAATAAAAAGTTAAAGCAAACAATAAGTGTCATGCCAGCAGATGAATAGGAAAATAATGTAAACTTTCAAAATATTCCCCAGAATAAAATGATTTAGAAAAACACTAAAACAGAGGGGCAATTCAAAGTTCATAAAATGTACCAACAGGGAGGCAGGTGGTAACAGACAGGCCATTGAAAGTATGCCCTTCCCAGCTAAGTTTAATAGTTTGAACTTACGAAAATATTTACTGATCGACAGCACACACATACATATAATAATTTGGTTTTAAAAAGTCCTTGAAAAGAACTTGAATTTATTTTGCTTGGAAAAGTATGAACCTTGTTTTCATGGTTAGCCAGAAAGAAAATCAAGACAAAGGAATTTTTTTAGATTATGATGTATGTAAATATAGGGAACACCATATTTTAAATTCAAGATCTCCATATCTTAACCAAATGATAGCATTGCAAGTATGAAACCCCTGGATCATGCAGTAAGGTTTCTCATGAGCACATGTGTTCTAGTGTAAAGAGAAAGAATAGGTGCTGCTTTGTTAAGATGGGAGTCCTCGATTAAAAAAAAAAAAGAAAAAAAGTTATATATATATATATAGGAGGTGGCTTCTCCTTCGGTTTAGGTTACATTAATAGGAGGAAAATCAACACACAAAAATTAAACAGGCATATGGGCAGGGTGACAAATATATTTTTACAGTTGAGAATGGCATTTTTATTAAAATTGCCACCGACTCCAATGGAATTATTTTCCCGAGTCCATGCCTGTGGCCTGGTGGTTAGTGGCATTTGCTTCTGCCTAATCACTTGAACTGAGCCCAAGCCCCAGATAAGGCATGGGTGTACCTGCCCCATTGCAATGCCCCTCTCCGGAACCAGTGACCCCAAATTCGTGATGAGTGACTGCCTATAGTTCTAGATGTGACCCAAAGTTAGTGATGGGTGGTGGCCATTAAACCCCAAAAAGAAATAAAAGAACCATACCAAAGATTTCCGGTATTCAAGCCCTTTAATCTTAAGAGAAGAGGCATATAAGTCACGCATATAGGGCAACTGATTTGTATTATTCACGCTGAATATTTTGAATCATATAGAATGGTAGAGAAGTACACAGTGCAGCAATTAAATAATGAGACTGAATTTTTTTTTTAAAGTAGAAAAGCAGAAAAACTTATGTGAATATTGTTTTTTTCAGAAGCACATTCCTCTTGTGTTAATACATGAAGTGGCACAATCAGCCAATGAAAGGAAGGACGTGTAGAGGTCATCTTTTGGTATGGAGTGAACAGAGTCGCAGAATATAGATGTACACGGATAGTTTCCAAACTATTAGCAGATTTTGCAGATAGTTTTCGTTTGTAGATTAAAAAAATAAAAAAGTTATTTACAGCAATTAAAATACTTAAGGCTTCACTCAGATTAATATGTTTAATTCTATCTTAACGTGAGAATGTTCAACTATTTTTCACATCTTCTGATAGCGAGTTCATTTGTTTTTTCAGACGTTTCTGGCCTCTTGATTTTATCAAGGGCCGGTTCTCAATATATTTTTCACACATTCCTACGCATTCAGTCATAATGTACTTTTGTCCTCTGTGGAATCTGTAATGTTCTAATAATTATTTATTGTTATATTAATTTTTCTTTAAAGTATTCTAATGTTATCGTATTCTATTGTTATCGTGATTAACTTATTCTATTGTCATCATGATTCGCGGGTTTGCAGCAAGTTTTCTATTTTAATGGTTGTGTACGCAGATACATTTTATTTTTATACAACTCTGGGAGTGAAGAGCTGATGTCACAGTTCTGTGTATGTCTCCAATGTCTTGTAAAACTTCTAATTTTAAAGGCATCTTTAATTCAGAAAGTAAAAAGTAGTCACACAGTGACAAATTTAGTGAAGAGGGGGAATGGTTGAGTACACACACTTGTTTTCATGCCAGAAATTGCTGTATGCTAACTGCTTTGTGTGTGGGTGCATTTTTGTGAAGAAGAAACCATTGCTTGTTTTTGTACTCTGGCCAATCACAAACAATTATCTTCCAGAATCATTCCAAAATGGATGTGTTAGCATTGCCAATGATAGTTGTACCAGGGTTCATCCTAGAACTAAAAAAGAAGGGCAGCTTACATTTTCAAATAGCATTAGAGTATACACTGAAGTGCCAGAAAAACTGGTACACCAGTGTAATGTTTGGTAGGTCTCCCACAGGAGCACAGGACTGCAGAAATACGACAGGGCATGGACTCCACTAGCTTCTGGAAATATGCTGTAGGCAATGCACGCCATACTTCCTGCAGAGCGTTCCACAATTCGGGTGTATTCCGAGGTCTCGGATTCCTGTGTTCGATAGCGCGTTGCATGGCATCCCAAATGTGTTCTATCACGTTCAGATCTGGGGACTTGGGTGGGAATGGCAACACCCCAAACTCAGATGAATGCTCCTCTAACCATAATGTGGCATCCCGACACTTGTGTGGAGGTGCATTGTCCTTTTGGAACAGGCCCAACCCATCAGCATGAATGCAGGACATGTACAGGTGTACCTCATCAGAAAGGATGTGCACATAGCGTTGGCCGGTCACAGATGTTTGTAGACGTACCAGGGGTCCCAGTGAAGTCCAGCTAAACACACCCCATACCATAACGGACCCCCCACCAGCTGGTACAGTTCCCTGTTGACAGGCGGGAATCATGGCTTCATGGGGTTTGTGCCACACACGAATCCTTCCATCTGCCCGGTACAGTTGGAAACGTGACTCGTCAGACCAGACTACTTGTTTCCAGTCATCAAGTGTCCGATGGCGGTGTTGCCGTGCCCAAGCGAGGCGCATAGCTCTGTGTCGTGCACCCATCACAGGGACTCGAGTTGGGCTTTGGCTCCCAAAGCCCATATCGTGCAGGGTACATTGCACATTCCAGACGCTGATGCTTGTTGAGGCTCAAGCATTGAATTCCGATGATACCTGCAAGAGTGTTTTACGCCTATCGCGTGAAACGATTCTTGACAGCCGACGATGGTCATGTTCACCCAATGTCTTTTTATGGCAACACTGGTATCGTAGGTTGGAGGTTTTGCTGGAATTCTTGTAGTCACAGTACACCCTTGCAATGGTCATCCGTGAAAATCCGAACTTCGTTTCTACCTCTGAAATACTATGGCCCATCTCACGAGCGCCAACTGTGACACTGCGTTGAAAATCGCTTAAATCGTTATTACTTGTCATTCTCATGCCGAAAACAGCTCTGACAGCTGGCAAGGATGTCTATCGCTTTATATACGCACTGGCGGACACAACCGAGTATGCGCATAGGGGACGTTACTATGTATCTTGCATAAGCTCGTCTGTACCAGTTTTTCTGGTACTTAAGTGTACATCAACATTACAAAAACAAGACCATACAAGCAGTGTTAATTCACTGGAAGTTCAACAGCAATTCGCTGTTGATATTAAAATATTATTATATATATTGTTATCAGGCAGTATTAGTTTGAGAAAATTTCTACTTCAGCATTTGAAATTGCCAAGGTACATGCAATGTTTAAAAGTTTCTTTATTAGTAGGAATCTTCTACTCACAGTTCCCTCTCAATTTAACAGAATTGAACATATTTTCAGAATTGACAAATTACTACTCTCAATATCAGTTTGAGATGGAAATATTGATTTGTATTCATCCCAATCTAATAGTAAATCATCTTCATCTAGGTTAAGTACTCAGTCAGCTCCATTACTTCAGCAATGCCATAAAGGCTTAGAGTGGTTTCTGAACCTACTTTTCTAAGATACCAAGATTTGGGTGTCTAAAAATGGTTTCATGCAAATGATCAATAAATGCCTGTGCATTTCTTTCATATGGACTGTTAGGGGTAGGGCAGTCGTTTTAGGCTTTAGGGCAGTTAAGGTGGGATTTTTAAATTAAGGGTCAGACAAGGTGCAGCACCCTTCTAAAAACAGCTAGGATGAACCCTGGTTGTACCTTCACAAATGAACTCGTGATGCAGAATTACCTTGCTGTCATAAAAGCACACAAGCATTGTCTTGATTTTGGACTTTTGTAATCTGATCTTCTTTTCCTTTGAGTGACTGTGGCAACTTCCACTGAACACTCTGACATTTTGTTTCATGATCATTATAAATATCTCCAAATTATGTTTTTTTCTAAGGAATAAAAGGAAATAATATATAAAATTTTGGGGTAGCACCCCTTCCTTGCCTCAGGACTACAAAGTCACATATATAGAGCAGTAAGATGTTGACATTCATGAGATAAATTCCAACCTTTCAAATCGTTTAATGTTGTACCTCTTCTTCTCACTATTTCCAGTACTTCTGACAGTTTTCTTTTGAAAAAGTGCTGTAGATATGTCAAAACTTCTACAGTGTCCCAAAGCACTTTATGTCCTGTATTTCGAACATGGCTGCCCAAACCTGTTTTGTTTGTTATATTTTTAACATCATGTGTCATCACCTGTCACAATGCTTTGGTGAAAATTTTGGCTTGTTTCTGTAGTCTCTAGGATGTCTTTTGCATACTGCACTCATGCATGTTTCTGGTCGTCTGACAAAGTATGCAGAACAAAATGAGCACAAACTCCCCCCCCCAATCTTACACTAAAATTTGACGAATCCTCACCTTATTAACCCCAAGCTCACATTCCAGCATCGTCAAGGTGCTTGGAACAATAACTTTTTATCTTTTCGTGAACATTCTCAATGAGTTCAGATGTGCGCACTGAAACTGGGTGTCCAGGCCTTATGTCATTTTCCAAATCTTCCCGCCAATTCTTGAAATGCGCATACCATCAAAATATTTGTGCACAAGATAGATAATTAGTCCCATATACATCACACAACAATGCAGTTTTGCCAATTTTCAAACAGAACCAGAGATTTGCACTCTGCTCCATGACAGAGCTGTGACAATGTTCTTCCACATTTAACAATTCAACATTTAACACGTAAAGGTAACCCAACATGCAATCCAAGGATGGACCAGAGTCGGAAGTATAGACACCACAAACAACGAAAAGACCACATAACAACATGAATCATGATCCAACATGCAATTCAAGAATGGACCAAAGTCGGAAGTATAGACACCATCAATGACTAAAAAGACCACATAACAACACGGATTATGATCCAACATGCAATCCAAGAATGGACCAAAGTCGGAAGTATAGCACCACGAATGACAAAAAGACCACATAACAACACGAATCATGATCCAGCATGCAATCCAAGAATGGACCAAAGTCAGAAGTATAGACACCACAAATGACTAAAAAGACCACAAAACAACACGAATCATGATCCAACATGCAATTCAAGAATTTACCAAAGTCGGAAGTATAGCACCACGAATGACAAAAAGACCACATAACAACACTAATCATGATCCAACATGCAATCCAAGAATGGACCAAAGTCGGAAGTATAGACACCACAAATGACTAAAAAGACCACATAACAACACGAATCATGATCCAACATGCAATCCAAGGATGGACCAGAGTTGGAAGTATAGACACCACAAACAACAAAAAGACCACATAACAACACGAATCATGATCCAACATGCAATCCAAGAATGGACCAAAGTCGGAAGTATAGACACCATGAATGACAAAAAGACCACATAACAACACGAATCATGATCCAACATGCAATTCAAGAATGGACCAAAGTCGAAAGTATGGACACCAGAAATGACTAAAAAGACCACATAACAACACAAATCATGATCAAACATGTAATCCAAGAATGGACCAAAGTCGAAAGTATAGACACCAAGAACGACAAAAAGACCACATTACAACACGAATCATGATTCGTGTTGCTATGTGGTCTTTTTGTCCTTCTTGGTGTCTATACTTCCAACTTTTGGTCTATTCTTGGATTGCATGTTGGGTTACCTTTACATGTTAAATGTTGAATTGCTAATGTTGGGGTGGATTTTTTGGAATTACGATGAAGGTTTGAAATGTTGCACCGGAGTTAAGAGTCCATTCATGCGTACCTGACATATTCGTAAACATTGTGAGTAGTCTTATTATTTCATTCTTTATGAAATGTGTGATATTTTCTGAAATTCAGATTTATTTTATTATCCATTATCAGTATAGGGTCACGTCCAAAAACTGTATATTAAACCTGAACTAATGTGATGTACAGTAATGGTGTAATGTTCTTTCGTTAGCTTAGTCATACTTTGTGCCACGTAAATAAATACATGCAATATGGTGTAGTTAATGTGCATATTTAAATGTTGTTGAATATTGGGATGGGATATTACACATAGCCTTAGATGCTCATAGGTGGTAAACCCTGAAATGCAAAAGAGAAGCTGCTTAATAAAGAAGAAATGCAGATCAAATTAATAGTGTGTTTTATGAGATGCGAAAGTTCTTTTTATGAGGCTAGTGATTTGTTTTAAGTGATAGTGTTCATTAGTGAAACATCTGCAAATATTTGTAAGTCCATATAATCGTTTACAGCATTTTCTGTTTCACTAGTTCCAAATATTTGCTGTATTCTGTAATATTTTTCTTAGCAATTATAAATTTAATTATTATGTAAAGTTATAATATGCCTTCCGTTTTTCCTTTACAGGTAGCCCACGTCAGACAGGTACTGGAACAGTGAACATCATTGTAAGTGATGCAAATGATAATGCACCTCAATTTGACAGCCGTAGATACATAGCCAAAATTTCTGAGAACATGCCGCCATATTCACCTCTGTTGAATGTTACAGCTGTGGATGCTGATATTGGATTAAATGGTCTTTTAAGGTAGAATTTGATGGCCTCTTGTTGTTTTTCATATTTCATATATATATATGTATGTTTTTGGGATGTAAGGTCAGGTGATGCGTAACATCACAGCCTCTCCTTGACAAATGTCAACCCCGCCTTCTCGTGGTACCTCCTGTTCCCACTAAAGGGGCTCTGACGACCGCCAATAGCGGTATAACTATACCATCGGGATTAGAGGAAATGCTATCCCACACTCACCAACCCGCTTGGCCAGCGTGGTAAGTTATGGCCAAACCCCTCCAAAATGACTCCACAACTTAAATCTTGGCCCTCAGTCTCCGGCAGCTGGAATGTACCTGGCCAAGGCAGCAGCCAGTGCGACATGAAGGAAGAGGGTGCTAAGAATCCCCGGAGGACTGGACTAGGCTGCCATCTGATGCTGACCTTGGCTACATATAACGGACGCTCCCTATCTTCTGATTCAAGGCTTCTTGAATTGGAAGAGGAACTACAAAGGATCAAGTGGGACACGTCGGGCTAAGTGAGGTAAGGAGAAAAGGAGAAGATCTTATTGAACTGAAAAGTGGACATCTCTTCTACTATCGTGGGACAGATACTGGCAGAACTAGTGGTGTTGGATTTATAATAAACAAGAAACTGAAGGATAAAGTTGTAGAAGTTGAAAGTTCCTCTGACAGAGCTGCACGACTCGTTATCCAACTCTCGAGAAGATACCAAGCTCAGATTATTCAAACTTATGCACCCACCACAAGTCATGCTGAAGAAGAAATTGAAGAATTTTATGAGGAAATTCGTCATCTAAATAATAAAGGTAAGCAGCACTTGAAGATAATTATGGGAGATTTCAATGCAAAAATAGGGCAACGGCAACAGAATGAAACTTCAGTAGGTAAATTCGGTCACTGCAACAGAAACCAGCGTGGAAATACTCTCGTAGAGTTTGCAGAGGCAGAAGGGTTTTTCATCTTGAACTCCTTTTTCAAGAAAAAGCCACACAGGAAATGGACATGGAGTCATCTGAATGGGACGACAAGTGAAATTGATTTTATTATGTGTAACAAAAAATTCGTCATAGAAGACTGCAGTGTGCTAAACAAGTTCAACACAGGCAGTGACCATAGATTGGTGAGATGTAAGATGCACCTCAACACTAAACTCGAACGTAGCAAGCTCATAAGACAAACAAAATGTATTGACATAACCAACCTTAAAAAACACCATAATGCCTTCAAATATGAACTGAAGAACAGGTTCTCTGCTTTAGAAGGCCTAACATCGGAAGAAGTGGATATTTCTGAAGTTAACAGAAAAGTAACCAAAGCTCTTATGGAAACAGCAACAAAATTAGCTGGGTCTAAGAACAAATTGCATGTGAACAAATTATCAGGAAAAACCAAAATGTTGATGCAAAAAAGAAGAGTGATGAGGACAACTAAAGAAGATGTGACTTCCAAAGTGGAATATGTAGAGCTATGCAAGACAGTACGAAAAAGTATCACTGAAGACGTAAGGAAATTCAACTGTGAACTAGTAAGGAAAGCAATTGAAAACAACCAAAGCCTAAAGACAGCAAAGGGACATCTCAGTAAGGGAAAAGAACAGATTATGGCACTGAGAAAAGAAGATGGTTCTGTAACAAGAAATAGAGGCGAAATTTTGACAAGAGTGAAAGATTTCTACTCCAAATTATATGAAAGGAATGATACATGTACTCCAGACATCATGAAAGGTACCAGTACCAGAGTTCTTCCAGTCCTTCCAGCAGAAGTTGCACATGCAATCAAGAACATGAAGCGGGGAAAAGCTCCAGGAGAAGATGGAATTACTGTAGACATCATACAAGAAGCAAGTGGAGAAATCGAAACAGTACTCGCCCAAATTTTCACTCGATGCCTTAATGAAGGGAAAATTCCTGAGGATTGGAACAACGCTACAATGATCTTGCTACATAAAAAAGGTGACATTGAGGATCTCAGGAACTACAGACCTATCAGCCTCCTATCAGTGGTTTATAAAATCTTCACTAAAGTTCTTTCACACCGCTTGAAGGTGACACTGGACATGGCTCAACCGAGAGAACAAGCTGGATTCAGGAGTAGCTACAGCACAATAGATCATATCCACGTACTGAGAGAACTAATTGAAAGAGCGAGGGAATATGAACTTCCATTGTGCATGGCTTTTATCGATTATGAAAAAGCGTTTGATTCGGTGAAACCATCAGCAGTTGCAATGGCTCTGAAATCCTGCGGTATTGAAGATACATACATTAATATTATTAATAACATCTATGAAAATGCAAGTGCAAAGATTCGGCTGTTTGAAAATACAACACACATAAAAATTGGAAAAGGAGTGAGACAAGGTGACACCATATCTCCGAAGCTCTTTAATGCCACATTGGAAAATGTCTTTCATTCACTGAACTGGGAAAACAAAGGGGTAAAGATTAATGGAGATTATCTAACCCACTTTCGTTTTGCTGATGACATAGTCATTTTTGCAACTACCCCATCAGAGCAACAGAGTATGATCCAGGAACTTGCTGACAAGAGTAAAGAAGTGGGATTAAAAATGAACTTTCAGAAGACAAAAGTGATGTACAATGCTTTTACAAGAAATGAAGATTTATCGATTGATAGAGAAAAGCTGGAGATAACAGACACGTACGTTTATCTTGGACAGCAGATATCAAGTGAGGGTCACATTGATGAAGAAATTAATCAGCGTACAAAACTTGCCTGGAGAGCTTTTGGAAGAAACAGCATAATTTGCAAGAGCAATATGCCATTATGTCTTAAAAGAAAAGTGTTTGATCAATGCATCCTTCCAGTGCTTACGTATGGTGCAGAGACGTGGACCTTAGCTAAAAGAGACATACAAAGGCTGCAGACAACTCAAATAGGCATGGAGAGGTGCATGCTTGGTGTAACCAGGAGAGATAAGAAGAGGAACACGTGGATCCGAAAAATGACAAGAGTGGAAGACATCATGATCAGAGTTAAATCCCTGAAATGGCAATGGGCTGGACATACTGCCAGAAGGACAGACCATCGATGGACAGCCGAAATTTTAGATTGGATTCCAAGGGACAGGAAAAGACCCAGAAGAAGACCACATGGAAGATGGGTGGATGAAATTCGAAAGTATGCGGGAGTAACATGGAGGAGACTGGCACAAGACAGACCGTTGTGGAGGAAACTTGGGGAGACCTTCGTCCAGCAGTGGATTGATAATGGTTGACAATGATGATGATGATGATGTATGTTTTTAGGATTTCATGCTTTTTCTGTACTTTAGCACAGAAAGAGAGATTTCCAAACCACAAAATCTGTGAAAAAAAAAATTGTCTTCAGATACCAAGAGCCATAACCATAAATTATTTTTTTAGATCCAAAAGATACATGCAGAAATATGTCTGAAATGTAGAAATAATCAAAATGATAATGTGTATCTTCATATTTTTTTCTTTGTAAAAAACAAAAAAATCTTTAGGAAAAATTTCAAACAAAATTTAGTTATTTTAAACTTCTAGGTTGTTTGGTTTACATGAACTTAAATGTATTTTGAAACTACTTATATATTTAGCTTCCAAGAAATTTAAATGATTTTAGTTATTCAACACAACAGCTGTAAATTATAAATGCTAACTCACAGTTTGTATTTCCATATTACATAAAGTTTTTGTTGTGGGTAAACTCAAGAATATGCAGTGATTGGAAGTAGCATGCTACTTTTACACTAGCATGGCATGTAGCATTGCTACAAATAGGAAAATGTAGTTGCGGCAGTAGCATGCTACAACGAAGTAACTTGTAGTGGAAATTTAAGCAACAAATATTGCTACTTTAAAAAAAGTGGGGGAAAAATTATTTAAATCGTGTGACATTTCCAGATTTTCTAAAGTGTAATCAGCTGGGAGAAGGGGACTGAGTGTTCCCTGCTTACAATCACAAACATGACTTGACTTACATTGTGAAACTTAGCCAAACTGGTAACTGGAAAATCTTCTCAGTGAGCAAGCGATGGCAGCACATTCAGAACAATCACGTAGTGGTTTTATATATTGTTGTTCAATTTTCGCCAATTTGGGATGAACATACTTTTTACGTGGCTACGATATTTTAATTTGATTGACATTAAATGTCTGTAAATACTGTTTCACACGTTATGCAAGTTCAGCTATCGGGAGATTGCAAAAGGACGTTAAAATAGTATTGGCAATTGAAATCAAGAATAATAATAATAAGTATCTGTACTTACAATATTCATAGTGGCTGTCGGGGCTTCATATGTACGTCTTCAAAGAATGTGAATTTTTTCAATTGTGAAGTTAAAATTCATGATATTGTAAAATCTGCACCAGATAAAATTAAACAAGATGAATTTTTACAATGCAAAAAAATCTTTTAACATCGATGAAATAAGAAACTGAATTAAAACCTTGTTGAATTTTTTAAAAAACGAATTATAATCCTGAAGAGGAAATAATCTTGACCGCGAAGCACCCTGATAAATAATGAAAATTGAAGACGAATTATACTTTTGCTGAAATTTCAAAAACGAACAATCTTGAAAAAGAAAAAAAAATACAAATCTCCCAACTGCGAAGCACCAAACTAGTTTCTGCTAACATTCGTAGCCATCATCAGTGGTAGGTGCACGGACATTAGGATTACCGCACTCACTCGCTCAGGTATACAGCTTAACCCAAATGTATGTTCAGCCCTGTCATGTAGATATTTGTGCATCATGATTTGGGTTCCACTGCGCATATCAATGGTGTCGCCATCTGTAGTCAAACAAAAACACACTAGTAGCTTTTATGTAGAAATATTCACCTGTATTTTTAAGTAATATTTGATGTCACCTGTTTTTTGTTAATGTTTTTCTTCTTGAAATGTTTTCTCTCCTGTTCAATAAGGTACCTCCATGCAAACTGAAGCTCTACTGGACTATTAACATTATAGTTGTATCTTTTGGTTTTCTCAATGACTACAGCCTCGGAGGTGTTAGAATCTGGGCATGTGATCTACGCGATGTTAGAATTTTCGTGTTAGTCCAATCAGGAGTTACATGATTTTTGATACAATGTTGTATTAATGAAGTTTTTTCATCTTTTCTTGTCCAATTCGTAATATGCTCATTTAATCTAGTCAAAAATCTTCTACGCGTACTTCCATACTTTGTCTTTTTGGTTATCATCCTTAACTGTTGGAATGACATAAATGCCAGATTTATTTAGAATTGATCTATTATTAGTAGTAGTAAGTATGCTTCCATTGTCAATAACTGTTTTTGGCAGCACTCCAATCTTGAAATGGATAACTTCATTACTAAATTTAACAGTTGTTATCAATCTATACAGGTTAGTAAAGAAATTGAGGTTAATGGCCAGCTAAACTTCTTGGATATATCTATACAAAAGGATAACGGAATTATAGAATATTCAGTATACCGGAAGCCGTCATATGTACAGGCAATTATCCCAAGGGATTCTACACACCCTTGTAAATGTAAGACTGCAGCGTTCCGCTTTTATATTAAAAGAGCCATGACACCCTCATCCAATAAAGAATCAGAGATCAAAGAGCTAAAATGGATTGAAAAAACTGCAGAAGAATTTGGATATAGTAAAGGATTAGTCAAATCTTTATATAACAACATTACGGCCAGTATACATCGTTCCGAAAATAAGATTGAAAAAGAAATACAGCAATATTATGGAAAATTTCCATACTTACCTCCTATTAGTACTATTTAAAAAAAGGAATGTTACAACAACAATATTAACATTGCAGAAACAGTTATTGACAATGGAAGCATACTTACTACTACTACTAATAGATCAATTCTAAATAAATCTGGCGTTTATGTCATTCCAACAGTTAAGGATGATAACCAAAAAGACAAAGTATGGAAGTACGCGTAGAAGATTTTTGACTAGATTAAATGAGCATATTACGAATTGGACAAGAAAAGATGAAAAAACTTCATTAATACAACATTGTATCAAAAATCATGTAACTCCTGATTGGACTAACACGAAAATTCTAACATCGCATAGATCACATGCCCAGATTCTAACCTCCGAGGCTGTAGTCATTGAGAAAACCAAAAGATACAACTGTAACGTTAATAGTCCAGTAGAGCTTCAGTTTGCATGGAGGTACCTTATTGAACAGGAGAGAAAACATTTTAAGAAGAAAAACATTAACAAAAAACATGTGACATAAAATATTACTTAAAAATACAGGTGAATATTTCTACATAAAAGCTACTAGTGTGTTTTTGTTTGACTACAGATGGCGACACCATTGATATGCGCAGTGGAACCCAAATCATGATGCGCAAATATCTACATGACAGGGCTGAACATACATTGGGGTTAAGCTGCATACCTGAGCGAGTGAGTGCGGTAATCCTAATGTCCGTGCACCTACCACTGATGATGGCTACGAATGTTAGCAGAAACTAGTTTGGTGCTTCGCAGTTGGGAGATTTGTATTTTTTTATTTTCTTTTTCAAGATTGTTCGTTTTTCAAATTTCAGCAAAAGTATAATTCGTCTTCAATTTTCGTTATGTATCAGGGTGCTTCGTGGTCAAGATTATTTCCTCTTCAGGATTATAATTCGTTTTTTAAAAAATTCAACAAGGTTTTAATTCAGTTTCTTATTTCATCGATGTTAAAAGATTTTTTTGCATTGTAAAAATTCATCTTGTTTAATTTTATCTGGTGCAGATTTTACAATATCATGAATTTTAACTTCACAATTGAAAAAATTCACATTCTTTGAAGACGTACATATGAAGCCCCGACAGCCACTATGAATATTGTAAGTACAGATACTTATTATTATTATTATTCTTGATTTCAATTGCCAATACTATGTTAACGTACTTTTGCAATCTCCCGATAGCTGAACTTGCATAACATGTGAAATAGTATTTACAGACATTTAATGTCAATCAAATTAAAAAACAAAACAAAAAACGTAGTGGTTTTGTTGAAGATTGTTGATTGTGAGATTCTACAGATATTTCCTGATACAGTTTTAATTTTAATTCTTTGGGTTTCATAACTAGTCTAGCCTACCTGGAATATATGCCACTGAATGTGTTAAAATGTGTTACATATGATGAACAGAGCTGAGGTAAATACAAAGATAAATTATTTGTGTAACTTACCTTGGTATTTAGCTCTCAGCTGATGCCATGTGTAAGAATGTACAGATAAAAATCATCCACAGAATTCTCAGTTGTAAATTTAATCTAAGCTTAAAAAGTACTTGTAGCTGTAGCAGTCTGCTTTTTCAAAAATGTAGTTGTAGCAGTACTTTTTAAAAAGTAGCTTCCCAATCACTGACAATATGGGAACATGTTTTTTTTCTATCATAATATTTGCCCCTTTTTAGGTATCAATCACCAGCAAAGTGCATATATTTACGTGCAATTCATTAATCATATACTATAAAAACAACCATTCACTTATTCGAAAGATCTTGGTCATTTTTTTATCTTGTAACACTTCAAGCATGTCAATTATATTGTTGTTGGCTTTCTGAGGTTGAACTGACTCTTTGCCTATGAACTTTCCCTCTTCCAGCGATGAAACGTCGTACTATCTCTTTTTTTTTTTTTTTTTAATTTACTGGACAACACACGCAGGTTTCTTTCTGCCATATGAAACGTAACCATAGCTCGTCATAGCTCGTAAGACTGCATTAACCCAATACTGTCTGAAAAATCATCATTATCCAAGGTTTGAAGATATTAAAATTATTAAGAGCTGTAAAAACGAAAGGCAGTTGCGAATTGCAGAATCAATATTAATCGGAAAAAAACAGATCAAGATTATGCAACATTAATGAGCCTAGCAACTTAAGTGAACAATGGAAGGCTTTAATAAAAATAGAGCAACAGCTAAGAGAGAAAAAAAAGAAAAAGAGCAACAATGACAATAGATGGCACCAGAGACGCAGAGATGCAGAGATTGCGATTGAGACCCGGGCCTCAATAAATCAGCTCACTTGAGCTGTGGAAGACAGGTGAGAAACAGCTGCCTCCTGAAGAAGACAGTGCCTGTTGAAAGCGCTAGAGGGTTGTGAATGACGGGCTGAATGAGGTTGGCACATGCAATAGGGTTAACACGGAGTTTGAAACGGATTGAGCACTTTTTTAATCACAGTTGACAAATGGTTTAACTGCCTGGGAATGTAGATAGTGTAAATATGTACATAGTGTTTTTAACGGAATGTATGAATGAGTGGTTATAGTGTGTGTATGTGTGAGGTTTTTTATCGTGATGACGAGCTATGATTACGTTTCATATGGCAGAAAGAAACCTGCGTGTGTTGTCCAGTAAATAAAAAAAAAAAAAAAAAGATAGTGCGACGTTTCATCGCCGGAAGAGGGAAAGTTCATAGGCAAAGAGTCAGTTCAACCTCAGAAAGCCAACAACAATATAATTGACGTGCTTTTGAAGTGTTACAAGATAAAAAAATGACCAAGATCTTTCGGGTAAGTGAATGGTTGTTTTTATAGTATATCATGTTTTTTTCTTATGGTTGATTATGTTAGATGACACTAAGTCCATTTTGTTTCTCTTCTTCTGCTGCAAGCAGCTGTCTTCTCTGATTCAGCCAATGATGGTCTGCAAATTGTCACATGGGTGTTCAGCAAGGATGAGTTGTGTGCGTGCGTGTGTGTGTGTTGCTGCTCACTGTGATCTCATGAAATCTAACATGTTTTCTGTTATTTATCGAAAATATGTTTTCAAGTATTTATAAAAGGAAGTTTGTGGGGACAGAGCTCTTTGTCGCATGTGGTGCAGCAAATGGACAGCAACTAATGACTGCTTAAGCAGAGTTTAAATTCAGATAACTGCAAACAACACTTCAGAGAACATTTATTGGAATATTTTTCTCAGAAGGAACTGCAGGCTTTCATCAGAATAGACAATTGGGAAATGAATTTCCCCGAAGAAATAATTCTTCATCAATACATGGTAGGCACTGTAATGCTATTATTGGCATATTTTCACTGTATTCCATGTAACCACTTCATTCAGAAAACTTGAAAATTTTCGTTGTCATGAAGCGGGAATCGAACCTGCACCTCCTGATTTCCGGTCGAGCATGCTAGTCATTACACTACCCAAGACAAGGAAATTCCTAGCAAGTGAATGTAGATATCTGAGAACCTTCAGATTTGCGCTAGTCAAAGCTATTCCTGCCCCATCGTAGCATCTCATCACCTTTTCTCACATCCAGGGTCAGATGTAGGTCACAAATTCCAGGGATGTAAGTACATCATATAAAATAAGGAAACGAATTTCCCTAAAGAAATATTTTTTCATAAATACATGGTAGGCACTGTAATGCTATTATTGGCATATTTTCACTGTATTCTATGTAACCACTTCATTCAGAAAACTTTGAAAATTTTCGTTGTCCTGGAGCGGCAATCGAACCCGCATTTCCTGAATTCCGGTGGGGGTTCGATTCCCACTCCTGGATGACGAAAATTTTCAAGCTTTCTGAAGGAAGTGGTTACATGGAATACAATAAAAATATTCATCCCAATACCCTTTCAACAAGCTCATTGGATTATCTGACTTTATTATGTTGGAAGAAACTGAGACCATTTCTTAGAGGGAAATGTTATTCTGTTCACACTAAACCAAATGTTGCTTGTCCATCTAACAGGTACTTTAAAAAGTACACCAAAACTGCACACACATGCAAGTACATATATGCAGAAAGGTATTTTTAAGGGCCATTCCTAAAATTAAAAGGCCTTGTTGAAACCTCCTCAGGACACTGAAGGAGTGAGCAGGCAAACCCCAACAGAATCCCAAGCATATGGCACCACCTAGCATTATCAAACATAAACAAAAGCACATTCCTATATTCTAAAGTTTGCCCTTAATTGTTTCTATGAGCAGTACTTTGCAAAATGTATACAGATTTTGTGGAAATAATCTTCTTGCATTTATTTAGTATGTTCAAAAATTCTGTAGAAGCAGTTTTTTTTCATTTGCTGATATATGTGCTCCTGCTTGGAAAATTTTGTTAAATTTGTAAAATTTTCATGGTTATTTTCTTTAGATATTCCTTAGTTGGCCATGATGGGAAGTTTTCTGTTGATTCTGAAACTGGATTAATTAAAACAACTATGTCGCTGGATAGAGAAGAAAAAGATCAGTATGATTTCAAATTAGTGGTTCAAGATTCTGGTATGTCAGTACAGTACAGTACTGAAGCCCATATAACAGTACTTGTAGAAGATGAAAATGATCATCAGCCACAGTTTGCAAAGACAGATTATACAGTGTACATTCCTGAAACTGCTAGCAGAGGTATTTAATTTTGAATATTATGTAATGCAATGAAATGTCACCATTTTTTAGGTTAAATTTATAGAGCTTTATTTATGGCTTATTCGTTACAGCATTTATAAAAAAAATACTTGGTAAATAATTAAAAGACTTCGTGCTAAATCGTATAATCAGGAGTCCAAAGCTGTCGAATGCGCGATTGAGAAGTTGAAAAACTTGCACTTAAAAATTGATATTTATTTACAAGTTAAAAGGCAGAGATAAATACCAAAAATACTTGGTATTTAATTTTCCATTCAGTGTGAAAATTAAATTAAATACCAAAAATACTTGGTATTTAATTTTCCATTCAGTGTGTTTACCATGTTCTTGCCATCCATTTAAAAAAAGGATCTTATTTTATGAGCTGTAATAAAAAATGCTTTGTAAAGTTCTTGTAACATGTCTTCAACAAAAAATTTTATCTGTTCATATCAGTTAAAGTGGGTTGCTCAAAATTTGTCTTATTATTTTTGCTTTTATATATATAAGGAACTGAATATGATCCTCTACCATTCTCAGTCCACTGCTGGATATAAGTCTTCCCAAGTCCCTTCTACAACTCATTTCTGGAGCCACTCTCTTTCTCTTTTCTATCACTCAGACATGCTTTTGAATTTTATCCACTCATCTCTGACAGTGTCTGGTATATATATACAGTAAAATGTCCTTTATACATTTCTCACTTATACTTTTTTTTTCATTTATGCGTAAAATGTTGCTGATCCAGAAATTCTGTATTGCCCTTAATGTTATATTTTCCTTGTTTTGTTTATACAATATATATTGTTACGTGGGCCATTTATTCTGGAGCCCCTGGGATACAAATCCCTCTTTAAAAAAACTAAGAATTGGTTGGAGGGATAGCTTCGAGCATTGGATTCCTGAGAGAGAAGAACAAAGGACTACTTGTTACCACTGACAAGCTCAGGACTTGGGACAACACAAGCACATTTAATTATTTACAAAAATTTACAGATTATTTGCACAGTACATTTAGTTCCACGTCTTTGGCTGGGAATGAAGAGGGCAAGAACATGCCTCATTAAAAGCAATGGCAGTTGTAAAAGTCAGAACTGTGCTCCGTAATGGCAGTCTGCTCTGTTTTAAGCAAAGTTCTGCTAACATGTGAAAGGAATAAAATGTACTTACAATTTGGTATCCAGTCCTGTTTGTCCACAGGGTTAAGCACTTTGAGGGGCTGGTTAGAAATAACCTGCCTTTAGGTGACACATATGCTCACGCACACACACAGCTTCAGTAGGTACACGCACATGCACATTGTTGCTGATGAGGCGGTCAGCCGCTGATCCCCAGAGCAGAAAACAGGTCAGGCCATAGGTTGGGGAAGAAAGCAGCTGAAGGATGTAGAGCTTCTCGAACTCGTCTTCAATGGCCAGGCAAAATTTTGCTGCCCCATCACGGTTGCTGTCGCTCTCATGCTTGGAGCTTCCTTTTCTCTTTCTGTCTCTCTTTCTCAGAGAGAAGGATAGCTGGGCATCAATATCCCATTCTCAGTGGTGTGGAAGAAATTCACTGCGAATATCCTAAATCCATGGTGTTAACGGAACAGACCTTCTTCCCCCGCCGATCTCAGTTGCACACTGCTGTTGGCTTCTCTTCTCCTGTGACCTCTTGACCCCTGATGCTCTTTCAAGGGTGGCAGGGATTTCTGACAGTTGCACACATTCCTTCTCACCTGCTATAAACAAAACAGTTCAAATTAATAATGAAGCAGTTTCTGTCCATCTTCTTTGAAAAAGCCATCTGGTTGATATGAGAAAGCTTGGAAACGATTGTTTATATATTCCAATGCCAATAAATCAGATTACTAGCACAGTTTTACTATTTTCTAAAACAGTTCAATATCCTTTTGGCGATGAACAGCGAGACCTAAAGTGGCACATTTGGGGAGTTTAAGCTCTAAGTGATCCCAACAAATTCAAAACAGATCTTCTAAAACTCAGCACGAATATCTTAAAATATTCGACTTCGTAACAATATACAGTAAAACCTCCGAATAGCAGATAACTCCAGACCGGATGATTTGTCCGCTATTGAGAGGTACACACCTACCTGCCAAAGCCATTGCGCAATACAAACTTCGTGGCCGATTTTTTTTTCTTGCTGTTAAAAATAAAGTTACATGTATTTTAATCTTCAGGTTATTTTGCAAATTTCTTTTTTAATTTCTTAGGTAATATCTTTTGTTTTTGACTCTGCTCTTATGTATGCGTACTTTATATGTACATATTTATGCAGTAATAAATTTCGAAACCACATTAGTAATAGTGTACATGAAATTTAATATATGTACATATTTATAGTAATTTAAATATTTTTGAACCTTTCAAACATGAGGGAAAATGCAATTTACGTACATATGGATATACGTAATTCAATGCATGTTTCTGATTAACAAATGTTTTAAAACTTTCAAAAGGTTCTTACAATTTATCAGTTAGCATTCTTGCCTGGAAAAAATGTGACAAAGCGTTTGCTTTTTTTCTTTTGCCGTTTACAGCCTCTTTTTCAATATGAATTTTCAAATTCATCAAAAGTGCCAGTCCCTCAGAATCACCTTTGCTAATAAAAAAATTATAAAGTTCTATACAATATTTTGCTGCTGCTGTGAAGTTCTTAATGTCGCACACCTTTTCTGCAACTCCATCCACTGCCTCTTCTTCAGCTCCTTCCGCTGTCTCTTTGACCATGTCCTTCTTGATGGGCGTGAGTGAAGAAATGTAATCATACAAATCATCTGTTGTCTGTTCAAAACACAGTTCATCATCAACTGCAATAAAATCTTTTGCATTTCCCTCACAATTCAAGCATGTCATCAGTTCAGAAATCAAGCACAGATCCTCTTCTTATGCATTGAAAGTGCATACTCCATCTTCTTTGCCTGCTGAAACAATCCCTGCCTTATAGATACAACGACTAAAACACTGTGATTATATCTCATGTGATTCTATCATAAAGTTCACATACAATTACGTGACCACAAGGTTCTTCAGGAAGACGCTTTGACGTCTGTAAGTTCTGTTTTACACGTTCTGTAAAGTGGATACAGTCTGTGGTGGTGCATTAACTTATTCAATTAAAATATAAATCGGTTAAAAGTCCTAAAGATGTTACTCACGGAAGTGCGTGTTCAGTCCAACGTCAGTAGTTATTGAGTTTCTTTGTCCAAAGTTGTATCTTGCTTCAATATGGTCAGTTGTTAGGGTGGGTTAGTTCGAGAGCCATTTCGTCATAAGTTGTACCCTACTTCGGATATGTCCAGATGTTAGGGTTCGCTCCGTTCTGGCTGTGTTGATATCATATTGAATGGGTAAAGGTTTCCAGATAATAATTAAAGATTCTTGAGTTAAGATTTACTATTTACATACCACTTGAAGTTCCACGTCGTACTTGGCCTTTAGGGCTATCTCGTCAATGCTGCACTATCTTGGAATTGCTGAGGAAGTCTTCAAGTTTGGTCAGGTTCATAAAAAATTTAAAAGCTTTAAAAGATTCCAGTTAAAATTGTTATATACACCACCTCATACCGTCCACAGTCTGGTGTATATAACAATTTTAACTGGAATCTTTTAAAGCTTTTAAATTTTTTATGAACTTGACCAAACTTGAAGACTTCCTCAGCAATTCCAAGATAGTGCAGCATTGACAAGATGGTCCTAAAGGCCAAGTACGACGTGGAACTTTAAGTGTTATGTAAATAGTAACTCTTTACTCAGGAATCTTTAATTATTATCTGGAAACCTTTACCCATTCAATATGATGTCGACACAGCCAGAACGGAGCTAACCCTAACATCTGGACATATCGGAAGTAGGGTACAACTTATGAAGAAATGGCTCTCGAACTAACCCTAACAACTGACCATATTGAAGCAAGATACAACTTTGGACAAAGAAACTCAATAACTACTGACGTTGGACTGAACACGCACTTCCGAGAGTAACATCTTTAGGACTTTTAACCGATTTATATTTTAATTGAATAAGTTAATGCACCACCACAGACTGTTTCCACTTTACAGAACATGTAAAACAGAACTTACAGACGTCAAAGCGTTTTCCTGAATAAAACACTGTGCTTTAACATTTCTGATTGTGGAGGTTACCCAAGTGATGGTACGGAGAGCATTAAACGCGAAAGAGGTGGCAAACAATAGCTAGGAATGTTTTCAGTGCCGTGGACTTGGCATTAGGATAAAATTCCACATACCTTTTTCTCCTGCCTTTCTTCAGTGGACGCATTTTCAGCTTTTTTGACCAAAATCACTGTCTGCTATTCAGAGGTAAAAACACAGAACCGCTTATACTTTGGGACTGCAGATTACAAAACTATCCATTAAATGGAGGTGTCCGCTATTCGGGAGTGTCCGTTAAGGAGGTTTTACTGTATATATGTAGTATATTACTAAAGAGCATTTTTCTCTTTTTACTCACACTGGTCAACACATAACCTTTTCTATGTTGTACTTGGTACGAGTCAAAAAATCTTTTTGCTTCAGTCGCGTCTTAATAGAATATATACAGTATGTATGTATGTATGTATGTATGTATGTATGTATGTATGTATGTATGTATGTATGTATGTATGTATGTATGTATGTATGTATGTATGTATGTATGTATGTATGTATGTATGTATGTATGTATGTATGTATGTATGTATGTATGTATGTATGTATGTATGTATGTATGTATGTATGTATGTATGTATGTATGTATGTATGTATGTATGTATGTATGTATGTATGTATGTATGTATGTATGTATGTATGTATGTATGTATGTATGTATGTATGAATGAATGAATGAATGAATGAATGAATGAATGAATGAATGAATGAATGAATGAATGAATTTATTTATTTATTTATTTATTTATTTCTGAACACCTCATTTTTTGTTTCACTGTTGTATTGCTAAAGAAATACAAAAATGTAAAGCTTTGCTCATATTATACTCTCTGTTATTCAGTCTTAAGTTTTCATATTATAATTTTAAACCTGTGAGTTGCTTCTTCCTAACTGTATGTTATTCTTATAATGTTGTTGAGATGGTCTCAAAAAAATAAGATTTCAAGGCTGATCATTCCAGGAGCACACCTATAGGGAGTGCAAAGCTTTTAAGTATATCATCATCATTGTCAACCATTATCAATCCACTGCTGGACGAAGGTCTCCCCAAGTTTCCTCCACAACGGTCTGTCTTGTGCCAGTCTCCTCCATGTTACTCCCACATACTTTCGAATTTCATCCACCCATCTTCCATGTGGTCTTCTTCTGGGTCTTTTCCTGTCCCTTGGAATCCAATCTAAAATTTCGGCTGTCCATTGATGGTCTGTCCTTCTGGCAGTATGTCCAGCCCATTGCCATTTCATGGATTTAACTCTGATCATGATGTCTTCCACTCTTGTCATTTTTCGAATCCACGTGTTCCTCTTCTTATCTCTCCTGGTTACACCAAGCATGCACCTCTCCATGCTACTTTGAGTTGTCTGCAGCCTTTGTATGTCTCTTTTAGC